>CM069528.1:74591561-75871561 GCA_035773235.1 Eospalax fontanierii | reverse complement strand
CCCAGCTTGCCTGCCTTGAGGATTTCTCTTTAAATTTTAATAAAATTGCCTTAAAGTTTCCCTTTGGGACCATTCTTAAATGCCTTTATGAATGAGACTAAGAACCCTCTAGGGCCCACTCTTTCTCCCCATTTAAACAGGTAGTGAAATCAGATCTAATTAGACTCAATTTTCTGCCATAGTTATGGAAGGAATATACTAAACATTATATAAATATATACATATATTATAAAGCTAATGTTATTAACATTTCTTATGTTAAAGCTAACCATTAAAGTTAAATCAAATGGGAACAAAAGTAAAATTAACAAAATAAATATTTCTTTTTCCTCAGATGCTTACATGCTATTTCGCTGGCACAGATTTTTCAATTCCCTGGAAAATTAACATCACTTTTCTCTGAAACTTAATCTTTTAAAACATTCCTGCTGCCCTATATTCATAATAATTTTGCAAGAATCATTCCATACCTGAGACACTTTGCCTGTTGGAATCTGAGTCCCCATTACTGGAGTTAGAATTATTGGAAGAGTTGTTGTCAACACCTCCCAGAAGGGGGCGCAAGTGGCTTACTGAGACTTGTTCAATGAAGGATGTTCCATATTTGCGAAAATACCACCATTCAAATATCTAGAATAGAAAAATGATAAGTACGTTCATGACCTTATTTATCATTTGATTTCTCAGTGTGCCCATTAAAACGTGTTTACTGATTTTTCTCCACCTTTCAAAAATTCAGTCTAAATTTTAATAACACCAAAAATGTTTAAAGTGATTTCTTTGCTAAAAATTGGTGTTCAAAATAGGATCTATAACTACAAACACAAATAAATGAATATTAAGATGTTAACTATGTTATTTCCTCCAAGTTGATATAATATTCAAATAACAAAACCACCTTAGCTGAAAGACAACTCAAGAAATTCATATGAATAAGACAGTTTTCAAAATATACCTTAAGAAATATTTCAATTCTTGACACCTTATATTTTTGTAAAGTCATCTCACTCAATAAAAATTTTAAGAACAAAAATGTTTTAATTTTAAAAGACTTCCTTCAAGAAATGCTAATTTAAGCAAGCAAAAGAAAGAGAGAATTAGACACAGTGGTATCCACTGTCCCAGCTACTCCAGGAGCTGAGGCAGGAGGATCACCTGAGTCTAGGGGTTCAAAGTAAGCTTGAGCAACATAGTGAGACCTGGTCTTAGAAAAACAACGAGCGGTCATTTCATGAATGGATGACACTCAAGTGCTGAAACTTAACCTTTCAGTTAAGTGCTGTACAACAAGCACTTGTTGAATAATACCAATGTTTCTTAGTTCAAAAGCTTACTGATTCGTATGTAGTTTGAATTACAAAAGAGAAAAGAAATAACTTTCCTCAATAAAAGGAAAAAAAAATGATACTTGTATGACTAGACTGAAGTCAGAGCTACCTGAGCACTGGAAAAGCAAGTGACTTTCCTATACTCTTCTCTCTGCCTCTGCAATGACTATTTCCTGCCACTGTTCAAAGTGCCCCCCGACCCCCGGCATCCTTTTCTCTCCTCCCTATCTAATGTAGGACTTGTTCTTCCCTTGTCATAAATTGTTAATAGAAGAAATTTAAGAATCAACTACAAGCCAGGCATGATGGTGCCGGCCTGTAATCCCAGCACTCACTGAGGAGGCTGAGGTAGAAGGCACCCTTCTTTTGCCATTTTATAGTTCAAGTAAGTCCTGCATCACTAAGTTGTTAACAGAAATTATTGAGACAAAAGATACGGGTCACCTACAGTCCTGAGCAATCAACAGAGCTCTCAAGAAACTCATTTCTTTGCTTCAATTACAAGAGAAAGAAGGTTCCAAGGGCCTGCTATCATTGATCACCACATTAGCAGTGGTTCTCAATCTCTAGCAAGGGAGTCTTCGCTAGGCTTCTATGTAGTGCTGCTGTGGTACCTGCCAGGGCATAGTTCACTCATTCTATCACACAATACAAAGTATTCGTAAACAGTCAAGAGCAATGTTCTAGGATTACAACAATCATGTTCCTTTACTAAAAGTCCATGCCACAGATCTACAATGTCTCTTAGAGTTTGCCCTGGCATGCCAGTATCTATCACATACATAAAACCTTGAGATTCTTCAGGTTCCTCAGTTCCTATAGCAGAACCATGGAATACCAACAATAAAATGGACCTTAAAGATGTTAAGACCTGATCAAAACCACAGAGTTCATTTAATTGTCATTTAACCTGAAGGCCCAGCTCTCTAGAATTCTCTTACCAAACCTCTTATTGTTTTATTTTACTTATTTTTGGACTTTTTGAGACAGGGTCTCCAAGGAACCCCAGCTGGCCTGGAACTCACTATGTAGACCATGCTGGCCCTTGAACTCAGAGATTCACCTGCCTCTGCTTTCAGGGTGCTGGGATTAAAGATGTGTGCCACCATTCCCTGCCCTAAACTTCTTTAAAAAAAATGCTTCATTAAAACAACCAAGACACAGGTAGCCTTTCATTTCCCTCTAAGAGTCCTCTCACACTGTCTCCATGGACTTTCCTAGCTATAAAAAACAATTCAGAAGTAGTCTACCAAATCAGACCAGATAATTTATCCTAAAGGGCAAATGACTCAAATTAACTGAATATTTGCATTAGAACAAAAACCAGACTCTCCTCTCAGACTTTTTTGCATGTTCACTGCAGGAATAATAGACCCAGAAAGGATTGGGTCATTCATGCAGTTGTTTGAAGGCAAGAAACAGGGTCTTCCCAGGTTTGCCATGTAACATCAATACTATGGTCCCTGCTGTGCACAGGACACTAGTATTAAGAATGACCCCTGTCTTTCCAGCAAAGCAGGTATTAAAAGAAAAGGAAGGACTTGAAGGCTTCTATAACTTCAAACCAAGCCCTCTAATTTGAGGTCTAGTATAAAAATCTTCCAGCTAATTCAAACTCATCAGACTTTGGGCAAGCACCTCACAATACTTTAAAAGAGTTGCATAGACCCAGACGGGCAGATGGTGTTATTTAATGCGTACGTATTTGGTGTCACTTTGAATTCATTTTCCTGGGGCATACTTACAATGTAAACAGTAGAGCACTCGTAAACAAATTTAGATTTTGAAAGTAGTTCTTGGACTTGTTAGCTTAGTGCCCCTGCTATACTGAAAAAAAGTTCCTAATCTACCAATAAAAATTTTTAACGTAAATTTATGCACTTCATAGCTTTAAAGCATTATTCTCTCCACTACCGTTTTTCTGATTTGTGTACCATCCCCAAAATAATAATCAAGTAGGATGAGAATTTTAAAGCATCGCTTAGGTTTGGTATTTGGGAAGCCAACACTGACACAATCGGCTAATTTATGGGCAAAATCACTTTTAACTAGAAAGCTAGGGTCAGTGACCTTGACTAGTTCCCTTGATTCTTTGGGTGAGTTCCAGGCCAGATGGAGCTACAGGGAGACCCTATCTCAAGAAAGAAAGGAAAGGAAAGGGAAAAGAAAAGAGGGAAGAAGAGAGGGAGGGAGGGAAACATTGATCTTGGTGGAGATGTAGGTGTGATTTGGTGGAAATGGAACGTGGAATACATGGGTGAAAGACCTACTTGCAAAGACTCAGTCAGTTACCAATGCCCAGTGATCATTTGGGGCTTGGGACAGCCTGTATGCAGTTGGTCAAAGGTACAAACCTGTCTCATTTTCTTTCCCTTTGGTATTTTTGAGACAGGCGCTCCCCATAACCCCAGCTGGCCTGGAACTTGCTATGTAGACCAGGCTGTCCCTGAACTCACAGAAATCCTCCTATCTCTGCCTCTTGAGTGCTGGGATTAAAGGCATGTGTCACCACGCCCAGCTCAAACCTGTCTCATTTTTACCTAGAATAAGGGAATGAAAATCTGGTAAAGGGACATAAACAAGGTCCTATCATCCATCTTGCATACTGTAAAGATGATCTTACCTGAAGATGCATAGATTTTCTTAACCAACAAGAGAGCTTCTTTTGAACTGCATGTTCCTATATAAAACGCTTCTCTTCATGAGTTGGTGACCTACCTATACACTACATCGCATCTAAACTGTGTCACATTCTCATGTAGAAGAACCTTAGTAATTCCACACCAAATTCTCTTAAGCCCATGGGACATATAAAGATGTCAAAGCCTGAATTAGCTAAGTGCTTCCTAAGAATAAAAGTAGATAATAATGTCACAAAAGGATGGGCATGGTGATAATAGAGAATGCAGGAGAAATATGAAACAGTTTGCTGGATGAAAGCACTGACAAACTGGCACATGCCCAAAGTCCTCAAAAATGCATCTGGTGCCAGTATCTTATTTTATTTCAGTAGCAAAAGGATATCACCTGAGCCAAAATGTGATAAATCAACATAACTGATAAGCTCTGCAATGCCATCTATAACTGTTTTGAGTCTCTTTTGAATTCTTAAGTATATTCTTTCCTTCATACCCACTGGACCTTTCAAAATCCCTTCCAATTCCTCAAGACTGACATATTTTTTTTTAAAAGAAAGAAAAGAGGGAAGAAGGAAGAGAAAGAAGAAAGGGAGGGGAAGAAAAAGAAGGGGAAAGGGAATAAAGGGAAGGAAGGAAGAGAGGGAAGGAGGGAGGGAGGGAGGGAGGGAGGGAGGAAGGAAGCTCTTCTTTTCTGTATGCTGTGTTTAGAAATACAAGATAGTTACTGAATGAGATTGGCCTCTTTGCTCCTAAATCCCAGCCAATACCTCCTTAGCTGCCTGTTTCCCCCAACAGCGGTGACAGCTAGGTGAAAAACTGTCATTCATTCCCTCCTCTCCCACCTCCATTCCTGGTTACCCGCATAGACTAGGAGAGCCAAAGTAAGACTCTCTCAAGGCACCTGCATGCATGCGCAGTTGCAGGGTGGGATTTCCTACTGCAGCATTAATTATTTTGGCTGTAAGAAGAGGATCAGCCTCCTGAGACAAAGAGTGAAGTCATACAGACCACTAGGAATCAGGAGAATCTGGCCTGTGTCATCCTTCCCAGCAGCTGTGGCTCATGCTGTGGTGGTATCTGTCCTCTACAATATTCCTCTACAGATTCTGATTCAAGCCATTCTCAGAATCCACTGTGTTAAGCAAGCTCTCCAGATAACTCTGATGCAACTAAATCATGCACTCACTATTTTCTATGTAGTCAATTAGTGTTCTTTAAGCATTTACCTTTGTGTTATAGGTGCAGAGTACAGAATGGTATACAAAAACACAAATATGGTCCCTATATTTGTGGATTTTCCAGTTTAGAATGGAAGAAGACAATAAACGATAACAAAAATGAAATATTTAAAATTGCTTTCTAAAGTGTTGGTCCATGTTCTAATCTGGCAAAATCTGACTTTAATCTGTGGACAAATAGGAAAGAAACACCTGTCTCCTCCTAACAAGGTTGTAGTCTTCCTCTCTACCTCCCCTACTTCTTTCCTTTCATTTTTCTTTCTTCCCACTCATGGCTTTCATATCTACTTGGTCCACTTCGATGAGTTTGTAAAAACAAAAGTATCAACTTCTCCAATCTACCACCTCCCACCTTCTCACACAGCACTGTTGTGAGGAAGAATGGCATGGCAAAGCACTGCAAAGTTAAATTCTAGCTGTTACTCCTCTTTCCTCAGCAGGGGCTATGAGCATGTCCCTTCTGAATGTCTTGTCCTTAGGTCTACTGCTTTAAATTGGGTAGCTTTGTGGGGTAGGGAGATGCCTGCCCCAGCCCTGCAGTTCCGTGACTTGCAAGCTTACCAATTTGTACTTGGGCAAATTGAAAATGACAAAAAGGTGTTTCTGTCCTTGTATCTACTACTAGCTTGTTCATCTTCTTCAGTTTTCCTGTGTCTAACTGCTAATCCACTCCAATGTTCTTTTGTTCACAGGATCTGACAAGCCTTCTTATACTCTCTGTGCCTGGAAAAACATTGATTTTCATAGTGAGCCCCAAAAGTTGTAACTGATAAGGCCAAATGTACCTCAGCTTCTCCCGTTACCCACAGGCTCCCCTGCCACCATGCCCCTATAGCATCTCTCACTGTTTTCTAGAACTGAGAGGGTGCTTTATTATTGACACAGCCTGGCATCTACGTGACACTCCCCACACTCTGAGAGCCTTTGTAGTCAAGTGACTCCCAGTCTTTTATTCTGCACTCCAGAATCACCATCATTTGGATGATTTATACGAACATTGAATAAAAAGTTACTTCAAGTCCGGGTCAAGTTCTTTAGATGAAGAGTCGAAAGGGGACAGAACCACTGTCTAGCCTCATTCTGTTACTTTGAGCAGTGATAAAGGAGGACACAGATCAGGATCTGAATCTCACAGTGTATCTGCTCTATAACCTTGAGTCAAACTACTTAATCTTTGAGTCTATACTCATCAGCATAAACACATGGGTTATAGAATTTCAATGAGAAATAAATGAAGCAAGGTCTACAAAGTGCTTATTCAGTACCTGGAACAGTAGGAAATCAACAAATAGGTCTTTTCTTACAATTGACCTCTTCCCAGTCACCTCTTCTAACACTTTCACAGAACTTACTTATTTCATATCCAATCCATGAGCTAATATTATTATTTTACTACTTTAATTTTCTTAATTTTGTTACTCATCCTGGATTTTAAAATTATAACCTGTGGGGCTGGATAGATGTCTCGTAGTTAAGAGCATTTGCTGCTCCTGCAGAGGACCTAGGTTCTGTTCCCAGCACCCACATTAGGTACTTTACAACCACCTATAACTCCAGTTCAAGGGATCCAATGCTCTTTTCTGACCTCATTAGGCACGTGCACACATGGTAGACAGAAATACAGTCAAGTATACAGACATACATGTAAAATAATACTTAAAATTCTAAAAATTATGTCCAGCATGGACTTTTTATACCTGTATACATAACCTTATACATCTGGTAAAATGTACAGGCAAAGAGGCATAGCTATATACAAATTAATAAGGATTCAAGGATCCATGTATAAATTTCAAATGGCATATATAGTAATTTCTCCACTCTACCAACATTTTGAGAAAATTATGAGGATTATTTTCCCCACATAAACACCTTTCTACTTTCAAAGAAAAGGCAAAATCCCAGATTTTCTTTACTGAAATCTGCCTAAAGAGGCTACCAAAGCAAATTGGACATGTCCTTGCTAGTAGATAGACGATGGAACTGGCAGGTTTGAAGTATGAGAACAGGTGTAGTTCCTATGGTTGAAAGTGGCCTGTGATGGGAAAACCTGTGCCAAGCAGGTAGAGGGGCAGCAGAAGTTGAGCAAGAAGGGGCTGCCTGGGTGGGTATGATCCCAGGAACCAAAAGAAAAATGAGACTCGGACACATGGTAGAGCAAACTCATTACTGCATGCATCCTGTGAGAGAAGAACTACTAAGGATGTCTAGTCAAATATAGGTCTATTTATTTTTAAACTAATCCATGCAAAAGATAACAACTTTTGCCAGATTAATTTTACTTCTATGTTTATTTGTTCAATTAGTGTCTTTTTCTTCACAGAGGAAATACTAGGCTTTTGTTTGTTTTTATCTCTCTGCTCGTTAGACATCAAATGACATATTAATTTCAGATTCCAGCATAGGAATCCTGAGGTCCCCAAACAGCCAATTTCCCCAGGGACAGCTCTCTACTCTGAGTGTTCATGTCAGGCTCTCAGGATTGCTCAGGGGAGAGCAGTTAGCTAATTGTCTCCCTGGTGCCTGGAAGCAAAGGGCTAAGCACACAACTCTTTTGCAAAGCACCTGATTCTTTACCTCTATGCTGCCTTTCCTAGAAATACACTCAGAAAAAATTAATAGTGGCATCATGGAAACCTCACCCTGAGTTCATTTCAAGGTTTAGCAGAGCTGAGTCCCCAGAGGCATTGCGATAGATACCAGTGTTAACCAACTCCAAGGCAGGAGCCTGAGGCTCTCAAGAGCTATTACTGCACACTACAGCTATTGTAACCTCAGAAAAGGCCAATATTTTTGGAAAAAAAGCCTTTCAAAATATTCCTATGTGAAAGATTTCCCCTATTCAAAGCACTCCATCAGTCCAGAGCATTTCTGCTCCAGAGAATACTGTCAGGCAAATAGACCACAATGCAGCCCAGCAGTGACCATCTAGTTTCAGAGACTGCATTCCACTCAGGAGAAAGTATGGCCAGCCCAGATCTGCAAAGGCAGCCAAGGCCTCGGTTATCTAAAGTAAAGCTGTTGCGGGGTCTTCACCATCCCTGCGTTTAAAAAGAGAGGACCAGAGGCCTGGCTTATCATCGCTAAAGAAAATAACCTACAATGTCCTAATTAATTTATAGCCTATAAACCCACACCAAGATACTATCAGACTAAAACCCAGAGCTCCCTTTGTTCAGCAAGCTAGAAAAATAGCCAGGAACTTAACTGAGAAGGCAATGAAATGAGAGGTGAAAGATGGACTGCCTGTGTAAGACAGCCTAGGTTCTAATCCTATTCTGCCATTTGCCAGCTGTGTAGCCTAAGGCAGGATACTGAGCTGCCTGATCTGAAATACATTTAAAGAGCCCCAACAACTGAGCTGAGGAGTAAATGAGTATCAGGGAAGAGTTTGCAGTCAGGGCCAGGCACAGCACGCGTCACCCAAGCAGGCTGGTTCTCAAGGGAGCAGTTCAAGAAAAATGCATAAGCAAAAACTTGACCTCTCCTCATTACAGAGAGTTACTGATTTCAGTATAAAATTGTATACATGCCCAAATTTTCTCTTTTCTATTTGTTTAATCAAAAGTAGTTCAAGGCTACTTCAGAAAGAAAATGTTATGCTAAAATATATATTTTAGAGTATATATGGTAACTGTCAGATAAAAATTTAGACTATATCTCCCTTCTCACACATGTTTTCAGAATGTAACTTATAGAACTTATCAAGCAAGCAAAGGCATTTTCCATGTTTAAAGTTTCCTCCCGCCACCTGAATACTATGGGAGGCACTTGAAAATGTAGTACTGTGCTACAAAGTAATCACATGAATTGAACCTAACTCTTTTCTTTCCTTTAGAACTCTCAAATTTCCTCCTGAAAAATAAAAGGCTTAGAACTAATGATCATAGCGTTCTAGAAAGTCCAAGACTTCCTGATCTTTTGTGGTCTTCTCTTCAATCACCAGAGAATGAAATGTTACTTCTTGTTACTTTTGATTATTATCCAAGCCTCATCTTCTCCTAAATATTGAGCAGTTCCCAAATGCTAATACATTTTCTTACCTAACTCTAAATAGCAAGCATAGAACTCCGTAGTGAAAATCTTCTGTTTAACCAAGAAAGTTAGAAACTTTGGGAGTTATTCATTCTGGTACTTCCAATATTTCATCAAAATTTTCTGTGGTTTTCTAGCAGTGTAGTTTCTGCTGACTTTGTTAAACCAAATCCTCTGCCTGATCACTTTCCTGTGCCCTAAGTCCCCTATATCAGAGAACTTTTCAAAAGTTAACAAAATCTTTCTCTATTCTTTGCCCTTGTCAGATTCAAAATATTTCTGTTTACATTTTTCTCCTTTAGATGATTTTGTGTGTGCCTCTACCTGGTTGGATAAATAAATTCTTGTACTTGTTAATCTCTATTATAGCAGTTTTCAGATTGTTGTATTACACATTCTATTAAAATCTACTTGGTTCCCTTTTACGCTACCCAAGTTGAAGATGAATATGGGGTTGATAAAATTTCTCTGCCAAGTATTTACTTATAATAAAATAATACCATACATTGTCACTATTATTTCAGAAGAGAATTTCAACATCAAAAATCAAGAGAGAGTCAATCTCAGATTAAAATACAATCCTCGAGTAGAATAAATTAATAACTAACCTTGTAGCTTTATGAACAACTCTCTGTAATAATGCCCTTATTTTTTTCAAGTCTCCTGAACAGAGGAGAGACTTCAGAGAAACATGTGTCAGTGGACAGGTGGGTATTTAAGAGGTGACACGCTACAAACTACATCACCTACCTTTTATAGAAGAATTTTAGTATATTTCCCCTTGCCTTGGGCAGTTTTTTATAGCCAAATCTGGGCTTTCTATTTCTATCTTGGAGTGTGTCCTGCTAATTTTCTTCACATTCTGGCTCCATAGCACCAGCTTTACACGTTTCAAATAATCCACACGAGGAGAACAGGATGAACCTGATATGCTCTCATCACTGCTGCCTGCACTGCGCTTTACCTTTCTATTTCTTTGCAGGTCCTGCCCTGTACATCTTTTTGTGTTGCTCCTTTTAAGCTCTAGCTTCTGAAAGCTTTCATTATTCCAGGTACATTTTACTCTTTGTTCTACATGTTTACACCCATTTCCCTTTAGAACTTTCAGTTTTATATCAATCATTTTTCTTAATATCAACTTTGTAATCTTTACTTGTGCCTATCTCTATAACAATCCGTAGTCATAAGATTATGCAGATAGGTAAACATCTTTTTTTTAACTTCTTTCCCCTTAAAGACTATTAAATTATGTTTGAGTGATCCCATTAAGCTTAGAAACCCCCACTTGTGCTCACCAAAATGAAATACTTAGGTCTTATAATCTTACATATCTACAACTACTACAGCATATAAGGTAACAAAGCTATACAGATAATAATCATTTTTCAACCTATTTGATTTTTAAAGGAAACAATAAAGAAATAAATGATGGTAAAAGGAGGGAAAACTTTAAATTGCCACAATTCATATCCACACATTTAAAGACACAGAGCAGTATTCCTACTAGTCTTGAATAACTTTGATTACAGAATATGATGAAAAAATTTTTAGTTGAACTGAGTCACTTTTATACATCAGCAATGTGTATCTATTTATCTAATTTTTGTGGTGTAGGGGATTGAATTCATGAATATGAGGCAAGTTCTCTACCACTGAGCTACATTCCCCAACACATTTCATAATGACTTAGGACACTAGAATGTGAAATGGAATTATTTTCTCTTCTTTTCCATTATATTAACATTTGTTTTTCTTTTTAACAAAAGAAATACAAGATTATATAATTTTTGCCAACTGTTGCAAAGCATGTAACCTGGGTAAGTACAAGTCTTCTAAGTATTCCATCCAACATGTATACCTACTTAAGATAATAATGACTGTAAACTACTAGTGTATACTCTTTTTGATTTCTTTACTGATAATAACCTAACATACATGTTAATAGGTTTTAAAATTAGAACATTTCACCACTTACCAAAATAAGCCCTGATATTAGTGAGGAAGTGCCTGTCAGAGCCACGTAGAACTTCGGTGTTAATGTGTTCAAAAACATGCTCACTGGAAAAAAAAAAAAAAAGAAAGAAAGAAAGAAAGGAGAAAGAGAAAAGAAGAAGAAAGGTATGAGCATATTAGTAAAACTGTTTCATTTTTATTTCTGGTGAAATATACTTATTCTCATGACTAGAATTTATAGAACCATAGCAAAGTCCTATTAAAATGAGGAGCCAGTATACTGGTATAGAAAGCTAAGTCTCAAGTTATACAACATGAAAGAGACAGCTATGATTTTTTTTTAATGGGCAGCCTTTTAGTTTCCACCTCTCCAATACACTGTTGTGAATGCTTTTCATGGATTCATAAGCCCCAAAGACGTCCTAACCCAGCCGTGATTATGCATGCTACAATACTGATCTTCAGGTAAAATGTGCCTACTGGTACAACAGTGGCATGGTGGCATGGATATGGGACCTGCTCCACAGGAGGGAATTCATGCCTGGCACTGTAAACCTCGTCAAAAACCCACGGCTGCAGAGGTCGCTAGGAGGAACCTATTGCTGCTGTTTTGATAATTTGCTTTCCAAATATTTATAAGTGTACACAGAAATTAGTGCTGTTTTAAACCTTGGTAAAAGAAGCTTCTTTCTGCAGTAGGCAGTAATCAATATAGAGATTTACAAGAGGTCACAGTGCTGAGAATAAATGACTGCTGAGTATTCAGGCCTAAATGGACACTGATATCAGCCCTCCACCACAAGGCTCAGGAAACACTACAGAGGAGGGGGCAGGACAAAAAAAGTAAGAACCAGAAGATGGGGGGAGTGCTACGAAATGCCATCTCCTGACATGGCATGGCCACCACATTCCTGAACTCACAGCTGCTATGGTTACCTGCACAGGATCAAGCCAGTCAATATTTCAGCATGGATGGCTGAGGAGCTACTGGCAATTGATAGCTACTAAGGGAGAGGGAAGTAATTTTTTTCTTTGTGGATGTGTCCACTTGTAGGTCGCTCATGCTCTGATGGATGGACCCACACTCATCCCATAGAGCTACAACACTATTTTTTAAAAAGAAGAGGACAAGAAGGTAGGGGAGGACATACTAAGGGGAGTGAGCAAGGATTTTGGTTGGATATGATCAAAGTACATTATGTGTGTGTGAAACAAACAAAAAAATTAAATTATCCTTTTTAAAACTGGCTATAAAGTTATCAGTGAAAAAGGGAAGATGCTCCTACATGTGTTTTTTGAGACCTACAGAGACCTTGATCAATTAACAAGTAAGATTTCAACTTTGAACAATTGCGAAACAAGTATTCTAACTTGTTACTAAAGATGATGAAATTATGGTTATCCCTAAGAAGAAAGAGGACACTAACATTTGCACATATCATTTTTTAAATTTACTTTGAAAATCAAATTAATTTGATTCAATGAAAATAAGGATGAAAATTAACCACTAAAAATAAAAATACCTAGCTAGGTACTTTTCCTGACCAATCCAGTACACTGTTGATATCAACTATATACTTAATCAGGATACTTACTAATTACCTCTTTCATAAGTCATTTTCATTTTTACTTTTATACTATACAAACTTTTATGTCCAAAACAACAGATTTAACTTTTTTACAAAGATATTTACATTTCTTTACTAAATTTTGTTTGTTTGCTTTCTTTTGTCTTTTGAGAGAGGGTCTTACTTGTAGCACTGGCTGGCCTGGAACTCACTATGTAGACCAGGCTGGCCTCAAACTCACAGAGATCTACCTGCCTCTGTCCTCCAAGAGCTGAGTATGAAGGCATATGCCACCATGTCCAACATTCTTTAGAGGATTTTTAAAGTCACTTTGGTTTTAGAATATAGGTCTTCATAAGTAGGACTATCTTGAGCCCAGTTAGAAAGCAAAATAATATTACCAAAATGAACAGAGATCTCATGGTCATTCATTCCACAAACATTTCCCTCTGCTAATGAATAAGAATGGATAAAGAATTGCAATTTATCAGACACGGTTTTCACCCTTCATAAAGTCCAGTTGAGAAACACATTAAGTGAACAAGGAACTACTACAAAGTGTGATAAATGTGTAGGCAAATTGCTCATACAAGATATTATTAAAATACATTTTAAAAAATGTACCCTTGTTGGAGATGAAGTAAGTAGTCCAGGAAAAGTCAAAACCCATCTAAACTGAGTCCTGAAGTATATGCAAGCATTAACCAGGTCAAAAGGCATGAGCAGGATGAGAAAATAACTGAGCAGAGGAAGCAAAGGCAGGGAACTGATTGCAGTGCTGAGAAGCACAGTCTTCTAAGCCAAAACAAGTGCTAGAGAAGGAAGGATCCTCTTTGCAAAGAATAGAAAGCAGAAGGGTGCACTGACTCCATTCAGCCTCTGCTACCTAGGCATCTCCTCAATGAGTCCTTCTCCCTATGAATCCACTATTAAATGAATTAGTTTAAGTGTGATCTGTGGTTTGCAGTCACAAGAGACTGGGACTAACATGAACTCGGTGTACTCTTCCCAGGAGGCAGAGGACCTATAAGTAGTCAGCAGCCTAGGGCTTAAAGGTAAGAGGAGGAGGTAGAGCTGAGCGGAAGTAGAGCTTTATTCACCACTAAAAAATATAATGATTTGTCATTTCCCATGAAACCGTCAGTTAATGGAAAGAAACATAATTTTTAGAAAGGAAATAATATCAAACAAGTATCCTTACAGCTATTAACTGTCTCAATTTGAAGTAGCTAAAATTCTCAAACCCCTCTTCCCACTATGAATGGCTCCAGACTACCCATTATTTTTTAAGACATCCAAATGGTATTTTCCTTATTGTTCTGTAATATAAACATTCATATCTATACTATGTACTGGTCAGTAGGCTTCTGGGAAACTGAGCATAGAAGTCAATTAAATCAATTTCAAAATGACAGAGGAAAGAATTGCCCAAATTAAAGGTGCTTTAATAGTACTCAACAGTAGCCTCCAAACAAGAAAGGCATAAGCAACCAAGAGGAGAGGTTTTTCTACTCAAAATTACTTATCCACTGGAGGCAAAGACCAAAAAATAATTGATAAGTGAAAAAAATACTAGCAGAGGTTTTTAAGAGATGAAAGTAAAGCATTCACTCATTTATGATTATATAGCAGTAGTAATCAATAATTAGATACATGTCTCTATTATATCCACTTATAGAAAGTGGATCCCTCACTAGGGATAAGAGAGATAATGGTATGCATTAAAAGAAATAATGACATGAGGGAAGAGCAATAGAAACATCTAGAGTGGGAGATGCTCATTTAATGTCTTGGTTTTTTTTTTAATTTAAAATGTAAATTTTATTTTATTTTTTATTGGAGAGGAGAAGTATGTTCACATGAGGTGCCCACAGATCTCTGTGGAACTGGAATTATAGATTGTTGTGAAGTGCCCAGTATGGGTGCCAGGAACTGAACTTCGGTCCTCTGTAAGAGCAGTGTAAGCTCTTAATCACTGAGCAATCTCTCCAGCCCCACATGTAAAGATTTCTAAATCTTAAACTCTGATTGGATATTTTGGCTGAAATCATTTGTCATCTACACAGTCTTTTTTTGAATAATCCTATGAAAGACAAACCCAAAGACCCTCACTCTCTTAATATGCATACCTCTAATGCCCTCTCTTAAGAGTACTGCTGGGACCCAGGACTTGCTTCCAACAAACAGCTGTATAAAATCCCATGTTGTAAGCAGGTCAAAAAGAAACTCCCCATGCTAGATTAATGACACGGCCTTGTTAAGAAGCCTATGTGGCAACGGAGTGAAGGCAATTCCCACAATAGCCAACATGTTAGTAGTTCTTAGTTCTAAAGCTAAGATTTCTACCAGCAGCTGCAGAGAAGCCTAAGAGCTTCTCTAGGTGAACCTGCAGACTGAAATCACAGCATGATCAACTCCTCAATAATAGCCTTGTGAGACCTTTAGCCAAAAGTCCAGAGAAGTCCAGGCTCCTGACTCACAGAAACTTGGAGGAAAAAAAGGGTGAACTGCTCCAAGCTACTATATTAATGGTAACTTATTATACAACAATATAGACCTGAGGCAGCACCAACATAATAGTTTATGAAAATGAAACTCAGTACAGCCATTTGATAATGCTGGCTAATTGCAGTATGCCCAAAAAGAGTGATAAGAAAGGCCAACACTGTGTGCTGAGAGTTTCTTTCTCAGCCATTCATAAATAAAATATAATTCCTGTATCTGCTGCTATTCAACACACTGAGATGTAACTCTCTGAAAATCTGCTAAAGAACTGAGGAGATGGTCTAGAGAAATAGCTCAGCGGTTAAGAGCACCAGCTGCTCTTCCAGAGGATCCAGGTTCAATTTCCAGCCCCCACATTGCAGCTAACAGTCATCTGTAATTCCAGTTCCAGGGGATACAACACCCTCTTCTGGTTTCCACGGACTTTACACAACACAGGTGCACTTAACATACATGTATGCATAACAGTCATACACATAAAAATCAGTCAGAAGAAGAAGAACAAGAAGAAGAACAAGAAGGAGAACGAGAAGAACTGAAGAGAACCCCCCCCAACCAGGCTTATTTTAAATACATAGCATTTGTATCATGTGAAAAATCTGTTTTAAACCCAGTTCAGTGAGGATCACAGCACCTGTGACAGTTGCCTCTGCTTCTGTCTTTGCCTCTCTCCCTGGTCTCCTGGCACTGACAGAGTCTCAAGCTTTTATGCACCAAAATTCTCTTGATAAATTCTGTGGCATTTATCTTTGAGAAGGAAAAACATAGAAATTTATTTTTAGACTCATTGCTACAGTAAGAAACCCCTATAAATCATTCTGTCTACTCTTCTTGCTACCGTTGATGTTGCCTTGGCAACCTTACAGGTATCCTGTTTCTGTTTTACTGGGCATCTGGCTCTACTGAGGAATGGAACTGAACACTTTCTTTTCTCTGCTGTGATCTGAAAAAGTATTATTAGAGCAGACTGCACTGGAATGAACAACAGAGCATTAGGTTATCATGTTGCCCCTCTCCCTTGCTGGAGGAAGGTCATAATCATCACCTAGCCCTAAGGACAAGTAAAGCAAATAGACTTCTGATGAACTTCATTCTGGTCAAAATACAGAGAAAGGCTTGTATATCTTTTCAATTCTTAAGATATGTTTTAACCTAAGGCTGAAGACAATTTTATAAATTTTTGTTTCTCACAAACTACCAAATATCATAAGAAAAAACAAATTTTCTGTCTCAACAGAAAGAAGCTTTCCCAATAGGTAGGCTGGAAAGGGAAACAAAGACCTTCCCAGATACTTGTTCTGGGCACTGGGCCCTCATAGCCAACAAGCACTCACACTTTATCTCAATCCTTCATCCCTGAGTATGCAGCCTGGGCCACAGAGTGATCAGTGTTGGATGGGACAGAGTTCTAGGGAAATACTGCTAGGAGAGAAACCTTAAGAATCCCCAGACTACTGATAATAAAATATACAAATCTGGGAAAAATAAGTTTCTGATATCTGGGACTTTATCTCGGGGCGGGGGGTGGAGAGAGAGAATATTCCCAATTACCTGTATGAGATGAATTCAATGACTGCTATTCATTCATAAACCAAGAAGTTTCCAGGTATTATGATATATGAAGACTTTGGCTATGTAGAACCCCTAGAAATTAGTCATTTGGGATAGCTAAAGATTTATCCTATTAAACAACAAAGACTTTTTTTTCCTTTTTAAAGCAAGTTTACAGGGAAATCTCTCCAAAATGAATTGCATACCTGACTTTACCCTTAAACAGAGGTCCTTAACCTATTTCAATCTTTCATTAATAACTCTAATTTACCCAAATGAACACAGACTATATTGCCATTAACATGGAACCATGTTTTCAGAAACTGACTAGTTTATTTTCCTCTAAAATTAAGTAATACAGGATAGTTGTGTTCTTTAAGTCTTTTCAGATTGCTTTTGCCATTTGATATACCAAAATGATATTAGCTAATATTTGTGATTATATGCTTTCAATAATTTTTCTTTCCTTTATTATGTGCTTTTAAAAATCTGTTGTAAATTCAAAAGAAGATATAGCTATAGTTCAAACAGCTATGTACGTTTACCATGTGTCAGGTACTATGTAAAATGCTGGGCACTCAAACATGACATATAATTCTTGTCCTTAAGGAGCTTTGGCTATTTTTAAGAAAGACATGGGGCCAATACAACAGGCAATTATGATTCTGTATGTTTCTGTGGTAGTCCTTACTCAGCCCTGAGCTGTAGTGGAAGACAGAATGTGCATCAAGGAATACTTCTTTGAGAAAGTTGCAAAGCAGTGCCCCAAGGGACATGAACTAGAATCATGCCAAATAAGAGCTGTGGTTGACAGCCACCATTAAAGGGCTCTTTGATAATCCTTTTATTATCATTTGATTACCTACATGTGTCTATACTGACCCTTTTTCCATTAGTGCTCATAGTCTTGGAGTTGAAAGGCTGGACTACTGAATTCTTGAAAAGCAAAGTGTCACTGGACTGAGCTAGGCTCCATGTTCTTATTAGACAGCTGTCATAAGTGACATAAAAGAACAGCCCCCAGGAGTTCTGGTATTCATGCTAGAGGGTTCCTACAGTATTGGCCATGCAAAATGTGCTAGGAGCATTCTATCATCTTGAAAGAAATTTGGTCACTAACTTCTCATTTACCCTTCTTTTATTGGACATTACAAAGAAAATGTTACAGAAAATTTAATGGTTAGATTTAGGAAGATTTCATGCTGCAAGCCTGAATGTGCTGAATATAGCAATTCATTACTAAATGTGCCAAAGAAAGATAACTGCCTAAACCAGGGTTTGAAGGATTGGGGGCAGTAAGATAGTAAATAACTGTTAAATCCGAAATTCATAGAAATAACACAAAAAGCAAGAAGGAGGTTAACAAAAGTAATGGAATAATCATCTGTATTCTAAAATACTGCTCACTAAATCTATATTTATTTATATTATATAGATATTATATAGAGATATATAATATTATATAGATATATATTATTTATTATATGAAAGAGACTCTCAGGAAAGTTGACACATTTGTAATGACATCTCTTGAAATGGGAATGAACCAGTGTCATATTTCTTAAAAGGACTGCTTGTTCCCACAGAGGATGAGGCTTGGGTTGTATCCCTTTTACCCATTTGATTTATATTGTCTTTTCACTTAGGTCACACATGGTGATGAACTCTCATTTCTTTACTGCTTGACTTCTTGTAGAAATAACTCACCTCTCACTATAATCACTGGCAGTGTGATCCCGGTTTCACTTCGGCAATGTTCCTCAGACTCTCACCCTTTATATTGTTGAGCTTTCTATGTGTCTGTTGAATTTACTCCTGCAACATATGATACACTCAACTTCCCCACCTTAGTGGCATTACCGGAACTGCTCAGAAGTAATTCCCAAAGCTGCCCATTTTACCTACTACTCCGCTGCTACCAGGAACATCTGTACTTAACACAGTTCTCTGTTCACAATGGTAAATTTCTTCTCAGTCCCTGCTATGTAAGTGTAAATTTCTTCTCAGAGTGGGCAGAGCCACTGTGTAGCTTCTGTGAAACCTTGGATTTGATGCCCAGCACCGTAAATGAATAAAAAGTCCACTGGCTTTTCTTCTACCCTGTGTCTTTATCCAACCAATTCTCTAGCCTAATTCCTTTACGTGTACACATATGCTGCCTTATCTACTGAGAGTGCTTTTCTCCATTCCTATCTCATGTTCAGAGTTAAGCCTTTCAAAGCCTGGAAGGAAGAACAATCTGATCCACCTAGCTAGAAAGAATATCTGCTCCCTCTAGATTTTATCTGTACTTTTCTGCGGATAAAATTCACATTCTATCCCGTGTTTTTCATGTGGGTGTCTTGTTTTCCCTTCTCAAGGGGAGGGTTAAAAAGGGCACAAAAGCAGGAGGACAGGGTGGGGAGAAGGGCACAAAAGAAGATACTGGGAGATGAATATGATAAAAGTACATTACATACATGAATGAAATTGTCAAAAATAATTCTCACATGTACATTTACCATGTGTCAGGTACTATGTAAAATGCTGGGCACTCAAACATGACATATAATTCTTGTCCTTAAGGAGCTTTGGCTATTTTTAAGAACGACATGGGGCCAATACAACAGGCAATTATGAGAAACAGCCATGGACAGAAAGCCCAATGGGGAACTCAAGCTCATTGCCTCAGCTTCCTTAATCAGTCTCTGCTGGATATAGAGAGAGCTTGATTTGACAGTGCCTTTCTGTTACTTGGGTGTTTTTTACTTAGCAGCCTCACCCAAGGGGTGCTGATCTGTCTGAGATTTTTTATATTGGAAACTCCACCTGAGGGAGTCAATCTCATTACTAGAATGTCTCATATGTTACCCTCAGTGCTGTTCCATGTCTTACCTCTTATAAGCTAAGTACTATTTATATAATTAGATTAATTAGCTAATATGAATAAATATAGATTTAGTGAGCAGTATTTTAGAATACTGTGTAATGTCCAATAAAAGAAGGGTAAATGAGAAGTTAGTGACCAAATTTCTTTCAAGATGATAGAATGCTCCTAGCACTGTCTTTCTTTTTCAAGAAAAATTAAAACATAATGAAGCATTTTACTTGGTTTTATTTTGAACTTAACAACTGTATATATTCCTATTTTTAAAACATTTTATTTACTACTTTTATTTTTATTTTACATGTATGACTGCTTTCCTGTATGTATGTAAGTGTCCCCATGTTGTACACTGTCTGCAGAAATCAGTAGACACTGTCAGATCCCCTGGAACTGGAGTTACAGGTGGTGGTTAGTCACCACGTGGGTGCTGGTTGTTGAACCTGAGTCCTCTGCAAGAGCAGTTGGTGCTCTTAACCACCAAGCCATCTTTCCAGCCCCTACATATTCCTATTTTAACAAATGAAATTATACGAGCAAATAAAAATATTCTACTTCATTCAACCTTTTGTGCTATTACTTTACTTAAATTATTTTAAAACCTCTTGCTAATTTTATGGGTGAAGAGTTTACCTCAAAGTAAGATAATTTAGGCCAAAGGAGCAACTACAAGCCATAGGGTAGTAAAACTCAAATTTGATTCCAAGTTCAATTTTTTTCTTTTCATTATATTCTCTAAAAAGTTTACTAATTTACTTATCTTTGAGGGAGAAAGATGCCTCCTTCCTGAAAAAGGCCTGCTGGAAGCTTGGGTTGTACAGTCCAGGGGATGATCTACAATAGCTTTATTTTTGGTTTTGAATTAGTGAGTTTTTGAAGTAAGGGGGAGGGGGAGAAACAGAGACAAAAGCAAACATTATTAACTTGGGTGCTTAAGTCATCCAGCAGAAACCAATTGAGGAAGCCCAGCAAAGGCAAGTCAGGTGGAGTTTCCAATATAAAAAATCTCAGACAGATCAGCACCCCTTGGGTGAGGCTGCTAAGTAAAAAACACCCAAGTAACAGAAAGGCACTGTCAAATCAAGCTCTCTCTATATCCAGCAGAGACTGATTAAGGAAGCTGAGGCAGTGAGCTTGAGTTCCCCATTGGGCTTTCTGTCCATGGCTGTTTCTCGGAATGAAGGCTAAATTTCTCATGGCTAAACTTCCCACTGGAGACTCTTTCATATTATGGGATAAACAGTAGTAACATATTTATTTTAAAGAGTTTAACATCTAGATGTTCTCAAGGACACAATGTTTTCACTCGGGCTGTTTTCTCCCCTCTCTGTCACAGAGCTGGGGGACCAACCTATCCCCAGACCTAAGGACACTTTGAGACAAACATGCTTGGGTCAGAAGCAGGAGCAGGGGCAATCCCACTTCCACAGTTAGTGTCTCCGAGAGCTCAACGCATGACAATTTACCAATATAATGCGCATTACAGAGCTGTTGCAGCCATGTCCCTCTGGCTGAGTGAACTACCCAGAGGGAAGGGGCCATTGGAGGAACTGATGAACAGGCCAGACACATAGAGTCAGCTGCATCACCTGCCTGGTTGTCCAAAATAAGCCTATAACATCATTATTTTCATTTGCACCAACTACAGTTAGCTTTACATTTGTAGTATTCCAGAAAACACTGAACATCATCTCTCTAGATCCAGGATTAAAAGTGAACTTCCAAGGATAAATCACAAATGTTCCGGACTTTAAATAATGCCACAAGGTGAGAGGCAATGAAAACTGGAGCAGTGATATTTTCAAAAGTCAATAGTTCAGATTCTTTAAAAAACAAACAAAAAAAGCCTATATGAAAATGCATCCTAACTTGATCTAACTTAGAGGTGCTCTGTGCTGTCGCTAATAGACACATTCCCAGTGCCCAGGGATGAAATTTCTTAATATCATCTCAAATCTTCCTGTCTCAAATGGTTTTCAGCCATTTCCATCACCCACTGGGAATGATCAATATATTTATCTGTGTTGCATAACAATTTGTGTACTTTTAATTAGCAAATGCTTAATGCCCAGATCTGAAAAGGGCAGGTAGGTGTCCTTAAGGTGAATCAGCAGTTAGATAAAAGTTCAAGATGAATGAAGGTCTTTAGTCTGAATGAGGTAGTTAACCTCACACCAAGATATTTTGCACAAAGTCAGAAGGTACCTATTTGATTAGCTGTATTACGAATGGGTACAGGCACTAAAGAATCAACTATCATATCTCTATGAAAAGTTCCTGAATCTAAAACTTTAAAAGCAGTGTGTTGGCAGAGGGGGAGGAATAATAGTTCTCTGAAGAATGGCATTAGTATTTTGACAAAAATTGTATCAAATTGTACACATACACACACACACACACACACACACACACTCAATCTTAAAACAACCAAAGTAGTCTTGTATGAAAAGAACAAGAATTAAGTTAAGGGACTTTAATTAAAAATAAACTACAAAGCAATTATAACTAAACAACACAATTTAGCATAAAACATACTCAGACCAATAGAATAGAAAAGACAACCTAGAAATAAACCCATCCATCTACAATCAACTAACTTTTATCAAGGGTACAAAGAATATTCATTGGAAAAGGACAGTCTTTTCAATAAATGGTGTTGGAAAAATTGGATATTCATATGTAAAAGAATGAGACAAGACCCATTTCCCTCAGCAGTTATAAAAATAAATTCAAAATATATTAAAGACTTACACAAGAGAGCTGAAACTGTAAAACTACTAGAAGACAGTACTGGGAAAGGTCTTGAGAATGCTAGAAAACGTAATGTTTTTTAGATCTCAATTATACAGTCAACAAAAGAAAAACAGACAAATGGGATGACATCAAACTGCAAAGTTTCCGCACAGCAGATGAGCTCACTTGTGTGGAATCTAGGAAAACAGATCTCATTCTATTTGGGAGTAGAACAGTAGTTAATAAAGGCTGAAGAGAGGAGGAAGGAGGGAGGACTGGGGACAGAGTGGTCAATGCACCCTTTGATATAGTTAGAGAACAGAAAAAATGGTGTGCTGTTGCACAGTAACATGGTTAAAATGACAATGTACTGCATAGCAAAAAACACCTAAGTTAAAGGAGAGTGAGTGTTTGTACCACTAAGAAAGGATAAATGCTTCAAGATATAGCTATACCCAACCTAATATGACCATTACCCAGTGTATACACCTATAGAAATATTGTAAAGTACCCCATAGATATGTATATTCTACATGTTAATTTATAACTATAAATAATCTAAAGAAGTTAAAATTATAAAACTATTCCAAAAGAGGGCAAGGGTTGGTTTTCGAAGTTATTTTCAAAAATAATTTTTTAAAGAAATATTTTCTTTTTAATGATGTGCAAATTATGTGTGAATATGTGCATGTGTGAGTGCAGGTACTCAAACAGTCCAGTAGAGGGCACTGGATCCCCTAGAGCCAGAGCTACAGGTGGTTTTGAGCCACCAGATTCAGGTTCTAGGAACCAAACTCAGGTCCTCTGCAAGAGGAATAAATGTTCTTAACCTCTGAGCCTTCTCTCTAGCCCCTACCAAAATGTTTTTAAATAAAAAAAAAAATTTAAAGATTTCTTCTTCCTTCACTTCTACTAAAAAATTCAAAAGGAGACTAATATGCATAGCACCCTTGGTGGTGATCTGCACAGGCTGTTTTTCCTAAAGATAGCAAAATAAAAGCATGCCAATTAACAGGTGCAGAAACTACCATACAAAGAAATCTCTAACACAACTACTTAGTAAGAAAATACAGTGATGTGCAAAAATGCCACCTTCAAAATCATTCAGATAATTACCTGAAAAATATTTAACACCATAATTTTATGGGGACAAAAGAATTTTATCAGGCCATACTTTTAAATTCTTGTTTCAACCTAACATGTGCAAATTACAGGGTAAAGGGCTGGCTGATGCTTACTGAGCATCCACTGAATGCCATTATGTGTCAGACCCTGTTTTCATGTTTTATTATTTTGTCATTTGATCCCCAAGGCAGCCCTGCTAAAGTGAGCCTTACCCACATACGAAAGGGTAAAGCTAAAGTCTATCATGTACATGGCTCACCAAGGACATGCAGCCATTAAGTGCTGAAACTTGATTTGAACACAGTTCCTGACCCCTATACTATTTTTCCTTGGATATTTCTTTCTTCCAAAAAACTGACAGTATTTCTGAAGAGACAAAAGAAGGTAAAGAACCGTAGTTTCAGATTTGCTGGCACAGGTTTCCAGTGTTCCATAGCTCTTCTGAAATGGTAGTCTGTTTTCCTAAGGCTCGGCTCTGTTCCTGTGCTGGGGAGCCTCTGGATCTGAGAACAAGAGGCTGCCTTTGTCTAGGCCACACAAGACAAACGATGGCCTCCTCCTGAACTGATCACAGTCACTGTTCCACCACATATGCCTCAAGCATGCAAGTGAAACACTCATACACATGACTTGAACTCTCCTTCCCAGCCATCATTAGCACCAAAACCAGATGTCTACACACTCTGAAGTTCCTTCTATTCCATCTCTTGTTCATTTATCTCACTGTTGTTCAGATAAAATGTGGTGGCTCTCATGGAGACAGCAGTCTAACAGGCAGGACACGTGCATGGACATGGTAAACCCTGGGTCCTTTATTTCATTCTTTGTTAGGCACCACTCTTTATTTAAAAAAAAAAAAAAGAGGGCTGGACTAAGTGCTCTTTTATTTATGGCTATTTTCATCTCAATTTTATGTGTGTGAGTATTTTACTTGCATGTTTGTAAGTGCACGGGTGTCACGCGACGCCCGGGGAAGCCAAAAGAAACCATCAGATCCCCTGGAACTGGAGTCAGAGATGGTTGTTAGCAGCCATGTGGGTGCTAGGAATCGAACCTGGATCCTCTACAAGAGCATATTTTCTGAAAACATGACTTAAATAATAATGTTTCCACTTGAAGATTTCTTATAATTTATGTAAGTATTTCTTTCACTGAAAATTTAGATAGTTGGACAGTGCCTGCATCACCAAATTGAAAAATTAGTTCACTGGGAGAATGATTAGCTAAAAAAATTTTTCACGACTATCTTCTGGAGTTTTTGCTTTCTGGGTAAATTTTGGGGCTGCTTGTCTATTATTTCTATTGGAATGCCACTAATCAATAAAAACTTACCTTAGTAAGTACATTAATTTTTGTCTATCATGGTTGATAAAATTTCCCTTAAGTTCTCTTTTCATTTCCTTTGTCATTTTTATTTACTGAATTTTGACAGATACTTTCTATGTAAGAATTAGGAGGAACACTGCACTGAAAGAAAAGCACAGCATACAGTTTGCTCTAAAGTAAACCTTATTGCAATGTTTTATTTCCATCCTCTATATTTGTTTTTACAGTAGAAAGTACAGGGGACAGAGAATCAGATTACAAAAAATAATAATCACTATACTAAATACACGAGCTATACAGTGCCCCAGGCAACTGCATTGCAAAAACTGATCCTGCATGTACAGATCATCAGTACTATTCAGTAACAGAAGAGGATGTATATGGAGAGACATGACATTACATGAAATGGAACAAATGGCTTAAATGTCTTCTGAAGAGTGAAAAATAAACAGACACAAAACATACACATCATAAAAAGGATAATTCTCAGGCAAAACCAGACTTAGAAATGATGGAATGTAACATGAGACAGCCCAACAGCTGTAAAGAAATCAAACTGGAACCTAGATGCTACAAAGAAATATTCAGGAAAACTCCCACTTGCTCAATGCTGAAGAAAAGTAGGTTTTAAACCTAAAAATCACTGATGCATGGAACAACCACCCTTCCTTCATCACAGCACACCCATGACTTGAAATACTTCTTGTCTTTCAGCTTAGTGTTTCCCCTTTCCTCTCTCTTTTGCTAATATAGAATTCATGAACATTTGACTCCAGTTTCCTGAGTTTCTTAGGAAGTAATACCATGAATGACACAGGCAGACAGACACACCCAAATGACAGATAATACTATTCTAAAACCAGAAATCAGGAGAAAATGGCAGCCTGAAATTGATATGCTCCTATCACTTTTCATCAAAATAAAACAGAAAATATACCTTTATCCCCACCATATTAGAAAAGAAAGCAAAGCCTCTCTTTGTTTCCGAAAATTGTAAGTTTTATAACTGGAACTCCTAAATGGCTAAAATTTTTCAAGGGCCCTCAAATTTTATTTAATAATAATAATCAAAAATAATGACAGCAAGTTACTCATGGGAATTTCATTAAAATCCACCAATAGGTTAAAAACCTTCCTTTCATTGTCTTAATTTTCAAATCAACTGTGAAACAAGTGTCATTATCCTGTGAATTTTTAGATAAGGAAAGTGACTGCCAATCACTTGTCCTTGTTCAAAGGCACTTAGATGGGAAGTGGTAAAAAATTTAAGCACACTCTTAAAGCTGAATCCCAACCACTGTTGTAAGGGCTTCTCCCACTGGATCTCTGCTCTGAGGACTTCTCCCATCACCAGACATGTCCCAAAGTAGCTCTCATTCTAGATGTATATGAATATACAAACACATAGTCACAGATGTCTGTAGTAGGATCAACCCTTTCCAGCTGCACTGCCCTCAGTGTCCAATCTCCTTTCTTATACCTAGACAACCATATCCCTAACCGGCCACTGTTCTGTAACAGTGCCACTATTCAGCGCACAGACTAGCCCTAAATTCCAGATTAAAGATTACCGATAAGGTGATACCTAATGCTCAGAGAATGGAATCATTCCTATGTCTTCTATCTAAGGACCATAAAACTCTCCCGATTCATGATCTACATCAGACACTTATTATATAATAGTAGAGCAGAAAGTGTAATTCCTGCTGCTGAATTCAGAATCACAAGCTCAAGCATCTGGATGTACATTTTTCCTGAAATGCCAAGGATTGAACCCAGAGACTTGTATATTCAAGGCAAATGTCACACCACTGGGTTCTATGCCCTGTCTCAGGTGTTTGGCTGTGCATTTTATCAAATGACTACATTCTCTACATATGTTCTCAATAATTCTTTCAGTTTCCTTTTCCTCTTATTATTATTATTCACGAATACAGAGTAGACAGAGGAGGAAGCATGACCAGGAAGCCTATGCTAAAAAGCTGACTCTGTATGCTCAGGAGGAAATGTCCATACCTGATCTAGCTTTTGTGATGAGACAAAAATAGGCAAGAGTTTACTGTTTACTTTCTTTCCTAAGACTTGAAGGAATACACATATTTATGTTTATATAACAGGTTATACAACAATATAATAGGTAAAATATATCATGTATTATTTGCTAATAATGTTAAACATAATAGTCTTAATCTCTAAGATTGGTCATTGCTCTATTCTTATATGTGTTCTGATTCCTTCATTCTTCTTAAAAAACTACGCAAAACAATGGCATACAGAAAATAGTTTATCAATTCCTAACATAAATTATGCTGAAATACTCTCACTAGATGCACATGTGCTAGAAGTATGGTAACCAGCAGACTAGATTAGTATTCATCAAGGATAAGCAAACTCAAACCCAGCAATCAAAATCCAGACCACTGTCTGTGTTAGTAAATAAAGTTTTATAAACACCATATTATCTATGGCTGTTCTTATGCTGAAACAGAGGGGTTAAATAGTTTGCATTATGTTTGGATATGAAGTACCCTCCAAAAAAAGGCTCTTGGGTTGAGGGACTAATTCCCAGTGAAACTATAAGGAAGTGAATGAATTCTAAGGGCACCAACTGCATCAAAGAGCTCTTAGAAGGTGGCCTGGTTATAGGAAGTAAGTCACTGAGGGCATGCTTTAAAGGCTATATCTAGCTGTGGCTTCTTCCTGTTACACTACCTCTGCTTCCTGTTTGCCATAAAGTGGGCAACTCCAGCCCTCCCCACCCTTCCACCATGATGTTCCATCTTACCAAGTTCCAGAAACAAGGGAGTCAACCCCCATGAGCAGAGGCCTCTGAAACCATGAGCTAAAATAAAGTTTTTCTCCTTTATAATTGTTTCTCTTGTTTCTCTTTCACAGAGTTATGAAGACTAAAACATTTTGACAGAAACAATGTGCCCGGCAAAGCTAAAAATGTTTGGTATATGGCCCTTTGCCAAATGAATTCACCAATTCCTGATTACAGTAAGTGGTACTTCTCTAGTATTTTTATCTTAATGTACCTGTAATGACAGAAGAAACTGTATTACTTTAGGGGAATTACAGGCCCCATTTGAAAGCACAGAGTTAAACAACCATTTGCCCTTTCACATTCCATTAGGACACCATCAGTATTCCAATAATCCTGCCATTCCTCAGTTTAAAAAGATAATTGTAACTATAGCCTGGCATACTTTATAATATTCTCAGCCTGATAAATTTTACTACTTAAAAGGTATATTTTATTTTTGTTTCCATAAAAATATTGTATATGCCCAAACTAGATAACACTACTGTTATAAAATTTAGTGTTTCTGTGTTTTATCATAGATAATCAATGATTTTTTTTTACATTTGCAGAACGAATATTTTCATTTTATATTGTCATAAGACTTGGGAACTGGTTCAGATATTAAAGTGTGATGGTTTTCATTGTCAACTAGACTAGACTGCAAGCTCTATTGTTTGGCCAAACACAAGTTTTGCTCTGAAGATACCTGTAGATATGATTTTAGCACATAATCAACAATTTTCAAGTAAAGAAGAATCTCCTAGACAATCCAAGGGCCCAATTCAGTCAGGTGAAGGCATTATAATAGGCTTTGCTGATAACAAATTCCATTTGTAGGTAATCACTTCAGCTTGTGCCCAAGCATTCCACCCTCCTCTTCCTGGCAGTCTGCCCTGTCCACTCCAGACTTTCCTATGCAGTCCCACAACCCTGCAAATCAACTCCTTGTTCCTCCAACTCTCCTTTGTGCCTATGATTCTATTTCTCTAGCCAAATCCAGCTACACTAAGTACTAAGTCTGAAAATTTTTCAAAATTAATTTTATCTCTTATCATTTTAAAGAATAACAATTTCTTAGATGAAAGTTGCTATCTTAGAAAGGAGTTATCTTACTTTTTAGTTACATTAATATATAGTCACTCCTACTATATCTGAATCCCTCCTTGTTTCACTCTGGAAAACCATAAATTCTAAGAAAAATAGTGTCAAGCTAAATAAAAACTAAATATAAAATCCAAAATAGGACTATAAAGTCATCTACATTATAGAAGTAAGACAGGAGTGGAGACACATACCTGTAATACTAGGACTTGGAAGATGGAGGCAGAAGGATCACAAGTTTGGTGCCAAACTGGGAGACACAGCAAGGCCACCCCCTTAAAAACAATTATAAGACTTCCTGATTCAGAATTGCATATCTCTGACACTAAGCAGATGAATGAAATAATAAAATCTTTGCTACAAGTCTGCCAAGTCTAATTAAAAATAATTTCTTCAAAAATGTTGCATACTAAGGGAAATAATGGCCTGAAAAGGTTTAGTAAATTATAAAGAAATATTCAAATATTTCCTAAATACAAAACATAAAAAGGTGAATAATCTGAAGAAGACTTAAAATTATACACTCAAGTATGCATCTGTATCTTATTATCCAGAATGCAATGATTTTAGTAAGACTGGCAAGGGTTCTTAGTATCATGTCAGGACTTACTATGAATTAAGCAAACAGCAGCAATTAAAGCTACTACATTTATAAGTTGTACATTTATTCTGATCATAGAATTATTGTTTAATATTTGAGATAGTATGTTTTTATATTTTACAAATTATGATAACTTCTTGCTGTTATTTTGAAACACTATCTAACATAATTTATTTTTTCTGCTATAATAAGGTCTGCTAAAAAACAGAAAAAATTACAAAGCATCCTGGGACATATCAGATCCTTTGAAGAACATCTGTAAATACTTCTGAGCATTCCATAAAACTATGCTTGAGTATACTGTTCACTGTAGATTTGAATTTGGAGATGATATCCAAGGTCTCAAACAATCAATGATCATAAAAACTCGATGGATGTGCCAGAAGCGATGGTGCATGCCTTTAGTCCCAGTACTCCAGTGGCAAAGGCAGATCAGGCCACTCTGATCTAAATAGTGAGTTCTGAGCGAGCTGGGGTTACAGGGAGACTGTATCTCAAAACAAATCAACAATAACAACAAAAACCTCAGTTGTATAAACAAGGGCAATATGAAAACATGTATAATAGGCATCTCTTGAACACATATAATTTTAAATATAATATTTGAATACTTAAACCAATAATGTTTGATACTTGGATATATTACGTCTTTAAAAAAAGAGCCTGAAATTTAGAACTCTCAAATTTGTTCACTGAACTCACTCTATGAATCTAATGGGATCTTTGCAATCCAAGAACTTTGTGCATGTAAAATGAGCACCTTCTTGCTCTTGGACAATCACCACACATCTAAGAATGACTCTTAGTGGGTATGTGCAAATATTTACCTTCAACAACATTCAGGAAAACATACCTATACATATACTATTTGTAAAGACAAATTAAAAAAAAAAACACAAAACCCAACGAGGTAAATATACAATAAAGAAATGGCTAAATATCTCATATCTATGTAATCGAAAAGTATGCAGTCATTCAAAAAAATCAGGCTCTAAATCATGGAAAATGATTGTCTAATTTTAATTCTAAAACAAGACTACATAATTATGTATAGTTTGACACATTTTATTTATTTTTTATGTGTATGAGTGTTTTGCCTACATGTATGTAAGTATGCTCATGTTGTGTAATGCTTGAGGAAGTCAGAAGGTGATGCCAGATCCTCTAGAACTGAAGTTTGGGATGGCTGTTAGCTGCCATGTGAGCACTGGGATTTGAATCTGAGTCTCCCACAAGAACAGTCACTGCTCTTTAATGCTGACCCATCTCTCCAGTCTCAATATCTTTATTTTAAAATGTACATATTAAACATTTGCTGTCTATACAGGCACATAAACATACATGCAGCCTCTGCAATGTGTACAGTAAGAATTGGAGTAGGATCTATAAATAGAGCCAGTATTCAATAGTGCTTAGCTCTGGGGAGAGGAATTACAAGTAATTTTTTTTATTTGTTTCACTATAGACTTGAAATTCTCTATTATATGGGGTTTTAGTGCTTTTTAATTAGGGGAGAAAAGGTTTTCCATGCATGACATAAAACTAAGAAGTATAAAACAGTTACCTTTGAATGATGGTATTATAGGAAATTTCCATTTCAATACTCTAAGATATTCTGTATAATCTTAATACATACATTATTTTGGAATTAAGTAAGAGTATATGTAGTTCTTAAAACAGTAAGTACAGGTTACATTTTGTTGTAATAAGTCATTGTCTAAAGCAGGAACTTTGGAAATTTTTTAAAAGAATACTTTAAATTTTAGTTTAAATGTAGATATATAAGAATATGTTAACAGGAGTTAGAGAGATGACTCAATAGTTAAGAGCACTGGATATTCTTACAGAAGACCAAGGTTCAAATCCCAGCACCCACTTGGCAATTAACAAGCACCTGTAACTCCAGTTCCAGAGGATCCAACACCGTCTTCTGCTCCTGGAGCAGTACACAGGTACTGACACGGGTACACTTAAAAATATGTAGGCATAACACTCATACACATAAAATAAAACTAAATAAATCAGAAAAAAAATTAAAAGAATATATTAGTAATAGAAACAACACCATCAAGAAAAAAAACCTTCCTGTCTTTTCCAGGACAACTAAAGAGAAAAATATTATATGCATTTCAGTGTATCTGAATCTCAATTTTAAAAGATTAAGGTATACAAACACTGAAACATTCTTAATGCTCACAGTCACAGTCACACTCATGGGATTCTTTGTTTCAATACATTTAGTACTACATACAGACTACAGATATTTATTCAAGTACCTAAGAGTTGTTTCCAAGTAAGTGAAAGCTCCACCTAGGAAGCCAGCCCGTGATTTAATATGTGTAGAATAAGGGTACTATGCAGTTCCCCTCCTTCAGTGCTACAGTGAGACAGACAGTGTCATGACTTCACTACAGAACTACAGCTAATTACAAGGCAGATGAGCTACTACGCGAGAACTCACACTAGACAATTAACTAACAGTGTGGACATTCACTGTCTCGAGTGTTCTGCAGATGCTAATTCAAACTTCATCACTCATAAAAGCATCCATGCTTCCATGACTCTTTCTGTTCTGTTCTTTCTCAAGCTCCATAACAGCAGGAATGACCCTGATGCAGAGCATCCTTCTCTGCTCGCTACCATGTAGCTGGCATTCATCGTGTTCCAGCTGGGCATGAATTTTTGCCTCACAGTGGGCTTTAAGCAGTCTTGTTCAAAGCAAATTACTGTGTGGTAGTAAGTTGGTAATAGCATAGTAATTCCATAGAAAGAGAGTATCATGCTAACTTGGACCTATAATATTTACAAGTGGCTGGATTGTCACATCTAAATCAACACTATTCCTAAAACTAAGGTTGTAAAAACATGATTATAGTTCCTGAAATCCTTCTATTCCACTGTTAAACTGTTTCCCAGTTGCAATTTTTATTCATTTTTTCTCTTTTCATTGACTGTGGGAGCAGAGTGAACCTTGTGTCTAAGCACTCTACCACTGAGCTATAGCCCCAGCTTTCTATTGATTTTTAATTTTAAGATAGGATCTCACTAAGTTGCCAGACTGTCTTGAACTCACTGGGTGTGGGGACTGGGTCTATCATAAAAAGGTATTGAGAAAAGCCAAGCAACCCAGGATACCCTGAAGGAATGGTACGAGTCTGGCCTGCTCTGCCTGATGCGATAACCTGGCTTCAGGAAGCCACTGTAGATACGAATCTTCTTTTCCCCCCGACAAACATTATCCCAGACCAGAATCAGGTTTTTGGGTTTCATTTCCTTGTTCCTAATTTCCACATCAGCCCTACAACCTTCCCTAAAGACCCCACCTTTAATTTTCCCGCCTTCTATAACGGTCAGAAAGGCCTCCCTATATAACTCCTGCCTTGGTTTTGATAACCGAACTACCCACTGATGTAGAATCCCGGGTGTCATTCCCATCGAACTCTGAGCCACCTAAGGTTCGCTGTTCGATCATCCTCCATTCTCCGGCACGGTTAGAGCACAACAGCTGTGCTGGAGATGGAGACCCACCCACAACTGGGTAGTCCCACTGCCTTTCAATTTGCTCTCCTCCTGCTTCAGCCTTCCAAGTAGCTAGATTACAGGCCTGTGCCACCAAGCTAAGTTTTCAGCGGTATCTTCTTAACATTATAGAGCTACAAACTATACCTCAGATTCTATGTCAGTGATATATAAAATTACTACATGAACACAGCTGCAGCTAAGAGTCCTTTGTTCTGTCTTCAGTCCCTTACAGCTATATGGAATATTATTTGTTTTCTAGAAAAGAAGTGGTCAAGGTTGACTTTCTGCTGAGTCAATAATTTCATCTCTAGGTCAATTTTTGTGACTGTAAATTGAAGGATATGGACTGTAAAGTTATTTTTAGTTCTACAATAAGTGACAAATCTTTAATGACAAATCAGCATAGGAATTAAACAAATAATCTAAATAAAAATAGGAAATTAAATTAATAATCTACAAATTTGTGTACCTCCTTAAAAAGTTCTTAGAAGTCAGTATCTTTCACAACCCACACAGTGATATCCCCTTTCACAGATTACAAAATCCAGAAGTCTGATAACATGCATTTTTTTTCAGGTTTGCTTAAAACGAAGCAAGCCCACATGCCACCTATAATAATATTTCTACTACATGTTATCCACTCTAAATTGTCACACACTATAGAAACCTCATCCTAAGCTATTACAGCTCAAATTACAATATCACATTTGTAACATGTTCACAGTGGTATGAAAGCAGAATTGTAGAACTCCTGAATGTTGACTCCTTCTCTCTTTGAGGCACCCCTGTAGAGTCTTGAATAAGTATGTGTCAGTCACAGTTAATCAGAGATGTGCATTTTATGCTTCTTTCTCAGAGGGATATTGTATGAGATAATATTTACAAATCACAGAATTCTTAAAAAAATACTAATGGAGCTCAGAGTATATGTACATATATACATATTGGATTAGCTAAATCTGAGTAAGCACCTTCATTAGCTAAATAGTAACTGATAATGTAGATATGAGAGGTCTATTTGGAGCCTGTCAACATTTATCAAGATATTTTCTGCATATTTGTTTTGCAATCATTTTTAATTGAAAATTTATTTATTTATTTATTTTTATTTTATGTGTATGAGTGTATTGCCTACATGTATGTAAGTGTACCCATGTCATGCAATGCCTGTAGAGAACAGAAGAGAGTGTTGGATCCCCCAGAACTGGAGTTACAGGATGGTTGTTAGCCACGATGTGGGTGCTGGGATTTGAACCCAGGTCTTCTGCAAGAACAGTCAGTGCTCTTAACCACTGAGTCATCTCTCCAGTCTCTCACAATCTATTTTTAAAATGAGGTGATTTGATATTTTGCTATAATTTCTTTTTCTTTTACTTGTTCTTAAAGACACTATACAGCCCTGGCTGGCCTGGAACTTCCTGTGTAGACCAGACTGGCTGGAACTCACAGAGATCCACTGTCTGCCTCCACCCCTTCAGTGCTGGGATTATAGGCTTGCACCACCACACTTAGCTTTCTAGGGAAATTTAGGTAAAATTATTTAACTCTAGGAATCCCCTGCAACATATGCAGCAATGGCTCTAGAAAACTCTAAGGACAGAGGGATCAGAAGATAAGGGTTCTTCACCAGCTCTCTTTTGTACTGGTTCAGGCCAGGAGCAAATAGACTTGTGCCTATTTGTATATTTGTATGATAAGTTCAATGTTCTACAATGTTGTGGTAAAATTCTTTAAAAATTATAAGCCTTAAGTAACATGAAGGATACAAGACATAAGTATAGTTTTCAGGAGCTTAAGAGATGGCTTACAGGTTAAGAGCACGGTTGCTCTTGCAAAGGACCAGGGTTCAGTTCCCAGTACTCACATAGTAGCTAACAACTGTCTATAACTCCATTTAAGGGAAATCTGATGCCCTCTTCTGACCTCTGCAGGTACTGCATGACACGGGTACACATGTAGGCAACGCACTCATATACAAAAATAAAAATAAACAAAATATATAAAGTACAGTTTTCTATTCAAAGAATATATTTTAATAGATTTACAACTTTTTGAAGGATTATTTTCATTTTTATTCCTCATACAATTCTTAGGGAGGGATAAGAATTGTTTTGATTAGATTAGCATATCACTAGCATTCTATTCATCACCAAGGAGTAATTCTTCATTCAATTCATTGAATTAAACTAAAGAGAATGATCTAGTTGTACTCTAAAGTAATAAATTTAATAACTCAGACTCTTCTTAGTTCATTCAGCTGTAATGTTAATTAATTTGAAATCAGTCAATGAGATTGTAAATCTAGTCTAAGAAAAGTACAAAAGAAAAGAGCAATATCACTACCACCCTACCACCACCCACCCCACTTACTGGCAAATGAGCCCAGCCAGCTCACCCTTGCCTCATGCCTAAGGAGAAGCAATCAAGTCCAATTTTACAGGAATTTAACTGAAAGACATTGTCTACACTGCCTATTGCTAGTTTCCTGTGCTTTAACCTGACAGCATTACAAAGATTTAGGAGGTTTAATCTCTCAACATCTTATTATAACAATGCCTCATTATTCGAAGTGACATTGTATCAAATGATTTTTTTATGTGCCAGTCATGCCAGGGTACTTGCAAATATATGTAAATTTGCATTCCTTTTGTCAAATTGGTTCATAGTGTTTACAAAGATTGGGTAATGGGTAGTTTGGATGTGGTTTATATTCCAGGTATCTACAGAAAGGATTAAATAGTCTACTGATTTCTCCCAATTCACTGCTGAGTTTCTTTTGCTTCCTTTCCCAGGGGTCATTCCAGTTACCTGATTCTATCCCTCCCCTTTCAGGCTCCAGAAAGTCCAGCCTCCTTGTTTCTGATTGGGTGGGAGCACAGCGGAACAAGACTCTTAGAACCACCCAAGTCTGTAACTGCAAGTTCACCTACAGTGCTCCCCCTTTGTCTCAGACCCCTTCTGCTGTGGCTTCTGGGTGATCTCACTGCACCTCTTGAACGCACACCACTTTGGACTCTGGACTTGACCTGACACACTGAACTTCAGTCACATTTGAAGCTGAATCAGCTGAAATGGCTATATCTCTTTCCCAATTCTGGCTCCTCCCCACCAGCCTTGCCCTACTTACTAGAAGGAATTAGCCCCATCTGGGTAGATCCCAAGAAGTGACAAATGAAACTGCCTCAATAGGAGGTAATTAAACTGCTGGCTCATAAGCCCAGAATAGGTTGTCAGTGGGACTTCTCAGTGGATCCTGTCACTAAGCAAAGATGCAGCTCTACATTTAGTTTTAAAACCTGAACTCTGTCCAATAAGATGCCTAGAGAAAATAGGAGTAAATAAATGCAAAATTAAGAGTTGTTCTAAGGGGAAAATGGCAGTAACTACAAAATGTGATCTGGGAAGAGCCTGCCATTTCTGAACTCCCAATGGCTATTACCAAGTGACTTACTTTCTAGCTGAGCTGAGTAAAAGTTCTAACTTAATTGTTATGACATAGGTTGTTTTCTTTCCTTTCTACATTGTTTTTATCGTTTGCACATATTACAGAATAGTGGACTTCTTTGTTTCGTTTTCATATACATACATAACAGACTTGGATGGGCTCCCTCTCCCTGCCTCACCCCGCTTCATCTTCTCTAACAGTTCCACTTTGATGTAGGCTGCTTTCCAATCTAATCCATTCTCTTGCTTTTTCCTTTATTCCAAAACCTCTAAATAAGTCATTTGGAGGCTATACAATGACACCAGCTGAAAGTGAGTTGATGATAAAATTCAAAAGGAGTCCTTTGAGGCTAGAGAGATGGCTCAGCAGTTATGTGTTGCTCTTCCAAAGGAACCAGCACCCACATAGCAGCTTACTACCACCTGAAACTCTAGTTCCAGGAGATCCAAAATCCTCTTCTAGACCCCCTAAGCAATGCATGGACATGGTGCACTTACATACGCACATAAAATTTTTTAAAATTTTAAGAGGCCTTCAGTACAAAAAGCATAAATCTCACTAACTGATCCATAATATATTTTTAAAGAATATATTAATATGAATATGGTTTTCTCCTTCCATCTAAGTCATCTGACTATACCAAACAATTATTCCTCTAGAAAATATAAGTTTAAAAAAATTTCCCCCATGAAATGAGAATTATTCTGTCAAAACATTAGTATATGCTCTCACTCTAAAACCAGGAAGCTGTTGAATTAATCAGTACAGTGTATCAAACAGAGGGGTTTGCACTCCTGTATGCTCTTATTCCTCACTCCTACACTAGCAGGGGTTTCCAGTTGTCTACTGACCACTAAGAATCACAGCTAGACAGATGATCAATCAGGAGAGTTTCTGGAATACCTAAAAGGACAACAAATTGTTGCCAAGGAAAAACAAACAGTACAGAATTTAGCATGTTCTGCCTCTGATGTCTTCCTCACAGGTCAAACATTCTCATTGAGGACACCTGAAGAACCAGAACTTTCCTTCAGTTTCCACAATGACAACCTTTTGAACACCTGATACCAGATCTTTACCCCTAGGGTGTGTTGATTGTGTAGGTAAACTCTCCAGCACTGAGCTAGCTATCTATTCCACTGACCCCAGTATCAAACGGTGTCCTGTAAATATTACTGCTTTCCAGGCATTCTGTGACATGGAAAGGTCAGGAAGCCCTGACCTGAATTAAACTTATCAAGCAGAATTTCTTTGACATAGCATATGTGGTATCTTTGAAGAACATCTTAAGCTGGAAAAGGCCTTAGAAAAGCTCTTCACAAGTGGGATTTCTGGTAAAAGATTTTTTTTGTTTATTTGCGGGACAGACAATTTGAGTGATACCAAGCTGAAGTTGAGGAGATTTTTATATTGCATGATGTCTCAGAAGTCTGCATGTGCTCAGGGTACTATACTTCACCAGTACCTGGACATAAGAAAAAGTATGTTTATTTAAAGGTAGGACCCAAACCAGCAAGATGGTTCAGTGGGCAAAGGTGCTTGCCACCAAGCCTGATGACCTGAGTTTGAACTCCAGAGACACAATAAAAGAAGAGAACCAACTCCCCAAAGTAGGCCTCTAACCTCCATGCATGCATGCGTGCACACACATACACACACACAGACACACGCACACACACGCATGCATGCATGCATGCACACACCAAAATTTAAAATAAAGGTAAAACCCTTAGAGCATAAAATACATAAAAATTTATCATCTTAATCATTAAGTGTATGTACAGTTTGGTAGTATTAAATACATTTACACTATTATACAAACAATCTCCAGAACGTTTTCATCTTGCAAAATTGAAACTCAGTGACAATTAAACCACAGCTTTCCATTTCTCTCTCCTCCTAGCAATTACCCTTGGAACATCTTTGCAAATAATAACTCATAAAGCACATTTTGGAAAAGGCTTACATAGTTTGCCATCTTATTTTACAGTTGAGAAAATTAGCCTGAAGATGTAAAGTAACCACTTCCTAAGTTAACGGTGATCCAAGTACAGAAGCAACACTATGACCTCTATTTACAATTCTGAGTAGAAAGCAAATGTCAAATCAACCCCCATACGTTCTGAAAGTATTTATAATCTATCATGTCCATTTCAAAGACAGACCTAAAGGAATTTACTCAATACATAAGCCCATGATTCTGAAAACTAGGATACCATAACATTAGGAAGTAGCAGCTTGAGCATGCTCTGACTTCTAAGAGCATCATTTTTACTAGATAGAAAACTAAATGCTTTATTTAAAATCATGGATACATTGCAAGCTAGAAACAAAATCAACTGAATTTAGAAACTGGTTGCTTAGGACATGGCACACAATCTCTTCAATAAGTATAAGAAGCACTGAACTGAGAGAATCCTGGAATTATCAGAAGGCTCCAGGGCACAGCTCAGAAGGAGAATCCAGAAACTCATGAACCAAGCTGGGTCTCCCCCATGCACCTGACTCATGACAAGTAGTAAGCACCTGTTTCCTCTCAATGACCACTCAAAGAATCCCCACAAACAACAAGTTAAGGGACTCTTCTACAATAATAACCAAAAGAATGTAAAAAGAATTGATACTGTCTATTCCTAGACATCAAGTGCAAGGTGAAAAGGAGCACTGGAAGCAGAATGCAAGAGTTGGATGGAGGTTCTATTATGGGATGGCATTGAAAGTTCAGCTGTCATTTCCTCTTTCTGTAAATTCTACACCCTTAAACTTAACATAGCTATGTTGTATGCCCATTTAAATTTATCTTTGCAAAGCACTTATTAAAATTCAATTATATTTAATCATTTCACATGAAGTTAAAATTTTTCCCCATCTTCTAATATTATCCAAAAAGGGAAGTCACAATTTTAAAAACAATAATGTAGCAATTTTTAGTTTTCACGTATATGCATTGTTAATATCCTACACTTTAGAAACTACCAATAGATTTTCAAAACTAAAATATGTAATAACCATCTTTTTCTTATCTTAGTTCTGTTCAGAAAGCTGGCTTGAAATGCTTGGGCAGTCTGAGCAAAACGTAGCCTCATGAAGCCAAGCATCTTCTAGAGTAGCATCACACACTAGTGTAATGGTCCTCTTCCATTCCACTGGACATTTTCTTTTAATAGGCCTCAAAAGATCCTTAGAATATCTGCATTAGTGTGTTAATTCTGGCACTGGGTTCTGGGTATCTATTCTTCCTTAGTTGCTTGCTGCTCACACCCTCTAAAATCATAGTTACCAACATAAAAGGAAAAATATCACATTAAATAGAGACTGAATGCTGTGAAAGGAATAGGCCTGTGTCATGATTAAAGTAAACCAAGCAATTATAATCATTAAACTCCACTTCCTGTGATAAAAGCACACAGACTAGAAACTAGTACATGTTAGGTCCTCACTATACAGAAAAAGTTACAGTTAACCTTAGTGAAAGTTAGGAAGCTCTGCTTTACTCATTCACAGACCTACATTTTGCTGAGTAATAAATCCGGATTCTCAGCTTGAGGCAGTCAATTCTTTCCAAGAGCATTGCTAAGTTACCAAAATAAATCTGAATTCGATTAATTGAAGACATATGACATACTGTGGTAAAGTAAAAAACACAGGACAAAACACTTTGGGAGAAAGTTAAAATCACTTTTAATATTTGCTGGTTACTTGGAAAGCAATCTATTCCTCTACATCAGTACTTGGCATAAATAATAGAAATGGAAACTTGTAGTGCTAGATGGGAGCCACTCTATTTCCTAAAGCACAGGATGAAAAATGGAAAGAAGGGGAAGAGGAAGGGAAATGGAAGGAAAGGGTAGCTAGTAAAAATGGGAAAGGGGAAGAAGAAAAAGACACAGTAATTTAACGGCCAGTGCCCTAAACTGTGAAATCCACAATATATGATGTACCTTTGCTTCTTTCCTTCCTTTCTTTTTTATTTTATTTTGATGTTTTCGAGACAGGGTCTCCCTGTAGCCACAGTTGGTCTGGAACTTACTATGTAGACCACTATGTAGACTAGGTTGGCCTCTATCTCAGAGAGATTCCCCGTGTCTCTGCCTCCTGAGTGCTGGGATTAAAGGTGTATGCCACTATACCAGGCTTTCATGATGTTGCCTTTTACTCTTTATGGGAAAATTGGATTTCCAAAGAAGACTAAACTATCTGGCTATCCAAATGTTACCATATAGATCTAAAATAAAGTAACAAAATACTAATATGTAAGCATAGAACAGAAAATAAGGCAGGTTTACCAGCCTCAAGGAAATATTTGTCAGATACATGACAGCTTAGCTAACACTATGTCAGCCAATACTGTTGGGCACTGAATGAAATGTCACCACATAGAATTCAAGAACATGTAAGGGAAGCCTCATCACTAATGCATGTGGAAGGTAAAAATTGAATGTCTGTTTGGGATCTGACCAAAAAGAACGTCTCCTTGACCAATCAAGCCAGGTTCCTCAGAATCTTTTCCCAAACAGGCTTTGACTTTCGGACCTCCTTCCATCCTTAGCTTTAGCAACAATCCTGTGAAACCAGTTTAGCACCAACTTTACATCACCCTCATATCTGACAAAGTTCTTCACCCTACTCATCCCTAGATGATGTCTGATCGCCCTTGAACAACCTTTACCAAGAATACTGAAGGTAGGCTCCTCCACCCTGTGGGAATTTTTGATGTAGTAACCCCACCCTCTAACATACATATATACATATATATATATCCAATTCGTAGGCTATAAACTCCCACTTTTCATGGTTACGTTCAATTATGAGCCTCACTCTGTACTGGGACCTTGATCCCCCATGTTGGTACAGTCCTGAATAAAACCTGTGTTTACTGTTTTAAATACATTCATCTGTGGTTTTCTTCGTCATTGTGCCAATCCAGAAGAGTTAGGCAGTTCTTCAAAATGCCAAAAATAGGGCTGCAGAAATGGCTCAGTTGGTAAAGTGCTTGCCACTGTGCAAACATTAGGACCTGAGTTCAAATTCCCAGCAACCATGTGAAAATACAGACATGGTAGTGTGGGTTTTTAATCCCAGGGCTGGGAGGTGAAAATAGGACATTTCAGGACCAACCAGTCTAGCTGAATCGACAAGCTCCAGGATCAGTGACAGACCCTGTTTCAAAAAAATAAGATGAAGAGCAACTGAAGAAGATGCCTGATGTGGACCTCGGGCCTCCACAGGCACGTTCACACATATGAACATGCACACACATGAATATGTATTCACACATACATGCAAGCATGTTTAAAATAAAATTGCCTTATGACCACTACTTGGTATAAATCCACGAGAACTAAAAATATATGTCAACACACAAATTTGTACAAATGCCTTCAGAGAAATATTTTCATTAAAGTCAGAGTAAATCAACCCAAACGCTCATCAGTTGATGAATAGGTAAATAAAAAGCAATGGAGCACCAGTTTATGCTACAGCACAGATGGCCCTTGAAAACATTACGCTAAATGAAAGCATTCGCAAAAGCCCAAGCATTGTATGATTCCATTTACATGAAATTTCCAGAAAAAACAAATCCACAGAGGCAGAAAGTAGATTAGTGGTTTCCAGGGAATGGAGAGAGAGGGAAATGAGAAGTGACTGCTGATGGGTATGGGGTTTCTTTGGGGAATGATGAAAATGTTCTAAAATTAGGCAGTGATGATGGTTCCTCGAGTCTATGAATACACTAAAAAAACAGTGAATTGAACATTTCAAACTGTAGTTTCAATAAGGCTGTTATTTTTAAAGTCACTGGTATAAATTAATCTTAATACATAACTGCTGAAAGCCTACTACGTGCCATGCACTGGGAACACAGCAATTCATGAACACAGCCTCTTCCTTTCTCGAATTTATAATCTTATAGAAGAAACCTGTGACAGTCAACATTTTCAATTTGACTGGATTTATTTTATTTACTCATTCATTTATTTTGTGCATGTGGTCTATGTGTATATATGTGTTCATATGTGTGCAGTTATGCATATGCAGACCAGAGTTCAAAGTCAGATGTCTTCCTTAATATCTCTTTACCTAAGTGTTTTAAGACAGAGATTCTCACTAAATCTAGAGCTTGCTAATTCAGTTAGACAGGCTGACCCAGAAGCCTACAGGATCCTCCTATCTCCACTTCAGCTGTACTGGGATTACAGGCAATACTTGGATTTTTGTTGTTGTCTAACATGGATGCAGGACATCTGAACTCAGGTCCTTATGCTTTCATAGCAAATATTTTACCTACTGAGCCATCTCCCCAGCTCCCTGAATGGATTTAGGATCACAGTGGAAACACAGTTCTGGGTGAATGTGTAAGGGTATTCCAGAAAGGTTTTAACTGAAGAGGGAAAATCCACCCTGAATGAGGGCTAACACCATCCCATAGGCTGGGGTAATGGACTGAACAGAAACCAGAAAGCAAGCCGAGCCTCAGCATTCATCTTTGTTTCCTTATTGTTGATAAGCTGTACCGCTGAACTGTAAACCAAAACAAACTGCCTTCTTCAAGTTATTTTTGCCAGGTATTTTTGTCACAGAAACAAGAAAAGTAACTAATATGAAATCTGAGCTTAAATGCCGGCTCACCTCTTCTTGTATACTAGTAAAATAGTTTCCTTCCTCATCTACAAGCAGAGCTCTATAAGCTGACTTGCACAATGAAAGGGTTTGCTAAAAGTTAACTTTATTTACTTGTTTATACATATAAACATATATACAGTCTTTTGAGAGACAGGAACTCCCTGTTGCCCCAGCTGACCTGGAACTTGCTAGGTAGGCCAGGCTGGCCTCATTTTCACAGAGATCCTCCTGCCTCTGACTCCCAACCATTAGGACTGAAGGCATGCACCACCACAACCAGCTTAAATGTTAATTTTAAACGAACATAAAGGCAAATTATAAATGCCAAGAGCAAGAAAAAACATCAATGAAATAGGAAACCTTAGAATGAGAAATGGGAGAAGACAGTCCTTCAGAAGTGGCATTTCAGCTAATACGGGTTAGAATGAATGGATGTGAGGAAGAAAAAAAATTTAAAAAGCACAAATGCCAACGTCCTAAGGCAAGGAAGAGCTTGTGGCATTCCAGGAACTATGATCAGATGATGATACTGGGCAAGTGGCTAAGAGATAAGAGAGAGCCAGAAGTTGCTAGGTCTATAAAACAAAGTAAGCATTCTGGATTTTATTTCCAGTACAATGGGAAAAAAAATCACTGATGGCTATTAAGCAAAATGATGACATGATCCAAATTACATTTCAGAAAGATAACCAGCTACTATAAAGGGAACAAAATATAGTCCCAGGGCTACTGCTATGTGCCAAGAGAAAGATAACTATGGCTTGGACTATGCTAGCAGAGATTTCACAATCCTGGCTGGTACATAGAAAGAAAACAAGGATTTTTCTACTCTCCTCTACACATACAGCCTTCATAATTAGAGTACAAAGGAAAAAATGAAGAGGCATGGAGGGACCCTGTTATACCACACTGGAGCCTAAATACTCAGATTCCAAGTTCTAGCTCTACCCAACTATGGAGTTTTGCCCTATACACCATTGCTGAATCTCAGTCCTAATCAATACAACTGAAGTTCCTGCTCTACTTCACAGAGTCTTCAAGATTTAACTGTCTTAATATATATAAAAGTGAGTATAGAGTTTCAAGTGGTATGCTCCTCAAATATTAGTAAATTTAGAAAAGAAAAACAAAATCAGTATTAATTAGGTTCCCCCTCCACCACCCACTGAAGTTACTGTGTTTTGTTTTGTTGAACATAAATTAAGCTTTTTTAACACAGTTTTTGAATATATTATATTCTAATTTCTCTTTAAATAGAATTTTCAATATACTAGCACTGTAGAAAGTACAGATGGGATTCATCTGCTCCTGTCCCTTGGGCACTGTCTTGCTTGGAACCATTGTTATCACAGGTGTTAAAAAACAATCATAGGAAGCCATTGTTTAGGACCAAGCTCCTGAACTAGGCCCCAAAAGACCTATCTAAAGACCAAGTTCCACATCAGGGGGCTGAAACAAAGGGTGGGTGTGTGTGTATGTGTGTGTGTGAGAACTTCTAAGGAATTGGAATTAAAGAATAACAACTAAATTTCCCAAGTAGGCCAGTTTCAGTTATCATGATGGTAAAGTGTGTGTCTGTGAAAACTTCTAAGGAATTGGGATTAAAGAGTAACAACTAAATTTCACAAGTAGGCCAGTTTCAGTTATCATGATAGTGAAGTTCCTCTGCCTTAAACTCACACAACCCAAACAAGTAAACTGAAATAGCCTGATGTTAGCGAATAGGGCTTTGTTTGTTTGTTTTGTTTTTGTTTTTTTTTCATCTGTTTGTCTGTTTTCCTGTTCTGTCTCCCAGTCCCTGTCTCAGGAAAGTAATTTGGAATGATCATTCCAAAGCCACTGCTGCATTTTTGTTTTGTTTGTTTGCTGTTGTTGCTTTGGAGTTTTCTTCCTTCTCTCTATACTTCTATTTTCTCTAGCTCTTTCTTCTATAAATCAACCTGCTCTGCTTAGACTCCCAGGAATGTTTATTCTACTTTATAAAATATGTTGCCCAATTCTTATACAATCTATCAGTTCTAATAGAACTCAAAACAAAGCCAATTAAAATCATTAAACTAAATTATTGTTGTTTTGTTATCTGACACAGGGAGGTCTTCTCTCTTAGCTAGACCCAACTCTGAAGAGAAAATGGTACAAAAAGAAAGCATTTTCCTAAAAAGTCCCAGACCTTCAAACCACCCTAGAAAAGAGCAGTAAAACTTTGCCATACAATAGGGTTGTGAAGCAACTGACTGAGACTGAGTTCAGGAGATAATTTGGCAAATTCATGAAAAAGGTATCTCATTTACATGTTTAAAATTCTGTAAAATTAATAAATTGTAGCCGAATTCTACCTGTGCAACATGACACTTTGGTCTTGCCACTAGTGAAGACATCACTGACATGCTAAAGCTACCACCTTTCCTGAAACATGTTTGTAGTTATAGTGCCCTTGAGATGCTCCACAGCTTAATTAAACAGTGTTTTTTTTTAAAGCAAATTCTTTTGAGACTTTTCTAGAAACTCCTGACAGAAGCCTATAGGAAAATAATTTTTTAATTACCTTAATATGTCATTAATATTTTATTTTTATAATTATATCATATTTCTTAAAATTCTAAGAATTAGCCAAAGAAAAAGTAAAAGGATATGTGTTTATTTACTAGCATTTTGAGTCAAATAATAAAGAAGAAAACTTTCTCATAAACATTGTCCCATAAATTCTCATGCTTATCTTCAACAGAGTATTGTTTTTTGCTGTTAATAAAATACCATATAAAAACATTATAGACAGCACAACTAAAACACCCTTAAGTAAATACTATATGGGTTGTCACAGCTACACTACATTAAAGAAATAAGAAGAAGACAAGTATTTCCCTTAAAGGGGATATAACGTCCTCAAAATTATTATATTGTAACTCTTATAAAAGAATGTTGACATAAATTAATATAAATATAGATAATATAAAAAAATCCCTTTTGAGAATTGCTATAAATGGCACATATTGACATTAAATTATAACTCCTGAGTGAAAGAGGGACACTGGAGCATAAGATATTTTCCAAGTTGGTGAGTGTTTATCCTCTGTGTGACATATAAAGTATATAAACATAAACATTCACCTTTTGTGTTTTTTTTTAAAGTGATGCCAGAGATCAAATCCAGGAATCCAAACATGGAAGTCAAGTCTCTATTACAGAACTATATCCCTAGTCCAACATTCACTTTTGTCTAATAACCTAAGTTTAATTTAATTTGATATGATAAAATACTATAATTGTATCTTTGAGGACACTAAACAAATTTATAGTGTCATAGAAAATTTGCTGTATTAAATATATCAATATTCCAGAAAAGGAAAAGGAAAAAAATTATATATAGGAAGTGAATGAAAACTGTGACTCAACATTCTATCAAAAAATAAACTCCTGAAAGAAATGAAGAAAAGAAAATGAAAGAAATAAATTCTTTCAATTACTATACAAGTGTGGTTGAATTTCTTATCACAATGAGCAAAAGGTTGACAAGTTATCCTTTCTAATCAAACAATACTGACTCTGAATCTCAGACCAGAAAATATACCACAATTAAAATAAGCTCTCTGCCTGAGTTGGAAAAAAATAACACAGGGCTCCTATCAGCAAAATTACCATCTGCCAAAATTATCATCTGCTGTGAACTGTGTTCCCCTGAAACCCACATGTTGATGCTCAAACCCACATTATGATGGATGTCATGTGGAAATGGAGCCTTTGGAAGGTTATTAGAGCCAAGAGAGCTAAGGAGGAGCCCTGGATAAGGAGGACCACCAGAGGGCTTTCTTCCCCTGCACCTCAGGTAAAGACATCCTAACAAGGCGGAACCAGCAAGTTAGGAAGAGTCCCTACCAGGGAACCAAATCAGTTGACACCTTGATCTCGGGCTTTCCAACTTCTTTAACTTCTCCACATTTGCTATCTCCATTTATGGGAAAAATTAATTCCTGGAGTTTGAGTCACACAGTTTATGGTATTTTGTTATGGCAGCCCACATTGATTAATATGCTCAATTCAAACCAATGACGAACAAGTTACCTTTTATCTAAGAATGAACCAGAAATCTATTGTGAAAATATGCTTTCATTCTTAAACATTCGCTCATCCATTAATTTTTCAAGTGAGCAGTATGACTATTATTTTCTTTTTCTGACACAGAGGTGGCTACCAAGGTCAGGGTCAACCTCTAGCATGCTTTTTGGCATGACTATGGATTCAAACCTTCCATTCTCACTACTGATTCAGTATGTGCTCTTCTGTGCTTTTAGAACATAAATACAAAGGCTTAAAGTCTCCCCGAAAGTAAAGCATTTACATTAATTTGTTCTTTACCACATAAGGATTTAAACTATTCCATACTTGAGGTATTTAAACACTTTAAGTGTTAAATAATTTTCAACAATGACTTATAAAAGTATCATGAATTATTCCTTCTAGTCCACCCCTTCCTTTCAAGCACAAAAGTTGTTTAAATAAGTTCAGTAAGGTCAGAGGGAAAGCTGGGCTAAGGGGAAGAATCTTGAGATAGCTGCCCTCCCTGCTTCCCCTTTTAAACTCTTCAGAGTAGAACTGTGTGACTGGAATGGCAGGCACAGAGCCAAAGAACCAATCAGCTGAATCCCTACATCCCACTCACCTCAGAGACCTGAAGCCTCCCATTCCTCATCAACTCCATCATGCTTTCATTTGGTCTCCCAAGGGCAAGAATTAGATTTCCTTTCTCATTATTTATAGGAAAACACTACTACACTGAACATGATTTTAATTACCTGAAATCCTCCTGTAAAGTACCACCTTAACGAAATTACTTCCTCACCTAATGGCTTTCATACAAACTAAGTATTCTTGAAATCATATTATATTTCTATTTAATGTTGTTCCTGAATGTATTTCACAAGTATTCAGTCTTCATGCTTTTGACACTGATGATCAGATGAGATTGTTGGGTTGGTGAGCATCACTTAGGTACCAGCCCCCTTTCTGTGAAAGCACTAGGGTCCTTCCAAAGCTCTGTTACTGAGAACAATAAAGTGTACTTACACATATTTCCTTGGGGTAAATTCCTAGGGATGGAACTAATGGGTCAAAGGATTTGGGTACTTTTGAAAGTCTTTTCCCAGACAAAAAAAAATTAAACAGTGCAAGAAAATCAAGCTCCCATTTCCACAGCAATGTGTTTGTTACTAGACCTATGAAGGCAAGTCCATCCTGCTGCTGGCCTCTGAGGCTAGTGGCTTCTCAAAGTACACCTGCTGAGTTATTACTATAAAAGATAAATGTCCACTGTAAAACTTTTTTATTTTCTTTGAGATAGGGCATCATGTCCCAGACAGGTCTCCTTCCTCTATGTAACTGAGGAAGACCTTGAATTTCTAATCTTCCTGTCTCTACCTCCCTACTTGGTATTACAGGTGTGAGCCATCACACCCAATTTAGGTGGTACAGAAGGTTGAACCTAGGGCTTCCTGCATACTAGGTAAGCACGTTACCAACTGAGCTACATCCCCAACCTGTAAACCTCTTTTTCTTTGCCTTGGTTGCTGTGTGAACCATGGACTTTCAATGCACCCATCTTTTAAATGTGCACTTTGGTATCTTATAATCGCCTATTTTTCTTTTGATTGTATCATCTGAGTAATCTCACTGCCTACTGTCAATGTTTATATTTCACCATGCCTCTTTCTAGAAATGAATCTGGGTAGAAATAAACTAGAAATTCTTTCAATCATAAAAAATAAATAAAATCTTTTCCTACATTTTACCCTCTTCTCCCTAGAAGACACAACCAATTTTCTTCACTAGCAGTGAATGATCTTCCTGGTTTTGTCTGAAAAATATATGTTACACATTTTATTGCAACTTTGCCAGCATGTGTTGCTCTGCTATAAATTCAAGCAACAGCCTTCATCAGAGCATAATAAATATTTGGGTGTTTGTTTTATTAATTGTACACCCCCTTGTATAAATTAACTTTACTCCATTTGTCTATAAAATCCTCAATGTTTTAGAGGTAAAGATGAACAAATATTGGTTCCTCAAAAAATTAAAAACAGAATCTCCATGTGATACAGCAATTCGACTTCCAGGTAAACCCCAAAGCATTAAAAATGGGGTCTTGCCTGGCATTCGACTTACACCTGCAATCCAAGCACTTAGGAGACAAATTGTACGTCTGAGTCTGAGGTAACACTATCTGGGAACAAACAAACAAGAAAAAAAAAATGGTGTCCCAAAAAGATGTATTCAATACCCTTCTTCATAGCACTATTATTTACAATATCTAAAAGATGCATGGAACCCAACTATCCAATAATAAACAGATAAAGAGATAAACAAAATGTGGTATATTCATACAGTGGAATATTATTTGGTCATGAAAAAAAGAAATCCTGCCATAGGGAACACAACACATAGATGTATTTTGAGAACATTATGCTACATGCAATAAGCCAGTCACAAAAAAGACAAACACAGTATGATTTCATTTATACAACACAGCTAGAAAAGCCAAAATTAGTCAAAAAGTAGAATAGTTTTTGACTATTCTAAGGATTGAGACAGGAGAGAATGAAATTACTGTTTAGTGGACAGAGTTGCCATTTTCAAGATGATAGTTTACCAAAAATGGTGTTGTGAACAACATTACAAATGTATTGGGTATCATGGCACATATAAATGTGACTGGGATGCTAGATATATATTCCCACATTAAAAACGTTCAAATTAATATTGTTGCATAATAAAAGATACTGTTTTAAGAATTTCTTTGGTTAGAAGGGGAGCAGGAGAGATGGCTCAGTGATTAAGAAAGTGCTCTTACAGAGGATGCACACACACAGAGTGAATTACAATGGACTATAACTCCAGTTCAGAAGATACAACACCTTCTTCTGGCCTTCACAGTTACCTAGTATGTATATTGTGCTCACACATACACGAAGGCAAAACATTCATACACATAAAATTTTTAAAAAAAATATTTTTAAAGATTTTTTTAAGGATCTCTCTAGTCCCAATCTGCACTGGAAGTCACTATGTGGACCAGACTGATCCCAAGGGATCAAAGGCATGTGCCACCATGTACAGCATTAAATATTTGTTTTTTATTTTAATAATGTATACATGCATATATCTGCCTATGGGTATGTACAAATGTGAGTACAGGTGCCCAAGGAGTCCAGAAGAGGGTGTTGGATCCCCTGGAGCTGTAGTTACAGGTAGTTGTGAGCTGATGGACCTGAGTGCCGGGAACCAAACTTGGGTCTCCCATAGGAGCGAGCAGTATGCACTTTTAACCACTGAGCCATCTCTCCAGTTCCAAAATAAATTTCAGAAAAATTTTGAGAGGAGGGGTTGTTTTGGTTATTGAGAAAGAGTCTCATCATGCTGCCTAGGCTGATCTTGCATTCACAGCAATCCTCCTGCCTCAGCCTCCTGGATGCCAGGATTGCATATGTGAGTCATGAAATCTGGCTTTAATTACTTCTTAAAAACACTGCCAATCAGCTTCCTAACACCACTGTAATCTACCTTTTTAGATGAAAATACATTTATCCTACTAAGAACTTATACACTACTGAACCTACTTCCAGACTCAACTATTTGCTCCAGAGCTCTATGTTGGTATTTTCAATTACTATCCATTGTTCTTCTCTTCTCTTTCTTTTTCTTTTTTGGAAATTGTTTAGGTATCCCCAGATTTACTCCTCCATTAGAGTAGCTTTCAAGGATTTCCCCAGCATCCCAGAAGGATTTGTTACTGAAATTAGATCTGTAAATTCACTTTAAAGGTATTTATAGCCGGTAGAGTGACACATGCCTTTAATCCCAGCACTCAGAAGGCAGAGGCAGACAGATCTCTGTGAGACCAACTGGAGATACATGGAGACCTGGCCTCAATATATATAAATTAAAACACTGTACATACTTAGAAAGAATGCTTCATTTATCACTTGTTTTCACTTTCTTTCAGAGTGAACAAGCCTCATCTGCACCTGTTTCTTAAGCCTGCAATATGTAACAACCACCTGTAATTCTATTTCCATGCGCAGCTTTTACTTTGATAAGAACATATCAAAGGCCTTTCACCAATTTTAGCTACAAAAATACATGTAAGGAAGCAAATTTTTCCTTATGCAACTAGACTTATGTAAAAAGATAGAGGAAAAGTTTTTGCAGTGCCACAAAACCTGTATAATAATGCTATAATTTTAATGCCGTAATTTTAAAGAACTTATGTTCTGGTTTTATAGCTACCTGATATTTTGCTTACCTCCTATACATCTCCTGTTTCAACTGATTCTGCCACCTTCAGGTCTATTTTGCCTCTCCTTATTTGTACGTGTTTACTATTTCACCAGCCAGTGGCCAGACCAACCCAAGAAGGGCTTGGAGCAGACCCATCTTCTCCAGCCAGGCTGTGAGGCAACTGTACCCTTCACAGCACAGCAGATTCCCACTGCACTAGTGTCACCTGGTTACTATGAGCAAATAGATATGAAATTTCAACATAAAATTTTAATACTTAAGCAAATCCTTAAGTATTAGGATAAGTGCCAGTAAGGAAGGTCTCTATACTCTTCTCTAATTGGTTATCTAGTACTGGCTTGAAAAATCATATCGAGTTAATTTTAGAGGTCTTCAATTGTTTATCATTTGTTGTGTTTGTTTATTTGGGGCCAACTAATTGAATATAAACATAACATAAGTATTGGTGGAAACCTGAGATCCAATGTCAGATATATATTATATCACAAGAAAAAACTAGTTGATTATAAGAATTTGATTTAATGTCAAAAGTCAGATCTACAGTATTTTCTAACAAGAGGCACAATTTCTATGAAATGTGTCTGAGTAGTCACAGAATTTCAACTCTAGAATATCGGATCTTTATGTGGACAATTAAAAGTAATTTCATATGTATATGTACACAGGCCAGAAATTTAACATATATCACATCATACATCTGTATGACTGAATGAGTAACACTTAGTTATGATCTGTGTTCCTTCAAACACATATAAGAGGAGGCACGTCTACTAACTTGACCACTATTTTCCTTTTAAATACTAATCCATTTAAAGATAAAAAAATATCAGCTATTTTATCACAGCAGTTTAAGACAAACTATTGACTTAAAAGTTAGGTAAAAATGTCTAAATTGTGAATTTTTATAAAAATACTGAAGTGCCAGGCATGGTGGTGCACACTTTTAGTCCCAGCACTCAGGAGGCAGAGGCAGGTGGACCTCTGTGAGATGCAGGCTAGCCTGATTTACAATGAGAGTTCCAGGCCAGCTGGGGCTACAGGGAAACCCTGTCTAAAAAAAAATACAGAAGATGAATTTGAATAGGATCTATAATTTTCAGGCTTTTCCTGGTTTTGATGCTCTGAATTCCTCTTAAGAAATGTACTCAGTTGCATCACAGTGAAAACAAAGTAAATTCGGCATTTAAGTGAAAAGCCACATTGTGCCTGCAAGAAAAGGTGATCTCCATTAACAACCACTAGAAAATATGTTGAACAATCGGTACTAAAAAGAATAGAACATATTTAGAAAATCAATTGCTGATTTATTATTAGTTCCTGAAGAAATTTAAAACCAAACTTCTACATTTTACTGGAAATGACTGCTCTTGTATAAAAAGAAAATGTGCTATTGATATTCCTGTCTTAATTAGATAGCCTGAATGGCTAAAGAATAGTCTATGCTCCAAAAGGAAAAGCAAGTGTATTTCTAACTGTCCACTAACACAAATTAGTCAATATTCTTGATATTCTCAACACAGAATTACAAATACAATAATTAAGAATGAAAGTAGTATCAGGTATATATGCCTATTTCAGTACTTGGGAGATGGAGCCAAGAAAAATAAAAGTTCATAGCCTTCCTTGAAGAGTTCATGGCCAGTCTGGGCCAGATAGCCCAGATAAAGACCATGTATTGGGCTGGAGAGATAGGTCAGTGGTTAAGAGCACTGGCTGTTCTTGCAGAAGGCCCAAGTTTGAATCCCAGCACCCACATGGTGGTTAACAACCATTCCTAACTCCAGTTCCAGAGCATCTGATGCCCTCTTCTCTCCTCCGTGGGCACTGCATGACACAGGCACACTTACACACATGCAGGCAATACACTCATATACATAAAATAAAAATAAATTTTAAAAAAGACTGTCACAAAAACAAAATTGAAAAATACATTAGAAAGGAAGGGAGGAAAGGTAGGGAGGAGGAAAAAAGAAAGAAGGAAATAAGGAATGAAGGAACAAAGGAAGGAAAGAACAAAGGAGAGAAGGAAGGAAAACTTCATAGATGTTAACAGAAAGAACTTGGCTCAGCAGTTAAGAGTGGGTAATGCTCTTCCAGCAAACCTGGATTCAGTTCCCAGCACCAAGATCAGGCAACTCATAACTGCCTATCTATAACTCAAGCCTCAGGGGATCCAACACCATCTGGCCTCCCTGGGCACCCAAACACACATACAAATCATTTTGGTTTTTTTTTTTAACTTGACAAAATAAAAGGGAGTTTGGTTTTTAATGCCTGAACTTTGTAACACAAATTGTTTGCCCCAAGGAGTTAATATGAGAGCCTGAGAGCATACTAACATAATGGAAAAACTCAAATCTTTTGTCTCTTTGTACTATATCAGTATCACTTTTCAAGGGTGTTCTGTAAGGAAGAAAAATAAGTGCCAGTAAGGAAAGTCTCTATACTCTTCTATAATTGGTTATCTAGTACTGGCTTGAAAAATCATATTGAGTTAATGTCAGAGGTCTTTAACATTCTATCATTTGATGTGTTTGTTCATTTGAGGTCAACTAATTGAATACAAATATTATTCCATAAATCAAATACTCTCTTATTAGGAAAAGTCCAAGCACAAAGCATGGGAACAAATATCATACCTCTCCCTAAGGCTTAGGTTTCTGTTTGTTTCTTTCTTTTGGTGTGTGTGTGTGTGTGTGTGTGTGTGTGTGTGTGTGTGTGTGTGTGTGTGTGTAGTGCATGCACATGAATGAGCCCACACAGTAAGATGGTGGGTGTTTTCTTCTAACACTGTCTGCCTTACTGCCTTGAGATAGGGTCTCCGCTGAACCAGAAGCTTGCTGTTCCAGTTAGGCTGGATGATAAGAGCTCTCAGGGTCCACCTGTTTCTGCCCACCAACACTAGGGTTACAGGTATTCATAGCCATGCCTGGCCTTTTACATGGGCACTAGGGATTCAAACTTAGATCCTCATGCTTACAGAGCAAGTGCTCTCAAAATGGAAAAACTGACTCCATTTTGTTCTAGCTGACTTTTGCTTTACCTGTATTTCTGCCCAGTCACACCCACTACAACCAGCCAGACAGAACATCCCATACAGTCTGCTAAGATACCTTCAGGAGGTACACTGTTTCTACAATACTGGGAAACTTACCACTAACCAGGCAGCATGCTCAGGTAGCACCTCTTCTAATCCAACTACACATGCATCTCCATAGACCCCACTGTCTCTGCAATTCTGAGAAACTTGTTTTTCCTAACCTAAACTTTTTGTTAACCCAAAGCTTCTTTGTTAACTCATCCGCCCCTGGTCTGGTGTAACTATGGTGATCTGATATAACTATGGCTATTAATAGCTCAGCCCCTAGAATGATGTAATTGTGGTTTTAGACTTTAAAACTCCACTCTGTCTCCCCTCAGGCCAAGATTCTTTTGGGCGTTAGCCCCCTCTCTACTGCTAGCTAATAAAGGACTTTTAATTCAACCATCACTATGTGGCATCCCTCTGTGCCTCCAGCTTTGTATTACACTCTTACTCACTGAGTCACCCTAAGGCTTAGTTTTTAATTTTAAAAAATTCATATTAAATCAATTATGTAAAAAGAACATGAGTTGTATTCAAAGCCTAATGCTGAACATTTTGTGAAAACAGCACAGTAGAAGAAACTATCCTTAACCTAAGGAAATTCAAAAGCTAGTCTCAATTTTATCCTAAAGCAGCTGTCACTCACTAATATAAGCAAAACAAACTCACTTTTGGACATAATCAGGGAAGTCCTAACCAGAACAATGATGCAAGCTAAAGAAATATAGGGCATCCAAGTTGGGAAGAAGAAAGGCAAACTATCTCTATTTAGAGATGAGATAATTTTTTTGGTAAGAGGGAAGGGTCAAAGCTGGAGAACAAACCTAGAACCTTACACATGCTATACAAATGTCCAACTGCTGAGTGACAGCCCCAGACTAACATAATCTTATACTGAGTAAAAGCTAACAACTATGTCACACAAAACCTGTCAAAACTGATAACAATTTCAGTAAAGTAAAAACAGCAAAGCAGCACATAAGACATGCAAAATTCATTACTTTTATTGAACTAGCTTGAAATAACTGAAGGAGATTCCATTTACAATAGCTACAAAATATAAAATGCACAGAAATAAATTTGAGGCAAAATTTTTACAAGAGGGGCATGGTGGTACATGCCTTTAATCCTAGCACTCAGGAGGCAAAGGCAGGTAGATCTCTGTGAGATCAAGGTCAGCCTGGTCTACATAATGAATTCTAGGCCAGGTGGGGCTGCAGGGAGACTTTGTCTCAAAAAGACAGGGGGAAAAAAGATTTTTACAATGAAAATTATAAAATACTGATGAGGAAATTTGGAAAGAACAAATAAAAAAATGTAAAGTAAAACATACATGAATTGTAAGATTTCATAGTGGTAAAATATCTAAATCACCCAAAATAATCTACAGTTTTAATGCAATCTCTATCAAAATGTCATTGATAGTCTTCACACAAATAGAAAAAATATAAAATTTGAATGGAACCACAAAAGACCCTGAGTAGCCAAAGTAATCTTAAGAAAAAAGAAAAGAGCTGGAAGGATCATGATACCTGACTTCAAAACATACTACTGAGGTGGAGTGATGGCTCAATGGTTTAGAGCACTGGCTGCTCTTCTAGAGGACCCAGGCTGGGTTCCCAATATCCATATGGTGGCTCACAATCATCTGTAGATAACTCCAGTTCTAGAGGATCCAGTGCCTTCTTCAGTCATTATTACCTGGCATGGATGCACTTACATACATGCAGGCAAAACACTAATAAACATAAAATAAAAATAAGTAAATAAAAAACATTCTACAAAGATACAGTAACCACAGCAACATAAAACCAAAAACAAGCATAGACCAATGAAATAGAATAGACATTCAGAAATAAACCCATTTATCTAGAGCCAATACATTTTTGACAAAGACAAGATACATATATATACTTATATATTTATATATATAATGCCTTTTTAATAATTGGTGCTGGGGAAAAGAGTAAATTTGGCCCCTATCTCTTACCATAAAAATACAAAAATGAACTCAAAACAGATCAAAGACTTAAACAGAAGATCTCATACTTAGAATCTACAAGAAAATAAAATATATCAGAGAAATACTTTGGGACATTAGTCTGGGAAAAGATTGTTTTATATGACCAAACATATAGGCAACAAATAAAAATTCTGACCAAGTGTGATGGTTAGTTGTTAACTTGATTGTATTAAGAGACATCATAGAGATTAGCAAAGGTTATTTGTGGAGCTGTCTGTGATTTCACTTCAAGAGATCATTAGATCATGAGGGCTCCAGCCTAATGAATGGATTAATCCACTGATGAACCTAAAATATGATGGCATTGTGGGGAAGTGGTGAAAGGCAAAAGGTAGAGTCTAGTTGGAGGAAATAGGTCATTGAGGACATTTCCTTCAAGGCTATATCTTGCCTCCTAGCCCCTTCATATATTCCATTTTCTCTGCTTCCTGTCTAATATGATATGAGCAGGTCCATCATGCACTCCCTTCAATGTTAGAATAAACCTTATGAAACTATTCTTTCACATACATATTGGGTGAAAACACCAGTACCTACATTTCACAGAGGATTAGATCAAATTTACTCTTGAGTACAGTGAATTACTTTTTAGAAATTAAGCAATTATGAGTTGAATGTTAATTGCTATTTTTATATAATTATGATTATTACTTTTAAATGTCCAAGGCCATGTAACTAATAGAAGTATAAATATTAATTCAACAAGAAATCTTGACCTTGTTTAATTTCTGCCACAAGGCCTTAGAAATGTCATGTAAACTACCCTGGATACAGTTTTTTTTAAATCCTCAAATAAGTGTCATATTATCATACACAGACACAGACACACACACACACACACACACACACACACTTAGGACCAATAAATACAGGTCTGGGTCTCCTTGTACCATATCATAAATAAGTACAGTACTCAACATTCCTTCTTCCTCAGCTTTTTCTTGTTTCTAGCCCACATGTTTTCATTTTTGCATAGAAACACTATGAAATGGAAGTATTGATAAAAATCCCAATCTGTTAGTCTGTTGCTTTCTCCTGACATGTCTAGCTGAGAGGTCAATAAAAAATATATAGCAGAAATTCTATTTAGATTTTTTTTTCTTTTGGTCTTTTTGAGACAGGGCCTCCCTTTAGCCCCAACTATCCTGGAACTCACTATGTACACCAGGCTGGCCTTGAACTCACAGAGATCCTCCTGCGTCTGCCTTCCAAAGCTGGGATTAAAGGCATGTGCCACCACACCCACCTGGATTTTTAAAAATAACTAATGTGGTGTAGAAATGCTCTAACAAAACTGGGACTGCTTCATTCACCCATGAGGACATATTTGACAATTACTAAATAAGCCAAACAAACCCCACAATCGACCACATCACACTCATAGTGACTTTAATAAAGGAATGACCAGGCAAAGGAAAATTCACTTCCATTCTGAGTTTGTAGCAGGTTTTCAAAAAGAGGGGTAACAATTAGTGTGCACTGTTAACTGCTATAGAATCACCTGGGGATGGGCCTCTGAGTATGCCTGTGGGGGATTATCTTGATTGTGCTAATTGACATGGTATTCATCTTGACTGTAGGCAACACTATTCCTTTGGCAGGGGAACCTGGACTATATAGAAGAGGCAAGCTGAGCTCTAGGAAACATTCACTGCTTCCTGTTTTTGACTGTAGACGCCATGTGACCAGCTGCTGCAAGCTCCTGCTACCCTGACTTCGCTATCATGATGGACTATACCCTGATCTATGAGCCAGCATAAACTCCCTTAAGTTGATTTTGTCAGGCTATTTTTATCACAAAAACGGGGAGTGAGGAGTTATGTTAGGAGGGAAACAAAAGAACAAATGTTTCCTTCCAGGTAGACTGCCAGCCCCACTCTACTCACCTCCTTTGGCAAATGGCCTAGTAGGGTCCCAGGCCCAGCAGCAGGGTAGGATTATAATGCACCTGCCTTGTAGCACCTGAAACCAGCCTGACAATTTCAACAACTGAAAAGGCCAGCAGAGAAGCAGCCTGACTGAACGAGGCCTGTGAACCACTGTGTTCTGTTCTTCTGCCTTTCATTTTAGAGCTGTAATATGTAATATTCCTAAATAGCCATGCACAAGTTTTAAACTAAGTAGAACGTGTTTAAGGTGTGTGCAAAAACTAGCTCACAGGGTCAAAATTATCTAGAACACTGCTTCAGTGTTTCTCTCAAACCAGAGAAAACACTCTTCCTTCTCATGCAGCTACTTATCACTAAGCATAAATATGAAGTTGCTTGCATCAATGAATCCCTAACATCTAGCCAGGTTGCTGGATTGAGGTTAGTTAGAGAGGCATGACAGAGAAACGTGAGGCACTGCTACAGTGGAGGGCTCACCTGAGTATGAAGTGCAGGCTTGGCAATCTAAAACCATAGTAAGAGTGATGTACCACTTTTGTCACTCCTAGCTGGTGTTACAAGACGAGGTCAGAGTCCTTAGCAAAGAGAACAACATTTCAAGAAGATTCACAGGCCAGGGCAAAGAGCTCCATGAGTGAGGATGCTGAGGGGCCCAGCAAGGAAAGTCCATTTGTAGCTCTGGCACATCTCAGAGAAATACTGTAGGAGCTAACAACCTAGAAATGGCTTGCCTGAAGATAAGGTCTTACCGCTGGTGATTCCATGACCCAGTCATTCTCTAAAACTGCCTAGAGCAGGGCTTCCTAGCCTTTTTCACAACACTTTTCTGCCTGAGAAATTTTTGCTCAACCTCCAATATCTAGGTATATAAAGTGGGTGTACAAATTAAATATTTACTGATGATAAATCATAAAGGAATTATTTTAAAATAATTCTGGCATACATATTTTATTGTTCATTAAAGATGAAAGCAAATTTGCATACTAATCAAATGGATATACTTTTAATTTTTTTGTAAAGAATTAAATCTTGGTTTAGGGACCTGGGGAGATGGTTCAGTGGATAAGAGTATTTCCTGTAGAAACAGTAGGGCCTGAGTTCAAATCCCTATCACTTATGTAAAAAGCCAGTGCTTACACCTTTAACTCCAGTGTTATGCAAAGTGCAGATATGAAGATTGCTGGGAGGTGCTGGCTGCCAACTTAACCCCAGGCTCAGTGAGAGACCCTTTCTCAGGGAAATAAGGTAGAGAGGAATAACACGGATCTTCTTTTGGCTTCCATATGCATGCACAGGTGCATGTAGCATCCCACATATGTACTGAATCACCACACATACATATATGTGTAGTACAAAGAGCTCATCTTGTGTGTTCAGAACCAAGGCTACAGTGAAGTCATGGGACACAACAGAGGTGAGTGCTGCCAGAAACATCTTGGATTCATTACATATTTGATCCTGAATTAATTTCTGTTGTTGCACATTCAGAAGCCCTTTGAAGCCACCAAATTTTACCCCATATTTGTGTGAAAATGAGTTGAAAACACTGAAGCCTACAGAAGGCAGTGGCTTTCACAGATTATTTGGGTTTTAATAGATTTATTTTATTTCATTAAACCAATTCTGTAAAAATTTTCTAATTTTTCCCTAAACTTAAAATTTTTCTACAAAAATGACGGCAAATAACCTAAGTGATAAAACAATAGGAAAATAACTAAATACTACATGTCACATAATATTACATAACAATTTAAAAGAGTGTCATTGTGCTATGTCTCTAATCCCACTCCCACCACTTGGGAGGCTGAGGAGACATGAGGATTTCCACAAGTTCCAAGGCAGGCTGGACTGGATTACAGGACGGAACCCTGTCTCAAAAAGAAAACAAACAAACAAACAAAAAAAAAACAGTTATCTCTGAAAAAAAGTTAGTAAGGTATGGAGAATTAAATAAAAATGGAAGCTATAAAATTGTACACAGAGTATGAGGCATCCCATTAATAAGATTTTTAAAAGACTAGAAGAAAATTTTTTTTGTTTTGAGATGGCAATGTTTATGCAACTTTTTATACTGTCAAGTTTGTCTACAATAAAGATTTTATTTATAATATGAAAAGTTATTCATCATTAACAGGATAAGATTTGATGAGAATAATCACTTTCCTAAAAAAGTAACTACAGATGTCAGACCAAAGGTTTTAAAGACAAATCTCTAAATCTTTTCTCACTTTGAATGTGGGAAAAATCAGCGGAAAGCAACCCACATCAATCAACTTGCCCAGTTCCTTTAAATAGGCTGCAGATGTTGGTATAACAGGTTCTGGAGGAAAGATGACCTCTCTAGGTAAATTACACACGTTCACAAGGATGTGGGTAGAAGTTAATTATGGCTTTTACGGTGCCCCATAGTAAAAGATGACGGAGTTCTTTGACTTCAAATCTTCCCTTTTATAACTATCTATGGATATTCTGTATTCTGAGAAACCAATTAGTAGCACAAGGCTTGGACACCAATGCTTTTACTTGAGCATACTGCATAAATTATTGATGACACAGACAATACACTGTGTTCAAAGAGTCTGCAGCAGATAAAAAGCTGTAATTCTGGTAGGAAGCAAGAGAATGAGAATAAACACGTGGGTGGCTAGACTCTGTTAAGGATTGCCAAGCTCCAATGTTCCTTTCTCCTTTGTTGCATATCCTTCTGTAACAACTTCAGATAATTACTACCTTGGTTAATGGCACTCCCAATCACCCAGTTCCTCAAGCTAGAAAATCAGGAGTCATCCTCGATCATCTCCATTGCTCTCACTCACCACACATCCAATCCAACATTTCCTGTCATTCTATCATCTAAGTATATCCTGAATTCATATTCCCCTCTCCCTGTCCTCCTGAACACTCCAGCACAATTCTTAATCCACCAGGATTCTTGTCTAACCAAAAGCCTTCTCATTTTTCTCCATCTTCCATCCCTGTTCCACATGCTCTAGTCCACTTTTCACAGAATACCAAAGTCCGGCTCCACAGAGTTATGCACACCCAACCATGGCTTCCCACACACTCAGAATAATCCCCAGATGAGCCCCTGTGTGGTTTAGCCTTTATCTGCCTTTCTAACCTGGTTAACATTTTAGCTGTACAGATCTCTTATCTAAAGGAACCACAGTGAAACCATTTCCCTGTTTGGAGCCTCAGCACATGCCAAATCCCTGCCTGAAATGCTAATGGTTTAACTGATAAAGCAGACAACCAACGGACAGACAACCCAGGAACTTACCAAACAGTGCAGGAGGAGAGCTGGTCTCTTAACACCATTAAGGGAGTCAGAGAAAGTCTTTCTGATGACTTGGGCGTTAATGTCAAGAGTCAGAAAGGCACAAACAATTCCTATCTTTCTAAGTGTTGCACTTCTAACAGCTAACCATAATATGTTTTAACGAACTGAAACACACTTTGTTTAGCCTGTAATCTGTGATATTTCTACGTAATGTATAATACATTCTATGTCCTATGTAATAAAGAAAGCAAAACAGAGGAAACAGATCTCTGACTACAAAGTGGTTTTGCTAAATCTCTGTTTGCATCTATGGTCAATTTTTCTTGGCCTTTTCAGGTCAATGTCTAGAGTAAAAGTTTGGCACAGACTTATAAATTACAAAGAGTCCCAATCCACCAACACCTAGTGTTAAGCTGGTTCATACACCCCCAGATGTCACAGATTTCACATTACATTTATTTAATTCAAATTCTTTACTGCCAGCTTAGACAGTTTTCTGACAATGCACAGAGTACAACACGCCAGCTACTAAGTTCATTTAAAATTGTTTTGCAGCTAGATGTGTACATAAACATGGTTTTTAAACTTTCCTCATGCACTCTGTAAATATAATGTGGTCACATGCATGATGCCGTATCACAGGGCCTTCCAAATAGATTCCGGACGAGACTCAGTTTTCTAATCAAATAATTCACCTATTTATCTCATAAATAACATTAAAAGTGTCAACTCTAGCAAGTAAAGTTTTCTTTTTTTATTTTACATGTATGAGTGTGTTGCCTGCATGTATGTAAGTATGTCATGCAATGCCCACGGAAGTCCAAAGAGGGTGTTGGATCCCCTGGAACTGGAGTTAAGGATGGTTGTTAGCCACCATGTGGGAACTGGGAATGGAACCCGTGTGTCCTCTACAAGAGCAGCCAGTGTTCTTAAGCGCTGATCCATCTCTCCAGCCCCAATTAAATTTTTCTAATAAAATACACGACAGTGTATTTGGAACCACCAGACCCCTTTATCTCTTCTAATGTGGCCACAACAGAATAAATCTCTTTCTCAGCTTTCCACAATTACTTGTATTTATAGTTGATCTTTTGGGGATGGCTGACTAAACCAACTTGAGTTACAGAACACTGGTTCCAACTTTGTCGAACTAAGCCAGAAAAAACATAAATAAATAAGTGTCTTTTGGCATCAGTTGTTCATAGCAAGTGGAAAGGAAAGATTGAGTAGTCCCACTCAGCTGATAGAATCACTTTTATTCCAGAGGTTTTCTTCCTTATCTTTCAATTCTGGCCAGATTGGGTACTTTCTGCCATTCTTCAGCAAAGCAGAGAGGTACTTCCAATCTAAGCTGATCCAGTAAACATACACTGGGCCTTTTTGTTCCTTTTCCTTGTCAGTTTGGAGGCTCTTTTGAGTTGTTTGAGTTTTTTTTTTTTTTTTTTAAGTAATTTGAATTTCTTCCATTTATCTGACAAAGTTCTTTGGAGGCTCTTGAGCTAAACTAGAGTTCTGCTGCACTATTTGGGTGTCTGTCGTTTATCTGACAAGGCCTTACCTTTAGGGGCTCATCTGACCAAATCTAGGTTCACTTGAACTGTTTGGGCATCTGCCAGTGTGACAGAGAAGGTCAATGTCTATAATTTTGTATTTTTTAAGTAGCAGAAAAATGATGAAGGTTCATAGAGAAACAAGCGATCTTTATTGTAATTTATGTACCCTTGAGAAATATTAAGTTTGTATTACCTTGGTGATCCTACGGAGCTAAATATACTTGTGTAAATTTATGATGATTTATGTAAGAATACACTCTGAATTAATGTAATTGTTTTTGTTTGTCATTTTGTGTCTAAAAACAGCATGGGCCAGGGCAATCTGCCTCTAGAATTTCAGAAAATAATTCTGTAGCAAGCCTGTGGCCACTTCTTTCATTCGTTACACTAAAATTACTGTTCTTGTCACATGTATGAGTGTGAGCACCTTGAGGACACATTTTAGGGAGTATTAATATATGAAAACTATTGCTTGCCTGCCTGACTTGTCTCCCCCATCTCCAAAATGTCCATGTCTCTTTTGAAAAAAAAAACTCTTCTAAGTTGTGGAGGTTTTTTTTAGCTAGACCTGGCCAATATATAGGCACTTAAGAGTTAACTGCAAATTTTGGGACTGGAGAGAAAACAAAACAGGCCATTATTGTTTTTATGTGTATGAATATTTTGCCTGCATATATGTAAGTATACCCACGTGTGTGATGCCTACAGAGACCAGAACAGGGTATCAAATCCTCAGGAAGTGGAGTTATGGACAGCTGTCATCCACCATGTAGGTGCTGGCAACCAAACCTCAATCCTCTCCAACGGGAGCCAGGTGCTTTTAACTGCTGAGTCGTCTCTCTAGCTCCAGAACTGGTCATTTTAAAACGCAGCTATGGTTGCCATGTAGAGGCTTACAAAAGTGCCTTAGTCATGTGGTCAGGTGACCCTAATATGTTCCATCCTGTTGTAAATATATTTTGGCAGGGCTCAGCAGTTAAGAACATTGGCTGCTCTTGCAGAGGATCCAGGTTCAGTTCCCAGCCCCCACATGGCAACTAACAACCATCCATAACTTTCCAGGAGATCTGACACCCTCTTCTGACCTCCATAGGCACTGCACAACACAGGTGCACTTACATACATGCAGGCAATATATTCATAACATAAAATAAAAATAATAAATAAAATTTTAAAAATAAGTATAATTTGGATTAAGCCATCTTTTCCAGTACATTTAGTGCTATTATACACATGTGTTTCCATAAAGTGCCAATGCATAGAGAAACAGTGTAAGACTTTTATTTCTGAATTTTTGCTGAGAAAAAGATTAGAGTAAAAGTTCAAATTAGTATGTATGATTCTATACACAAAAAACATAGAAGAATCTTATGTTTTGACTAGTAAAACTTTAAAAGTATCTTTATTTTAAGAAGTAATTTTGTCTAAGTTTGAAATCTGTACAATGTGTTCTAAAGTATGCATTCATCTAATGGATATTCTAAGTTCAAAATTTAATGCACTGATGTAAAAGTAGAACTTAATTCTGTATCTATAGCAACACGGATTTCTTAAAAATATTGTTCTACGATAAGTAACTGTTACAAAATAAAAAACTGGCATAGAGGGTAAGATTTTATATGTCATTAAGATAATTGCTTGTGGGGCTTGAGAGATAGCTCAAGAATTAAGAGCACATACTGTTCTCCCAGAGGACTAAGTTCAATTCCCAGCAACCATGTCAGGCTACTCATAATCACCTGTACCTCCAGCTCCTCGAGGATCCCACCCCTCTGGCTTCCTCAGGCACCTGAACACACATATACATGTAATTGAAAATAAAAATAAATCCAAAACAATTTTAAGATTATTGCTTATGGTTTCTGTTGATCTTTTGTCAGGTTTTGATTACTTAGGAAACTGAGTCTTAACAAATTCATGGTCCATCTAAATATATGTTTATGATAAAGTCTTTTAATAACTACTTTATAAACAATTATTTTAAGTTGATTTTAACATACTCAATATCCTATGTATCTGTGGTGACAAATGTGTAGCACTATGTTCCTGAATTTTATCTAACTATTATATGTGAAAATTCACAGAGTTAATGACATGGAGGTTTAATCGTGCTAAGTGACCAACAACTGCTCTCTTAAATACAGTATGCAATGCATCTGGATAAACAAAACCTACCAGGACAGATTATCCTCAGATGAGGACTACTTTCCCAGTAGTGAGGCTATACCCTGAATCAAAAGTGATCATCTTTGAGAACCAGATTAGTTTCCCTAACTCCCCCACAGTGATCAGCAGTAAGTATTTTAGGATCACCGTATAGAACCAGAACTGGGATAATGATGGGCAGGACCACACCTGGATTGCTTAGTCATACATACATCTGCCCCCTGTCCCAATACTTCTACATAAATGTTTAATTAAGTACATGTCAGCACCCTAAAATGCACTTGGGATTGCTAGATTCCCACATGAATGTTGGGCAGACATGGTAGTCATACACATACAGATGTAAAATTATAAACAAATAAATCTGCTTCACACACACACACACACAAACACATGTGCACACACCCTCGCACCACTAATCTCAAGTTGTTTTCCCTGTAACAAAAAGAATTTCTAAATCTTTTTCATTTGAATGTTTAAAATTTTTCAACTCTGTCAGGCATGATAGCAAATCATGAATCCCAGATCTGAGAAGACAGAGGCAGGTGGATCTCTGTGGGACAGAGGTCAGTCTGGTCTACATAATGAGTTTCAAGTGAACTGGGATCAGGGAAACCCTGTCTCTCTCTCTTTCTCTCTCTCTCTCTCTCTCTCTCTCTCTCTCTCTCTCTCTCTCACACACACACACACACACACACACATACACACAAAGTTTATTTCAACTCAAGGCTGGATAAGATGACACACACCTTTAATCCCAGCACTCAGGAGGCAGAGGCAGGCAGATCTCTGTGAGACTCATCTACGTAGCAAGTTCTAGGCCAGCCAGGAACACATAATAAGACCTTGTCTCAAAAAACTTTCTTTGCAACTCCAAATGAGATTTCATCTTGAAAAACGAAGATGAGTGGCAGAAATTATTCTAAAAGAGTGGTTTTCTTTCTTTCAAATCATTTAGTATTTTTTGTTCAATCTATTCAGCGCAATTCAAATCTAAAACTATGTAGTTCAAATATCGACTCCTCCACAAAGCCTTGTAGTAATTACATGTATTCATATATGTTTACTGTGTGACCAGTCCTTTATGCTCACTGTCACTGTCCTTGTGACAACTGTTAGATCCCAGGATTTGAAAAGGAGGCTAAGAGGGGCGTGAATCTGGTAAAGGTAAGCCTCAGCTAAGTGACAGGGCAAGCTTTTGAACCCATTAAGTGCCTGGACTTAGTACTCTCTAGTAATAAATATGTAAATGAGTTCTTCACCTAGAATATTTCTGAGGTATTATCTTAACTTCCCTCACATTACACCTGTCATTCTTCCATTTTCAAGTTCAAAGTGATTGACTGTGTCCATTACCCATTATGGATCAAATCACTGTTAAACCACTAAAGTTACTTAGTATATAGTATATTAGACATTGTCTAAGGCATTAGCGAAGCAAAGAAAAATCGAAGAAAGTCATGTTCCTGGTGAACTAAACACATGGGATGACAGTGGCACTCTGAGGGTAGGAGAAGTAGGCAGGTTGCAGTAGATCTAGGAAGAGTTAGGAGTTAGGAGTGAATATGATCAAAATAATTGTATGAAATTCTCAGAATTAATAATAAAAAGAAGAAAAGTGAAAGCACTGTATGTTCTTCTAGAATCAATATGAGGAGACACTTAAGGAGCCTGGGAGGTCCAAGAAGATAGCAAGGCGTCTTGCTAGGGGTTCAGGTGGCTGAGAAAGTAGCTGGATAAGAAATCAGTCTCAGAGAATTAACAAAAATGAAAAGGTTTGACTTTGATAGTTTTCCTGATAGGAACACATTTATAGCAACAAATAATACTAAGAATACAGTCATATGTGTATTTATTGACTAGAACTTTGCATTTTACTCTAAATGATTCTTATTAAATGACTTTCTGTTGTAACACTGAGCTGTGTGCTGTTTTGTATGTCATCTCAGGGAGTTTAAAATAACTTTAACATTGAAGGAAACAATTAAATAATAAGAGGCAGGTTGGTCCAAGAGGAAGAGCATCCTTCTTCAAAGCTGTTACCATTACTGCTAAGACTGTGGCTTTCCTATTAACCTCTCAATGCCTCCTGAACCCCAACACATGTATATGCAGTTAAAGAAAAATGGATGGATATTTAAGAAGTACACTATCATCCTCATTCTCAGAGAAGGCAAGCACTAATACCCATTTAACTAAAATCTCTGCAAATAGAATGGAAACAGAACTTGCTATCTCACAGGGGTGTGATGGTGTTATTTTGAAAGTTTGGACTAGTATCACTAGTAATAAAATCTAAAGAACTGAAGTAGTATTTATGAATATTCTGAGAGACTCTTAGTGAATAGCAGCTATGCACTGTAGTAGTGTGGACAGTCACTTCCTCATCTTGGCAGATGAGATCAGGCCCCCTTTAGAGTCTACTCACGATAAGCCTCAACTGACTAACAGCAATTCAACAGCACAGGAAACTCCTGGTCTTCCTCTGGGAAGCCTTATAGCTGGGAATGTGAGACAATCATCATGAAAGAAAAGCACATTTAATCAAGTAAACATTTCCTGACCTGACAATTTAATTTGTCTCAAACATATGACTTTTTCAAACAGAACAGAATTTCATTAGGCCACAATGAAAAATTGAAAAGGAATGATGACAAATGTCCAGCAACACATACCAGTGCCTGTTTCATTAGCCATTATTTTTATCAACACCAGTTTCAAACAACTCAGAGTATAAAGCACAAATAATGTGTCTTTATTCTTTCACTGGGAAAATAAGTTTAAAAGTTAAAAAAAAAAATTGAACACATTTTTTCCTCCCCCAAGTTGCTTTAATCAGACGTGATAAAGCAGAAAGCTAGAAAACAGCCAGGGGCCCCAGAGACTAGTAATAGTACATGTTCTGTGATGACTCAGTGGAAGGTCATTCTTGAGTATCTATTCAATTCTTTATGAATTACTACATTAATGCTTTTTACTTCTTAGAAGCATTATGGGTGGAACCCATGGCTCCTACAAGTGCTCTACCACTGCCCTATACTCGCAGCCCTACTGCATTAATTCTAAAACAAAAAGATGATTTGTGTGTGTGTGTGTGAGAGAGAGAGAGAGAGAGAGAGAGAGTGTAGTGTTGAAGTGATTGTTCAAAACATTATTTGTCCTACTTCTAAACAGTTGTAGTGGAATTTTCAAAAGTAAAAAAAATATTTAATTATCATCTGGTTAAAGAATACACAGAGCAGAACTACTAAGTTATGTTACATATTTCACAAGAAAACTGTAGATTATGTTAAAGAGGCTTTTTTTCTTTTAAAAAAACTTTATTACTGGATTAAGGATTCAATGTGACCAGTTGCCTAAAGTTCCTGCTGTGTGACATCTCTGCCACAATGGACTGTATCCTTGAGCTGGAGCCAAGATAAACTCTTTCTCAATTAAAACACGTAAAGTAAAAGAACGAAGTATACAGGTAGTAGGAAGTAACATAAAAGAGGTTTATTGGGGTTTTAGGAGTAAAAAAAAGAAGGCCGTGAGGGTAAAATACAAAACAAAAGCTAAGGGCTAAAGAAATGGCTCAGCGCTTAAGAGCACTGGCTGATCTTGCAGAGGATCCAGGTTCAGTTCTTAGCACCCACAAAGCAGCTAACAACTGTCCGTAACTCTAGTTCCAGAGGATTCAACACTCTCTTCTTACCTCCTGAGCACTGCACAAAAAAGATGCACTCAAATACATACAGACAATATACTCACATACATAAAATAAAAATATAAAGTAGTCTTTTAAAAAGTTATAAGCAAAGCAGTTATAAATCTGATAAATATGTAAATATCAAACATATCTATAGCTACCAAAAATACCATATAGACAAAAGATGAATCACAAACTATAAAAATGTACTTTCATAATACATGGCAGAAAAAAATTGATGTTTTTAAGTTTTTAAATATTTTTATTGATTCTCTGAGAATTTTATATAATGCTATTATACACTAATAAAAACAATTTCAAAATAAAATTAAATATCAATAAATACATCATTAAATGACCCTCCCTGAGGATCTCTAAGCAGTTTATGGTTGCTAGGGGAGGAAGACACATTTTCTTCAGTACTATAGGCACTGGTAAGGTGCCCATGTTCCTGTAAATAACCAAACAAACCCTTTACCCACACTCATGTAAGCACCTCTAATGAAACTCACACTCACACACACACACACGAAAGTAAAAGAGTAAAGACTAGTTGGGAAGAGGAAAGAAAACAGCAGGAATGGGAGGGGGAATATGATGAAAATACATCTATTAAAATGTCATAATGAAACCTATTATTATTTATTATATGCAAATAAAAACTTTAAAAAAGCAATTTTACATGAATATTCAACATAATTCCTAATTAAAATAAAAAGTTAAAATAAAATGTAATTTTCATTCATTAACCTAAGAAAGAATAGTAAAATTGCACCAGGCTTACTGTGCAGTAAGAGCTTTATTATAAGTGAGAAAGCTATGCTATCTTCCTAACAGCTCATAACTAGGAAACAGGAGAACTATTACTTGTAAAGTCTGTTAATATACATCACTGGTGGAAATGAGGTTCAGCAGGCACTGTCACTATTATTGATAATGTTTTATTGAAGACTCTTAGAGAAACACATTCTACAGGGGGCTCAAAGGACTTGTAAATGCAGCATGATCATGATTCTTCCTACTGAAAGTCCCATTTTATTTGTTGTTGCTAAATCAAGACATTCTTAAGTACCATGCTCCCTTCTAAAGACAAGTTGCATGTTTCCAAAACTAATAAAACTGCATATAGAAATCATGTACTTTAAGTACTGTGTTTCAATGTCAATCTATATTACAAATAGGGCTTAAAAGATGAGGTTGGATGTAATGAGGCTGCCTTCCCCTTCATTATAACTGTGCAGTTACCCCACAGAAACTAGACTGCTGGATATGGCAGAGTGCCCGGGTCCATTCTCTTTACTATCAAAGAAACCACAGTGTTTCTAAGACCCAAATCAGCTGGACAATTAAAGAATATTTCCTAGCATCATTACATAATGTTTTGTATAGCACTTAAAGAGTAAGAAATACAGATTTCTTTTTTTCTCTCTCTCTCTTTGAGACAGGGTCTCCCTGTAGCCCCAGCTGGCCTGGATGGAACTCACTATGTAGACCAGGGTAGCCTGGAATTCACAGAGATACACCTGCCTCTGCCTCCCAAGTGCTGGAACTAAAGGCGTGCACCATGTCCAGCGAAATTCTAATTAAAGATGTGTGCCATCATGCCTGTCCTACATCTTTCTTTAAACATGTTTAAAAAAGAAAATGGAAGAGAATGAAAAATATAAACTGAAAAATTTTTAAAGATTTACTTTAGTCTTACTTGTGTGTGTATGTATTTTTATACAATAATATTTCTGAAAAGTTATATAAAGTCAGCCATATTTCTTGGCTAAGGATCCTCTTTCTCCATCATCAAAGGCAACAAAAGTAGGCTTAGTTCTCATATTACTCTGACTTCCACCCCCTTATCCACATTTAAGAGCACTCATGATTATACTGAGCACAATACCTAGATGTCCAATGATAATTTCTATATTTTAAAGTCCTTACTTCCATCTCAATTAAATCTTTAATTTTTGGCACCACTCAATATATAGATGCCAATAATAGAGAAATGGACATGTTTGAGGGCTGCAGTGTTGCCTCTAAAATTTATGTTGAGGGGGCTGGAGAGATTGCTCAGTGGTTAAGAGCACTGGCTGCTCTTAGAATTCCAGTTCAGCCCAACACCAACATGGTGGCTAACAATCACCATAACTCCAGTTCCAGGAGATCTGATGCCCTCTTCTGACCTCCACAGGCACTGCATGACATGGAGCATTGACACGCATGCATGTAAACCAGTCATACACATAAACAAAAATAAATAAAATTTTAAGTTCATGTTGGAATCTAATAAGCATTCTAACAAAGTTGAGAGGCAAAATCTTTAAGTTGTGTTTAGGGGTTAAGGGTTCTGCCCCCAGGAACGGATAAATGCCAGTATCACATTGGTTAGTTAGACTGTGAGTTTCTGATTTAAAAACATAAGCTGAACCTCTCCATCCTCTCTCCATTTCAATCACTCACCTGCACTTTTGTCTTCCATCTTTTTCCAAGGGTTGTTTTAGCCTTAAGGCTCTCACCACATGACACCTCAATCTTGAACTTTCCCACCTCCAGAACTGTGAGCTAAACACATTAACTGCTTCTAATATACTCAGGCTGTAATATTCGGTCACCATAAACAGCCATTAGCTGTTCATCATATCATGCTTACTCATGGATAAGCAGTTTAGGGAAAAAATACTTTCTAACTCTGAACACAAGATATGCTTTATTAAAATAGCCCTACTTTATGAAAGTAGGAATAACTATGCAGAGAAGAGCACTGGTGTGTGAGAAGTAACTTTATATACATATATCGAAGATGTCAAAAGTAACAATACAAAGCAAAACAACACATAAGAAAATATAGACATGAAAGGACCACTCTAATAAAATGATTGTTCCCTGTAGCAACTAGGTTGCAGCTTCATCCTCTGCTAACATTAATTCTTTAAAACTGTTCAGACCAGGGCTGGACAGGTGGATGGCTCAGCAATTAAGTGTATCCTATGCTCTTGCACAGGACCTATGGTCCTTACCCAGCACCCACACAGTGACTCACAATTGTCTGTAACTGTAGTTCCAGGGAATCCTACACCCTTTTCTGGCCTTCTTGGACACTGCATACACATGGTGCACATACATATGCATTGCACTTAAAAAAGGACAGCCTAAACCAATTACAGGCCATAGGGAAGGACCTACTATCATTCTGCTAAATGGACGTAACATTAAACTGACTCCGATGTCCAGAGATTACTACATCTCTCAACTCTCACTAGAGAAGTTCTTCTTGCAGCAGATGGCAGTTAATACAGAGACCCACAAATAATCAATGTGCAGAGAATAAGAGACTGCAGAGTACTCAGCCCTAAATCGCATCTTCTCCTTCCAAGGAAGAAGAGGGGGCAAAAATACTGTAAGTGCCAGAGATGGTAGACAAATACAAGGAAACTTATAAAACAGCTAGAAGTGACCTGGACACTTCCTCCCTGAAGACTAGCTCTCACAGAATCAGAGCTGGGAAGGGAGAAAATCAATTAATAGTCCTATCCAGCTATAAAGTCTATGAACCACAGCCTAGCAAATTATCTCTATTTTGCTATAGTAGCACTTTTATCTTGGAGGTAATCAGCAGTTGTCTAGTAGGACTTAAGGACTGCCCAATTGGAGAGAATTCCTTGCATAGTACTGTAAACATAGTCAAGTACATAGATGGAGTTATAGACCCTACAGAAAACCTCCTTCTATTACTTACACAGATCAACATAATTTCTTACTATAGTCTAAATAAGTATCCTTATAGTTATAGACAAGTTTACCTCTCACCACTCATCAAAGAAACTTCTTTTTGCAATAGATGGAGACTATAACAAAGTCAAATGAGTAGAATAGGTGAGTGACTGTGAGGTGCCTAGACTCAAGCACTACATCTACAATGCTACCACTATACCTAAGGTTCAGAGAACATTGCAGAAGAGGGGGCAGAAACATTGCAAGAAGCAGAAGTACAAGACACCAGTAGCTACTGAGTGCATTCTAGACATGATAGGAAAGCTTTACGAATTAAATCTCCACAGTATGATAGTCTAACAAGATCTTCATAATGACAAAAACCAATTGACATACCAAGGTGGATGGAGGAAATTTCACAGGGTCCCCACCTGTAGATGAAGAGTTATCGGCAATCAATGGGTGCTGAGGAAGGGAGAATGGGTTTTCTCAGGAGACTAGCTCCCTGGTAGGTTATATAATCCCAAATGGTCATCCCTAAACACAGGTACACATAAGCATCACCAAATGGACTCAATGTATTATACACATGTACATGTATAAATATATGAATATTTAACAACAATAAAGAAGACAAGTAACTGAAATGGCATGGGGAAGACATAGGAGGAGTTGGAAGGGAACTGGGAGAAGTAGAAATAATGTAATTATAGTACTCATATATGAAATTCTCAAAAATACATAATAAATAAATAATAAAAATAAACAAATTTTAAAATAAATAATTAAAATTTTAAAAGGACTGACAATAATGTAAGACATGAAATGGAGGGGTAGTAGAAAGGAAGTGATATAGAGAGGGGGCCCGAATATGATCAAAATACATTGCATGAAATTCTGGAATCAATTTTTTTTTAAAAAAAGAAAAAGGACAGCCTGATTCAGCATTCATAAGCACACCCAAACTACTGAGCACTTGGTTCCTTCAGATTTCTCTTGAACTGTGCTCCCAAACAAGGGCTTCACTCCTTTTATTGAAACAATATCTGGAATATGAAATGGGGAAGTAAAACTCATGGCCCACCCTTATCAGAGAACCTTGTCTTTTGATCCCTAGACCTAAACTATCCCCCCCCCCTCACACACACACACACACACACACACATACACATACACCTACAAATATGTTTCTTGCTTTTTTCACTGCTTGCAATGAGAAAAGCACACTGCTTACAGCACTTTGATATGTCTTTGATATGTAAAGCATTCATACACTATCTTGGGGGGAAGGCAAGCAGGGTCTTGAGAGACTAAGGTCATATGCCCAGGTCACAAAAGGAGCACATGGTTCAGTGAGCTTGTTTTACATTATAAACAGTAAATTTTTGGTTGCAAGATTAGGTAAATAGCTTTAGTTCAAATTATGTCTATACTGTAAAGTCATTCCCACATAAACATGCAGGCAAAAACTTATGAAAACAAATCTTTTAAACAAAGTACTCAAACCACCGCGCTACTGCTGCATTGCACATTCATTCTTTACTAATATTAATTCTACTTAAAATACCCATTCCACTTTCTTACAACTTTGGCTAATTTAGTGAGTACAGCATCATTCTTTGACACACAAACATCTGCAGACTTCACTAGAGGAAGAAAGCAGATCACTCCAGTAGCAACAGAATTTATAATAAGTAACCAATCTACTGGCTACTGAAATTATATTCATTCTCAGTGTAAAAGGATGAATATGCAGTAAAGATTCAAGCCTACTTTGCAGGGTGACTCATCTCTAAACCCTTAAATGGAAACTAGCTAATGCTCTTCCACAGACATCACTCAGTCTTCCCTTTTCATACTCAGAGTCTCCAAATCATAAGTCAGATAGGGGCCTGAGAACTGTTCCCCAGAGAAGTCTATGAACATTCCAGAAAGCCTCGCCTATCAATGGTAACTCCAAATCAACCCAGTGAAAAAGGAAAGGAAAGAGAATAGTGAAGATAATAGAGAAAAAAAAGCAAAATGAAAGGTCTGATGGTGTGTGTGCAAGAGTGGAATTCCATGGCATAAAATCTAATCAGAATAAACAGAGAATAATCTTCAAGAAATTACATTAATCCATAGCTAAACTCTTTTCACAAAAATATTACATAGGCTAATTGAAATATAAATACAAAATTCTAAATATATCAGCAACCTGTTCTATGAGCATTTTTTTCCTAAAGGAAATGGTATGAATCAGCACACCATAGTGTCAGACAAATACTACAGGAGACTCAAGAGAGGGCTGAACTGTTAAGAGTACTGGCTGTTCTTGCAGAGGACCTGGTTTCGATTCCCAGCACCCCCATGTTAGAAAACAACTGTCTGTGACTCCAGTTCCAGAGAACAGGACACCCTTTTCTGACCTCCACAGGCATTGCACAATATGAGTGCACTTACCTATACACAAGCAATGCACTCATACACATAAAATAAAAATAATAAAGTTTTAATAAAAGAAAGAAAAAACTGCAGCTGGAAGTGGCAATGCACATCTATAATGTCCACACTTAGGAGGCTGAGACATGAACAAGTTCAAGGCCAGCCTGGGCTACAAAAACCCTGGCTCAAAAATAAATAAAACCTAGAATAGTGATTAAGACTCAGTATTTAAAATAAAGTTTACCTGGGCTTATTTCCTAAAAGTTATGATGAAGCAACCTGCTCAGTGTGAATGTACTACCCACAGGAAGGATCTGCACGCACAGATATGTACTTCCTCACTGGTGTTGTCAGGACTTCGTATACTAAGCTGTTTTTTTTAATGTGTACAGCATGTTATTAATGGATCTTCTTTGTGTTCTTCTAGCTCCCAGGATAGATTTTTTTTTTCTCTTGGGAACACTGCCCCAATATAAAAGAGCAGGACAAGTGATTCAGACTGAGCTCAGTCAGAATTCCCAGAAATCAAAGGTCTATCCTTGGAAATGGTCCCTTAGGAACTACTCAGGGGCAGGGTAATAAGAAGGGATTCAGTTTCAGTCATCTTTATATAACACAAGATAAATTTTTAAAATAAAACAAAAAATACCTCTTCCCCTACATAAAATTTAAAAATGCTATTGTGTTCTTTGGTGTCTTGACCGTCTTCCATCTTGGTCCCCTTTAATCAAGAGGTCTACCCTCAACACCTCCGCACACCACATATAGTGATCCAAATCAACTAGAAGACTAATGAGGTACAATGTGTCCCAAATCATCTATTCACTAGCTTGTATTGAGAAAAGATGAGCTTAACTGTATCAGGGTATTGGATTCAATCCTATCCAGAAATCATTTCATGATACTCAAGATGATAGATAGTATTTGCCATATAATTGTCTGAGTAGAGCCCTCTTTCACAGAAGCATATGCTTAGTGGTAAAAAGCCCTTGGGAATCATAAAAAGAATAGAAAATATATTTAAGTAATATGCTGAATATTTTAGAGGACAATTTTAATAATATGAAAATGAATAAAATCATATATCCTACCCAGTAGGAGAATTTGAAAAAAATGATAGCACTCAATTTTATTGATTCTGCAAGAAAATATTTTCTCTTAACTTAGGTTACTGGAGGTGATTTGGGGGCTAGGGTCAACCTTTCTTGTACTAGTCTATTGCTATTAACCTGTCTATTTTGTATGTCATTCTAACATTTTACATTTGAGTGCTCTCTCAGCTTAAATGACATCATAAATTTGTTCCTCTTCAGTTTAACACCGACTCTCTTCAGGAAGCTTTTGTGGAACTATACCTTACATTAAAATGCAGTGCTACAAATGCCACATTCTCCTAATTACCAGCATAGAACACTAATGTTTAAAGGGAGGCTGCCTCACAAAACACATGATTGCTATGTCTGTTCATGCACCTTCCCAAGACAGTCAGAGCAGAGATGCTCACTCCTCACATTACTAATTTTCCTACAGACAGAATGCTGAGCCCAACCAATGGCTTTTAAACTGGAGAAGACAAAGACATTATGAAATGAGCTGGTGGATCTTGTTAAGAATATAAAATAGGAAATGAGGGTACCATGGTAAAAGAAAAAAGAAGTATGACTCTTATCATACCTATTCATATCTTTGTAAAGGACCTGAGACTGAGTTTGGATTGGGGAGATTCAAGCAATTGAGGTTCCTCCACCAAACATAGGGCACATTATTCCAAACTACTATTTAAAGATACAGAATGAGGAGTCAAATTAAAAGGTGTATAAATATACATACCCCAAGGATACGCAACTGTCATCTAAATGCTTTGGGCCCTGCTTCCTCTGTTCAACAGGGTTCTCTGAGAAGGTAACTTAAATGACTATGGCTCAGTTGTGCAAAACAGTGGCTAGACAGAAAACAAACAGTACAGAGCCTAGCTATAGCTCCTAGCTGTACTCAGCTGTATTCCTACTATCAATTCTCAAAACAAACAGCAGTCCACCAACTAAATGAGTAAAATACTCAGGAATTTCCTGTTCAGATAAACCAACTCCACTGAGTCATGATCATGTTGTGTTATCTCTTTTTCCAGATGTGATGTTTTGGGGGACTTCACACAATATAAATGATAACATAGCCTGTATCATTTAGGCTCACTTCCAATCATTAGTAATAGTGACCTAACTGCTTCAGAGTAGCTCAATTTTAGGGAAAGGGTTTAACTGAATGAAAGACATTCTACAAATATCACTGTTCCAGGAATAGGGCGTTCTAATAAAGCACAGGAAACACAAGTCTTAACACATGGAATAAGCTTCCCAACCATAATAAACAATTCCCAGGGAGACTTTTTTAAACAGCAAGTAACTAGTTTACATATTAGTCTGGAACCTCCACAAATGTAATGCAGGTCAGAAAAAAAAAACTAGTATCTTATACTTATAGAACTAATATCTTCAGAAACTTTCTGAATGGGCTGGAAAATAAGTATAAACTATGTATTCATCTCAAGAATTCTAGTTGTCTAGAATTCCAATTGTCTAGTTTTTTTTAAATTATCAGTAGATATATGTGGATTCACATTAGACCTTGAACTAATCAAATCTTTGAAGGCAAGATATTTGAGAAATAATTTACTCATCTAAAAAGAAACAAAGAAAGAAAAAGGTAAAGAAAGAAAACAGAGCAAGAATAATCCTAATTTTAGAGTGCATTCAATGTCACAGAAAAGGAGGCATTAACTCCACAGACACAAAACTCAATTTTACCTACTTTAAAATGTCAAGTAGGAGAAAATCCTGAAAATAATCATGGAAAAAAAAAATGTCTTTATACTGGCCAGAGTGGCTAAAAGGGAGTCATTCCCATTATTAAAAAATGAGAACAACCTAAAAAAAAAAATGAATTCAAGCTGCTATGAAGAGAAAGGGTCTGACAACTATATAATTGTCTCGATTAAAATTTCTATGATTGTGTTTTCCTTAAGCAAATTAGATGTACCAAAGAAAATTTGAATTTGCAGATGAATTGCTTCTTAAAGTCTGTTACCACCCACTGAAAAGCTAAAAATAGAAATGTTGCTTTCATTCATTTGAAATAGTCTACTTACAAAAAAATCAATGCACAATATCAGGAAACAAAGGCAAGACAAACTCTGCATCCCTGAATTATTGTTCTAGACCAACACTACACACAGCTGGCATTTGTAGGCTTCAACTTCCTCAAAAAGAGAAGCCTGAAAAGGTTGTTTTAGCATTGAAAACAGATGGACTAGTCAGGTGGGCAGCTGATAATTCCCCAGCAGATGAAGACTTAAGTTCTTATTACCATAATGCTTTGTTTATATCTTAAAAAGAAACCAAAGGACAAAAACTAGCTCACTCTTAAAATCTAAGGTAAGTACTGATCTCTGTTGAAAGCTTGTGGGAAACTAGGCATGTTGTAACACACATGAATGGTTATCATTATATACAAATACTAGAAAGGGTGATGATGCTCGCAGCTCCCCCATACAGACAAACAGAAACATCTCTGTTGCATGCTTTCATAAGTCCTCAAAGAATTAAACCAAAAGGCAAACTCATAGATGTGTTCCTTTTTTCCTTAAATAGTGATAGACTGTCCATCCCAATCAAAAAGCAAGAAGTCTGTCCTCTTCTGGCCTCCACAGGCACTGCACACATGTGGTGTACTTACATACATGCAGGGAAAACACACAAATAAAAACATATAAATAAATAAGTCACACATAATAATAAATTTTAAATAAAAATGAATGTTTATCAAATTCTTCTGAGAATAAAAGCGCTATTGAATAATCTCAATTGAGATTAACTATTTGCAAAGCCTTAATAGTATATCAAAATATAAAACTTTTTTATTTTGATTTGTTCTTTTGAGAAAAAGTCTCACTTTGTGTAGCCCTAGCTGGCCTAGAACTCACAGAGATCCACCTGCCTCTGGCTCTCAAGTGCTGGAGTTAAAGGTGTGCACCATGCTAACAGATAAAGCTATTTAAAAAAAATAATTGCAAAAATGTGTGACTTTAAGAAAATATAATGTGTGATTTTAAGAAAATATAAAAAACAAAAATAAGATAAACATAAAAATGCAAACATATAAATATTTGGTACCTACTTATATTTAGAATGATTCTCTTTACATATTAAGCTTGAGGAAATTTAAAATAGTACCATTAAACATGGGAACTGTATTTACATTTTCAGATGCTTTCCTGAAATAAAAAGGATACTGGGCATTATCATGTTTACTTCAGTAAGTAACACTCTAAAATAAGATTAGGTATAACTGGTAGGTGATATAAGGCTAAAACTGGAACCACTGAGGGTCTATTTATAAAATAACTCTACCCTCCCCCAACACATCACAGACTTTCATACTATCTAATGTTAAGTGACAAATTAATACTTACTATAACAAACACCAAAACAAGCTCCAGGGATAAGGAAATAACATAAACGACTGTGTCCTCACTTTACAGAGGAAGAAAGGAAGAATTAATCTACATAAAGTCCTGTAGCTAGAGGAATAAGGATTCCAGCCCAGAAAGTCTGCCTCCACAGCATATAAATGGTATCCGCACTCCTTTCATTACAAAATTCAGCAGGGTACTGAAAATATGTAGGATAGTTTTTGGTAGGAGGTAGTAACCTGGGGAAGGTACAGAGGAGAAATTATGTTAGAAAAGAAGTTGAGAATTAATTGTTCTGTATGGAACAGAGGTGTCTATGATTTTGACAACAGGATAAGGGTTCAAAAGAAGGCTGAGAATTACAAAAGAGAACCAGGAAAGTTCAAAAGCAACTGGTACCTAGGAAGAACATCAAAGAGTAAAAGACTGTTTAAGATATAGACCCCAGCGCTAGAGAGATGGCTCAGTGGTTAAGAGCACTGGCTGCTCTTGCAAAGGACCCGGACTTGGTGGCCAGCACCCACATGGAGGTTAACAACTGTCTATAACTTCAGTTCCAGGGAATCCAATGCCCTCTTCTGACCTCCATGGGCATTGCATAACACAAGTGCACTTACATACATGCAGGCAATACATTCATACACATAAAATTAATAAGTAAAATATATTTTTTAAAAAATATGAGCTAGAGAGATGTCTCAGCAGTTAAGAGCACTGGGTAGTCTTGCAGAAGACCTAGGTTCAATTTCCAGCACCCACATGACAACTAACACATGTCCACATAACTCCAACTCCAGGGGAATCCAATGCCCTCTCCTGACCTCGAAGGGCATTTCACAACACAGGTGTACTTTTGTACATGCAAGCAATACACTCATACCATAAAGTTAAAATAATAAATAAAATATTTTAGATTGAGGCTGAAGAAATGGCTCAGCAGTTAAGAGCACTGGTGTTCTTGCAGAGGACCCAGGTTTGATTCCCAATACCCACATGGTAGCTAAAAACCATCCATAACTCCAGTTCCAGGGAACCCTTCTTCTGACCTCAGTGGGTATTACATAAAATGGGTGCACTTACATGCAAGCAAGCAACACAGTCATACACATAAAATAAAATAATAATAATAAAATAAACTATGTTTTAAAAAATATGAACCCCCGGAAACAGAGAAAATCTAAGAGGAAGATCTTGCATGAGAAAAGGCTTTCCAGAAAAAGGAAACAAGCTTTGTTTGGCTGCAACTTATATACAAAGTAGTAGTGGGAGTTAAGACAGGATAGGAAAGTTGGACCATATGGTGGCTAGCTTGGAACACTCAGTCAAAGAGTTTATATTTAGCTCAAAAAGCAAAGCACAGTCACTGAGACTGTTGTGAACAGGTGCTGGGGCATTGAGGATCACAATCAACAAGGTAGCTCACACAAAAGAATACAAATTAATAAATCTAAAGCAAAACTAATCTTAAATTGTAAAAATACAGAAAATGCTGCCTGTGGGGAAAGAAACAGAAAGAAGCACAGGACAGCTTTCTGAAATGACAGGAAGGTTAAACATCTTACTTTGGGTCGTGTGACCAAAACTGAGTATCTTTGTACTTTATTGTACATTAGCTATTTATAAACAAAAAGAAGAAAACTGTAGAACAGACATGCGTAGGAAAAAAGGTAAAGGTTACTGTTACAAAAGCCCAGAAGAATAATACCATAAGCAAAGATGCAAAAAGAAACAAAAGGCCTAGTAATAAGTGTATATGAGTGAAAACATTTATTCAAATCAATATTTACAGAAAAGTATACGTGTATTAATTATAATTTTATCCTTGCCAAACAGCAGGGACCAAACTTAATGCTTTTCTATTTTTAATTTTTTTTTCTAAGCCAAGTGTGGTGCTGCATGCCTTTAAACCCAGCACTCAGGAAACAGAGGCCAGCCTGGTCTACTTAGTGAGTTCCAGGACAGCTCCAACTACAGAAAGACCCTGTCTCCAAAAAAGCAAACAGAAAAGTGATTAAATGCCCAAAGCAATATAAGAAACCTATGCTTTCTTATCTGCCTGAATCAAAGCACAGCTTCCTAAGCACTGTGTTATATATTCTTATAATAAAAACAACTAAGCAAAGCAGGGCTATCAAAGACAACCTCAGGAAAAAATGAGGTGGTCAGCACAAACAGATTCCTTAATGCAGCTTTTGAAAGACTACATTAGTTAACTGAGCTTTCTTTTATAGTATTATTTTAGAAGCTGGCCAAAACAAGACTGGATGGTTTCATATTAGTTACTTTTGCCATTAGATAAATATGCTTAAAAATTCATATTTATAATGCACATATGTAATAGACTATTTCAGGCAATTCAGTTGCTATCACATATGAACTAATTAAACTTATGGACTTGGAAAATTACTACACATAATGGCAAATAATTAGGAAAGGTTCTAGAAATTCAAGTTCTATTTAATTTTTAAAGGTAACAAATGTTATACTGAATTTATTTTGAGAGAGGTTTGGCTTAATATCTCTTGACATTATGAAGAACACAGATATGTCGGATTCTCAGAAAAGCTGTAACCCAAGAGGACTACAGAAAAAGTTTAATAAGAAAACAGATCTTGATTCTGCATATAAAAACTCACAAATTTAAACTATTCTAATTAAAGAAATATCAATGTTTAGGTAAGAAGTGGAAGGAATACATAAATATAGTAAAGTAGTTTCCAAAGCTATTTTAAAAAAGAGGAAGAACACATGATTTAAAGGCATTTACTGACATGACATGAATGTAATTCTAAGCATTCTAGATACAGACCATTCCAGCCTACAACTCATTCCTATCAACACTTCATGGCAACATTTTTTTAGTTAAATCTCAATTTTTAGGTGCCTTCAAACCTTTACAAGTGCAAACACATCCTCCAAATTCAAACTGATTTTTTACTAATACCATTAATTTTACCTTTCATTACTATGAAATACTTTTTTCTAGGCACATACAGTTTGGTAAATGATATGCTACTTCAATCTAAGTATTACATTATCAATGAATTTTTTTAAAACAGCCTTAATTGCTCTTATAACTTCATAACTGATTTCTCTATTGCTGGGCCAAATTAAACACCTAAATGAAGAAACAAATACCTCACATTTATGGATGCTTCAAGGAAAGGCTGGTGAGATAGCTCAGATGGGTAAGGTACTTGCCATGCCAGCCTGCTGATCTGAGTTTGACCTCTAGAATCCACATAGTGGGAGAATGGCTCACACAATGGTCCTCTGGCCTCTACACTACTACCATAGTATGCACATACCCACAAACATACACACACAAGAAATAAATAAAATGTAATAAAAGAATTCAAAAGAAAGATGCAGGAAAACACTCAATAATATCGAAATGTCAACTTTCCACATTAAGGACACTCTCAATCCATGTAGGCCTTTTGTTAAAAACTGGTAAGTAAACTTTTTAAATGTATAGAGGTATGGAAGGCTCAATTATGTCTGAAAGAGTCTCTTAAAAGGACTGATGCACAGAGCTTTCACTACTTGATTTTAAAAGTAGTCATAAAGTCATAACAAGTAAGATAATAGTTGGCATAGGCATAAAAACATAGATTTCTATATGAAAGCAGAAAGCCCAGAAATAAACAGTCAATTGCATTATTTATAAAACTGCTAACTCAATGGAGAAAGGATCTTCCAGTAACGGTGTTGGAACCAAATATTCACTGGGTAAAAAAAAAAAAAAAAAGAATACCTGCCATGAACACACATTATGTATAAAAGTTTACTCACAAAAGTTGTACACAGAGAAGCAAAACATTCAGAAAAAAACATGAAGGAAAAATCTTCACAACCTTTAAATAGGCACATATTTTACAAAAGACATGACAACATGAACCTAACAACTAAGCATGATCAAAATTTAAAATTTGGGACTGGAGAGATGACTCATCAGGGACCAAGGTTCAGTTCCCAACACCCACATGATAGCTCACAACCATCTGTAACTCCGGTTCCAGGATATCTGATGCCCTCTCTTCTGGCCAATGTGGGTGCACTTAGATGTAGGCAAAAACACTCACACATCAAATAAGTGTGAGTTCAAATTCCTAGCACCCACATGGCAGCTAACAACAGTCTGTAACTCCAGTTCCAGGGGAATACAATGCCTTCTGACTCCACAGGCATTGCACAACTTGGATGCACTTACACACATACAGGTAATACACTCATCCAAATAAAACAAAAATAGAAAGCCTATCACTAAGAAAATACAACAATAACTACATATTATAGGAAAGTGCTATCAATACCTATATCTAACAAAGTAACTGCATGAAAATTTATAAGGAAATCTCAAAATCTCAAAACCCAGTATGAGGACCTAATTTTTAAAACATATTGTTAAATGTACATTTCATCCAAAGGAGATATACAAATACCAAAAATGAAATGATGCTCAACATATTTAAGAGTGAGAAAAATGTAAATTAAAATCACAGTATACCATTACACATCCACTAAATTGCATAAATTAAAGACTGACAATAGCAAATATTGTCAAGACTGTGAACAAAATGAACTCCATTCAGTGCTGTAAAAATGGTGTAACCACTTTGGAAAATGGATGACAGTTTCTCAAAAACTGCATTTCCAGTTACACAATTATTGAGGACAAAAATGAAAACATAGGATCTGGGGATGTAGCTTAATGGTAGAGCATTTGCCTGGCATACAAGAAGCCCTGAGCTCAATCCACAGCACTGAAAAGTTAAAAAGTAAAATAAAACAAAATTATGGCTGAAAACTGAAAACATTTTCACACATGGAATTGTACATGAGTATTCATATGGCAGCTTTATTCTCAAGAACTCAAGACAGGAATTAATTCATCCCTGATAGACAGGATTATGTTTATATCTATTATCCAACAATAAAAGGAACTCTGAAAAGCTAGGACAACATGATTGGAACATTATGCTGAACAAAAGAAGTATATAGTGTACAGTTACATTTACATGAAATCCTAAGTGTGGGAACTGCTTGCATAGAGGCACAAGGGAACTTTTGGGAGTAAAACATACTTTATCTTGATGGTAATAATAATGACTACATGAATATGTAAATTTGTCAAAATTCCTCAAACTGTACATTGAAAGTGTATATATCACATCATATGCAAATTGCTCACCAATAATGTTATTTTAAAAACTGATTTCCCTGGGGCTTAAGAGATGGTTCAGTGGTTAAGAACACTTGCTGCTCTTGCAGAGGACTCAAGTTCAGGTCTCAGCACACACGTGGCAGCTTACAACTGGCTTAACTCCAATTCCAGGCAATCTGATGGCCTCTTCTGCCCTCCGCAGACACCAGGCATGCACATGGTGCACATACATACAGACGAAACACTCATACACATAAATTACAAATAATAACTGACTTCCTTCCATATATTCTGCATAATTTATAATGCCAATTCAAATGCAAACCATTTATTCTTTGATTCATGTGCACTGGCATAAAAAAGAAATCAAATGTACAGGCCTACCTGAATAAGAAACAGGGTTTTAATACCATTACCTTCTGTTTTGTGCCTCTCTCCCATGCCCAGTTGAACTTGAAATTTCTTGAAAGCTTTTATTCTTTTACCTCTAGTTTTTACACATGCTATCTCTGAATTCGTTATATGTGAACTCAATGAATATCTGAGAACAGTAAGAATAAAGTTGAATCAAAAGGTCTTCATGGTTTTCTTTTTGTTTTTGTTTGACACCTATTGTTACTATAAGATCACATGAGAATTCAGAACTTCAATGTTGAGGAGTTGGTTCAATCAGTAAGAGCATTTGCTGTAAAAGCAAGAGAACCTAAGTTCAAAACCTCAGCAGCCACAAAAAAGTCACATGCCCATAACTCCTTGGAACTTGTGGGCCAATCAGCCGAGCTGAAATGTAAGTGAACATTCAGGCTCAGTGAAAAATCTTGTCTCAAAAAAAAAAAGAAAAGGTAGAAAGTGATAGAGTTAAGAGACCAGACACTTTCAATATCCATAAGCACACTCACCACACACAAAAACAACTAGAAACTTCAAATATCTTACAGTTTTATTTAATTTTTTCTTTCACTCATATTTAGCAGAACAAAAAAAATAATATGGAAGTACCCAATAATATGTAAAAAGTGGGGCTAGAGAGATGGGTGAGAGGTTAAGAGCACTGGCTGCTCTTACAGAGGACCTGGGCTCAGTTCCCAGCATCCACATGATAGCTAACAACCATCCAGTCCCAGAGGATCTGATACCCTCTTCTGGTTTCCACAGACATTGCCTGACATGGATGCCCTTACATATAATTCAGGCAATACACTCATACACATAAAATTTAAAAAAATTAATTAAATATATAAAGCATACAATTAAAGGCTCAAATTTACAATATATTTATAATATATGTGATAGAGCCACTGAAAATATATTTTCATCTATCAGTATTTCCCAATACATTTAACTTAATTGCTTAGAATTTGTGAATAAGCTTTTGTTCTTTTGCTTTAGGTTTTTAGCAATTAAAAGTAAAACTTACATCAAACATTAAGAACAGAGAACAGAAAACTAAAGCCTGCTCAGCACATGGTTTCCTTTAAGCTAAGAATATTTTTACATTTTAAATTACTGAGTGGACAGCAAACGAGAATAATATTTTCACACACACAAATTATATGAAACTCAAATTTCAGTGTCTAGAAAGTTTGATTAGTACACAGCCACTTTAATTTGTCGATAGCTGGTTTTACATTACAATGGCAGAGCTGAATAACTGAAAAAGAGAAGTATGCTGGTCTAAAGTACTCATTTTTTGCCCTTTATATAAAATGTTTGCAGATTCCTGAGCAGCACTTCTTGAGTTTGGAAACTACTTGTGGCAAACAATATTCTCTAAATATAGCCACCATGATATTTTCCGTATTACACACTCTTCTGCAATGTAACCTTGCCACTCATTCTCTCACCACAAAAAAATGGATCCTCTTCTCTTCCCTTTGAATCTGGCTTATCTTAGGGACTTACATGGCATTCTAATATGATGGAAATGATTTCAAAGTCTTCAGAGACCAAGACATAAGAAACCCCACAGCTTCCACCTGGGTCTCTTAGAATGCTCATTTGTGGGATATTCCCTCCAAGAACCCAGTACCATGCTGTAAGAGGCTTCAGTCACATGATGAAGCCAAGTATAGACATTTCTGCCTTTAGCCCCAATATGCCCCAAATCAATAGCCATCCCCAAATGATAGCTAGTCATAGCTATCCTGGACCTCCAGCTCAGATGAGCCTTAAAGACAGAAATCTGACCATAACTGACTGCATAAGAGACCCATCATGATAGGCATCAGTGGGGCTCATTACCCAAAGAACAGTGAAAAATAGAACAGTGAAAGAATAGTGAAAAATATTTGTTTTAAGCCATTGTATTTGGGGGTTATTAGAGAAGAGTAGGTAACTGAGTCAACCATGGTACTAAAATAAGCCTGGGAAAGACCAGGTGAGAAACTCCAGGCTTTTGAGGCAAGGACAGGCTGAACCACCTATATGTTTCCCTGAGCTAGACCCCAGCAAAAGCCTCTTCTCAATCCCAAGTATTCCATAAGTAGTTAGGAACTGAAGAAACAGCAAACGGTATGACAGTGGAGTCACTGTGATTCCTCAATCCATATACTTCCTAAGCAAGCTTGTAGCTGCACAAAGTGTGTGTGCAAAAGCCTAAATCTTAAATGTAAGTTTACTTTCTGGAATTACAAACAATTCTATTTTAATGCTATAAATAGACAGTTATAGCAGTTCAGCATTATTAACCTTTAAGAATCATAATTCAGCATAGTTCAAACAGTGTATGGCAAATTATCAGCATATTTCGGCTTAACTATCCACTAACAAATTTAGATTTGTAGCAAATATCTTCATGCTAAGATTCTTTTGTACCACTTAATCCTGCTCTGAAGGATGATGGCTCTGACTCATTAACCTACTGACACTACTGAAAACCACAGTGTGATACAAATTGCTTATTTTATGTCTAAGGGCATATTTCTGAATACTGAAGATTCCTACTTCCCTCTAATTCAACAAATTTACTTAAATAATGTATTGATATGAAAATTACCCTGCCATGGAAAACATTTACAATGACAGTTTTTTAAATGGAAAACATTCCAACTTTTAGTGACTTAAGCCATTTCTGCAAGAGTGCTGTGGCCAGTTAGTGATGCCTGTTATGGGATGACTAGAAAGAAGAAACACACTGAGCATCTGCCAACCCTGACCCACCTCACCCAGTTCTATGCAGTCCCTTCTCTTCAACAGTGCCCTCAATGAAACTTAAAATCTTTCACTCAGTCTGAGTTCAGCTCCCTTTCTCTAGTTGATCGTTCCCACTGCTGAATACTATTTCCCAGAGATGTCCTTAGTAAGCCCCTCCCTCGTATACATGCCCTGGTCCTGAAAAGCCAATTCCACCAACACTAAAAGTTCATTCAATAAGCCACACTTTGGGCTTAAACAGTATATAGTCAAACCCTGGTGACAGACACACAATTTGAATGCAGTCAGTTGAGAGCTACAGTCACTGCATTCAGTACCCCTTACATGCTTTTGCTACTGTTTCTCCTGCATGCATTAAATTGCATTCATTCTTAATTTATAATTACTTCAGTCAATTATGAATACAAATAAAGTATGGTGGACATTTTACTATCTGCTGTTCTAGCACAATAAATATGTATGACTTTCAACTAATACAAAGTGTGTATTTCTAGATAAAAACAAAAAAGCAATCATATAATTCAGAGTCCAATGTCCCAGAGTCTCATATTGAGAGGTATAGTATTTGAATAGAATTTAATTATTATCAATGGATACTACTAATGTTTAAAAAATATACACGCTGAGTGAATTCTGTAGCTCAGAATCCATAACAATGACAAATCCTATCGCTTCCTGTGTAACTCCATGGGAATTCTATGGGGAAAGTTTCCATATATGGTAATTTTCCCTGATGGATTCTCCACAGTTTAGACAGGATATGAATCTGGTCCATTATGATGATGAAAACAACAAAACTCTGGAAACTCATGAAATTTTTGCTGAACAAACCATAGGTTAAGAATTAGGGAGTCCAACTCTGAGGTGAAAATAAGAAACCACTGGATATTTTTATTCCAATTTTTTTACTATTGGGATAAGTATATAAATATCCAGAAGAGAAACTTATTCCTATCTTTGTTTAAAATATTTTGATTCTAAAAATTACAACGTCAAATATCAACAGAGAAGAAACTCAAAAGGAAATCTCGCCTCAGACCTTGTGTTGTCAGAAGGAAAGAATGACCTAGTAAGACAAGTCAGAATACTACTTGGGCTTTAACTTCCTCAGCTCCTGTATGATCCCATCCCAGCATAAATCCCTGTGGTCTACAGTTACTTTATCATAGTTGAAACCACTCTCTGTGTTACTCTACTTATCTAAAGTCCTGCTGCAGTAATATTTTCCTTTATACCCATGTTCTAAGACTTAGGAGTTCGGTGTAAGCCAACTAAACATTTGAATTTTTGCTTTAAGTGAGATGAAAGCATCCAGTATAACTCAATACTAGCAGCCACTTAAAGTAAGGAAGGAAAATGGCTAGTTAAAATCACCTAGTTTCATATCACAAATACTAATAAAGAGGAAAATAAAAAGTAGTACTAAATTGTCCAAAGTAGTAACAGCAGACTCAAAAGTTCTAACACAATTTTATAATAATCAGATGCTTATATTGAAAAGTGGCCCAGTTTAAAGAGCTAATTTTGAGTGAATGTAGTCACTATTCCTATTTCAACTGACTCACAGATGTTATAGCAAAACCAAGTTTAATCTCACACGTAACCAGCTGTCAAGAAAGTCCCTGTAATACAAATACAAGAGTACAGTGCATTGTTTCTTTGCCAGATACATTTAATTCTAGCAGCTTTGTGGGTTAATACTGTCAGGGCATATTCATTTGACTATCTCTCTTATCTGCTCAAAATTTTGGAGAACTACCTTGTTCTTGGTAGCATGATTCTTATGCTTACTATTAAGACTGAGATTATGTTGGTTCCAACTTAATGTACCTACCCATAATGAAAGTAAAGGCAATTGCTGAACTTTTGGCACCCATACCGCAAATCTTTCTTATTGCCCAATTCAAGGTGACACAGGCACACCATATAGACACTGCAAAGCTAGAGATAACTCCTGACCTCTTCTCATCTCAACTCAGGTGGAGGGGCTTCCACTCAGTTGGTATTTTGGTGTTTTCTTCATTGCCACACAAATGCTTATCACATCTCTAACTTTTTTTTATTGCATCTCTAAATTTGGGGAAAAAAGATAAAATGATACTATTTGCCTCAGAGACATCCTGCTTCTCACCAGGTAAGATAGAGCTCTAATAAGGCTTGGGGAGACACATTAACGTATTAGGGCACAATTCCCACCACAGCACATCTTAAATGGCTCCTTTCAATGGCACTCTTGAGAAATAAAAAAGTTAATCACGGGAGAGGAGAAAAAAGCAGACCTGAGCCTAGTCAGTGCTAAACTAAATAAATGTTCGTCAGATTAAACTGTCTGTTCTTTGCCGAATAAGTAGTTTTATGAGAGCAGATATAATTACATGGCAACAGTGCAAACCCAGTTTTCCTTACTCAACAAAAAGATGAACTTTTTCTCCCTTTACCAGTTTTCTTTACTCCACAAATGCTAAAAATTTGTTTTCATCTTAAAGTTTTTCAGAGGAAACATTTTTAAATTTTGCAGAATTCAGCTGAGGACTTTAAATATAAACTGTCACTAAATCAAGTTCAGTACTCCAAATATGCATTTGATGATTGCTTTCCTTAGAAAAGTTTTATTAACAATATGTTCTTCTTACACTTAAATTATTCTGACCTCCACAAACAAAAATTGCATTTCTTCAAAGCCAACAGAGAAAAGTACTAATCCCATTCACAGACCCGAGAAATTGCAGTAAAGAAAAAAATCCACTAAAATATATCCGGGGGCAATAGAGTTACAGAATACCTCAGAGTTACTGCTCTTCCTACATTGTCAAAATGAGTATCCTAATACTATAGATAACTTCCATTTCAAAGTGGGACCCATATAGACAACAGTCAATCTGTACAACTAGAGAAAATTAATACTTGCTAATCATGGGGCTGGAGAGATGGCTTGGCAGTTAAGAGCACTGACTGCTCTTGGAGAGGACCCAGGTTCAATTTCCAGCACTCAAATGGCAGCTAACAGCTGTCCTTAACTCCAATTCCAGGGGATCCAGTGCCCTCTTCTGACCACTGGCATTACACAATGCAGGTGCACCTACCTACAAGAAAGCAACACACTCATACACATAAAATAAAAATAATAAAATGTTTTTTTAAAAAAACTTGCTAATCAGAAAGATGAGACTGAGATTTTTAGAGATAGTGACTGAAATGATGCCAGTGGTCTGAGCATTTAAGAGTGTTTGCCTAAGCCCTAAATTCAATCCCCAGTATTATAAAAATAAGCAAAACATAATAAAGAGAATTTACTAACTCCTTTTTGCCACAGTTGTGTCTTTAATGTTCATAACATGTACTCTTCCAGATAAATCTTTGTCATTTTATTATTTTTAATATTTCACTATTTTTATTCTATGTGTATGAGTGTATGTGTGTGACTGCATGTATGCCAGTGCACCCGTATCATGCAATGCCCATGTAGGCCACAAGAGGGCGTCGGATCGCCTGGAAGTGGAGTTACAGACAGTTGTTAACTGTTATGTGGGTACTGGGAATCGAACCTGGGTCCTCTGCAAGGGCAGTGGAGTGCTCTTAACCACTGAGCCCTCCAGTCCCAATTTTTGTTATTTTAAAAGATTATTAAGAAATGTAATAATTTAAAACCCAGGCTACTGCAGGCTTCTGATCTGAAAAGACTAAAACATAAAACCAACTTTAAAAAATGATGATATGTTTCCTTGTCTAGTATGTAAAGAACAAGGATATAAGAAAGAAAAATCTGAAAGAGACATTAACCACATGAGTCTGTAGTGTTACAGATCAGAATGGTGCTATCATTTGGTAAAGGGGAAAAGCAAGATGACTGGGAACTTTCAGGAGAAATAGAAGTGTTCTGCATTTTATCTAGTTAGAGGTACAAATGTGGACAAAAATGTTTGGAGTGCTATACTAAGATATGCATTCCGCTGTACATCAACCATACCTCAACTTAAAAAGTCAAGAATCCAATATATGCAAGACACTCGGTAAAAGTCAAGAATCAGACACAAAATCTCTGAGCTAAGCTGCAACTAATGTGTTTCAGGACCTACTACAGCACTGCACATGAGGTGGGTGGCTAAGTATTTCTTAAGACGATTCAGTAAGAATATCAAAGTTGGCTCAGGAGAGTCCTTCTAAACTAATTAAAATCTCAAGTGATTTTTTTTTTATATTCTGAATATAGCTAGTTTTCAACCCTATAAGATAACCTCCAAAAGGCTGAAATAAAAGTGTAAAAAGCTATAGTTAGAAAGAAAATACACTTAACTTAGAGTGCAGATAATACAGTATCTCCTCTAAAATAAGGTCATCAATTTGCAATCCTTAATACCCACTTGGTAAATGTACTTATGGGCTTCTAGTGACAATCAATAAATAAAAATTAATAATCAAAGCAAAAGGATTCTCAGTAAAGCAAAAAATGCTAAAAATTTGCATGACAGTGTTCTGCTTGCTGAATAGTATTCTGTTCTGTTCAGTAATGGTAGCTATGGAGACCAGAAGCAACCAGCAGTTCTCAAACATACTACATAGCACATGGATGAGACTATCAAGAGATAAGGTTTGATAATCAAAAAAGACGGTGTGTACTTGGTAAAACAGGCCAGACAATGGAAGAGATACTAGTCTAAGAGCCCAACAATGGATTTCAATTTCTACTTTCGGATAAACAAAATAATAGCACCAATTTTCTCTTAATATACACTATAAATATTTCTGTCCACATCTAGGGTCTTATATCAATAAAATTACATTACTGAAATGAGAAATTAGAAGAAGATCTCTGCTACTTAATGATCTGTTTCTATGTCTTGGATGATAAGAATTCCAAATGTACCATTAAATGAATTCAAAAATTATATTTAAGTTAAGAAGCAACATTGTCACATATTGAATGGATACTACATCTCACTATTATTCTGTCTTGAATTTAATTAGAAAATGTGGTAATATCATAGACACATGTTCCCACAATGAGACAACAAAAATGACCCTTTATAAAAAATTAGTCAAGAAACAAAGGAACTAAGGATTATTAACTCTCTTGAAATGCTACTCTCCTATAATAATCATCACCTATTTCAATAGTCACACTGACAACTGAGACCAGAAAGTTAAGGTCAAATTATAAATTATAAGAAGTTGATTTCCTAAATTCCTTGCCCTAACCCAGCCCCTTTCTTCCTGGCAAAGACAGGACAGTAGGTCAAATCTTTAGAAATTCTTAACTGTCACCTTTGTTTATGGGTAACGGCAAAATATTCTGCAGAGCCAGTACAACCATACTGACAAGTTACATTACTTTATATTAAACATTAAAGAGTTCTCAGATAGGTTAGTAGTCTTTTTTTTTTTAATTCCTATTTTGTGTATCTACAACTGCTATCCAGTTCAGCCCACTGTCAGGGCCTGCTCTGTACCAAATCAATTCCATTGTATAAGTTTAAGACAGATATGATGCTGTTGCTCTGACATTAGCCAACATATCAAAATTGAAGCCATTGTGAAAAAACTCCATCTCCAAGTATAAAGCTGTTTCCCACTCTTCTTAAATCTACACATAACCATCACCATATGTTTTTATAAAAAGATGGAGGAAGATGTATAATGACACCTTTATCTCTTTTTGGATGAAAAAATGTAAACCCTTATTTCCTTTCTTATAAACACTGTCATCTCACAGCCTGTGAGCATCTATTTGAGGGTTTAAGGACCATTAGTAGCCTCCAACAATAGATCAGTGACAGCCTGATCTCATCAATTAGCACAGTCTAGGAAGCTGCCTAGATTCTGTCTTCTTACCTCCTTCTTGGAGGCCTGGTTTTGACCACATTGACATCCCTGGCTTTAAGAATGAATAATCCAGTTAAGGAAAGTCCCTTTCCTAAGACCAATTCCTCTGTAATTAGAAGCAAATGCAAACATTGCTAATAACCTAAGGCAAAGTGATATGAACTCAAGCCAGTGAAACCGTGACAGTACACCAGATTTCTAAAGAATAGAGAAGTCGGATCCATTTACTTACATGAAGACTCAGTACCAAACATGGCTGGCTCCAGAAGCTGCTTTAAAAAAAAAAAAATTAGAAGAAAGGAAAGAAAAGGAAAAAGGAAGTAAGAAAACGTAAGATGTGCATGTGCGTGTGGGAGAGAAGAGATGAGCCGGCTACACAGCAGGGGTCATGAAGCCAGACAATGCAGTCCGAGCTGTGTCCAGCTGCCAGATTCTCCTCTGAGACGTTCAGCTTTCTCCTAGAAGCGAAAAGCAAGGTCTTCCAAAGCACCCAAAACCGAAGAGCTGCTTTTCAAAATCCACTAGGTAAAGGAAGGGCAATGTGGCTCTTGTGGGATGCAGTGAAGCAGCACTAGGTAGTGCAGGGGCAGGTCTGAGAGCACAGCAACAGCGGATACTGCAATCCTCAGCCCTGCTGTAGCAGTAAGACAATAGCAGGGCTTATGCATACGCTGGATGACGTCAGGGACACTGCACAGACGGACTGCTCTGCTTGAACCAGAGGCTCCAGGGTTTCAGGGGAGCAGCGCGATTCAAAAGGGAATTCCTTTGTCACAAAATGCACAAGCCCCAAAACCACAAGCACATTCCCCCTCCTGAAGAGCTCTTCATTCAGTGATGCTATGCAGCAAGATACCTCAAAGAAATTTAAATACTGGCTTTCTACCAACTAACCACAAAGACGGGCAGATCAGGGTTCTTGGTTCTATTACAGCAAATACAGCTCTGCAGGGGAATTAAGTATATCAGAAATAAGAAAAATAATCTGCCTTTAAAAGTAATTTATAGAAGCATTCAAAATTATTCTCTCTAAATTATAGTAGGTTGGCAAAGGGCATACACTCAATCACAAATAGACAAAAAGATGCAGACAACAATTGCTACACACATTTGGGGCATTTACATGCACATGAATGTACTAGCGAAGTAACAGTATAGTGATTGGCACCCTGCTTGGCACAAGACACTCAAATTTTAGAGGTTCCAGTCTTACTTATCTGCAGACATTATTTAAATATAAAAACTGCATATTTATGCATATAGATTTCTCTTCTCTTCTTCCTTTCACTTAAAATTTTGCCTCTTGAGAATTTATGTCATTTTCCAGGGTAACTTGGTCATTTTAAGGCTGTATTCACATGAGTGAACTAGCATATTTCTTCTAAATCTACTCACACAAAAATAACTGAAAATAGTCACAATGTTTCTCGACTCACTGAACAGTCTTCCTGTATTATCTTATTCTAAGAAATCTCCTTTCAAACACACACATTAGAAGTATGTGGACTTTCATTAGAGTGCATGTTCACCATAAGCAAAGTAAATATATTGAAATATACCAAAAGAGTATTGTGTGTATAATCCCACACTTTAAAAATCATATACAAAAGGAAGTTCAAGAGTTCAAGATTCCCCTCTACCCATTTCCAATAATTTATTTCGTTTACAAAGAACTGTCTTAATATGGATATAGTTTTTAAACATTAAACTGTGGAACTACAAGTTAACATCTAAAAATAGCACTAGTAATTTCCTGGTCAGTCAATATAGATCTGTCCCATCATTTTAACTGTGAGCATAATAGTTCTTCTATTCATTGCTTAATTTATTGAAAGCAGCTGATCTTCAGGTTACTGAAAATGTTGGAACATCATGAAAAAAGCATGATGTAGGTACACAGAACAAATTTTTGTTGTAAAAAAATATCAATCTATTCAATATTTACTTGTTTACTAGGTCCCATATACTATTTTCAGACTTCTGCATGTACTAGCTCATGCAATCTTTATACTAATTCCATGAGGTAGATTCTGCTATTATCCAATGTGACAGTTGAAGAATCTGCCAAGATAATGTGGGTAGTAGAGACTATTCTGGGATTCAAATCCAGGCTGTCTGGTTCCAAAGCAAAGGTCTTAACTACCAAAACACGTCTTGAAAAACGAATAAATAATTGCCAAAATAGCATTTTTAAAAGTTCAAATGAAATAAAGGGAAAACAAAACAATAGGAAACAGGGAAAGAGATCTTTAAAAAAAAAAAAGGTCACCAGAGAAAACTAAAAATGACAGAAAAAAGTATCAAAAATTGCAAAATCAATTCAATTGCAAATATATAAAACTGTACCACTTCAAAAATAATGTGTACAGTCAATAGCCACAGAGTAATGTTAATAATGTTGAGATATCTCTGCAACAAATGGAAATGTGCAATGCACTTCAAAGAGGTTAAACCTCAAAGCCAGGTTAGCCTATGTAAGTTATTCTTTTTTATTTATTTACTTTTACCTTCAGAAAGATCTACTTTAAATTGTACATGAGATATTGTATATGAAGACTAAAAAAATGGATGGATGAGGCCATCAAAAAAACATTTGAAAACGTATAATGAGAAAGTGATCCTCAAGTAAGAGAAACTCCAACAAAGGCCGTAATCGATATATTACAACTGCTTTACCAACTGAGTGGTTGATCCTCATTTCAGCTCATACATGAGAGTGTTTCTGTGTCTCTCTGTATGTATGCTTGCACACGTATGAATGTCTCAATTTTTTGGCACAGATTTATAGGAATAAGTGAAAGGCTGTAATATTTTCAGGAAGTGTACTTTTTAGACAATCTTAGTGGTATCAATATGCTAAAAACATGAGACATCTCACTTGCCAACAACACTGGACAGAATTCACACTGTTTGATTCACATGTACTCTCAAGGCTTGAGGTGTTTTAAAACACTTTAGAAAGTCTGGCTCCATGAATCCAAAAGCCCAGTATTGACAAAAATTATTGCATAAGTTTAGTTTGCTCCAATTTTCTCCACTAGTAAGCTCAAAGAATAAACACAAATTTTACTGTGTTGTCTAAAGAAAATGTAATGAAGGAAAACTGATCTGCAATTCCCCAACACGCCTCTCCAAAGTTACATAAATACATTCCAAAAGCAAAGTATTCTTTGAATTCATCTTTTCTGATTATCCCTACGTAAGACCTTGCCCTTCTCCTAAACATAGTATTGTTAATTTCGGGATAAAATTAACAATCAGGGCCAGTAAGTGTTTGCCACAGGAACCAAAGGGCCTGACTTCAATCCCCAGAATCCATAGCAAGGTAGAGAGGACCAACTATACAAGGCTGACCTCTTTCCTCCACATACACAGAATGGTGCATGTACATACATAAACATATAACACACATACACAATAATAAATTTGACCTCTAAAAATCCAGAGAGGTGATTTATAAATTAACTAATTCATTAAAATTGGCAATAAAAAAGACTGACATTCAAAATAATTATCATAAGGTTATAAGGGAATGGCTCAGAAGGTTAAGCAAGCTGACTAGCTAACTGCCTCTAGCAGGGAGCTCTGGGTTCAATTAGGAGACCCTAACTCAATGAATAAAGTAGAGAGTGATCATCAAGAAAGACACCCACATCAACCTCAGGCCTCCACCCACACACATGCACACACAATTGCACATACACAAATATAAGCATTCTCACACACATACCACATACACACATGAAAAATTAAGGAAAAAAAGACTGGAGAAACCAGCACACTGGAGATGCCAGAATCATGGGATGACCACCAAGGACAATGGCAGATGTGGAGTGGAGCTGGCCTGAGACGACTGGACTCTCTTAACTGTGTATTCTGTGGATGGTAAAGCCAGAGAAGTAGAGCTGCCCAAACCTTTAGGAGTCCAGAAGATGATGAGTAATCTCAGATATTGGACACTAAGTTATTGACATTATGATTTTGATTTGGTTTTAATCTGATTGTGCCTTGGTTCTTCTTTTTTGGAGTAAGAAGCATTTAAACTTGTTTTTTTAATTTTATAGGATCCCATAGTTAAGAGACTCTGGATCATTTTAAAGAAATATTGAGCTTTTAAGGTATTGGAATTTTTAAAGACGGTAGGGCTTTTAAACTTGTACTATGTTTTATACTATGATATTAATATTAATATCACGTCTTGGAGACAAGAAATGGAAAGGTTGTTGTTTAATAGTGATGTGTTTGTGTGTCAAGTTGATAAGGGGTCAATTGTACTGGATAGTTTTAGTTGTCAACCTGACATACTTGGGAAGACGGAACTTGGGGGATTCTTTCTATCAGACTAGCCTGTGGACATGTCTGTGAGGCTTTTTCTTGACTGTTGAATGATGTGGGAAGGCCCAGCTCACTGTGGGTGATGCCACCCCTTGATAGGTGATCTTATTAGAAAGCAGGCTGAGTAAGTATAGGCCAGAGGAGCAACTCAGTAAGCAGCATTCCTATTCCTCCATGGTCTGTGCTTCAGTTCCTGCCTCCAGGTTCCTGCTGGAGCTCCTGCCCTGACTTCACTCAGAGAAGGGCTGTACTATAAACTCAAATAAATGCTTTTGTCCCTAAGTCGGTTTTGGTTCAGACTGTTTTATCACAGCAATAGAAATCAAACTAGGACAAATGGCAATATAGAAGCAATAAAAAATGAAAGAAATGTTTGAATGGTTTGCTGAATAACTTCAGTTGTCAACTTGACACATCTGGAAAGAGGGAACTGGTGGATTTCTTCTAACAGATTGGCCTATGGACATGCCTGTGAAGCATTTTTTTTTTATTTTTGAGTGATGTGGGAGGACCCAGTCAACACTGAGTAATGCCACCCTATGGCAGTACTTAATCAGTACATCTAGTATTTGAGAAAAAGATACAAATTATATTACTGAAAGCATATTCAGGCAGGCTAGATGACTCAGCAGGTAAAAGCACTTGCCATGCAACCCTGATAACCGGAGTTCAACCACCAGAACCCCCATGAAAGTAAAAGAAGAGAACCAACTCCACAGTCCTATTCTCTAACCTCTGTAAGAGCTTGGGGAGGTCACATATACACATCATGCACATACAGACATTCACACAATAATCAACATCATTCTCTCTCGCTCTTTTCCTCCCTCTCTCACTCCTTTCCCTTATATGTATGGAGGGGCAGAGTACGGGGAAGCGGGGAGGGGATGTTCATTTCCTGAGATTAGCATTCTAGAGCTCTGAAATAAAATTTACTATGTGTAAATTTCATTTCCTGTGTAGCATAACTTGAATTCAGTTACTTGATTATAAACTTTGGCCCAGAGTAGAGAAATGTGAATTAATTATGAGTTGTAGTGTAAGTTTGTTTGAGTACGACTCAAACTGAAGCAAAAGAAACAATAAGGGTATGCTTGAGAAATTTCCTTAAACATTTATCCAAAATTAGTCATAGTTTATATATAACAAATTTACACATAATAAAGAATAAATTCTTTTTAAGTACACAGAATCCAAAATAATTTTTTAAATCAACTATTATATTTAAAGTAATTCTACATGGCAAGAATGTATTTTAAATTGAATTTTACCTGTATAGTCCATAATGAAGCAGCACACAGGAAACTGGGTATTTCCCAAAACACTCTCTATTGGCCACAAAATGAAACAACTCCCTGGACAAGCAAACTACCCTGGGAAAGCCTGCCTCATGACACTGCACACATGCACACTTCTGCTTATCTCAGCCTAGCAGCAACTGCTATGGCTCTGCACTCCTTTGACTGTTCTTTAAAAGTCACCCTTAGAAAAGTCTCTCTCATTCCAGTTTCTTTCCGGTCACTTTAAAATTAGGGGATTGTCCCTATAATTTCTCTAAGTGGGAAAAAAAACAGTCTATGCATAGCTAGCCCCGGCACTCAATGTTATGAAGCCACGTAACCTAAAAGGAGTCAGTGTCGAAGCTTTGGTCATTATGTTATGTTCATTCACTTCATGGTGTATATGTACAACTGGTTCATGTGAAACACTCTCAATAAAAACCTAATAAAACTAATTAAGGTGATAGAAGAATAATCCCTTAAAACATATCTAAAACCTATAACCTCCAACTCATTTACCCAAGTCCTGACTATGTATGTCCAGCTGGAATGGACATAGAGTCATTACTGAGAGAGGTTCTGCTTGAAATGATCATAATGTCACATTGCTAAATATAATGGGTCATCTTTTCCTTCACTGCCAATTGTCATGATCTTGAGTACATCCCAACTAATGTTTTAAATTCACATAATTTTTAAATATTATTTTTATGTGTATTAGTGTATTGCCTGCATGCGTGTAAGTGCATCTGTGTCATACAATGCCCATGATGCCCATGGAGGTCAGAAGACAGTATTGGATCCGCTGGAACTACAGTTATGGATGATTATTAGCTACCCATGTGGGTGCTGGGATTCAACCTGAGTCTTCTACAAAAACAGCCAGTGCCCTTAACCACTGAGCCATCTTTGCAGCCCCTTTGAGTTCAATTTAAGATGGCTACTCCATGAGCTGGACATGATGACACACGCCTTCGATGCCAGCGCTCAGAAGGCAGAGGCAGGCAGATCTCTGTGAGATAGAGGCCATCCTGGTCTACATAGCAAATTTCAAGCCAGCTGGACTATGGGAAGACTCTGTCTCAAAACAACAAAAAAAGTCAGGCACAGTGGCACACACCTGTATTCCCAGACTCAGGAGGCAGAGGCAGGTGAATCTCCGTGAGTTCAAGTTCCAATCTGGTCTACATAGTGAGTTCGAGGCCAGCTGGGGCTACAAGAAGACCCTGTCTTAAAAAGACCAAAAAAAAAAAAAATTGGCTACTCCATCTTCCATCTTGACACAATTTTCCTTTCTTTTTTTCATATAACTTGAATATTTGGACAATTTACAATTTACAGTTTTAAATAAACTCCAAAATTGTAACTACTTTGAAGAATGTATGCTATCACTGTTAAGATGATTTTGTTGGAGTAATAGGGTGTTTTATTTAAGTTTATTATGTTGCTTTCTTTTCCAGTGAATAAATATCCTATGGATAATCATATAACTATGAAATTGGCAATAATATAAAATATTGTGCCTGATTTTTCCTACAATGTAAATAGTATGTAGTATAGAAATCTACACATTCAGGAATCAATATTATCATTTAACAGATCTTCCAAGTAACTTTACAAAATGTATGAGAAAGTATTGTTTCTTCCAGTCATTTAAACAATACTTCATTCCCATAAGAAGGGTCATCACTCCACCATTCTGCTAGCCATGGAAAGTTTAATATACCTGACTGGCTTTGCCCATAGTGTTGTTGAAGAGGCTCATCTTGCTTCTCTATACCTCAGCTTGCTTCTCTATGCTGGTAGTCCAAGATACAAATTGAGAAGCTTTCCACAAGCTATAAAAAAGTTTCTTTCAGATAATCAGATGTGTAAATTTTTGAGACATTAATTTTAAGATTGCTTTTAAAAAGTGAGTTCAAATACTAACAACTGTCTTAATCTTTATAAAGCCTGCAGGTGGAAATACAGCCTATCCTTACATGAAATCATATTGTATGTTTTTCACAATTTAGCAGAACTGACATGGATTTTTAACATTCTTATGTAATTGAATAGGATTATTTTTCAGTGGTTTTATTTTATTTCTTGATAGCTGATAAATATTAAGTCATAGTTATTTTACGGAATGTATTTTATTAATCTAAATTTCAAAGACATGCGTGCTTTGGGTCTACCTCAAAGGAGTCTACCTCAAAGTCCTTGTGCTGAATAATTGTACAACACTGTCTTTATAAAACAGGTGATCAGTAAAGGGCAGGAAAAAAAAAGTAGGAACCAATTTTAAAGCTGAGGTTCACTCTTCCTAATAAGATCAACCTTATAGTTGGCCAAATATTTCTGTTCAGAGTTTATAAAAATTCTCTTTCAATATGCTATTTTCAATTCTAACATTTGGAAAAATTGAACAGGAAGAACGAAAGGAAAATGCTTAAAGTCACTGTGATGGCTTAAAATGAGAGTTGTATTAGCCATTTAAGCAGAAATAAGCACTCAAGCATAAAAGGCTATAAACATTAAGAACTGTGTATCACCCATTTCACACTCAGCAACCACCAAGTCCCACTAAGTCCCCCTTTAGCTCAAAGTTTTCCAAATATCACGGTGGATATTGCTGGTCTGGACACTAAAATGCTTAGCTTAAGTTCATCTGGCATTCAAGAAGGCCTTCAACTAGATTCTCCTACACATATCCCCAAGATCTTCTATATTTCCATCCCAATCTCAGCAAATAAGACTTGCTAGAGTTCCTGGATACCACCTCCCAACAGTTATACCAATGCCTTCCCTAGAGTATTTAATAACTTACCTAAGTCAGAGATCTTCTCAGGCTATCTTTTCTACACCACGGATCAGGGTCCACTCTCTTAAGGACAATTCCCTGCATCCCTGCACCCCCCTCAGATTCTGGCTACAGGTTAACCCTTCATGATCCAGACTGGAAGAAGCACCATTATTTGTTTTTTTTCATTTTTATGATTTTTTCACCTTCACACATTTACGTCTTGCATACTGACTACTCTCAGCCCCACCTCATCACTCCTCCCCTCGCCTCACATATTCATGTTTCTCTCACATATTCATGTTTGTTATGTTTTATGACCCTTAGAGCTTAAATGGGGCAACCTAGGTAACCTGAGTTTGAAGCTCTCCATAGAAGCCTGATGGTCTCTGTAGTGGGACACAGCTAAATACAGTGATTCCCTTCCTCCCAGAGTCTATCAACAGCTAGTAGTTCAGAGGTGAAGGCTAGGATCCTGTGAGCCTCTCCCTTTCCTTGACTAATTGCTGATACGATCAGTCTTACATGGGCCCAACACAGATAACTACAGTTGTGAATTAATGATTACAATGGCTGTCTCAATTTAATGGCATTTCATGGCCCTTCACCCTATCTTCCAAGAAGTATATTATTAAATCAAGAGATCTAGGGTCTAGCCAACACTGCTCCTCATTACTTTTCTGGTCCAAGATAAGTCCTGAGTCTGTTTTCCCACTGTAAAATCAGAAGATAAAATTGGATGATCTCTAAAATCTAATTCAAATGAGCTAGGATTCTACTTTAAACTCATTATAGTGTGTTGGAAAACTCTAGTAACTTCCCACTGGTAGCCTTTCCTTCTCACATAGCCTCACCATCCCTTCCTGTGTCCTGCTTCCTTCTAGGACTCTGGAAATACCCTCCTCAAGGTTTAGAAACCTGGGCACCAGATGTCTTGTTTCAGTACAGGACATTTATGCTGAATGCTGAGATCTCTAAGAAGCTTCCTCCTGTTCACAGGTGACTATTTCTCTCCAGATAGGTCACCATTAACTCTGCCTAGAGGACAATAAATGCACTCAGAAGTAACTGTTGGAGACCATGCCTGCTGGAGAATTCACAACTTGGTGAGTTGAACCCATGCTGGGAACATGCAGCCTGAGTGCTAGCAATGAAGCTTCTGATAGGAACCCTTCCTTACAGGACTTGAAATAGCAAGGGAAGGCCTCATTTTCCACAGGGAAAACTCAGAGGCTTGAGTACAGCTTTCCTCTCTCTCTTTCATGGCATTCCTACTTAAAGTGGTTAGACAAATGTGAATCCTTGGCTGTCTACTTTCCTCAGAGGAGATGAGCACAGCTCTCGCTTCTCTGTTCCTTCTTAAACCAAAAGCCAAGACTTTACCATGATAGCTTACATTTCCAGCCTAGATAATAATTCACTTTGTAATTAACAGTTTGGAACCCCAGAGTTAGATTATAAAACTTTATTCTCTTGGGGATGGAGAGATGGCTCAGCAGGTAAGAGCACTAGCTGTTCTTCCAAGGACCCAGGTTTGATTCCCAGCACCCACCTGGTGGCTAATAATCATCTGTAACTCTAGTTCCTGGAGATCCAACACCCTTTTCTGGCTTCCACATACTTTGCAAAACACAGGTATACTTACATACATGCAGGCAAAGCACTCATATATACAAAATAAAAATAAATAAATTTCAAAAAAGATTCACTCTCTTTTTACACATCTCAGAAATAGTAATATAGAGCTTTCCTGTAATATCAAAAGCTCAATTCCCACCCTCTTCATCAATTTGTCACAGATAACCCAATGCCTTAAGACTATATCTCATCCCAACTTCCTCTTACTGTTCCATCTAGAACAAACTTTAACTAAGATACCTCCCCTTTCCACTCTCCCAGGTTTCAGGAAACTCACTCCAGCCTGCATATGGCCTCAGCATTTCCCTTTGCTGTTTTGCCATTTCTTACCCAACTTCACTTACTGAGCCTCTTGGGCTCTCACCAAAATATAAGGAGACTACTACAAAAAGGAAGCTGTAGCTGAAAAAGATTCCCACAGATTGAGCCCAGCTTCCATGATATATACATACCTCAAAACTTTTAAGACACTTAAAGATGAAGCACCAAGAAGAAAATACAACAGCCCTACAAAATGAGGAGTGACCCCCAACTGCTCAACTCAAACCTATGAGCCACCAGTAATATATTTTCTCCATGGCAAAGAACCAAGACAGAGTTAGGAATCATTCTAAGCAGGCACAAAAACACAATTATAACCAAAGGCATGGGTAAGACCTGATAGAAGACCTGCTTTAAAACTCCAAAGCTTTATGTAAGGGCTCTTTCTTGATTAAACAATACCTATTTCAAAACTTTAAAAAATGGTGGCAGAATCCAAGACCTGCAATGGCTACTCAACACAGGCCCTTTACATAATACCATGGCCTCTCTTCTTGTATGGGCCTCAAGGAACCTGACATTGAACACTCAGAAAGTTAAAGTATAATATCTCAACCATTAATGTTTTTCCTCTATCAGAAGATGGGGGAGACTACTTTAGGTATTGAAAGTTAATCAATAAAAAGAATAAAAATTAATTAATCTTAATATAATATTTGGAGTTATGACAAATATGACTGGTTATTAAACACTGTAAAATATAAGATTTTCTTTCTACAAATATGAATCCAATAGTAAATAACTTTATTCAATTCATACTCTGAAATGAAAGCCACATTACATACATTTCAATCAATGCTCTACCGGGAAGAAGAGAATCAAAATCCAGGTTTCTATAAGCGGGGAGGCATGCATATTAGATACATCCCTCCATTGAACAACTTCTTCAGGCAAACTACAACCCCACCTGTATGGTTTTGGTCTGTTCACCTGGTAGGCAAAAAGAATCACTAGAAAATAAGCAGAAATAGTTGGGAAAATATTCATGAAGGGGCTACTTTAGGATGTTCCAGGGGAGAAAAAAAGCAGAGGAATACTTCAAGAAAATATTGTAGAATTCTGCTAGTGTGCTAGGTAAGCAAACGAGATCACAAATTTTCATGGTTCTCCAAGGCATAAATCATTCTGGCTATTTATAATGAGCTGGCAAATTTTTTCTATAGAGGGCCATTTTAGATGTTATGGCACCATCCAGTCTCTATCACAATTCAGCTCTGCTATTTTAATACAAAAGTAGCCATAAACAATGCTTAAAATAAATGAGTATAGCTATGTTCTCACGAAACTGTATAGATTCTAAACAGAATTTCTTAAAATCTTCATATATCATTAAATACTATTCTTTTGAATTTTTAAAATCAATGATAAGAAAAAAAATTGTTAGCTTGCAGACCACACAAAAACAACCTTCTAGTCTTACTCTCTACTGTAGCTGATTTAGACATTCCCTGAAAGATGTCTCTGCCATTGACAAGACTTAGAAGTAACGGATTCCATTAACCATTGTCTGTTATATCAGAGCTGAGAACTCAAGAAAACATGTGTCCCAGTTCCCTTCACTTCAAGTGACACTATGAGAAACATAATTTTGATAGCCCCCAATTTTGAATTATTGCATTCAAACTGATGGCAAGTAAAATGCTATATTCACTTCTGAAAAATACTCAACTACTTTGACAGGATGAAATCATTTCTACCCCACATATATTTCTACTCCTCAAAAATCCTATAAAAGTGAAAATTACTTGTTAAGATTTCCAAGGTTCTTTAATTATATCATAAGCCAGGAAACTCTACAAAACACATTTATGGTACAATAATATACAGCCAATAGTTATTTTGGTGAGAGGATCTGGCTCTTCTCACCAATGCTGGCTGAAACAGAATTCTTCAGAAATAAGAAATTTAGATTATAATCTTAATAGCACCATTAGTTACTATAGGGGATGAGGCATTTCAGGGCAAAATCTCATTTGTAAAACTAAGAAGATGGCATGTAGGCTGGAGAGTTGATTCAATGATTAAGAGCACTTCCTGCTCTTTCAAAAAACCTGAGTTCAATTCCCAGCACCCATGTTGTGATTCACAATTATCTGTGACTCCAGTTCCAGGAGATCCAGTGCCTTCTTTGGCCTCATAGGCACCAGACATGATGTGGACATACATGGTACACACTTACATGCCAGCAAAACATTCATAAAACAAAAAATAAACAAAAATAACTTTTTTTAATGATTGGTTTATTTCTGAGCTCTTTCCTGCCATAAGCTTCACTGACATACTATCTGACCTAGCTCATTTTTCTACCGAAGTTCATGAGGATGGCATGTTCACTTTTCCTCATCCTTCAGGTAACAGGACAGATAATTTCCTCTCTCTCCTCTAATCTCTAGGTTTTTGAAAGGCCATGGAAAATATATTTCTGATCAAGGAAACTATTATTTCTTGACAGAGATGTGATGCCGAGGGAAACTCAGTGAAGGGCAATGCTTGGGAAATTATTTTAGAGACAGGTATTTGTACTTACTACAACCACACACTAAAGTTCTAGTTTCCCTACACCAAAAGCAGAAAGTCACTTATTTGGCTAACAAAGATACTTTTCTTTAGAACTTCTTCATTTAAAAGCTGGAGAGATGGTTCAGTGGTTAAGAGCAGTAGCTGTTCAAGAAGATTTGGGTTTGAATCACAGTACCCACATGGCAGCAAACAACCATCCATAACTCCAGTTTCAGGGGATCTCAGATCCTCTACTGACATTTGTCGGCATTGCAAACATGTGGCATATACACAAACATGCAGGCAATACACTCATACACATAAAATAAAAATAAACAATAAATAATTTTTTTAAATCACTCTTGAGGGACATGGTGGTTCTCACCTTTAATTTCAACCTTCTGGAGGCAGAGGCAGGTGGATCTTTGTGAAATTGAGGCCAGTCTGGTTTACATAGTGAGTTCCAGGCAGGATAGAACTAGGGAGACCCTATCAAAAACAAAAACAAAACATTAAAAAAATCACACTCTTGACCTATATGACCTATGTGTAATAAATGACTAAAATTATGCAGTCCTGGATTTAGACCATCTCATTGCTACTTAGAAACTGAAAAGTATTCTCCTCCAAGTCTCAGTTTCTCAGACTACGAATATTATATCTCATACAGCTGAAATTTTTAAATCCAGACTTGATAATAGGCTCTATCATGGTAGACCTTAGACTTGTTAACTGCTGAGCCATCTAGCCCCTACCTCCACAATAGGTAGACCTTAGACTTGTTGAGTCTGTAGAAAATGAGAGATCTCTAAACAGATTGTAATCAAAGATGCTCCATGTAAACAGAATCCAATCAGCAGGAGTCACAGCTTACAGACAACACATTAAAATGTCTTCCTTAGAAACTACATGAAGTCTTTCAGTAGACCACAGGGCGAAAATACACATTCTAAAATTCAGCAGACGCATCTGATGTTGTAAATAACACAAGAGATTTTGTTACATGTATTTGATTTATACAATTTTCATTCAATGGTTCTTAGTGAAAGCATTCTGCCTTTGACAAATGGAGGGAGGGAGGAAGAGAGAGAGAAATCCCTCTGCAACATGTAGAAAACAGATCAAGTTCCACATATCTAGTTATAATTTGAAATATGATGGCTGAAAATATATCATGCTATTAATTGGAGTTGATTAAATGAAATTTACAGATATAACAAATAATACACATGAGGTTGAAATGTCAAAATAATAGTTCTTGGGGCTGGAGAGATGGCTCAGTGGTTAAGAACACTGGCTATTCATGCAGAGAGGACCCACGTTCGATTCTCAGCAACCACATGGCAGATAACAACTGTTTGTAACTCCATTTCCAGGGGATCAAAAGCCTTCTTCTGACCTCTGTAGGCAATGCACAACACGGGTGCCCCAACCTACATGCAGACAACTATACATTCATATATATAAAAAAAAAAAATAATAGTTCTTAGGTGACTTCCAACTAAAATTATTTAGTCAAAGCAGGTTTCCTTTTACTTAAAAAAAAAACTTTGTCTCTAGGAATAATAGAAATGCCAGGGGCTAGATGGCTCAGCAGTTGATAATACTGGCTGTTCTTGCAGAAGACCCAGGTTCAAATCCCAGCACCCACATGGCAGCTAACAACCCCCAATGACTCCAGTTCTAGGGGATCTGATGCCTTCTTCTGTCCTTTACAGGCTTTACACAGCATGCAGTACACTTACACACATATAGGTGTAACACTTATAAATACAAAATAAAAATAAAAAATAATAGAAATGCCAGATTATATTTTGTTAGGAATTATTTTTAAAAACCTTGCATTTACAGTATTAATTATTAGGGGAAGAATAAGGAGAATGGTCATCTCTCTTTTTAAATATGTACCCTATACTAAAAGTAATGCAATTATCAATCTATCACCAATAATTGCCATAAAGTGTTAATAATACTACTATCAAAAATGTCAAAATTATCTGTTACTAAGTGAATTACAGAAAGTATACCTTCCTCCAAGTTTGGGTCAGAATAATCCCAAAGATTTGTGGGATCTGTTGAGAGCTGAATAGACATTCTTTCAGAAAGTATCATTACCTGAACCCTGCAACTCTATAACCTTGGTAACTTTCTGTAACTCACAAGGGCATAAAGCTTCTCCTTCAGGCTAACTTACCAAGTAAAAAGTTCCTTCCCAGGCAAAGAGACACCTGACATCCACATGACAGCGGAAAACAGCTCAGCTGCACTTAGCTTTGCTCTTCTTTCCTACTATGTTCTCTGGAGAAGGTGGGCTGGAAATCTGGAATTACTTTCCACAAACACATTCTTTTTACAAAACATTACTAGTAATTTGATTGTTTTCTAAAATAAGGCTGGGTGTATACTGAATGAGTGATGTCTTAACTGACATAAGAACGCCTCCCCCATCCCTGCTCTTCTCCCTTTACTAAGAGAATAATTTTTTCATCATTTCCCTAGATTTTTAAGCATACTGGATAATTTACCAATTATACTGTGTGTGCTGGATAGCTTTAGTTGTGGATTTGACATACCTGGGTTGAAGGAGACTGAACTGGGAAATTGCCTCCATTGTACTGGCCTGTGGCCATGTCTGTGGGGTGTTTTATAGTCATTTATTGACTGTGGGCAGTGTCACCCGTGGGCAGGTTGTTCTGTACTGTATAAGAAAGCAGGCTGAGCATGATACAGGGGAGCAAGACAATAAGCAGTGTTCCTCCATGATCTGTGCTTCAGCTCCTATCTCCAGTTTCCTGCCCTGACTTCCTACTTTGAACTCCCTAAATAATGAACTGTGACCCTGGAGATGTAAGCAAAATACACCCTTTCCTCCCCAAGTTGTTTTGTCTCAGTAATTGAAGGCAAACTAAAACACTGTCTGCTCTAAGCAAATGTTAAAATGCAGTCATATATATTGACAATACCCAAGCTACAGCACAGAAAATTCTCAAGACTAGAGAATTTTGAAGAAACCAGGCATATGAGCTTTACAGGAAAGAAATAATTCTTTAAATTATAGGACCTCTAAGCTTTAGTAAAACTCTTACCTTAAGAAAAAAATAAGGCGTCAGCATTTCTCCAATAGGGTGCTATAGATGCTTTTATGCAGGATAAGACTATGTAGTTGTCATCCTTGGCCCTCTAGGCATTAATGCCCAATAGTAATGACCAGTCATTATGACACCACAAAGCCTTATATACATATTTGTCCAGGGCCTCTGAAGAGATAACACCCTTCCAACCTTCTAATGCATTCACCAATCCTCCTATGTCTCCAAACTCAGCAGAAGTTTCTGTTACTACATCAGTTCTTTTAACAGACCACATAATTATGTTCTAATGCAAATGAAGATAATATGAGCTATTGGGTAACCCCTTAAAGTGCTAGTAAACTCCTTGCAAAAGTCCCAAAGTCACTCTGTTCTTTGGTTTCTTGTTTCCTCATGAGGGCATCAAAGTTACTCTGAAGCCTATTCCATCTAGTATGTAGCTATATATAGTTATTTAAGTTTAAATTAATTAGAATAAAGTCAGGAGCCAGACACAGTGGCACGCACCTGAAATACCAGAACATGGAAGACTGAAGGTTTGTGGAGTGCAAGGCCAGCCTGGACTATATAGGAAGTTCAAAGTTAGCCTGAGTTATATAGAAAGACCCATCCCCTCTGGAAAAAAAGAAAAAAATCAGTTCCTCAAATAGCCACATGAGCTCAACAGATATGACATTTCAGAATACTTCCACTAACACAAAATTTCCTATTGGTCAACTCTTCCAAAGGGTTCCTGAGCATTTACCCCTACCATATACATGTAGGTAGTCAACACCCATGATAAGAATCCTCCAGTGGCAGTAACACAAAGTGATTAATGTGGTCCACAGTTCATCTCCAAACTTTAACAAATGACTTTGGAAAGAAACTTCAGGCACAAGCAACATAAGGAATAGAAATATTAATGTTAGAACAAGTTGTTTAGTAGTCATGGAATGGATCTACTCTCTTACAATATTGGTTAAATAACTGTACAAGATGTTGATCATGAAATAATACTAGTTTGGTGCCTAAACTTTCTATCTCTGACCTTTCTGAGCAACAGATATATAAATGTCTATTGATCTGGTGCCCATACCTTTATCAAAACTTGGAATTGCAGCTGCCAAGGGGCCCCGTGGGCTTCACTTCATGTATCTAAGATGTTTAGAATATAAATTCTTGAAAAAGTGTTAGGCCAGGCTATCTAAGTATTTCTCTACCTCTGAACTAGTTGAAGCTCTGAACTGAAGGCACTGATTCTGCTAAAACTCCTACAAACCACAGCTCTCCAATCTGAAGTACCTAAGTTTATTAATAGGTTTAATGTTTTAAATGGAAAGAGGAGATATACCAATCTTAAGATATTTGGAAGGCAGTACAGCACAAGCAAGCCTGATTCTCTCCCTTGGGAAGCCAAGTTTCTCATCTGCAAAATGGATGATGAATTATGCAGAATGCTTAGCGCATATGAAGGAAGGGCACAAATTCAGAAAACAGACTGTAGAGAGAACATAACAGATTTCACATCCTGCCTGATTAGGAAAAAACTGTATGTATATAGACAAGTCTGATTTGAAGTAGCATTAACCAGGTCATATTTGCTATCATCAAGCAGACCGTTACAAAAGGGTGCAGGATTTTATCTCAGTTTCCTATAACTTCCCTAAATGCACTACCACACATTTGAACATGAGAGTCATACATAAAAAACTAGGAATATACAGAGTAGATTCTAGAAACCAAAAAAGTAGAAGTCACAAGAAGTCACATCCATGTGTTGTAGATCTAAAGAGGGCAGGAACTCCAGTTCAGTCCTACAAAGTTACTAATATATCAAAAATTGGAAACCCACAATTTATACCTAGCTCTTAACTGTGTTTTACTGAGACCCAAAGATATTTAAATTTTTTTAATTAGCTAAGTTAGAAGACTTGCATAAAAACTGACATTTTTCAACATTCCATAAAAGTTAGAAGGCACAGCCTCCACATGACCCACATTCCACTCTAGTGGTCACTGACTAGAATAAACAACTCACTCTTATTCCATTTACCTACCTGACTCCTACTACAAGATTTGAGTTTGCAACTGCTGGATTCTCATTAGAAACTAAATACCAGGAGTGAGGAAGAAGGTGGCCAAACTAAGGAAAATGGCTCCGTGGATAAAGATACTTGCCGCCTAGCATGATGACCTGAGGTCAATCTGTGAGATCCACATGGTGGAAAGAAAGAACCCCATCAAGTTGTCCTCTGACTTCCATCCACGAGCTGTAGGATATGTGTGTATGCGTGCAAGTGCACTCCCATGCACATGCATGCACACACAAAAAAATCATTTTTTTATGTAACAAACTAAGGAAAACTAGCACAGTACAATTTTATCTACTCCATTATATAAACAGTGTCTCTCTTACTCAGGACTATTTTCAATGAATTTTCAGTCATGTGCCAGCCCTGCCATATAAAGCTCTGATGGCACCTTCCTGACTATTCATATACCTTAGCAGGAAGGATTAGTTCCCTTCACCTGGCAGTTCACAGTGCATATCCACACACATACACATAATTAAAAAATAAAATAAATAGTAAAAGAAAAAAGAAAAGGTAGAGAGTATCTCTGTGACCTTTCACTTGGAGTCCTTTGAGTACATACCTAGGAGTGGTATAAGTGGGTCAAATAGTAGATTTATTTTTAATTTTTTGAGGAACTTTTATACTGATTTTCCAAGGGGGTAGACTAGTTTACATTCTACCAGTTGTGTATGAAGGTTCCCTTTGGTCCACATCCTCACCAACATTTATTATTTGTTTTCTTAATAATTGCCAATCTCACTACAGTGAGATGGAACCTTAATGTAGTTTTAATTTGCATTTTTCTGATTGATAGGTTGAATATTTTTTCATATGTTTATTGACCATTTGTATTTTTCCCTTTTGAAAACTGTTCATTAGCCTATTTATTGATTTAGCTGTGTATATAGGGCATGATAGCAGAAGTGAAACAGTCGAAAAGAACAAAGGAGACTACAAGGGGCAGGGAGAAAGGAAGACGGGGATGGGAGAGAATATGCTCTATATGCAATATACACTTGTATGAAAATGTCCTTATGCAACACATTATTATGTATAAGAAATGTATACAATGAATTTTTCAAGATGAAAACTGAGTCTCAAAGAGCAAACTAAACGTGTCCAGGATTGGAGAGATGGTTCAGTAGTTAAGAGCACTGATGCTCTTGCAGAGGACCAGCACCCATATGGTGGCTAATAACTATATGTAACTTCAACTCCAGGGGATCTGAGACCTTCTTCTGACCTCCACGGGCATTTCATGACACATGTGCACTTACACACATGCGAGCAATATACATTCATACACATAAAAATTAAAATATTTTTAAATGACCAGTTCATCATGAAACCTCCAGACATTTATTTAAATCAAGGGGAAATATTACATTTATTCCCAGAATCAATTTCCCAACAGAAAACATTGCTAAATTTTCATGTCCCAGAACTACACCTGTGCTTCTTTTTTTGGTGTGGTATCTAACAGAAATTTCCATGTCAAAATACTCCTTCTAATGCCATATCTAATTCTTTTTAATAGTCTAAAGCAAAAGTTTTCTTTTAATCTAAAAACTGAGTCTACTAGTTTCTCCTTGTTGGAAAGTAAATTACACACTCTCAGATAAGTACAGTAGATTCAGTTGTGAAATCAGAGTAATTTTAGACTTCTTTATTATTTATTATGCATAAAACACTGGTAAATTAGGGCCTGGAAAAAGCACAGTGGGCAAAGCACTTGCTGAACCAGAGTTCAGATCCCCAGCATCCACAAGAATGCCAGGAGGGACTACTAGCCCACTTGTAATTCCAGCATGGGGAAAATGGAGATAGGAATGCCTGGGTACAAGATGACTAGTGAGAACAGCCCATGCTGGCAGCTCTGGGTTCATTTAGAGACCCTGCCTCAGTAAATAAGATGGGAAGTAATAGAGGAAGACTCCTAATGTCAACCTCCAGCCTTTACATGCACACACAAACACATGTGCCCACACACATGTGAACATGCATACGTGCATGCGTACACACCACATACACATGTTTTAAATCACTGATAAATTAGATAGTATAACTTTTTGACAAATAAGAATGTCTGTGAGGGAGCTGGAGCGATGGCTCAGTGGTTAAGAGCACTGGCTGCTCTTGCAGAGGACCTGGGTTTGGTTCTCAGCACCCACATGGTGGCTAACAACTGTCTGTAACTCCAGTTACCAGGGGATCTGACACCCTCTTCTGACCTCTGCAGGCACTGCATGACACCAATACGCTTAGACACATGATGGCAATATACACTTAAAAATAAATTAAAACAATAAAAATAATATTTTTAAATGTAAGGTTTTTTGATAGTTTTGAAAGATACAGGTATCAAAATACTTGATTTCAAATTACACTACCAAGCCATAGTAACAAAAGAGTATGTACTAGCATGAAAAACAGACAGGTAGACCAACAGAGTGGAACTGGTCCAGAAACAAGTCCAGGAAGCTACAGCAATTTGAATCTTGACAAAGGTGCCAAAAGAATTCATTAGGAAAAAAAGACAGCCTCTTTAATAAGTGGGTGATGAAAGATGACATTGCCATATATAACAAGGCTGTGACACACATGAGCTCATAAGCAGCTGTGACTGCATATGCAATCACTAGGAGCTCTACCCCTAGTTGAGGAACTATTGGCAAGTGACGGTTGCTAGGGGAAGAAGAATCAGTTTTCTTAAGGGATGTGGCCTCTGAGAGGCTACCCATGCTCCAGTAGATGATCATTCACCCATGTACACATAGGCAGCACTGAGTAGACTCCGTGGGTTTAAAAACAAAGCTCATTAAGTTGGGAGAGAAGAGTGGGGTGTAGAGAGTACAGAAACTGGAGGGGAGGAAATCTCACAGGTGGATTCTGATCAAAACACATTATATGTATGAAATTCCTAAACAATAAAAAAAGTGATGCTGGGAAAACTAAATACTCACATGTAGAAGACTAAAACTAGTTTCATATCTCAATACCACCCTGAATAAAAATCAACTCAAATTAGATCAAAGGCATCAATAAAAGTTACAAGGGGAAAACATTTCAATACAGAGGCACAGGCCTTCAAAGGGAAGCTGAACTAAAAAGGTGATGTCTGATGAGCAACATAAAGGCATTATAGGTGTAAGCTTGGCACCTTTCTAGAGATAGCACATGGAACAGATAATGCAGCCCACACCTACATTCTGCAATTTGCATAGCACAAGGAAAATTGTGCACTTTGTCTCCTTTCTCTTTGTATTGGAACTTGAGTAACTTAAATGTAATGGTTAGTCTCAGTTATCAACTTGACTGATCTAGAATCAACTAAAACAGCAAGTTGCTGGGTGCTCCTGTACAGGAACTTCTAGATCAGGTTATGTGAAGTCAAGGACCCCCCATAAATCTAGGCGGCACTTTCTGGAGGTAGCCCAGAAAAAAGAATATAGAAGAAGGAAACTTGTTTTTTGGTTGCTTGCTGTCGTGCACCACTGGTCAGTTTTATCTATCCTGTTACTACAGCATTCATACACCAATATTAGAACCAACTTCTTTGAGCTTCCAATGTAGACTGAAGACCAGCAGCTCTCCAGGAATCCTCCAGGCCTTCAGCACCAGACTGAGACTGCTGAGACTTCCAGCCTCACAGACCAAACTACTAGATTCCCAACTTTCCAGCGTGAGACACCCAGACCATATTCTGTAAGCCAGTCTAATAAATCTTCCATATATATATATTTTTTCATTCTATCAATTCTCTTCCTTTCCTTTAGAAAACACTGAATAATTCACTAAATCACTGTAATTTTTATTTTTAAAAAAGTTTTCACATGTGTACATACAACAGGACAAAAAAGAAAACTAAGCCCTTAGAGGAAAGAGATTCTTAAGGCACATTCTTAGACACACACAGAACCAATGTGTTGAACAAAAGCATAAGGGATGAGGGTCTGGGAGATGGCTTAGCCATTAAAGTGCTTGCCCATGCAAGCATAAGGACTTGAACAAAGCATAAGTTCAACCCCCAGGCATCCATGTAAAATGCTGGGTATGGTAATTCATGCATGTAATCCTAGTACTGGGAAAGCAGAGAAAAGAGGATCCTTGGGGCTTGCTGGGCAGCCGGTCTTCCCCAATCTGTGAACTCCAGGTTCAGTAACAGACTATGTCTCAAAAAGAAGATATTTTGTAAAAATACCCATCTTGCCATAAACAATTCACAAATTCAATGCAATTCCTATCAAAATACCAACACCATTCTTCCAAGAAATAAAGAAAACAGACTTATAATTCATTTGGAGACAGACCTCTAATAGCAAAAGCAACCTTGACCAAAAGAGTAATGCTAGAGGTATCTCCCTGACTTCAAATTATAACACAAGACCACAGCAGTAAAAACAGACATGTTGATCAATGGGACAGGGCCACTCCAGGGCATATACCCAAAGGACTTTATACCCTACAATCAAGATACCTAACAAAGAAATAGAATTTGCCTAGATAACTTTCAATAGGTAAATGGACAATTAAAATGTGGTTTGTTGACATAGTTGAATTTTATTCATTAGTTCTTGACAAAGATGTGAAAAATATTCACTGAAGAAAAGATAACCTCTTTTAACAAATGTTGCTGTGGAAACAGAACAGCCACATGGAAAAGGATGAAACTAAATCCTTATCTCTAGCCTTGCTCAAAAATCAACTCCAAGTGGATCAAAGTCTTTAACATATGACCAGAAACTCTGAAACTACTCAAAGAAAAAGAGAAATGCTTCAAAATATAGGCAGACGCATTAACTTTTTGAATAAGACTGCAGTCACTCAGGAAATAAGACCAATTATCAACAAATGGGACCTCATGAAATTTAAAGGCTTTTCGGTACAGCAAAAAAAAACCAGTTAAGTAAGAAGACAGCCATATCTAGAATATTCAAAGAACAAACAATAAGAAAACACACAACTTCAATAAAAGAAATGGGCTAGCCAGGTATGGTGGCACACACCTTTAATCCCAGCACTCAGGAAGCCGAGGCAGGTAGACCTCTGGAATATAGCTAGTTCTAGGCCAGCTAGGACTACTGGGAGACTTTGTCTCAAAAAAAAAAAAAAAAAAAAAGCAAAAAAATCCTAATAGAAGAGACAATAGTAAAAACAGTAAAATGAAATGTATTGGGTGGAAAAATGAGAGACATAGAGGGAACAGAAACAATAAATATAGAAACGGATTTTTTTTTAAAGAACCTCCAGGAGATGGGAAAAGATAGTCTGTGCGTGGAATGAGAACAGGGGTTATTTTAAAAAGAGAAAATGACAGAAAAGTATACTACAATGAATAAATGTCTTGACATGTAAATTATACTTTAATAAAGATGGAACTGGTACTGGCAATTCCTGGGATGCAGCTTGTAAGAATGCTAGCCCCAGAGCTGTGCTGTCCAAAAAGGATAGCCACAAGCTACATGTGATCACTGAGCATGTGAACCCTAAGAAACCAAATGAAGACATGCTGTCAGGGTAAAGGGCATGCGGCATTCCAACACCAGAGCAAGACTGTGACTGTGCCACACACACCCCATTGCAGATGAACATCTCTACTCTGAAAATCTGAAATCCAAAATGCTAAAATTTTGAAGTTTTTTGATCACTGGCTTAATACCATGAGTGGAAAACTTACCCCTCACTCCCATGATGGGATGCCACACTCAGGTACACCAAAAGTACTGTGTATCAACTACATCATTATCAAAATTCCATACCCAGGTATACTAAAAGTACTGTGCATAAACTATATTATCAAAATTCCACACTCAGGTACACTAAAAGTACTGTGCATAAACTACATTATCAAAATTATTTTCACCTGTTTCTCTTTGTTAGCACGTTTTCTAAGAAATTAAAATTTTTCTGCACAGCTTGTATATTTCCATTGGATAACATCATACTACACTGCAAATTTGTTGAGGAAAGATCTATATCTAAATCATTTTTTTGTATCTTTGGGGGAGCCCAAAGTACAGTGAAGCCTTAGTAGAAGTTTGCTGAATAAATAAATGTGTTCACTCCAACAGACTCTAAGTGTATCAAGTGCAAGTACATCCTGAGGCAAAGTAAGAACACTGCTCCCCTCCTGACTGTTGTTGATTTTTTATCATATTCAGACTCCCTCCCTGTCTCCCTACACACCTTACTACCCACCCTCAACTTCACGTCCTTCAGTGTTACTTGTCATGTTTTAAGATCTAGAATCTAATCTGTTTCTCACAAGTTTTGTTGACTTTTTAAAGAATTTTTGGTATCTATTATAGATCATGGACTTATCCCTCCCACTTTTGGTTAGACTACAATAATCATTTTAATCAGTAGCCTTGACTGTTTCAATAAGTATACTCATAGAGAGCTCAAAAATCAATAAACCTACTACTTTCTCTTTTCAAGAGTGCCCTCTAGTGCCCATTACATTAGTAAAAATGAGGACATTTATCCAGAAAGATCATTTGTTTTACAGTAAAATTTGAAATGAATTTAACTATGAAACCTGTACCTGAAAAAAAAAATGTTAAGAGACTCAAAAAAACATAGTATGAACTAAATGCCACAGATAACTAAAATATTGTCAAGTGGAAAAGTTTAGTAAAACAAAATAGAAAACTACTCTTCAAGGTCATTTTTCAAATATCAATAAAGACTCCATTTTATAAAAGTGGAGGCCTGAGAGGTGGTTTGGTGGATAAGAACGTCTGTCATGCAAGTTTGATGACCTGAATTTGATCTACCTGGGACCCACAGTGGAAGGATAGAACTGATACTCAAAGTTGCCCTGACTTCCATCTGTACACACTGAAGCATACACACACACACATACAAACACACACACACATACACACACACATACACACACACACACACATACACACACACACACACACACATACACACACACAACACAAATACTTTTTTTTAAGGAGGCAAATTTACAATCTAATTTGTCATCAGTTTTATACCAAAGAAACACAAACACTCTGATGAGCAGACTCATCAAAGCAACTAACGCAGCTTAGCTAGGATACGAACCAAACCTGGGAAATCCTTAGAGGGTCGCTTTCACAGAACTTCATGGGTCTGGACTGTGACATTAAGGCAGTGAGCAGGCAGTGTGACCCAAGAGACCCTGAAGGGACAGCAGGTGTCCATCCTGCTCCCCTTGAGGTTATGACCCAGGCCCCACAAAGATCACTGCAGACCAAAGCCAGGTCTTGGGTTTCATTTCCTTGTTCCTTAATTACACGTCAACCTTGCAATCTTCCCGCCTAAGAAAAACCCCACTGTGAAATTCCCCACTTTCAGTAAGGCCAGACGGGCCTCCCTATATAAACCCTTGCTTTGATTTCAACTAAAGAGCTGTCCACTGACAGTCTCCCTGGAGTTCTTTCCCATTGCACTCTGGGCAGGCTGAGACCCTGTTTGTTCGTTCTGCGCTCTCTGGGAGCCCTGGAGTGCAACATCTGCTCCACGGAGAAGGAGACCCACAGAAATGTAAGAATGTTTCAAGTACTTTGGATTCTATATATCAGTACTCCTAAACTAGAAAAGGAGAATTATCCACAGTGTTAGAAGTGGCCAGGGAATGATCAGAAAATAACCAAAAGTGTGGCTAGCGGGGGTGGGAGATAAGTTCTGGCACCAGGGCAAGATCAATTCTGCTACTTAACAGTAACTTTAAAAACAAAAAATGGTGCAAGGCATGGTGGCACCAGCCTTTGATCCCAGCACTCAGGAGGCAGAGGCAAGTGCATCACTATGAATTTGAGGCCAATCTGGTGTACAGAGTGAGTTCTAGGTCAGCCAGGGATAAACAGTAAGACCCTGGAGAGAGAGAGAGAGAGAGAGAGAGAGAGAGAGAGAGAGAGAGAGAGAGAATGAGAGAGAATATGTGAATATGAATAGTAAAAAAAACAAAGTAGCTGAAAAATCATTCATTCCAAAAACTATTTGATTCTGAACAAACTGTCTACCACTTCCCGATACTTCAGTCCCTGGAGGCATTCTACCATAATTCTTCAGCTTTTCATTAGTTGCTGAACTTCTTTCCTTTTTCCTTAAATTAGCCAGCCAGTTTCTGTTGCTTGAAGTAATCTACCCCACCACACCATCAACTCTAAACTCAGATTCTGCTTTACCACATATAACTCTTTTTTTTTAAGATTTTATTTTCCTTTTAATTATATGTAAGTATATGTGTCTGTGTGTGAGTATATACACATAAGTATTCATGCACAAAGGCCAGAGAAGGAGATTAGATCCCATAGAGCAGGAGTTACAGGTGATTATGAGCCACCTAACATGGGTAGAAGGAATCAAACTCAGGTTCTCTGGAAGAACATTACATGCTCTCAACTGCTAAGCTATCTCTCCAATTCCCCTAATTTTTACTTATTTATTTATTTATTTATTTATGCTCAGAATCTGAACCCAGGACCTTGGGCATGCTAGGCAAGCACTCTTCCATTAAGCCATATCCCAGCCCCACAAGCAACTCTTGATTTGCTAAAACTCCAATTTCTACCCATCTTTCCACTAAAGTTAGAATGAAAAATCAGACTCCTTCCTTCTTCAACGGTAACAGATTCTAATCACATGTGTACAGATCTATTTTGAGTTTTATTTATTTAGTCGATTCTAAAAACTTAAATTATCTTTCACCAAAGCACTGGGTCTGAAACAGGTTATGTTGTCTCTTCATGGAAAACACAGTAAGTAGAAATCTCTAAAAGGAGTCTCCCTTCAGGCGAACTAAGATTGTCCTATGCCACAAACTCTGGTAATTCTTTCCTCTCTGATTGTAATCAATTTCCACCATAACAACTAACCTCAGTCAAATCTAGTGAACTATTTCTAACTTCGTTAAAGGAAGGAATTGTGTTTCATCTGTGTATACTCAAGTGAATCAGGCCTCATAACTGTTCCTGGAATGTGACCATGAGGCAATGCAGAAAATGCTTCACATTTTTTGAGCAGTCACTGTAATTGGAAGAATGTAAGCTCTGAGCTGCACCCAGTGTTGATTATACACTACAAACAGGTCTTAGTGTGAAGTGACTCTTATGTTTTCCTGATCATACTAAAAGGATCAATAGGAAATTATATGGGACAAGCTGCTTTCACACTCTGGACAGCTGTTTTATAACTAACTAACTCACAAATTAACCTCATTCAATTAATGATGTAATTATATTAATTCCTATCTCATTTTTGTTTTGTTTCTTATGTAAATATGTTTTTTCTTAGGAGTTAGAAGTTAAATAAACAGAATGCTCAACAGAATGATATAACAGAGGGGCTGGAGAGACAACTCATAGGTTAAGAGCATGGGCTACTCTTACAGAAGACCTGGATTCAGTTCCCAGCACCCACATGGCAGCTAACAACTGTCCATAAGTCCAGTTCCAGAGAATCCAATGTCCTCATCTGTCCTATACAGGCATTGCATGACACAGGTACACTTCCACACATGCAGGCTTAAACAGGCTTATCAAAAACTTTTTTAAAAACATGCATACACATAAAATAAAAATAAATCAAACAATGTATTTTAAAAAGAAAGATCTAAGCCGGGTATGGTGGCAAACATCTTTAATCCCAGCACTGGGGAGGCAGAGGCAGAGGCAGAGGCAGAGAGGCAAATGGATCTCTGTGAGTTAAGGCCAGCCTGGTCTACATAATGAGTTCCAGGACAGCTGGGGCTACAGGGAGACCCTGTCTCAAAAAAAAAAAAAAAAAAAGATCTAACAGAACTTTAAAATGCTCATTGAACTCCTGCCCCTATCCTACAATTTAATATTTAAAATCCTATGAGCATCAACACTACACAATTCTCAAAGATTCACAAAATGTGTTTTCCCACAAATAATATAGTGTTCTATTGGAAAGCCTCATAGACACATGGATAAGCACCACCTAGTGGTAAAAAGCATTAATCCAGATAAACTGTCATGGCTGAAAGTGTGGCAGATGCAAAGAGTTTAGGATCCAAATTCAAGCCTGTGGACAGCTGTTGTTTTTGTTACTAATTTTGTTATTAAATTTAATCAGGTAGCTACTGAATCTAGGACAAGGCTGGGTTTTAGGTAATGGGTATGTCTTCATGGTGAGTAGGACAGGACCATGCTGGCTGGCTGCCTTTTTTTTTTTGCGGGGGGAGGGGAGGTGTGAAACACAGTCTCCTTGTAGCTGCAGCTAATCTGAAACTCAATATGTAGACCAGGCTAGTCTTGAACTCACAGAGATCTGCCTGCCTCTGCCTCCCAAGTGCTGGAATCAAAAGCATGCACCACCATGATAGCATTTGTGCTGGCTGTCTTAGCCTCCTTCTATGAACCTCTTGAAGTGTAGGGGAGTAATGTGTGTACCTAGCACCCAGTCTACCACAAATGGGGCCCCAATTACATATTCTATGCCCCATTTGATCCTCACAGTAACCCAGCAAGAAAATTATTAAATTCCTCACTGTGTAGGAGGCTGCTCCTCAGATATTAAATCATTTAAGTAAAACAGGCATTAAATGACAGCATCATCTCTCCTACTATATCTCCTATTCCTGTGTCCTTGAACAAATGCAGGAAACTAAAGGAACAGAATTCCCTACAAATACATGGAGCCTTTACATTAGGTCATGTATAACTGCCAACATTGATGGTAGATCCACTGCTAGATACCAGGAAATCTCGTAAGCTGAAAGTACTACATACTAGCTAAAAGGGGAAGAATCCACCCTAGTCCTGAATCCGGTAAGGTGTGGTAAACAGATCATGGATTTTGGGATCAGATCTAAGAACAAATCAAGGTTAGTAAACAATATTAACTGAAGCCAATGCCTCCTGAAGCTGGACAGTGCTGGGCTGGGGACACAAGTGTCTGTTCTCACAGAGCCTGCAAGTCTTGTCCTGAAATAACTTTTAGTCTAATGAAAAAGATGACAGACCAGTAGATCTTTCTGCCACATGGAGAGAGGCTGATTAATCTATAACTTGTTTCAGGCAACAGGGAGAAGTTTCCCTTCCTACCATATATCATCTCTCTAATACAGTATCATTCCCACATAATCACAGAATTAGATCAATTCCACCTTAAGAACTGAAAGATACAACTAACACACATGATGGCACTGCTTAATGAAAGAGGACAAGACTTTTTAAACCAAATCTGGAACTGGGGATATAGTTCAGTGGTATGGCTTGCTTGGCTTGTGCAAGGCCCTGAGTTTGGATACTAGGACCACAATTTTTTTTTAACTAATTAATAATAAAAATTAGAACCCCAAATCTGCAGTAACTGAGTAATAAATTACATTGAAAAGTAAGAAGGGGAGCTGGAGAGATGGTTCAGTGGCTAAGAGCACTGGCTGCTCTTACAAAGGACCTAAGTTCAATTCCCAGCACCCATGTGGTGTCTAACAATTGTCTAAAACTTCAGTTTCAGGGAATCCAATGCCCTCTTCTGACCTCCATGGGCACTGCCCTACACAGGTACACTTAACTACATGCAAGCAATACACTAATACACATTAAGTAAAAATAATAAAATATTTTTGAAAAAAGTAAGAAGAGAAAGAAAAAGAAGGAAAACTAGATCTTCCTCTTCTATCTCTTCCCCTTCCCAACAGCCATGTGGGGAATCAAGCAGGATAGAGATCTATGCTGAAGATGGAACAGAGAGTGGTAGGCAGAGTCAGCCCTGAGGCCCAGACCAGGTTGAAGAGAGCATCTCTTCAAAGAAGCAGCTCTGTGTAGGAGTCAGAACCCAAGATGGAGGCTAGAGCACAGGCAGACCACAAGGTGTCCGTGCCAGCAATGTAGAGAAGTCACCCATGTGCCAGAGAGGAAGAATGTAGACACTACCTAGTATGGTACAGTGAGAAAAGCACAGCAACACTCCTGTGATAATCCAGCACACAGAATCTGAACTCAATCACAAAGAACCACTGACAAGTCCAAACTGAAGAGCCTTTTACAAAATAACCTCATAGAGCCCTCAAAAGTATCAAAGTTGGGCTAGAAAGATGGCTTGACAGTTAAGAGCACTAGCTGCTCTTGCAGAGGACCTGGGTTGTGTTCCCAGCACTCACATGGCTACTAACAACCATCCGTAACTCCAGTTCCAGGGGATCCAGTGCCCTCTCTGACCTCCATGGACTCTATATGACACAGGTGCACTTACTACATGCAGGCATAACACTCAGACACATTAAATATTTTTTTAAGTGTCAAGGTCATAAGAGTCCAAAAAAGATGAAAGAACTTTCCATATTGAAGGAGTCCAGAAAGATACGGCACTCCAATACAAGCCATAATTGTCAATGATGATTTTGCTATGAAGCAAACTACTGGAACCCTTGGTAAGACCTGAATAAATCTGTGAATTAGATGGTGGTACTGTACCAATTTCTAACTAGTTAGTCTAATTTCTCATTTTGAAAGCTACATGGTAGTTATATGAGAATACAGCTTTGTCTGCAAAAAAACTCCTATTTCAGAGTAAGGGTGAACCACATCAACAATATATCCTCAAACGGTCCTGGGAGAAACAACTGGACTGAAATTCACTGAAATTCATCCTTCTTATAACGAGATTATTTTAAAATGCATCATGACTGCATTTTTCTTTGAGACTACTATCATAAGAGTGCTACTTTTCCAAAAGCACACCGAGGAGACAATTGGCTGATGGGCTGGCAGTGTACTCCTAAGTAAAACCAGAGGAAAAGGTGGACCTTCAGGAACCAGGGACAATGGGGCAATTAGAAGGCAATGGGAGTATACCAATTGTGTGAGACATTTAGAATCTGGGGTTTCTGGAACCACTAGGATTCAAGAGAGCTGTACAAGTTGCTACTGAATCATGTGGCTTCTATTATAATGAAAGTGAACAGTAAGAATATGATTTTGATGAAAATGACATTCATTAGGTGACATACACTTTGAGTGGGGCACGGACTATGAGGGAAAGTTATACAAACATCAAGTTATAAAGGTTCATCGGAACTAAAGGCACAGCCTAAGATACTAGATTTAAAATCTGAATTTTGTTTGCTAGGCAACAGAAAGATATTAAAGGATTTGAAAGTAATATCCTGGTTGCAGGAGAGATTAGGAGAGATTAGAGGCAGGAAGATCAGCTGGGAGATTAGTGTAATAAGATTATAAGGGTTGAAATAAAGACAGAAGTAGGAACTGAAGAGACACTCATTAAGCATATAAATCTGACAGGACTTTAAAACTACACACAGGTAAAGGAAAGAAAGAATGAATCAAGATTATTATGAGCCTTCTTTACAGGGAAAACCTTAAGGAAAAAGTGAGCTCTGTCAGGAGGAAAGGGAGGTTAAGCTAGAGGTCTCAACAAACTGATCCTTTGTTCTCAATAAAGTATTCTTTCTTTTTATCCTGCCCACACCTCTGTAAACAATCCTTTCATTAAAGTCTCTTCCTAGGCTCTTCATTAATACAATTCATTATCTTTATTAGCCATAATTGCTTCCATAATCTAAGCATTTAATATCCCACATTATCATTAAACAAGATTCTACCTAGGAATCTTTACTGGGATCTAACCTGCCGGTTCAGACTCAAATTTTTGTGTTTTGTTTGTTTGTCTGTTTGTTTTTCTTCCACTGCTGGGGATGGAATGTGGGGCCTCACTGTGTGCTAAATAAATGCTCTCCCGCTAAATTACATGTCCAGTCCCTTCAGTTTCTTCTATTGCCTTCCAAGGTACTGGATGGAATCTAAGAAACCAGAAATGGGATACATCACACCAGCCCCTGTGGAAACTGGTGTCTAAAGGGAAAAGGAGATCTGAGGACATTAAAAGAGCTCACACCTATAGCTCAGAAAGCAACTGCTCATGTATGAAATTATCAAAAATAAAAACTATTTTTTAAGTTTCATCAAGAACAAACAAAATTCTATAATAAATGAATGAACGTTCTGAGAATTAAATTCCATTGATGTCCACAGTTTGAAGCTAAAGCATTCCAGTCATCTTTGCTGCAGATTCAAATCACCTCTTTAGGACGGACCTCTTTGTCCTGACTTTGCAACTACTGGATTGTGAGAGCTGAGAATTCACCAAAACAAAGCCTGGGAAGCTCATGGGATCACACTGCAAATTCAAAATATCAAACAGCTAAAGGCTGGAGACTCAGGTCCATTTCTGGGCTACGTGAAGTACTTCCATCTTCCTTCTCTCTCCTTCCTTCTCTCCTCCTCTTCTCCTCCTCTTCTTCTTCCCCTCCCCTCTTTCCTCCTCCTTCTTGATCCACTTCCCATGAGAAGAACATGTCTTGCTTAGCTGTTTGCTGAAGAAGAGAAACATGGAACAAATCCGAATCCAACCTCAATCAGATCTACAGACTGAAACCCAGAACATGAAGTCTAAAATCCAGCCCAGATCAAGAAAATTGTAGCAACCCACAGATTAACGAGGTAAAGGAAATACTGCCTTGTGTCACTGAATTTAAATTTTATTTGCAATGGGGGAGGGTGGGGCACATATTCTATAGCACATATTCTATGGTACACACATATTCTATGGCACACATATGGAGGTCAAAGGACAACTTCTGGGAGTTGGTTTGCTCCTTCCACAATGTGAGTTATGGGGCTCAAATTCAGATCATCAGGTTTGCTTGACAAGTACCTGTACCTGCTGAGTCATCTGGATAATCGTAACATTGCCTTTAATAAACAAAGCATTTTAAAGTTCTTCCTTCTGTCCTATAAAATATTTAATAGATATCTACCCATTAACACATATAAGCTTCAAGAAATCCACATAATGGTTTGACTACAATATAAAGAAATAAAAAAGAACATAATGTGTAAAAAGGGAGAACTAAAACGAGATAAGCAAGGGGCTTAGGGTTCAAATGTTAAGTGTTGCATGTGCACTTGCAGGACTCTTAGGAACACCTTCTAATATCTGGCAGCTAAACAACCTCGTCTCAACTTAGTTCTCACCCTGTTTAAAATCATGTCAATTATATTAAAACACAAATATTTTGTGACTTTGGGAAAGGACTTAAGAAATAGATAGACATTTGTATCCCTACACAGCATCACCACCAACACAACCCCTATAAATGCAGGCGGATACGAATATGTTACATTGGTGACTTGGATACTATGTGCTCCTTTTGGATTTATGTTTCCCAAACGGTGAACAACTGCTAATAAAATTCTGAACAAGGTAAAGTCTTCACCCAATATCCATGGGAGTTTGTAATATTAAAAACAAAAGCATATACAAAAACCAATCCAAAACTTATGTAGATACTCTACTGGAGATTGGTAAAAGAATGAATCTACAAACAAGCAACAAACAGAATAGAACTGTGACATAATGACCTGTAGCAGCCAATTCACAAAACTAATCCACAATCTATGGACTGTATGTCTGTATATCCCCAAAAGTCATACACGGAATGTATGTAACCCCCACTAAAGGCATTTGGAGGTAGAGTTTTGGTAGGTACTTGGGTCATGAGGATAGAGCATGCAGGAAGAGATTATTATCCTTACAAGAAGAGACTCCAGAAAGCTTGCTTACAAATCTCTGCTCTCTACCACGTGTGGACACAAGGAGATGGTTATCTGCAAACCAGGAAGCCTTGCCAGACATCAGGGTACCAGCACCTTGTCTTGAACTTGAGGACTTCCAGAAAGGGAATAATAAATGGTGTTTAAGCCACCCTGTCTATGTGTATTTGTTAGAGCTGCCTGACCTCACCAAGCACAGAATTTCTGCAGCAAATAGCCCAATGGTCAGGATTTGATCAACCCTTCATAGCTTCTCTAATTTATATTCCCAAGTTTAATTTAGGGCTGACTAGACAATGCCAAACATGTACCACTAACCAATAACACTCCTAGGTGGCCCATGTTAAAGCTTCCAGAAGCATTCTTTGTTCTCCCTTCTATTCCTGTGCCTGCCTTTGAATATCTGCCAAACACAGGTGATGGTGGCTAACTAACTTGTTATAGCAACTGAACTTAAAAAAAAAAAAAAATCCAGTCCTTACTTGTTCTAGTTTGAGCGTTCATTTATTTCCATGAGGGGAAACAAAATTCTTCACTCCTCAAGTGTGGTCTGCACAGAGTGAGAACAGTGGGAGAAGTAAAGGGAAAAGCTTTATAGTAAGGAAATCTGAAGCACACCAGTGACAAATGACACTATGTTGTGATGAAACTGGCACTTTGGTCTTCCTCCCCAAACTCCATAATCCCAGAAAAATAATGAGGAAAGTATCAAACAAGGCTCAATGATGAGCAGTATTCCTCAAACCTGTCAAGGTATTCATAAACAAGGACAGTCTAAGGAGACATGACTACTACACTAAATGCTATGTCGTATCCTGGAATAATAAAAGGACATCAGTTTAAAAACTAAGGAAATCTAGGGGCTGGAAAGATGACTCAGCGGGTAAAAGCACTGGCTGCTCTTCCAGAGAATTGAGGGTTTGGCTCCCAGGACCCATAGGGTAACTAAAAATCATCCAAAACTTCGGTTCCAGGGGAACCCAACACCTTCTTCTGGTCTCCACAGGTACTGTACAAAATAAATATACTTACATACAGGTAGATGAAATACTCATACACATAAAATAAAAATAAATAAACAAACTAAGGAAATCTAAACAAAATAGTCAATAATATACCAGTATCAATTCATTCATTCAAAAGAATATCCACAAAATATTTCTACCTTATGAAGTATACAAGATATTACTAACAAGGTAAACTGGGTATGAAACATATGGGAACTCTCTATACTATCCTTATAATTCTTCTGTAAATCTCAAATGTTCTAAAATATGGTTTAATTATGAAAGATAAAAAACATGAATAACAGTGTCAAAATAATAGCATATTTTAAATATGGGTTATGGACCACCCCATTATTACTATCAAAGCCTATATTGCTTCCTCACTTTCTCTACATCAGTAAAATACACCAGAATTTAAATAATTTTATCATACAAAATGAACACCAACATGAGCCCAACAGAATGTACCTTTTCTCACTTGCCCAACTCTCCTGTTAGCCACACTCACCGCTTTCTGAAGGTAATAAGCAGTTTCCTATCCCCATATTCACGAACTCCCTCATAATTCCTATAGCAAGCTCTGACTGGATAACTCCTACCACAAAGTGAAAGCTTTCTCTTATCTCTTTCTTTGGTACTTTTAACTCCTCTGTACTCTACACATTATACTTTGGGCTCAAGTTTACTTTGTGCCTGCTTTTCCTTTCTACTATGCTAAATACTTCAAAGTAACAAGGACAGATACCATGACACCATGTCCTCCATCCCCATACCAGGCACTGAATGCCAGGAAAATGACTCAATGAGTTTATTAACAGTGAGAGACTAGGGCTGTCACATAACAAATACCTTTCTAGTATTCAACAAATTAATTAACAAGACAAGATCTGGAAATAGATTAATAAATTTGACCTGAAATTATCCACAAGGTTTATGAGATTACAGAAAATTTATGAAAGTAAGCAACAGAGTACAAATAGTTAAGGAGTAAAAATAGGTAAGAGATAATAAAAAGCCTATTTATTTTGACCATGAGAGCTCTTAGCTGTGTCTTGTATTCCTGTGCAAAATCGAAGGAAACATGGAGAACATGTATGTCACTGTGAGAAGGGGAAAAGGATCTATTGGGGCAGGGGGATGATTAATCTAGAAACTAACTCTAGAAGAGATGATTAGATCAGACAGAATTATAGAACAAAATCAGAATGACAGCAGCCTCAACAGTAGGCTGAAACTAATGTAATAGGCACTCAGAATGTTCTGGCACTATTTTAGGCTTCACCTATTTTTATCTCATTTAATCCTTATCATAATCTTATGAAATGCTTACTATTATTATCTTCTGTTTTGAATATGGTAACTAATGTTAAGATCTTAGAACTGGTAAACTACCCAAACACACACGGACCTTGTTCTAACAAGTGGCAAACGTATCATCAAATTTATTGCAGGTCAGTAATATAAAAGTGGAAAAGCTGGATACAATTAGCAGAAAAGCCCAATGGGACTTGACCAGCTAGACAAGCACCATCTGTCTCTAGGATAGGCTTGTACAGATTGCCTGACAAACACTATTTTGTAACAACAGGTACCAGTGAAAAAAGATGTGTAAGGGAAAGGGATCCTAATAAGTACCAAGATCCAGAAGCTCCAATAGGAGCATTTAGAAGCCATCAGTGAGGGCAGGTAAGAGCTGTGGGGTCCTGGGTTGTCTGAGGTCCTCCAGAATGAGCTGAGAATATTCCTTACTTGTTCATGCCAACATGTCAATGACTTTACCCCACTAAGCAAATATAACCAAGAAACTGAGATTTGAGTCACTTTGTAATTAATGGCAAAAAGAAAAAAGAAAGAAAGAAAAAGAAGAGAAATCCACAAATAACAGAGTACATCCTTTGATGTTTTATAGTAACTTATCACACCATCATGAGGGCTTTGATTTCCTAATTCTGTATTTACTGTTTCTAAAGTTACAATTTTGAAATGTATTTCTAAAAGTTACACATTTCCAGTTTCTAAAAGTAACAAAGTAGCATGTGAAAGATTCATTTTCTATTGACTGGAATTTTACTGCTCTAGTTTGGAAAATTTGCCACCTTCTGTGGAATGAAGTCTAGGACAAGCAATTACAGAATACAGTGCTATGCTTCAAGAAGCAAGCACCTCTAAGAATGATGAAAGCACCAGATGTGGTGGTCCATGTCTTTAATCCAAGCATTCAGGCAGCAGAAGCAGGCAGATCTCTGTGAAATGAAGGCCAGCCTAGTCTCTAACTCTAGAGACTCTAACTCTAGAGTGCATATAAATCCAAACCCAAACTGCTTATGTGTAGAAGTTACTTCTTTTATTAAGAAAACTTTATGCCTCAGAGCATTGTTTCTATTTGTGCTAACTTTAATTGTTCAGCTTTTTAAAAATAAAATAAATAGGCCATGCTGACCAACCTAAGAATTTCCTTTGAAGTCCTTTAAGTCTCCACAAGTTTCCTCACCCCTTCCGAAAGACTAATACTTACCCAAGACCTCTCATTAAATTTGAAGATCAACTTGAAAACCAGAGTTAAGAGTTTTTCAGAAAGCATGCATACCTTCAGTTTGCTAAAACTTAGAGGAGAAGAACAAATGTTCTCTCAGATAAATGTTACCTTATTCTGCTAAGGTATTTAGTAACTACCTTAGGCAGTGATCCCTCTGGCCACAGTCACAGCTGACAAAATACTGAGAGAGCAGACTGGGCCTGACTGTTTCTTATTTAGCCCAGTAGGCAGTACAGGAATGTCTGCTATATTTAAGTGATGGATAACAGAAACACATGAGCAACTGTCTGCTCCAGAGTAACAATGAAAAAAAGTCTCATTACGTATTTTCTCTCTTCTACTCAAACCCTTATAGGTCTCTTCACAATGACAGCTTAAATACAATAAGGATGTTGGGAGATATTATCTCATGTTCACAAAAGCCAGGCATTTGGGGCTGGAGAGATGGTTCAGCAGTTAAGAGCACTGGCTGCTCTTTCAGAGGACCCAGGTTCAGTTCCCAGCACCTACATGGCAGCTAACAACCATCTGTAAGTCCAGGTCCAGAAGATCCAATGCCTTTTTCTGGCCTCCACAGGCACTGCATGACATGGGTATACTTATATACAATCAGGCAAAACATTCATACCAATAAATAAATAAATATAAAAAGTTAGACATTCAATAGTGTGGTTCCAAACAACAAAAAACAGATTATCCCTATTAGTCTAAGTTTAGGGAAAATATCCAGTGAAAGAATTCTCATTATATATTTTAACCTGTTATTTCACTGAGACAGAATTCAAGCTTCTGGAAAAACCAACTTTTAAAAGTTTATGAACTTAAATAATGTTTTATAATGTTAAAAGCACTTGCAGAGTCTGAAATGGTGGTACATGCCTAAAACCTAAGCACTCAGGAGGCAGAGGCAAGAGGATCATGAGTTTAAGTTCAGCCTGATCTACATACTCTATCTCAAAGATCAAATGGCAAAAAAAGGCACTTTTTCATATATTTTACCATCTCATGCTTAGCTGTAGTCTAGTCAAGGGACCAACTGCTCATCACGGTGGAAAGCAACTCTCTCAATTCCTCAAATATATTCCTAAAATGCCTGAGGATGTACCTACTGTACACTATCTTAGATATATGCATACCCTGTAAGTTGTCTTTAGACAGCTGCACATTGTCCACCCCATTCCAAACCTAGATGTAGACAATCACTGAGCTGTTCTGACCCATCTTCCTGATTATGTTTATACCACACCATCCAGCCTCCCTCTTACTGGTTCCCATTGAACTTCTCCAGTACTTCATCCTCTGGCAATCATGTCCTCTCTATACACAAGAATACTTTTTCCTCCCTTGTCTGTGAACTTTTAGTAAGTCAACTCAGGAGAATGCTCTAAGTTTCAGTTGTGACAAAAATAGTAAGTCCAGTCTTGAGTGCTGAGTAGTAACAATACCCAGTGAACAGGGTTAAAAAGGAGGAACTTAAGTGGTGAACAGAAAGGACAAGAGTGCCGGCCGTCTTGGGAAGCTCTGAAGACACTCAAGTTAAGTCATTCATTTTTCCATGTATCATCATGGGTGATGACCAGATGACAGAAACAGAAATTAAAAAGTCACAACCCTTGCTGTCAAGCTCTGCTGACTGAACTCGGGAACTGGTCTCTTCCAAAACTACTTCAAAACTCTCCACCAAGTTCTTATTCTTGTCTATAAACTAGGGTGCCTTCTCATTTAAATGTACTTTTAAAGGGCTCTTTTGCATTGTTAGGACAACTAGAACTATAACTATATTCATTTTGTTTTGAACAACCTTTATTCTACACATACAAGGAGAATACCAGGTATATTAAGAAATATAAACACACTTCTATGAACCCATTCTGGGAGTCTAACTATGATAAGCAGGCAACATCTGATTCCTATAGGCCAGGCAAGGTGGTGCACACCTTTGATCCCAGTCCTTGGGAGGTAGAGGCAGATGGATCTCTGCAAGATCAAGGGCAGTCTGGTACACATAGTCACTTTCAGGTGGGCCGTGACTAGGGGGACCCTGTCAAAAAACAACAACAAAACAAACGAAGAACTCAGTGAAAGTTAATGGCTTGTCTTTTCCTTGTTCCAGTCAGCAGATTACTCTCAAAGTGACTTATTGGATGTGACTTCTCTATAGAGTTCCTGTTCATGGGAAGGAAGCACAGTACACTGGGAGGCATTAGAGAGCAAGACAGCCTATTAGATGACGCTAACTGTTCAACACAGAAAACAAGTTGAGGAAAATAACTGACATGAGATTGTGTGTCCAAATGATAACTGACAGGAAAACCCAGCTTCAGTTGTATAGGTACCAGATATCCAAATGACTGGACAAACTAAGCAGAGATGGATTAGGTATTCACTGAACACAGGTCAGAGTGGATGAAAAAGATTAGTACGGTCAAACAGGCAATGTGTGGTGGCTAATATTACATGTTGTGCTCTGCTGCTCTGTTCAATGCTCAGTGCTAAACATTATCTCATTTAGACCACAAGAGTAAACCTGTAACATAGAGATTGCTGTCGTCCTCTTATAAAAAAGGAATCTTACAAAGTATTTGTGCAGTTACTCTAATACATGGAAAACCAGAATTTGAACTCCAATATTCTCATGCTCATTCAACACCCCTTTCATTTCATCACAGCTGGTATTTAATACAGAGCCAATATTTTGTATTAAAAAGTTTGGTAAAATTGTCTACAAAACTAATTTCTATAATGCTAACTAAAACTGTTTTCGCTCAGGCTCCTTATATAATTTTAGAAATGGTTCCTAAAGTTAAAAATTGAGGCAGGCAAATACATAAATCTACAATGGTGCTGAACTATCTCTAATGACTTCACGTTATATTTCTGTGTGTCTATTAAACTTACTCTAATATTACTATAAAAACTTTACCAACCCAATCTTTCTTCTACTCTCTATCCCCCGTATAAACAATCCATGCCGGTAAAGGCCTAAGAGACATCTTGATGGGATAAATACTTCACTTTGCAAATCCTGTGTTTGAAGTACCAGGTTATGTTACACAATTAACTCCCAAATTATCAATTTTTGATGCTTAATATTCTTTACATCACATTTACAGAAAGGGTTAGAATAACCTTCCTTAAGTTCCACCCATAAAGAAAGGATCCAAATGTATTAATATTTTGGAACATTAATAAATATTCCAAGATTCTCTTCATCATTTTTCCTAGAATTAGTGCACATGTTTCTCAAGTTTACAAGAAATGAACTTCATTCTTAACAACATCATTTCTTAAAGGTCTTTTAAGTCACTGCAACCGACTGACATTTTTTTTTTATTCATTCAGCAAATACAAAGTATGTGTTAAAACCAGACACTCGCTGTTCCAGATCCTGAGGACATACAATAAGACAGACAAGAGTGCCATCAATCCTAGAAAGATTGGAGATAAGGGGAGATGGCTCAGCAGTTAAGAGCAAGCTGCTCTGGTAAGAACCTAGGTTAGCAGCCACATGGCAGCTAACAACTGGCCATAAGTCCAGTTCTAAGGGATCCAGCGTCCTCTACTGGTCTCCACAGGCACTGCACAACATGGGTGCACTTAAACACAGGCAAAACACACAAATAAAATAAGAAAAAAAAAATTAACCATAGTTGATGGTATATCCACTTGGGAGGCAGAGGCAGGCAGATCTTTGTGAGATCAAGGATCAAGGCCAGCCTGCTCTACCTATTGAGTTCCAGCCATATGGGCTCCAGGGAGAACTTGTCTCAAAAAGACCAAATAGATAAATAAATAAAATTTTAAAGACAGACAAGACAAACCAGCTCCCTAGTCTCATGGAGTTTGTAGTCACATGAGACAATGCAACCAATTAATAAATAAGAGTCACCTTCAACTGTACTATGTGCTTTACAGAAAACTCAGATCTGTGGAGGTACAGTGACAGACAGAATGGCAGTTTCAGATCAGATCAAGGAAAGAAGGGGACTTACACAGAGATGTGACTGGCAAGGAGACTGACACTCAAAACTGAAGTGGAAAAGCGTTCTGGGTAGGCAGGAAAATGAGAACAAAAGTCACAAATTAGGCATATTTAAAACACAGAAAGTGTCTCAGCTGTGTCAGGGGTAATGATCTAGACAGAGAAAGAGATGGAAGTTCAGACTCTCTGAAGAAAGTCATATAAAATGTGGAGTTTTATTCACTAAAAAGAGTCAAAACTTGAGGAAAATAAAATATTTATTAAGTTCACATACATGCTTGTTGCTGCACTCTGCACTCAATGAAATTCATCTAAAGAGAGCGACACTGGTACAGATCCCAGAGCTAGATGGACCGCTAAGAGAATATAAAGCTGTCATTTTACATATACAGAAACTAGGGGCCTGAGAAAAGGATATCAATCCCACTGCTCCATTAATAGCTGGGAGAAACAGCACCAAAATTAAGCAAAAGAAATGAGGGTATCTGGGATACATCCTCAACTCAAAGAAGACATGAATTAGAAAACTGCTTTTTTTGTGTTCACAGAGTGCACCACCATGAATTAGATTTACAAGACTCATCATAGGTTCTTGTGGCAGCCTCCAACCTCAATATAAAATTGAAAAACTTAAATGAGGCACATAGCCAGTAACTGAAAAATTCCAGTAGTCTAATCCTACCTCACTAAATGCACCATAACTTGTAGACTGATTCAACTAGTGAACAACAAGGACCTACTATGTGCAAGGAGTTGCACAGAAAGACAAAAAACTAAAGTCCAGAGATGATAACACATGTATACAGAGAGACAAATCCACACAAACACTGACATACAGTACATACACCACAGCTCATGTAAGGTAGAAATGGCAGCATGCCTCTCTCATAATGCAACATGAGAGTTACAAAATGCTGTTCAGGTCAGTTGAAGGAATCAGGAGGCAGCATGCAGGCCTGTTCTTGAAGAATGGGTGGAATCTGCAGATAGGGAGAGCATTTTAAACAACAGGTAGAGCAGGGGCAAAAATCATTTGTAAAACTGCAATCAGGCCCTCTGCAGGAGAAATCCAAGGTGTACATTAATTTTATAGCAACTACCTCCAACTTGGAGAAAAAAATTGAGAGGCACTTAATATTATTTCAACAATACAACAATTTCAAATCTGTATTCATTGTCTTAATACAAATATGCTTTATAATATAAACAACTTTAAGCTTAGATCAGACTATTAAGTCACACAATTGTTTTCCAAAAGGAATGAAACAGGATTTCAAAAAATTTTTTAAAACTTACATCACAGGAAATCGAATTAGAAAATCACTTCAGCAGGTCAATGCCAAAAGAAATGGCAAAAGTACATCATTTTAGGGGAAAGTATATCATGCAAGGTGTTTAAAATGCAGCATCTAAGACCTTACAACATAGGGAAGATGAAGAAGTACTGTTAATGTTATAAGATTAAGGGGCTGGAGAGACAGTTCAGTGCTTAAGAGCACTGGTTGCTATTGCAGAAGACCTGGGTTTGTATCCCAGCACCCCCATGGCAGCTAACAAATGCTCGTAACTGTCCAGTTCCAGGGGATCCAACACCATTTTCTGTCCTCCACAAGCACTGAATGACAGGGGTACACTTACACACATTCAGGCAGCATACTCATATGTATAAAATAAAAATAAATCAAAAAATTTTAATATATTAGATTAAGTGCTTTTTCTTTTTATTTAGACAAATCTGTAGTTTCTCTAATAATGCCTGCATGACTGCTCCAATCTGCAATTCATTTTCTGCTTTTCTGGAAAATTAACTGAGTTGAAACCAATAAGAAACACAGTCTGGGTTACTTTTAATAATCTTGTTAGAAGTTCATTTTGTCTTCAGTAAATCAAAAAATTATTTTAACAGTCTTCTCTCCAACCAGACCAAGCATCAAAGCTAATCCACGTGTCACCCCTGTGCTCATTTTCTCCCCTGTCATTTTAAAAATTCATTTTCCATTATAAGTCGTTGTTGCCCCTGTGATGTTTTCTCTGTGACATCTGTACTTATCATCAGAATACTGTGAAATTCTTTGAACTGTATCCCTACCCTAAATGGCACTGGTTTGGTGTAATGACCAAGAAAGCCAAGTGGTTTTGAAAGTAGGGAAATAATACAGTGAATGAAACTGAACTCTACTGTGAAAAGAACCTTAGATATGTGCCTACATGGAAAGCTACTTGTGATGCAAGAAAAATTTTTAATTGTGGTTCTTTACCAAGATTCCTTTCTTTTACTGCTTTAAAGTTCACATGATTTGTGATTCTCTGAATCCGACATGTATCTTCTTCACATGTGTGTTTTTCTTTGGAAGGTTCACGCCTCTGCATCCCAAACTCAGAACTGGAATTCTCCTCAGTCTGAGAGACTCAGGGGAAATCCCCATTGCTCCACTCCACTCTGCACTGTGGGAAGGTGCACTCATGTATAATAAGCTCCTTATTTAGCCCCACATTTACATATTTGTACAGATTTCTCATCATAATACCTGCCTCACAATGCCCTCTTCAAAGGTAGCACTGAAGAAGATAATGATATATACATAATGTACATATGTACAATGTAATGATATATATATACATATGTAATATAAGTACATAGAAATGGATATATAAAGATCCAAAGCACATTTATGACAAAACACAGTCAAATGAGATTCAAGTATTAAAGTTGATATAAGTCATCAAGATATTGAGGACAGTGTGTCAAGTACATATCCAAGAGCAAGTCACAGAACGGTAATCAGATCACACCCACGGGAGCAGGACTGGGCCTGGGCCATGGGAAACCACGGCCTGTAGCTGCCTCTTCTCACTGCGGCAGAGTGGAGACTGCAGCACCTGCACCTCCTCCTAAAGCAGATCAGGCTCAACAGTCTCTCCAAGGACACATGTGCTTCATCACAGGACGAGCAAGCACCACAGGGCTAAATAACAACAAAATGAGTTGGATTAGAAACTAAAGAGCTCGCTGCAAGGACCAGTCTGACCACGGGAGGGCAGTTCCTACCTCTTAGAGGTGTGCTGGCTAGCAAGTTGTTTCCCAGCCCTCTCCATCAGTAAGTTATGACATGTTTCCAAGGGAAAGAGAAATTGGCAAGAAAAAGAGGGAAATAAGTCGAGAGGAATCTTTTGGCGGTCTTTATGCTAGAACTTCTCACTTCTGCTTAAAAGGGAAGAAAAATGCCATCCAATGTCTGTCACTGCCTGTTGAAAAACCTCATCTTTGCTGTAGTGGCTTACTGTCAGTTTCATGTCTCAAAACCAGTGCCAAAGTCTTCTCTCCTCTGCTATATTCTCACAGAAAATCCAAGGGGGCTTCTCCTTTACCTCCCTTTAGGACAAGAATGTGCATAAAACCCCAGGCAACACAAAAGTCTCAGGCTCTTCCCGTTCTGCGTAGAGGAACGGGCAAGCCAGACAGCCTAGTCTATTCATCTTTAAATTTTCTTTATCCCTTAGAAATGCCCCTCCATAAACCATCTGTGAGAAATACCAAATCTAGTGTTGCTGGGGGTAAAGAAACTCACCATTTTCTTTCTTAAAAACTGCCCCTGTGCACTGGAGAGGCGTCTCAGGGTTTAGGAGCATTTGCTGCTCTAGCAGAGAGCCAAGATTTGGGTCCCAGCACTTACATGGCAGCTCACAACTGTCTGTAATTCCAGTTCCAGGGGATCTAACACCCTCTTCTGGTCTCTCAAGCATCGGGCACACACGTGGTGCACATATATACATGCAGGTAAAACACATATGGTAAAAATCTTTAAAAAACAACCTGCCCACCTTCTTAATAGGTATTTTGCTTCCTGCCTGTTCTACATATTGTTGTATGTGGCACTACACACATGCATACATGCATGTACAAGTGATCATTAAACATATTTTAGGGAAATGAGGCATATAGACATGTGTTCTGAAATAAGCATATAACTGTGTATTAATAAGAAATACTCACACTTTTAAAAATCCTACAAGATTTTTAAAAATGATATGATACATATATTCAAACTGCTTAAAAGAGTAAGACTATGAGACTAGAACATATTATAAAGATCCCTTTCCCTAAGCAAGGAAAAGCCCCTAAAAGCCCGGATCTTTGAAATGATTCTGACCCAAGAGCTGAGGAGCCTATTCATATGACAAAAAGATTCCAACGTGCAGAACCCTGCCACCTCCCAAGGAGACTATCCAAAGGATACTATGAAACAAGTATAGACAGGAAGGTAATTGAAGTTAAAGTCATCAAGATGCTGACGTTTAGTATCTTAGAAGCACATGTCCTAACAAAATGAGTGCATTGTGGCGTCTAAAAGGGATCTCCCTCCGCAGTTACAACCACGTGAGAGGCACTTCCAGCTGTGGACTCGCAGGTACATAAATTACACGACAAAAGACACATATATATGTATATGCATCTACTTATATATAACTAAGAGTGATAATGATTTCCCAGGGCAGTATTGGGAGTGGGGGGAGGAGATCTACCTTGAACCCACAACTATGCAGACTTGAAGGACTGCAACCTTTTCTTCATAATCCTTTTTTTTTCTGAACTGTCTCTGCAGTGTTCTTAACCTAAGTTCCCCCGTGGTTTTTAACGACTCGGCGGGCTGGCTGCAAGTTTATTAAGACCCTGTCCTAACTGCCCTCTGCATTTACTCCAGCGCACTTGTTCAGCTCTGGCGCGAGACCAGTGGAGAACACGAAAAACTTCAGCCGTGGGCGTCCCAGAGTCCCTTCACATTCCGATGGGTGACCTGACACGTCATCCCCGCTCCTCGGCAGATCCTCGGTACAAGCCCTGCCGGGCCACATCTCGGCGCCACCGTCCCTCGGGAACGCGGCTCCACGCGGGGCCCACGGGCGCGCGCCCAGAGCCCGGGTCCCGCGTGGCCCGCGCGAGGCGGCGGGAAGCAGGTCGCTCCGGCGGCGACGGGACTCGACCCGGGAGCCCTCGCCGCACGGCGCGGCTCAGACGCCCGGGACGGCCTCGGCACTCCAGCGCGGGAACGCGGCTCGCCCGAAGCGCCCGGGAAGGCCGCGGGGCTACAGCCGCCACCTGAGGCGCGTCCTCGAGCGCGCGCCCCCGCCGGCCGCGGCCCCGCGCCACTTGCACTAACTTTCCGGGGCGGGGGAGGGGCGCGGGCGGCGCGGGCCGGGCCTTACCTGTGCTCAGATTGTCGCTGAGCTTCAAGGGCACCCTCAGGATGTAGACGAGGAAGAGCACGATGAAGAACCACACGGTCCACAGATACGTCCACGACCACACGACGCAGGACTTGAGCTGCTCCAGAAAGCCGCCGGCCGCTTCAGCCATGTTCGGCCGCCGCTCCCCGCCGCCGGGAGCTCGCGCTCTGCCGGGCTGATTCAGCGCCGCTCGCGCCTAAGCCGCGGGGCCCGGCGCTCCGGAGCCGCCCGCCGCCGGGGACGCGGGCGCGGCGGGAAAGCGAGCGCGCGGCCTGCGCCTCTGCCTGCCTCGGCGGCCTCCCGCCCGGAGCCCCACAAGTGGCTTTCGTGGAGCGGTCACGTGGCCGGCCGCTCCCGTGCCATTCACACTTCTTACACTAATATTTTAGGAAGCGGGTCCCAGCGGCGCGCTGCAGGGAACTCCCGACGTCACAACGCGCGCGTGGGGAGCGCGTCCCGCCCGCCCGCCACACTCCCGCCCGCAGCTGCCAGTTACCCCGACTGCACGCAGTGGGAAACTGAGGTGCGGAGCGCTGGCGCGCCCGGGTTACCTGGAGGTGAGGGCACATTCAGTTGCAACTGTCAATTCCTAGAGGGGCGGTCTTAGTGAGCACTGGATTGTGACTCTCAGGGGCCAGACTTGGAGGGATGACTAAACCCAGAGCAGCTAGGAGACAGAAGGTGTATCTGCGGTTTCCTCGGTTATAGATGCAGTTTACCTTTGTTCTGTTGTTTTGTTTTGTCTTGTTTTGTTCTGGGTTTGTTTTTGTTTTTGTTTTCCCCAAGCAGCGCCGGGGAGCGTTGTCTAAAGATCATTTGACAATGATTTATCCTGCGATTTTTCTAGTGATCACAATTCAAAGATCTCACTTGTTTTCGTATAAATAATTCTCTGGGACAATTTTGGCTTACTTCATCTGAACCTGCTGCTTCAAACAACAGCTACAAAAAAATAATGAGCATTTTTCCCAGTGCCCAATAAAATACTAAGCTTATTTTATAGAACGTTTTCTCTTATTACATCTAGTCTGTTTCTGCCCATACATGATTTAACTTTTAATGTATTAGATATTAATGAAGTAATTGCAGGTTTTCCTAACTGCAACCAAGACATTAAAATTCCGCACTGAACAGAATATTTTATTATAAATTTTGTATTATGTTCAGGCTCAAAACCCAGCACTCCAAACTGTGGCACTTTGTCTATGCCAGTTTGCTGAGTTCCTCGAAGAGAAGGAAACCGAAAGGCCTCAGAAGCAAGGTCCTTCTGACCTCTCATCCTCCATTCCTCCTTTGTCCTCCTAAGCAAAGCCAATCACAGAAACCAAAATTCCTTTTCTCCAAGATAAATTATAAAACTAGACTCCCTCTCCCTCAAGGCAAGCCATAAAACCTAGAAAGGTCAGTCTGTCCCTCTCTACTCCCCTTTGAAGCCCCTTGTTTTAGGGCATTCTGCTTGGTAAACCTCCAGAAGGAATGTTACAGAGGCCAAGAATGTGACCACACAGGCTTTGCTGGGATCCTCCTCAGCCTCTACCATCGCATTACATTGCTTATCCCAAACACATTTCTGCGTGGCTGTCCATTCCCCAACAAACCCCAGCCTAAACATAGCTTTCTCTGGGTCTTTGGATCTTCATTTCTGGAAGCTTCTGTGTCATATAAAACTTAGGCTAACTACATTTGTTAGACTTTCTCTTGTTGACCTGGTTTTCAGGAGGGTTGGCTGTGCCCCTTCATGGTGGGTAAGGAGAGATACCACACCTTTCTGTTCCTACACACCACTGTAGTTTTCCCCATAATAAAATAGGCTGATTTAATTTTCACATGTGGACCTGTTTCTGGCATACATAATAGAACTCCGGTCACATTTTCAGTAATTCCAGCCCCATTCTCCACTACTGTTTTTCCCTCTACCACACTAAGATACAGACTATGATAAGAGATAATGGCTCATGCATACTTTTTTCATAGTTACCTAAAGCACCACACAACCATGTAATTTTTTTTTTCTAGCAAAGATGACTGAGCAACCCACCACACCTCTGCAATTCACAGAACTAAGGTCCTATCTGTTTCATTTAAATACAGATCTAGAGGGGCTACTTTTTTTGCTATCAATGAACCTCAGTGAAGGGACATGAATATGACTCACTTGAGCCACAGCTTTCCAAATAGGTGTTCCTGGAGGGTCTGTCAGCCTCTGGCCGTCGATGGTGTGCAGACAGAGATTGGGGTAGAGAATGTCGATAGCTTTTTCACTTTGAAACAGAAGCAAGAGAATGATCTCTTGCACACTTCAGCCACTTCAGTATAGGTAGAGTGTGGACTATTTGCAGAGCAGGGTGGAGACAGACACAGTTGCATACATAAGCCTAAGTCTCATAGTATTGGAAACAGCCAATACAGAGATTTATGGAAGTGGGGTTTAAGAAGTAGTACGGGGGGACTGGAGAGAGAGCTCAATAGCTAAGAGCACCAGCTGCTCTTGCAGAAGACCAGGGTTCAATTCCCAGCACCTACATGATGACTAACACTATCTGTAACTCCAGTTCTAAGGGATCTGATGCCCTCTCCTTAACTCTGCGGGCCTCACACAACACAGATGCAACTTACACACATTCAGGCAATACACTCATACACATAAAATAAAAATAAAATATTTTTTAAAAAAGAAATATTATGGAGATAAAACTGACAGAATCAAGAATGACAACACGTTAGTTTTAGGTAGCAAATTGCACTAAGGAATAACTAGAAACTTGCAAAGCATTATCTTGAGGTGTCTCTGTGAGGTTTTTTTTCCAAAGGAAATTGGTCTGTGAGTCAAAGTACACTAGAGGGGAAATATACACCTTCAAGTCAGACAGGCATGATTCAGGGACCTGGAGACAACAAAAAGCAGAAAAGAAGAATGTACTTATTTCCCAGAATAGAGACCTCTTCCTCTGTTGTCCTTGGCCCTGAAATCTCCAAGCTCGGCCTTTGGGCTTAAGGACTTATACCAGTGTGAACCTCCCTGGATTCTCAGGCTTTCAGCCTCTGACTGTGAACTGCACCTTTTCCCTGGATGTAGGCCTTTGAGATGGAGCTGAGCCATGCTAGCGCCTCTCCTGGTTCTCCAGCTTGCAGGTGGCCTGTGTGGGATTTCTCATAGGGCGTAATGTTGCCCAATAAGTCAGTCTCTCCCTCTCCCTCTTCTTTTTTTCTTCTCTCCCTCTTCTTTCCCCTTTACATTTAACTGACCCTCAAGACATCATAATGCAGATTTGTCACTTCTGTTTGTACCCAGTCATGGCCTTTTGGTATAACTGATTGTTGCTCATGGAAAAAAAAGGCAATGGGCTCCCTGCCTCCAGTTTTAGCATCATCGCCCAACCCCACATCACCACATGTCCTGCTAAAGGATGAAATCCAGGCGGTATACACACCTTTAGCAGAGCACTTTTGCCCACTTCATAAGAGAGCATTTTGACAAATATACCATCTTCTTTCCTACCTTCGATCTGCTCCACAAAACAGCCCACCATATGTGTCTCTAACTACCTTCCCCCAGTCAGGCATTCTCTTCTTCCACAACTGCAGAGTTTTCAGAGATGCTCCTCTGTCACGCCAGCTCCACCAGACACACCCTGCCCTCCATGCAGTGACCAGGAAGCTTGTGGTGGGTAATTAAAGCAGAGCCTTGCAGTGCTGGGCCCTTTTTCCTGACCCTGCAGTTCAGTCCCTGGTTGCTTCTTGCAAGTTACTGAGTTTCCCTGAGCTATGGTTCCTTCGTCTGGAAGTGGGTTCCCTTCTACCTGTTCCAACGGGATGTCCTAGTTTGCCTTCAGTCACTGTGACAAAACACTCTGACCAATACCAACTTCGGGAGGAATGGATTTATTTTGTTTACATTTTCCTAGTCACGTAGTTCATCACTTAGGGAGCCCAAGGTAGGAACTGAGGGCAGGAACCTGGAGACAGGAACTGGAGCACAGGCCACAGAGGAAAGCTGCTTACTGGCTTGCTCCCCTGGACCATGCTCAGCCTGCTTTCTTACACAATACAGAACAACCTGCCCAGAGATGGCACCGCCCACATCTCTCAATAATCAAGAAAATACCCCTACAGACATGGCCAAGGGCCAATCCAATGGAGGCAATTCCCCAACTGAGGCTCCCTCAACCCAGGTGTATCAAGTTGACACTAAAGCTATCCAGCACAATTAACCCCTTGTCAACTTGACACACAAATACATCACTATTAAAACACAATCTTTCTATTTCTTGCTCCCAAAGTATATCAGCACATAAGACAGTACAACCTTAAAAGTCTCACAGTCCTTTAAAAAATCCGAACACTCAAAAGTTCACAATCCCTTTCAAAAGTCTCTTAACTCTGGTACTATCTTATTTCAGAGGGAAGAACTGGGCACACCTAAGCAAAACCTAAGTCCAGTAAAGTAGCTGGAGAGTGGACATCTGGGATTCACCATCTTCTGGGCTCCAAAGACTTTCAGCAGTTCCACTTCCTAGCTCCATTCCACACCTGCTGGTTCATCCCATGATCCTGGCATCTTCAAAACGCTGTCTCCACTGAGCCGGAGGCTGCACCTTCTACCAATGGGCTCTTCTGGCCTTTCCTGGTGCAAAACCTCAGATTTTCTCCATGCACCTGCCATCCCGGGGGCTTCACTGCAACTGAAGCTACACTCTCACCAGTGGCCTTTCCTGGCCTCTCACAGTGCCAAACCTCAGCTGCTCTCTGTGACCCCTTCATGCTTTCAACACCAGAACCATGCCTTTGTGCATCTTGAATGAAATGTACACCAGAAGTGTTGAGCCAAATCTTTTCCTTTCTGCTAGTAAATTAGGACCTCTAGTGTTAAATAATTTGTTGTTGGTTTTAGTCTTCTTCATCTCCTATTGCATGTAGTGCTATGTTGGGCATGCAGAGCATGTTTAATAAATAATAAATAAATAAATACTCAGTATCAAAGAAAAGAATGAAAAATCTATCGTATCAAAAAAAACCCAGAAATCTTACATCTTATTAACACAGTGTGTTCTCATTCCTGGCCGACAGATTTGACTCAAGGGTAAAATTTAAGATTTAAATTTTTATGATGCCTTCCATCATATAATAAGCTTCCTTGGATGTTTGTTTCAGAAGATATAACCATATCTAGATTAGATAATATGAGTTAAGTGACCCTTAACTCATAGAAATTATGTCAAAAACAATACAATCCTAAAATCCTCTCAGACTGATTTATATACAATCATGTGTAATGAGATTTGGGGAATGATGGGAATATGATGGTAGTCACAAAATAGAATATTGTCAATTTAAGTATGCTCTGTTATATTTGCACAATGGCCAAACTGTATTATGGTACGTACGATATGTGTGTGTTATGTATGTGTATGTGTGATGCATTTGTCTACACATGTGCAAAGGTCAAAAGACAACTTCAGCTGGCATTCCTAAGCCAGCAAGCCAGCTAGCCAGCAAGCCCCAGAAAGCCCCAAAGATCTGCCTGTCTGTGCCTACTCAGTGCTCGGTTGACAAGTGGGAACCATCATGCCTTGCTTCGTTTACATGGGTTCTGGGACTGGAACTCAAGTCTTCATGCTTGCAACACAAGTGCTTTTTCAACTGAGTTATCCCCCTAGCCCAAAATGTGCATTTTATTCTGATAAAATATCTGAGCAGAATAAGAAAAAAAAACAGAATAAGAAATTCAAAAGTTATTTTAAAGTATATCTCTTGTTTCTTATTTTGTAAGTAATATTTGGAAGTATCTATATTGCAATAGTCTTTAGCTTTATACCCTGGTGTAATTAAAAAAAAACATTTTTACAAAGTATTTTCTAAGTTCACCTAAGATTTAAAAACCAGGAATAACTGGTTTGTCTGTTTTGTCTTTGTTTGAAAAAAATCTCGTCATGTTCATTAGTGGGATTTATGAATTAACTGGTGAATGACCTGTGTTCTTAAGTAACAATCTATATAAACAGCTATTTTTATTTAGTGACTTACCTAGAATTCAACAAGTACAAATGCAATCTACTTAATTTCTGAGAACAAATAAAAGCAGAAAAACAGGTTTGGAAGGGAATTTACCATCTCGAACTTCTCCAAACCAATGTCCTCTTTCATAGTGAATTAAAGAGATGGAATTTCAAGAAACAATATGTAGTTGAAAGAATTTTTAACATAGCATAAGGTCTGCGGAAAAGTTCCTTACAATATAGTTCTGTATATATAAAGAAGAACGCATTTGTGTAATGGAGATAAGTATATGTCTTAGCTATACAGCAAGTGATTCACAATGGCTAGTTTTAGAAATTATGTGATGAGCTATAATCACACTTACCTTTCTTTCATCCATTCCTGACAATGGTATCTATGCAAAGATGTTCTATGCAAAGCTCTTTTTTTAATTTTCTAAAAATATTTTATTATTGTTGTTTTATTTTATGTGTATGAATGTATTACCTGCATGCATGCAAGTGCACCCATGTCACGTAATGCCCAGGAAGTTTAGAAGAGGTTATCAGATACCCCTAGAACTGAAGTTACAGATGGTTGTTAGCTGCCATGTGAGTGCTGGGAAAAGAATCTGGGTCCTCTGCAAGAGTAACCAGTGCTCTTAACTGCTGAGCCTTCTCTCCAGGCCCAAGCTTTTCTTTTTAAAAACAAAACAAACCTTTTTTTGTTTATTTTATGTGATGAGTGTTATGCCTGAATGTAAGTGCACCCATGTTTTGCAGTGCCTGAGGAGGCCAGAAGAGGGTGTCAGATCCCCTAGAACTGGAGTTACACATTGCAATCTAAATAGTGTGTAAATGTGATCATGTACTTATATTCTCGATACTCAAACCCAATAGTGTTGACTTTTCTTCTTTTTGTTACTACAGAGCTTCTAATCCAATCTAAAAACCCATTTAGTGGGGGGAGGGGGAGTTAGAGCATGACTTTCAGGAGTTAGTTCTCTTTTTTGCACTGTGCAGGTTCTCAGTATCAAACTCAGCTTCTCAGGTACGAGCCATTTCATCAGTCCCAAAATTTCTTTTTTAAAATATTGTATTATTTAATTTCGTATGTATGAGTGTATTGCCTGCATGAATGCAATTACACTTATTTCGTGCAATGCCTGTGGAGGTCGGAAGAGAGTGTCCGATCTTCTGGAACTGGAGTTACAGGCAGTTGTTAGCCTCCGTGTGGGTGTGGGAACCAAACCTGGGTCCTCTGCAAGAACAGCCACTGAGTCATCTCTCCAGCACCCAAAGGTTCCTTTTTTAAAATATAGTAGACATGTTCTAAAGATCAGCAACTGTCTCAATTTTGTTAAAACTGCGTATTTTTGGTTAATAACTGGCTTGGGTTTCAGGATCCCAAATCACTAAAGTTCTTATTACTAAAATCACATGCTTTCAAAAATGGATAACTGCCCAAGTGATAACTATCACATAAAGTAATTCCAAGTCAAGAACAACACAATATACTGCCATACTGGGCCTTTAATCTCAGCACTTGGGCAGATCTCTGTAAGACTGAGGACAGCCTGGTCTACATAGTGAGTTTTAGGCTAGCCGAAGCTACCAGGACATCCTGTCTAAAAATTTTTAATTTTTAAAAATACTTCCCATGTACATGCTGTATTACTACATGGTTTTGGCTTCACATTTCAAGTTCATGCACACAGACCTCCAAAGCAGCTGACAGATTTAGATACATAATTAAATGATATTTTTGCATTGAAAGAAACCAGAAAGCAGATTAGAATGATATTATAAAATTACCAGTAGATTTAAGAAAATCAAACGGCTGTGGTGAAAGCTTACATTTGGTTTTACTGACACAACATTTATTCTTAAATTTCTGCAAATTGATTCTATTATTATACCAAAGATGAACTGCCTTCTACTTTGTGGGCTACATTTAATTTTGTTCTCATTTCTAATATGGAACACTACATTTAGGGAAATAAATTAAAGAAGAAATTTCATAGTCATGTGAAACTTAATTCAAAAAAGAAAAGAAAAGAAAAGAAAGAAGAGGGGGAAACCCAGATTATTTTTTGTCTTAAAATAAATTTCAGGCTGGAGAGCTGAGTTAAGGTTAGTTAAGAGCACCTACTACTTTTGCAAAGAACCTGAATTTAGTTTTCCGAACCTATGTCACATCAGGTGACTCACAACCCCCTATAACCCAGATCTAGGAGATCTGATGCCCTCTTCTGGCCTCTGAGGACACCTGCACGCATGTGGATACATACACATATATACAGGAATAAAAATAAATCTTTTTAATATTTTATTTATTATTATTTTATTTCATATGTATGAGTATATTCCCTGCATGTATGTAAGTGCACCCATATCGTGCAATGTACCCATATGGTGCAATGCCCATGGAGGTCAGAAGAGAGTGTTAGATTCCCCTGGAATTGGTGTTACTGTTGTTGGCCACCATGTGGGTGCTGGGAATCGAACCCAGGTTCTCTGCAAGAGCAGTCAGTGCTCTTAACCACTGAGCCATCTCTCCAGCCCCAAATAAATCGTTTTAAGAATACATTTTAGGAAACAGAGTCCTACAGGCTCCTAGATCCTTGCCCATATGAACCTACAGCAATGGTGTCAGCATGCACAAGACTCATGTAAACTCAAGCAGACAAAAACCCAGCACAGAACTATGGAAATGGACAACAGGCCCCAACCTTAATCAAAGAACTATTGGCAGCTGATTACTGCTGGGTGAAAAAGAGCTGATCTTCTTAAAAGGAGGAATTCTAGATAGTCTATCTAGACCTCACCAGATGAACTTGCACTGAGGGGCATCTGGGGACACTAACTTGACTCAATAGACCTTAACACAAATGCCAGAATGTATGAATTCCAGTGGGGAGTTGGCCTATGAGAGGGTGACCGTGGGGAAGAGGGTATAAGGATGACTAGGATGTTCTGTATCAAATGCACAAAAATTCAATAAAAAGATTTACACACACTCACGCACATGCACACACACACAAAACCCTCAGCAATCAGTGTAGGCAAGCTTCATGCCTATAAGTCATGGCTAATTGATTCACACGTTGACCATCCCAGCGCAGGCAGCTATGACTTGGCTCTAGTATACACTGTCAGGTGGTCTTGGCTCCATGTCCAAAGTGATTCCATCTTGGGCAGAATTCTCTGGAGTTGACAATATGTAGTCTCTCTCCTGATTATTTTGATAATATGAACTGTCAGTGAATGAGGGAACCTCAACGTGATTAATTATGTATGTTTTCTTTAAGTAGATTTTAATTGATGAATTCTAATGGTGACTTTTACTTTGATGAACAAGCTCATGTAGTTACAATGGAAAAGACACCGCTCATTTTTCTCCCTTAGCCCCAGAAAACAACCTGACAACGATGCAGCTCTAGATTTTTTTCTGAGCCTAACTTTTGCTTTAATGTGAAGTGCCTCTTAGTTAAATATAAGCTTGTTTATTTTTTAAAGTTTAACTTCATTTGACTATGATGTACATATAGAAAATTACAGGAATTTTGTACAGCTTTTGTTTGCTGAGCGAACTTTGTATTAAAGCCAGTCTTTTCAAGTACACATTTCAGTGACTGTGGCAAATTCAGTCATATGACTGTAACCATCACCAGTTCCACAGCATCTCCCCACCCCTGAATATAGCCCTGTGCCCACCATCACTCCCACTCCTCTCCCTGCCTGCCTCTGGCAAATACTAACCAAGTTTCTGTCTTTATGGATTGCCTGTTCTGGGAATTTATCATAAATTGATTCACACAAGAAGAAAAAAAAGAATATATTTTAGGGTATTATTAAGTAATGTGATTGCCTACTAGCCTAAGTTAACTGTATTTCTCATATTAATCCTGGCCTCTCTTCTCCACTTTGCATTAGAAAATTCATTCCAAGTTTTCATTTTATTCTGTACTTCAACGCTTTGTACAGTAGCACATGTAACTATAATGAGTGTTGTGTTCTTGTTAGTAATTAAAGTTACTGAACATGGATTATAACTGAAGCTGTGACTTCCCTTGAGTTTTTCCTTCCCTTCCCACTCAAATTTGTCTTCATAAGTGCTAGGCATGGTGGCATGCATCTTTAATCCAAGCAGTCAGGAGGCAGAGGCAGGCAGATCCATATGAGATCAAGGCCAGCTTGGTCTACAAAGTGAATTCCAGGCCAGTTTGGGCTACAGGGAGATTTGGCTCAAAAAAAAAATATCCTCATAATACTATTTTTACAGTACAATTTTGTCTCTTGGAACAAGTGTGAGCTGAAGTCATCCAAATATGCAAGCAAGTCAGTTTGAATTAACTTGTCAAGTAGAGCTTGGAAAAACTAGGGCAGACAAGGAAACCTAGATTTAATTATCTGCGCTTCTGTTTCTTATATTCATTGTGTAATGCACCTGTATTCCAATACAAGACATGTATCTTGCAACTCAAGCTCTTCCCTTAGCCTCCCAACGTTGGCGTTACAAGTGTGTGCCAACTGCTGTCAAGTATTCTTTGTGGCATGGTCCGTTAGTCTGTGATGGTTTGTTAGATCCCCACACAGAGCTAGCACGGGTATTGAATACTAAACTGAATTGCAATGAGTATGCTGAGTTGAGAGTGGAGAGGAATACGGTTGTAGCTTCATTTCTTGACCACTCAATAAAGTAGAAGTCTGTGTGATTTTCATGTAAGAAGGAACCAATGCATGTACACAAAAGAAACATTTCAGTTCGAGAGGGCTGGGGTAATGGCTCAGTCACTACAGCGCTCGCGGCACAAGCGTGAGGACTTGAGTTTGGATCCCCAGCCACAGCATAAAAGGCTGGGCATGGTGACGCACTTCTGCAACCCCAGAATTGAGTTATATACATGGGAGGAGGCGTGGATACAGGCAGAGTCCTGGAACTCATTGGCCAAATTGGTGCTTTCAAGGTTCAGTGACAACCCCATTTAGAAAAGAAAGGTGGAGAGTGATCTAGAAAGGTACCCAATGTTGACTTCTGTCTTCCACACACAGAAGCACACACAGAAACACACACACACACACACAAGCACATACTCACATTAACACACACATGCACCAACTACCACTGCAACCATGAAAAAAATTCAGTTTGAGGGACAATTATCTAACAGATCCATCAGCTAGCTTCAGATCAGGGAGAATATTCTAACAGAAGTGGGACCCACCACTCAGCCTCCTCATCTGTTAAATTAGGACCAGCAATTGCCTATATTATCAAGTCAAAGGGTATTCCTGCAGAAGATGGAAGAGTGCACCACCAACTCATCCCAATCACCTGGGACTTTCCTGATTGTAAAACTGAAAGTCTCATGTCTGGGAACTCCCAGTCACAGTTGGTCTAAATGACCTTTGGGTTTTCCTTCTTTCAAGTTTTAAGCCAACTCTGAACCAAACTAGGAGGTATGAGGAAGTTTATTTTCTGTGTGGGGCTTTCTTTCCATAGATGCCTTGACTTTTATTTCTTTCACTTGTCTACTTTCAAAATCTATTTTCAAAGCTATTTATCTATGCATACATAATTTATGTCATTTCAAAAAATTCTTGTAAGTGCTATGCAAAATCAGATATCAAAAGCATAAAATAAAATAATATATCTGAATTTTTCTTAGCATCAATCTTAGGAGTTAGGGGGCAAGTAACAAGCTTCAATATGCTGATTAAACTTAATTCTTTCATATAGGTAGGAACAAACACATGAGTATATATTATACATCTTTAATTTAAAAATCGTAAGAGCATGTGGATATAAAGAGCAACAGCTAAAAAATTCTGTTCTTTGCCCTTTTCTTATTTACTACTTATTAATTTTCTTTATTGCTTTACTAAGATTGTGGAAAGCAAATATAGCTCTGTGTACTTTAAGGATGGACTTCATTTTGAGAACTGTGCCATAGAGCAATTTCTTCATTGTGCAAACATTACAGAGTTGGTAAGATGGCTATAGTCACTAAGTGATAGGACCTCCTGTGTTCTCCATTGGACATGTGACATAAGGTAGATTGAAGCATTATCCTATAGTACCTGAATGTAACAACACTAAGCAAGGGTTTGATAAAAAGATATAGGAAGCTGGTGTGGTGGCACAGACCTATAATCCCAGCTCTCAGGAGGCAGAGAGGCAGGGTTGCTAGGAACTTGAGAACTCTTTGGACTATATCGTAAATGCCATGCCAGCCACAGCTACATTGTGAGATACTGGGTTTATAAATTTTATTTATTTGTTTTTATTTTATGTGTATGAGTGTATTGCTGCATGTATGTTAGTGCACCCGTGTCGTGCAGTGCCCAAGGAGGAGAGAAAAGGGTGTCAGATCCCCTGGAACTAGAGTTATAGATAGTTGTTAGTCACCCTGTGGGTGCTGGAATTTGAACCTAGGTCTTCTGCAAGAATAGCCAGTGTTCTGAACCACTGAACCATCTCTCTGGCCCCAAGATATTGTTTCTTAAAAAGTAGGGGTAAAGTGGGTGTGGTGGCACACACCTTTAGTCCCAGCACTGGGGAGGCAGAGGCAGGCAAATCTCTGCGAGTTTAAGGTCAGCCTGGTCCACATAGTGAGTTCCAGGCCTGCTGGGAGGGAGAGATCTTGTCTCAAAAAGACAGAAAAAAAAATGGGTGAGAGGCTCTGGAAAGATGGCTCAACAGTTAATAGAACTGACTGCCTTTGCAGAGGACCTAGATTAGATTGCCAGCACCCACATTGCTGCTAACAACTGTCTGTAACTCCAGTTCCAAGAGATTCGGTGCCCTCTTCTGGCCTCCTAACGCATTGCACACATGTGATACACTTACATACAAGTAGGCAAAACATTCACACACATAACAAACATATCAAAAAATATTTTTAAGTATGGGAGCTGGGTGTGGTGGTGCACACTTTTAGTTCAAGCACTTGGGGGACAAAGGCAGGCTAATTTTTGCAAGATCAAAGCCAGCCTGGTCTACAGAGTAAATTCCAGGCCAGCTGGGGCTACAGAGAGACCCTGTTATAAGAAAACAAAACAAAACAAAATGTACAGGAAGAAACTGGAAACTCAGCTGTGGTGGTTTGAATGAGAAATGTCCCTATAAACTCAGGTGCTTGAACCCTTAATTCCCAGTTTGTGGCACTGGTAAGGAAGTCATGGGATCTCTAGGAGATTCAGCCTTGCTGGAGAAAGTATGTCACTTGGGGAGGGTGCTGAGAGTTACTAGCTTCACCCACTTCCAGGTGGCTCTCTTTGTTCTTTTTGCAGTTCAAGATGTGAGGGAGCACTCAGCCTCCTGCTCCTGCCAAGATGCTTGCCTCCTGGTGTCCTGCCTCCCCACTGTGATGGACTTTTTTTTTGTCTTTTTGAGACTAGCAGCTCCAGGTGGCCGGGAACTCACTATGTGGGCCAGGCTGACCTTAAACTCACAGAGATCTGCCTGCCTCTGCCTCCTGAGTGCTAAGATTAAAGGTGTGTGCTTCTGGGTCCATGATGAACTCTTTATACCTCTGGAACCTTAAGCCAAAACAAACTCTCCCTTCTATAAATTTCTTTGGTCATGGTATTTTATCATAGCAATAGAAAAGTAACTACACATCTACTTTGAGAAAACTGCTCTTCACAGAAATTAAGACTGCCATTCTAATCTTGTCCAGAAAATACGTCAGTTCCAAGAAAAATATAGCTGGAGAGGACAAAAGTAAATCCAAATAAAGCAGCTATGTGGGGATTAAAATTGTTATATAGTAGGAACACTGTGAAAGTTAGTAATAAACCAAAATGATCTCCAAACTTTGGTCAGCAAGAAAAGTGATTTGAACTCACTCCCAAAATCAGCATATCATTTTATTTATAGGTTAATAAATTACATAATTCTAAATACATTAAATATACAATAAAAATAAGTACATAGGTATTTAAAACACAAACATGAACATCAGTTTTAGTATATCTTCCCTAGAAATCAAATTCATTGTTTATGTGATATGGAGAATTTATGTATTGACTTAGTTCATTATTTCCAAGTTCTTTGAAGGCACACAGTGATCTTCTATTAATCTTTTAGAAAATTTCCAACATTTGCAAACTGAACTCATTCTACCCTGCAGAGCAGAATGCATCATCAATGTGACACATCCTCCTGTGGAAGTTATACTTTACTCTCACATCTTCATCTTTTCACTGGCTGAGAGTCAATGGAGATGCCCCCTGAGGAGCTATCCTTCATATTTATCATATGCATATTTATCATGTTCAAAGAAAATCTTTACCTTTCTTTCCAGGAAGATCATGATTTCACTTTCTGAGTGACTTGCATATTGGGTTGCTTCTTATATATTCCTAGGCCCTTGCTCAGAGGGTAGAAAGAGTTGTTTTTTAAAAAGTACAAAGCCAGCCTGGTCTATATAGTGGGTTCAGGCCCGCTGGGGCTACAGGGAGACCCTGCCTCAAAAATGAAAATCACCTAATGAAAACTGTGTACTCTTAGGTCCGAGTTTAGAGTGCAAAAATAGCTTTTTGTTACTGTGGATGAATAGAGCTTCATGATGGAATAAGTAGGTTGTGCTAAGCAGTATGTGTGTTAGGGCTGGAGGAAACTGTACTTCCACTCTGGACATTAAATCATATGGCTTCTAGCTTGAAAGTTGTTGAACAGTTGGTAAGAAAAGGAACATGTAAGCATTTTTTTCTTATGAATATATGTAACTAAGTCATAGCAAATAATAACCATGCTCCAGAAGAAAAAAGAAAGAAAAAGAGAGAAGTGGAGAAGGAAGGACGAAGGAAGGGAGAAAGGTGGACACTCTCCTTTGAATCTGACAATTTCCAGACAACATTCCCTCTGGACATTACCTCTCATAGTAGCATACTCCTAGATATATGTGAAGGTTGAAGTTTTTCATAGCATTTGCAGGCTGGTAAGATGACTCAGTGGGTAAAGGTGCTTGCCACCAAGTCTGATGACTTGAGTTTGATTCCCAGATCCCACATGATAGAAGGAGAGAACCAAATTGTCCAATTGTCTCTGCAGCATAAGTGCACATAAACTCATAAAATAAATATGTAAATCTAAAATTAAAAATCAATGCCTGGTTTATGCAAGAACTTTAAGTTCATTTTTTTCACTTACACAATAATCAGGAAACCTGATGTATATGTATTTGGAATCAACTGGGTAGTGAGAGATGTGATGGAAACTCTGGCATCCTGCAGTCCTCTTCATCACCTGTCTCTTGCCATACTGGTCCAGTACTGAATTTGTATGCCCTGACTCTATGAGTGACTACTGAGGACTTTCCACGGCAGTGTGTTATAGGATCTGGGGATTCAGGTTTGAATTACTTAAGACTATTTCCACTTGATTATTTAGAAAATCTAAATGATAATGGTTTAACTAGAACAGATCTTCTCACATGAGAAGATGTTCAAAGTCTAGGAAATCATCAAGGTTCATATTGTTGTACCTTGAAGGATATATATTTTTTTCTTAAATAATCAATAAAAGACTTTATGTTTTAAAGCAGGTTTCTGTAAACTTTTCCTGTAAAGGGCCAGATAATATTTTAGACATTGCAAGTCAAGGAGAAAAGCAGATACTGATATATATGAAGAAAGAAACAGGGCTGGGAATGTAACTTAATTGGTAGAGTGCTTGCCTAAAATGCATGAGGCTTTGGGTTCAGTCTTCAGCATTGCACAAAACTGGGAAGGGTAGAACATGCCTGTAATCTCAGCAGTTGGAATATACAAGCAAGAGGATCATAAGTTTAAGGCCATCCTCAGCTACATAGTGAGTTAACATGGCCACCTTACACTACAGGAGACCGTGTCTCAAACAAAACAAATACAAAAGAAAAAAAGCAAATTTCCACAAGTTTTACCAGAGAAAAGAAGTTTTAAAAGAAAATATAATACAGACCCACTAATGAGGTAAATAGAGTCATTTTTAAAGGAAGGTGAATTATCATTCTCTGAGTTGGTGTTAAAGTTAGTCTTTTCTATCATCATAGTGGAAACATGGCTTCCTTTGCTCACACAGCTTTCCTGTGGGTCTCTGAAAAACAAAGATTTCACTCCTGAGACCCATCAGAATATGCTGCCCACATCTCTCCATTTATTTGTCTATCTTTGAATGTCAGATACTTTGTCTCATGAGGTAGTGAATTACAAGCACAGACTTTCTGCTAAGATTCCTTGGGTTTGAATTCCAACTAGTCTACACATTACCTACAAGATCTTTGACTACTTAATCCATCTAGAAGCTTCTACTTCCTCATCTATCAAATGTGTAATAATACCTACTTCACAAGACTATAATGAATAAATGAATTATGCACAAATCTTTAGAGCACTGCATAACATACTTTCACACAGCTGATACAGATGTTGTCAATGTGAAAACCACAGCTCTCACCTCAAAAGAAAGAAAAGAGCTTACTCTGGAGGCAAGTATAAATGGCAAAGGCTTGGGAACCCAAATCATGGAAATAGTTCACACAGTTATTATAACAGAACAAAGAAAATCATAAACCAAAAGCATTTTTCAAGTACATGTGTGGAAAAATCAGGTTGATCAGTTATAGCAAAACAGGTAAGTCTCTGCTATGTACTTCAGAGGCTATCTGATGACAGTCTTAGTCTTGGAGTTGGTAAAAGTCAGGGGTCTGCTTGTACATTCCAAAAGGATTTACCTAACATGACACATAAAAGTGGGTAATAAATGACTACTTAGGGAACTAAGATAGCCCCAGATAATTCAGCTTTGAACCTGCAACATTCCAACTCTCCACAATCACGGAAGTCCTAATAATCAGCATTGTAGAATGTTTAATGTTGGTGCAGCTTTTTTTCTGGTAACTGCAATTTACAGCGTTATTCATCTTATTTCTTTTGACTATTTAATAATGTGAAAACTTCTTGACTTTCTGGCTAATGACTAGAATATAGGCTAGATTTAGTTAAAGGAAAACTGATGTATGACATTTGGCATAGAAGGTAGGGCAGACTTTACTCAGGACTGGCACAATAGATGTAGATGGTGAAGTTTGAGCTACAACAAGAAAAGTCGGAAAAGTCAAGGAGCAGAGTGAGGAGAGTGGGTGAATATTTACTAAGAAGAATCAGGAGAAGTCTGAGAGATTCTGGCTAAACCAACCTAATAGGTCATTTGCTCAAGGCAGACCAGGTCGACAGGATTGCACCTGGGAAATGGGGTCAGACAGCAGGATGGAAAATTCTGGCAAACCAAATCCGAGTTTCTGATAAGATCAAACAGTATAGATATTGTTGGAACGACTTACAATATGCACACAATCTGAACTAATGATTTTTACTTAACCTTGTACCAAAAAGCTACTCTTCATAATGTAAATAAGTTCACTGAGTCATATGCTCCTCTTATGACCTGGACTGATGACCTTGCTCCCTAGGGACCCCATTTTGCCCTCCACCCAAGATAGTAAATGAATGTCCAGTGCTTTTATTAGCATATCAAAGTACTGAAAGCAGTGTATTCGTATTCCCATCCTCCTCATTGGAAGCAGTGAGAACTGAGAAGCATGCTTGACAGATAGTTTAGGCCTAGGGATCAAAGGACAAGCTTCTCTGACAAAGTAAGGGTGGATTCAAGCTCGTGATTCTCCAATTCATGCTGGACAGACAATTTGAATAAAAGAATGGGTGAGGCCTGACTTGGGAGCACAGTCCCAGAGAGATCTGAAGGAACAGACTCTCAGAGTTCGGATTCACTCTTGGCCATTAAACTAAATGCTAAGAGCCAGCTTATTGTTTATTCAGGTGCCACCATAACGTGGCTTAGTAACACCTAGAGAGATGAACATGGAAGCCCTAAATTCAAGGCCTAGCTAAAACAGAGTGAGCTCAAATGACCTAGAGTTTGGTCAAGGTGAGAATCTCTGTCAGCATAGCCCAGGGGCTCCAGATCATAGATGCTGGTTTAAGCCTCCATTAGTTAGTGAACTTGCTGTGGGTGACTGACAGAGAAAGGGTGAGTGATGAGGTATAGGACCCTTCAACTGGCTATGTCAAATTTTCAGCCACACTTCTCTCTACCTCCATCCTAAGGATGTTGACAATGTATAAGCCAAAAATTAAAATGACAAGATTTGCATGCTAAAAAGATTATTATCCCTGTGTGGCTAAATAGGACCTGGATTAGAAGGAAAAGAGGGTGGATGGAAAACATCCCAGTATACTATTCCCATAGCCTAGGTTGTTTGTATTAGGGTGGTGGCATTTGGAATAGAAAGGAGTAGATTTATGAAAGATGGATTTGGGAAGTTGGCAGGCCTTACTGTCAATTGGATGTGGTTAATGAGAGATGGGAGAGGGGCTAATTAAACACCCCGGGGGCTCTCATAAACCAAGTCCACTCCCTGTTGTGCACCTTGGGGATTTTGTGGAAGCAGTTCTTACCTGGGAGTACTCTGAGCTACTCTGACTCCTTCCTCTTAACTTAGTTACCATGTTTTTCCTTTTCTGGAACCTTCTCCTGTCTTGTTTCTTATATACTTATCACTATCTGACTTTATTTATTTATTTGTCTTATTTTTATTTTTGAGACAAAGTCTCTAGCCCAGGCTGGCCTCCAGCTTGCTATACAGTCAGGGATGATTTTGAACTCCTGATCCTCCTGTCTCTGCCTCCTGAGTACTAGGATTACAGGTGGGTGCCACCATGTCCTATTTCACGCAGTGCTAGAGATTGGACCCAGGTCTTTGGGCATGCGAAGTTAAACACTGTACCAATTAGGCTACCTCACCAGCCCTGCCTGGAGCATTTTGTTGCTGTTGCTGACTTGTTTAGTGCCTCTCTCCCTGGTAGTGAATAAAGACCTTTACTGTGCAGCTCACTGTTGCATTCCTATGTGTCTGGAACTGGAGGAACTGGAAATAAGTTTGTTAAGTGAATTACGGTGAAAATTTAACAGTGGAGATCTGCTAAAACATTTTTACCTTTTTTAAATGCTTGAAAATTATTCAGGTCGGGAATGATAGTTTGTAGAGCCCATGAAACCTCTTAAATTTATGGAAAACAGGTGTTATAAGAGAAAAAAGAAGAGGAGGAGAGGAGAGAGGGAGGCATTGTGTACACATGAATGCGTTTTTCTAACAAGAGGGATCATACGTTTCCTTAGTCTCAGACGAGATCCTGACTTGAAAAACATATAAGAACATATTTTCAAACTCTTTATATTTGCTAAATACTACCACATCCTAAGAACTCTCTCCTCAGATGAAACCGTGAAGAAATGCTTTCCCAGCATTCTTCTGCTGATTCTTCTGCTGACTCACAGCCAAGTCATGTTAACTTCAGGTATTCCGGATGTGGGATACTTAGTGTATCCTGGTCTGATCTGATCCACTTGGAATGAGAACAGTGACATCTGCTGGCACATTTCAGAAACTGCCCCACATCTACTTCTTAGGTGAAAATTTCACAGGGCTATCTTATCTCACTCAAATATAACGGTTAAAATTGCAAAACGTTTTCCTTTCCACGCAGAAATTTGAAATGATTAGTGAAGTGCACAGTGATTGCCTCTCTGATCACAAAAGATGCTAAAGTACAAAATTCACAGGTAAAAAACATAAGAGGAAAAAAAACTATTTTTATTTTTATTTTATGTATGCGTTGTGTAGCCTGCATGAATGCAAGTGCACCCATGCCATACAATGCCTTTGAAGGCCTGAAGTGGGTGTCAAATCCCCTGGAACTGGAGTTACTGGTGGCTGTTAGCTATCTTACACAGCAGGGAACTGAACTCAGGTCTCTGAATGAGAGGCCAGTGTTCTTAACTGCTGAGGCATTTCTCCAGCCCCTGAAAAAAAGGTTACAACCACTGTATTTATGGGTTCAGCAAATAGTCTTCTGTAGAATATTTTTATGCTTAAGGTTGGTTGAGGAAGTGGTCCCCAAGGGTCTCATGGGTTTGGAGGAGCCTCTGGCTCCCTAGGACTTTCTTTTATCAGTTCCATCTATGTGAAGATAAGTCAAAAGGCTCTGCTAGATTGTGGCTTCATTTGGAAGCACCGAGGAAACATCTTCCTGTGCTGCCCCTTCTCTTTGCAGACTGAACACTTATTGAGTCCATCTAGTGGGGTCTCCATGTCCCCACTGAACAAGAAGGCAGGTGACTCGCCACAGGTACAGGACATTTCAAGAGATGTACCATAGTCTCCTCAATCTTAGTTGACCCTGAAGGGCAAGAGACAAAAAAAATTGTGCCTTCAAGTTCCTCTGGCTAGATTAATACAGGCCTCTAAATATGGTTGTTAAACACCCAATAAGGTTAGTTCCATCAATCTGGTACTTTTAATTACCATGTGTTATGTAGGTAAAGCTTGGGCCAAAACCAAACATTCTTGAATATATTTCTTTATTTTTAAGAATCTCATACTTGAGTATTGTATTTATACCATTTCCATTTCTCAGTTCCCCTCCACCTCTTCCCATGACCCCCACTTCCTCTCAATGTCTTGTTCTGCCCTTTATTATTATTACATTCACACACACACATATGTATAATATAGTTGTATCTATTTAGTGGTACTCATATGTACCCATGTTTAGACCTGACCACTTGGAATTAGACCATTTATCAGGGAGCTTGTCCCTAGAGAAAATTAATTCTCTCTCCCTCATCATTGATTGCCTGTAAATCTTCATCTAGAGATGGGATCCTGTGTTATTTCCTCCATCCACATTGGCGCACCAACAGGTTTTGTAATTATGTAGGTCTTATTAGGACACCTTATCATGGAGATTTTGTGGGTGCAGTTTCCCTGTCATATCTAGAATGCACTATGTAGCATAGACCCACTGAAAGGGTACCCCTATTGCCACAATCTGTGCCCCTGGTCAGCATGGAAGAAGCCAGAGTGATTGGCAATCAGGATGACTTTTCAGAGGATGGTGTGATAAGAGTAGGAGGTAGAAATCGACTGGACAGTTTAGGGTAAAAAGACACTAAAGGACAGTGGCCAGTTTTTTTTTGGCTAAAAGCCAAACTGTTCTTGTGCTTTTTAGCAGCCTACTCTGTGCCAAAGGCCAAAAATGCCAAAAGTATTTTGTCACTCTTATCTAATCTCTAAAAGATTTTAGGGTTACCTCTTGCGGGGGCGGGAATGTTAAAGTGGCAAATAGCCCAGAAAATGAACTGGGATAGACTAAACAATCTCCAGGGTGTCTGTTGAGGAAACCAACCTTCCAGTTTCACTAGTCAATCCTGTGATTATAGGCCCACCCGTAGGGATGAAGATTCACCTTAAATTATGCTAAATAGATGGGAAGAATACCTAGTATGTTAATGAGGTAGTGAATTTTTCCTGCCTGCAATCCCACCTTCTGGTGCTGTGCTCTCTAATTCTTGGTCCAGACAGTGAAGTCACTGGTCCAGTTAAACAAATTTGACTGATTTGGAACACCTGAAAATAAATAAATAAATAAATAAAATGAAAAATATTAAAATTGTTAAATGACTTGGAAGAAAAACACTAGTCTTTTTCCATCTTTTTCCTTTATTAAAAAAATTTTTTTTGCTGATTCTTTTTGAAGATTGTTTTCTAAATGAGGATTATTAGTTTCAAAACACACCCATCATTTGGTTTAACTAGACTTAGAAGCCATAATTTTTTTCTTTTTAAACATTAGACAACGGGGCTAGAGAGATAGCTCAGCAGTTAAGAGCACTGACTGACGTTGCAGAGGACCCAAGTTCAATACCCAGCACCCACATGGTGGCTAATAACTATCTATAACTCCAGTTCTAGGGGATCTGACGCCCTCTTCTGACTTCCTCTGGCACGGTAAGACAAGAGTGTACTTATATACATGCAGGCAATATACTCATACACATAAAATAAAAATAAACAAAAATATTAGCTGAGGTTAGCTAAAGGGGAAAGGGAGATTCCATCTTTAAGATTGGTCTAAGATGCACAACACAAGAAAGAAAACAGTGGCTTAAAACAAGGAATTAAACCAGGTATAGTGGCACACACCTTTAATCCCAACATTCTGGAGGGAGAACTCTGTAAGTTCTAGGCTAGCTGAACCACAAATGGAGTCCTGGACCAGCCATTGCTACATAGTGAGGCTCTGTCTCAAAAAACCAAAAGAAAAAAAACCCCAAATTCCATCTAAACAAATAAATCCAAAACAACAAAAGAAAACACAAAAGAAAACCCCCAAACAAACAAAGCCCGGGAATTAAACCCTGTCCAACAAACAACCGTGCTGATAGTCCTAGATGACAGGTAGCAAAAGATGCTATTCAAATACCATTTACACCAGAACGTCATAAAAAAGATAGTATCAGAGTTTCCTGAAGCTTGTTAGAAAAGGGGGGGATGAGAGACTGTCCACCAAAGCTTCCCTGAAGGACTATCATTTTTTCCATTAACTTTAACTAGTGTGTAGCCACTCCAAGCAAAATGGAAAATGCCTATTTTGCAAAGACAGAAAATTTCAAAGAAACAATTACCCATTTATGCCACTGCTTGACTTCAGTGATGTACCCTTTCTAGCACACACTGATATTATATCCCGTTTCAAGGGATATACCACCCAAGGCCCATTCTCTTTCTACAGTTTTCTCAAAGACCACGATAGCAAGGTGAATACACAATTCTCTTCACTAGAAAACTATTACTAGTAAATTAGAAATGAAAAGATGTTACCTGCTCTAACACAATGTAGAATGGAAATGTAAGATGGATTGCTGCTCATAATGGAACAAAATGAAAAGAAATGACATCACTGCTAAATCTACTGTGCAGAGGTGCAGTTGAAGAGGAATTTTCCAGTATTCTGTAGCACCTCAGGATACTTATAGTTGACAATTAATGGGATATTTCAAAATGGATGGCAGAGAGGATTTTGAAAGTTCTCAGAGCATAGAAACAATGTTTGAAATGATAGACATATCTGTTACTCTGATTTGATCATGACACATTATATACATGTATTGAAGTATCACAATGTAAATACATATAATTGCTACATATCAATTAAAACAAACCGTAAGATAGCAGTCTGCAAGAACTTCACAGTCTCTCTACTCTGGCAGTAAGGTTCATCAGTTTGCTCCATGGAGCAGCCCCTGTGCTCTGGAAAGAAGTCCTCCTCCTTGTCCTGGAGAGGGTTCTTCACTATCCATTATATTCCTGGCTGTAATGGGCCACTCAACTCTCAAAGCTCTCTGTAGTTAATCTGGGTGACCCTACATGGGAACTTTCCCAGAATACTTCCTGTCTACTTAGGTCATTTCAAAGTAGTTATTGAAAACTTTTTTCTATCAAACGTTGTGTAATCAGGTAATAATAAATGAGATAGTCACACCATTCCTGAATTCAATTTTTAAGGAACTGAATTTTCTCAATAATTTGAAGTTGGAAGAGGAATCCAGCTCTCAGATGAGATTACAGCCTCGGACACTCCTTGATTTTGGCTTAGCAATATCCTGAATCGAGAATCCTGCTGTTGCTGGAATTCTTTCCAGGAAGTACAAGTGGCATCCAGCCCACTCTCCTTTCTAGGTCCTTAATGAAAAACCGAGGTATAATTTTGCCAAACTACAGTTTGGGAAACCAGAGTTTATTTGGCCTTACAGAGCAACAGGCAAGGGAGGGAGCTACCCTACTGAGGCCGTATAGCAAATTCTACATATTGGTAGGGAACCTGTGACCTGCTACCAGTTGCCCAAGATGGTGAAAAAGGAGCTAGTCTCTTCCAAGCTTATTCCACTCATACCCTTAGTCCCTCCCCCATGTACAACTCAGGCCACTGGTTGGTTGGGAGCCGTAGCTGACTCTCTCAGCTCCTCCTTTTCTACAGAGCACCACTAGTCAAGTTTGTTTATGCTGATCCCAGCAGGCAGGTACAACTGAACACAGTACAGCTTACCAGACTCCATCCCTTCCTCCGGCTCTTACATTCTTTCCACCATCCTCTTCTGTGAGAATCCCTGTGCTTAGGAGGGGGTGACAGGTGTAGGGCAATCTTTTTCCCACTCTAGTGAGCTATTGACCTCTTGAGACTTTTCATCATCTGTTTTCAATGGACTGCTGGCCCATTTCAGCACTATTCTTCCTAGTATAATACAAATTGAAAGACACAGGATCATCTAAACAGACACTGACTACTTTAATAACTTAACCCATGGGTGTAAACACAAGTGCTTGAATGGTACCTTAACAAAACAATTGCTGTGGCTTCTCCACTGGGGCCCATAACTTCCCCTGCCACTGGGGGTTGACTTTCTTAGAGTATCAGATATGTGTTCTTCCCTGAAGAGTGGGCCTTAACTTTAATTGGAAATTTGATGATTGTGCATATACTAGACCAACCACTATTGCACCAGCAGGAGTATCTTGCTTGGCATCTGATAGTGGATTCATCATTAAGTAGAACTTTTGGAACCATTCTCCCCTAGAGACCTGCACAGCACCCTCTGGCACTATGAAGGCCAGCCATCCATTGACAGGAATTTCCAGCTTAGTCCCAGCTGGATCTCTCCTTCCTATGCTCACATCATGCCACATCTTCAGCAATAGGGTTTTATCATCCACTTTTGGTGTGCAACCAACATTAGTGGCAATTACCTTTTTTGCAGAGGGGGCCTCCAGGGTTTCCCTGGCCAACAGCTTATGGGGGAGGTGGGGCAACCCACACCTAGTACTGAAATTTTCAGTTAGCAATTGTATATTTGTTTACTCTTTGGCATCTATAGGCCCAGGTTATTGTAGACTTTTCTCAACCATGACTGTGGATATCATGTGTGCCTTACCTGACCATAAAGTTCCCAAGAATTTTACAGCTATACCTGGCCCTTGTACCCTGTGTGAATTTTAATCCATCCTCGTTTCTTCGGGTGTACTTGATATCTCTCAAATGGGTTTCACATCTGCAAAACACTCAGAAGTTAACATTATATACTAAATCAGACATAAACAAGGTCTAACACAGCATGTAAAGACTTTGTCCATTTGTATCAACTGTTTTCTCAACAGATCCATGTTAGGTACAATAGCATGGATAAGAGGCACTAATTTAGTTAGCTCTTTACTAACTAAGGTTAGTCATCTTTTTGAAGACATTTGGTGTCCTGGAGTTTTCACATGGAGCCTCCCTGCATTTCTTTATCCTGGATAAACTCATTGGGGCTGCCTCAAGCTGCCTGGCCCTGCATAGGGCCAAGGGGAATAGAGCCCCTGTCTCTAGCTGCTTCCCTGGGCCAGGCAGGCAGGTCCTGGGTCTGACTCCTGGTTCTAGCCACACCTGTTGTCTCTCCATTGACCACACCTGGCTGCTGGGGGAGGCCCTGGCTGGGCAAACTGTCTCCACCCCTTGAGAAATAACCTTTTGTCAGAGACAAATCTACCATTTACTCTGGTGGGTTTTTTATCTTCTATATATCATTTGTGAACTGTTCCTCAGGTTTTAAAGCCTTCCAGAAGCTCTTTAGCGCAGAATTTGGCTTTTTGTCATTTTTTTTTTTTCTTTAGGAACTTGGGCTTGACACACAAATCTTGCTACATTTGGTTCAAGTAACCCAAGCAGACCTCTTTCTGTTTTGTCTTTTTTATATCTCTTTTAAGCTGTTCTATTTTTGTATAGACATACTTTACATGCTGGTCTAAGTCACTTAAATCTGTCAAAGTTTCTCCTACCTTAAAAAGATCTTGCCTCACTAAGGGACTCAGCATAGCCACTAAAGCTCATACCAATCTTGAGATCCTTGCTCAATCAAGTTCTTCTTTAAATCTTTAGTGAACATAGTCCTATCTGGTCCAGCAAACGGGACACCATACATTGCTTTTGTTATACCTAGTTCTCTCAGTAGTGCCTGTCCTTTTTCTATTGTCCTCCAGCCCCTGGTATTCATGGGACCCTCTACTAGTGATAAACAGGTATCTCTAATGGCTCGTACAAGCCAGTCCATCAGAGACTGATTCCCGGTACTGCCTCACGTTATGCAGCCTGTATCTCAAGGAAGGATGGGTCATTATATTGCTCAGCTTTTCTGCTTCTGCAGCACTTAAACAAATATCATCTGCTCCCATGTCCTTATCCTCACAAGCTAGGTGATGAGTCTCCTTCACTGCTTGTTTGAGTCTTCCCTAGATCCAACAGCTCCAGTGCTGAGTATTCTCTGATTGCCAGTCTCCTGCTCGTTAAGACCTCCGTCAACATGCTGAAACATGGATTTTTTCCTTTCTTTTTATTAAAGGTCAAACCCAAGGGGAATCTTTAGCTTTCTCTGGGTTTCTCCCTTCATCACTATCTTCCTTTTCCCAGGGGTCCCAGGATAAGCCTTGTATTATCAATTTAATTTGGGCTCTCTTCAGCTACTGGCCCCCTAGCCCTAAAACAGCAGGCTAACACTTCTCTTTTATACAATTTACTAGCAAGGTCAGAGGCCAGTATGGGAGAGGTCGGCCTCATATCCCTCTCTTACTTTAATTCCTCTCTTAAATCCTTAGTCTCCTTCTGGGCTACTGCCTATATTGGGCCATGTTTCTTACTACATAAAGCAGTGGCCAGGCAGCCTCTGCAGCTACTTGCTGAAACTTCCACCCTTGGTACACCACTCCCAGGGTTTGCAAAGTTTGTTCTAGACCTTTTGGTGTTCTCAAAGCATCTCTGTACTGTAGTGGCAGACCTCACTGGTCAAGCAGGCGTACCACACTATGCCACCTACAAGTGGACTGCCATCCCAGGATTTCTCCCAGGCATCATCCGCCTTGGTGGCTTCACTTTAGTTAAGCATCGCATGATCCATTGCAAGATGCATGCCAGCATCTCCTCTGTCCACTCTCCCCTGACCCAGCTTCCCTTTGGTTTCTGGTCTCTTTCCCATACCAGAGGGAACATAATTGCTCTATTCAAACACATTCTCAGTTTTGTTGTATCCTACTCAATTATGTTAATTGTTGCTAAAATTTTTTTTCTGGGAGGCGAGAGCAGTCTCTAGCTCTGCCTTCCTCTCTAACAATAATTTCACCAAACTATAGTTGGGGAAACCAGTTTATTTGGCCTTAACTTAACAGAGCAATGGGGGAGGGAGGAGACTACCCTACTGAGGCCGTACAGCAAATTCTATCGGCAGGGATTCTATGACCTGCTGCCAGTTGTCCGTGATGGCAAAAAATGGGGCTAGTCTCTCCTCAGCTTACTCCACTCATCCTTAGTCCCTCCCCCACGTACGACTCAGGCTACTGGTTGGTTGAGAGGGATAGCTGACTCTGTTGCCTCTTACTTTTCTATGGACGGCCAATAGTCAAGTTTATTTGTGCTGATCCAAGCAGGTGGGTGCAACTGAATGCAGTCTGGCTTGCCAGGCGGTGGACAAATCCACGCAACACCAGCTAACAACACACATCTGAATCCATGGAAAATGAAAAAATTTGTGTCAAGACACTAACTTTGTGGTCGGTTCTTACACAACAGTAGAAATAGAGAAATGGGCTTGGGTCTGAAGTCAACGCTTACTGCATTTCCCATCAGGTGCTTGCTCTTGATGGTAATGCTTTGTATAGGCAGCCTGTACAAGTGAGGAAGCCTAAGTCCAGTTCAGCACACTTGGGGACATAATGAAAATGCTATAAGGAACACCAGTCGCCCACTTACGAAATAAAACTCTTGGAAGATTTTATCAAATCCCTCCACGTTGTTCTTAAATTTCTATTTCTCTTCCTCACATATACGTGCTATTCTGATTGTTTTGTATCCGACTTTATTTCATACATTTGCTCTAAATAAAACATGTATTGCTTCGGACTTTAAAAAATTTTTATGTATATCGTCTGTATGTACGTTAAGTGCACCTATGTCATACAAAAGATCCCCTAGAACTGTAGTTATGGACTGCTGTTAGCCTCCATGTGGGCACTGTGGATGCAACCCAGGTCTTTTCCAAGAGCAGCCAGTGATCTCAATCACTGAGTCATCTCTCTCATCCTGTTTCAGACTTTTAAACTTACATTAGAATGCAGTTACTCTGGAATTTGCTTTTTCCATATACTGATGCTTTTTTACATAGTTACTGTATGAAGCTGAGCCTTAAGAGTCTCTGAAAGTTGTACTACTCCCCTGTAGCAAACCACACCATTTGTACTTCTACTGCCAGACATTCAGGTTGCTTTAGGATCTTTATCCTGAGGAGGGTTTGTTTTTACCATGTTTCATTAGCCTAGGTTGGCCTAGAACTGGCTGTGTAGCTGAGGACTTCCTGTCATGTCCCAAGTGCACGGATTACAGGCATCCCACTACACTCACCTTTCTCTAGAAGAGTTTATTTCCTTGAAATAAAAATTTTCTCCAAAAAGTGAGGAATAAATGAATGTGCATAGGCAGGGTTTTTGAGTTTTTCCTTGAGATACTTTAGCATTCTGGATTGTTGATGGGCAACAGGAACATTTTGTGGGTGCATTTCCAAAGAACTGAAGTCTTCCCCAAGACCTAAATGTATAGCTAAGAAGGCTGTGGCTGCTGGGTATTTCGTTTGGTGCTTGGGAATCACAAGTCAAGCCTCATTCAGAAATGGGAAGTATGAGATCATCGTTCAGTGTTCACACTCTGTTGTGGGTTATCAGGCTAACAGCATAATACAACCAAGGAGTAAGGTAATGGCTCCTCTTCCTGTCACCAACTTTTAGAGGTATTCCCTACAGTAAGACAACTCTACCTTACGTGGATTAAGAACTGAGCATTTTACAAATTTTCCCAAGAATATCATTCTAAGACGTATCAACTGTTTCTTTATAAGTTTTCTATTAATCGAAGTGCTTGAACCACATGTACCCTTGAAAGCTAGCAAGTGAAACTGCATGAGTGGTGGATTTGGTATCTGGGATGTGTGCTTTCTAGTCTGTGTGAAAAGACCTGATCTGGTCACATTCCCAAAGAACAAAACTTACATCAAACCAATTAGCTCAATTGTGTTACATTGTACCAAAACAAAGAATGAAGTATTTTAGTCTTGTTAACCCTTGCTTGGTTTACAGGAACACTTATTTTCTTTTTCTGTGAACTTCATTTAGTACTATGGGGCTTTTAAAACTTTGATTTAATTCTAAACTGAGTGTTTTTGATTCATGGTTCTTCTGTATGAGAAACCTTTTTATCTGTACTCTGATGTTTTACTGAGATACGATTTCCCACCAGTTACTTGCATACTCAGTTATCAGTGGGTCCAAGACAAGTTTTTAATTCATCTCTTCCAGAAAACTTTCCTGGCTTGACACCCCTTAAAAGCCACCTTCGGTGATGCTTGTGTGTACAGGCCAGATGTTGACATGATTGTCTTTCTCCACCATTTTCCACATTATTATTTTATATGTCTGGTGTGCACATGGAGGCCTGAAGTCAAAGTTTTCCTCTATTACCACTTATTTTGGAAGGGTTGCTCAGTGAATCTGGACTTGTTCATACTGCCAGTCTGGCTAGCTAGCTTGTTCAGGGTTAGGTTAACTGGAGGCTACCACACCTGCCCTGATTTTTTATGAGGGTTTGTTCTGGAGATCCAAACTCACATACTCTGTGGGCAGCAAGCACTTTATTCACTGGGCCATCTTCCCAGCCCTTCTACCTTAGTTTTTGAAACAGGTCTCTCACTGAATGTGGAGCTCACTGGCTACATTGGCTGGCCAGCAAGTCCCAGGGTTTCTCCTGTCTCTGGGTCCCCAGAACAGGGATTACAGATTACAGGTAGGTAGGTGTACAGCTTTTTTTTTTTTTTTTTTTTAATGTGGTTCGGAACACAGGTCCTTTAATAAGCTCGTGAAGAAAACAACTTTACCAGTGGGCCATCTCCCCATCCTCAAACTCTTAAGTCTTGTGTGTTATGTGTGTCTCATCTTTCTAAATGGGTTCAAAGTATACCAAGATACCAAGCTCCTTAGTTGGCTGTGGACAGCAGAACAATCATTTCTTGCAGTGTGTCTTACAAATGTCACCATCTCTGAACACACTGTAGAGTGGAAAAGGCTAAAAAACACTGGTATGGCCCCATGACTTTAAGAAGGGTTAAAGGTTATACTTGGCTAACTCGACATTCACTTCTTTTTTTCTCTCCACTTCCATCTCAACATCAATTTCCTTAATTTTAATTAGTAAATTACATTTGCATTCTTCAATAAGTAGCACTCCTGGCCAGTCTTCCAATAATGCTTTTTCATAATGCTTAGGACACCAAGTTTTCAGATGCCTATACATCTTTAAAAGGGTCTGCTTTCAAAAAGTTCTGTTTCAAGTCCCCAGTCTATATATACTTCATGACTAGAGAATATGCTGTGACTCTGCCTTTAAATAACCCATCTTTACAGACACAGGAGAAACATCCTTACAGAAATACACATCCTTCTTGAGATGTTTCATAACATGCACACATTGTAAAGACAGTGTTAATTCTTGTCTCAATGTGTCATAATACTCAATGGTCAGCAAGGGTACAAAACTGATCAACAACATGAAAGATCTTTGAAAGTATCTACCATTATTTCAAAACCTGCACAGTGGTTCTTAAAAGTAAAATGATTTTAATGACAGAAATAGCTACTCAAATCCTATCCAACTGTCTACAGGTATTCTTTACTAGAAATTTTACTTTTTGAGAACATAAGTAAAAAGCCAGAACCTACAGGATGATTAAAGCTCATGTTTCTATGTTAAGTTTCTAAAATCTAAAATAAGAAAGACCCATGAATATGTACCATCCCCTATGTACCTCACTTACAAAGATGTAACTCGGATATTTATCGCAAGTCAAGGAGTGTCTGTACAGTCTGTGAAAATGGTACTTTGTGTTACACATCTAACAGAACTCTGGATTTTCTTATCTAGAGCTTTCCTTCACCCCAAGTTCATGACTGCTGAGACTCTTTTGTTTCTGCAGCCAGTCACTTTTCTGACTGTACTTGCTAATCATTAGCTATTCAAAAATCACAATCTTAGATGTACTACACTAGCCACAATTTCTATACTTCTACGTGTAAAGTTAATTCCTTCTAGTCCTCTGTTCTAAACATACCTATAATCCACTGTTTGCGCCACACTTTCCTTATTTTCCCCTCTCTTGGGTCATCTTACCTGCTCAACCAGCTCAAATTCCAGACCATCACTAAAACTCTGCTCCTTTTCATATGGTGATTCACACACTCTTGGCAAAGCAACCACCTTGGTTAGGTTGAACTCACAAACTACGCCTATAACCAAATGCAGCTTTGTATCAATTACTATCATTCCAAGGAGTCTTTCATTTTGCCAATTGTAAACCCAGGCTCATTCCTCATTCTCCCGTTCTTCTAACACAGAGAGTTACTTTATTTCCAGTCTATATAACTAATACCTGTTTCTCAATTCCTGACCAGTCTCTTGCCCCTAGCACTAACCTCCTCTTTTCAAAATATTCTTAACTTGCCAAGCATAATATCTCGACAGTTTTCTCTATCTCATGTTCCAGAACAAGTCTCTCACAGATCCTGCTGACTTCCCCTCCTGCTATGCCACTTCTAGAGCTACCCGCTGTATCTGAGTCAGCCTTCCTTTCACCTAAGTGCTGCAGCAGCCAGTTCACCCTAAGTCTCTTCGGCTCCCACACTTGCGTCATTCAACATTCACCACAGTAGCCGTTTTGGGTCCTATTAAAACTATATCCCTGAGCTTTACAAAATGATACTCAAAGACTCTAAAAATTGGGCTAGCATTATTTTGGCATGTGTTGTGGATTTTTTTGATGGATCTCATCTTTTGCTAACCTTAAAAACTGGATATATTCCCCAAACTATGTTCTAGATTATAGAACAAAGCCAAAGTAACTGACATCATTGGACATAAACCCATGATAGCTCAACTCACACAACTAAGCAAGTTAATTATGGTTAATTAACTTAATAGAATTTCTTTCAGAATCATCAAAATTTGAATACATCTTTCAGAAAATGGCACAGGGAATTAATGTTACCAGTTCATTTTCTTTGGGAATCCTGATATGCCAAAAGTTATAAAGAGAAAGTAATTTAGCCAAAATTGTCATAATTTCATATATTCTCAATGCTTTAAAAGGCCAACAGTGATTTCAAAAAGAAATTAACATGCTTGCATTGAATTTTTTAAAAATCTATACAATTCAAGCTAATGAAATATTTTATTATACATAGTAAAAGTGTTTTAAAAAAAAATTCCAGGCCCAGATGTTTGCCGGAGTACATGAGAAATGGATTCCACTCGAGTAAAAGCAGCAAAACTACTGAATGAAATCACAAATCCACCAACTCCTTATAGTAAATACTAACATTCACCCAGGCTTGAAATTCCTGTGGTGTCAGTAGATCTGTTTTTAAAGTATTACAAACATGCTTACGAGGCATAGAAGATGACTGTAATTGCATACCATATGTACTCCCAATTTTTCTAATTTACAACCTGTTAAGAATGACAATATCCAAAGAAAGCATTTTAAAATAGTATATGACTCACTGATATTTTTCTACTCAAATAAATAGCAAATTCCTCATTTTAATGTCACACTGAAATTCAGTACTTTTCAATCCAAGGTGGAGGGGAAAAAAATCAACTGAGACATGGTCATGAGTTCAGGATTATATATATTACAATTTGCCTTAGTATAATACATTTGTGGCTTTGTGATAAAAATAACTCAGGGACATATGGAATTCAAGCTAATTTGCATAACGCACAAGAAAAAAGCATTAAATGCATTTCTGAAATAAGTATTCTTATTTAATTTCAGAATCTTAAAACAGCAACAGAACTTGGCCTTGTTCAAAAAAAGTTTAGTTAAACACTAAGCTAGCTAAATAACCTTACTGAAAAGGTTTCAACATAATTGGAATAGAAAATACTTTCCCTCTAATCTCAATCTTACCTAAGTGGGTGAGGTGAAGGGAGAAAGGTAGACAATTTCTTTAGCAGCATATATGGCTAAGTCCATCAACCACCTTAACTAGAGTGTCCATTATTGACCCCACTAAAAAAAACTGGGCTAATATCAAAAGTTACCCATTTTACAAGTCAAAGGCAACAATTTCAGGGTTACAGTAAGTAAAATATTTTTGAAATACTTCAAAAACTTTTAAGCATAACCTAGAGGAACCACCTCTTCATTGTAAGAAAGGAGTAACAGAAAGTAAAAGGTATTTAAACTCAATTCATTTTCAATCCTCTTTGAACAAAAGAAATGAAAAATAATGGTTGATTAGCTAAGCTTTGTGCTCTAACTAAACTAGTTAATTACAGTGATTTTAAATGGCAACAGCCCATCTGATTGGGCAGCTTGACAGTTCGGAATACTTTTGCAATAATTGTTTTAAACGCAAAGACTCTACAACAATCTGGTCATGCACTGCTCATCTATGCATTCTGCATCTCTTTGCCAATCTTGTAGCTAAGGATCTTGTTCCAGTCAATCTTAGTGCGTGTTACTGGCAACTGTCGACGTAAGGCCTTGAAGGTAGTATCCGACATTGTCTGGTAATTCTCACTGATGGCAGTCTACAAAAAAACAGTAATTACAAGTTTAAAGCAAATAAAGAAACAAAACTATTTATAACCTATGTAGATGTTTTCAGAACAATCTTTAAACAGCCTGCTTTACTGCTAATTGAAATAGAAATCTCAACATGGGTTTAAAAACAGTTTCAAAGCAGCAATAAGAAAAATCTCATAACTGTAATTAAATTTAATGAAATGGAATTACAAATTATATTTAATATCTGTGCCCTCATTTTGAATCTATTTTATTCAGTCAGAAAATTTAGAAATTATTGTTTGTGGGGGCTGGAAACTCACTCAATACATAAACTTAAAGAATGTAGTATAGCTGAGCATGGTAGCCCATGCCTTTAATCCCAGCAGTCAGGAGGCAAAGGCAGGTAGATCTCTTAAGGAGTTTGGAATCAGACTGGTCTACATATAGGAGTTGCAGGCCAGCAGAGTCACATAGTGAGACCCTGTCTCAAAAGACGAGAGAGAGAGAGAATGAATATGAATATGTAGCATATATGGCCAAAGAATAATGTAAAAGTAAAGCACAAAACAAACTGTGACGTAAGCAGATTGTGTAATTGAATTACACAATTCAAACGGTTTAGAATTCATCTCTTAGGTCAAAATTCCAATCAGAAACAAAAGAGATGTTTAGAATCCTAGCACAGTATGACAAGTACTCAAAATGACCAATGGGTAAAGCCAAATTGGTATATTAAAAATATGAAATCTTAAACCCAATTTGTTTGCCACTTTTAAACTACAATTTCACATGTCTTCACTGTACTAAAAGCAACACAACAACAACAACAACAACACTCTATCATATATAGTAAAACAAAGAAAAAAACCCTCAGGATTACAGCCAAAATTTACATCTCAGAACTATTCCTGAATGACTACACATCCTTATGAAAACCATACCTGGTACTCATTTTCTGCAGCCTCTACAATCTTTATAAATTCTTTTGCTGTCTGCACTTCATTCTGAAACAAAGTAAAAATGAAAACAGTAATTTAAAAGTAAGCATTATTTTTAAAGATATATAGTTAATGAAATACTGTAATTTAATAAATAACAGATGAAGATTAAATAACACAGGTGAAGATTTTAAGAAACCAGTGGAGCTGGCGAGATGGCTCAGTGACTAAGTTTATACTTATTAATCAATCAGTAGGATTTAAAGTGGGTGTCCTGCAAACACCTGTAATTCCTGGGATCCAACACCCTCTTCTGGCTTCTGGAGCTGTGTACACACTCATGCAGACACCACAGGCACACACAGATACAAACACACACAGACATAAACAGAAATAAATGTTAAAGAAGAAAATTGCAAGACTGATTATTCTACATCCAAGGAGAATCAGGCAAAAATATTTTTTAAGGTCATAGAACAAGTCTGGTCTCAGTGTTTATTTTGTTAAGTAACATCTTAATACACACAGATGAAAAGTCCAATTATAATACTTAACATGCATTCCAACCTGACAGATGAAAAGTTCGGTACAGATTTCTAGTTAATGAGTATCATCACCTAAATACTGTTATATATTTACTAAGTAACATTTACTACCATAACGCTTAAAAAAATTTAAAATTTAAAGTACATTACTATTTAAATATTTTCAAAGTAATTTTTAACATGTCAATATAATTTTGTTTGCATTTTTTCCTAATAGTAATGTTAGGTAAGAGGCTTGAAGGGCACTGGTGATGGCTCCCCTCCCCCATACTTAGCACATTACAAAACCAGGAATTGAAACTGTAGGATTCTGATTATGGTTTTAAAACTGTGTGTGTGTGTTTGGGGGGGGGGGTGTTTTTATAGTTAACCCTGGATGGAGACATGACACTCTGAATCTCCTAGAAGTCCATTAAGAGATATCTAACCCTGACAAGATTATTATCTAGTTGCAGGCTCTCTGATTAAACCAATAAGCAAGCAAGCACATACCAATGAATACTCAAGTAATAGTCAATGGGTCTGTCAACTACCTGGATCAGAAAGCACTTTTCTAAAGGCTTTAGAAATACTGTGAAGCACACCCAAAATGTTAAGTTGGCAAAATGGTCTTTGGCTACTGTCCATTCTTCCCCCTTTCAGATGTACTCTACAACAACTGTCCGCGTTGCACTTTATTCTGTAATAAATGACCTATCCTCACTACATTTGTGTCTGGTCTGCATTCTTTAGAATGAGATCAGAAAGATTTGAAGCTGAGAGGCAGTCAGACTAAGATCCCGTGATGATAAAGTATCAACAGACAGCTATGTTCTTAATAAAGTTATTAGAAAATTCTCTAATACCTTAGTTTACATAATACATTTATGTGTACATAAAATATGGATCTTTGCATACATGTACTTTTATAATCAAAATAACAATGAAAATCCAAGTCCTAAAAACTCAAACTACAATATTAATCAAGTTTAATTACTACGGTCAACTCACTTAACACCAGGCTATGAGTTTCTTCAGAAATCTCTCTGGATCATTTTTCCTTAACAACAAACTCCTAAGAATGTACCAGTACCTTTATTATACAATGAATATTGCAAGTGCCACATCTGTATGAGGAAAATAAAGTCTTTAGGAAGCCCAGTTTCTTTCACTGACAAATTTTAGAAGAGTATCACTTAGTAGTAAAATAGAAACCACCTAAATGGTGTTACTTTTCCTTTCAAGGAGCATTTAGCTTAACATAATCATACATATTTCTTAAAGTTAAATGCTTCTGTGAAATTTTCTGTTGGGCAAGGTGGTGCATGCCTTTAGTCCTAGCACTTGGGAGGCAGATTTCTGTGAGTTCAAGGCCACTCTGGTCTACATAGTGAGTTCCAGTCCAGCTGGGGCTACAGGGAGAATCTGTCTCCAAAAAAAAAAAAGGCAAATTTTCTTATGTATTTGTAAATCAGCTAATTTTGTGTATTACCAATTAATATGTAAAATGCACAGGTACTTTTATGTACAAAACACAAATGTCTATGGGAAAATGTCACTGCTAACATTATACTACTGCTAGTGTCTCTGAAGTAAAAAATTTCAACAGCTGCAAAGACAATGAACAGAATGGGAAATTAACTTTCAAGGGAAAATCTCAGAAATTCTTGAATTTGAAGGAATTTAAAATATATAATATAGTTTAAAAGTTAGGTACACGATCACAGAACTGTAGAAAAAACAATGACACAGATTTTCATGACCAATCAGGCAGTGGTTTCTATTAATGTTGCAGAAGTACAAATAATAAAAGGAAAAAAAAAAAAAAAAAAAAAAAGTAAAAAGTGACATTAAAACTACCATTTTGCTCTGCAAAGGACTCCATAAACAGTTACCAAAAAAAAAAACAACAACAACAAAAAAACCACACAGGGTGAAAATATTTACAAATCACCTGATCCCAGACATGTATTTAGAATATATACACCAAAATTACAACTCTATTGAGCATCAGATAATCAATCAATCAAGAAATGGAACTCAACAGACACCACACCAAAAAATAAAATGGCCAATAAGAATACAACAAGCGGGTCAATCTAATTTAGGAAGAACACACAGAAACTACTGTTAGAGGCCGCTTCAAATCAACCAGGAGGATTACAATTAAATTTTTAAAAAAGCTAACTTTTAGCAAGGATGTAAAAAAACAGGTAGCCTTCCTATACTGTTGGTAGAACTGTTAAATGGTGCAGCCACTCTGGAGTTCAAAATGTTAAACCTGGGAGCTGGAGAGAGAGCTTAATGGCTAAGAACATTTGCTCATCTTGCATTAGACCCAGGTTAGATTCCCAACACTCACGTGACAGCTAACAACCATGAGTAATTCCAATTCCAGGGGATCCTATGTACTCTTCTAGCCTCCTTGTATGTGGTACACTTGCATACACACAGGAAAACATTTATACCCATAAAATAAAACAAATAATTCCTTTAAAAAGACATTAAACAGGCAGTGACCACATGACTCAACAATTCCATTCTTATGTATAACAAAGAAAAATTAAAACTAAGGTCTACACAAAAATAGTATATCAATGCTTACAGCAACAAAAACTAGAAAACAAATTTCTATACCAATTGGTAACTGAGTAAATGTATAGTATATCCATACAACAGAACATTATTTGGAAACAAAGGGGAATAAAACATTGATACATGTTTCAAATAAAGACCAATACCAGAAATATGTGAAGTTAAAAAGAAGTCAGTCACAGAACACATTATTAAGGATTCTTTTTATATGAAATGTCCAGAACAGGCAAATCCAGTGTCAGAAATTAGATCATGGCAACTGTTAACAACCATAATTATCTAAAATATTAAATTTAACATTTTAAAAGCATAAACCAAACGACAGTGAATTAAATCTCAAAATGCTAAATACAGAATTGTAATTTCTTACCAACTTTAATATCCTCCAAAACACTTTTATCTAAGCAGAAAGATCAGTTCGTTAATTACTGAACTGTTCTTGTTTTATGGAAATATCAGGTTACTTTAGTTTTATTGTGGAGTTAATTACTTACAGACACTGTTAGAGAATCTTGTATATCTTTATGACTCACTAGTTGAACATTACCATCTTCATAATAATGAACCTATTAGAAAAATAAAATAAGAAAGCACATCAAGTATAAGATTTCCATGGCAAAAGCAATTACATCAACAAAGATGACTACTAATTTCGGCTGTAGCTCGCCCAGACTTTTCTGGTAAGCTCCAGAACTGAGTTCTTCCAGCCTTTAACCTAGGAAGGAAACAAGATGTTCCTGCAATTATTTTCAGTGACCTCACTGACAGATATTTTCCTTCAAAGTCACTCTATTGGTCCCCAAAACCTGAAATGTCTAAAACTGCTCTGACACTATTCCCTTTCAAATAACTTTTTCTCTTATGTGTATTTTTTTCCATTTAATTCCCCACATTTAGACATGAATTACCCAGCAAACACTGACTACTAACAATACTCCAACTATATAATGTTGTGGATACACAACTTTTAAAAAGAAATAGTCCCTGACCTCATATTCCCAAAGATATACCAACTAAATTAGCAATAATCCAGACTTTCTTAAGAAGGTTCAAAAAGGATTCTGGAGGAAATCAAAAGAACTGCCGTATTTGTGATTGGAATGCACAGAAAGCAAGAGGGATGGAATAGTTGAAGAAATATGTAAAGTTAACACACTAGTCAACTTTGGGTCTTATATTTCATGAAGTTATGCCTGGACTATTATTTGACAGATGTGAATAGTGTTAAGTTTACAAGAAACATATCCAGATTTAAATTAAATTTAAATTGCCTTCTCTGTGAAAGCAATGTGAAAAATACATTAGGGGTATCAAAGGATGAAGTAGTTTAACCAGGAGAATCATCTTAGAAAGTGATGTAATCCTCCAGGTAAGAGCTACTGAAGCCTAACTGAAGGGAATAATGTCAATAACAGCTATCACTCACTGAGCCCTTTGTGATGGACTCTAACCATTTTACACATAAACTAATCCTCAAACAATCTCAAGAACTTTTAAATTACTTTTCAACAGACAGAAAAATAAACAGAACAAGATCAAACAACTTCCTGATGTCACACAAAAAGTAAATCTGATTCAAACTCAGGAACTCTGATTTCAAATTTCAAGCTCTCAATTTCAATTCTCTGGTCCCTGAAGGGAAAGGCACCCAAAGGGAAGGCAATGGAATGTAAGACTAGAAAAGTACACCAAAGGAGGTGACACAACTGCAGCATCTGATGCACTTTTATTCCTTTACAACTCTTAGCATAATACCTTTCACAATTGTTGATTAAATAAATGAATAAAAAATAGACAAAGATTAGTTAGTACTTTCCTTTACCTTCTGCAATAATATTAATATTATGAACGTTAATAATATTAAAATAAATACTCAGCAAATGTTTCATGTAAATATTGAAGTTTACATTGAGTCAAAGAATTCATTTCTACTAGATCCACATAGGAAGTCAAATTTGAGGATAAGCTGTATGCAATATAATAAGCTATCCAGAGATAAGTATGTTTCAATCAACTCCACTCATTTTGGATTACAGAATACACTCAAATTCAAATGTTTAGTTGAACAAATTGTATGAAGAGGAGACCAAATGGCAGCATCTAATTTTAGCTTTGTTTTAAAAAAACAGTCAGCTATCCTTGCAGACTTTGGATGACGAGGGAATGAGGCACCAGGCTATTTAAAGACTTTAAAAACATCGCTACTTGTTTTTCCCACTACCCTAAAAGAAGACTGAGAAAGTTATGGGGAACTACGGAAATGTAAACTTCATTGTTCTTTGTTCAGGACTAAACATCAGTAAACCATCTCTTTTCATTTCATACCTGAATTTTCAAGATGCCAACCACCTGAGTGGTTGAAGGAGTGACTGTAAACTTCCACTCTGATCTCCAACGACCATTCCTTAAAAATAAAAACAGCAGCTGTAAATAAGGGTAGGGAAAATAATTTGAATCAATATTAAGTTTCAGATTTAATTTGAATGCTACAGTGTAAAAAGAGCAGGGGATGCTCGACACAAATTTCTAACCACTGAAATAGTAAAAAGATTCAAAAAGTTCAGTTCAGTTTTAATCTATTAAACCACCCTACTGATAAAAAAAGACATCCATAATGGATATAATTCACAATTCTAAAGCTAGTAATGGATATAATTCAGAATTCTAAAGCTAAGGCTTAAAATACAATTCAAAACCAAGTAATATAAAGTACTCTTTTAAAACATTTATTTGCTTATTTATTTATTTATTTAGTCTGTGTGCGTGTACCCATGTGCTGTGGCATGCATGTACAGGTCAGAGGACAACTTGAGAGGATTGGTTTTCTTTCCACTATGTGGTTCCACAATTGAACTTAGGGCATCAGGATTTGACAGTAGGTGCCTTTATCCACTAAGCCATCTTGCTGGCTTAACATGCTCTTAAGAGAAAGTTTAAACTACTTTTTTTAATCTGTATTTGAGTGGGGCGAGAAGAGTGTTCCTGTGTATGGGGTAAGTGTAGGAGCAATTGGTCAACTTACAGAGTTGCTCCTAAGGAGGCATTTATTTTGGTTTTTGAGATAATCACGCACTGCCATAGAGCTCAATAAGTATGCTAGCATGGACTGAGCCAGAGAGCCCCAGGAATTCACCTGTTTCTGCCTCCCCAACTTGAGATTTTCAAAAGGGTACTGTCACACCCACTTTTTTTTTTTTTAAAACATAGGTTCTGGAATCATATTAAGGTAATTTTACAAACTGAGCTATACCTCAGTCCCTTAAGCTACTTTAATAAATAACTGAATACTGAATAATGTCTGTGGTACTATAGCTTTTCACAAATACAAATGGAGTAGTTTAATATCTGTTAAATGATACAAAGCATCAAATACTACAAAAAATAAAATAATAAAATTCTGGCTAGGTTTTGGGATCTGAACAGGAAGGGCTATGTAATGAGTATCCCTTTTCCAACATTTGCTTTAAGTTTTCATATAAAAGACATCATTCTCAAAATGGGTTTTGGTACAGTACACAAATTAACACAGATTCACAGTAGGAAATTATGAACTTATGAACAGTTAATTAATTTTATCCTATTTTTCTGGCACCCTTTTCACAGCAAGCCCTAACCCCAATGTTGCCTAGGCAGGCCTCAAACCTGTAATTCTCCTGCCTTGGCCTCTTGAGTGCTGGGAGATTAACTAACACCACACCCAGAAAGTGAAAAATCATGTTTAACATCAATGATACAGTATATACAACAATAGCTTAAAAAAAAAAATCAGTATGTTAAATGAAACAGAAAAGAAAAATCAGGGCTAGAGAGATGGCTCAGGGGTTAAGAGCACTGGCTGCTCTTGCAGAGGACCCAGGTTCGGTTTCTAGTACCCACATGGTGGCTAACAACCATCCCTAACTCCAGTTCCAGTGGAATTTGATGCCTCTTCTGACCTCTGTGGACATTACATGACACAGGTGCACTTACATACACAGAGGCAATATATTCGTACACATAAAATTAAAAAAAAACAAACAGATTTAATTCATTTAATATATGCTAAAGTTCCGAGGAATTTTATTTTTTAAAGCTAATTAATTTAAAATCTCTAAAAGATTCAAAAATAAAACTTAGAATGAATTTTTCCTTTAACCAAAGTTTAATGTCAACAACTAATTTTAATCATTTTATTTGCTGGCACAAAGATATAAATAATTTTTAGAGACAAAATAGAGAAATCTTTGTATGCCACAAGACTTAGGAAGCTGTAGTTTGCCATTCAGGATCTGTATTCCTCCAAATACTTTTGATTAACCTTGTAAACCTTCATTTACTTCTGACATGGCTAAGTAGTAGAGCAGCCTTGGGTCAGGGCCCACACTGGCCCACTGGAGTAACTGACACCTGTAACTTTAACCTCAACAGCACCAGGAACCAACCTGGCTAATGAACCAAAGACCAAACTGGGGAGAGTAGCACATATTTTTAATCCTAGCACTTGGGAGGCAGGCAGATCTCTGCAGGTTCCTGGTCTACCATGGAGAATTCCAGGCCAGCCAAGTGATCCTGCCTCCTATCCTTCCCAACCCCCAATACTGTTGTCTAAGATTAAAACCAACACTCTTTCCAACACCTGATTAACAGGACAAATAGTTGGGTTTTCTTTTTGGGGGGAGAGTGTCAGACTTTTGCAGAAATACCTCATGTGTGCACAAAATTACGAGTCTTAACAGTAATTTTACTTTCTCACTTTGGCCAACAAAATAATCCCCACGAAAACATGTAACTCAAAGTCTCTTAAGTTCAAAAAAGAAGCATGGCCTTTCATTTTTTAAATGCTTCTGTCCTCTTCCCCTACATGAGCTTCATTCAGAACACCCACCCTCTTCTCAGAATGAGCAGATGGGTCTGCCACCTGGTCCGCTTGCAAACACACATGTTCCCTTAAGTTAACTGCTTGTGACTCTCCAAAATCACTATGCTCTCCCACATTCTTCACTGAATGTGATCCGATTCACTGCTATCTTTAATGATTAAGATGACTATGAAACAACTATCTTTCATATTCTCAAAAATCAGAAGTTTTATACCAAGTTTATCTTGTTCTTTGCCAAACAAGAATTACAAATTCCTTCACACACAAAACTTTAACTTACCAAAAGTTTTTTGCTTGGAACTGATGGCTTTCTATGCACGCAATAATGGTTTGTTGCCCATCTATTTTTTTACCATATACCTTATTGGCAAAGAAAACAAGAACAAGAGTGAGTTTAAGGCCACAGAATGTCCAACTTTATGCATTTATAAGATATCACAAAGCACTTTGGCAGAAATATATAAAGAGACACAACAAAGCAGGTACTCATGTCAATACAGTAAACAGGAAAACAAATTCTTAATGTGTCTTAATGTATCAAATTATTAGTGGCTCATCAAAAAACCTCATAAGTCAAATTTATTGTGCAAAACTCTTAAAACAGCCATAAACATCCTAATATGTCATGCTTTCATTCCAAACACAAGTATATGAAAGTAAATTATTTTTTAATACATTTATTTATTTAGTGTGGATGTGTGTTGGGGTGAACATATGCCACAGCACATTTGTGAAGGTCAGAGGACAACTTGTGTGAATTGGTTCTCTCATGTGTGGGGATTGAACTCAGGTCTTCAAGCTTAGAGGCAAGTACCTTTATCCACTGACCTATCTCACCATCCCTAGATAATTTATTTTAAACATATAGATATGAATATGCTTCCATGTCAAGTCAAAGCTTAACCTAGTGAGTGGGTTATCATTTGGAGACTTCCATTTTTTAAGTCATTTACAAAAGTACTAGTAGGACACAGGTGAGAGAGTCAAATTACTTATACCTAAGAAAGGTTATTAAGAGAATATTTGTGGTAAATGTTATATTATTTCACCTCATCTTCTCCTATAAAATGAGTAATTTGTACCTTTCAACCTCCAAAGAGTGAGACCTCTAACTCAGCACTGTTAGTCTTGAGATAGTCTAAAATAATCCCAATCAACAAGTTATAATTCAAGAAACTTATAAGACGATTCTAGCTGATATTGTCATATTTCTCAAGCAATTACTGAGAGCTAATTATTTAGCAGACCATGATTATTTTGCCATAACCAGGACATTTCTAAGAAATGGAATGCTCTCAGTGGTACTACTACATAGGTGCAAACTATGATAGATGGTCACTTCAGGTTGGAGAGGTAAACATAACCAGAGCCCTGGGGCTTCACTGCTTTGTTCAGATGCCAGGATTCTATCCTAATTAAGTCTCTGAAGGACTTCAATCACAGGATTTTCAGAATCTGCTGTGCATTTCAAAAGATCACTATAGCTACGAAAATGACTGAAATATAGACTCAGGAGCTAGAGAGTCTGAAGTAATAAAAATCAGCGAATAAAGACATAATAGTCACAAGAAATTGAACTATAAAGTTGAATGATTCCACTTTCAAATAACTTTTACTTGTTCTAAAATTTCTGTAACTGAATAAAAGTTTGATTTAAGCTTAACCAAGATGAGGCATGGACATTAAGACTAAAGCATTTCATATCTTTTAAGCCAGTGCATTAAAAAACTTCTCTGAATTGAATTTAATACACAATTAGTTCTCTATTTGGGCCTATTATAATGTATTACTTAAATGCCATACAGATAGTGAACATTCAAATGAATATTTGCTTCAAAGAAAAAAGCTAAAACTACAAAATATTAGTTCTGTACATTATTGTAAATTTCAAGGAATCATACAAACTGTCACATTTGTGTAAGAAACAAAAGGAAAAGCCTGCCCCTTGTTGACTTACAGTGCAGACTCCATTTGGATAATGTTCTTTTACATAAGCTCGCAGGGCAGTTTCTACTGAAGTTCTCCATGATTCAATCGCATTTTCTGCTTCGTAGGGTCTTGGATCAGTTGCTTCCTTTCTTAAGTGATCAAATTTGAAACAGATTCTATTTTTTGGATCCAAAAACTTTCCATTTCCCAAATCTCCATGTTCTGTTATCAACACCTTCAATTTTCAAACAAATTTAGGAAAACAATATTTAAAACAATAGATAAGCATGAACAGACACAAACTTATACACTAGCTTGAGCTTCCTCCTGAAAACTGTACAACAATTTTAGATACAACTATGTTATTTTTAAAAGAACAGACCACAAAGATATAAGGCTATTCTCAATTACTGTAGATCAGATTTTCTTTCAATATAACTTCTGGCTACTAAGTGAAAAAATAAGTTCATTTTTTAGTATCTAGAATCAGCTACTTGACAGTCTATCTATCTATCAATCAATCAATCAATCAATCAACAGTTCACTATTTCTGGTATCAGACCCAAGTTTCTCAAAACCAAGAATCTGTCAATCTGATGATTACAAGAATACAAGTTTTAATCCAATGAGGAAGCTCTTCAATGAGGCCTAACTTGCCTGGGGCTTACAATCTTATCTGTTCTCAAGTATCTATTTTTTTGTTTCTTATATACTAATCAGTGACTTACTGATTTCTAATATTCTAAAACATAACTTATTTATAAATAAGTAAACTTATAAACTTAATATAAGAATAAACTTTTTTGTGTTTTACTTAAAAAAATTTCCCCCTTTCTTCCTTCCTTGCACCTTTCCTGATCTTTGAATCCTAACACGTAACAGGTTTTCCCCATTCCTCTGGTGTAAGTCACAATTACAACACAGGATATAGCTTTCTAAAATTTTCATGGTGATGAAATGTCACATTAGATAAATACATACCTATATATATCTGCATACACATATGGTTGGGGGGGTCATTATTTTAGAAGAATGATAAAAAAGTGAATATACAAACATGCTCATTTTTTATCCTGACCTTTTCTCAATATAATTATCTGTGGAAATCCTTCAAAGTCTGCTATCTCTCAGCCTCCTCTTTAATGGTTGCATAATATAACAATTTACCAACCCATTACTGGTATGCCATTTTTTAATTTACAAGTGTTTTCTTTTGTGGAGGACAGAAAGGTACCATTAAAAATGGGTAAGTATTGATGTACACTTAAGACTGTTCTTATTCACACTGGGTGCTTTTAAATTTTAATTGATACCTAGCAATTATACGTACACAAGGAGGTCAGAGGACAACTTTGCAGAGTCAGTTCTTTCCTTTCACTACTGCAAGGACTCAAATCAGATCAAAAGAGTAGTACACTATAAGTACCCTTACCCACTCAGCCATCGTACTGGCCCTCTATTTATTAATATCTAGTTTTTAAATCTATAGTCCTGTGTGCTGGTGTACAGTTTAGTTAAAAACATTATGTAAATTTTAAATATTAAAATTATGCTAGGTTGTTAAAAAATTACTTTGGAAGCCACTCAACATTTAAAACTGGTATTCTCTAATGTACCACATTTGTTTTTAGGGATTTATCTGAAGAAAACCATAGTAAATGTGACCAAGAATTCAAAGACACTCAATGTAGTATCATTTATGAACAAAATCTCTGGAGAAATAAAATTCATTTAGGATAATAAAACACTGAAATGCCATGTGGTTTTGTGTGTATGTCTATTTTTTTAAAGAATTTTTATTTTAATTATGTGTACGTATGACTATGTATGCACAACTGAATGCAAGTGCCCAGATCTCAGTGATCTGCCTGCCTCTACATTCTGAGTGATGGGATTAGAGGCATGCACCCAGCCCTATTTTATTTTTGAAAACAGTATTTTTCAATGTAGCTTTCTGGCTTGCCTGCTACTCACTATGTAGGTGAAGCTGGCCTCAAATTCATGACAATCCTACTGTCTCAGCTTTCTGAGTATTGGAATGACAGGTGTGTGCTACTATATCTGGTTATTTCTACAAGTGATTTTCCAGTAATATTAGCTGCAACAAAATAACAATTTCAATTACTTTAACAGTAAATGGCTTTGACTAAAATGAGTAATGTTTTACCTTTAAGTACACCACTTGACAATTCTTCTGGGAAAAATTATTATAAATTAATCAAAAAGTAGTAAGATTTGGTATTTATATGCAACATACCTGATCTTCATAACCTTCGATTTTTACTGGTGTAAACTGGTCCAAGTTATACTGTGCAAATGCACTAAAAAGAGAAAAAAAAGGTCCATAACTTAAAATTATATTAATTTTTTTTTAAAAAAGACAATCACTCCAGACCTGGTAGCACACATCTTTAATCCTAGCATTTGCAAGACAGAGGCCAGCCAGGGCTACAGAGTGAGATCCTGTCAAAAGAAAGAAAACACTTGGCAATAAATCTATACACTGTACATGTTGAAGGAAATAAAACTAATTCTCTTACTGATTTTGCATAACTACAGTTAAAATACAAGTATGGTTATTTTTAAAAATGAGTAATGCTATGTAGCTTTCAATACTTAGTAAAATAAGTCATGTAATTAAGTAAATAAGTAAATGTAATTGTTGTTTTATTCAAGAACCTGAAAAAGCAATGATTAGACATATAGAATGTACATAACAATTACTAGTACTATATATAAGAAATTAGGAAAGACTAGGACTATGATAAATCAAATAGTCCTTACTATCAAAGGTTGAAGAGAAACATAATAGAGATATATATATAAATATAACCAACCACAGCATAAACCAGAAAGTACTACAAGAATTACCAATAATACATTACTAAGAAATTGCTTTCTGTTAAGAAAAAAGTACAAAAAGAAAACCAGGATAATTTCATGATGAATATGATACTGAGACATGGGCTAGAAGAAAAAAAAAAAAAAAAAAAACAAACAACTAGGTAGACTCTGGTCTTATACAAATTAGAATGAGGCTGAGGGAGATGGCTCAGCGAATTAAGTGCTTACTACACATGCAGTGAAGACCAGAGTTCAGATCCCCAGCATTCAAGTAAAAGCTAGATATGACAGTGGCACATCTGTATTGACAGTGCTATAGGAGGGCAGAAATATGTGGATCACTGGGTCTAGTCAAAAAGTGAGCTTCAGGTTTAGTATAACACCCTGTCTCAAAAAATAAAATAATAAGATGGATAGCTACAGAGGAAGACATCCTATGTCAAATTCTGGCCTCCACACACATACATGTACACATGGGTAAGAGCACCTGCACACACACACATGCAAACAAACATACATAACACAAGAAAGAGTATGGATATGGAAGGAAGTGAAGGGAAGGAAAAAGAACGAAAAGCAAAGAATATTTTACATTTATATTTACTGAGTTTAACTTGAAGGTCTTTTACATTTTTATGTGTGTGTGTGTGTGTGTGTGTGAGATGGAGGAGGAAGTGTGCCATGGCACATATTTAGAGATTAAAGGCAACTTTGTGGAGTAGGTTCTCTCCTTCCACCTTTACATGGGTTCTGGGATTGAACTCAGATCATCAGGCTTGTATCACTGTGTTGCAAGGACTTTTACCCCCAGAGCCATCTCAACAGTCCTGGAAGGTGTGTCTTGAAAATAAAAGAACTACTTTATTTGAGAGGCAAAGCAAAGTCACAGAAGTGCTTCTAAAGAATTGGCAGTATGTATGACAAACTGGGAAGTGGGGTGATGAGAAACAGAAAAGCAGCAATAAATGCCCATAATAAAAATGCAATCTGCTAGGGAAAAGTGATGAGATGGACTCAAGAATAAAGTCTTTCTACTTTCACTTGAGTAAAAAATAATCTATTACCAGATAATTCTATAGTACATGTGAAGGAAATACTCAGGGCACAAAGTGTATGCTACTAAATCTACAGCTAGGAAATTACCTCCACTTAACAGAACAGATGTTGAGAATTTTAAAACTTACAAATATATCTCTAAAACAATCTACTGGGATGTTTTTCATATTACTCTAGAAGGTATCTACTAAATTTTCTGGTGTTAGCTTCTGAGTTTCTCTTAGAAAGGAATGTTTTGGTGTTTTGGGTCTTGAGATTTTTTCTTTTTCTTTTTTAAAAATACAAGGCCACATACTATAGTCCATGCTAGTCTGAAACTCACTATGTAGTCCAAAATGCCCTCAAACTTATGATTCTCTTGTCTCAGCTCTCAAGTGCTGGGATTACAGGTGTAAATCACAACACCTAGCAGAAATGTTTGGTTGAGTACAGCATTACTGATGAGTTAATAAGTGTAATTAACTCACTTCACAAATTCCCAATAGAACATTTTCAGAAAAGATTGAGGTCAGCACTGAAGTGCATGGACAGGCAGACAGAAGTAGCTACTCATTTTCGGACTTTTAAAATTCATCTTCAATTTTCTCCTAAGAATAGTCTCAATGTGGTCAGGCTGTCACTTAAGAATTTGTACCTGAAATTTCTCCCAAAGGCTCATATTTGCTTACTTGTTCCCTAGCTATTTGGGAACCTGTGAAGTTTTTGGATGTTGGGACTAGCTGATGGAAATGGGGTGATCTTGTCATTTGCTTCCTGGTTCTTTGTGATGTGAACAGCCTCAACCACATGCTTTTACAAGCATGATTTCCTTGCCATGACTGACTGGAACTCTCCATAAGACAAAATAAATCTTTCCTCCTTTGGTGGTTTGAATGAAAACTATTCCCCATAAGCTCATGTATTTGAACGCTTGATGGTGCCAGTTGCGGAGTCTTGGAAGTATGTCACTGAGGAAGGGCTTTGAAAATTTATAGCCCTGCTCTATTTCTAGCTTGCTCTCTCTGTGCTGCCTGTAATTGAAGATGTGATCTCTCAACTTCCTGCTTCCGTCACCTGCTATCATACCTCCTTCATCACTACGGATTCTCGTTCTGGAGCAGTAAGTCAAAATGAACAATTTCTTCCATAATTCATGGTGTTTTACCAAAGCAACAGAAAAGTTAACACACTCCCTTAAATTGCTTACATCAGGTATTTTGGCCACAGCTATGTAACAGTAACTGCCCTGAGTAGCTTCAGTGGTCAGTTTGACACACCTGGGAAGAAGGAACCTCAAGTGCAGCATTGTCTCCATTGGATTGGCCTGTGGTCATGTTTGTGAGGCATTTTTAAAAACAACTAATTGATGTGGGAAAGTCCAGCCCATTGTGGGCAGTGCCTCCCCTGGGCAGGCAGTTTTAGGTTGCATAAGAAAACAGGCTGAACACAGGAAAGGAGAGCAAACCAGTAAGCAGCAGACCACTGCAGTACTATTGTCCAGTCTGCCTGGACTTTCCTCAAAGATGGACCCTGCTTTAAAACATTAGAGTATCATGTATTTTCTACTTCAATGCTATATCCCTGCACACCCCCGCCCCTTCGGCAGGGGCTAAAGGAGATTACTGTGGATTGAGCTAAGAGTCTTGTCTGTGACATTCTAGACAAGCCTTCTATTGCTGAGCTATATCATCAGTCTTGCTAAATTGCCTAGACTGGCCCTGAACTTGAAAACCTGAATTAACCTTTCAGAGAACTGGGATTATAGGTATGTTGGACTAATAGGCTTGTGTGTACCTTTTGAAGTGTAGACCGCAGTGGTACAAAAATTTGGTTTATAATGAAAGAAAAATGTAGTTCTCATTCAAAATTCTTTTAGAACAAACTGAATTTAAATAAGAATTTTCTCAGGATAAATATTTCGTCCAACAAACAATATTCCAATACATTTACCTTTTTTGAGTCAAATGTACAACTATTTCAAGCCACTCATGTAATTAGAGATAAAATTCTTACTCTGAAAAAATTTTAAGCAAATCATTTTCAAATGCACAGACTTTTATCAAATGCTATAGGTGGTTATAAAGAAAACTTGCCTACTTGAGAACACACACACATAATTCAGTAAAGCTTAAAAAACAAGTGGCCATTCACTTAAAAGCTGGAGACTAAAATCCAAGGTAAAAACTAAACTGATTCTTACAAGGTACTTTAATAATAGATGGAAGCAACTGAAATATGGATAAACTAAATATGCTATACGTACAGTAGAATGTTATACAGCCTTAAAAAGGAAAATTTAACATATAAGACAGACAGATGATCCTTATTATGTAGCTCAAACTGAACATGAACTTTGAATCCTGTTTCAGCCTTCCAAGTGCTAAGAATACAAGCATATACATGCCCAACAAAACTAAATTTTAAAAACAAATTTAACATTACTAATTTTATGCTTCTAAAATAGAATTAAAGAAATTATTCCTATCAGTCAGGATTCTGCATATTAGAATAGTATCTGGAGAGACAAGTAGCTGACTGGATGGATACTAAACATTCTTTGTAAGGCACTTGAAAAATTTATGCATTTCACTGTTTTCAAATGAGTAATGAAATGTTTAGCCTAAAATTCGGGCTTTCAGACCTTACCGAGGGGAGGTGAGAATAGGAAACAAAACAATTATTTCTCAGAAATCCTAGGATAGTCCTGGAGTCATAACTGTGGAGTCACACCAGTACAAAGATGATGTATTAGAATTACAACCAAATGGTTCTTTAAAATAAACTTCCCAAATTAACAGATACCTAAATCACTAGGCCAACCATATAAGAAGGAAATTTTACATTAAAAAATAAAAGCAATCATCACTTCAAAAATAATTTTATCCAATTTTTAAAATGTCAAAATGCAGTATTATTTAAGTATATAAGACAGTGGCAAACAGAATGAACAGAGAATTTCATGTTACATTTGTGCCTCTAACTCCCTTTGTGATTTCTCCGAGTCTAGTACAGACATGTAAATATTCATACACATCTAAAACTCGTGTGTCAGGGATTACTGCTTTAGTATCACTTTTCTTTCCCCAAGTCAGTCTAACATAACGTAACATAACATAATTTAAAATACTTACTGAGCTGCTCCTTCCCTGAGAAGATTATCATTATTAAGCAGTAACCGAACATCTGCAAAACAAATATTACGTTTTCTGTATTATTTGTTTTCTATGTTTGAAGGCTTCAAGAGATGCGGTTTTAGTTACATATTATACCACCCACCCCCCCAATACAAACAAGTACCACTCTAATGACCAAAACATCCACAAATATGCACTATGGTATTAGAAAAAAACAAAAGATTTTGGTTACGTAATAGAAAATAAAAATACATGCTATTTTGAACCCTACCAGTTGTTGCAGCCAGACTATACTGTACCTCCAAATAACTAAAGTGGAGACAATCTTTATCAGAAAGATGGCAAGGTAAGATTCCCAGAAGATACTGAGAACTATGCTTCTTAGTTTCAAATGAGTTAGCTCTATAGAAATCGGAATTAAATAGGCAGCAGTTTGTGAGGAGAGTTCAGGGACAGGCTTTCTGTTCTTTCTTTCATACTCATGTTTAAGGAACACAAACACCTCCACTTTTTACTGGCTTCTGATTTCACTTTGATTCTTAATTCTGTCTTAATTTTAGACTCAGTTCTGACCTATCTGTATACTTAGCTATTGATCATTAAGTTGCTTTTGTTCAGCCTATTTTATCACAGTAACCAAAAAGTAAAAGAGAATTCACATTCTTTTAGGATTTTCCTGATTTTATATATATGGCATTTAATCCAAGAACAGTAAACAACCAACTTCTCTCAGAATTCTAATTTATTAAGCCAGGCATGATGATATTTGTGCCTTCAGCACCCAGAAGGTAAAGGTAAAAGAATCAAAAGTTCAAGGCTAGTCTGAGCAACATTGAGCTCAAGGCCAGTCAGCCTGAGCTACATGAGACCCTGTCTTAAAACAATAACAACAACAACCAACCAACCAACCATCCACAGAAAGAGAAACTGTAATTTATTCTTGACTCTATGAGTCAGGGCTACTGACTTTAGTGTACTTTTTACCACTATCAATTTAAATTACATGTCAAATATGAATCTAAGGAAAGGAGACTATCTTCTTTAATTCTTTCACTATCAAATATACTAATGCACATTAAATATTAAAACAGAATTTGAAAGGCAAATGCACATATTCTCTCTCATATGTGAATCCTAGCTTTGAATTTTAGATTCACATGTTTAACTTGGATTGTCTGCAGAGGTCAGGAAGCCAGAAAAGGCCCATGAGAAGGAGAGGGCAGAAGAAAAGTGATGTAAAAGAAGAGAGGGATATTCTGGGGACTAAAGGTTTAAAAGGGGATGGGCAAAGGAGGGTGGAGGGTCGGTTAACTAAAATTAAGGATGCACTGAAAAAAACTTATAGAAATCCACTACCTTGTAAGCTAATTAAAAAATATATTTAAGGCACCGGAGAGATGGCTCAGTGGTTAAGAACACCGCTGCTCTTGCAGAAGACCTGAGTTTGATTCCCAGCATCCATATGGCAGACAACAAAAGTTCCTAACTCTAGTTCCAAGGGAATCCAACACCCTCTTCTGACCCCTGCAGGCACTGAACGACATGTGTGCATTTACATGCAGGCAATCATACACATAAAATAAAAATAATAAAACATTTAAAATCTCAGCACCAGGCATGGGATACACCCCTAAAAGTTATTTGTCAGGGAAGTCCCAGAGCCACAACAACACAGGTCATTGCCTTTGCTCTTGGTTCCCCATAATTCATGGATTGAAGATACCATACACTTAAGTTGCAGGACATAGAAAAACCAAGCTTCCTCCCTGCTGGTTAGTTTACATGTGAAGACATTATGGTAGATAAAAGACATCAATGGTCTTACCCAGGACTGGACCTTGCACACTATCATACTGATTTGCTTGACAAAATGTACCCACTATTGCAACACTGGAATGATTGCTATGGGGTTAACCAATTGCTTTCTGATTCAATTTAAAACCTGCTCCACAGAATGGAATTAAGGAGTAGTACTGTAAACCTGGTCCAAAGCCCATGGTGGTCATAGGCCCTGTGAGAGAATGTACCAACCTTTTGCTAAATGATCAAGTTATCAAACTGCTTTCTAAATATTTATGTTTATATCCACAGATGCATGCTGCTCTCAAAATGCTGAGAACAAGTGGCTGTGAGTATTCAGCCCTAAATGGGACATTTGGGTCAACTTTGCTAACACTCCCCCACAAGATTTAAGGGTATTGAGGAAGAAGTGGAATGATGTGAAACTGTCTTCTAGACATGAATTATTTGAATTTCCAGATTCTTTTTAGTGATACAGGCTTCCCATTTTTCCTCAACTGTAGCTCAGTGGTTAAGTTCTACACGTGATTGAAATAACCATATTAATTAATTGGATTCACTAAATGTATTATAGTTTATGGTTAGATTAACAGATTTAAAAAATAAGTTTATACAATTTGTGCCTCTATTTTTAATTTTCAACTGAATTTTTTCTGAGGTGAGACTCCACTGTATTTTATGACTGAAACTGTGATTACACACCATTGTATTTTGTAATCTTGAGTACAACTAAAAGAAAAAAAACTTGAAGAACTGTATGTTCTTGCCTTTATTTTAAAACACAGTGGTAGCCAAACATAAAGCAAAAATAATCTGTTTATAGTATTTTCAGGAACATACTACTATAACTGGAAAAAAAAATGCTTGGGAAGAGATCACTACAAGGCATTTTCTTGGTGATTCTTTTGAGACAAGGTCTCCCTGGAGCCCCCACTGGCCTGGAACTTGTTACGTAGACTAGGCAGGCCTTGATCTCAAAGAGACCCACCTGCCCCTACCTTTGAATGCTGGGATTAAAGGCATGTGCCACCATGGCTGGGGCCTTGGTGAGTCTTTTAATCCTGTTGTCCATCCTACTAAGAGAGCTTTACAGCAACCCGCAGACCATATAGGCACTTTAGAGTTCTGATCCCTAGGCAACTAAAAATGATTGGCAAAAGAAAGGCATACTGTGAAATGAAATGAACAAATGGCTTTTACATGTGCTGTTTTTCCATAATGAAAATGCTTTTATTCTTTTTTATTATTGGCTGTTCATACAATCTGATAGGCTTTTCTTGAAAATAAAATTTAAAAGTATACACCTATAATCCCAGCACTCAAGAGGCAGAAACAGGAGACAGGAGCAGGCAGATAGATCTCTGTAAGTTCCAGGTCAGCCAGGGATATGCAGATGAGACCCTGTTTTAGAAAAACAAACCAATAATAATAAAAATAAAAAACAGAAACAAAACAAACCAAACCAATAACAATAAAAAAAACAGAAACAAAATCAAAGTACTCAAGCTTTCAAAACCCATGTACTAAAAATGAAAAACTTTTTAAAATTAAGTGTTCTATTCAAGAAATAACCACTATGTGTGCTTCTAATTTTAAAACAATTTATCAAAAAGAACCTTCTTTCTCCTGATAAGGAAATATCCCATTCAGTCCTTGGACAATTAACTCATTAAAACAGTCTAATAAGTACACTGCATCCTGTTCATTACAAATCCAAGCTGACAAAGATCACTGTAATTTGTAAAGCACTTATTTTTCTGCACATGTTCCTTAGCTTATTTTAGTAGTTTTCATTTTCTTAAAAATAAGTAAGGCTGGAGAGATGGCTCAGTGGTTAAGAGCACTGGCTGTTCTTGCAGAGGACATGAGTTCACATCCTAGCATCCACAATGCAGCTAACAACTGCCTGTAACTCCAGTTCCAGGGGATCTGATGCCCTCTTCTTTCCTCCAAGAGCATTGCACGACATGGGTGCACTTACACACAGACAGGCATAACACTCACACATGTGAAATAAATAAATAAATAGAGTTTTGTGTGTGTGTGAGAGAGGGAGGGAGAGGGAGAGAGAGGAAGTGGGGGGGAGGCAGAGACACCAACTTAATGTTATACATACACCATGGGGTCACAAGATGGTTTGTTGCACAAGCCTGACTAGTTGAGTTTGTTGAGAACTCACAGTGGAAGAGAGAGCTAACTCTGAGAAGTAGCCCTCTTACCTCCACTGCCCACACACATCATCATCATAAACAAAATAATTTTCAAGTACTTTTAATACTCACCATTAAAAACCTCATTGAATTCTCCTGGAGGGGCATGAATAATGAATTTTGCTGCTATACGTACCTACAACAGAAATGAAAATATAAATATCACAGCATATTTCTGCCAAAATGAAAAACACACTCCAATTTTACACAATTTCGAAGTCCTACTGAAAATGACTTTAAAGACCATGACATCTCCATATTCAAACATTGTTAAGTTTGCTATTACTGTTACTCATTTAACATAGTGAAAACATACAGGCTAAATACAAATAAATATCTTAACTTAGAACAGTTGAAGATTTAAAGCTGTCTACAAAAAAATTTTTCTTATAATTTTACTTGTTTTAAACTAAAGTTATAAAAAATTCCACATGTGGAAAAAAAAATGCAATTAAGTACATTGATGACAACTGATGTACTCAAAACTAGATGTTCAACTTTTAGTAAAGTACACACAAACATTCCAAAATACAAAATACTCTGAACTCTGAAATACCTCTTGTTCCAAGCAGTTACAACATTTTTATAGGGTACAGAACTTTATCAGTCAATTACCTAATCCAAACACATAAATTCAGTACCATCATAAGGTTGGAAAATTGTGAGCAGTGCCATCTTCGAGCCTAGAAATCCTGTAGACAAGGAGAAGACACTAACAGTTTTCAGGGGTTTAGGGATGGTGGGGAGTGGGAAGAGAGTACCTACAAAAGGAAAGGAAGAAATGAGGAGGTGGGCTGGAACTATATTACATTTAGGCTTTAGTAACAGGTATATTAATTTCTGCATGTGTTAATGTCTTCAGGAAAGACCAGTGCATGCCTTTAATCCCAACACTTAGGAAGTTGATATAGGCAGATCTCTGTGTGAGGCCAGTCTGATCTACAGAGCCATTTCTAGGCTATCTAGAGCTACACAGTAAGACCCTATCTTATTTAAGAAAAACAAAACAAAACAACAACAACAAAAAAACACAAAACTTCAAGAATGCTATACTTTTATTGTATGCCTATTTTAAAAAGTTTCTTCAAAAATGTTTAAGATTAATAAGTGCACATTATATATGCAAGATGTCCCTATTAAATTTCCTTCTAAATATTTGTTTATGCCCATTAATTAGTGTTGCTCTTAGTTCTAGCCAGAGCAGCTTCTTTTCTTGCAGTGGTAGCTATTAATATAGTGTAATTAACTAGTCGAAGTTCTGAGAGTAACTGCTGAATGTACAGCTGGATGTGAGACATTGGTACCAATCCCCCTAGGGCTCAGGGAACATTGGAGGCAGAAAGAATGTAAAAGCCAGAGGAAGAGGTGGAGTGTCTGTGGATCACTGTCCTCTGGAAATTCCTGGTTGGTCTACTCTTTAACTCATAGCAGTTGTGATTACTGACATGCTCAAGGGCTATATAACATTGGGCCTGTCACATAGAGAAGGACTCCAAGCCCTCCCTAAGGATCTATGGGTCATTAATGGTGCTGAGAGGCGAGACATTTTCTTTAGTGGAGGCAGGCAAAGCAAGAGGAGCATGCTTCAAGTGGGAGCAGCAGGTAGGAAAAGCTTGTAGTAGTTTGGAGAGGCAAGGAAAGTACAGGACAATGTAGAAATTACTTGGATAGTGGTAGGGTTGCTTAGCCTTGTGGCACACAACTGGATGCCATTTTAGGATTCAGTTCATAAAAATAGCAGGGAGAACACTGATCCTGAGGCAGGTGGATGAGGAGACAAGAAGAATCGAAGAATCACCTTCACAAAATGAGACTGACAGACACTCATCCACTAATCCTGGGGTTATTTCTCATTCTCCACTCGTAGGAGAAATGTAGCTTGGATATAGGAAGTGACTTCCCTGATGGTCCTTTGGATCACAAGATGAAGTTCTTCCTCCTCAGGCTAGGAGGAGGAAATCTAGATGCCTTTACATGGTATCCAAGGCTCTCATATTCGTGACCTAAATCCTGCCAAATTCAGCAACTGAGAGGTTACTACAGACACCACTCCTTCACCCATAACATGAACCCTCTAGCCAGAAAGTAGCTGCAAAGTACCTCCCTGACTTATTCATTAAAAAATTTGTCAACTAATTTTATTTATATATTGGGATATATAAAGCACATAATCAAACACAGATCAATGAACTTTGATAACTGCACCCATGTGACCAATAACATTCAAGCTGATAGAGAATTCCATCACTTCAGAAACTTTCCTTATCTTTTCCACACACACCCCCGACCCCAAGTGCCTACTAATTTGAGTCTTAGGACCATGAATTATGTGAAGACTTGGTTTTCCTGAGACCTAGCTGAAGTACTTTCTCCCACAGTATCCATTTCCAAGCAGGATTACCAAAGCCTTTCTTTGATCTATCTCTGTGCCTTGTTCATTTATTTCTTGTCCTGAACTCACTCACAGAATTGCCTTAAAAGCTGTTTCCCTGTGAGCTCTTGGAGGGTAGAGACCACTGCTTTAGGCATTTTCTATCGTCAGTCTCTAGCACCATGTTCAGTTCAGTAAATGATCCATAAGTTGACTGGTTTGATGGATTATGTTTCAAAACAAGTAATGGAACCTAATGCTTATTGAATACTAAAAATAATTATAATACTTTTTATAATGGAAACTCATTCCTAAGGCCCCAGCTTAGTAACACCCAATGCATGCCAGTAACTATGTTTGTTGGGGTTTTCTAGAGAAACATAGCCAACAGAATACAGATAGATGAGTAAAGGAACAAATATTATGGGAACGGGCTCTTATGGTTATGGAAGCTTAAGTCTCAAAGTCCTACTAACTGGGAAGAAAGAAAACAGACTGGGGAAGGGCATGGAAAATGGTAGTGGGAAAGGAGAATGAAGGAGTACAAAGTATGACACAAATATATGAACATTCCATGATGAAACCTATTATTTATATGCTATGGTGTTTTGAAAAAGTGTCCCCCATAGGCTCATGTATTTAAAAGCTTGGTCCCAGTTGATAGCATGGTTTGAGATGGTTATGTAACCTTTAAGGGGAAGAGTCTTACTGGAGGAAGTATGTCATTGTGGATAGCATCACCCACTTCTTGGTTTATTCTCTCTGTTTCAGTTACTACAACAGCTAACAAATGAAAACTGTGAAAGCATGTTAATAATCAAATATTTCATCTATAAAGTATTTTGTAATTCTTATAGACACACACTACCTATAAAACTGTCAAAATAAAAATATTAATCCAAGTACTATACATACAGTATATTTAGTGATACAAATAACTAGTAGTTAAACTTAAAAATTTTTAGTTTCCAAAAACAGATACATACCACTTAGAATCTGTCAGTCATATTTTTAGTTTCTAACATGTGAGCAAAAATGATTTCTACTTTTATCCGATGGGCATACTTGCTGCTTCTACTGCACTAAATGTAATCAAAACATAACACAAGCCTTCTATTATATCCAAACTGATGAGACAAAAAAAGCAGTACCACTAAGGGCTGGGAGGTCAAGAAAGCAGACTGATTTAGAACCTGAGTCTGATCCCCAGAACCTACATAAGGGTAGAAGAACTTACTCCACAAAGTTGTCCTTTGACTTTTACAAACAGGCTGCCACTGGCTGGGGCGCTCTCCCCATCCCCCTCCTCCTCTCTCCCTTCCAATTTTTAAAAAACTACTTAAATCTACCCTATATTCAAATCCAAGGAAGAAAAAAAGCTAATACAAGTTAAAAAGAACATGTCTCAAACATCTATTTTTCTGAAAATAATTACTTATTTCCTCCAGCTGCAATAACACACATGAAACTACACTTTATTTACTCATGGGAGCTTCAGTCTGATTACAGCCTTTTGGAAAAGTCCAGTTAAGATACCAGGCACATTCCTGTTAGACCTTTCTTTTTTCCTTGTCTTTTTGAGGTAGGGTCTCCCTGTAGCCCCAGCTGGTATGGAACTTGCTATGTAGACCAGGCTACCCTGGATTCTATTCCCAGCACCTACATGGCGGCTAACAATCATCTGTAACTCCTCAGAGGAGGTTTTTTATTTTATTTTTTTAAAGGCCAACCTACTACAGTGGCAAGTATCAACCTGAGCTAAAGCTGGAAGATTTGTAATTTTTCTATTGGTTCCAAACACTATTTTGTGTACAATAAAACAAATATAATAAAACATGTTTTAAATCTGCTGTTACTTCTTGTAGAAGGGCACACTGAAGTTATTTACCCCAAAACAAAAAGTGGCACAAAGTAATATCCAAAACATCAGTATACTACACAAATACTGAAAAAAAAATTTTCTACCCATACACTGTCTGAGATAATACAAAGTACAACACACAATATTACTCAAATTTTCTTGTACTCTATATTTACTAGGGGTTTTTTATAATTTTTAAAACAAGAAAACAGCATTGTACAATTCATACAATAAACCAAATGGTGATAGACAGACAGTAACCTAGAGAAAAATAAGATTCTATGACTCCACATTGTCATAAAGAAATGAGTGAACAAGTAGGGGGAAATGGTAAAGTTCTTCACCATAGCAGAATGCCAAGTAACAAATGGAAAGACTGGGCAACTACTGCAATAATTCTTACAGGCAAAAATAATCAATGTATGCAAAAATTAGTGAATAAAGCATAAAACAGGATATATTTACATGGTTTATAAGCATCTCTTTATGTGACCATTATGAAGGCAGGAATAGTAACTTTATATTGAGGAAATCTGCCACATACCACACCTTTACCAAATGACCAGGGGATCTGACATCCTCTTCTGGCCTCTGTGGACACTGTACATACATTATGTTCTTACATCCATGCAAGTAAAACACTCCAACACATAAGATAAAAACAAATAATTTTTTTTAATTTAAAAAAGTATCTACTGGAGATGGGGAATACTGGAGTTGGAAAGGTTCAAACAGGGTGAGCACTGGAGGAAGAAGCGATATGAAGGGATGGTATGGAGGTAAGCAAAATGAATAAAAACCCACTTGGAAGTCTACTATCTGGTAGCCCAATTAAAATACACAAAAGAGAGCTTGAGGAAGATACCTGCAAAGATAGACAGTGCCAGTTCTATAAGCTATTAAACAAAAACTCCAGTGCCAGATATGGGACATCTTTTTATGACCTGTTGGTCAGGGAAGCTCAGGAGCTTCCCAAACAATATAGGCTCTTGCCATTCCTGGTTGCCCACCAGAACTAATAGATAAGGTTCTATTGCTGAGCATTTCATAAACCTTGATGCAAGATGTAGACAAATCAAGGTGGAACTGAGGTGGAAGCTTCACACCTACTGGCTAGCTTTCTTAGCACTAGATAGTGCTATGTAAGCTGCTGGTGTAGTGAAGGCATCAACTGACTTAACCAGTTTCGAACTCCATGAAACTACAATACCAACTTGCCAGGCAAGATGTGTCTGGTGCAATAGTGGCATGACTATTATGGAAGTAGCCAAATGCTCTCTGGTTGGATTTGAGGTTCACTTCATAGAAGGGTATTCATGCTTAGTACTGTAAACCCAGTCAAAAATCCTTGGCTGTGGAGTTTTTGAGCTCTAGGAAGAATCTTACTACTGTTATGTAGCTAAATTGACACAGTATCAAACTGCCTTCTAAATATTTATGTTTATACACATAGACAAATGCTACTGCCAGGCTTTTTCAGAAAAGCCTCTCTTTGCAATGAGTAGGGGTGAACACAGATTCACTGCTGTTCAGGAATTGAGAAAAAGTAAAGCACTCAGGCCTAAACAGGACATTTATATTGCCCTCATTAAAGGCTCAGGGAACACTGTAGAAGAAGGAGAAGAATTAAGAGTCAGAAGATAGGGAGAAGGGCTGTGAAATACCATCTTCTGGATACAACCATTGCAATTAAGATTTCAAAACAGTTACAGAGTTGCCTCCACTGGAACTGTACCAGAATTGGCCTGTCAACACCCAGAGATCAGAGAGGCTCATAGGGCCCTACCTTTCTACTCCACAAAAGGGAATGTGTATGCCTCCTACAGTCAAAAACCTAAGGCTGAGGAGGTCTTAGGTCCCAGGAGAGAACCTATTATTGCTGCTTAGATAAACTGACAGCACCAAACATCCTTCTATGTTTACATCTAAGTTTGTATACACAACCTTAATCAGAGAAGCCTCTCTTTGCAGTGACTAGAGGTAAATAAATGTAAAGACCATGACTATACAAGATACTGGGAATAAAGGATGGTTGAAGACAATGCCCTAAATAAGACATCTGTACCACTCAAGGTTCACAGAACACACACTGCAGAAAAGTGGAAAGAAAATAAGAGCTGGTAGTCAGATAGAAGGGCTATGAAATGCCATCTTCTAAGCACAATACAGCCACAGCAATCATGAAATCACAGCAGTTATGTGTACTGACACTGGCCCCACACTAGTCAAGCCTACCTAACAGTTATAGATAGAAAAGGGGCTCACAGGGCCCTATAACTCACTGTTAACTATTGGCAACTAATGAATTCTAGAAAAGGGGAGGCATAATATCCAGTTGTGTACCCTCCAGGATCTAACAGTTCCAAATCTAAGGTTATACAGGTGGCCCTAGTTAAAGTGCGACACAGAATAGAACAAAAAGTCATGAATATGGGGAAAAGATTTGTAAGGAAGGAGGGAAGGGTCTGGCAGGGGTGGGAGGAAAATAAGCATGTGTGTGCACGTGTGTGTGGGATAACCAGAATGCAATATATGCATGCATGAAATTATAGAACAATATTTATCAATAAAAACAAAACACAACTAAGTTTCCACTTCTAAAAACCTCAAAATCTACTATGGATTCAAGCTGGGAATAGAAGGAAAATCCAAAAGTAAGCCTGTCTATACATTGCTGTATCTGGATGTATGGAATGGTGCCTAACAAACAACAAAGCCTTTCAAACTTAATGAATAGCAACACACACATTCAGTTATCTCTGCCCTATACTTGGCATTTAGTAGTTACTTTGTGTTGAATAAATATATTAGCAATAACCAACTTTTATTTCTTTAGAATGGCCAGATGTTATAGTTTAAATATGAAATGTCCCCCACAGGTTCTAGGGACAATTAGTAGATTAATCCCCTCACAGATTCATAATGATGGTATGACTGGGAGGTAGGGATGGCACCTCACTTGAAAAAGCAGATCTCAGGGGCTGGAGAGTTAACTCAGTGGTTAAGAGCACTGGCTGATCTTGTAGAGGATCTGGGTTCAATTCTCAGCACTTACATGGCAGGTAACAACTGTCCATAACTCCAATTCTAGAGGAATCTGATGCCTTCTGCTGACTTCCATGGGCATTGCATGACATGGGTGCACTTACATGCAGGCAATACACTCAAACGCATAAAATAGACATAAAAACTTTCTAAAACAGCAGACCACTAAGAGGGCATATATGCGGTTATATTTTAGGCTAACCCCTTCTGCATTTCCTGTTCTCTGCCTCCTCTCTGCCATGAGGGAAGTGAGTAGTTTCTGCCACATGTACCTAGCTCTATGATGCTCTGCCTTACTACAGGCCCAGAATCAATAAAGTCAAGAACTCTGGACTGAAAGTATATTAGTTGAAATGAATCCTTTTTTAGCTCTTCTGTCAGGCATTATGCCAAAGAGATGAGAAAAGAAATATTGTTGGGAGAAGTAGTATTTCAATGAAATGAACATTTTAAGAGGTTTCAGTAATCCAATTCTGTATGTAGAGTCAAATTTCAAGTAACATTAAAAACTGCAATAACTGCTTGTGTTCATATAAAGCAGCAGTACAGTACAGGTACTTCCTAAACTTTCTGCACTCATGACATTTTTTTACCTGAGAAATTTCCATGCAGCTTTGGGTATGTAGGTATATATATAATAAAAGTTGTTCAAATCAAATGTTTATTGTAATAAAACACATATGAATTTATCTTAAAACTCTGAGGCTAGAGAGATGCCTCAGCAGTTAAGAACACTGGCTGCTCTTAAGAGAGGATCTGGGTTGAATTCCACATGGTGGCTAACAACAATCTAAAATCTCAGTTCCAGGGGACCCAATGCCCTCTCTGGACTCCACGGGCATTACATGCACACCATGCACTTATATACATGCAGGCAAAAATGCTTATGCACAGAAAATAAAATACATAAGAAGGTACAATTCTTTGGTAAACAATTTACTACTCATTAAAGAAAATCTGTATACTAATGAGTTTAAAGTACTTAACTATTTTTACATGAAGAATTAAATCTTGGCTGAATATTTGATATTGTAGGTCCTAGAAAAATCACCCTGCTTTTCAGGGTTGATTTTACAGTCATCAATGTTGAGAACATTGCTTTTCCTAAATATGTAGTTACAAAATGGCAGAAGCATGTTTAGGGCCGTTTCAGAAATTTTTGGAAATTTTGTCCTAATCCCAAGCCAAAATCCATTTAACTATATTTTATAAAACTAAGGTCAGAAACTTAAACACCAATTTTAAAAATAAAACATTCTAACACAACACAGTCCAAAGATATACCAATATGAAACACACAGAGGAAAGACAAGAGGTAAATAAAGTTTACAGTCCCTCCAATTAAATCATTACATTTCTACTAGAGAGAAAACTGAACATCTAGTGAAGACACTGCAATTCATAACATAAAAGTCTTGACTGAGTCAAGGTGTTTCAGGGAACACCTGTGAAGTAAGCATATTGTATATTCAGAGCCAAGACTACAATAAATGGGCAAAGACTGCCCCAAACACCTCAGATTCATTACCCATTTGATTTTAAATTAATCTTTAGTCACTGTGCATTCAGAAACCTTTTAATTTTGCCAAATTTTCATGACCTCCACATTCAGTTATATGATTCCCAATAGGGGGTTCCAACCCACCCGTTTTTGTTTGTTTTTTTAGATAAGAACTCTAGATCATCTTGGCCTCAAACTCCTTATATAGCCACAATGTCCTTGAACTCCTGATCCACCTTCTGAGTACTGGGATTACACCCTGTACACCGATACACCCTGTTTTGTGTGGTGCTGGGGATCAAACCAGGGCCTCACACCTGCTAGGTAAGCACTCTACCAACTAAGCTACATTCCTAGCTCCCAATCCATGGTTTAAGAAGCTGCTGTATAGTTTAATGCTGTAATGCTGGACCAGACTGGGTTTTTGGCTCTACTACTCAGTTAATGTGTTTCTGTATAAATACCTAACAATAGCTACTAATACGGCAGTAAAAACAGTATGTGCCTATGTGGCCATTTCCTTCAAATTGAAGCATTTCCTCTTGGAAAGAGGCTCATATGACTTGGGAAGGTAATGAACTTAAGAGGCTCAGGAAACTCACTTCACAAGATTCCTCCCAGAGGTTATATAAATAGTAAACAATTGCTGGAGAACAGGAGACTGCCTGAAAACTGGGTATCGAGCACCATGGATAGGGCAGCTATCACAAATGCTGGGAGACAAGTATTTGGTGCTTCAGCTGTCTGGAGAGTCACCCGTGTTCCTGCAAGTTACATCAACTCACTGATTTGCCAAGCTAGACTTGGATGGAACTATTTCTTTGGTCTGTCAGCTGTACCCTACTTGGGGTGATCAGACATTTGTTCATGTTATCTTTAGGAAAAATCATGAAACAACATGTATGAGTATATTACGATTACTTTTTATTCAATCCGTTTACACTGATTGATTGATTGATTGAGACTGAGATAGAGAGAAAGAGAATGAGCTTCTGCTGCAAAGCAGTTGTGGAGGTCATAGGTCAGAAGACAACTTGAGGGAGTGAGTTCTCTCCTTCTACCACGTGGATTCTGGAGATTCAACTCAGGGTATCAGGCCTGGCAGCAAGCACCTTTAGTTACTGAGCCATTTCAACAGCCCCTAAAAATACCCTAATACAGACATGACATTATATGTTAGTTTCTTTGTGCCTTAGAGTGTAACAAGGATGGTGAGGTCCACACACGTCTATGTTGTTCACAGTATATTTATTTTCTATATACAAATATTCCTTCCCCTTCTACCAGACTATTCAAATACCACTTGAGGAGAGAAAAAATTAGAATCCCAACTACATGGCAGCCCGGTATAGCTGGATTTTTACCAAGATCAACACAAACAATTTCTACTGAAGTTTTTGTATTTTATTGTAAATTTAATTAACTTACTTATATGTTACACTTACTCTTGGTGCTGGTAATCAAACTCAGGGCCTCACCCATGACAAGAACGTAAGCTGTGTATGAGTCCCCTGCCCATTAACACAGAGGGCAGAAGAGGGCATCAGATCCTCTGGAACTGGAGTTAAGGACAACTGTTGGTCACCATGTGGGTGCTGGGTACTCTTAATTGCTGTTCTCCAGTCCCTAAATCTCCATTTTTAAAAAGTGAAACTAAAGAAGATGAAGTATTACTCAACTTTTATAAATTCCCTGATGATTAAACAAAACAATGTATTTCTGATAGCTATTATTAGCTGTTTTTACTCTTAATTTATGAGGAAAAAAAAAGAAGCTAGAACTGAATTTGAATGACGTCTTCAGATGGAGTCCAGTGATATTTATGGAACTGCCTTCTAATGTAGTAAAGTCTTTCTAAGCAGGTTGGAAACAAAAGAAATCTCTTAGTAGGTAATCTTATTCACTTCCATGGACTCTAAATCACCATAAAATAGCTGTCTAATCTATTTTCTATCACAACCTCTCAAGACCAAGATTCATTTTTTTCCAACAATTATCTGTCCATTAGAAAGCTCCATCCAAGTGCCTTGAAGATAAACTGAACTATCTCACTTAAACCAACTCCTGTTCTTGATAAATGTATTGGAAATCATTGCATGTTCCTTTCTTCTCCCAGAGTAAATCAGCCAATGTCTCCTGCTCAAATCCAATCCCCTTTTCGGACTATTCCAATGAGACCCAGCCACTCAGCTTCTAGGTTATTAAAAGAAGGTGCCCTGTCTTTAGTCTCTTCATTCTCCAAAATGAGTTTCTCATCTTGATAGCAGACCAATATTTTTCTATACAAATTCTTAAGTTTCTTTCTTGCTTAAAGTCATCAAATGGTTCCACTGCCAACAAAATAAAGTCAAATCCTTATTGTAACATACAAGGTTTGTTTTTCAAAGGTGGCAAATTTAGCTAAGAACAATATAAGCTTTTAAAATAAGATTGCATGGACCTAGACTACAGTTACATTTCTTTCTATGACTTTAAGTGCAGAAAATGAAATAATATACACAGAAAAATGGCACAAAGTACTCAAAAATAGCTACTACCATTAATCTGTCTGGTTATCTTTTATGAATCTGGTGAGGCTGCACACAGCAGCACAATATCTTAAAACTCTACAAATTATTGTAAGAAATGTTCATATAAAAAGGTAAACTGTCAAAAGTATGCTATCAAAAAGAATCTTGAGATATATACCACAGAATCATTAGCAAGTGTTCAATAAAGTATTACCAAGATCTGTGGTAAAAGGCCTAAAACTGCAGCCCTCTACCATATGTGTCATGAATGGAGTAACTACAGTTCCCTTCCTCTGTTTCTACAGAAGTCCCAAGCCAAGCAACTGTTCTTATCACAGGGAATGCCTATCTGAGTAAGAGGCTTAGATTACCTACTAATCTATGGAATTATTTGAGCAAGACCATTACATCGTCCTTCCAGAACCAGGGTCACCCTGCCTCCATACTTAAAGCCTGACTCTCACAACTCTTCCTATGCAAGTGCAACCCTTATATGACCCTGCATGGTACACTGTCCACCCTTTTCCCCACTGAGCTATTATACAGATATAAATTAACACTCGAATTTATCAGGAAATGGAGCCCTCATCAAAATGGCTATAGTTAGCTGATGAAAAAAAGAAAAAAATCTTGAGCAAGTGGAAGAGATGAAAGGAAAGCATCTACTTCAAAAATGATTCATTGTTTATTTTCAATTCAAATGCTGCCAGGCAGCTGTATTTTATCTGAGAACACTACCTATAACCCATATTAAGTTCTACGTGCTAGCTACTATGACACACAGTTATCTCTTCTTTGATCAAGGAAGGAGACATAAAAGTGTTAGTTTACCAAATACAGACATCTTTAGTTGCCTGGAAAGCTTCTGGAAAAAAATACAGATTCAAACCCCATTCAACTTACTAAATCAATTTCCAGAGAACTGGTACCTATAGTTTTAAGTCCTTTCTTTGTTTTGTTTTTTGAGACAGTCTTCCTGTAGTTGCAGCTGGCATGGAACTTGATATATAGACTAGGCTGGCCTCAATCTTACAGAGATCTACCTGTCTCTGCCTCCTGAGTGCTGGGATTAAAGGTGTATGCCACCATGCTTTAGAATAGCTGCCCAACTGATTCCAATGTTAAGACTGTTTCATAAGGTACTGTATATGAAAAATTTGAGGCATTCATGTCTTGATGGATTAGTCTAGAAATAAAAGCCTAACAGCAGCAAAGAGAACAGCTATAACACATTTTCTAATCCTTTTTGACTTATTTCTCTCTTAAATGTTTTTGTTTTGAAACAGGGTCTACCTGTAGCCCCTGCTAGCCTGGAACTCACTACCTAGACCAGGCTGACATAGATCTCAGAGATCCACCTGCCTCTGCCTCCTCAGTGCTGGGATTAAAGGTCACCACACCCAGTTTTTCTTCCTTAATTGTTGTCACCAAATAGGTACAATCTATTTGTATTCACTTTGTATAGTGAAATCTTATTTCCCAACAAATTAATAATAATCTTGTCAACTGAGAGGATGTGAGTCAAATACCAACATAAATAAACATTTTAATCATGAAAAAATTATTTGTATAAGGAATTTTTTTAAATAGTGGAAATGACATAATTTAGCCCAAAGGTACAAGACAAACAGAAAAAAGAAAACAAATTCCCAAAGTACAAGGTCCTGGATGACTAGGACAATAGGAATAAAGATGCAGAGCAGAGAGGGAAGTAGCTTAGTAGGTAGAGTGCTTAAGTAGCACGTGCAAAGTCCTGGTTAGATCTCCAGCAAAACTGAGTACTGAGCATTAGTGTGTATGCCTCAAGTCCTAGCACTAGGGAGGTAGATGCAGGAGGAGCAGATGATCAAGACCATTCTTCCTCCTGTACCATTCAAGCCAGCCTCAGTTATATGAGACGCTGTCTGAAAGGAAAGAGAGGAGGGAGAGGAAGAGAGGGAGGAAAAAAGTGATAGAACTGACTTCTGCTTTCCTTTGAGCAGGGGGGTGGGGAGGCTATAAATTTACTTTCAGTAGACTCCATTTGAACACATCTAATTAATCATTTCCTGTGAACATGACCAGCAGATAAAATGTGGGTCATGATTTAGAGAAGCCAGTGCTATAGCTTGGTACCCATATATACCTTCAAAGACCAAAGCAGAGGTCACTGAAGTGGACTACTATAACCACTGGACAAGAATGGGAGGGGGCAGGAAGGAAACAAAGCCTCTGTGCCAGCAGTTACAGTCTTCCTTCTCAGGGTCTGGGAAAGGTTTTTTTTATTTGAGCCTTATATCACAATTTCATAATAACTTCAAATTCACACAAAATGCTTTATCAAAACAGCTGACCCAGGAAAGTAAAAAAAAAAACGGAAATTCTTTTTGACTCAAGGGTTTCTATAGCTATGTAAACTAAGACTGTGAGGTGCTAATATGATGGAGCACATCTTTAACCCCAGTAGAGGCAGGGTGGATCTCTGTGAGTCCTAGGCCTGTCAAGGTTGTTGTAGTAAGATCCTGTCTCAAAGAAACCCAAATGACTGTGGGTTTCTACAGTCAATAAACAAATTACAACAAATTACTAGCTTTAAAGAACTTTGCTGTTCTTTGGTTAAATCTACTTCCTATTAATCCAGTGGTCAAAGAAGAGTAGGCCATTAAAATTCATAATGTATTAAAAAAGTAATTGTACATGACTTTAAAAGCAAAACTAATATCCAAGATTTCTTCCATTTTTGTTGTTATTGTCGTCGATACAGGGTCTCAGTATGCAGTCATGCATAAATAGCCTGTAACTCAGGAGACCAGGCTACACTGAAACTTGTGCCTTTCTCTGTTCCTCCTCCCCCTACTTCCAGGATGCTAAGATCACAGGTAGGAGACACCAAGTTTAGCTAATTTATTTTTGCTGTTGTTGTTTTGTAATTTCTGAAACAGGCTCTTGCTATGTAGCCCAAGCTAGCCCTCAGAAATAAAGACACCCCCCCCCCTCCATACTCTTAACTGCTTGGGTTACAAATCTGTACTGCTACAACTAGCTTTGGTTAATTTCTAAAATACTTCTTCAACAAGAAACTACAGCAGTAGCATAAAACATTTAAATGTTAAATAAACTGAAATAAAAAATGATAAAATGCAAATTGATCACTTAGCCTTTCTACTAAGATCAAGTATAAACACAAATTTAGAACCTGACACTAAAGAATTACTGTCTTTCCTTTTTAAAAGTAAGCTGTCAACAAACGGGCTGGAGAGATGGCTCAGCAGTTTAGGAGAGATGGCTCAGCAGTTTAAGAGAACTGGCTGCTCTTGCAGAGGACCCAGGTTTGATTCTCAACTCCCACACAGCAGCTAACAACTGTCTATAACTCCAGTTCCAGGGGATATGATGCCCTCTTCTGACCTTTGTGGGCACTGCACAGCACATGCAGGCAATACATTCATACACATAAAATAAAAATAATAAATACATTATACACACACAGAAATTTGGAAGGCTAGAAAGGGGGAATGCAGATACGGGAGGGTATCTAAATATGATCAAAATATACTGTATGAAATTAAAAAACTAACTAACTAACTAAATAAATAAATAACAGCAACATAATACAAACCTTGCTTGTGGTGGCACATGCCTTTTATTCCAACAGAGGCAGGCAGATCTCTGTGAGATGGAGGCTCTGTGAGATAGTAAGTTCCAAGCCAGCTGGGGCTATAAGGAGAGCCTGTCTCATAAAAACCAAACCAAACAACTTTGGATTCTAACATAGGTTTAAATTTTACCTCTAATACTTCCTACCTAGGTAAGTTATATAAGGTTTTTAAAATCTTACTTTACTTATGAGTGAAAAGATAATAAACCAGCTACCTCAATTTTTTAAAAAAGCACCATATAATATCTTTTCTTCTTTAAACATGCAATTTATAGTGGAAATTTCAAAAGCTTAGTTTAAAAGCTTATTCTTATAAATTACAAACAAGGAGACAAAAAGATGTATTGTCTTAAAATATAACCCCTAAATCCTATTTCTGATCCTATATAAAACATCCTAAGACAACCTGATAGCTAAGGTGACAACTATGTTAAGATTTCAAGTTACTAGTTACGTATATTTAACCTGAATGTTTGGCCAACATTGCTTTTTTATTTTTATTTTTAGAGAGAGGGTCCCATTATGTGGCCCTGGCTGGTCTGGAACTCACAGAGATCTGCATGCTTCTGCTTTCTGAGGACTGGCAATTAAGGCATGTGCCACCATGCTTTGCTCAATGTTTTTAAATTAGAAAATATAAAGATAAAACTACATGTACAGTATCTACAGAATATTCTCACAAAACCAAAAAACAACCCTCACAAAATTTAAGATTAGGATTCTCATTCATTTGTTCACACATTATGCTTACACCCTGTCCTGTGAAACTTAGGGCACTGAGCATGCAAGATAAGACTTCTCATTTCATTTTGGAAGAACAGACACTATTCAAGGCTTTTCCAACAACATGGCAGGTCTGTATTAACTCCCACCCTGAGTACTCTTGTCTTTTCTAGCCACTAGAACTCTTAATAATCACTAAAGAGCAAAAAAGAAGGAAAAATAAAAATAGATGGCTTAGCGGTTAAGGGCACTGGCTGCTCTTGCAGAGGACCAGGATTCGATTCCCAGTACCTATATGACAGCTAACAGCCATCCTTAACTCCAGTTCCAGGGGATGCAATGCCCTCTTCTGACCTCTGTGGGCATTGGACCACAAAGGTGCACTTACAAACATGCAGGCAAAATATACTCATACACAATAAAAAAAGAAAAAAAGAAAAAACTTAACATAGGGCATGATGGTACAAGCTTTTAGTATGCTTCCCAGTCCTGGGAAGGCAGAGACACGCAAACCTCTGAGTTCAAGGTTATCCTGGTCTACATATTGTTTCAGGCCAGCCAGAGCTGCACAGTGAGGCCATATCTCAAAAACAAACCCCATTTTACAATTACTTAATTTTAAGTATGTGTATATGCATGTACTCATACATTTTCAACTACCACTATTCTATATTACATGTGTACACACTACAGCAACTTTAAGGGACTGCGGGATCTGCCTACCAGGTCTGTGGATTATGATGAAATATTTTGCTGTTCCCATTTTGTTCATTTATTACCACTTTCAGCAAAGAGCACAACAGAAAAACAAAACACTTCCAAAAATAAAGATGAAGCTGACTTCTGCACAACTGTATCAATAAAGAGAACGCTACATTTTGGTGCAACAACACAATACAAATATAGAGGGTTCAAAATGGAAATATCCTTAGTTATATCAGCATTTCTTTTACATTTTAAAGGAATGAGTATGTTTCCTATCTACTGTTTTGGATCTTTATGAAGCATTAAGGGTGGACACTTCCCAAATTGTACCATATTCATGCCAGTCAGTTTAAGAACGTCATGGTCTTTTCCAAGAAATACTTAAAATTAATAGGATTCTTCTCGCTCCCCTCGCCCCCAGGTATGAGGTCACCACAGTCGCCAAAGAAAATGGGCAAAAATACGAGAAGCATTCAAAGATCAGATTTCTTATAAATAGAAGAACATAAGTCGTGCATCTGGTTCCATTGCTGTCAGAGCATTTAACACGCAGCAAAAAGAGCAGCACCATCTCTCCTCTACAGAGTTGGTGCTATCAGGAAGATGGGATGTCACAAAATAGGCTCCCGGGGGGAGGGGGGAGACGACGACGACGACGACGACTGCACGGACAGTCGCCAACTTGAGCAGGAATCAACTCAGGAGGAAGGTGTCTTTGTGAGCAACAATACTGCCTACCGGAAAGGATAAAGTAAAAAATACTGGTGATAAGGAAAAAAGAGAAAAATATAAGAAAGAAAAAAAAATAAAGAAAAACGGCAACAAAAACAAAAAAAGCGAGGGGGCGGAATGTGGACACGGAGACCTCCTGCAGGAAGGAAACACCCTAGAGAACCGGGAAAGGGAAGCACTTGGTCCGGGGAGAGGAACTAGATGGAAGAAGAGGCGGTAGGCTTCCGAGTCGTTCGCCCCCGCCACCCGCCTCGCCCCGCGACACTCGCAGGCCAGGCCGCGGGCATAGCCCTTGGCCGCTCCAGGCCCGGACCTCGCGCGGCTGGTCCGCGCCCCCGCCCTGGCGTAGGCCCGCGGCCGCCGAGCTCTGCTTCCTATTTTCGGAGCCCACACCCTACAAGGACCGAGAGCAGGCCCGGCAGCGCGGCGGGCGGGCCTCGATGACCACCCGGGCAGGACCCCGATAGGGAAGCGCAGCGCACGGCCCACCGCAGGGCCGACCCCTGCGGCCCACTTAGGCCGCCGCCCTTGGCTCCGCCCGCCCGACTCCGTCCTCCCCGCGGTTCCTACCTTCTCCTCGTCAGACAACTGCTCCTCTAGATCCGCCATCTTCCTTCTGGCGACAGACCGTGGCGCTGGTGGCGGCAGCAGCCACCTGACTTCCCCTTTTCCGTGCGGTCCACCGCGCCGCGCGCCCCCGCCAAGGGAGGGGCTGGCCGCCCAGACCGCCGCGCACGCGCCCCAAGACCCGCCCACCCGCGCCCAGGCCGCTGCGCACGCGCCCCAGGGCTCCGCCCCCTTTGCCCTGTCCGCCGCGCACGCGCCCCACAGCTCCGCCTCCAGCACCCGGCTTCATCCCTAAGCGCGGCTTTGCGCGTGCGCATCGCCTCTGAGACTGGAGCGCGACCGGTATTTCCTTTCCTGCTTCGGAGCCTTCCGCATTGTGAGTGTAGTTTTCTCCCCTCGCTGATGACCATATGGATTCAGTCTGCGAAGAGTACATTCTGAGCCGGAGTGTATGTTCTCACCAAGTCCTGAACGCTGCCAGCTGAAATGTGAAAAGCTGTACCAATTAAAACATTTTTAAATATTGGGGAAAATATTCAACTTTAATTAAAATAGGCACACACAATCCAGTAATTGGAAGATTGCTCTTGCTCTATAGTCATTTATTCATACAAGAAATATTTACTGGTCTTTTGTGATGGGAAGGCCACTGTGTTTAGTCCCTAGGAATAAACAATGTAGAGGGAAAAGAAGGGGGCGGGGAAGCCGCTCTTAGACTCCTCTATGAATTAAACATTTATTGAGCAGTTTGGGAAGGCATTGAAATAAAAAATTAGGCATGGATCTTCTATCCTCATCAACTGGCTCTCCAAAATATATAATAGGTCATCCAATAAAATTTCAATTGCACAAAACCAATTAATTTTTAAGGTATGTATCCCATGAAGGATTTGAGATAGCCTAAAACATTCATCTGTTTCTAAGTTTTACTGCATGCCTTTTTGTTTTTATTTGCTAAAACCAGTAACTATTATTGAAGCTTCAAGTTTACAAGAAAGTAAAAATATAGCCTAAGCTGGTATAGGAAGCAGATGGAAATCTTATCAAAATGAAGTTGCTAGTTCAGTGGGCCTGAGTAGAATCTGCATTTCTAATAAACTCCCAGGTGAGGGGAATGCTACAGTGTTGAAGCCACACTTTGCTTAGTGAGGCCTTAGAGTGTAGCTAGGAGTTAAGACTATTTGTTAGAAAAGGAGAAAATATTAAAAGTATTTGAACAGTGCTATGACATAAGCAGAAATGTGTCTAGCATGGTGGATCTGAAAGCTGCTTGTAAGTGACATGTAAGGTACCCTCAAGAGTTCAGATAGCTATTCAGGTACAAGAACACCATTATTAAGTGATTCACTGAGTGTTCATTTGGAGAAAGAACAGGAAGAGGAAGCATGCTGACACATGCAAGAAAAAGCAAGTGTCCTACTGAAGAAAAACCTGTGGAGAAGAAAAAGAACAGACCACAGGGTTTGGCCAAAGACCTCAGGAGCTACAAATCAATAACACATGTCCTCGTCTATAGTTTCAAAGTTGTTGCTTCACGAATACTTCCTGCAACTGTCAATGTTTAAAAGTATTACTATATCTCAAAACCAAGGTTAAATTATCCGGTGTTGCGCAGTTCCTAAGTGACTATAACATAGTCATCCTTTTCCATATGCCATGTCCTTTCTACTGTATAATCTTTCTCCCTCTCCAAAGTCTAGGCACTCTTCACCAAATAAAACTTATGGGAGGTGATGTCTCTGGCAACAGAGCAATTCATCTCTCAATACTGCTTCATCAACAGAATCTCTGGGCTTTAGAGTTGTTCCCCAATCTCAATGTATTTCTCGTTCACTCCGCAGCAGTGAGTATCTCATTATATAATGTACATACAGTGGGTATTCAATAATTGTTCTTGATTATCTAACTGGTAGCTCTCTTCCCCTAGAAACTTCACCCAAATCTGGTAATGTTTTGCAATAATTTGAGTCAGAGTGTGTTTATAGATGTAGCTCTGGTGATATTTTATATATGACTCCCACAGCAATTCAAAGATGAGTTGTGTATAATTTTTTATAATACCTGTAGTAACCTCCCCATAGTACTCTTTTATATAATCAAAAGCAATTATAGAATTCAAGTAGTCTGTGTGTCAGGGGAGAGTTCAGTAGGCATAAATATGAAATGATCATTATATGACTGCAAAGAGACATGTACTAGTATCCTTGGTTCAGTTACTTTATAATGAGAAAATAAGCAAAATATTCTTCATATGCACATAGTTATCACTGAGAATTTCAGAAACCCTTTTCTTATTTAATTTTCAAACTTACCTCTCTTTTACTTATTAGTGGTATGATCTTCTCTTTTTGAGTTACCTGCACTGGACATCACTTTTCAAATCATTTACTTATTTATTTTAATTTTCTGTATATGAATGTTTACCTACATATATTTAAGTGCACGTGTGTCATGCAATGTCTGTGGATGTCAGAAGAAGGCATCAGTTCACCTGGAACTGGAGTTATGAATGGTTGTTAGCCACCACGTGGTGCTGAAAACTGAACCCATACCCTCTCCAAGAGCAACCAGAGCTTTTAACCACTGAGTCATCTCTCCAGTCCTGACATGACTGTTTTTTAGGTGGCATTTTAAAAAGTGACTTACACGCTTCTTAATCAATTTTCAGAGTCTTCAGTTATATGTTAAGCCTATCATGAAGGCTGGTGAGATGGGTTAGTCATCAGGTAAAGGTGCTTGCCATTAAGCCTCATGACCTGAGTTTGTTTCCCGGAACCCACATGGTAAAAGGAGATAAGCAACTCGTACCTCCACATGCACACTGGTACATACCTCCTACCTAATAAATAAATAGAAAAAATAATAAGCTTAACATGAACAAAGTATCTAATATCACAGAATCACAATCTTGGGTCCATATAATTCAAGATTTTTATTTTACAGGTAAATTGAGTTTTATATAAACAATAAAACTTGCCTATGTTACTAGTCTCATTTTAAAACCCAGGGGTTCTGGTGGTCAGACTTATGTTCATCCACATTGTGAATATATACATCTCCAAAGATTTTATATATTGAAAATTAAATATGGTATAAAATTCAGTGACTATTACTAAATGGTTGCCCAGAGACTTCTGTAACACCATCTGATGTCATGTCTGCACTAGAAAACTAATGCAGCTTAACAGTATAACTTGCCTTACTCCTGAAAAAAGCCACCTGTGTTAGATACTCTTGTGGGAAATTAATACAACTGGTCTTGATTAAAGTCTTCTATAGCTGTGGAAAAGTATGAAAAATCATGTATACTTGAAAAGCAATCACATTCCTAAATCAAAAAGTGACTTAAACTATTGGATATTTGTACTTGAGACTATTTTTTGTCCATAGACTCAGTTTTGCAAAGGTAGTGCCCAGGAGAAGCCTAACAGGGATCATTCTAGAAATGGTTGAAGAGGCTTGTTTTCAGCTCTTTCCTCCTAAATACGCTGACCTTCCTTAAATTGATTCCTACTAACCTTGTTACACTGTCCCCTGCCACTGTCCCAAATGTACAGAGCTGCTTATGCAGCTTATATTTATTCACGCCGTACTTCTTTGCCACTTAGCCATGCTTTAAATTTGTTTAGTTGCATCTTTTTCTTTAAAACTATCACATGATGTTTCTTGAGGAGACGTGAATGGTTATTCCAGATAGGGTACTGACAACAGATCAAACAAGCAATTCCACCCCGGTCTAGCTTCCTTCAGGAGCTATCGAGTTTATTAGAGTTACTTGCAGGAGTATGATGAGAGGGTACTTATAAGAGGTTGAATTCTGCATGTCCAAAAAATCCATACCAGCATGGATGAATGAGTGGGTGATGACTCATGAAAGTTGCATTCCTAGAGAGTTCTGCGTGATGTGGAGACAGCAGATGACCCACTAAGACTCTCCTCTGCTAGTTATTGTTACTATTTATATAACCTTGGGGGGTGCCTAAGAATCTTGTAAATTTCAGGAACAAGACTCTTGAGATTTGTTTATGTCTTGAATCTTGTAAATTTTATTTTCTTTCTGAGAGATAATGAGTCTCCTTCTGGGAGTGAATGTTTCAATTTGGAGAATATAGCTACACAACTGAAATCCTCTTTGAACCTTTTAGCTAGAGCAATAATATTTTCTTCTGGATTCCCACAGAAATTTTCTTTGCTTTGTCATATGTCTGTACTGAGGCACACAGATTTTTGTAACTGTTAAGTTCTAGTTTCTGATTTTTGTTCAGCTCCAGTTAATCTTATGAAACTTACTCTGGAACCTTCCATTGATTTGTGATTGGGCATATTAATAGTAACTCCCTGACAGGACTGTTGTGAAGATTTAATGAGATGACAGGTAACATGCTTGGCATCCATAGGCCAGGCATTAATAAAGGTCTCAGTGATGTTAGCTATTATCATTATAATACCAATTTGTTCTTCAAGAACCTGCCTTATGTCTTCATTAACTTCTGGCATATACAGTGTCTGGCACATATACATGCTTGAAGAAAAGCTTTGTTGGAATGCGTTTGATTGACTCGTTCATTTTACATACCTGATTGGGAATTTAAATTTCGAGCTAGCAATCAAATGGGGGTTTAGAGAATGTCTTAAGATATAGTTTTGGGAACTCCATAACAAGAGAGCAAGCAGTTTTCCTGGAAACTCCCAAATCATGCAATTATCAGCACCATATTCAGATACCACTTAACTAGCTCTATTAATGCTCTAATTGAGTTTTTACCCTTTAATTCTTCTGTTACTGTAAATTCAAGCCTTCAGTGTCTTCACGGGTACCAAATGAACACAGAGAATGGGTAATCCCTAATGTGATCTTTCGGATTCAGGCAAGAAAATACTAAAAGCATATTTATCATTTATTATTTGGATTATTATTACACAGCATATTAGGCATGCAAGAGGCATAGTTTACCCCCTCCAAATCCCATTCCATTTCATCTTCCCAGAAATCCCCATCCTAAATATGATGTTTATCATTCATAAGCATTTGTATTCTTTTCTGTTCCTTCTTTCCCTCTGATGTGTTGTTTAAAGTGTTTAACTGCTGAGCCATCTCCCTAGCTCTCTGCCTTACTTTTTGCAATAGGGATTCTCATTGTACCTGGAGCTCACTGTTTCAGCTAGGCTAGCTGGCCAGTAAGCCTTGGGTATCTGTCGGCCTCTACTCTCAACACTAGGATTACAGACACACTGCCATGCCTGACTTTTTTACATTGGTTTTGGGAGGCTGTTCAAACACAGAAGTTAATGCTTGTACAGAAAGTTTTACTCAATGTATCTACTCAGCCCCTAACTTCTTAAACTTTTATTTGGACGCAATAATAACAATGTAGTAGAAAAACAAGATTGTCATTGGTCTTTCCACAAAACCACACCAATCTCCAAAGGACCAGTCCGAGGAATTACACTTGTACTTGCCCAAAATCTATCCCCTTGATTCTTTAGGGGTACCACAATGACTCATGTGCACTCTGAAATGCTTATGTGGTGCTCATTGTCTTTATAACTGATCTTAGTTACCACTGTAGCTTCTCCTCTCATCGGACATCTCCCATGAAGCTTTAACAACTTTCCTGAAACATAGGGCTCTGTATTAGTTACTTTTCTATTGTGATAAGACACTATGACCAAGGGATTTATTGAAGGAAGAGTTTATTTGGCTTACAATTCAGAGGATTAGAGTCTGTAATGGCAGGGGAGGCATGGTGGTAGAGATGGCTGGAGCAGAAAGCCAAGTAATCACATGTTTAGGCAGGGAAAGGAAGCAGAGCATGACTGGAAATCTATCCGGTCTTTAGAACTCTCAAAACCCACCCTCAGTGACATGCTTCCTACAGCAAGGCCAATCTCCTAAAACCTCCCAAAGCAGCACCACCAACTGGGGATAAAATTTCCAAATACTTAGAGTCTATGGAAGAGATTCTCATTCAAACCACCACAGGCTCTGTGTTCATGTCACCTTATCTTCTTATAACAAGCTCTGAATCCATGATGGGTGGATACTGAGTCATCTGTAAACATTATCCTGGGCTGTGTGTTAGGGTATCCAGCCTCACACAGTTAGTTTTGTTTGTGAGCTGCTTTTGATGGCTACAGCTGTAATGAACACTGTGAGTGATCGGACCAGAACAGCTTTACTATTTCCGTGCTTCAGTGCTTTCCTCCTTTTCCTCAGAGTACCTGAAATTCTGTGAAGGACTGCTTTTTGCTGCTGGTGCTGCTAAGCACGGAGCTTGGAATTTGGTTCCATGCATCTTCTCCAACAGCTCTTAACCAATGGTTTTCATATGCTAGAGAACACACACACACACTCACTCACTCACTCACAAATCTAAATCAAACAAACCAAAACCGGGTTCTCAATTCAAGACTGGGAAACTTAAAAAATATTTGTTTTTATTTTATATATATGAGAGTGTTTTTCCTGCATGTATGTAAGTGCACCCATGTTGTTCTGTGCCTGAGGAGGCCAGAAGAGGGTGTCAGATCCCCTAGGACTGGAGTTATAGACAGTTGCTAGTCACCACATGGATGCCAAGAACCAAACCCAGGTTCTCTGCAAGAGCAGTCAGTGCTCTTAACCACTGAACCATATCTCCAGCTCCAAGATTGGACAGCTTGGAGGCATACTTTGTACTCCAGATTCCCCTTAAAGCAGAAAGCTTGCCTCGAATATATGCCCCTTTTCCCCAGTCTTGAGGGCATCAGACATGAGAAGGTGTAAGAGTAGAACATGTGAACAACTGTAAAATATAGAATAGATTATGCACCCAAGGGGCCTGAGAAGCTCCAGATTGGGAGTGGGAAATCACAAACTTGGAGAATTACATCAAGGTTGGACTTGTCTTGAGGATATAGCCCCATAACATTGAATTTTGAAGGGCTTCACTTTACTTTTGCCTTGGTTAGATTATCCTTGAGAATAGAATAGAGCTAGTTCTTTTGGTAAATTTAAAGAAAGGGAAGAAAAAAGGTACAAAGCTGAGAGCTCACATGAGCTGAGCATGATTTTTCAAGCAAAGATGTAGGAAAGAATTGCGAGCTATAGGGCATTCAAGTTCAAAGGTAATTGATATTTGGTTGTGACAGGCTGCTTAGGCATTCAGTATACAGAAAGAGAACTTTATAAAGCAATAGATGATGAGTGCAAAATAGGTGGCACAAATGAGAAACATTTTTTTCACACACATGGAATTAGATATAAAACATTAAAAACAATGAGTGAAAGAAGGAAATGCCACTGTAATAGCATAAGGTATGAATAATGTCTGTGTGTACGTGCGTTTCTGCATGTCTCCTGTTCAAGCCCTCGAGCTCTCCCTCTTCCCCTAGATTTCCAGTCATTTTGTATTCTCTTATAGTGTTTTAAAAAATGCTAATCACACTGGGCATGGTGGCACAGCATGCCTTTGATCCTAGCACTTGGGAGGCAGGGGCAAGCAAGCAAATCTCTGTGAGACTGAGGCCAGCCTGGTCTACATAGCGAGTTCTAGGCCAACTGGGGTTACAGGGAGACCCTGCACAAACAAACATACAAACTCCCCAAAAGCACTAACCAAAATGCAAAGTATATAGTGCTATTTGTAAGATGTATGAAAGGAGAAAAGTATAAAAAGCTGGGTTTTTTTCTCTTTCATAGTTTTGCTTTAGAGAAATCTCTCTCTCTCTCTGGGTCACTGTATCAGTACAATAAATGACTTCCTATTTTAGTGTTTCAGGTCCCATTCCCTAGGCCTATTACACTACTTGTCTAAATGTATTTCTAAATCTGCTACATTGTAAATGTCATGACTAACATATGAATTTAAGACAGTTTACAATGCAAATATTTATGATTAATAATTATTTATAATTTTATTTTTTAAATATTTTAAATTAGTAGTTTACAGAATTAACAAATTTCCTTAAGGTATTTTTCATATATACTTAGTTTTAGTTGATTCTCACCTCTCCCTTGAATCTAATTCTTGAACATTCAGAAGAAAACATGAAGTTAAGTGTGCATGAAGTTCAGTGCCAAGCACTTTTAGATGAACTGATTTATTTTAGAAAATAGTTTATGTATTAAGTCATGAACTACATTATGGCATTTTCATACATGTGTGTCACTCTGCTTTGCTCTTATTCGTCTCTCTCTTCCATTGTCCTCCCGACCCATCCAGCCCCCATCACTAAAAAAAATTATTCTTTGACAATTTCTGGGGTATCTATTCTATAGAAATTGAGTGATTAAGGAAGAGGAGGCTGTCAGTCAGGTGATCAGGCCTGCAGAACAGGAAATGCTTCAGTACTCAGCAGAGGAGCAGGGATCTTCGTCTATCTGAGCCTGCTGGAGACAGAGATACCTTCAGGACTTGCTGGTTCATTGCAGACAAGCACGAAGCAGCTCTTGCATCTAGTCTATCCGTTCACCGCATCAGCCTCTCCCTAACTCTTAGTCATCAATGTGGTTTAACTCCTTTCTCTGCAGCCCCTTGCACTTCTAAAGCCATAAATCAACTCTCAATCCTACTCCTTTCTCCTCTTCCTTCATCACGTTTTGAGTTGTCTAAAAAAGCAAAAATAAAGTGAAATGATAAGCCAGAGGGAATGTGCTTGGAGGAAGGTGGGTGCCACTCAATAGATTTCTTCTGATTCATTCCTCAAAGGTCTGCTGACTCAAAAATTTTGATCCTTCAAGGTTTTCCTGTTTTCTACTTCCTGTCTCCTTGTTACAGTTAGTACCTGCCATCTCTATCAGACAAAGATCACACATTATATGTCATAGCCTTATCAGTCTACTCTTAGGTGCATTCTTTTGGCAAAGGAAAATGTACTTTCTTAAATAAGGGATTAATAAATGATGTTAATTATGAAGTGACATCCTGAAAAATATTTGTTGTTTTCTTTCTTTTTCCTTTTTTTTAAAGGTGAGATTTTGCTATATCAACTAGAATTTCCTCAAACTATCTTCGTGCCTTAGCCTCTTAAGTGCAAGTGTTATAGGGTGCCAAACAGGAGTCACCACATGTGAAAGAAAGGCAAGGTAGATTTTATTTCGGCCGGGCTGACTTCTGAACTCTAGGTGGGTGAGTTCTGAGAAGCAGCCCTGATTCATTGTAGCATCCAGCTTTTATAGGCAAGTACAAGGTATGTAAAGGCTAGGTTCAAAAATATCCAACCCCAGATTTCCATCCAAGTCCATAGAAGCAGATGTTTACATTTTAGTCATTGCCTTTGTTTGACTGAGACACATCCTGGCATTATATCCAATCTTGAAGACCAGGAGAAAACGTCAGACTCAGAGTCCCCTTTCCTCAAAAAACAGGATGTCAGTGCTGTGAGACGGAGTCTCTATGGTTTGGTTAGAGACCATTATCATTTTACAGACACAGATGTGGTCATTAACAGTGGTTATTTGCTTAACATATTCTGTATAAGATTAGATATTCTTCTTTCACACAAGATGTCTGCATAAGATAAGATACCAACTGGGGGGGTCTTAAGTTCTCACACGGTCTGGTAGGTACAGGCATGTACCTGAAAATATTTCTTATGCTGAAAATTTGTCTTCATTCTTGAAAGGGTAGAATCTGCCATGCTATGCCACATTGTTTTACTGTTAATATTCTGTAAGTAATCTGATGATTTTGAATGTTTAAATCCCCTATGGAGGAGACTAGACTTTGTGCTTTGCCAAGTAAATTTTATCTTGTTTATTATACTCTACTTGATACTATATAAACATTCTTTTATCAATAAGTGATAATAGTGATTGTCATCTCGAGTAATAATTATTGAGACAATTTAAAAAATCCTATATTTTAGAGTAGTTTATAAGGCCACAAAAAACCAAATGGAAGGTTTTTCCTTTTGGACAGAGATTCCTTTTATATCTTCTTCTATCCATTCCCACTAGAGTGGTACTTTGGTACAACTAAAGAACCTACATTGAAACGTGCTCAACTTCAAGCATTCATAGTTTACTTTCAGATTCACTCTTGGTATTTTATATTCTATGAGTATTCACAAATGTGTAATGATATGTATTTGCTATTCTAAAAAAATTACAGACTAGACACTATGTATCCATCTCATTTCCCAGTTTCTGGGCATTAATCTTTTTGCCCAGTTTTGCCTTTTGGGGGAATAACAGACAATTAAAATCATACAATGTGTAACCTTTGCAGACCGGCTTCTTTCCTTAGAAATTTGCATTTACATTTCCTCTATGTCTTTTCATGACTTGATAACTTACTCCTTCTTAGCACTGAATGATATTCTATTATCTAGATGTGCAAGTGTTTGTCAATTTACCTTCTGAGAACATCTTAGTCACTTCCAAGTTTTGGGCAATAATCATTAAAATTGTTTTAACTGTCAGTATTCAGGTCCATAAGTTTTCAATTTCTTTGGATAAATATTAAGGAGTAAGAGTGTATTTAGTTTTATAAGCAACTGGAAAAATGCCATCCAAAGTGGCTATGACATTTTGCACTCTCACCCACAGTGAATTAGAGTTTCTGTTGCTCCATCCTCACCAGGATTTGGTGTTGTCAGTGTCCTGGATTCTGATCAGTCTAATAGGTATACAACAGAATCTCACTGTTGTTTTGATTTGCATTTCCCTCATGGTGAACTGAAGCAGGACAGGACAGAAAATCAATGGAACATAAGAAGGAAAAGAAGCTAACTTTAGGATCTAGTTTGCTTTTCATGCTGACAGAGTCAAGAAACTTCAAACACCACTGATAAAGTCAAAACTGTTTAAGTGGACAACCCAAGTTTTTCCAAAGACATCTCATACAAACATGATAAAAACAATAAATAAGCTGTGCTTACTTAGGACCAGAACATTTATAATCTTGAGTTTTTACCATATTAACAATCCTTTCTCACCACTGAGTATAAATAACATACCTCAGAAAGCCACCATACAATTCCATTACAAAGATAAATTCTTTGAGATAAGTAAAATAAGTATACTAGTTTATATATTTTTACTTAATTTAAAACTTTGCTTATTCTTTGAATTTTGTTGTAAATTATACTTTTTCAAGAATGCAACTTAAAAAGCCATAGGATCTTATTTACCTATTGTAAAGACACCTAGGAACCACTGTCATTTGAGAGGACCATACAGACTCTCCAATATATCTTGTTTTTCTGGAGAGCATGTTTCTCTTAATGCTCACATTTAAGATCTGTGTTAAAATCTCTTTAAAAAAAGATTTATTTTTCTTTTATTGTACTGTATTTTTAATTGAATTTTTGTGTATTTCATACAGACCGTCTTAGTCCTCTTTATACCCCGTTTCCCATTTGTACACATCCATGGCCCTTCTCCCAACTGGAATTCATGCATTCTGTCCTATAGGATCCTAGGACCTTGCTTATACCACCTACAGCAATGGTGTAGCATGCACAAGACCCATGCAAACTCAAGCACAAAAACCCAGCACAGAACTGTGGAAATAGACAACAGGCCCCAATCTTAATCAAAGAATTATTGGCAGCTGATTACTGCTTGGTGAGGAAAAGCTGCTCTTCTTGAAGGGAGGGACTCTAGATAGACTGACTAAACCTCAGTAGATGAAGTTGCACTGAGGGGCCTCTGGGGACATTAACTTGACTCAATAGGCCTTAACCAAGATTTATTTTTTATGTGTGTGTCTGTGTGAGTATATGCTACATATGTGTGGTTGCCTGTGGAGGCTGGAAGAGGGGGTTGAAAGCCCTGGAGCTGCAGTCACTGGTAGTTTCGAGTTGCCTGATGTGGGTGCTGGCAACCAAAGTCAGGTCCTCGGGAAGAGCAGCAAGTAGTCTTCATGTTACAGTAATCAGACAGCCCCCCTTAAGAGAAAACTGATCAAGAGAATAAAAATCTCTGACCACGGTGGAGATCCAACATTCCAGTGTTGCTGGGCCAATCACTTAGGTCATCTTAAGTCATGCTAGAGACAGGGGGAATAACTAGTGTGTTAATGAGACCGTGAACTCTTCCTTTTGGACATCCCTGCCCACTGGTGCAGTCCTAACAGGATAGCAGTCATGCAGCTTAAGTTTGCCTGCTTCAGAAAAACCTAAACTCATTGTTTTCCTCTATCTCTTTCCTAACCATCTTTTCCCTAACACTCTGGGCTATGCCAACATTTTGGGTTTCTTTACTCCTTCTTTAAAGCTCCCCTACTAATCATGTGGATGCTAGTTTGCCACATCTGACCTCCTTGCCAGCTTTAAATGGGGCATGGCTTTTTTCTTTAAGCTTCCATTATCCTCCCCTGGGATGCAGTTGACATTTACACCCCCATGCCCTGAGGGTTTTTCTTTTGAACTTTAGTACAAAAGTCCTTAGGCTTCTGTTTAAATTCATTCTTAAATTCTTTTATTAGGGAGACTAGGAAACTTAGGAGTGGACCCCTTTTTCCTCCGTATATTCTGGCAACCACAAGGAACCCAAAATTCTAGTAACATTAATTGATGAGCCATCTCTCCAGTCCTTAAAATCTCTTTTAATAAACTTCAGTTCTCATACTGGTTTGACTTGAAATTCTTTTCCATGATGATGTCAAGAATCTGGCTTTATTTGAGTGGAGGTCCCTAAAAGTTTGGAAGCTCTCCTCAGGTTGTTTACAGCACCATGGAGTTATGTCTCTACTCCCAGGATTGCTGACAGCATGTTGTGGAACTGCCACCAGTATCAAAGTCTTGACCCCTTTTGACTGCCATCAAGAGAATTCTGATGAGACAGGCAGTGTAGAGACTGGTAGAGTTTATTACAGAGTAAAGGGGAGCATTTTCAAGGGGTTAAAATGGTCAATGGCCAAAAGAGACCTTTGTGCCAAACTACATTTTAGGTAGATTTGAACTATTTCTAAAATTTCTAGAACTGGTGGATTTTCCAAAGGACATTTTGGCAGACCCATTTGGATTAGCTCTTATGGGAGGGCACAATTGTATATCTTTGTTCTTTTTAATTTTTTCCAGTTAAATAATATTTATTATATAAAGAGGTCCTATAGCTTTATATGAAAAACAAAGCAGCCCCAAGAGGTATCACCAGGACAAAGGATATAACATTTGACTAACAAAGGTACACAGATATCCAAAACACATAAATATCAATCTCATTAGTAAAGAAATTATTAGGATACCATGTTTGACTTATTTAATGCACAAAGTTAGTAGTAATTTCAACCTCATCTAAAAGCACTCAAGTGTGTTATTGTAAGTAACAAAAAAGTAATTAAAAGACCCCTACAAGGTATGAAACTTTCTGCCAATGCAGAAATTATAATGAACATTAAAAATGAATTAACACTTGTATGGGCTGTATGTAAAATTCAGATTCCCAGAAATGAAGTCCTTTTCTCTTGGTTCCTGAGTTATTTTAAGGGATTCTAAATAAAACTGTTCCTGATTTACATTCCCACAATCTCCTAGGGATAGACATGTACATATATATGTATACATATAATTTCTGCCTTCAGATAAACAATTTTTCCAGGAATGTCCCTATTCAGAACTACTCATTACCAAGAAGTCCTATTCCCATGTACTTAACCAGCAAGGACACCCCATGGTATTGAAGGAGCTGAAGCTCTACTTTGTTGTCTTCTGTAGCTGGCTTCTTAGGGAATCTGAAGTTAGTCCTGTCCTTGAGATAAGGCTGTTTGACCCTATTTCTGATTTGATGCTGAACAGAGGACATGTTTTGTTCACTCAGATTTATAGCCTTGAGGTAGATAACACAGCTCAGGATGCATACAGGCTGAAGCAGCCCCAGGACACTTTCATTCTTTTTAAAATATTTATTCATTTATTTATTTTTTTATCTGAGTGTTCTGTCTACGTGCATGTAAGCTCATACATGTGTGCAATGCCTGTCATGTGGGTGCTGAGAACCAAACTGCAGTTCTCTGTAAGAACAACAAATGCTCTTAACTGCTGGGCCATCTCTCCAGCCTTGTAAAATTTATTTTATTTTTACCTATATGTATGTGTCACTGTGTGGGTATGTGCACATGAACATGGGTACCCACAGAAGCCAGAAGAGGGTGTTGGAGTTGGAGTTACAGGCAGTTATGAACCTCCCGATGTGGGTGTTTGGAATTGAACTAAGGCCCTCTGCAAGAGCCACACTCACTCTTAATCCGCTGAATCATTTCTCCTACCCTTATCTTTGTTTTTTATCAGCAAGTCTCCAGCTAACAGCAATCTTCTGACCTTCTAAGCCCTTCAAGCCTCTTCTCAGGGCCAGACCCAGATTGGATTTAGTCCTTATTCTTTTGGTGAGTAATCAGAGTCTTGTAGTCTTAGCTCTGGTTCTACAAGTTGCTTAATGAGGGGGATTCTCATTGACCCTGAAGCCTGATGATACATAAGTGAATACTAACTCAGCATCCATCCATGTGTTTCTTTATCACTTGTATATATTCTTTAATGATATGTCTTTTAATATCTTTGATCAAATTGGGTTACATTCTTATTGGTTAAGTTTGAGGCCTAATTTTCAAACTATAATTTTAGCAATTCTTTTGTTTCCTGATACAATTCTATTAATGTAATTCTTAGGTGATGAATGATCTTCCAGATTAAACCAGTTCAAAGAAATTACAAGACATGCATCAGGCAAGTTTCTGCTGCCCAGAGTTATTCCTTTCTCAGTTCCAGAGAGAATTCTTGGGTTTTACTTTTACTTCTGTGGTAGAGGTGATAATGAGGGTGAAAGAGAGGAACAAAAAGCACTTGCAGACTTAATAACTGAAAAAATGAACCCCTGGGACATTCCAGTCTTCTATGTGGGGAAAATGCTAAATTTATTTGGGTGAATTTTAGTTTAAAAGTAAGAAATAAAATATACTAAGGAATTATGAAACCCATAGTGATGCCACATAAGACACTGTAATTCAAGGTAAAGCTCCACAGCTTTACAGCCAGGATCTCCTGGCTGTGTGTGTAATGAGGGCTGTTTAGGGAACCAACAGAATAGTTAACATAGAATAGCTTAGGAAATCATTGTAAATCAAATTTGTATGTAAACCAAGTAGGCAGCTCTGAGAGATTTGAGAAGGGAGCAAAAGACTGACTTTCAAGTCTCAGAGGAGGTTACATTTCACAAAAATGATTTTGTGTTTGGCTGTGCTTCTTTTCACATGTAAAATCCTAGTGTCAGATAAGCAGGGCTCTTTGAAGAAACAGAGATTCTGAGTCTTTAGAACCTACATACATATTTTTTAATTGCAAATTTAGAGTTGTTTTCACTGGTATCTTGGGAGATATGAAAGGCCTTCTAAGACTTCCTTCCTCTGGGCTGGAGAAGTGGGAGCCCAGGGTGTGGGGAGTAGAAGGGGAAAAGCAAGCAGAAAGAGGGAAAGGCAGTGCTCCCACCCCACCCCTCCAGCCCGGCTTCTAGGTAAGGGAAACTGCAGGGGAACTGAGTCTCCAGGTTAAGCAAGGCCTTGCAGCAATGCAGGCAGAATTAGAGCAGCTGGAAATCTCTAACCCTGTTCATGCAAATCCTAGGAACCTGAGAAAACATGCCAAATAAGAAGATTGCCTGAACCCGCATCCAAGATGCAGAGTGACGGAACATTAGAAACAGGATGTTGACTAAAATGAGTTCTTGCTCAAGCATCTAAGAGAGAAATTCTGCTATATTTTAGTATTAATGATCTATCTATCTATCTATCTATCTATCTATCTATCTATCTATCTATATCTATCTATCTATCATCATCTATCTGAGTTTTCTTCGGAGATGGGGATGTAGCTCAGTGGTGGAAGCATGCTTAACAGGCATAAGGGACTACATTCAATCTCCAGCTCTAAAAATACTAAAGGAGGAGTAAACAGGAGGAATGAGATGGAAACTAGAGAAGACAACTCTAAGTGGCCAGGGAAGACCTTTCTGGACTATAGTGTTTGAACGTAATGGAACCAACCAATCGATGAACCCTGGAACAGGAAGAGGCAAAGAAATGCAAAGGGAAGAAGTGCGTCTGGTTCTGCCTTATGCTCGTATAGCACTGAATTTACAAATGTTGGGTTAGAGAATAGAGAATAACTCCCACAGACTCCAAAGTTTTGTAACAATGTAAATAATTTATTAGAAGAAAAAAAAACGACAGCTAGCTGGACTGCATTTCCTGGTCAATATGGAGGATGAAGCCCCGAACAAAGGGCACAAGCATTTTTATAGGAGAAAACCACACACAGCCTGACCTTTATTGTGATTGGCTGGGGCACTAGCAAGGCTTATGGGGCCTCCTTTCATTGGGTTAGCCGTATCCAGAGGGCCACATGTTCCTCTTTTCCCGCCCAGGGAATTCCAACTGTGATAAGACCCGGGGCACCAAGCCACCTGACTTCTGATAACATAAAACTCCGAAACTGGAAAAAAGTTACTTAAGGCCTAGCACAAAATGGAGAGTACAAATTCAAAATGTTCATATGGCTTCAACCATTTTTCTCATTCTCCCCCCTTAGAGTTGTGACTGGTTTAAATCCTTAAGCTAAGCATTTTACAGAAGCAGAAGAAGCAGTTAGTTAGATGGCACACTTCAGGGAGAGGGGCAGTACTTTGGGGCAATTCTATGTCATCATAGATATAGCCACCGGGGATTGACTAAGTTGCACATAGTGAGTGCGCAAGACCATAAGCTGGATGGACTGCATTCTGGTCCTGATAAAATTGGTGAGTGCGTTTAAGACACACGGACCATAGGTAAGTGCCATGAGGAATAGGAGAGAGGCCTGGCTATGGCAGTGACAAGGAAGTCAGCCAGGGGGATCTTGCAAACAGGAGCTCATACCAATCGAAGTGACACCTCCTACACTTATCACACCACCCTCTGAAGAGGTCACCCTAATTGCCAATAGGGAATTGGGGTGCTGACCGCTCTGGCTTTTTTGAGCTGAACTGGGATGTAGGTCATGGCAATTGAGGTACCCCTTCAGTGAGTCTATCTAAAAGACCCCCGAATTGCATAACTGTTAGTTGTAGGAAGAAAAGAAAATCCTTAACTGGTGCCTGGAAGATGGAACAAAAGTTAGAAGTCCATTAGAATTTTTGCTTAGGACTTTCAAGAGCATTTATCTGTTGTGTTTTCCCTTGTTTCTCTTTTTGGCTGTCAAGACTGAACTTGAGAGTCTTGAAGTCAAGATTTGTTTTCAGGCACCTTGATAGCTTGCTGGAGTGACTAGAATCAGGGTAAGTTCTCTCCCAAACAGCTTCTAGACAGAGAGAGAAAAGAAATTAGTTATCACTTAATTTTTAGGTTAGAACAAAGGTGGACTTGCCTTTCTTGGCCTCAGGTGTGTACTGCAGTGTTGAGGTAGGCCAAGATTTGCAGTCTTACAGCTGAGTAGCATTTTCTTGTTGAGAACAAAATTATTAGTGAGAAATTGTGTAAATAACATCTTATATGAACTTAAGCCTAATGCCTGGGAAGTACAATTCTTTGTAATCTTAAAGAAGTATACTAATCACTTTAATTTTTTGTTATACTTTTCTTTTGGGTATTTAAGATCATACAATTGGCCTATATAAACCAATTTAGTTTTATTCTTAAGGTCAGTTGAGTATCTGTTCCTCGGGGGGGGTCACATGGGCTTGGAAGGAGCCCTGGGCTCGCTAGGCCTTTCTTTTACCAGTTCTACCTGTGTGAAGATAAGTCAGAAAGTCTTGCTAGACTGTGGCTTCACTTGGAAACATCAAGGAAACGTTTTCCTGTGCTGACACTCTTCTTTGCAGACTGGACACTGGTTCAGGTCTTAGTGGGGCCTCCACGACCTCCCTGAACAGGAGAACAGGAAATACATCACATCCATAGGACATTTTGAGAGATGCCCCATAGTCCCCTGGAACTTAGTTGACCTTGGAGAGCAAGAGACAAAATTGTCGCTTTAAATTCCTCTGACTGGATTAGTATAGGCCTCTAAATATGGTTGTTAAATACCCAAGAAGGTAAGTTCCATCAGTCTGGTACTTTTAATTACTGTATGCTATGCAGCTAAAGCTTGGGCAAAAACCAAACATTCTTGAATAAACCTTGACTAGACATATTTGTTCTTCAGACTATTTGAGCTGTTAGTTCAGAATTTAAGATTACTTATACATATTTTTCTCTCATCTTTCATATACCATAACATATTAACTCAGACCTTCAACCACTTTCACAGACTTTCTCATTTTTCCTTATAGATCCTTCTTAATAAAATATCTCCATTTTGATATCTTTCTGACATCATCTTTTTATTTTCTTTCCTAGTAACATGAGATGTAATAACATCAAAAAGTTAATTACTTTTTTTATAACCTTATGGGTCAAGTCCTCTCTAACTTTCCCAGATTTCCTCCCCAAATGCAGGAGAACATTTTTAATTAGGGAAAAATTACATACAGCTGTCTTGGAAGAGTGGCTGGATACTCAGGTGAGAGTCCAATGACCCTGCTTACTCCTCCTTCAGTAAAAGAACACAACCCTTAACAAACCCAACTGTGATGAACTTTTGCAGGTAGGCACAGCTGAAGTCATGAGGATAGATAGCAGTTACTCGACTCAGAAGTGTACTGTGCAGCATTATCTTAATAAAAGAACATGTGATGCAGATTACACACATCAGATAATCTAATGAACTAATATTACCCATATATACACTGCAATTTACAAGTTTCCAGGTAAATCTTAGACTGTTATTATTAGTTACTTTTGCTATAGACATTTTATATTATGAGATAATAATAACCTTTGTTGAAATTAGTTTATTCCCTTGTTATTTTTAATAGCACAATATCTTTTACTCTGGGGCTGTTTTGTTCTTTTCCTTGTCAAAGTCTTAAAGAACATCTTGAGATAACAGGCTAGAGTCTGAAGTGGGAGGGCCAACATCTTAATGAGCTCAAACAGCACATGATAGTCTACTGATTTTATTTACTCAAAGAGGTATTTGTTTCTCTTTAGAATTTAAATCAGTGATTTGCCTTGCACAAAAGAACTGTGAAGTTTAGTCACTACTAATATAAATGAAAACTTCTGTAACTTGAATCCATTTATCTAGGCAGGTGAGTCTTTTCATCTGCTGGGTCCTTTACTGGGAACAGGGATTGACTGCTGAATCTTAATATCCCTTTTTCTAAAAGTTGTAACTTGTTTGTCCAAATTTTATTTTTTAAACCATATGAGAGGCAAGACTATTAGCTCTCAGGGTGATCTCTTTAAAGAGGGTTCTCAGTCTGTCTGAATTAGAAAAACCATATTATAATTTACCATACATAATTAAGTACTCATAATCTGGAGAATAAGAAATACAGCTGTCTATGACATTGTAACCAGAAAGTGAAAACCATTGGTGTCCATCCAGGGAATGAAGGGGTAGAACCAAAAGCAAGCTTGGCCCTGGAGTACTACAAATTCAAATGAGCTTCCCAGGTTTAGCCATCATAAAACATCAGTTCACTTTGTACCCAGGTAATCTTGGAGGCCCATGTCTAGAAAAAAACTAAGTTTTTTCTAGAAACTGACAAATAATGTAAGATTTTAAAAGTCACTTTCAGAAGTCAGCAAATATATAAAAAATGTTAAAATCCAAAATAATTCCCCCTAAAAACAGATGTCATGTAAACAATCAAAATCCAAACCAGTTCCCTGTAAAAACCAGTAAATGCATAAGAGAATGTAAAAACTTTAAATAGTCATTTTAAAAACCAGTAAATATAACATAAGTTAAAATTCAAAGTAATCTCCTTTAGAAAAAAACCAAAATGATAAAAATTAAAATACCGTTGTGGAGACCTGATATTACTTTCCAGCTTTGACATAAAAATGCATTGACATTGTTACAAAAGACTGTTAAGACTCTTTTGCTTTTCTATGATCCCATCAAGAACTCAAGATGAAAACCGAAGCAAAAATATATTTCAAAAACATTAAGACATATGATTCAATGCCTGCATTCTAGAGAATTCCCAGATTGTCATGATCCCCTAGAATTCTGAAGAACCAATATATTCCTGGGTGTTGCCATTTTGAACTATACCATGTGGTTGCATTAAGATGGCAGCAAGGTCAAACATGTCAATGCCATTTTGAAAAATATTTGTCCAAGATGGCAGCCAAGTCATGTGACTATCACCATATTGATGTCATCATCCAATGGAGGCCAGATCACATGGTTCCCTCTCTCAGGTAAGGTCACCAGCCATAATGGTGACTAAGCACCTGGTAAAATGAGCTCCAGGATAAAATTGAGCCCATCCCCTGCCAGGATATAAACCCTGTGGGATTCATGTATTGCACAGATTAAATGTGAAGAGAAACCCCTTTTTACTTTTAGAAAGCACTCAGTTAAATGGTAGTACCCCCAGATATTCAGACCCCAGATAAGAGAGCAAAGCAAAATAATTCATGGTCTCACATCAAGGACATAAGCCTATGTATCTTACCATAGTGCAAAGGTGAATGTGAAGCAGTGTCTTCTGGATCTCTTCATTCCTAGATACAATTTATTGCTGGGGAAATAACTAAAAAAAGGCAGCAGAAGAAATGAGAAGTTATGTCCAGTACATAGGTCCTTGGGCTGTTCCTCTGAAAGCACACATCTCCCACATTGTGTGTGACTTTCCTTATTCACTAAAATTTAAAATGCTTAGATCTATTCAAAAAGTAGCTATCTTGGGACTATATTCTGTAAGCACTGTTTGTTTAGTGCTCACCAGTGACCGAGGTCCAAATCCCAGGCCCCTCTAACTGTTCTTTCCTGTACCCGTGCAGAGAATCATGGTGGAGAAGAAAAGCCTATAGCTTTTTAAGCCCCCCCCCTTTTCTTTTCCTGAAAGGCAAGGCATTTACAGGTTCCATATGCCCTGAGGCCGTAGCAAGCTAGATAATGGCGCTCACTCCCTCACCTCCTTAGCAGCCTAACTCAGAACACCTAGAAAAATCTCCACGGCTCCAAATTTTGAACATACTGGGCACTTAAACTCTCATTACAAAAAAATAAAGGCCTTTTCCTGCAGTGGACTGACCTGCTGCGGACCTTCACGATGGTTTGTTTTATTCCCCTGGTCCGCACCAGTTCTAAGTCAGCTGCTAGGTACCGCTGAGGCAAGGAAAATGGTGGGCAGGTCAAGAGTGTCCTCTGGCGGCCCTCCAACATTAAAGGTGGGCCATTCAAGAATACAAAGAACGTGGAGTTGAGCTCCATGGACAGAAAAGCCTGTTCCCACCTCCACACTTTGAAAACCTTTAAAATGAACCAGAATTAAATCCAAGGGGGTGGATGGTGGTGTCTGCCCCATTACTAATAACACAAGAGACACAAAAGAGAAACTAAAACAGAGACAATGGACAGACAGTACCCGTATAGAGAGACAAACAGAAAAGAAAAAGCCAAGGAGGGCTTATTTGGCAACTCCCTTCCAGATGGTCACCTGAGAATAGTGGCTGTCATGACGGTGTCTTTTGGTGCTGGGTGGGGTTCAGGAACCTGCAATTTGAAGCACTCCCTGTGATTTCAGTGCAGCAGGTTTAGCTTCTTAATTGTGATTAGTGATCCTCAAATTATCCAGCAAACATTAGCTCCCGCAGTTGCTATCACTGCTCCAAGGACTTTTAAAGGATTCTTTGATGGAGTAAGAGAGAAATACTATCTATGCTTCACTAATAATTGTTTGAATGACTTCTGGCCAAGTGACTTTTACTTATCCTTGTAACTAGAAATTTAATCTTATGTTTTGAGATCATTTAACATTACGACAGCTTATAATATAAACAAACTTACTAGATCTTGAGCTCCTCTTGAAACCTTAATACATAGCCTTAATCCCTCATGACCCTTCCTTGCCCTTGGCCCAGAATAATGTATGTATGTGTGTATGTGGTGGACATCAAACAATTACAGAAAGTGGCGAAGGTTCGAGAATGATCCCATTTGTGTCGCAAACAACAGGTGGGATTAGATTGATAACATCTGTTTGTGCTTGTGTGTATTGTTCTAGTCAGTAGGGATCAGAAAGGGGGGATCCTCTGACAAGACAAAGGCTCACTTTTTCTTCCCTATTTCATGATCAGTATGTATAGTTTCAATAAAGAGAGAACAAAACTTTTGTTGGAGAACACAATTTCTGGAGAAGTCTGAGGGAATAACTAGGTTGAAATGGATGCTGAGTCAGTTGCCTTTATTCAGGCCTCTCTGTAATGTGGCACCACCCCATTGCAGTAATAAGTCCCATTCATTAAATAAGTTTCTCCCTTACGTCTTTCCACACCACATTCTCTGGTCATGTTATAGTTGATATGCTTTGTGACATTGCTAAGTGTTTTTCCAATTTTCCACTAATCCTTTGGTTATGAAGTGAAACTCATTTATATCTGCCATTTTCAGATTTTAAGATTAATTAATATTTAGTTTTATCTGTATGAATGGTTTGCCTGCATGTGTGTAAGTACACTCATGTCATACAATGCTTGTAGAAGCCAGAAGGCATTGGACTCCCTGGAATTAGAGTTAGGGACAGTTGTTAGCCACCATGTGGGTGCTGGGAAGTGAACCTGGGTTCTCTGCAGGAGCAGCCAGTGCTCTTAATTGCTGAGTCATTGCTGTGGCCCCCATTAAGAAAAATTATTTTTAAAATTTATTCTCAAGTTTTAGTGCAGGTTAGAATCTCTGGAGGGCTTAAAACACAGGCTGCTAGCTTCACCTCCAAAGTCTCTTGAGTCAAGCTGGGTCAGGAATGTGTAGCTGTAACAGCTTCTCAGGTGCTGCTCTTGCTGCTGCTCAGGGCCTCTCTCTTTCAGTCCTGAATTCCTCGGCATTATGGATGCTGTGACAGCTGCCTACATCATGCTTCTGGGACTAAGATTCTCATTTCTCCTCATCGCTGGGTGTGTACTGATGACTTACAGCTGAATTACACTCTGAGACTTATTTGTTTTCCTATGCATATGCATATATGGTGTCTATATCATGTCTGCCATGTGTGGGGCACATGTGTGTCTGTATATGTATGTGTATGTGTGTCTGTAGAGGCAGTAGGTTGATGTTGGGAGTCTTCCTTAATTGCTGTATACCTTATTCATTGAAGTATGGTTTCTAAAGTGGACCCAGAGTTTACCAATAAGCCTTGCTTGGTTAGACAGCTTGCTCTGAGGTTCCCCTGACACAGATCAAGATGAATAAGACTAAGCATCTCTAGCTCTTGAGAAGTTCTTCTAGTCAAATGACTATGGTCCTAAATAAATTTTGATTCTTAAATGTTAAACAACCAGATTATTCACTGTGTTCTGAATTTGCCTTCTCTCAATCAGGAACATGTGAAATTCATTCATCTAGTTCCATGTATAAATAACTCATTTTTATTTTTTAAAGTTTTTATTTATTCATTTATTTTTATGCTTATGAATGTTTTGCCTGCATGTATGTGAGTGTACTACGTTCATGCCTGGTGCCCGTGGAGGCCTGAAGAAGGCATCAGATTCTCTAGAACTGGACTTATGGATGGGTGTTAGCTATCATGTGGATGCTGGGAAATGAACCCAGGTTTTCTGGAAGAGCAGTAAGGGCTCTTAACCACTGAGCCATCTCTTTAGCCTCAAATAGCTAATTTCTGTTGCTATTGTTCCACTACAATGTCCTATAAGGACATTTGTGTTATTCCAACTGTTGGAACTAGGCATTGCTAATATTTTTACCAAGTCTGTGGCTTGTCTTTTTACTTTACTCATAGTGTCTTTTTAATGATTAGGAGAGTTTGATTTTAATAGAGATCAAGGGATGGTCAGGCCTTCTCCTCCTCCCACTGTTTGAAAGCTCTTTATTGATTCCCGTGAGTCTAATAGATTCTGATGCCCAGGACTCATCCTAGACGAATTAAGGCAGGATTATAAATATTTTTACAAAGTTCCTTAGCTAGCTGAGAACCAGATGTCTTAGAAATTCAGCTTCTTGAGGACGGAGATGATGAGTAACTTAATATTTATTAAGACAATCCAGATCTGGTGCCTGGCATAGAGGTTCTTGATATACACGTGGATTTGAGTCATCTCAAATTTGAGTCATCTCAAATTCTATCTTCTCTGTAAAATCCTTCTTCATTACATTATTCTCAGTGACATACTCTTTTCTCAAACTATTTCTCCCTGAATGATTCTTAATTATTTCAACCATTTTTATTTTCTCTCCCCAACCAATTTGCAAAGCTACTGGGTAAAGAATGCTTCTGGGAGTGCTTATTTTCACTTCATCTTGTGTTTATGGGGAGATTCAGTTCCAGTCTCTGGAAGGAATAGTGTCTTAGTCAGTTTGGGATATTATAACATAGACTATGTTGCTCATAAACCACTGAAGTTTGTTCCTTGGAGGTCAGGATGCTAAAAAGTCCAAGATCAAGGTGCTGTCAGGCTCAAATGTCAGGTTAAGGTTTTCTGGTTAATTGATAATACCTTATAACCTTGTTCTTACCTGGTGGAAGGAAGGGGTAAGCTATCTGTCTGTGGCCTGTTTTATAAAGGCCACCGTCATGAGGGTCCTTCCTGACCTAGTCTTACCATAAAGTTCTCCTCCCACCCCAACACCATCACTTTGGGTGTTAGGATCTCAGCATGTGAATTTTCAGGAGACGTAAATATTCAGACTGTATGGTTTTAGAATATAATTTCTACCCCCTCTCTCCATCCCTTACCTCTCCTCTCTGTCATTCTGTCATTCTTATGAAATAACTACCATGCTGCTTAGATGAAGAGGGTCCTGTACATGTCCCATACCAGGGATACTGAAAACCAAGAAACTTATTTTCACTATCTCAACCTATCACATATATTAGGAAGAGGATGCCAGAGCCTATCCTCAGCCTCTTATTTTATGTAGCTGATCTATCTAGTTAGTTGATTAAACTCTCCTATAGGCATGGAAAGTTACACTCATGCTTATTTCTAGGTTCAGTATACAGAAGGATGATAGAGCCATAATTCAACATGAAAACAGAAAGAGAAAATTGAATTGAATGCTAACTGTAGTGCAAATGGCTCAATTTCTCAAGGCAGAAAGTTAATATACACTGGGATTTGAGAAAATGTAGAGTTCAGGGATCAGTGGAGTTGCAGAAGTTTAAGGCTTTGACATCATCTGTAGGAGTATGGTTGCACAGATATGGCTGTTGGCTGGTTGTCACTGTAGCATGTGTATTGGAGCGAGTCTATGACTGGCTGACTTCCAGAAGTCAGAGGCTGATATTAATTGATTGAGCAGACTTCAACCTCTCTTCCGTCTGTACTGTTTTTCTAAGGAAATCCAAGTTACCCATAGGCATTTACTCTTACTCCATGATCTGCCTTCTCTAATCTGCAGTTCTTGGCTCTTTTCATCTGAATCATTTGGCTCAGTTCTGTGCTTCATACATTTTAACTAGCAAGTAAATCAGTTGAGACTGTGTAAAAAATACAGCTGGTGTAAGGTGAGGCTTATCTATTATAGTTTGGGTAGGAAGGTTCTGTAACATTCTTTGGCAAGAACTTCACCAGGAAAAATATGGGAAGGCTGTTGACATGATTAAGTTGATGACATAGTGCGGGGATTTGGCACCAAGGTCAGTCTAGGTAGGTCCTGGAGTCTGTATATCAGGTCTACTTCATGAGCTGTCACTACTGTGAGTTGCAGGCATTAGGAATGCATTATGACATTAAGGTGCTATTGATACATTGCCTCACAGACTCTTCCTCCTTAAACAAGTATTAAAAATATATTTTCTAGGGCTGGAGAGATGGTTCAGTGCTTAAGAACACTGCTGTTACAGAGGACCCAGGTTCGATTTCTAGCACCCACATGGTGGATAACAACTGTCTGTAACTCTAGTTCTAGAGGACATAATACCCTCCTACAGCCTCTGCTGACATTGCATGACACCGGTGTAGTTATGTACATGCAGGCAATACACTTATACACATAAAAAAAAAATAAGCCCATGCCTTTAATCCCAGCACTTGGGAGGCAGAGGCAGGTGGAGCTCTATGAGTTCAAGTTCATGGCCATTCTGGTCTACATTACAGATCAGCTGGGGCTACAGGGAGATACTATCTCAAAAAGACCAAAAACTAACTAACTAACTAAATAAAATATTTTTAAAAATTAAAAAATAGACTCCCCTGTCACCTGAGCAACACCATTCTCCCCAGTTGCACAATCTGTTCTCATTCTAGCCTTGGGCACAGATCCACTTTTTCTTTCAGCACCCCAGATGTCTAGGCTACTCTCTTAGTCCAGACCCGTTCACTGATTCTCAATCCCTTGTACTCAGACCAGTTCAACTTTTCAGTCTAGTTTGTTAGAGTCTTCACAGGCTGCCCCCACCCCAACTTGCCTTTGCATTCCTGAGACCAGCTGCCTACCCTGGCAGTCCCCATGCCCAACTTGCCTTGGATTTGGAGACCAGCCTTCTTCCCTGGTGTATCTGATCCTGTCCGTTGAATCTCCACTCTCCTACCTTTGCAGCAACTCCAAACTCCCCACCCCACATTCTGTTCGCCTTTTAGCATTGGGCACAGGCACACTTTTACTTTTAGCCCCCCAGATCTTTGGACTACCCTCTTACTTCTGCCTGGCTGTGAGCTCTCCAAATGATACTATGCCCATCCTGCTACATTGGTACCATCTGCAGCCCCTCCCACTGCTGCAGAACTAGGCTTCTGTGCCCTTTAAAAGGGGCCCAGACCTTTGCAGACTGCCTGAGAAAGCCTGAATTCAGCCTCTGCCTAGCAGTCTTCCCAAATTGTGCTGTGCCTGCTAGTTAGAGAGGCCTAACCTTTAAGAGAGAGCCTGAGAGTATCTAATCTCCCCTGACTTGCACCTCAGGGAATGCTTGAGCTGCTGGACTAGAGCCATCTGGTCCCTCCAATATAAAAACAAAAGAGAGAACCTGAAGCCTTGACCAACCAGCTTTTCATATTCAATATGAAAACAACCAAGTCACATCAAATATACAAACGGAATCTGACTTCAACCCAACAAAGGAAGACTTTATTCTCACATTAGAATGGTTTACAAACAACAAAAGAAATGCACATGCCAAGATCACAATAAAATAATAATATGAAAAACACAAATAATATGTCCCCACCAAATGTCACTAGTTCTATAGAAGAGTTCTACAATAAGAACCCCATAGAGATAATCCAGGACACAGAGTTTAAAAGAACAATCATAAACATGATCAAAGAATTCAACAAATTTAAAGAACACACAAACAAATCAAGGAACTGAAAGAAGATAGGGATAAACTTCTGACTGAATTTACAAAAGAGATAGAAATATTAAAGAAAACTCAAGCTAAAATGAAGAAGGAAGTGAAAAACTTGGTAAGACAATTTGAAACAATAGGAGAAAGCCTCACCAATAGAATGAATGAAATGGAAACAGAATATCAAGACTGGATGATAAAGTTGAAGAATTGGAGCACTCAAGCAAAGATTATGAAAAACTAAAAAAAAAAAAACAGGAATGGAAGAGAAAAAATGTGGGACATCATGAAAAGACAAAATTTATGCATCATAGACATAGAAGAAGGAGAAGAATCTTAGAATAGTGGTATTGACCAGATCTTCAATGGGATTCTAGAAAAAATTTCCCCAAATTAAAGAATACATGCTTATACATAAAAATACAAAAAGCACACAGAACACCAAATAGACAGGTCCAGGAAAGAAACTCCCATGGCATATCAGAGTAAAAACATAGTACACTAGGTATACACAACAAAGAGAATACTGAAAGCTGCAAAAGAAAAACAACAAATCACATGTATAGGAAAACCCATCAGAATTACAACTGACTTTTCAATGAAAATTATGAAAGCCAGAAGAGCCTAGATCAAAGTATTCTCAGTTCTAAATGACCATAGATGTCAACCCAGAATACTTTACCCAGCAAAAATGTTTATTATAGTTGAAAGGGAAAGAAAATTTTTCTATGACACAAATAGGCTGAAATAATTCATATCCAGAAAAACTGAGTTTTCTGGAGGGAGTTTTCCATAGAAAACTTGAAGCAATACAACTAAAGAAAGGAATGACTGTACCCAAGGGACAACAGAAAGAAATTAAGTGAAGGTGTAACTGTGGAAACACAAAGTTGGACCAAGAATGTAAACAGAAATTAAAATGATGGGAAACAATATACATCTTTCAATAATATCTTTAAATATCAATGGGCTGAACTCCCCAGTCAAAAGACACAGGCTAGTGGAATGGATCAAGAAACAAAATCTATCTTTTTTTTTTTTTTTTTTTTTTTTTTTTGTCTGCAGGAAACCTATCTCACCTTCAAGAACAGGCACTACCTTAAGGTGAAAAGATAGAAAAAACATTCCAAGCAAATGGCACTAAGAAACAAGCACAAGTTGCCATTCTAATTTTGGACAAAATAGACTTCCAACTAAAAGTAATCAGAAGAGATAAAGATGGTCACTACATTCTGATTAAAGGAACAATTAACAATCATGGATATATATACACCAAATTCTAGTGCACCCAACTTCACGAAAACAGTACTACATGTCTTTAAGACATAGATTAAGCCCACCTCATTAATAGTAGGGGACTTCAATACCCCACTGTCTCCATTATACAGGTCAACCTGACAGAGAACACACAGAAAGACATCTGAATTAAACAATACCATACATTAAATGGACCAAACAGACATCTACTAAATATTCCAACCAAGCACCAAAGAATACACATTCTATTCAGTACCCTAAGGAACTTTCTCCAGAATCCACCACATACTGGGACACAAAAAAACCTCAGCAAATACAAAAATAATTGAAATAATTCCATACATTATATCAGACAACAATGCAATAAAGATTAAAATCAGCACTGGAAGAAGCCCTAGTAAATTCACAAACTCACAAAGATTAAACACTCCTGAATGATGACTAATTAAAGGAGAAATTAAGAAAGAACTAGAAGTATTTCTGGAATTAATTGAAAAGGATAATACAGCACAAAACACTCTCTGGGACACTTTAAAAGCAGCACTGAGAGAGTTTATAGTTCTAAGTGTCTACATTAAAAAATCCAGAAAGAGCACAAATAAATAATTTAACATTACAACTCTGGAATCTTGAAAGGCAACAACAAATGAATCCCAAACCCAGTTGACAAGAAGAAATACCAAAAACCAGAGCAGAAATTAATTTACAGTCAAGTATCCCAGTCATAACTCATCAAAGAAGCTTCTTTTGCACCAGACTGAGACTACTACAGAGTACCACAACTGGTCACATACAGACATTGTCTGTGAAATACCCATGCCTACATGGCACATGTACAATGCAACCTCTATGCCCAAGGCTTACACAATATAGAACAAGGGTTAAAGAGGACACTAATGAACCTCTCTTAACTCTCATTAATGAAGCTCCCTCATACAACAGAGAGTCAGTAACATAACAGTTCACAAATGGCCAAAGTGTGGATATTAGGTGTCTATAGAGTGTGGGTCCCTAGACCTGACTCCTATATTAAGTTTTACTCACCCAGGGATGAGGGATCATTGCAGAATCGGGGGTGGAAGGAACGTAAGAGCCACTGAGAAGGTGTGCGACCATATGGTAGTAGAATCCTACAAGCTCCTGGGACGCTGCTCATATGAACCTGTAGCAATGGTGTCAGCATGCTCAAGACCCATGCAAACTCAAGCTGAATAAAACCCAGAATGAAACTGGGTAAATGGGCAGCAGACCCCAATCTTTACTGAAGAAATATTGGCAACTAATACCAATTAACTGGGTGAGGATGAACTAATTTTAAAGCATAGGACTCTGGATAGACTGACTAGACCTTGGTGAATGAACTTGCACTGAGGACCATCGGGGGACACTAACTTGACATAATAGATCTTAACACAGATGAAAGAATGTATGGATTCCAGTTGGGGGTCTCTGGTGGGTGCAGGTGGGGAAGAGGTGTAAAGATGACTAAGATTGATTGAGATGTTTTGAAATATACAATGATTCAGTAAGAAAAAGTGTTTTCTGGACTGGGAGTATAGCTCAGTTAATAAAGTGCTTATCTATCATGCCCAAAGCCCTAGGTTTAATCTAAGCACTGCATAACTGAGTGATGTCACAGTCCTATAATCCCAGCACTCAGGAAATGAGGCAAGAAGAATTTCATCCTTGGTTACAGAATGAGTTCAAATCCAGCCTGGGCTATCTGAGTCCTTTTCTCAAAAAGAGTATATTTAAAATATGAACATATACAATAATGATATATTATATTCAGTCTTTTGAATTTTGCAAAAATAAAAGTTAAAACATTTTCATGGGCTCCAGAAGGTATATCATGGGCTCTAGGCACCTTGACTCATGGAAAAATCAACATAGTCAGCTGTGGTGAGCTTGATTGTTGTACCCAATACACACAGCTGCCACTGAAAAGGCACTTCTCTGGGACGGTGCTATTTAAATTCCTAAGGAGGATAAAATATTTTCTTAACTGCCTTGAATTTTACAAAGCAGCTCACTCTCTGTCACACTACATTAATATTCAGCACAAGAATTAATTCAATTTGTTATTCTTCTCCCTGTTGCTTTCCAAATTGTGCTCATTTGGATTTGTCATGAATAAAAGAAAATGGTGTAATATTAAAAAGCCTGTGCCCTTAATTACCAAGAGAGGAGCCCGGAGACTCTTCTGTAGGAAGAACTTGATTGCATTTTGAGTCAAGGGCCTGAGGTTGTGCTTCCTTTCCATTTATAGGTATGTTATTCTAACAGTTGCAGTAATAGATAAAACTGAGCCAGTGGAGTCACTCTGGGTGAAGTGGGCACTGGGGTTCTGTGTGCTGGGTTGTTCTTCCATGGATCTCAGGAGGCTTAAGACACCTTTGAGGAATGCTATAGAACTCAACTGTACCAACAATTGAATCCACAAGCCATATGCTACAGATAAGCATTCAGAGGGTTGGAGAAAGTGATTCTGTCATTTGTTTTTTAATTATTACTATTTTGTTTTGTTTTCTAGATAGGACCTTGTGTAACTGAGGATGACCTTGAACCGTGATCTTCCTACTCCTACTTCCCAACTGCCTGATCACAGAAGTATACCAGCACACCAGCTTCCTGTCTCTGTTGTGTAAATCATTAAGTTTGATGGGTTTCCAGGTACACCTGCCTCTAACTTAGAAACTTTCAAGCCTTCCACACAGAATGGTGACTCACTTTGTTACTCTCAATGAGTTTTGATCTTAGAACCACGCCTTAATTTCCTGAAGATTAAAAAATAGAAAGACCGGAATGGAATTGTTAATGTTAACAATGTTTTACTCCCCAGGAATAAATCATAATAGCACATAGATTCCTAAGGCAGTTCAGGTCAGTTGGGGTCTAAACATTTGCCCTGTGTTAAGTCTTTATAAGTTCATCATGGTTCTGAGGTGGGTGTTATCCTCTCTAGCCTAAGGCAGAGTGTTTTGGGAACTTGTCTAGGGTCACTGGTTACTCATTATGGAGTTAGCGACAGACCCATTGAGTCTTCTTATATGACCTGGTTTGAAGCCACTCCAATGGAATAGCTCTAAAAGTTCTCATTGAAACACTTAGATCTTCTGCTTCAGAGAAGAGATACCTTCTTTCCTTTCTTTTTCACTTTTCTCTTGATACCTCGTCAAGGAGTTGAGAAATCTTCAACTTTTATGTCTAGTGACACCACTCACCTCACCATCGGAATCCATCTGCAGACAAGAACATCAGGTCATGATTCTAGCTGAAGCTTGTGTTGTGCTCAGGGGAAGTGAATCCTGAAGCGGAGTCATGTTGAGTTCTCAGAGGAGAGTTCCCGAGGACTTCTGTAAAGTCAGAGATGGAGCCAAGCAAAGGCTTTCATCCTCAGAACTCCTTCTACTTGTCATCCAGGTACCCTCTCCTTGCCTGGATGCCTCGTGTGCACCTCAGCTCTGATTCCTCCCAAGTTGACCAATAAGTGGGGCTATGTCTATGTACAGAGAGCTTCTGCTTCTACCAACCTGGAGGGCTCCTCTGTCTCTGGGAGGAACTCAAGTGCTCAGGCAGAAGATAGTCTCTTTTAGATCCAATGTTGATCAAGCTTAGAAAAATTGAGCAAACAAATTAATTTACCCATGTCTCCTTTTCAAAAAACAATATTTATTATTTTTTAATTTTATGTGTATTAGTATATTACCTGCATGTGTGTAAGTGCACCTGTGTCATGCAGTGCCTTCGGAGGTCAGAGGAGGGTGTCAGATCCCCTGGAACTGGAGTTGTGGACAGTTGTTAGCCATCATGTGGGTGCCGGAAATTGAACACAGGCCACTGCTGAGCTATCTCTCCAGTTCCATCTCCTTTTTTATTAGTAGTAAAATAGGAAAATGATTTAGATTTGGTGATATCTTTAATAATAAATATTTAGTGACTCATTACATGAAAATCGTTTTGAACAGTGACTGATTCACGAGGGCTTAATAAATAATAACTTTTATTATTATGAGGTAATTGACAGTAAGCGAGAACAAAAACTGACCCCCATTATATTTTGAACATACCATAAGGTTAGAATTTTTGATATACCTTCCACTACCCTAAAAGGCCTCCTTCTTCTATATAATCAAAGAAACAAGTAAATCTCCCAGAGTGAGAATAAAAGACCAAATATGGATGTGGTACCTACTGTTGGGTGGGGACAAAGCAGCGACCCAGTTAGCAACATTAATTTCTTGGGAGTTGTCAAAATAACTCACCCCATGAGGCTAAGTCCACTGTCCCTGTTAATCCTAGTCTAATTCAGGTATGATTCATTGGTTTCACTGCCACCAGCAGAAAACCTTCTTATCACTCTGTGGACAGACACACCCAATCTTGCTCTCTGGTTTCTTCCTCACCAGTATAGCTCTTCCAAATATGCCCCTGACTGTTTTGTCTGAGATTCTATACTACTTCTAAACAATGTGCTTTTGCAGCTTGGATTTTCTGCTTCATACATTTAAGTAATCTTTTATTGTAAAACAAACAAACCCATATATAAACTGGCACTGTAATGGCATTATAGAATGAATGACTTTGGGGACTTGGGAGATGGCTCAGTCAGTAACAGTAACATATTTTCTAAACATGCATGAGGATATGAGTTCCATCCTCCCAAACCACATTAAAAGGCTGAGTATGGTGGTGTATACTTGCAATTCCAGCACTGGGGAGGTGGAGGCAAGTGGATCTCTGGGGCTTGCTGGCCAGTCATCCTAGCCTAATTGTTGAGTTCCGGGCCAGTGTGAGATCCTGTTAAAAAAAAGGAGGAGAGTCATAGAATGAATAAGGAGAAATCAAGCCGGTACCAAGAGGGGATGAATATGATCAAAATGCATTGTATGAAATTCTTAAAGAATTAATTAAAAAAACAACTGGGTGTGGTGGCACACCCTTTAATCCCAGCACTTGGGAGGTGGAGGCAAGCGGATCTCTGTGAGATTGAAGTCAGCCTGGTCTACACAGTGAATGCCAGCTGTGGCTACAGGTAGAAAAAAAATTAATAATAAAGAGAATAATGTTTAAAACAAAGCAAAACAATAACAACAAAACACTAACAGTTGAACAACACCCAGCGTTGATCTTTGGTCATGTGCACATGTGTGTACTTATATATACATATGCAGGAGAGAAAAAGAGGGAGAGAGAGAGAAAGAGAGAAAGAAGGAGGGAAGAAGGAAGAGGGAGGGAGGGAATCTTTGTCCCAAGATTCTCAGAGTGTGGCCAGCACAAGCTCTCAACTGTCAGCTCTGGATGTGAATGGCTTCAGCAGAGTAGAGCCACTTTGCCCAATGTCAGGACCTTCCCCCAGGTGCCCTGTGCCCAAATGACTTTATACAAAGGTATAAAAGGACTCATCCCAATGACCAAAGGGATGACCCTTTGAAAGGGATGACCCAGCTTCAAAACTCCCTGCATTGCTTGCTGAAGCCTCCATTGAAATGACATTTTAAGTCGGTTTATCCTATCCCTGATACTGCTTCCTCCAGTTTCCTCTCAGGACTGCTGTTTCTAAACACTCCCAAATAATGTGTGATAAGTTCAATTTCTCATGGATTCAAATTTGTGAAGTGTAAAGAATATAAATATTCTTACATATGTAGTGTGAGACAGGGTCTCCCTGTAGCCTCAGCTGGCCTGAAACCCGCTCTGTAGATCAGGATGGCCTCAATTTTATAGAAATCCACCTGCCTTTGCCTCCACTGAGGCATGCACCACCATGCCTGGCTAAAGAATATTTTTTAAAAAAGAATAATAAACTTGTCTTTTCCATCTATTTAAAGATATAGAATATATTTTCTTGTGTACTTTCTGGGGGGGATTTATTTATTTTTACTTTTTATGCATATCGATGTTTTACTTGCACTTATATAAGTGTACCCGTATCATGCAAAGCTTGCAAAGACCAGAAGAGGGTGTCGGATCCCCTGGAACTAGAGTTATAGATGATTGCTAGCTACCATGTAGGTGCTGGGAATCAAACCTGGGTCCTCTGCAAGAGCAGTCAGTGCTATTAACTGCTGAACTCTCTCTCCAGACCCTTGTGTACTTTTTGAGACCTGGTTTATTTCACTTAGCATTCAAAGCAGTGTGTTTCACTGTAACACTTTCCTTATTATACCATTACACTTTGAGCTTACTCACCCTCCCCTTCTTTTCCCATCTCTCCTCCTGCCTTCTTGATGGCTCCCCGTCTTCCCCAAATAGTCCCTCCTGCTTTGTGTCATTATTCCATTAACTTCTCTTGGTGCCCACCTCCTCCCTTTAGACCTCTTCCTCTCTTTTCCACTTTCATCACACACACACACACACACACACACACACACACACACACACATTTAAATCTAGATTCAACATAGGAGAAAAAAATGTGGTATTTGTCTTTCTGAGTGTGACTTATTTTGCTTAACATAATGATCTTGAGTTTCATCCATTTTCCTTTTTTACATATGAATAAAATACTGTTTTGGTATATAAGTATATTTTCCTTATGCATTCATCCGTTGGTTGACCTCTAAGCTGGTTCTACATCTTTGTTATTTTGAATAGTGCTTCAATGGACAAGGATGTGCAAGAATCTCTATGACAGACTGACTTAGAATTCTTTGCGTATATACCCAGAAGTATGACTGGTCTTGTTTTTCTTTTTCCATTTTTCGTGTGATGTGCACGTATATATGCACATATGTGTTTGTGGGTACACATGTATGTGGGTACACATGCACATGGGTGCACATGCATATGGCAGCCCAAGGTTGATGTCAGAAATCATCCTTGGTAGCCCTTCCACCTCATTCATCAAGGCAAGGTCTCTCAGTCAAACCCAGAACTCACTGACAGGACTAGTTGTGCGAGCCAGTTATGCTCTGGTGGTCCTCCGACCCTGCCTTCAGAGGTTGGAGTTACAGACAGACCACTGTGCCCATCTAGCATTTATGTGGGCTCTGGAGATCTGAACTTCAGTCTTCATGCTTGTGCCTATCGTTTAACCTCTGAACCATCTCCCCAGCTCCTATTTTTAGTTTTTTGAGGAGCCCTCATACTTACCCCTGTCGTGACTTCTCCTGTTTGTAATGCTGTTATCAGTATGTGAGGTTCTTCTTTCCCACATCCCTGCAGCACAGGTGAGAGCCTTTCTAACCCGGCTGAGGTAGAATGTCAGCACAGTTTGAATTTGCATTTCCCTGATAGCTAAGGATGTTGGATACTTTTTCAAATATTTATTGTATTGATTATTTATATTCCTTCCTCTCATAGCCCATTTATCATTTCGATGATTTAGTGTTTTGGTGTGTTTAATTTTTGGATTCTAGATATTAACCTGTTAGGTTATACAGTTGACAAAGATTTTCTACCATTTTTTAGTCTGACACTTCACTCTGCTGCTTATCTCTTGTACAGTTTCTCTCTCTCTCTCTCTCTCTCTCTCTCTCTCTCTCTCTCTCTCTCTGTGTGTGTGTGTGTGTAGGCCAGAGGTTGACCTCAGGTGTCTTCTTAAACTTTCTCTCCACCTTATTTTTTGAGAAAGAGTCATACTGAACTGGAGCTCACTGATTGTCTAGACTGGCCAATTAGCCCTCAGGATCCATCTGTCTCTGTCTCCCAGTGCTGGGATTTTTACCTGGGTGCTGGGAATCCAAATGCTGTTCCTCATGTTTTCATGAGACAGACTTTATCCACTGATCCATTTCTCCAGTCCCTTTTAATTTAATGCAATCCCATTTGTTAATTCCTTTTAAAAATTATATGTGTATGAGTGTTTTGCCTGCATATATGTAAGTGCACCACATATGTGCAGTGCCCATGAAGGTCAGGAGAGGGCTTTGGATCCTCTGCAACTGGAGTTATGGACAACTGGAGTTAACCACCATGTGGGTGCTGGGAACGAAACCTAGGTTCTCTGTAAGAGCAGCCAATGCTTTTAACCCCTTAACCATCTCTCTCATCCCCATTTGTTAGGTATTTCCTGTACTATTAGAATCCTTTTTAGAAAGTTATTGCTCATAACTATGTTTGAAGTGTTTTCACTCAACAGATTCAGGGCTTACATTAAGATCTTTGATTCATTTTGAATTGATTTCTGTGTAGGATATGAAATTATGAATCTAGTTGCTTATGGCTGTCTAGTTTTTTCTTTGCACTGTTTGATGAAGAGATATCTTTTTCCCAATGTATTTGTCTAATACCTTTGTCAAAATAGGGACTGTAATTGTGTGGGATTGTTTCTAGATCTCCCATTCTATTCCACTGGTTTATGTGTCTGTTTTTTCAACAGTACCATACTGGTTTTTGTTACCATGGCTCTATTAATAGTATAGTTTGAGATAAGGTTTTGAGAATCCTCTAACATTTCTCCTTTTGTTGAGACTTTGATTATTAGGGGTCCTTTTGTGTTTCTGTATGAATTTTAGGATTTTTTTTAGTCATAGCAAAGCACCACACACCTAATGATTGAAACAGATATTTATTGTCTCCTAGTTTCTGAGGTTGAAAATCTAAGAGCAAAGCATCGCCAAGGCTGGTTCCTTTAAGAACTGTGAGGGAAAAATCTGTACTAGGAAAAGAAAAAATGAGAACAAAGATTTATGGAGCTTCCTTTGTATTAGCTTTCATCCCCATCTCAAAAGCATTATATTGAAGGAAAAGACTGAATATCACAATATATATGGTACATTTTGTAAGATAGATATATGGAATATAAGATAAAAACAAACTGATGGACACTCAGGATATAGTTGCTTGGGGATGATGGTACAGGCAAAGGAGGTGATACAGTGGAGGGAATGGGACACACAAATAATCTATGTCTTAGAGGCAGAGTATTAGAAGAGTCATCTAAAACAGAAGTGAGACAGCCCTAGCGAGAAGAGACTGGCGGTTCCACCACGGGGCAAATCCATAGTTCTCAGCCACCTTCAATCCAGTTGCAGATTTTTAGTGAGACAGTGGTTTCCCTAGCAGAACAGGTCACCAATGGAGATTAATTTTTCCAGGTCAGAGGGCCACTAGGCAGCCAGTATCTTGAGAGGGGCCTTATTACTGAAAATTAAGCTATCTTGGGGACCTGAGAACAGAAAATAATCATAAGGTAGGGAGCCTGGATTTGACCTGCTACAGCTTCAGGATGAGAGACAGTCCCGGGAGATAGCTGAGGAGAGTGAGAGGACTGGATGCTAAGTTAGAGGCAGGAGGAATGACTCAGGCAGTGAAGTACATACCCTCAGTAGCCAGGAGGAGAGTTCTTCAACTGAGAATAGCACTGGAATTTGACGGCCCTGAGCCCAAGGTCAAGTGACTGAATCAGTCATGACAGCAGAAGAAAGAATAAACTTCATGGGAGGAATAGATGAAGAAAAGAGATCTTGGAAAGACTCCATCATGTCCAGCACAGTAACCCAACAACCCCTAATTCTAATAGAGGAGAAAGAAAAGAATGAGCGATAATGCAGCCAACCAGGGGGATGTACAAGCAACACATTATAGAAGTTAGCACATATTTCTCAATAGTAACTTTAAATGAAAATGACTTCAACTCACCAATAAAGTGGCACAGACTACCTGACTGGATTACAAAACAGACCCAACTATCTGTTGTTCCCAAGAAACATACTTCTCTGGTAAAGACACCCAGAGTCAAAAAATGGAAGTCAATATATTAAATAAGTGGAAGCTGAAAGCAAACTGGTAAAGTTATTTAGATATATAGAAAAATAAAATGAAAGTCAAGATTAGTCAAAAGAGATAATAAAAGATACTACATGCCAATAAAGAAAAAAATCCACAAAGAAGGTACACAATTATAAATATTTATGCAGCAAATGTTAGGAGTTCTAATTTAACAAGACAAACACCAATGGGCAGAAAAGGGTAGATGGGTCCTGATATAATAATACTGGATAACTTCAATATACCTTCCTCATCTTTAGCTAGGTCCTTCAAACTAAAAAAATCAACAGAGAAACTTCAGAGTTATACCATGAACTTAACAAATACACACACATGCAATGTTTAACCCAACAGATAAGAAATACAGATTCTTCCATGTTCTGGACCAAAATCAAGTCTTAGCAAATACAAAATAATTAAAATAATTTCTTCTATCTTATTAGATCATGGAAGAATAAAACTAGAAATTAATAGGAAGAAAAATTATAGTAGCTATACAAATAATTGGAAGCTGAATAATACACTCTTGAACAGCCCATGGGTCACTCAAGATTTGATGAGGGGAGCTCAGGAGATGGCTCAGTGGATAAAGCACTGGCTATGAAAGCCTGGAGACTGGAGTTTGGATTTCTAGACCCCGTGTAAATGTGGGGTAGACATGGGAGCCTGCCTGTAATTCCAGGCCTTGGAAAATGAAGACAGGGAATTGCCGGAGCACTCACCAGTAAAGCTAGACTAGCTCATTATAGGAAAGCTCTGGGCTCAAGTGAGAGATCCCGCCTCAGTGAATAGGGTGGAAAGCAATTGAGGAAGGCTCCCAATGTCAACCTTGGGCCTCCACATACATGTGCACCTACATCCTTGCAAACACACATACAAACACGCATGTTACACACACATACACATGAAAAAGAAAAGGAAAATATCAAACAGACAAGATATTTTTAGATTCCTAGAATTAAGTGAAATTGAAAATAGAACTTAACAGAACCTATGGCAGTTCTAAAAAGACAGTGTATAGTTATGAGTGCTTACATTAAAACACCAGAGAGGCTATTGGGTATGGCACTGTATAACTTTAATTCTAGCACACAGGACACTGAGGCAAGTGGACTTCTGTGAGTGCAAGCCCAGCTTGGTCTACATAGAAAGTACCAGGCTAACTAGAGTTAGATGATGAGATCCTGTCTTAAAAAACACCAGAGAGGGGCTGAAGACATGGCTCAACAGTTAAGAGCACACACTGCTCTTGCAGACAATCCAAGTTCGAATCTCAGTGTGCATGTTGGGTGGTACACCACTGCCTATAATGCAAGCTCAGAGGATCCAGTGCCATCTTCCGGCCTTTGTAGGCATCTGCACTCATGTGCACATAGCCACACACAGACACAAACATGTACATATGTAATTTTTAAAAAGAAATATTTTTAAAAGATCAGAGATCTCAAACAAATAACCTAATGATGCATGTTGATGTCTTAGAAAAGTGAGACTAAGTCAGACCCCCAAACAGTAGATAGAAGGAACTAATAAAAATCAAGGAAGAAATGAATAAACACTAAAAGAATGGTACGGAGAATTAATCAAAGAAATTATTCACTGATAAAGTCAACAACAAATCCCTACCCAAACTAACAAAAAAGAATGAGAAGACCCAAATAAATAAAACTTATATTTTCTATAGTTAAAGCTGTAAAAAGAGGTATTAATGAATTACAATGTCATCTAGAGGCTTATTAGGGAACTTGAAAAGCTGTAAGTCAAGAGAATATACACAACTTAAACATATCCATAACAAGCAATGAGATTGAAGCAGTAATAAAATCTCCCAATGATACCTCCTTAAGAGAAGAAAACTGAGGCTGGAGAGATGGCTCAGTGGTTAAGAGCAGTGATTGTTGTTGCAGAGGACCCAGGTTCAATTCTCAGTACCTACATGTTGGCTAACAACTGTCTAACTCCAGTTCCAGGATATCCAACACCCTCTTCTGACCTCTGAGGGCACGTGCAACTGGGGTACTCTTACACACATGTAGGCAAATACACTCATACACATAAAATAAAAATAATAAATAAAATATTAAAAAAGAGAAGAAAATTACAGACCAATTTTCTTAATAAACAAAGATGCAAAAATTCTGAATAAAATTCTAGCAAACCAAATTCAAGAGCACACAACCAAGATGGTTTCATTCCCGGGATGTAACGATGGTTCAGTTTTTGATTGCCTACCAGAATTAGATGATAAGATCCTAGTATTGAAGATACCACATGTCTTCATTGCAAGAAATAGAGAAATCAAGTAGACACTGAGCTGGAAGCTTCATTGCTGCTAGCTAGCTTTCATAGTTCCAAAAGAAGCTATGTATGCTGCTACGGGAGAAAAGGCATCAACAGTCTTAACCAGCTGGGAACCCTAAGAACCGCAACATCAGCCTACCAAGATGTGTCAACTGGTACAACAATGGTATGACTACTAAACGAGTAAACCAGCTGCTGTCTGGTTGGATTTAAGGCCTGCTTCATAGGATGGTATTCATGCCTAGGACCATAAACCCAGTCAAAAACCCATGGCTGGGGAGCTTTTATATTCGAGAAAGGAATGTACTATTGTTCTATAGTTGAATTTACATGGTTCCGACTGTATGTTAAATATTTACTTTTATACTCTGCAGCATTACTATGGCAGCATTACAATCACCTGAACAAACAGTCTCTTAAATTTACTTTTAAGGGTGGGCCAAACTTTGAGGACACCCATTCCTCTAGGTACCTCTTAGACCTGTCTGTCTCCTGGAACTGTGTTGATGGAGATGTCTTTTGCAACTCTGTTTCTGGAACTGTGTCCTGAGTCTGGCTCCATGCATAATTTTATTCAAAGTGGTTATTCTAGCTTCAATTGGGGGGAAGTGCAAACTTGGCTCCACCCTAATCACAACAAATCATCAGATCTTTTCATCCCTAGTTCTAGAATATCTCATTCACCTAGGGTCACAAGTCCTTTCCAACCTCCACTGTGTGCAATGGAGATGGGGCATGCCACTTTTTATTGCTTTGATATGCTAATTCTCAAGCATACATTCATTCATTCATTCATTCATTATCTTTTTAGGTGGAGCACCAAATTGACGTTGTCAAGGAAACAAGATCCAGCACCCAGGTCATGAAGACACAAGGGCACATGGTCTTGCGGAGTTGATTAAAGGTCATTAGTCCAGATTATGTCCATTATGTCTATTATGTCCATAGACCAATGCTACTGTCAGCTAAATCAGAGAAGCTTCTCTTTGTGATGAACAGGGGTGAATGCTCACTGCTGTTTGGGTGCTGAGAATACTGGAAGGTGTAGTGCTCAGGCCTAAAGAGGGCATGTATACTCCCCCCCCCCCAATTTAAGGCTCAGGGACCACTGAAGAGTCAGAATTAAGAGTCAGAAGATAGGGGGAAGGGCTGTGAAACACCATCCTCTGGACACAGACATTGTAATCAAGATCTCAAAGCAGCTGCAGTCACCTCCACTGGCACTATATAAGACTGGGCCTCTCAACTACCAGAAAGAGATCAGGGATTGGCTCACAGGGTCCTACTCTCTCCTACTGAAATATTACTGGTACCAGTTGGTTCTGCTAGAAGGAAAGTCATTGTCTTCAGTTTTATGCCCATGAGTGAGCCCACCAGGCTCCAATAGACAGTTCCAAACCTATGGTCACACGTGACCCTGGTTAAACTCAGTGGGTTACAACACAAAATAAAAAGACACAAATGTGAGAAAAGGACTTGTAGAGAAGAGTGGGGGTTGATGGTGGTGGGACAGAAGCAGCAGGCGGTGAAAGGTGAGAGTAACCAGAGTGCATTATTTACATGTATCAAATTGTGAATCATTTTAATAAAAATTATAATAAAATTCTTCCAACAAAGTAAGCCCAGAACCAGACGGATTAATTGCCAAATTCCACCAAAACTTTAAAGACCTTTAATAATACCAATGATCCTCAAACTGTTCCTTAAAACAGAAAAAGAAGGAGCAGTATCAAACTCATTCTACAAAATCAGCATTACCCTGATACCCAAATCATAAGACACACAAAAATAAGAAACTATAGACAAATTTCTCTAATGGACATAGATGCAATAAATCTGAATAAAATTCTTGCAAACCAAATTCAAGAACATACAACCAAGATGGCTTCATTCCAGGGATGGTTCTGTTGGTGAAAACAAAGCAACAAACCGAACCAACTAGAGCGAGATCCTTAGAGGAAAGAAACAAACTGATGAAGTAGAAAAGGCAGTGTTAGATGGGTTCAGCGGGATTGTATGGATGCACAGGACCTGAGGACCAATAGAGTAAGCTTTAATGAGTCAGTAAACATTTCAAATGCAGCAGAAAGCCATTAAAATGCTTCAGGCACAACAGGGGTACACTCTGATTTATGTTTTCAAATGTTCCTTCTGCTGGGTACAGGTGACTAGATTGTCCTGGAAGCTTCAAAGCCATTTGGGCAGTAGTCAGATGAGAAAGGATACTGGCTAAATATTTTGAGTTTGGCAGCAGCTGTGAAGCAAATTGCGGATATATTTAGAAATAGAGTTAGTAGTGTGTACTGATGGGTAGGACATTGGCAGAGTGCCACTGGTTGGGTGAAGATGGCATTTTCCAAGATGGCGGACTTGCTGGGGGTACAGTATTAAGTCTCATTTTTCTCTGTTATACTTGAGATGCTTACCATAAGATGTCAAGTACGTAGTTAAATACATGAATTTGGAGCTCCAGGAAAGATGCTAATTTGGGATATTAGATGTTATGGGAAAGGGGAGAATTGGTTAAGATATCCCAGAAAACACAAGGATGGAAAAAAGAGAGAGCTGGGTTGGGGGTGTAGCTCAATTGGACAGCTTGCTTAGTATGTTTGAAACCCTGGGTTTTATCCCTAGCGCTGCATAAAACTGGGCATATTGATACATATGTAATCTCAGCTTTCAGGAGGCGGAGGCAGGAGGATCAGAAATTCAAGGTTATCCTTGGCTACATAGACAGTTGAGGCCAGTATGAGCTACATAAGACCCCGCTTCATAGAGAAAGAGAAGGGAGGGAGGGAGGGAGAGAGAGAGAGAGAGAGAGAGAGAGAGAGATTAGGAGAGAGCTTCAGGATAGAGCCTAGTTACTGCAGCATTTGGTGTTTGAGCTGGGAAGAAGAATTCAGCAAAGGAAGCTGAAAAGGATCTTCCTGGACACATGTAGAAATTGAGGATGGCATGGTGCTGTTGAGCTCAGAAATAAGTCCAATCAAGAAGGAAGGAGTGATCTATTAGATGAAACGCTGGTGAACAGTGGTGTGAAGTTGGCAGATTCAGAATCATGGTAACTTTTTTCTGTGCACGTGGTTTATGCATGCGCATGCGCGCGCGCGCGCGCGCGTGTGTGTGTGTGTGTGTGTGTGTGTGTGTGTGTGTGTAGGTCAGAGGACAATTTTGAGTGTCATCCTTAGGAATGCTGTCTATCTCCTTTGAGACAGGGTCTCTCATTGTTCTGAACTCAGTTAGGCTAGCCCCAGGGATCCTCCTGGCTCTGCCTTCCCAGCGCCGGTAATACATGCACTCTACCACACTCAACTTTTAAAACGTAGGTTCTAGGGATCAAATTCAGGTCTTCTCATGCTTGCAAGGCAAGTGCTTTTCTGACCGAGTCTTCTCTCCAGCCCTCAGGTGACTTTGACAAGAGCAGATTCAGTAGAACCGAGGGATGGGAAATGTGAATGAGGAACTGAGGAGAGAATGAGGTACAGAAGATGTCCTTAATGACATCTGTGTAAAGAAGGGAAACTGAGTGTTGCTACTGTTTACTGAGAACTATTTTGTGCTCAGCAATTGTGCACCTATTTACAGTTTCCCCAACAACTCTCAAGACAGTTTACTCCTGTTATATAGTTTAATAGAGGATCAAAAAGGTAAGAAAAATTCAAAGGCCTCATAATTAACAAAGGCAGAACTGGAATTAAGGCCCAGCTTTGTTTTGGTCCAAGACTTGTCTCTTGCTACCAGACACCACTTACATTCTTGATATGGTTTGCGGGGGCTTGAGAATTTCTTCTCAATTTCTGCCAGAAATATTTTTTCCCAAAATATATAATGCTCACTAAGATTTCACTAAAGAGATTAAAAAAAATCTATCCCTGATTTTTTTTAGACTTGTGATTACTAAAATGCCAACAAACCAAAGGAAAAGTAACAAGTAATGGCTTCATGGTTTTAAGTACTGTGTAAGCTATGACATCTCATTTTTTCCTCTTCAATATCAAACTTTCCTTTGGATTCTGGGTTGATACACTCAATTTGACCTTTGAATTTCTTTCAGATATTCTAAAATTAACATATCCCAAATGGTATACGTGGCTTCCGATTTTCCACATATGAGTAAATGGTAAACATATTCCTGTTTGTGGCTTATTGCAGAAGACTGGTGGTGATGTTTGAATCCTCTCTCCTAATCTTCCTCACCAGATCCATCAAGCTGAAACAGTGCTTTCTGGGCCCGACAGGCAGTTGCACATATGAACTCACAGCTCTGAAGACAACATGCACAAGACCTGCATAAGCTCATGCCATACAAAACCCCAGCATGAACAGGGGAGGCGGGCACAAAGTCCCACCCCTGCTGAGGAGGTGAGAGCTGCTGCCAGAGGGAAAGTTAGTTTTCTTTAAGGCCTGGTTGGTGGACCATGAATGGTCCTATACCCAAGAGTATTTGGGCAACACAAATTAGACTAGGTAGGCAGAGAGAAAGAGAGAGAGAGAGAGAGAGAGAGAGAGAGAGAGAGAGAGAGAGAGAGAGAGAGAAAATGAAATTGGCTGGGAGGAGTTGGGGGGAGTGAATACAATCAAAATATATTGCATGAAATTCTCAAAGAATTAATAAAATGTTATTTTATAAAGAGATGTCAAGTCTTCAAAAAAGAGATTTGGTCTTTCTGTCTCAGCATTCCTACTCTTATGACTATGTTACCCCCAAAATGTCTCTCCTGTGCCATCATCTCACTTATCACAGTTAAGTTCCTTCTAGCACTTTACCCCAATGCAACTGTCATTTGGTTTACTTTGTTGTTACATACTTCTCCCTTTCAAATGCAAGTTTCAGAAGGGCAGAGACTCTGGTTTGGTTATTGTCATATCTCCAGTGTTTAATGAAATTAACACAGTACCAAACATATAGTAGATGCTCAAAAAAAATATAATTTATTTGTTTTTATTTTATGTGTGTGTTTTACCTGTATGTTAAACACACCCTTGCACCCTGTTGTGCAATACCCGAAGAGCGCAGGCAGGAGAGGGCAACAGATCCTCTGGCACCGGAGTTATGAACAACTGTTAGCTGCCATGTGGGTTCTGCGAACTAAACTGGGGTCCTCTGCAAGAACAAATACTACTGATATTATTGTTAACTTCCGAGTGATCTCTCCAGATAACTGCAGAAAAGACTGATGAATAGTTTCCAGGTGGATGGATAGTCGGGACAGAAGTCAAACAAATAGTCCGAGACAACTGTTCTCGGGGGAATAAAACACCAAAAGAATCAGAAGCCGCACCTAAAGCAATAAAACTCCTATCAAGCAGGTCTGCTTCTCAAAGTCCTTGAGACACCAGGCACTGGTCCTGCCTCTCTGCCAGGGATGTCCTCTTTATTCCCTCTCCCACTTGGGTTGCACATTTGTCTTCTATGCCACCATACAAACGATAGCTTATTGTTTGATAGCTTTCAAAACATACATAGGTATATTATTTTAATAACCTGGGAGACAAGGATTCAAGTTTTACAGTTGGGAAGTTTGACGAAGAAGTGACTATGGTTAAGGCTGGAGCCAGTGCTGGAGCTCATCTCTGACTCTAGCTTCGCTCTGCTCATTGCATGCTACACTTCTGTTTTCTATCAAAACAGTATGATAACCACTTTTGCAGTATAGTAGTGTTATAAGGTCAGTGCCTGGTGGCTTGCTTATGAGTAAACCTTTCCATTGAAAGGGACATCTATTTTAGAATTGTACCTGCAGTTCATTTTTCTCATTTCTGAAAACCAAGAAAAAAGCTGAACACTGTACTGATTTTTAACTCACCAAGATTAATGATCCCATTTATCCTCCCAAACCATCCAGGGAAATAGCTGGTATATATTTTACTGTCCTCAAGATAGATTCAGATAGGTTATCTGAATCCAAGGAGGGAAAGGATTCAAGGTTGCCCATTTATAGCACATTGATCGAAAGCATGAGTTCTTGGAGGAATAGTGCTTCTGTTTGATTCCTAGTTCAACTGTTTACTTAGTCACATAATCTTGGCTGACTTCCATAACTCTTCGCTCTTATTTCTTTACGTGCAAAATGGTGGTAGTATCAGTAATACACACTACAGATCAATTGGAGTTCTACCTCTTAGACCATATAAAGTACTTTGTATAATGCCTGACACACATAATGAGTGCTCAAGGCTAGCTACTAAACATGGTTGAGTCAGGCCTTTCAATCTAGTTCTTGGCTCCAATTATAGTAGCTGCTCTGTCCTTTGAGTTTGTTGTATACTTAGGACAGAAAGTTGAAATAAATTTCACTTAAAATGCTCTTTTCTGGAACCTCTGAGGCTAAGGATGTCTTGTTTGCATTTTACTTAACTTCTAGCTGAATAAGATGAAGACAAGATTAGCACCAAGAGTTAGGTTTTGTTTTTCATTTTAATTTTCTCTCCAGAGTTTTAGACCATGAGCACATATGGCCAGGTGTTTTTGTTATGACCCATGCTCAGACTTACTGGGTGTCAAAGAAGCTTTTCTTCCAGCTTTGGGTATTTACCTGATATCACAGACTGCATTCGTCATCATTCCTTTTTTCTGTCTCTTTTGACTTCTGCACAGAATGTGCTATTCCAAGACCTAGAATAATTTAATCCACATATATTACAATGGGAGTAACACTAAGACAAGAAGCCACTGCCATGAAGCCAGGAACTTCTGCATTATTATGACTGTGATTATAGGCACACACAAATAAAAGAAACCTGTATTATCTATCTTGTTAACTGCCTACTTCATAGACATAAAAGGCCTTCACCAAGAAATCTCATTCTTCAGGTTTCTGTGGTTGGCAACATTCTAATCTTTGCCACAGTTTTTTTAGTTTCTTGTAAAGAGAAAAGTGAGGTTTCTTTCAAAGACCTTTTATGATCACTCTCAGACTATTTGTTTCTAAACTATACAGCTTATTGGGACACAGGTCCTTCTAATGACCGTGTGTGTGTGTGTGTGTGTGTGTGTGTGTGTGTGTGTATGTGTGTGTGTGTGTGTGTGTGTGTGTGTGTGTGTGTGTGTGTGAAGTTAAGGGCAGAGCCTCAGTTCCAAGGGCAGATCCTGAGGCTGACATCAGTTAATGAGTCTCTTTGTCTGATAGCTCAATCAAGGAGTGAGGGCAGCGCCCGTGAACGCTATGCCATTCTTATGCTCTTCGATGCTGGAAAAATATTTCCAGATGTGCAGTGACAAATATTTATTCTGAGGTTACTTCTGAGTGATGCAGCAATCTTTATCTTTGACATATGGGAAAAGCTGAGCTAGCTGGCAACCACACACTCCATATTTCAAACAATTGCTTTTTTATTTTTGAGGCAGGGACTCCCTATAACCCTACCTGGCCTGGACTCACTATGTATACAGACCAGGTTGACCTTGATTTCACAGAGGCCTGCCTCTACATCCCGAATGCTGGGGGAAGGCATGCACAAGAATTTTTAATGCATTCTTAGTCTTTGTTTTCTCGCCTGTAACGTGGACATACTAACACTTACATGGGAGAATATTTTGTTCGGTGCCTAACGCCCAGTGAGGCTGTTAATGTTTGTGCCCTTTGTTCCTCATAACCAAAGTTCAGTGAAGGAACTAAGCTTGGCGTTAGAGGCTTACAGGCTCATCTAGTCTGGCCTAAGCAATAAATAGGCTAATATATGAATCAGAGATTTTATATAAAGATTTGTTAGCTGGCTTTTCTTTGAGGAGAAAATGGAAGACTATGGTGGTGACACCAGACCTACAATACCAGACCTACATTACCAAAAAAGCCAGTTTTGATCTGAATTGAGAACCAGGCCATCCTTGCTATGGAGTGTGAACTCCTTTTTATCACCATCTCCAGAGATCCTATTTTTGTTATTGTGTGGGCATGTCACTTTCTCTTACCTGTCAGACTTCGGAAGGTCTGAGATTCGGGTTTAATGGATCCCTGGAGGACTTCCTATTGTTAGGGTATGTTTTTGAAATTGTTGTATAATATTGGGTCGGTGGGGGATTCTCTAAGACCCTTTAAGGGTGGAGGAGATAAGAAACCATAGCATTAGAAAAGGCAGATATATTGAACCATATGTAAATTTTATATAATAAAAATAGAATATATGTACTCAAAGAGAAAGATTGGCTGGGAAAACAATTTGTAAGAAAATATAAGAGTTAATAACTCTAATATGCAATAAGATTTTCCAAGTGGCAAAACAAAACCCTCCAAAACAAAGAATCCAAGAAAAATTTGAGGACAAACTAAGATGGGGCAAAGCTAGGAAAAGGCATCTTCTTGAGGTGCTAGAAATTGAATAAAAAGGTAATTTTATTTTTACTCAAAAATATTTTATTATTTTTATTATTTGTGAATGAGTGCATTGGTTACATGTATGGAAATGAGCCTGTGTCATGTACTGTGCACAAAGGTCAGGAGAGGGCATCAGTTTCACCTGGAACTGGAGTTATAGGCAGTTACAGTTGTTAGTTGCCATGTGGGTGATGGAACTCGAACCTGGGTTCTCTGCAAGAGCAGCCAGTGCTCTTAACCGATGATTCATTTCTTTAGCCTCAAAAAGGCAGTTGTAAGAAGAAGTGCTTATAAACACACAATTAATGTCCTTATTAGTTATGGTAATCAAGTGATTACAACGTGGAGCTGGAGAGAGGGCTCAGCTACTCTTCCAGAGAACCTAGTTTCAGTTTCCAGCACCCACATGGTGGTGAACAGCTGGCTGTAACTCCAGTTCTAGGGGATCCAATGCCCTCTTCTGGACTCTAAGAGACATTTCATTCACATGATATACATACACCCAAGCAGGTAAAACACTCATACACATAAGAAGTAAAAATAAATCTTAAAAATTAATATTTTTAAGAAATCATTTTTTTAACTTACTAAGTTGGCAATAGTTAAAACGAGCAGTAACGTCACAGGCTGGTGGGAAACAGGTTATTGGGGGAGTGAAAAGCTGTACTTTCAGAGGAAAATAATTTTCTATAACTAGTAAACATGCATTGCATTTTATCAGTCCTACTTTGGGGCTATAGTGTAGAGGAATATAAGGCTGGGGATATTAGATGAGATGTAAAGTTTTTGCAGCATTGTTTGTAATGATAAACAGAACAGAACAAACCAACCAAGAGCAACAAAGAAATGGAAGCAATCTGAATGCTTCCAAAGAGAGGGATGATTAAACAAACGGTGGAATGTCTGCTTTCCAGGTGATAGGTAAAATGGAACAAGACTGAGCTCTAAGCTGGAAGAATGCCTGTGACCCGAGGTGAAATGGAAAGAAATGGCTGCACATTGTGTACACAGTCATCTTATTTTTATTGATAAACTCTAAAACCAACACACCTGTACGTTTTCCTATGGAGGTGAAGGGCTGCATTAGAACAGAGGTGGTACTGTACTGGTTGTCAGAATCTGCAAGAATGTTAGCTTTCAAAAGAACTCCATCAACATTTTACACACAGGAAACATGTAGCCATTTTGAAATAACAAGTCAAATAAAGACATACTTTAAAATGTTTTTCTTTTTCTTGTTTTTATAGCAGGCTTAATTCGCTTTATTTTTCTTCTGTAAAACCCCTATGTAGTAGCCTCAGCTAGAGTCTGGTAAAATGTTTTTCTTTTGCTATTGTCAACTTAAACATTTACTCCCTTAAAGCCCCTTGACCTAGAGGAAACATATTGATCATCTGCTTTTGAGGCACCCTGCAGTGACGCTTTCTGTCCCTGTTAGGAGTCAAACCTTTGACCTTGATTTCAATGTACAAAGTTCCAATGGAACAAATATTCCCTGTTTATAAATCGTCATAAAGATCTCAAAGACTGCCTGCGAATTCTTCAACTATGCACAGGTTCACAGACTTCCTTAATTAACAATGGCTTAATACTTCAGGTTAGTCTTTCAATCCATAAAAATGTAGATTCTTGGACTTTACTAGAATGTGAACTGAAAACTGTCCATTCTGAGCTTCAGATATAATATGTGTAATTGCTCTTTTTCCATGGACAAGTCAGTATTTTTTAAAACATGTATTTTGTGTCATTTAAGCATACCTGCTATAGTCACAATCACCTATAGGTTTCTGATAAGTGAAGTGTTTAAAGTATACGTCTCCTCAGCAGAAAGGAATCTGTAGCACTTGATATAAAGATGATAATCTAGCCTTCCTGTGTAAGATTTACAACTGTGACCTTAGGTTCCATTTCTCTGGAGTGCAATCCCTTTAAGTTACCAGTGACGAGTGCCTGGAGTTAGGAGTTCAGCATAAAGTGCCTAATTTAACGCTAGATTCGTGCTTCCAAAGGACAGGGCTATATTAGAAACATGAAACAAGCGAATTTTAATGTGTGCAGAGGGTGGAGCGATGATAAACGAGCTGCCCCAAGGACGATAAATTTGTGTAGAGTGAAATTTCAACATCAGAGCCTAGCCGAGTCTATTCTAATCATTCTTTACTTCACAAAAGAATATGAACTCACTTTTGTAGGTGAAATTATCAGAAACTACTTTTTAAAAGAGATGAAGAGGGTGCTGGAGAGATGGCTCAGCGGCTAAGGGCACTGGCTGTTCTTGCAGAGGACCTGGATTTGGTTCCCAACACCCACATGGCGGCTAACAACTGCTAGTCACTCCAGTTCCAGGGGATCCAATGCCCTCTTCTGGCTTCCACAGACATTGTACAACATGGGTGCATTTACATACGTGCAGGCAGAGCACTCACGCACATAAAATGAAAATAAATAAATAAAATTGTAAAAATAGATGAAGAAGAAGCGTTACAAGATAGCTCTACCTTAAGGCCAACGTTTTGCTAGCATGATGAGAAGATGCTCAATGGCAGGGGGGAACAAACCTGCAGATACTGTCTTCCATTCTGTTCACTCACTGCCACCTAGAAATTGAATGGGAATATTATTTTTGCTACAGTTTTAAAATGAACATTTTGATGACTTAAAATTCATATTTGTATTTGGAGGGCAAGCAATAAAGGCACTTTGAGTCCAGTTGTTACTCTTCAGACACAGCCTGATTTTAACAGGCTGCTGTCTATATGAAACCAGTCCCTTTTGGTATGCTGCATGCCAATGTGCTGTGAACACTAGATGGCACTCGAGGGCTGCTTTCCCAGTGTGCTCCTGCTCTTCCAAGTTCCTTCTACTAATCACCCTTTCAAACAGCAAACATGCTGTTTAAACAAAGATCCCCGTAGTTGCTGTTTTTATATTTATAGTCTTGTAATCAATATGTTGGAAGAGTAATTAATTTTTAACCTTGGTCCATGGGGAGATCAAATGTTAGTGGAGTTAATGGATGGAATAGGCTTCATTATTCTAAAGTAACACTAATGATAAGGCAGGGAAAGAAAGGCAAGGGTTGTAAACAATTGTGCCATCAAACACAATCATAAAGCAACAGTGCACCGTGATCAGGGGTGCTGACCTCTTGTCTCCTTTGATGAAGCTGTGGTTTCTGCTTTAGTCAAGTCGACATCCTGGATGATTGAAATAGTCTCCTAACTGACCTTTCAAGATACTTCCTCTTCCAAGCAAGGCTGTTAGAGTTGTTATTCCAAATAATAGTTCTGGTTTCATTGCTCATCCAACTGAAAGCCTCTCACTATTGCCTGTTTCCTAACGTCATAGGGTGATACCAAAGCCCCGTAAGACTTGGGTCTTCTCTGTACTCCTAGTGCCCGAATTCCAAGAGTGCCATGTGAGCTCTTCATCTGCAGCATTTTCATGTGTCTCCTGTTTGTCAGGCTGTGTGTCCTATTCCTCCAAGAAAGGTAACAACTTAGAGCATCATAGTCATGTGCACAGATGGTTCTGGATGGGCTCAGGCCCACCGTAGAGTGATATTGCCAGAGCAGGTATGTGGGGGGGGGAATGAAAACCAAAAGGAGCATAAGACCCTCTCTTTTATTCTGATTATCCCCTCCATCACCCAATCATTGAATTTCTAAACCCACTTCTCCACACCATGAGAAAATATAAAAGCTGATTATGTTATAGGCAGAGGTTCATAGGTGCTTACACATTAAGGCACATTATCAATGCGATTTTTTATTTATTTTCCAAGTATTATCTTACTCAAATTAATTTCCTTTATTTCTTGACCATTCTTATACTTTTCTGATTTCTTTGCTGGCATGATGCCCTTTGTGGAGAATGTCTTTTTCCTGATTATCCGTCTGGCAACTTCTTTCACAAAATCTTCTTTAGACTGCTTCTTATAATGAAGCCCTTTATATGCTGAACTCAGTTTACATGCCTACTGCAATAACTTTCTGCAATCAACTTCTGTCCTTGTTTCTCTCTTCTCTTTCTCTATCTCTCTCTTTTCTTTTCTTTCCTTTGACAGAGTCTCATAGCCATGCCCGCCTCTAACTGACTATGTAGTTGAGGATGACTTTCAACTTTGGATCTTCTTGCCTCTTCCTCCTAAGTGTTAGCAATACAGATGTGTGCCACCATATCCAGCTTTATGTCGTGTTGGAAATTGAACCTAGAATTTCATGTATGCAAGGCAAGAGCTACCAACTGAGCTATATCCCCAGGCCTTACTTTTTTTTTCATTTTTAAAGATTTATTTTAGTTTTAATTATGTGTACCTGTGTATGTCTGTGTGTGGGTATGTGCATCTGAGTACAAGTACCCACAGAGGCCAGAAGAGCATGTCAGAGCCCCTGGAGCAGGAGTTATAGGCAACTGTGAGTTGCCTGATGTGGGTGCTGAGAAATAGACTTGGGTCCTCTGCATGAGCAGCAAGTGCTCTTAACTGCTGTTCCATCTCTTCTGTTCCTTGATTTACTTTTTAATCAAAATATAAATATTTTTTCAGTCTTTATATTTTTCATATTTATTTTTCAGTCTTTATATCCCCTACATTGCCTACTCAAAAGCCTCATGCAATTCAAAAGGGTTTATAAATGTTGAATTTCCTGAAATTAGATAGTATAAAACTTGATCAAAGGACCAGGGTGGGAGATTGTATCAGGGATCAGTAATTATTTTCTTTTGAACAAATCTTCATTAAAACAAGATTTTTCAATGGTTTAGTCCACCACCACTGTGGATAGTAGTTTAGCATTTATACTGTGAAAGTAAATTAGTTGCTTATCAACATTCTCTCTTTTCTTAATATAAGCCTGAATTTAAGTTGGGCAAATTGGGGCCAAGAACAAAGGACTGCATATCTGAGTCACCTTTGGCATATAAGTAGCTCTAAGACTACATTCTGGTTAAATATATTATTAGTAAGATGGTTTTGAGGGTTTGTTTGTTTGTTTTTTGACAGGATCTCACTATGTAGCTCTGACTGGTCTGGTGTTTGCTATGTAGGCTAGACTGAACTCGAACTCTCAGAGAACTTTGCCTTTTGATTAAAGATACGTGTCACCATGCACAGTGCATGGGTTTTGAGGTTCTATAGGAAATAGAACAGTTCTTGAAATATGCTGACTCAGTCCTTCTTCCCTGCAATTCAGGAAACCATCTGGACTATAAAATGACCTTGAGGATAGAAGCCATGTGCTGGTGGTTTGCATGTGCTGGAAATGCATAGCCCAGTGCAACAGGGTTTGGTAGACCCTAATGAAAGATGATTAGGCAAGGAGAGCTGAGAGCTCATGAATGAACTGTCGTGCTGTTATGGAAGGAGTCGGTTCATTATAAAAGAACTCCTCTGGCCCCCTTTTCTTTGTCTTGGCCTCTCTTTGTTCTTCTATCATCAAGAAGGTCCTTGTATCTCAGACTTCTTCAGAACCATCAACCAATAAATTTCTGGTGATTACAAATCACCTAGTCTTCACTATTTTGTTATAGCAACCCAAAATCAACCAAGACACCACGCATTGGGATGGTGGGACAAAAATATGGGCGTCTACATTCCTGAAAACACCTTATAGCCTCCTCCAGACTCCCAGACACATATCACCTAAATCACTGCTTTATTTGAGAATAAGAATCTGATTTTGTGTAACCATAGTTGTTTGAGGTTTTATGAGCCCAATCCTAATACATTTACATTTATTTTTGGAACAGTCTTATTTTGTTTCTTTTTAGAAACTTTCTCAATTGATGACAAAGATTATATAAGGTTATCATTTGAGTGTAGGCACGAATGAAAGTGTTTCATGGGAAGAGGAAGAGGTAAATGCAGGACGAATCATTTTCTGCTTTAAAATAGAAGGCAGTCTTAGACATAGTTTGCATCAGTTTAGTGGTACAAACATTGAATAATTTGAATGAAGTAGAATCCTTTCGAGGAGCAGAGAAGACCTGTGATTTGGGATTACTGTTGGGATATTTACTGACTTGTTAGTGAATGGTTTTGTCCACCTATTACATTCAGCTGGGGCTAAAATAAGTTGAGCTGAAAGAAAAGTGATTTAAAAAAATTCCTAGGGTGAATCGTGGCTCAATTTTGCTTTTACGACTAGAAATTAATTCTATTTGCACACAGGGAATGAATGAAAAGGTTTAAAAAGGGGAAAAATTAATAAAGCCTGCAGTTTTATTTAGTCTTTCCAGTCTTATTCTGAAATAAGTAACTCATTCTTAATGTCACCTCTGTGACCTCTAAGCAGTGTCCTGGGGTTTTGTCCCTAACGCCCTGATACTTCTGTACCTAGGTGATCTCCTTCTGGTTCTGTGGCTTGATGTCACGTAATGCTGATATCGCTCTGTCTCCCCAGAGACAGATTGGAATAAGTGCTGTAGAATATGTGCTCCTGGGGACAACAGACTTGGCCAGTATGGAATATGTGCCCCCAGAGACAGCAGAGTTGGCTAGCATTCCCTGCTCTACCTTTCCTCAGAGCATTATGAAGAATGATCTCAATAATATTTCCAAATAAAATGGATGAGAAATGAAATTTTTCTATAGGCTAATGGTGAGTGGGTGGGCTGGGAACCTGGGCTTGCCTGGCTTCAACTTCTGCTTTCATCGTAAGTCCACTTTACCAGTCAACCAGCCCTTAGAGCGCTCTTTTATTGCAAGAATAATTTTAGCTAAATAAGGAAATTCAGAAATGATTTCATTTGTGTTCCCTAAAAAGAATTTTACCTGAAATCCACATTTTTATTTGAATTATTTTAACAATTGTCCAGATTTCACTTTGCTTTGCTCTTGTATTGTATTCTTTCTATGTGTGAAGGGCCATTTCCTTTTAAAAATAATGTTACCAGTACCCTTATGAACCAGCTAATTTTCTTTCCAGCATTTTCTTTGGGCCATGTAGATATGACCCAGTCACTGCAATAATGTTCTTCACTGAAAAGGGAAAGACTTTTTATTTTAGCTTATAAAAAACTAAATGTGAAGGAAAAAAAATACTCCCCTCCTATAGTGTGAGAATGCTTGTTTTTCTTGGTAATATTTCATTTCCTTAGCAAGAATATTTTCTTCTGCTTTCCATTGTCATCAGACAAAAACGATACAATTAAATCAAGGAAACCTGGCAGAGTTGATTTTGGAAAATACAGTGAATTCAGTTTTTGATTTGAACAAAGAGCGATTTATTATGCTGGAAAAACACTGCTGTGATGCGATCAAACTCAGTACACTGCCCCTGATCACAGGACACCAACTTGGATCTGTATTTGTATTTATCTTTGAGAAAGGGCTATGATTTCATCCCAAACTCTGAACTCCAAAGAAGACACAGAGCAATTTAAGGGTCAGATAGCAGCAAGAACAAGAACCTTCCTATGAGGCCCATACCAAATTCCATGCCATCCTGTCTTTGATTCTGAGTATAGGATCTTACAAATAACCTAAGTAATTACATGGAACCAAATGAAATGTTGAGGTTCATTAGAAAGAATTTGTGAATCAGATATGTTCTGAAGAGACTTCTGAAGTAAAGACTAGTACTCATAATAGTTGTGTAAGGGGATGTCTGTCTCCAATCCCAGATACTCAGAAGGCTGAGGCAGAATGACTCTTGAGCCAATTGAGTTTAGGATTTAGAGGCTTCCCTGGGCATCAGAGAAAGACTGAGCCATAAATAAATAAATAAGTAATGACAATAACATCTTATTGGACAATTGATATTTATAATCAACACTATGAGGTGTAATCAGCTTTAGAGTTTTTATAGACAAGGAAAATACAACTTAAAAAGACTATATGACATAGAAAGCCACACAGGTAGTAAAAGTTAGCATGGACCAGGACCCTGTTCCTCCTTTCGGGTTAGTACAACTACAACTACAAAGGATGAAGAAGAGAGTTACAGATCTTCAAGGTTTTTATCTTCATAGTTAGATGGTATGAAACTCTGGGCTGTTTGGAGATAATTTAAAAAAATGTTCTTATTACCAGGTGTGGCAACACAGGCCCTTAATCTCAGCACTCACGAGGCAGAGGCAGGTGGATTTCTATGAGATTGAGGCCAGCCTGGTCTACACAGTGAGTTCCAGGTCATCTGGGGGTTACAGGGAGACCATGTCTCCAAAAAGACAAACCAAAACAAACCAAACCAAACCAAATCAAGCCACCACTACCACCCTGCCAAAGTTTTTATTAACATAAATTAATTATACATGATAATGTGTTTCATTATGGCATTTTTATGAATGTGTGTATTTTAATGGTATTTCTTCTCCTATTACCATCTCCTGTCTCCTTAGCTTTAAGTTAATTTGAGGCTAGGGTCTCTACACTGAATTTTCTTAGGGGTACAAAGCAGATTATAGCTAACAAAAAGAAAGAAGTGAAAAGCAAGGTCTTCAGAAAGGAAATGGAGGCAATTTGTCTAAAAAAAAAATCACACTATTGTTCAGTGCTGAACTGACTCAAATCCAACACATAGATTTTCAAATGTGTCCACCTCAACTCCGTGCTCCCAGCTTTCTATTCAGAATGACAGCGAGGAATGGGTCTGCCAGGTCTCTGGGCTCTGACTTACAACAGGATTAAGTCAGTAATAGGACGTCGGGAGGCAGGAGATTCAGGTTTCCACATGTGGCTCCTTATGTAATGGACAAAATTAGGTTAGGTGAGCTTGTGCCAAAGGGACAGTTGGAGTACAGGAAAGTGACTTACTAGACAACCTGTCTCTGTGGTGTTTACTTGCCACACGTTAAGTCCAGTTCCAATCAATGAAAAGTCAAATGTCGGCTGAAGTTCTGCAAAAATTCTTCACAGAATGCTGTCTATAAGAAACCGATGATTTGTATTATTATTACAGTTTAAAATCTTGTTAACTCACAAGCAGCCTGGAACCTTCCATGGAAAAGAGAGCAAGAATTTAGGAAAATATAACATTTTGCTGAGTTTTAGAAACTGTATTTACTCTACTTTGGCCAATAGAAATCAAGTAAATCTGCTTTTGAAAATATTTGTTGTTTGAGACAGGGTCTCCCAGTAGCCCCAGCTGGTCTAGAACTCACTATGTAAACTAGGCTGGACTTGAACTCAGAGATCCACCTGCCCCTACCTCCTGAGTGCTGGGATTACAGGCCAGGCTGTTTTTGAAATTTTTAGCAAGAAAAAAATAATTTCAGTCTCTTCTTCATTTAAATAAAAGTTGAGCCAGTAATTTAAAGAATGCTGGTCTGAAAGGACACTGAATTATGAACCACGGGAGGAAAAGGTTGATTAAATATCTTAGTCTAGCCCTGTATATACAGCTCATATCCTGAGTGCATATTTTTGGTCAGAGTTCAAAGTCACAGTGGGTTAGAGACAGCCCCTACACCGTGGAGCTCGTGCCGAGGCATAAACAATTTAGCAAAAAAGATGGAAGCTATTGGAGGATGGACTGACACGTCTGGCTTAGTCTAGGCTCCTTCCCAGGGTGGAACATTTCTGGAATAACGTACAAGAGAGGTTTAGCAATAGTTAGGCTGGAAAGCCAGGCTGGAAGAAGGCAGACAGTGGTCAGAGGATATTTCCTGCTCATTTTATAGTATTTGGCCGAGTTAAATTTTTTTCCCATGAGGACACCTTTTATAATAAAAATAAACAAAGCCAAGAGAAAATGAGTGATGCAGGAAACTCTGGCAATGGGCATAGGTTCTGAAGCAGGTGGGATCTGTAATTTGGGCAGCTGTTTTTTAAGTTCAAAGGAGGAGTTGAGACGTAGGGGGTAGATCAAGAGGTCAACTGTTAGAATAATCTTGGATGACGACATCTAAACCAAATATAATTTGAAGACAATATTGTAAAGATCTTACAGAGAATGCACATGGTTTTTAGATCAGTGTTCATGATAAAATCATCCATGCAAACAAAATTGCACGAACCTTGACGTGTTTACACTAGAGGGAGTTGTATTTTTATTAATGGTTTAATTCCCTATCAATTAAGCATTCCTTAAATACATATATTTTCAGAGTAAAATTATGGAACAGATGTATGAAAGACAACAACTTATAAAGGATATATATTTTTTGACTCAAGATGAATTAAAAGGAGGAAGAGCAGCATATGACACATTTTGCTCGTTTCCTCTGCCCTCCCGTGAATCAGCCAGCCTTAGTTTTTTACTTTCTGTCATTTTAAGCATTCATTTACTAAACTAACAGCATTTCATTAAGTGAGACTAATCCTTGAGAGCATTACCTTACCCCATTAGCTTCTAGACAGTCATTAATTCTTGTGACATGTCCTAGGATGAGATCATCATTATTACTATTTTTAATTTTATTTATATTATTTTTTATTTTATTTATATAATAAGTTCATTTTCAGAAAAAAAATCTATGTAGTTTTGATAGTGGATGTTTTCTTTATGAAATGTTTGGGATGGTGATTTGAGTAGCCGGTGTTTCCAGAGACCCCTGGGCTACTACTGACCCTAAGGCAAATGCTCTGATTCTTACAGATTAACAACAAATTAGAAACAGCTTTGCAACAACCTTGCACTAGGATATTTGGGTAGCTTTTCTTTTTGGGGACTTCTGAAGTTGTTTCTGAGGATCACATGACTGAAGCTTGGTCTCCTGGGGCAAGATTTTACAAAGGCACTGGGCATTTCTTGTTTGCAAGAATTTTTGCCAGTGATGAATATGATGGTTGTTTAGTCAGTTCTGCAGAAGGAAAGCCCCTGCTTGACTATAATAGAAAGAGCAGATGTCAAAGTATGGCTCCGGCTGGCAGAGAATATTAGAACATCCCAGCAGTCCTTGTATCAGAGGCAGAGAGCTAGGGGTGAAACACAGTCGCAGGTCACTTGCCTAACATGTGCCACACCCTGGGTTTGATCCCGAACACTGTAAAAGCAAAAAAATAAAACAGAATAAGAAATAAAATAAAAAATTAGATAATAAAAGACAGACAGAAGAAAGGCCTAAAACCACTGTGACTATTAAACATAACCACAGCAAATAGACGACATACAGTTTAAAATTTGAGGTTACCCAATAAAAATAGGGACTGATTACAGACCGACAGACCATGGTTTGGGGAGAAAAGTAGTTCTGACATATTTGAATGCCAAAGATTTTTAAAGTTGATCTCTTTTGGCCTGGTAAGATTTTATGCATTTTTGTAGTTCCAGTCAAGAGGTCTAAGGATTACTGAGTGTTTCTGCCAGCCTGGAACTGTAGTAAAAAGAATGCACTCATTTGACAATAAAAAAGTAAATGCATAAAGACAAAAAGGGCTTCTTTTCACAAACAGGGACGGACACCAATCACTGCAATCCGGCATCAGTGCTCAGAAATAAAGTTGAATTAGTGAGTTATTTAAATTTGAATTTCTGTTTACATATCTAAAATATTTTCATCTCAGAATTGCTTGACAATGAAATTTGATTTTCAGATTGCTTGACAAGGTAGGATTTAATTGCCAGAATAGTATTTGAAACCTATTTTAAACTGGTCCTTTTGAGGGAATCCTAACTCTTTTCCTATATATATGTTTGTGCATATATATAATTCTAACTCTTCTGTGTGGGTGTGTTTGTGCATATATGTATATATATGTGTGTTGTGTAGGCCTTTGTGTGCAGTGTGCACTCATGTGTGTGGATGTAGAGGACAAAGGTCAACATTGGGTATCATAGCTTCTCCACTCTATTTTTGAGACAGAATCTCTTACTGAGCTTAGAGCTCATCTATTGGCCTGGTCGGTTGGCCAGAGAGCCCCGTAGGACACTCCTGTCTCTACCCTCTAGTGCTGGGATAACAAAAGTGTGTATTGCTAAAATCAACTTAAACATTTTTTTTTAGCTTGAGAATTTCATGCATAACTTGCATTGACATCAACTCTACCCCCCTCTCTCTTCAAGCTCCTCCCTCTCTCTCTTCAAGCTCCTCCCTCTCTCTTCAAGCTCCTCCCTTGTTCCCTGTCCACTCCTTCCCAAATTCATGACGTCTCCTTCTATAATTATTGCTACATATGCACACATACTCACACATACACACAAAACCTACTGAGTCCATTTAGTGTTGCTTGTATGTACATGTTTAGGGCCGATCACTTGGGATTGGATAACCTGCAAGGGAAGCCCAGCTTTTAAATCAATCAATCAATCAACTAATTATTTTTAGCAGCAGTACTGGGGATCAGAACTCAGGTCCTCATGCACTTTATCCACTGCTCACTTCAGGTCCCTTGATTCTGTTTCTAAAGCAACATCAATAATAAAGAATTAGGAGTTATCTGTATAATAATAATATGGACTAATAAATAATTTCTGTCAGAAAGTAGGGGAAGACTGGAGTGGAAGGGAGAAGGGTCCAAGTGAGAGAGGAGGCAGGGAAGATAGAGAAAAGGAGTGGGTGCGGGGGGAAGTCACCGCATGTATATGACATCATAAGGAACCCTGTTACTCTGTGTGCTAACAAAACATTAAATAAATAAAATGTGTTACTAACAGTGAAATGTGGCCGGAGGTGGTACTGCATGCTTTTAAACACAGTGCACTCAGGAGGCAGAGGTAGGCAGATCTCTGTGAATTCAAGGCCAGCCTGGTCTATATAGTGAGTTCTAGGCTGGCCAGCACTACAAAGTGAGACCCTGTCTCAAAAAAACAAAATAAGGGCTGAGACACGGCTCAGTGGTTAAGAGTGCTGGTTGCTCTTGCAGAGGACCCAGGTTCAATTCCCAGCACTGGCATGACAGGTAAAAACTGACTGTAACTCCAGTTCCAGGGTATCTGATGGCCTCTGCTGTCTTACTCGGATATTGAATGACATGGGTGCACTTACACATGTGGCAGGAAATATGCTCAGACACATTAAAAAAACTCCAAATAAATAAATATGAAAGAAGGTAATTCATATGAGCTTTAAAAACCTATACTTTTCAATAATAAGGGAAACATTTATCAAAATAATTTAGACACATCTAGTGGCAAGAAGGGAGAGGACTGTTTCAAGTATTTGTTCAGTATTTGCCTGGAAGCTAGCATCTGGATGACAGGACAGTCAGTCCTGTTAATGATGGGCTTTTCATTACCATGGATATGCTTTTGCAATTTTCCTGGATTCCTGCTCCAGGGTTACATGGTAAGTCAATAGTAGTTATAAACCTCTCAGGGTTGTGATCAATACCTTTGGCTGATGTAATCTAGACCTTTGGTGTGATTTACAACAAAGGACAGTTTGGGCAAGCCTCTGTTTTATTACCTTCAATTCAGCAACTGAAATATTTCACTGGCTTATGATGAAGTTCCTTCCAGTTTTTTGATAGATAGGGAATTGAGATAGTCCTGAAGGAAAAGTTCAAACTGGAAAAGGAAAATCAGCATTGAGTACTGCTGCTTCTTCTCCTTTTTTTTTTTTTTGGTCCTTTTGAGACAGGGTCTCCCTATAGCTCCAGCTGGCCTAGAAATCACTATGCAGACCAAGCTGTTCTTGAACTCTGAAAGACGCCAGCCTCTGCTTCCTGAGTGCTGGGATTAAGGCCTGCGCCACCACACCCAGCTCTAGTATTGCTTCTTTGAGGCATAATGTCAGTATGTCTTTCACGTCATGGAATTGTCTGAAGTGCTAAAATGATCAGTGTCTATGTAGCTGCCTATGTCTAGTCATCTAGACAGAAATATCCATGAAATATTCCTTAACTCCCAAACATGCAGCATGCAATTAGAACAAATATAAGACAAAGTATTTTTGTTTGAACCTCGATCTGAACATTCAGCAAAATCTGATACTGCCTGACTGACTGCTGCTTGATAAACAGCAGTTTAGTAAAGTAAAATACCAATCATACCAATCAATTTCTTGGATATAATACTCTTGTATCTTGAAATAAATTGGGTAGAATTATGAGATGTCATTATTGAAACATTTGGTGTATTTTTACAGGTTTTATACCTTTCCCTTTATTCAAGAATGGAATCTGCTCTGTATGTCAAAAAGTTTGCATGATGAAATGGAAATAAATTTCTATACTTAAATATTCAGGACATCAAGCAAAGCTATACAAAGGTATGTGTTTTATTTTTCTATTTTCATGTGTGTGTGTGTGTGTGTGCACTTTGATGTGGGTGTGCGTGCCTGTGGAGGCCCGAGGATGATGTCAGGAATCTTCTATAGCAGCCCCACCTTTTCTTTGAGGCAGGATCTCTCAGTCAAACCCAGAGCTCACTGATAGGCTAATCTTCCTAGCCAGCTTGTCTGGAGGTCCCCTGCTGAGGCTGGAGGCAGGGGCTGAACCATGCCCACCTGGCATCTATGTTTTCTGAGGATCCACATTCCTTCTGAGCTGTGTACTTTAACCATTGATTGTGTCTCTAGCCCATATCTCTTTCCTTAGATGGTCCCTGCCCACCTGCCCTGTGTCAGGGTCCACCAAATGTCATGGGAAATACAGAGATAAGAACCTTTTCTGGGTGGTTTAGAGTGGTTGACAGAAAATGAAACTACTCTGTCGGTTCATCAATTATTTGGAAATTTACTAAGTGTGAAATAGTAGAGACATAAAGATGACAGGTTCTCATCTTCATGGGACACAAAGGAGTGACCGAACTTCCTATGAAATGCATCTCCTGCTTGAGAGGAAGTTTGGTTGTCTACAGGAATTGGGTTATCTTTCCATAGAGAATTCGCTTCTACTGTATTTTGTATCAGTGTAAACTTGGATCTTTTAAAGCTCAGGTATCCTCAAAGTGCTACACAACTCTTAGATGACTGGAACATCACCTTTGAGTTCCTTTATTATTACAAGAATGTCTATGGAGATGATCTGCATGTAGTTTCTCTGGTAACCAATGGCCAAAAAGTGTGGACACATATATAGATCAAAAACAGCATTTTGAGGGAGCATGAAGGCATCTCTTTCTAACCACCACGTGAGGATCCATCTTTGCATCAGTTGTGGGCTACAGCTCCTCTGTCATTGCTTCTGGTCCACGGATACTCATCTTGCTGAAGATTACCAAGTGAAAACAAAAGAACCTAGTACTCAAGCAGGTGAAGTTGCCAGAAAAATGCAGGTAATTGGAAAACTCAGGGTAAACCACCTTTAGCATGACAGAGACTTCCAGAGACCTAGGCATTCAAATCTATTCAGCTACTGTCCATGCATTAAAGAATCAGCATCCGGTCTAAGGGGAGCTCCACGGAGCCAGGTAAGATCAATCTAGGCTTTCTCGGTCATTATGTAAATGAAGCAGGTAATCAAACATGGCGAGCTATAACCAACTCACAGTATACAAGATGTTACATCACTTTATTTTAACAATATGATTCAGAACAACTATTACATACAAAGTACCATTCAATTCAACTGCAGGTATAGGCAGTGCCAAGTATCTAAATCTTAGAAGAATGACTTACTCCCACAATCTGTTGAGACACTACCCCAGAGAGGTTCATAAATAGAAAACATGATTTCACATTGAAACTTTCTCAAGCACGTATATACAGGCATAGGCGGTTTCCACAAGCTCTTTCTGTTCTTGATACGTTCATTTTCTTGACCTCATAGAGACAATGACTTCTTTCTACAGAACAGATCCATTGCCAGTGTTCTGTGGTTTAGTATTATTCTTTACAATTATGAAGTAGTAATGTTTGAATTGAAATAACTCTGCGGCACAGTTCCTTACGTTTTCTGGTATATTCCACCTTCTTCAAAGAGCTTTTGATTGCCATAATTTTCCTGCAACAACAGCCAAACTCAACTATTGGGTTTCAGTATAGCACACCCTTTATCATAACGTGCTCTATTAACCCTTGGCTTCAAGTCCTGGTGATGTAATGAGGGTGGGGTGTACTGGCAATCAGTACGTTTCCTTATCACAATTTACAGCCATTTAAAATCATGCTGCTATTAATCCAAGTCTGACATACCTTTTCTGAAATGTTCACAGTGCAGTATTTTTGTGGCCTAATGAAAATTTTCTTACATCATTAAAAATAAACATTTCTATAAAAATATAATACTTTAAATGTTTACATGGACAAAACCAGTCAGAATAATCTAAGGTACATGCACTATACAGTAGTAAGCACAAACTTCCACAGAATGCAATACCTCAAAAGTCCTGTCCAGAGCAAATAGTCACCCAGGAAAAAAAGTCAGGATTTTAAATTGGCTTTTTGTTGGTTTGTTTCTGAAATGCTCTTTTATTTAGCATAGAATAATGTAAAAATGAGACTCCCCAAAACTTTTGTCTCTAATTGTTTTAGATAGGCGAGAAGCCTCCACCTGAGAAAAAGAACTATTCTAGTCCACTGACTCTTTGTTCTATAAGCTGTGACTGGAACCAGTGAAACTTTCAGCCTCTGGTGCTCCCCTTTAAAGACATAGCAAGTTACCTTTAAAAATATTTATCACCACAAATTACGGATTTTCAGAGTTGCCATTAAAAAACAGACAAAATGTCTAAATGTCCACATTCGTTATATCAGAACATTATCTTTTCAAACACTTGGATGTTTTGTTCGTTGAGAAAGGGTCTCACACTGTAGCACACACTGGTCTGTAAATCAGCAGAGGTTGGTTTTAAACTTTCAGCCTGCCTCAACCTCACAAGTGCTAGGCTTACAGGTGTGAGCCACAATTCCTGGCTAAACAGCTGATTTTTAAAAATGACATATATTTCACTGTAACAAAGTTATTGTTTTGAAAATCTTTCTATTGTCATCTATGTACAATACATAAAATCCCTGATAATTTATAAACACGCCTCATGTCATGCTATTTTGAAACTTTTAAGTGCATTATTTGTGGATATTCCTCCAACTAAAGGAATGTGAATACAAAATTGTAAAGGGAATGTTTGCCCGGTGGGTGAACAACAACATCAGAAATGAAAAATGCTCATGACCATAGGAACTTGCAAAAGTTGTTTTAAACACTGGAATTCCAATGAGTGGCCTGGCCCTGAGGCCGCCATATCTGTCCCTCGTGAGGCTACCTCTTCTGAGTTTTCTGTGAGAAGTCTTCAAAGTTCATTACATCACTTTCTCACTCAGAATCAAGTGAGACTCTGATTTTGAAAAATTTCAACACAGAAATGAGGTTTGGAACTCCATAGAGTAAGGAGTGTTGTCATAGCTGCAGAATGCCACTAGGCTCCAGCCCGTGGGACCAAGTTTTTGTTTCTGATGCATTATCAGACGAGGAATTCCTCAGGATGCAGTAATTTAAACAGCAAGCTGAAGTCTTGTAGTGGGGTGCAATTTTGGCAAAAGCAAAAAACAAACAAACAAAAAACAATTGGATGACCTTTCAAAGGCCAGGCAGTGAGAACTGTTGGAGAAGGTGGTGAAGATGGTTACATGGCTGCTTGGGCCAGTACTCTGATGTTTCTTGGAAAGAAGCTGGTGGGCTTCCCATCCATCATGTGCTCACCTCACCATCAATGTTGTCTTGTGATGACAATAAAGAAGGATAGGGAGCAACACATTTTACATTCACATAAGTAGCGTTCACATGCACGTAGTGCTCCCCGATGAAAGTGGAGAAGATTGCTGATATCCTGGAGACCAGCTCAGAAAACGTTGGGCGCATCTCAGCTTTGGGATGCCAGCATTTTAGCATCACTTCATACCTGTTTCAGAAAGAAATGCTGTGAGAGATGCAAAGGCCAGTGTTTCTGTAAAAGTAAGGAACATAAGAGAGAGAGAGAGTCTTACTGAGATTCCTACTTACAAGGGATCTGGGCAGTATTCTGGTTGTAATAGTCGTCTGCCTTGCAACAAGTAGACGGTGATATCAAATGTGTTGACATCAGGATAAGGTGGGGCTCCTCTGGTCATCAGCTCCCAGAGAAGCACGCCAAAAGACCACTAAGGAAAGAAATTGAAGGAGAAGTCAGGTGAGAGAAGAATGACCACACCTCAGAAGGGAATTAAGTAGATCTTGGGTAATCAAACTTGGCTTCATAGTCAACACTGTTGTTATTTGGGGTGAAAACTTCCCTAAGAGAACTAGTAAGCTATAATTCCATGACCTATTTAAACCAGAATCAAATGAGGAATAGATTACAAATAATTATAGTTTTCCAAAAGAATATGTAAATCTATATGAGGATTAAGATTTAATTTGTGGTTAGTGGAGTACATTTCTAGTTTTTTCTTATATGGTCAGCATACTAACATATATTCTTTCAACAGCTTCACTACAACTTTAGATTATTATAGATAAGGTGGCCTTCCAAAATTTAAAAAAATGATTTATTTGTTTCATTTTTCTGTGTGTGCGTGCACGTGTGTGAATTTATGTGCACATGTGCGTGCAGGTGCCTGTGGAGGTCAGAGGAAATCGGATCCCTTGGAACTAGAGTTACAGAGGACTATGGGCTGCCTGATGTGGGTGCTGAGAACCAAATCTGGGTCCTCTACAAGAGCAGTAAATGCTCTTAAATGCTGGGCCATCTCTCTAGTCCCGGTCTTCCAGAACTTAAACTTGTGGTATTTCAAAGTAAATGTAAATACTATTTAAGGGGTGTAACTATATCTAGAGACAGAGTGATTGCTGTGAAATCATAAGGGCTGCAGTTCTTATCTCTGGCACCCATATAAAAAAAACTGGGTGGAGGCCCAACCATGATGGTGCACACCTTTACCCCAGAACTCAGGAGGCAGATGCAGGTGACTCTGTGAGTTTCAGGTAAGCCAGAGCTACACAGTGAGACTGTCTCAAAAACCAACCAACCAACCAACCAACCAAACAAACAAACAAACAAAAATCAAACAAACTCCCAAACCAAACCAAAACCAAACCAAACAAAAAGCAGGGCGGGCATGGCAACCTGCCTGTAATTTCAGAGCTTTTGAGGTAGAGACAAGGGATCCCCAGGGCAAGCTTGGGGTTAGACAAGCTGAAATAGAGTGCTCCAGTAAAGTGCTCCAGGAGACCTTGCCTCAGTAAATAAAGTGGAGAGTGATTAAACAAGGCATCAAACTCAACCTGTGGTCTCTACAAGCACACATATGCACGCAGGTGCACCCATACATTCAAACACATGTACACACAGACACACATATTACACACACATACACTTGCAAAAAAGGAGAATGTACTCAAATCTAAGTGCTAATGCTAAAAAGGAAGACCTGTATCAAAATTAGAAATAATAAAATGTCTAGGCAACCCAGTTCTCTGTTGAAAATTAATTTCAATAAAGCTGAAATCTGAAAATGTTCAAGGACTAGACAGATGTGAAACAGCTGTTATCAGTATTTTATCAGAGGATCAGAGAGACACGGAAATGTTAAGTGACTTTCTAAAAATCCCCAATATATCTGAAGTCATACCGGCATAAGCATTTAAGAGTTCTTGACCCTTGGGCCTTGCTGGGTCGACTGCACTTCACTAAGTATGCATTTTCTTGATTTAAGGCCCCCTACTCAGAATAGAGCAGACAGTGCGTATCATCTCTCCCTGGACATGTGCCAAGGACGACATGCAGATAAGTCCGCATGTGCGGGTCACAGAGGACTCAGAGGGTCAGTCCTTGCTAGGCAACACTTCCAGGCCACTCCCAGACTAATGAGGATAAAGACTGACAAAACAAAACAACAAACAGACACCAAAACATGGAAGAGGAGAATCAACACCAGGAAGACAGAGTAGGAGGAGCACACACCCCCGAGAAGCAGATAGTTCAGGAACTCAGCAAGGAGAACAATGCATCTCTGAATTCTGAATGGAAAGAAATTAGAGCTCCAATTTTGGTTCAGCTGTTTTAGCTGTGGATACAATCCCCTTTAATGGCTCTTTTCCCTTGGCCAAATACAGGAGCCACTCCCCACTTTTGAAAAAGATTTATTTGTGTGTGTGTGTGTGTGTGTGTGTGTGTGCGCGCACGCGCTCAGGTACCTGTAGAGGCCAGAAAGGAGTGTTGCATACTCCAGAGTTAGAGTCACAGCTTGACATGGTGCAAACCGAACTTGGGTCCTCTGGAAGAGCAGCAAGTGCTCTGCCCCACTGAGCCATCTCTCCAGCACTTACCCTCTTTCCTTTTTCTTTTTTGACACAAGGTTTCACCATGTTGCTCTGCCTGGCCTAGAAATCACTATGTAGACCAAGCTGGCCTTCAAATCACAGAGATCTGCCTGCCTCTGCCTTCCAAATGCTGGGATTAAAGGCTTGTGCCATTATGCCTGGCTACCTGGCCCCCTCCTTTTAAAATAATTTATTTTTATTTTATGCGTATCAGTGTTTTGTCCTCAGTGTATGTAAGTATACCTGTGGTGTGCAATGCCTGGGTGCAGAAGAGAGTGTAGGATCCCTTGAAACCAGAGTTGTTAGCTGCCATGAGGGTTAGGGCAGCAGATGCTCTTAGTTGCTGAGCCATTTCTCTGGCCCCAACTCCTTTTGCTTTTCTTTCTTTTCTTTCTTTCTTTTTTTTTTTAGGTTACCCTGAATAATTTTTATTACCTTATTCCAGAACTTCGGTTGCTACATCTGTAAGATGAGGTAAGAATAGCACCCATTTCATAACTGTGTTTAAATACATTAATGCAAAGGAAGACACTTTAGTATGGACCCTGCATAAGCTAAAACCGCAACTGTGAGCAACTAGTACTTAACACACTATGCCACTGAATGGGATAGAAGTTTAACACAGAAAATACGTTTTGATTACTCATAATCTGGCTTCTGACACACAGCAGCCTTTACCCACTTGACCCATTATGAGTGGTCCTCAATATTTGCAAGTTTTTTGATTTGATTCAAGACAACTTGACAGATGGTTTTCATCTGCAAAAATCATCAAGAAATGCAATTTGGGCTGTTTGGGGAACATAATACTGGAGTTTAATCTTGTAGCTTGATGGACTTGAAGGCGTTCCTGTCGAAGATCTTGTCTGTAGCTGAGAAGCTGAGGCCTGCCCTGTGGCTGTACTTCCAGCTCATGGCGTGGTCATAGTCCTGTTGCACGTTCTGCTGCAGTGTGTCCACAGACCTCTTGTCTAGGGCCGTGCTGGGCCTTCCACGCCTGCTGGGGGGCTGGCTGAAGGAGGTGGACAGATACTTAAAGCCACTCATAAGTTTCAAGAATTTCAGTTTCTCTTCCTTGTTTTCAAAATCAGTAGTATCTCACTGGCCAAACTGGGTCCTGTCCACTTCTTGGATTCTGAAGCCTTCATCTTGCCTGACTCCCGATCAACCTCTTCTTGCAAGGCCTTCTCCCTCACCTGATCTATGCAGGTCTCTGCCATGTTGTCTTTCTTTTCCAGAATCACCTCCAAGTCTGTGTCTGACTCTACCTCTTTTTGTCCTCCTCCCAGGAGTTGCTGGTCACTCTATTCTCTCTCCTCTTTTCCTTTATTTATTTATTTTTTTTCATAGCCAGTCCCTCATGAACTGACTGTTCAACTTTTTTCTTGGATTTCATGTTTTTCTTTCAGAGACCTTGGACTGTCTACTGGGATGCACTCCAGAACCTCCTCTTTGACTGACTTTCTGTTTCCTTTCTTTGGTCTGTTCTCCATCCAACTGGCAAGCTTGGAGCAGACAGGGAGGGTATCTCGCTCCTGGTGGGTTTCTTCCTCCTTCCTCCTTCCTTTCTCCTTCCTCCTTCCTTCCTTCCTTCCTCCTCCTCCTCCTCTTTCATGTTGTGCTTTTGGGTATTGAGTCTCTGGCTCTTTGACCACTGCAACTACAACCTTCTTTTTTTCCTTATTCTCTGGGAGCCTTGGTGACCATCCCCCAGACTGCTAACAAGACTCAAGAAGCCCACAGCCAGGGTCACATGGAATTCCCAGGCTGATTTCAAGGTGGGAGAACTCTGGAGGTGGCAAAGCACATCCTGAGGGCTGGCTGCAGGTGGGTCTGGAGTGGTAGCAAAGAGCCTGCCGAGGCCTGAGGGTAGGTTTGGGGGGTGACTGGTAACTGGTTGCTATCCTTCCTGGCCTGCCCATGCAATCCAACTACAGGGTTCCATTGGAGTGACCGGCCTCACTCACCTGATCTCCAATCCCCTTTTCTAAAAAAAAAAAATCATTTTATTTATTTTGTGTGTATGTGTATATTTATACAAGCCAGGACAAGTATGTGCTGTCAGAGTACAACTCTGGGGGGTCAGTTGTCTTCTACTATTGGGGAACAAATCGAGGTGGCCAGGCCTATGTGTGAACACCTTTATCACTGAGCCCTCTCAATGGTCCTTAAGAGACCCTTCTTTTTAAAAAAATGATTTCACTTATGATTTTTATGTGCATGAGTGTTTATCTGCATGTACGGATGCATGCCGTGTGTGTAAACGCCTGCAGAGGTGTCTGATCCCCTGGAACTAGAGTTACAGAGGCTGTGTGGGTGCTGGGAACCAAATCCAGGTCCTCTGGAAGAATAGCAAGTGTTCTTGACAACTGAGTCATCTCTCCAGCCCTGAAGTCCCTTTTTTTAGGGAGGGAATGCAGTAGGTCAGGCTGGCCTTGAACTGGTAGCAACCCTCTCACCTCTGCCTGGTGAGAGCTGGGGTTTCCATCTGGTTCAAGAGCCTTCAAGACCACTGAAAACTTTGATCCACATACAGAACACAAACTCCTTCCCAGGAGAGAGCTAGATAATTTCACGCTCAACTTAGCATTTTAAAATGAAAGTTTTTATAGAAATCTTATGAGTCATTCTGGCAAGTTACTGTGTGAACTTTTAAGTTCCGGAATTTGAATTAAAACAAGTCTCCAGAACAAGTATCTGTTGACCTTTGATCCTGTATAACTAGGTTACTGTCCAAGTTACTAGATAAGTCCCAGGGCTGATTAAACAGTGTCAGCAGTATTGAGTAATAAGATAACGACTGTTATATAGAGTAATGATAAAAAAGAGGTAGAGATGTTGCGAAAAATCAAAGTCATACTGGTAGGGCGCTGGGAATCATTCTGAGAAGAGTGGAAGGAAAACAGATCCTCAGGAAAAGGTAGAATTTGTCTTAGAGGTACATGAAACATGAGTGTTTTGGATGGAGTGGGCCCAGCAGCAAGAGTACACACATGAAGCTGGGTACGGTGACATACATCTATCATTCTAGACTTGGGAGGCTGAGGCAGGAGGATCAAACGCTTGAGGCTAGTAAGCTCCCACTCCCAATAAAAAAACAAAGGAATAGACATATGTTTTTATTGAACTGCTAGTCCTAGAAGACACGCTTCTGGATCTGTGTAATAAGTGAGGGGATGGAGGAGGTCTTTAAATGCTGAAAGCGATTTATGGGACATGATTAATCTGTGTTCCTGACGACTGTGACCACATGCTTAAGGCAAAAAAGGAGAAGCTGGGGGCTTGGGATGTAGCTCAATTGATAGAGTGTTTTCGTAGCTTGTGTGAAGCTACTGCTGGGTTCAGTCCCTAGCACTACATATAACCAACTGGGTTCGGTGGTACAGGCATATAATCCTAGCACTCAGGTGGTAGAGGCAAGAGGGATCAGAAGCTAAGTTATCCTCAGTTACATTGTAACTTTGCTAGCCTGGGCTACGGGAATGAAACCCTGTCCCAAAAGAAGGGAGCAGCTGGTCCATAAATGGATCATGGATCTAAGAACAGGTGAGACGTGCTGAAGCACAGGAGACACAGAAGCCTGAGGGGCTGCACTCTAAGTCAAGTGGTGGAAGAATGTCTGTTACCTGGTGTAGCCTGCATGGGCATCATGCAGCCAAGAATTATCTTAGTTAATCCTTATAATGTGTTGTAGTTGGCTACAACAATTGAAACAAAACCATCGGAGTTGTAAGAGGTTGATCAGAGAGCCAAGGATATTGTACTAGGCTATCTAATTGTTTGAGACAAACAGATTCAAAAGCAGGGAGAGCTGGGTAAATTCTTGAGTATTACAGAACTTGGACAATGACTAAGTATCAGAAGGGAGGTGGAGGACTCACAGGACAGAAGTTAGAGGGACACAGCTTCCAGAAACACATTTTGTCGTTCTAGAACAAGAACACATCTGATGACACACCCGGATTCAGAACATGAAGTTGACTCAAAGGACTCAAAACAAAGACACTTCACCAAAAGAGATACGAGGATGACACTGAACACACAAATGCTCAGCACTGTTAGTCACTAGGGAAATACAGATTAAAAGGAAAGCAAGGAACTACTGCGACTTTATTAGAAGGATACAGTCTCCCACACCTGACAATGTCAAGCTCTGGTGAGGATGCTGAATGACTACACTCACTAAACAGATTACTGGTGGGGTATAAAATGATACAGCCACTTTGGAAAGCATTGAGTGGTTTCTTAAAAAGTTGAACTTACTTTAGAGGAGACTTGTAAGCATCCAAAACCAAATATAAATGTGTTCACATAAACACTACTAAGCAAATGTCTTCGTAATTATAATTATGTGGTGCTAACTACTTCAAATTGTAATGAGTCCAGATATAGACTTCAGCTGGTGAGTAAACAAATTAAATGTGGTATGTCTACATAATGGAATACTACTGAGAAGTAAAAATGAATGAATACTCCTCTACGGAAAACAGTATTGAAAGAAGTTGAAAACAAAAATATGAGATGATTCAGAAACTCCACTTTGGAGAATTTATCTAAAAAAAATTAAAAAGAGTCAACAAGAATTTGCTTATCTAAGTTCACTGCAGCACTACTCACGATAGCCAAGAGGAGCAAGAAATATTAATGTCTATCAAGAGGTGAGTGAAAGAAATGAAGTTTCCACCCACAAAAGACTATTACTCAGCCTTAGAAGAGAAGGAAATCTTATAGGCTATAGTATGGTAAACATCGAGGACATCATCCTGAGTGAAACAAGCCAGTCCCCAAAGGACAAATGCTTCATAATTTCACTCCTGTGAGGCATTTAGTATAGGTGAACTCTTACAGACAGAAAGTGGAGGGGCAGATGCCAGGGGCTGGAGGAAAGGGAAAAGGAGGGTGTGTGTGTGTGTGTGTGTGTGTTGTTTAGTGCTTAGCAAGTTCCAGTTCTGTTAGAAGACAAAGTTCTAGAGATCTGTATTAGCATGGGGTATCACAGCTAACATTACTGTACTGCACAATTAAACATGGGTAAGATGGTAAATTTAATGTTTTAAACCCAATAGAAAAGACTGAAGTATGAAGAATCGATATATCAAAACTACGGATAGACAACATGGGACACGTGTTCTAAGTGAAGCAGACAGATTCAAAAGGCTGTGACTCTGTTTATAATATTCCAGGAAGAAACTGTCATGATACCAAGTCAGTGATTTCCAAGGTCTTGGTAGAGGGTGTCTGTAAAATGGCACAAGGAGGTTGTTGTGTTGAGGTTGACTGTGGTGGCTGTGGGGACACAATTACATGCACCTGTCAAAGCCTCAAGAACTAAAAAGAGCCTCCTCCCCGCAAAAAAGGATGAGTCAATAAGGAATACAATGGTGACACTATTGATGGAACTCAAGAAGTGAGGATTTGCTGGAGATGGGTGGGGCAGAATTTGGTAAACTTAATGATGATGGTTGTCAGAAGTGATTGTCAATGGGAACGGTCTCAGCTCCTGATCAATGAAAAGAAAGATCCTGAGGGAAAGCTACATCTAGGAAGTGAGAGAAGGAAGGCAAGCAGTCAGGGATAAGATAAACAAAACATAACGAAAAAGCAGGAAGCAAAGGAGGAAGTGGGAAGAACATTTCAAAGGATAAATCCTGAGAGAGAAGGCTGAGAAAAGGCAGCTAGACTGAGCAAGTGAGACGTTAACACAGACTTTGGTAAAGAGCTTGTGCTAAGGGAGAGCCATCATGTGCTGTCTGAGCATGAGTATTTTCAGGGGAAGTGATTCCAATCTTGCTTGAATGTATTTAAGAGTACTGGGTGTTCTAATGTTACCTGGGCATTGGCTGAAAAGAGAACCTAACCAGACACAGGCAAGTTTTTGCTTGTTGTCCTCAATACATATTCAACTTACTACATGCTCATGTCAGTCTTCACTTTGTGCATATTATTCCATGCAATCACTAATTATTTGCCAAAGCAGCAGGCTGACTTGGGCCAGCCTTTATGTAGTACAGTGTAGTGTCTTCCAGTGAGAGGGATAAAGAAATAGCACCAACATACCCATTTCTTTGAAAATTTGAGTTTTTGTGGTTCTGAGGACTGGGCTCTTCACTATTGATGTGTACTTAAAAAATTATTTATTTACTATTTTTGTATTTTATGTGTATGAGTGCATTGTCTGCATGTGTATAAATGTATCCATGTCATGCAATGTCAGTGGAGGACAGAAGTGGGTGTCAGAACCCCTGGAACTGGAGTTAGTCACCATGTGGGTGCTAGGAAACCGAACCCGGGTCCTCTGCAAGAGTAGCTAGTGCTCTTAACTGCTGAGCCATCTCTCCAGCCCGGATGTGTACTTTATAGATCATAAAATTCCTTGATTGTAAGTTTACGGTCAAGGATACTGACTAAGTTCAGCTAAATTTATGTCTACCATTGCAATCCAGTTTCAGATCACTTTCAACTTTCTGCAAAGTTCTCTCATGTTCATTTATAATCAATCCTCATTCCCATTTCAGTCACATGCAACCACTGATCTGTTTCTGTCTTTGTGTTTCTACTTCCCTCCTAGAAATTCCACAAAATGGAGTCACTGAACATTCTCCTTTTTGTCAGCTTTCTTTCTCTTAAGAGAGTGTTTGTGACGTTTCTCTGTGCCGTAGCATGTGTCAACAGTTCTTTTATGTTGCCAATGGTATGATGTTATATAGATATACCACAGTCTGTATGTAGGTGAGTATGTGTGCACATATGTACTCGTTTGTGAAAGGCAGAGGTGGATGTTGGGTATCTTCTTCAATCTTTCTCCATCTTATCTTTTTGAGACAGGGACTCTCACTGAATCTGGAGTTCACCAATTTGGCCAGACTGGATTGCTGGTAAACTCCAGGTACCCTCCTGCCTCTCCAGGGCTGCCATTACATGTGTATACTGCCCTGTCCAGCTTTTACATGGTGTTAGGAACTCAGGCTCTCATGCTTATGAAGGAAGCACTTTACTGACTCTGGCATCTCCTCAACCCAATATACAGCACATTATTTGTTTATGCATTTGCCAGTGATAAACATTAAGACTGTTTCTAGTTTAGGCTATTATGAATAATACTACTGCAATTGTTCACATATAAGTCATCTTGTGGGCAAGTTTTACTTCACGTGCTTGTGAGCTAGCGATTCAGACATATAATAGGTACACTGCCCAGTCAGATCTTTTTCTATTTTTGAAAACTGAGTTGTTTTATCTCCTTGTTATTGACGTGTTAGAGTTGGCTCTTTCTCCTGTTGGCACACTGGGAGAACGAACACACTGAATGAACAGCGTGTTCTCTGAGGAATGTTAATTTTCCTCACTGTATGCATTCACCTGCAAACATTCCAGCCTCTGTCTAGCCTTTCTTTCTTTCCTTTTCTCTCTCTCTCTCCCTTCCTTCCTTCCTTCCTTCCTTCCTTCCTTCCTTCCTTGGTCCAAATCTCCAGCATTAAGTCTGCCATGTGCCGTTACAGTCACTTCTCTCATGGGTCTTTTCCACCCAGAAGTCTCTCTCCTCTGCCATCATGACTTGTGACTCACTTACTGAGAACAACTGTTAGTCACCTCACACTACTCTCTAACACTTCCTCCACTTCCTGGCAGAACAGAAACTAGAAGAGCACTCCTTCTTTGCCTTCCTAACAGTTAGGGGAGTGAGGTACGTCCCATCGGCACCCTCAGTTCCCTGTCTTCTGTCGTCTCTCAACAGCTGCCAACCTCCTCTACGGAAGTTCCCGTCTTCTGTGAAAATTCTGTTCTGCTTCCTGTGTGTATGGACAACACAGATTTGCAGTTTTGCTTTCAGTTATTGTCCTTAAGGATGGAAGCATCAACTGTCTCTATGCGGACACCACAGTTCGCTTACATGTGGGTAGAGCATTACACTCTCCATTTCATCTGGCACTCATGCTATTGAACACACTCTGGGCCTTCAAAGGATCGAAGTCCTAGTAGTCTAAGACTCTTGGTCCAGTGAGAAGCAACAGACTTGTTGGTCACCCCATTTTTTTTTTCTTGAAATTTTCTCTCCCTCTGGTTTCCAGGTAGTCTTTCCTTTTGGATCTCCAGTGTTTCTACCTTTTCCTTCACTGTACTGTGTAAAATCATTCAGATAATTGCTTTTGGATTCCTAGGCTTGACTTCTGCTGGGTGGAGGTGTTTGTGATGAGGCTAGGCATGTAGCTCAGCATGATTCTTCAGTCTACAGATATTTTTGAATCGGCAATTTATGAAAATATACTATGACCGTATCAGACGATCATCTCTAGTTTTACATATGAAGATAACTGAAATTAGTGGTGCTGAATTTCAAAAAAATATTTTGCCATAAACTCTGGACAGGAAAGAAAAGGAAGAGAAATTCTGGAATGATGACTGCATTACCACATCTGATTTGGTGGTGAACTTCTGAGTCTGCAGACTTTCTAAGGCCATCCACTTCACGGGCAGTTTTGCCCCTGTTTTGTTGTGCACACTGTAGTATTCTTTGTCATACATGTCTCTGGCAAGACCAAAATCAGCAACCTTGACTGTGAACTTTTCATCCAACCTGAAGAAAAGAGAAAAAGCATTTGTGATCAAAGTAGAATAACTCACAACACTGTTGGATATCTATACATAAAAAAGTGGCTTTAGTAGTAGAAACATGTATTTTGCATTTCCTCTGGCCTACCGAGGAATACTAAATTGCAGTTGAATTCTTGAATAAAAATGCTTGAAATTTACATTGCAAATTACATCAGTATTTTGCTTTATTGCGGGTCTGGGGAGGAGGGAGAGCTGGCTTTCTATAGTTGCAAAAGAAGGCATTAGGGCCACCCAGTGCAATCACCCACATCATCTGTCTTTACTGATTATCTTATTACCAATACTCAGTTCTTCCGGCTTGAGATAGGACACCAGACTGCTATTTTACTTTATATGCTCTCAAATAAGCATGTGAATTCATGTATCCCACCACGGAGGTACAAAGATGCACACACAGTCGAGGATCTACAGAAGCCACTGCGCTTAAAAACCACTTTCTGCTAACTGGGGCTATGGAGCCTTTGTGGAATCTGGTTTTTATGGTGTTACACTGACCAAAACCTAGGGAGAAAATTAATAATGTGGCTCTCCTTCATTCACACATGCCAGGGGCGATGATTCAGTGCTACTCAAGTGAAAGCAACGAATCAGTTATAAACTGTTGACTGTTGTTATACAGTCAGGCAGCCAGACACAAATAAAAAGTTCTTTGTATATTAATTCCCAAATACCATTTTTGGTAGTGCTCTGCAGGCAGACTTCAAGTCTACTGTTGGGGAGTTACTCTACATTGGTATTTGTATTACCAACTTTTCTTTTTTACTGTTAAATGCTGAAGATCAAATTCTCCCTCCCAGTCACTAATACAGTGTGAAACCACAACACTGGAGAGTGCTGGTGGGAAGGACCAAAGAAAGCGAAAGAAAGCACACAACAGCTGCTTAAGACCCCCTATGGAGCAATCTTTCAAATGCTCTGTTTGATAAAACCTAAAAGCCCCACCCTCATCCCAGGGGCTTATTTGTCCACTTAAAATAGTAAAGGAAATAGAGAGGGTTTGCAGAGAAGAGAAAATACCCTTACTAGCATTGAGTAGAGAGACACAAACGCTTCATTTGGACTGGGAGCACTGAGACATTTTCATACTTACATACAGTTCCTTGCAGCTAAGTCTCTGTGGACAAACTTCTTGCTTGCAAGATATTTCATGCCTTTGGCTACTTGAAGACCAAATCCTATAAGATCTTTTACAGTCGGGTTCTGCAGTCAAAGAGAGTTGGAGAAGCATAAACTAAGCCCTCACTGTTCTAATTCTGATCTCAGAATCCTGCAATGTTTATATGACTTATCTTGTCTCAAATAATAACGCATGCCTTGTGGAGAGCCACAGTTATTTGCTAAGTCTTATTGTATACCAAGCACCAGGCTAGATCTTTAAATTAATTTCAGCTAATTTGCACACACTTCTGTAGGGGAGGTATTACAGACTCTGTTTTCCAGAGAGGGGAATGGAAGATGTTTTAAAAATGTAGGTTTGTATTGTTCTTCCATATGATGAGATAAACTAATAAGGAGAGAATTGCAGTTTTTTTTCTCCCTCACAGTTTCCAAAAGCAGGCAGAATACCATGGAAGCAGGACCACATAGGAAGGCACTGGGGACAGTCTGGAGGCAGTGAGCAGCAAGAGGGGCAAGAGCCTTTACTGTAGTTTTCCTGGGAAGGTCAGGGGCAAGGTAAGCAACCTTGGACTTGGCTACTTTAAATACTTTTGGCAAACTCTCGGGGATAGGACTGTCCTGAGTGTCTAGTGCTTGGCCCTGGGGTCATTAGGGAGGCTGACAGTGGCCCAGAGTATTACAGCCTATAAAGAAGTTGGCTGCAGTATGAACTCTGGATTGACTGGTTTGCATATGAAAGGTACACTCTGAAGGCATGGTGTAGACTATGTTTAGGAATTAGAGAAGAGCAGTCTCTTCAGGGTCAGCAAGGTTCCAGATGTCAAAATATCAGGAACACAGTAGATCCAGGAGGCTCAGAGAAAAATAAATCACCCAAACCACCCTGAAAGTAAGTGGTGCGTCAGGATATTCACCCAAGTCTATTGGCCCCAATGCTATATTGCATTGAATCAATCATATCAGAAGTTCTCCCGCTGGGACTAATGTACAGCTTATCATCCAATGGTCCTGGAACCACACAGAAAACAGGACATCCCACTCTCCACACATGCCATACACAAAACTGGTTGAGCAGGGTGAAAGGCTTTAGTAACTCTAAGAACCAATTCTGAAATTACAGGTCTCACTGAGATTGGCAGCCCCACAAAGGGCCTCATCATCAGGAAGAAGCTCTCTCTTCTTGAGTGGCCACCAGAGCTTGTGAACAGAAGATGCAGTCAGTGGGAATCCAGCTGGAAGGGCTGCAATCCTCCCTCAGGAACACAACCTGTGGTTTAGTCATCTCTCTAAGACAAATGTATTAGGCACCAGTAATCAGTCTTTGGGTTATAAAGGGCCAGGTATTATTCTGGAGTAGACAGGACATCCTTCCTATGCTTTAAATCTGGGAGAACAATACTGTAAAAAAGGCAGCTGATTAATTTATCAAAGGACAAAAGTTAAAGTGAGGTCTTTGTAATGTAAATTTACAATGATCAGCAAAAATCCACATACTGGGAGTGTTTTACTCTTTTGGCTGAGCACAGAATATTTCATATTAGTGTTTTGCTCTAGACTTTTTGTTTCTGAGAACTTGACTTCATGTTTATAGAGTTGTTTTTGAGCAAGAGCAAAGCTACTTGGTTGACTCCCACAGGAACATGGGCAGCAGCAGTCTTAAGCCTCAGACCATCCTGTGAGTTTAGTTCTGGGGATCGTCATTCCATCCTTCCCAATCCTGACCTAGTCAAAGCTTGTTCTGGTATAACTGTCATAAAGAAAACTCCCTCTGGGAGGAGCTTATGGTCGGTCCTCTTTTGTAATCCTAAACTCATTTGTTCAATAAATATTTATTAAGAGCCACAGGGGTGAACAAAATACACAAAATCCCTACTTCAATGAGCTCGCATGTATACATACATATATGGTGATTGTCTGTTTATTGTTTAGTACAACACTATCCAATAGAATATAATGTAAGATACCCGTGCAATTTAAAAGTTCTGACAACCATATTTAAAAAGTTAAAAAAATATGTGAAAATGTCATGATGCAATTTTAACCTAATATTTCAAGAGTATCAGTATTTCCACATGTAATCAATAAGAACAATTATTAATGAGATATTCTTCATCTTCCTAAGATAGCATCTTGCTATGTAGTCTAGCTTGGATTGGCACGTAGCTTTTTATTAGACTCAAATGCTTATGTTGGGGCTGGAGAGATGTTTTGGTGGGTAAAGTACTTGCTGGGCAAACTTGAGGACCTGATTTCAGATCTCAAGGACCCATGTAAAAGTCAGATATGATGGTTTGCCTGCAACCCCAGAGGTGGGAGATAGAGACGGGTAGATTCCAAGGGCTCATTGGCAAGCTAATCTAGCCAAAAAGTTGAACTCTGGAATCAGGAGACACTGTCTTAAAAAACAGTGTGGAGAAGCAACTGAGGAAGATACCCAATATCAGTCTCTGGCTTCCACATGGGCCTGCATAGGCAAGTGCACCTGCACACACATACAACACAAACACCCACACCCACACCCACAACCCCCAAAGCAAACAAATGTTTAATGGCTGGCTGGCTTACACCTAGTTTGCTAGTTAGTAAGCTTAATAAAGTACTTACATGAGTCTCGTTTCTAATGAAATTTCGAAGATCTCCATGCTTCATATAGGGTAGAACCACCAGTGGGGACCCTTCACTCCGAAGGCAGATTCCCAAGAGCGAGAGGACATTAGGATGGCTGAAATCTTTCATGATGATTCCCTCAGTCAGAAACTGGGAAACTTCTCCAATGTCTGTGATTCCTGAGGAATCCAGTGTCGAGACATTAACGTTAGGGGACAAACGAATACTTTGCCAAATTTAGGTAGGAAGACTCATGAAATGTAAAACCTAGAGGGTGACACTTTGTCCTGAGGCACTTCTCAATGCATGGTGTTCTGGGGCAGAAAGATTTTTAACTGTCCTTACGTATCATGAAGGTCACATCTGAGAATTCCAACTAAAGACAGATTAACAACAGAAAAGTACTACATCTTTAATTTATTTAACAAATTATTATCTATATGTTTGTATGTGTGTGTTTGGAGGTGTGTACATGTATGTCACATGTGTGCAGGTATCAATGGAGGCCACAAGAGGCTGATGCATCCTCAAGAGCTGGAGACAGAGGCAGTTGGAAGCTGCCCAACATGAGTGCTGGGAACTGAACTCATGTCTTCTGGAAGAACAGAAAACACTTTTAACCAGGGAGCCATCTCTCCAGTCATGCATAACATATTTTAAAATAAGTTTTATATGACACGAGGGTCTTCAGAAATGGAGACCTAAGTACCCAGGGAAAACTGTCTTTTTTAAATGCTTGGATTTGGGGTGTGGTGTGGTGCCACATACCTTTAATCCCAGCGCTCTGGAGGCAGAGGCAGATGGATCTCTATGAGATTGTGGCCAGCCTGGTCTACACAGTGAGTTCCAGGTCAGCTGGGGTTATAGGGAGACCCTGCCTGTCTCAAAATGATTAAAAAAAAAAGCTTGGATTTGATTAAAAAATAAAATGGACAGCCATGAAGAAATATGACTGGATCAAAAGCCAGTGTGCTAAGGGCAACAGACTGAGAGAAGCCCAGGAAGGATGGTCTGCAGGGCTCTTACTGGGTCCTAGTGCAACGCCCGTTCTTCCTGAGCACATGAGTGGGAGTCTGACGAGTGGCCATCAGACAACGTGGGACAGAGATTACTTCTGTGTTATAGTTGGCTTTTTAGGAGAACGGTTCTAGTTTTTATAATGTGCCTTGGTGGAGAGTTCTAATTTTCATAGCCTACCTTAAGAGACAAAGGAGATCTGGGGCTAGAAAGGCAGGAGAAAGTCAGGAAGACTTTATTTCTGAGACCCTTCAAATGCCCTTTAGGTCAAAGAACTCAGTATGCCAAAGCCCCATACTGTGGGGCATCGCTTCTGTAGCCTCCACAGTATTACACTGCACAGTGTCATCAAGTCAGCACCAAAAGCCCCTTTGGTAAGAGAGAGCCCAGAAAACAGCTGGTCTCATGCAGAAGCAAGGCTCATCTCGTACAGATAAAAGACTGAAAAAGCAGCGGGCCATTGCTTCTGGGGAGTGAGTGTCCAGGGCACAGGCCCGCAAGTGCTTTCGTATTTGGGTCAGACATTGTTTGGCTTAATGGGTCAGGTGGTGTTCCTTACCAATACTTTACTGTTGAACCATGAAAGCAGTTATAGACAGCAAGAGGCTGGGTCTCAATAAACTTTACATATGAAAACAGCTGGTAGGCTATAGTGTAATGACTGCTGATCTAGGAGAATTTGAAGACCAAACACTACATGGTCTATAAGTGGTCCCCCCTCTTTTCTGTACAGAGAATTAACTGACTGTTCAGTTCCCAACTGAACTACATCTTTCCCAATGAAGCTGGTATTTGTGTATGTTTGTGTGGTATATTCATGTGTGTGTGCATGTGCACAGAGGCTAGAGGAGGACGCTGAGTGTCCTGCTGTCTTGAGCTCTGCTCTATTTCTTCAGACAGGGTCGCTCACTGAACCTGGAGTTAGGCTGGTGGCCTGCACGGTCCAGTGATCTCTGTTTGCACTCCCACAGTACTGGGGTTAAGGTGAATGCAGCCATGCCCTGCTTTTTATGCGGGTGCTGGGCTCTAAACACAGGTCCTTATGCTTGCACAGTGACTGCTTTTACCCACTGAACCATCTCTCCAGCCCCCTAAGTAGGTAGATTTTAGTAATTTCTAATAATTTCCAGAGTGCGAGAGAGATACTGAGGGTTCACCTATCACTTCTATTTAGCGCCAATGAAAACTTACATAGTAATTTATAAATCTGACAAGAATTCCGTTAGGGTTTTTGACATGTTAGCAGTGTTTTATAAAACCAATGCATTCTGAGACCTGGAAAAGATACCGGAAGTCAATGTGGACGCAATAGCAATCACCACATACCAAGGACAGGAAGATTTCTTGGAGTTTGGACTTTCTGAATACAAATGGCAGCCTATTGTGAGGCCAGCCTGTTGACTATCGTACTCAGTGCACCACAGTTTGCTGTTGGGTTTCATGTAGACTGTCCCTTTAATTATTTTGTGGTCAGACTGCTGACAGAATTGACATAAAGAATGGTGCTCAGCATGGAGGTTATGTTTGTATTTAAAAAAGGCTGGAGCAGTTCTGGCAAGAATATCTTTCAGGAAAGCCTTCCATTTGCACGTTTAAAGCTTGTTGGTTCTAATATAAATCTAGAATAGAGTTGGCTAACATTTTTCAGGCTTCTTCAAATTATACGTAGAAAGTCAGAAGGGAAGGCAAACATGTGAGAGCTGTCAACAAGGGCAGAGCAAGGACCGCTCTCTATGAGGAGGACACTGGCTTGTACAATAGAGTAATTTATGGCCACAATTACGGCTCTGGGTCATCAATAAAGATTAAGTTTATGTTTGGAAGTATGCCTGTGTTCTTAAACAGAGTGTGCATTTCATCTTAAAAAAGTTTTCCTCAGTAGCAGCTGAAATTTTAAGAACGTTCCAGCATTAAAAGGGGGCAGGTTACATTTCCTAAGAAATTCCTTTCTGTGGAGCACTCCATTAACTAAACTCATAGAGAAATGAAGTATTACCATACTTAGGAATTTTCTGTTTTTTTTTTTTTTTGCCAGTTTATTTCTCTCCTGTTTTTTGGTCTTTTTTCTTTTCTTTTTTAAATAGAATTTGTGGTTAAGAAATAATTATGGTAGTGTCTCTGGGCAAAATTAGTCATTACTATGGTATGTGCCAACATGCTTCCAATAGTTTCCATAAATACCATTTGCAAAACAAATATTATAAGTCTAGCATCATTACATGACACTTGATTCATGTAAGGACCCCACTGTGCCTGTACCCTTTCTTTTGATGTTTCTAAGGGGTAATTTCAGAGGGATCATTTTAATAAGAGTTCAGACTAAAAACATTTTCAGGATTAGATCCATCATTTCAGCAGATTATGTTTGTCACAAAGGAAAATGTAAATCAACACCCTTTATAAGCTATTTATTAGTTTGTAAACTGCAGGAGTATCCTTGACTTAGGTGAAGTGTAACTTACTGTTCAGGGATTTCACAGCACAGTGAATTTTCTTGCTATCATTGTCTAACAAAGTCCCATGATAGACACAGCCAAAATGTCCTGTTGAAAAAGAGAGCTTGATTAGTGCTATATACTATTGACTTATGCAATAATTATTTAGTAATCCTTTCATGACCTTGATCTCTTTTTTTCTGTAAGGCAAAAAAAGTGCATTGCTTATGACACTTGAATTAACAATGCTACTCTGTATAGCACGTGTGTTTGGATACGAATATAGATGGAATGCGTTTATCTCTGGTGTATAAGCAATATGATTATTTAATATATTGTAAAAGCTATAGGGAATATGAATTCTATTAAAGGTTAATATACTAAAACATCCAATCATGACAGAATCACTGAACATAGGACTAGCTTCTACAGAAAAGAAAATTATTATTATTAAGGATCAAATTTAAAAGTAAGACTTTACCTACATGAATAAATAAAATAAAATAAGCTCCCTATATTCCAGTAAATGATTAGAAATAAGGTTAGTACTATGGAGTGAGGATTTTCCCCATTAGTCACCAGTTAATATGTAAGCCAGGCTGGCAGGAATTGAAGACAGTTGCCTAAATGAAGCAGATTCACTCTGACTCATTTCATGCATTCTCTCTGGCTTTACCCACTCATTTATTTCCCCAATGTTAGCCTTTCTTCCAGCAGCAGTAATTTTTCCCAGAGGTGCCAAATGTCTGATAGCTGTGCAAGTCATTCACTCAGTCAGCCAAGGTGTCCTGAGTGCTTAGTTTGTGAATGTCAGGCATTAGGCCACCCTCCTGGGACACAGAAATGAATAAAATGAAATCCATTCTCAAGAGTGCTCACACTTCCTGAGAAAACCATAAATAAGCAGTAATTATTATGGATAGTTTCTCAATGACTGTTACTTAGAGAAATAATGTCCATATTTAACACCTTTCATGATAAAAATTTTTCTAATTTTACAATGTATAGAATAAATAGAACATAATTATTGAGGCTATACACTCCAAAATTGGTACCGTTACTGGATGTTCAGGCTGATAATATAACACGGAAACACTTTCGAGCATAGTGAAGTAACTGTTTAAAGAAGCAGCACACTCAGGATTCAACTCTGGGGCCTGTGATAGAGGAATGTTCACATTAGGCCAACCATCCCACCAGGGCCTCCTGTATCACGCAGGCAGATGTCTGTGCAACCCCTTGCAGACCATTTAGAATAAAAGGGATCAGAGGCCACTCAGTATTAAATGCAAAAGAATTTTAGAAAAAGAGGAGTAGACTTCATTTCCTGATTTCTGGTTGATTTCTTTTCGGCCTATACATTCCCTCTGATACTGTTTATGTTAGCCGTATTGCTGCTCTGGCTGGCTTATTACAAATATTCATTCTTCTTGTATAAAGAAATTGGAGTGCATTGTGGAAATGATATATGTTGCTTCAGATCAGGGGAAGGCTATAAATTCCCTGTCTTCTGATGTTGTCCAGCAGTGCACAAGCTGCTATAAACCAGGACTTTGTACACTCTGTCACTGTTCTCAGGGTAAGGAGAGACTGCAGGGATAAAGGAGTGAAAAATATTGGAACTTAAGATTGAGTGATTTTTATCATGCAGTAAATGGCACTTTCCAAGAAAGCTAGTGTGAGTAGTGTGTGTGTGCAGAAAGAATGGGGTTCCTTTCTGATATGGTGGGAAGGTTATCCAATTGCCTCCATGGGCAGGGGCAAGTCCCCATGGATATGATTTTTCAGGTCTGCATGTCTGCAGAGCAGAAATCAAACACACTCTATCAGTGTTCTGTCACAGGCCCTGAGCATTGTTTAAGTTCCTAATCTGCAAAGGCAGGAGATAAGATGCTTACTGGAAAATCGTATTTAACAGAGAGTCAAATGGAAACACTTACCTCTTCCTATGACTTCATTGAAATGCACAATCAGACTATTGGGCCCAATCACTACGTGCTGGACTGCCTGGACCAGCTCTGGATTTAGAGCGCTGAGGTCAATGTGGACAGTATTCTGCAGTAATGGACTGGATATATCAGAGTCCCCGCTAGTTAGGATGGGGGACAGGTCTGTCAGAGGGTATTGCACCTGTCTGCATGATCCATTCTGAGAGGAGTTAGGAAACTGGTCTGCAAGATAAAGCAAACAGACACAACAGTGAAACTTTACTCACTGGAGCCTGCACCAGGGACAGCAAAAGGAATCAGTGGGGAAGTCTGGTCCTTAAAATTAAAGTAATGGTAGCCATGGTATTCAGGAAAGCTGGGAACAGCTTTTACAAAGGAATAGTCTGAGAAAAAAATGGTAACAAACTCAGAAAAGGTACACATAACGTACATACTTATATTTAAAAACATTTTGTCAAGTTTTCCTTTCTTTTTATTAGTCTGTGTTTACCTTGAGAACTTGTTTATCCCATTGGTTTCCTTGGACATTTCTGATTAATAACAAAAAAACTAAGCTTGAACTTTATTTTTAAATAGTCTATCCTTAAGGATCAGAAGCAGCATGGACAGTTGATGGCTTTTGGAAGAGGGAGAATCGGTTTTCTTTAAGAGTAGAAGGAGAGAACCAACTTCACAAAGTTTCCTTTTGAGATCCACATGCATATTGTGGCATGAATACCTGCATATATCATGCACACACACAAATAATAAGAAAATAAGGAAAGCTTTTTGTTGTGTGTGCTTGTGGGGACGTGCATACTGTGTGCACGTGAACAGAGGCCAGAGGTCAACACTGAATATCTTTCTTAATCATTCCCCACCTTACATTTTGAGACAGTGCTTCTAATTGGGTCTGGCAGGCAAATGAGCTCTGAGGATCTGTCCTCTCCCCACTCCTGGAACTTGGCGTTACACACACACACTAGCTACATCAGGTTGTCTTTTATATGGGTTCTGGGGATCTGAGCTCAGGTCCTCATTCTTTGTAAGCATTTTAATGGCTGAGCAGTCATCCCAGCCCAGGAAAGCTTTTTATTTATTTTTTATTATTTTTTAAAGCAATTACTTGTGAATTCCAATAACCTCAGGCTAGAACTATAAAATATAAAAATATAAATATGAAATGCTAATTCAATGTAAATTTTATTTATTCATTAAAAATTTTATTTTTATTTTATGGGTATGAATGTTTTGTCTGCAAATGTGTAAGTGCACCAATGTTCATGCAATGCTCACAGAGGCCAGAAGGGGGCATCAGATTCCTTAGAACTGGAGTCACAGATGGCTGTTAGCTGCCATGTTTGCTGGGAACCAAACTCAGTTCCTCTGGAAGAGCAGCCAGTACTCCCAACTACTGAGCTGTCTCTCTAGCCCCGTAAATCTAAATTTTAGAAGTATGCACTAGGTTTGATTTGTGCATATTGTTAAAGGCTTGGATTTCTAAAGGTGAATGGAGTCATATGGGTAATACAACAATCTCTATAGCACAAACATAACCCTCAGTAGGAGGGAACAAATGGAGAGAAACTTAAAACGCTGTGTTTAACTGCTGAAGTATTTGCTTGGATGAGCAACTTCTAACTTTTCAGTATTTTCCACTGTTTGTGATTCCTTTTATTTGTTCAATGGTAAATATTCAACCAGGGAAATGCTTGTACTTGATTCATGTCCTGTAACTTCTAAAGATAATGTCCTTGATACAATACAGACGTTTGTGTGTATGTGCACGCGTGTGTGTATGTGCGTGTGTGTGTGTGTGTGTGCAGAAAACTTTTAATGAAGCAATGTGAAATGCTCCGGCCAACCTGAGTATTATCAGGCCCGATGTTCTGCATACGAGATGATGTTTAATAGCATAAGTGAAGGTTTTTCTTGAATAAGACTCAAAATATATTTAAGTCATGGACTGTTATAGGTAAAAGCTGTGTTCCTAGAGAATGCTTCGAAGGATCCTTAATGGTATAATTCAAATATCTGGATAAAAATGTAGCATTTTCAATTTATACTTAAATAAAAATATACTGTGTAACTTAACTCTTCCTGAGTTGTTAAAGAAAGCACCACAATTTCTTAGCATTGCTCTGAAATAAGTTAAAGCTCAAATGATTTTAAAATCTTTTTTTTTTTTTTTTTTTTTTTTGTGAGACGAGGGCTTGCAGATGTTAAAATTCCAATATGATGCCTACATGGGTTTGTTTTTAAAGTGAGGGCCAGGTAATTCCTCAAGTTAACTATTTCTTTGGCAGAGGTCATTTCTTTTCTACTTGTATAAAAATCTAGGGAAACAAACAGTAAAGAGACAAAATGCCACAAACCACAGAAGTCTATGTAGAGATATTTCTCAGAAGAATAAACTAAAATATACCTTCTGGAAAAGTAGCTCGGTAGTCTACAGATTCATTTGAAACCATTTCTGTAGTTGGACTTACACTTCGGGCATTGACAAGCCTATCCAAATGAGGAGTGTGTACTCTTGCATCATAGCGGACCCGTTCACTGCCCAGATCTTGAGAGAGAGACAGAGACAGAGAGAGAGAGAGAGAGAGAGAGAGAGAGAGCACACGCTTGTTAGATTTGGCTATACAGATGCAGTAGACTTTGATCCAGTGCCCAGAACTCACAGGTTTTGTGAATGCTTATTGGACAACGTACATGTCTCTATGATAACATTAAGCTGTAATCACAATAATTTTAGGGTAGTTTCTTAAACAATAATAAAAAAATGTACCTTTAATTTGCTTTCTCTTTTTCACCCACAGGAAAAGCCCGAGTAATAACAAAAGTATTACTGATATTGAGACCACACCAACGATCAATCCTGTGAAATTCTGATCTGGTTGAACTATCACTTTTCCAAGGACAGTTGAAGAGACTGCTTGTTTCCACTAGAAACAACCAAGAAGGAAAAATTAGAAGTTGGCTCCCATAGATACAGAATATACCATACATTTGGAATCAGTTTCTCTGGGCCCCAATTAACATCTGGCTGTCATCATTCTAGAAGTGGCATTATTGCCTTCAGAGTAGTAAGAGATACGTGGATCCTCAGTGCTCCAATGCGGTAATACTGATCCCTAAAGTACTTCTGTGATATTCAGATAAGTAGAAAATAGTCTGTGATCTTGAGGAACTGAAGTTATACTGAGGGAGACAGACATAGCAACTGTTATAAAGATGTCATAGAAATATGAATAAATGAAAATTAATTATGGCCCAATTAGGGAAAATGAGGTAGACAGCAGAAAAGATTTCCATAACAGGCAAATAGTCATTGAAGGATAATAAAGTCTTAGAATATCTTTACTCAGTTTTGATACATAGAAGAAATCTTTGTGGTTCTTTCCAGTTCTAATGTTTGTGATTTTTCTAGGATTAATGGTCATTCTGAAATTCCAACTCTGATCTCTAGATACAGTCTCAGACTTTGTAATTCTTTTGTATATTTCCATTTCTTAACTTGTTAAGAGGACTTCAGGAAACCTTTAAAAACCACTTATTCTTGGGGAAGCATAAATGTTATATGCACAGTGAGATATTACTCATTTATGAGAAAGAATGAACCTTAAAATATCTGTTATGTTAGTGAACCAGATGCCAAAGGCCACATGTCATCTGATTTCACTTACACAACATTTCTAGGTTATCAAATTCATAGAGAAATAGATGAGAGGTGACAGGGGCTGTCACAGAGGAGGGTGTGGCATTATTAGTTAGCTTCTGTTAGGGTGCTGAAAAGCCTTCTGAATTATACAGCAGTCATGGTTACACACATTATGAATGCAATTCATACCCCTGAATTGTACATTTAAAATGGTTGAAAAGGCAAATTTTATCCTGTATGTATGTGTTACTACAATTTAAAAAAATAATGCAAGATATCAAACCTATTAATTTGTATACTTTAAATGGTAAATTATGTGGAATGTGAACTATCTTACAACAAACTAGTAAAAAATAATGAAGAAATCATTCTGGTTTGAGATTATCTGATTTGGTTGTCTATATAAAAGAAGGTACTACAAAACAATTGGACCCCCACTTTACTCTGCCCGGTAGATATGCCTCCTTTCACTTGGAGGGTTCCATGCATCTGTGGTTGCTGATGTAAGCAAGGGGACACTGATTTTGGTTTCCTAACTTGGTGAAAAGTGGAAGAAGGGACAATTTTATATGTGTTCTACTTTCTTTTAAAAATGATGGCACATTTTGGTAAGAGTGTGGCATGATGGAGAAACAGTGTGGGTAAAAGATTTTTGAGATTTACTCTTCTAACCCTGAGAAAGAGACAGTGTGATTAAAAGAAAAAAAAAAAAACTCATTCTTTCTCAAATCACGACTTGGCGTTGAGGCTGAACTGATGAGCCAAAGCCAACATACAAATGAGCTTTAATGATTTATTTTAAGCCTACGAGTGACATAATTACATTGGCACCCTTATTTACATCATGAGAGGCAAGCAGGAACCCACCTCTATATTTAGCTCGCTGTTCAACTTCAGCAGGTCACTGGGGACTGTACATAAAACGGCTTCAGCATGAGAGTGTATATTCTCACAGCTCTTATTTCCAACTGTTAACACTTCACCTTTGACAGCTTCAGGGTCAATATCATTTCCCTTGAAGGAAAAGAGAAAACAAAACAAAACAAACAAAATGGTCATTAACACTTCACAGTTCTGTAGGAATGCTAAGAATTTTGAAGGAATACCAACATACTGTAAATGCAGACCAGGATGTTTCCCAAGGCATCTGATTTTTAAGCCCCTTCAGTTTCACAGGAGTTGGGCTAGTTGAAAGAGTTTGGCCATCTCAGGGCACTAACAAAGCAGGAGTGTTAAGATAAGGTTGTTCTATCAGATTGGAGTTTAGAGAGTATGACAGTTATGCACAATCATCATCTTACTGTCTTCAAGGCAGAGTATGGATGTTTGGCCAAAAGAAAGCAGTTCAGAGTCTAGTAGCTTAGCAATGGCTACACTGCCTACCACGGACTTTTCCAATGATTCACTTTGAGAATCACACTGAAAGCTTCCAAATTACCAATGCCCGAGGTCCCATCTCCCGAGAGCCGATGGAACTGCTGTGTCAATACATTCCTTTGCTGTTTGACTAGGGCAGTTTCTTTTCATACTTGCACATTTGACTCGTGTACATAAGCAAATTCATTTCAAAGAAATTCCCACAAGATGCTGTTAGGAACTGAGAGTACAATTACATTATTTTGAACAATTATATAGTTACATGAGGATTTTAAAAAATGACTCAATTTGACATAGTTAACTTGAGCTACCATGAGGAATGCTTAAAACATCAGTGTTTTATTGAAGAAACTGATCATTAGCCTTGGGAAAGAAGTACAACATGAAAACAATTTCTCCTATCAAGACTTAATGAGTAGTTATTTATTAAACAGACTACTACTTGGAGGAGAGAGCTATCAAAACCTATTACTATTTTTTTTCAATGGACGAAGAGCAGTTAGTAATAACAACAGCCCTGCAACTTTGTTTTTTATACTCTTGCACAGTCAGCAAATTCTTCTCTCCTACAGCATCTCATGGATTTCAACAGACTGATAGGTCAGATATTATTCTGGGGACAGGAATATCTGGAAGAAGGTACTTCTTTAGAATCTAAGGAACTATGAAAGAAATAAATGTGGACAAACCCAGCCTTGTGATATTTCCAGAGGGGGTAGGAGCAATCTATTGATCCAGGTCAGCCACAGAGGGGAATTCAACAGAGAAGCACATAAATCTCACAGGTCACTTTGGGGCTTGAAATGACAACTTGTTGGTTAGGTCTGGGGAGGCTGCAGCCCTTCCTCACATGCCAGAGGGAATTCAGAGAATGACAGAGAAAAGAGATTAAAGAGCTAGAGGGCTTGATTTATGAGAGAAAGACTAACATGTGCCTCACCGGCTTAGAAAATAGCTACGGGTGGGGGAGGGAGGACCACACTGTTTCCATTTCCAGAACTCATTCTTTTAGGCTCAGGATCTCCCTGGACCTTAAAATGGAAAAAAATATACAGCTGAAGGGCTGAATTCTTTTTTAGCCATATCCACCAAGGAACGCACAATGAGCACTGATTTACGGAATACACATTACTATCAGCACTGTATATGCAATTACTTCTAAAAGCCAGAAAATACAGAAAAGTACAGTTATCACAAGAGCAATCCTGGCAGCCTGTGACTATGTAAAAGGAACCAATATCAAAGCAGGAATAATAAACATAGATGTAATTTATTCTTTGTCATTTAAAGTAAATGTAGCTTTATTGAGTTGTGGAAAATGCTTCAAACTTTTCCTATTGATTATCAACTATTATTAAGTAGAAGAACACATTAATGAAATCAGCTCAGTTCTACAGGTGTTAAAATGACAAAACGTGTGCTTATAAATAAGAGGATATAAGAGAGAGAACTTCCTGGTCTTCAAACCTTTACACATATAGAACAGTTTAGAGTTATAATTATCTCATTTAAAAAATTATTTATTTTCATTTTTTTTGTGCATGAGTGTAGTTGCACCCGTGTCATGCACTGCCCACAGAGGGTCAGAAGAGGCATCAGATCCCCTGGAACTGGAGTTATGAACAGTTGTTAGCTGCCATGTGGTTGCTGGGATTCAAGCCTGGGTTTTCTGCAAGAACAGCCAGTGCTCTTAACCACTGAGCCGTCTCTCCAGCCCGATCTCATTTTTATTCTGTAAAGCCCTTACAAAGCCCCCCCTCCGCCCATTTAAGTGTTGTTCTCATTCCTGCTTTGTATGTAAAGAACTAAGGTTCAAGAAGGGACTAAGCTCCACAGCAAATCAAATTTTACTTGGTAAAAAAATCTTCTTATACATATTTAGTGTGTGTCAGACCCAGGTCTAGTTACAGAGAATTTAAGAAGGAACAAGAACTTCCTCCTTCCGCTCTGATATCAAAACAAAAACCAATGGCTGCCTGTGTTCTTTTCCTTCCAGATCAGTCATAATATGTTCAGGATTCAGACCTGGGCATGGTAAGTGTTTGAGACGGTTAAATAGCAGAGTAGATGACAGTAAAAGTGGGTAGGATATGTAAAAAGGCATTCAAATTGAAAACGTTCTGCAAGTGATCGCACCCAAGTGGCCAGAAAAAGAGTCTCAGCCAGAGAAAGCAGTGAAGTGCAGGATGGTGACAGGACCCAGCCAGGCAGTGAGACAAGTGGGCACAGAACACCGTGAGTTGATGGTGGGAGGGGTTACAGTTCACCTACAGGATATGAGACACTCTGCATAGAATCCAGGCCAAAGATCTGTCTTAGAAAGCTTCAAAACAGCTACATAAGATCTCTATAAGGAACTGAGGAAAAGCTAGGTAGAGCAAAATTCAGTGAATTTCTTCTCTGGCTGCTTGGGGATCTTTATTATTTCTTTACTTAGAGAACCTTACTACAGAACCACAACACAAGTACTATGTATGTGCCTGGGTTTTATACGTATATATATATATATATATATATAATGTATGTATATATATCTTATTCACAGACTGCTGATCAATATGTACAGCATAGGGAACTAGTATTTGAGAGTAAAACATGAGCACAATGTACAAGAGTAAATCTGGATGCTGGGCCAGATGATCTAAGAAAGGAATCCTTCTACTTGGAGGGAGAATCTGGTCTCATGGTAGTTGTGATGGAGATTTGTCTAAAGTAAATTAGTCAGAGGAAGGAAGAAGCCAATCTCTAGCTGGTCCTGGGCAACAGGAGGATTGAACTGACTCAGAATAATCCTTCCTTCTAGATCCTTTTAGTGTCTAGTCAGTGATGTCTGGCCTTTCCTTGAGTTCTCACATGTGTTCTTGTGTTCATAGAGTCAAATCCAAGTCCCTGATCTTTTCTTTGGTCCATCCTCCTGCCCCGTCTCCCTGTTTGAGCTTAGTTTTCCAGAATGGACTTTTGAAGAGTGTCTGTTGCCTACATGTGCCTACGTGCTCCAGGATATTACAAACCCTCAGGACAAGGCAGTCATAGGCGGTGCTTACTGCAGGGCTAAATACTGTATGCCTCTCCTTTCCATGAACTATACCCATGCACAAAAAATCTGACAACTGAGGGAAAACAAGGTTTCTTTACAGGAGTTTTAGATGTTTGTAAAAAGTTTAGAGCTGAGCTGGAGAGATGGCTCAGTAGTTAAAAGTGCCTAACGCTCTTCCCGAGGATCTGAGTATGATTCCTGACCCCTATGCTGGGAGGTTTACAAACACTTGTAACTCCTGCTCCAGGGAATCTGATGCCCTCTTCTGGACTGTGCAGGCACCTGCTCTCATATGCACTTAGCCACACACACACACACACACACACACACACACACACACACAATTTAAAATAAAACAAATCTTTAAAAATAGTTTAATTTTACTTAAAGAACTATATAGGTATCTATATACTATAGGACAGAAAATGTCTCTATTATGAAGAGTATTTTGGTATTCATTAAATGGAAGTTACTGTGAGAAACATTGCAATTCAGTGCACAGAATTTGAACTCAAGAAGCTTAAATGTAAACCTTAGTTCTGTTGTTTGTTCCCAAGGGGATTCCAAGGCAAGTAAGCCAATCTTTCTAAATCTGTTTATTTATAAAATGGGGACAATATTGACTGACCTCCCAACCTGAAACGTCCATGTAAAATTTAAATGGAATAGTATACACCATAAAACTTGTGTTACAACAGGGTAACTGCATATGCGAACTCACAATGGCGGTAACAGCATGCATAAGACCTGCTCAAACCAGACAAAATCCCAGCAGGAGTCAGGAGGAGGGCACGGAATCACCTCCATCTGAGGAGCAAATGGCAACTGATAGGTGCTGGGAAAGGGAGAGTCCGTCTTCTTTAAGAGTGTGGCCCCTGGTAGGTCGATCATGCTCCAGTGGGTGGTCACACACCCAAGAAAGCACAAATTGGACTTCATGGGTTTTAAAAAGAACGAGGACACAAAGTTGGATGGGCAGGGGAGGCCGTTGGAGTTTAGGGACAGGGATATGATCAAAATACATTGTATGAAATTGTCAAAGAATAAAAATATTTTAAAAAGTATTTTATTTTAATTTATGTGTCTTAGTGCATTGTCTGCATGTGTGTAAGTGCACCTGTACCATGCAATGCCCATGGAGATCAGAAGAGGGGGTTGGATGCCCTGGAACTGGAATTATGGATGGTAGTTAGTTGCTATGTGGGTGCTGGGAACCGAACCCTGGTTCTCTGCAAGAGCAGCCAGTGCTCTTAACTGCTGAGCCACCTCTCCAGCCCCAGTGAAAAATACCTTTTAAAACTTGGGTTGACTGTAAAATTGCTCATAAATGTGAGCCACTGCTGACAGGCACAGGATGCCCTGCCGCACACTCCCGGGGATGTGGACTTCTGATGACTATGTTCCACAAGTGTTCCTGGTGGACTTGACTACCCCTTACATCTATGAGGATCGTCTGTTATTCTGATAAACGACCAGTCTTTGGTCACTGTCATGTTCTTGTGCCCTGAACTTGGCTAACCCTTTTGCTCAGTGACCAGCCAACTTGTTCCTGAGGCAGCGCCTACCAGTGCAGCTGAAAACTATCACAATACTTTAAAAAAAATTATTTATTTTTATTTGATGTATATGAGCGTTTTGCCTACTTTTATGTAAGTGCACTACATGTGTGCAGGCTAGAAGAGGGAGTTGGATCCTCTGGAACTAGTTATGGAGGGTTGTTAGCAGTCATGTGGGTGCTGGATACTGAATCCAGACCCTCTGTAAGAGCAGCCAGTGCTCTTAACCGATGAGTCCGTCTCTCCGGCCTCAACCCCAGGAATTCTTACAGGTGTAGCTGGTGAGGAATGAGACCTCCTCCTGACACGCTAAATGCATGATTCTCCATACTCTTTCTTCTTTTTAAAACAACAACGAAAGTCTCAAAAACAAGTTCTTATGATGTAGCCCAGGCACCCAGGCATGGAAGTCCTTCTCCTATCACAGCTACCCAAAGTGCTGGGCTGCACCACCCCTTATCATCGATTGCCTTTCTCCTTTCCCTTTTTACAGCGCTGGGGACTGAACCCGAGGTCTTGAGCATGCTAGAGGAGACTGAGCACATCCCTAGCAACATGGCACTTTTCCTGAGGGGAGACAAACAGACTTTGTCCTCATGTTTTGAATGGCACTGGAATAAACACAAGAAATTCTTTTGATAAAAATACTCGCCTGCATGTCCAGAAGAGGCCTTCCCTTTTCTGTTTCTCTTTTCATGCTTTTTGTTTTTCTTCATTTCTGCCTTAAGAGAGGCAGAAGTTTCAAAGTGATCAATTTTAAGAAAGTGGTAAAGGATGAAACCGCTGCCCCAATAAATACCCTCATCCACCTTAGATTTCCTTTTTGACTTACAGGAAATGGAGTGTGGGAAAAGAGTGAATCAAGATATTAAAGCAATTGCCCTTAACAGTCCTACCTCACTGCTATTGCTCTGTGACATGCAGGTGCCACAGACTTGTTAGAGAAAACGAGTAAACTTTATATAGTCAGGAAAAGGGAGTGCATTGTGCCTGTCTCCAGGGAGGCTTGGGCCGTGTTGGAAATCCCATTAATAGAGTGAGTGTAATGTCAAGTCACGTTTCTCTTGGTCCAACAGTTTTGTAGGACATTGATTAACAAGTGTTTAATTTATAGAGAAAGGAGTTTTCTCTTCCATCCAATACTATTTGGAAGGGTAAAGAACCACTTATCTCTCATCTGTCCATCATAGACACAGGAACAGAAAAAGAGTTTCTTTGGGCATAAAACTATTTGCATACAAACTTCTGTTTTCACCAAGAAAAACCAAATGGAATCTTTTAAACAGCAAAGACAATAATTGTTGAAAGCAAAAGGTCACACTAGATTAGTTTTATTGGGGGGGAGGGGAAGGGAAGTGATAAAAGCTCTTTCTCTTTTTCTAAAACCAATTAAAGAAGTAGATGAAAGAACTTTGGTGTGGTAAACACGCGGTTCACTGAAGCAGGCTTCCATTTAATTTCATGCTGGGTTTACTTAATTGTTGTACAAAATTCAATGGTGGTGCTAGTAAACTCAGTGAGTGTGAACATGCGCATGCATTGGCTCAGAGATTAAAATCTCCCAGAAAATGCAGAAACATCTCAGATGGAGATGGCCAACAGCAACTGTTACCGCATCTACCTCAGGGCACTGCTTCTGCCTTGTGTGTGCTCACATTTACACTCAGATGCTCTTTCAGGAGAGAACATTCTCAAGGTCTGAAACACCAGGTTGAACGTTAAATACTTTGTTATTTCTACCGACTGGAATATGGATATGAAAATCTTGACCATTTTGCCTACTTCTCATTATTTGAAGTCAAAATGACTGAAATGACATCAGAGAGCAAACTTTGGTGGTTCGGCTGTTCTTGTGTTCTGCTGTTTCCACATTTCTCAGACTAGGCAGTCTCCCTGGGCTTCAGTGATTTCTGTTTGCAACAGGTTGGCTTAGAAAAGGTGCTCTGTTATTTTGTATTAAATAATTTCTAGAGGTTAATCGTAAAATGATGAAAATTTATATGTATTTATAAATCAGCTTAGAATCGATCACACCCACGGGAGGGCAAGAAAGCTCGGATGGCTTTTGGTGCAAACCTTGATGACCTGCATTAAATCCCGAGTCCATGTAAAAGCCTGGATGGTGTGGTGCACATCTGTAATTCTAGCACTCCTATGAGATGAGATGCAGAGGCAGGAGAATCCCTCAGAAACTCATGGGCCAGCTCACCTGGAGTGGCAGAATCAATGAGGAGACCTCTCTCCACAGGAGGAAGCTTATGCCTGGTACTGTAAATTTGGCGGAGCATCCATGTTTGGGGAGCTCACAGGTTAACCTATTACTATTATTTTGCCAAATGCACATACCATCAAACTACCTTCTAAATTCATATCTCTCTACCCAGAGATTAGCGTAGCTCTCAAAACTCATCAGAGAACTTCCTTGGTGCAGTAGGCTGTGGTTAACGCCAAAGTGCAGAGAATAAAAGATTGTGGAATACTCAGCCACAAATGGGACATTCATATCACACTCCCTCCCCACCGAAGCTTAGGGATAGAGGAAGAGATAACAGAAAGATTGTAAGAGTTAGAGGTTGGGAGGACTGGAGCGAAACTGTCTTCTAGACCTGAGAGGACCACTGCACTCATGAACTAACAGCAAAGGTGCAATTGTAGCTGCCTGCAAAAAAGACCTGTGCACTGTTGAACCTGTCAGCATCTAGCAGGGAGTGGGGAGGGGCTCATGAGCCCCCACCTCTAACTAAGGAGCTATTCGCAGCTAGCTGCTGGCCACTGGAGGAAGGAGTATCATTTTCTTTAAGGGTGTGGTTGCTGGTAGCTCAACCACGGTCACAACCTCCAGTGATGGCCCCATACTCACGAGGACACATACAACATAAATTGAACTTGATGGGCTATAAAAAAAGAAACAAAGTTGGGAGGGGGTGGATCTTGGAGGAGTTAGAGGGAGGGTGGGGAGTGAATATGACCAAAATACATTGTATGCATGCTTGAAATTCTCAAAGAATTCATAAACATATTATATATATATATATGTATATATATATATATAAATATAAATAAAGAGATACCTTCCTCAAAAGAGAAAAACTAACTCTCCAAAGTTGTCCTCTGATGTCTACATGTGTGCTGTGGCATGCATGCTCCCATACTCACATATACACATCATCTACACTGTACTCCACCACACACACCACACAAAAACCAAAGAATTGACCACACATAAGAAAACTTCACATATTACAAGGAAACATGAAACTACAACTGATGTATCTACTGTCATGGACCTTGCTGCTTATAGTAAAACAAACACATTTGGACAAAGCATCCAGGGACAAGTATAACATTACCAGGGCAGTATCACAGGGAGCTTGTTTGATAGATTTATGCCCACCAGCATTTGTTACTTTTTAATATATACATAAGAAAGAGGCCTTAAATGTTTCTCTAAAGAGTAATGCACTTATCTTTTAATCTTATGCCCCAAAGATTTGTTTTTCAGAGCTTTGATATTTGCTGATCTAAAATAAGATACGAGGACCAAGTACAATACTTCTATTCAAATAGCTACGCAGTCAACGAAGTTCAAGTTCATTTAAGAAAAGTTTTTTTTAAGCGATTCCTACCTTAATTTCTAATACATTTTCATTGCCCATTGAGATCATCACTGGCTTTTCAAAAGGCTTAAACACAGGATTATGGACATAAATGAGATCAAAGCGTTTGGAAAAGAGCCCGTCCAACATGAAAAAGGCTTTGGTCTTCAGGGGCAATTGCAGATCCAGCTGTTGCAGTGAAGGAGTGGTGCAGCAGATGATCTCCGAATTAGAGCGATGCTGACACGCCTAGAGGAAGACACGGTTACTGTCAGTGGGACTCAGCCTGGCACCATCTACACAACGCTGGCAGTTCACGGCTTCAGACTCAACTAAAAGCACATTCGTTGTCAAAAGTGTTCCACATGTAACTTCTTAATGTTGAATTACACATTTCTGGAAACATGATAGCGGTCCACTTTTCCAAAGAACTCTGTAGTCACAGGAACACAGCTTCACTTGCTTGGAATAAGCTACACTGACATAGCCGCACCCAGGCCTCATTGCATCATGTAACTTTCCATAGGACAATGGGACTGTGTCTTGGAGGAATGTCTCCTCATTTTGTGAGGCAGCTATGGGACGGCAGGAGCCCGACTTTGTGGAGTTAGCAGTTCGTGGTTCAGATCCCACATTCAAGCTGTGAGAACTGAGGCTAAGCCCTTACTAGGAAACTCAGTTTCCTCATTTAGTACTCATAATGACACTATTCTTCACAATGTGGGATACTTATGGTAAGGTGCTTTGTAAACTGCTGAACTCCATGTGTTCAACTGCACAGCTAACAATGTTTAGGGGATCTCAGCGTGTTTAAACTGTTAAGTGTTGAGTGCTAAAAATCTTTACAAAGTCAGGTTCATTTAATGCTCCTAGCGTCCTCCAGGTAAGCCCAATGTTATCCATCTTATGGATGAGGTCATGGGCCTGGAAGCTGTATTTCGTGCAATCTGGTCGCACAGCAGAGTAGGGTGCTCATATCCAAGGCCATCAGCATCAATACTCAATATCTTAATCCCCGTGTCATACTTCTCGTTCACTATACAGCCTCCCCAAATAACACTGTTTTACAAAGGCTCTGCTATTATTATTTCATGCCCTTTCATCTCTCATCCCAAATCTCCTCTTTGAAATTCTGATTTATGGAATTTTGGAAAATGCAGTTTCCTCTTGATTGTACTGAGACTAAAACCAGAAACACAAAGTGGTATATTCAAGGTTGAGTGGTTGCGTTTCTCCGCCAAGGAAAAGACAAACAAGCAACAACATCCCTTAGATTTCCTTTTCTTTGACAAGTATAGTTGGAGATAAAACAATTACTTATGCCCACAATAGCAATAGACCTCAGGATATACATAAAAAGCACAGAATTGGCTGCTTGATATTTCTTCTTTATATAGTTTAAAAAGTTGTTTTATATTTTAAAACTGCATATTGGAATAAAATAAAACTAAGAGATAAAATATGAATAAAATATGACACTATCTCGTTTTATGCCAAATTTACTGTGACAATGCTAAAACCTATTTATTTATTCTTATCACATTGATATTACTACTGCCATAATAATTCTCTGTACAGTAACAAGAACCTCAGAACTACAAAATAAACTGCAGGATTCTGAGACACAATATGCACTAACAAATTAATATTTATTTTGTTAAGAAGGCAATTATTTCTACTTTAAATGCTTTACATTTGTTGGACTTAAAATTATTGTGGCTGGATCCATATAACTAAATCAGAGCTGACCATGGCTTTTATTTGTTAAATAATAAATGGATTCAATTCATCATGGTCAACTTCGAATTCTATAGGCAAACAGGGAACAGGGAAGAAGCACATATCTCTTTATGAGGCAATGTTCACAAATAACTCAACGAACAGCAAAATAGTAAAGAGTAAAAGAGATTCCCTAGGTTCTTTACTCCTGTCCAATTCTACTTCAGTTTTACTGTATTTTGTGTTTGTGGCTCCAACAATAGAAGTTTCTATTTCCAGATATGTAAGCAGCTAAGACTTTTATCTTCAGTCAGTTTGATTCTTCCTTGGTATATGTATCATTTGTATTGGACACCTGGAGGATCGCTAACAAAATTTGATTATAAGTAAATAATTGAGGCAAGAGTTGTTCCCTATGTGTCATCTTTTGGCAAGGGAGATGAAAGCAAGCTCAGTCATTATTTTAATAATGAAGACTTGATCTTCATTAAACGATTTCTCAGACTTCAACTCTAGAAAGTCACATGCCAACACCAAAAAAGATCACTGTTATTTTTACTTAGTTAAAGAAAAATCCCACCTTGGTTGTGGAGAACGGATGTCTCCTAAATTAATAGCAGTGGTATTTTAACTTTGTTTGTGGCCATGTATGGGGACTGGCTTCAAGACCCTTTACTTCCTGCTGTGACTCCCTGGAGTACCATCTCTTGGGAATATGATGAGAATCTAATAATACTCGTTAGAAGAGATGTGATGTGGATGATTGAGAAGGTCAAGAGAAATCCCATTTGAGATGACCTTATTGTTTGGTGATTTAGCTTGACATTTTTAGCTCCAAATTGCTTTTTGTAATTAAAGAACACAGTGGCTTTGGTCTTCAAGAAATATTGGATGGGGAATTTCAAAGAAAGTGCTATAATATAATTTAATCTATCAGCTGCCCAATCAAGACTGTGTGTGTGAGAAAGAGCACTTAGAATCTTAATTTTAAGTTGAGTGCCTATGTCCAACTAGATTGTGGCATTTAATAGCAGAAAAAATCTGTCAACAAAATGAATAGACTCTTTGGACATAATTCCAGCATTTCTGAAGTCTATGTTAAAGTTACTGGTGGTTTGTTTACTTGTTTTGGCTTTTTGAAAACAGGATTTCACATAACCCAGTCTGATCTTGAACTTGCTATATAGCTGGGGATGACCTTGAACTCCTGATCTTCCTGCTTCTACCTTCTAAATGTTGTCATTACAAGCATGCACCACCAAGACCAGCCTAAAGCTACCATTTTAATGTGATCTACTGAAGGTTTAGAGCACAAAATGGACCCATCACTTTAAGGAATCAATTAAATTATAGTTGACCTTGCAAATAAAATAAGGAAAGGTAGAGAAATGAAAAATATTGTCCACATTTAGGACATAACATAGTTGAATCCTCTCTCTCTTGTCAGTCAACAGTAAGTGCTTTGTTAGCATTTGATAATGTGCTAATACAGACACGACACGAAGAGTGGAAAAGGCTAGAAGAAAGCTTGAATGTGTACTGTTTTAGAAGGGGAAGGATGTTGCATGATCACAGGGCCATTGTGCAAGATATAGAAGGGCAGAGGAGAGTACTGTGATTTGTGTTTGTGCCACTTGTCCTGGCAAATGCTGCCTCAAGCTGAGACCTTATTACGTGTGTGTGTGTGTGTGTGTGTGTGTGTGTGTGTGTTTACAATGTCAGCTCAGGATTATACATCATTTTAGTTGTTGAATAAAAAAACACTATTTGACCTATGCTGGGAAGAAGATTACCTGTGACTGTCACTGAAAAACGAAGTGCCCCTGCACCCTGAAAAGGGGCGGCAGAGGCAGCGCTGAGCAGAACCACCCTCCAAGGACTCACCACCGTGTAGTTCCTCCCTGCTTCGTGCACATTTATTACCAGCTTTGCGACGCTGACTGAATTCAGGTTTTTTCCAGTACCCGTTATTGTGCTTCCACCACTGGCAAGATAAAATAGAAAAATGGGACTACTGAGTGGTTCTGCACGGAGTACTTAGAGGTTCAGGCTTACTAGATGCAATGATAACCTGTTAGAGGATCAGGCAGAGACAAACAGAAGTTCAGGCCTAACTCTGCTCTGGAAACTCGAAAATATTTATTTTTAATTTGTATTTCATAAATACAAATGTCTTGGTATTTTTATTGACCAAATATAGATTTTTTTTCCCTCTCTGAAAAAAATACAAAGAAAAACGTGCAGGCCTATTATTGCTAGACTGATAAAATTAATGGACACAGGACAGACTGAACTGAGTCCAAGGAGACACTGGCTGAAGTGGAGTGGCTGTGTGAAGCCAGCCAAAACCACACTAACAGAATATGGAGTAACAGAGAGGCGATTCGGCCGTCATGCACTGTGGCTCAGTGGAGAACTGACAGGCACGGAGGTGCAGACACGCTATGGTACCATTTCAACTGTGTTTCCTTAGTTTGTTTAAAGCATAATAAGATAGGATGAAATGCTTTTTGGCATGAGGTAGCAATGATAAAGTCGAACTGTCCCCAGAACCTAAATGTAGTTTCCTACTGAATTGGAAAGGTGCCTTCAAAAGAAACGCAACAGCATCTAAGCCAGGGATAAAAATGCAGTCTTCTTGGTTATTCTACAGCCAAATCATCCTTCTGTTCATTCTTTTCTTATGCTTATCAGAAACTTATACTTACCTAACAAAAGATTTGGTCGGGTGGATTTCATAAACAATGGGGTCTTCACGGTAACTGAAGATGCTTGTTTCTCGATTAGCTAAGTCAATTTTCAACTTAACTGGAAACTCAGCAGAGATAGTTTGGGCTGGGGTATAACATTCAAGAATACTATTTGACACACTGAAGAAAAAAAGAGGAACAGATAAAAAGCGGATATTAGTTATTAGTGATATACATAATTTACAATTCTAACCATAAATCAAATATAGCACAATGACTGCTAAGGGGGAATTTCCTGAGGAGGTCTAGAAGAAAAAGCACTTTATAGTGTAGGTTGTTTACATTTGACTAGATCCCAAACTTAGCCGTGTTGCTGAAAGGCCATCCTTGACTTCAAAACATCTGGCGGTCAAGCAACCTTCAAAGTACATTTGGCACTTGAGTAAACAGCTCTTTCAACTAAAAAGGAGAAATACAACCTCCTTCCAAACCTAATCTCATCCATTTCTTCCCTACCAGTGACTTTTTCTAGTTTTCAATTGTGAGACATGCTTATTTTGCTGTGCTGCACGTGACCAGAGCCTCAAACTCATTGTATAACTACGTAAAATTTATCACAATAAAAGGGTGAATGGCAAGATGAAACTCAGAAGGAGGATTAACCAATAAAAAGGGAAGGGTACAGAGATCAGTAGAAGGGGAAGGAGAGAATCTCATATGTATGTAGAAGCTTGATTTGTTAGGTACAGGTGTTAATTCAACCTGGCAGATACAGAAACAGAAACTGACCTTTTTAATGTACATGTTTTCCCACCAATCGAAATGTGTCTAGAATTCCCACTGTTTAGGTACTTTCCAGTTAGAGTGAGTAATGTGCCTCCAGCCTGAGGACCATAACTTGGAGAGATACTTGTTATCACAGGATCCTGAATGGATGGCAAAAACAAAGCATCATCATTCAAGGTAGAGGACATAAAAACCAAGCATCCTGCTTCATGCAGAGAGTAGCTCTTAGACTTACAACGTAGGAAAATGTACTGTGTTGCGTTGTTCCTCGGCTGTTTGAAATAACTATGGACATATTGAAGTGCTCACTCATCACAGGACCAACTGTGCATTTCAACCTGAAGCAAAGGAGAGTTTAATTATTTTACAAATCTACACTCATTTTCTGGTTTGGCTGCTTGTTGTATGAGATACTAACTCCAAATTGTGAGCTGATGACTCTGAGCAGCAAGAAGTTCCATGGAAGCATTATGGCTGAAAATGACATAATTCTAGTGTTTGAACTATTATGCTAAACTTTATATTGACTGTATTAGGAACCTTTAGATCTCATCATCACATGATATCTTAAGCATATAAAATTATGTGGATAAGGTCTGGCACACTTAAGATTAAGAAATGGTTAACTCAGTAGCATGTGAAGCAATGTCCTAGCTATGAATGAATCAAATCTCCTCATCAAAGTATGCCAACAGCTATAATCTCTATGATTATAGTTTGCACATTGTTTATTTAAACTACTTAAATAATAATAAAAGTGTACAGGTTTCCCATAGAATGAAGATGATGATCATTATTATTGTTATTGTAGGGGGAGGGGTAGGATTAATTCAAGTATGCAGGTGGAAGCCAGAGGTCAACCTTTGGTGTTGTTCCTCAAAAGCCATCTACCTGAGATTGAGACAGGACCGCTCACTGGGACCTGTAGCTCACTGATTGGCTAGACACTCTCCCAGCAAGCCCTAGGGATCCTCCTGTCTCTGCCTCCCCGGGACTGGGATTATAAGTATGTGCTACCACACTCAGCTTTACAGATGGGTGTGAGAGATTGAAGTCAGGACCTCATACCTGTGTGACAAGCAACTGAGCCATCTCATCGGCCCCCACCCTAGAGCTATTTTTGAATCAGAAATCTTGTAATTCTGAGAAAGTTTAAATATAATTTGTCTTACCAAGTAACTTCTAGATAGATAGAATGAATTATGTTTTACTTTTACAGATACTAATTTACATTTCAATAATTAAGAGTTTTGGAGAGGAAGGGACATTTCTAGAGCGGACTGGTTTTGTTTTGGGGCTAGCAAGCATGATATTCATTGATGTTTGGTTCCATTAAAATGAATACAGTAAGATCTTTTATAACCCAGGAATGAAATTGATTAGATATAAACTAACTACTCTATAGAATAGGTTTAACCACAAAGATTCAACCATGAAAACTTTAGTTGTTGTTACTATAGCACAATCATTTCTGGATTATGTGTTCTCTATGAAATTCAGGGTTTTTAGAAAGTATATGCAGATTACAGTGGAAGAAGCACAGGCCTCAGATGAGAGACCTGCCTTAGAGGGGTTGTCGGCTCTTACCAATGGCTCATTTTTGCTAAGCTAACTCCAGCTCTCTGAATTTCAGGTACCTCTTTTGTAAGGCAAGAGTGATACCAACACCCAAGAATTGGGGTATGGTCCATGAAATACAACCCACATGGCGCAGGGCCAGTGAATATTAGCCAAATAGAAATATAAGTTCATCCAAAATGAGTGCCAAAAAATGTGATTGAGTAGATTTTGAAGAGAGAATCTATATTGAGCTGTTTACTGGAAGATGACAGTTGAAGACTTTGAAGAGGGAGGGTCACTTTTCGGATTACCCGTATAATTTCTGAAGGGTTTTACCTTAGTAGCTCCTGGGCTGGCAAGAAGGCTCAGTGGGCAAAAGCGATGGTCAGACCTGAATTTGAGCCCTGGGAAGAACCAACTTCCAAAAGCTGTCCTCTGATTTCTGTGTGCCATGGTACATGCACAACTGCACTCACATATACCACACGCACATGCAGACACAGCACAAATACAACCAAAAATTCCACTCCAACTCCGTGTAAAAAAAGATTAAAACAAACTAGCCGACCAAAAGAAAAAAATAACTGCTGGATGCTGGATTATCCTTTTCTTCACCTAGGTCAAGTCACCTTTCTCTTTCTTTAGTCCCTGTGAGCTAATGAGATTACAGAACAAACCAGACAAATCTTCAAATATTATGACATGTCAAGACCCTTATTCATTCATGAATGAGCATTTTTGAGCAATTTTCTATTTTTACAAACACTGATTGAAAACAAAGGCCATCTTGAAGCCGGCCCAGTCGGGCATACGGAGCGCCTTACGTATTTGCCGTGCTCTCACTTAAGGACAAGGTGCAGCTTTCATTGCCAAGGAGAACTCTGGTCTTCTTTAAGTCAAATTTATTATTCTTCTTGAATCCGAAGTCCCAGCCACATATGGTCAGCACTGTCCCTCCTTCAAGGGGCGCACTAGTGGGGAAAACCTACAAAGACAACACAGAACTTTGAAGACAATATCCAGCATGTTTTGGAAAACAAACAAAAGCAAACAAACATATTGCTTTTGAAAAATATTTTTCATATATTGTAAATTTTCTGTGTATGTGCACATGTTTAAGTGAGTGTCTGCCAAGTGTGTGCCAGGCCCACAATGCCCAGAAGATGACATCAGATCCTTGGAGTTGGACTTCCAGGTGGCTGTCAGCCACCTGATGTAGGTTCTGGAAATTGAACTCAGGTTCATTGGAAGCACTCTTGATGGCTAAGCCGTTTCCCTAGCCCTAAACTATGTATTTTTAAACAGCTCAAAATTCGTCCACTCAGCCATAATCCAGTAAAAATCAATTTTTTCTTAAAGTAAAAACCTTATGAATTCCTGAGCCAGGTGGAATGGACGTGAAAAATACCTGACATGCTGGTGAAATGCTGCTTCCAGGAGCTCCAGACATGGGACCAAGAAGAGGCAGCCTGGGTGGGACTGAGGGATCCTTGGGTGAACTCACATTCTAGGCTCTGTGGGGAGGGGCAGGCACACCTGGGGTCCAGACTCTTGCTATCTTGTAACTTTGAGGGTAACTCCTTCAGGGTCCTCCATACTAAACAGATCCAAACTCCTTCTTGGGGTCTATAAACCAAGACCCAATATATATATACCCTCTGTGCCCACATGGGAGTGTGCCACATGCTTGCTGCTATGGTATTCTCCACCCAAAGAAGAAATACACAATAAAAAGACTTCTTTAATAGTCACTGCTTTCTCAGAATAGTGGCATTCAGCAACTGCCCTAGTATTCAATGCACAGGCACCACTCAGCATAATGGCCAGAGGAGGATGCTAGGTGTCCTTCTCTGTTGTTCCACTGAGACAAGGTTTCTCCCAGAACCTAGAGCTAGGCTGGCAGCCAACAAGCCCCAGTGATCTTCCTGTCTCTTCCCCTCATATCAATTTATAGGCACACTTAGCTTCTTAAGTGGGTGCTGGAGATTTGAACTCAGGTCTTCATGCTTGCACAGCAAGTTTTCTTATCCACTAAGCCATCCTTCTATCCCTTAATTGGCTACATTTTCTTTTTAAACAAAGCACCTCCTATGCACCAAGCACTGATAAATACATACATGAATCTATTTGGTATGTCTACCAATTTATATTTCTTACTGACTAGGATTTTTCATTGCTTTTTAAATATGATGACTATTTGATGCATAACAGATGATATGTATTAAAATTATACAATATTTAATATAAACAGCATAGCATTTCTATTAGAAATAGGAAAAAAATTAGAACCAAGAAAGTCTCTAATCAGTATTGCAGTAGTTTTTCTGATTCTCTTCATTGGTAATATTTTATCTTATTTAGAAGATCTTTTTTTTAAATCTCTTATGCAATGTTCAATAAATAACAGGTTGATTGTGCTATTGCAGGCTCACTTTTTTATGTGTTAAAAGTGAAATTTGAGGTTACTAATAAAATGGCAACAATTATGATATATCAGAACATTAGGCATTTATGAAGTCTGTCAGGCAACTGTCCTTGGGCTAAAACTATTTAGGCAAAACACATTTCCAAGTTAAAAATAAGCTTCTCCCGGGGAGCCGTGTGACAATTGAGAAAGGAAATGCTCTTTTGGGGGGACATATTGTAAATTGTGCTGTAAAGTACAATGGTGGGAAAATGGAGCGTGAAGATCTAGGCGACTCATAATCAGCCAAGGTATTTACTAAAGCCGGGTTTATGCAAGTCTTACAGTGGAGAAAAGCTTACAGCAAAATTCAAATTTGCAAACATTCCCATCCATCCTAAGTAAATAATCACAAACCAAAGTCTTAACTTACCCTTGTTACCAAACCCCTTTAAAGTCTTAGCTTAATGCTTTTATGATACCATTTTACCCATAAAAATCCATTACACAGTTGTGCCTTTCATGAAAATTCATCTCATCCATGTCTAGCCAAATGAGAACTGCTGGAAAAAAAAATCTGTTTATTATTATATTAGAAATCCAGTAAGAAAGAACAAGCCCATCCAGCCTCCCAGGACTCCTTAGGCTGAGGCTGACGCACAGCTGCTGTTTCTTCTAATGAGGCTTCCCCATCCAAAGCAGCTGCCCAAGTTGATGTGGGCTTGATCCTTCTGCCTCCTGCTCCTTTCCTGCTCCCTACCCACCCCCAAAGACAAAACTGAAACCTGTCACTCAGCACGCATCATCACTTTCTATGAAAGGCAAAGGACTGGGCAATGATTTCAGAAAAGGCATTAAGGATTGTTCAGCCAATGCACTGGAAAACAAACGTATACTGCAAAACCTCTGCTACCTTCGCAGTTGAAAGACTGGCTCTGTTTGCTATTCTCTGAGCTGAACATTTTCCCTGTAGCTTCTGGAGGAATCTTCTTTCTTTCAGGGGAAAAGGAAGGAAGCTGTCGTAGACCACACACCCTTGGATAGCCCCAACAATGGGCTGGCAAAACCTAAGCTATCCCGAAAGTGTAGAGAAACTCTCTGGGCAGGAAATGAGTGTCCGGCACAGAGCCATAGAAGCTGGGTCTTCCACCTGTCTGGTGAGAGGAGATACTGCTACACAGTAGCTCTCATCCTTTCACAGGTGAAAGATCATTCACTGCTGGGCCCATTCCAACAGTGGGATGTAAGATATGATTGTTAATCCCATCAAGATAAAATATGAGAAAGCATTTTAAAAAAATACCCTCAAAAATTAAAACTTGCCGGGGGAGCTGCTTTCTGAATTAGCAGGGAAAATAAAGTCACAAGAATTCTGGTGGCGCTGTATCACTGCCTGATCTACAACCTCCCACAAGATACTGCGGTTGCTCCCTAGCTGGGTCTGCTGATGAATTAATAGTTTTGTTGTCTCTCTGGGATTGACTTTAGTCCTTCAGGCATGTGAAATTTTTCCCCTAATAAATATGGAATATGTTGGGAAAGAGTTCTTCCTTTTCTGACCATTTCTTATTGCTCTCTAAGCACGAGATCAGATGACGCATTTGAAACAACAGATTGGGCTTATAATCCTGAAATTGCTCCCATCTGAAACTGCAAAGAAATTTCAGTCACTGAACATTGTGTACCTTGTAAAGCAGGTTAATGTGCATGTATCAGAAAGTGAAATTCTATACATTGGCTAGATTTTGTGCGTGTAGAGTTTAAGGCAGATAAGAAAAAGATGAACAATCTGTCTTATTTTTTTGCAGAAAGAATGCTAAATGTCACGGTCTAGTACAGCATGAAATCTTCCTAACAACGATGAACCAAGAGGATTTATGGACTCAGCTGTGTTGCTTTCCTTCTGCTATAGAGCCTATGCCTCACTGACTTGTGCAGGATACAAAACAATGTTTTAAAGTCAAAAACTGTAGAGTATTGGACTTAGGAAAGGAAGGAGAGGAAGGAGACTCTGCTTCCAGAAAAACTTAAAGTACTTTGTTTTCAACTATTTTAATAAAGTGTTCATGATTAGTAAAAAGAATGACAGTAGTTACCATAAAAAGTTTCATTTGCACAGATTATTAATCTGCTTTTTTTCCTTAATATACCAATGTGACTACTTCTGAAATCAAACTGTTATTATTTGATTGTGTGTGCCTGTGCATGCACTCATACACAAATACAAACTCCACATTGTTTTTTATGAACCATAAAGAGTTCAAGTTTCTGGTGTTTCAAATTGCCAAGGCTGATTGTTTATAAAAGTATAAAATTGCATATAGGTTTTAAAAGAAAACTGAACTACAAAAATATACATACATACTACGCTAGAGATTCACAATTGATTTCTTACTCTCTTTTAGTTCTTTCTCTGACTGGTCAAGCTAAGGCTTGGTAATTGTGTCACATCTAGAAGAAAACGGTTTCATTGAAAACCCAGTCACCCAGCGCAAATCTTGCTCCAAACCGTAACTAAATGAAAACAGTCCTGCACTTGGGGGTGGGTCTCACAATGACATTTTGTTTACTTGGGCACAAACCAGGTAACTGAGCCCTTTAACTTGAATTTTTCACCAGAACCATTTAGTAAGTTCAATCATCCTACATGCAAACTAGGTCTTTGCTTGGGAAATATTTCCAAGCAAACTGTATTTGGATAGAGGATTTAAAAAAAAATTGCCTCAGAGATTTTCTTAGTGCCAAATCCATGCTTATATAAAGGAAACAGCACTTAGAAAGGGCATGGCTGCAATGTTGAGGCTGCCATAGTCACCAGGAACCAGGTTCTCAAACAGTAGGATGTACTTCTATCTCTTTTCAGACTGTATACTCCAGTACGCACAATATTTTCAGAGTGTAACAAATGAGGGGCTGGAGAGATGGCTCAGTGGTTCAGAGCTCTGGATGCTCTTGCAGAGGACCTGGGTTCTATTCCCAGCACCCATATAGCCGATAATAACCATCTGTAACTCCAGTTCGAGAGGATCTCATGTCCTCTTCTGACCTCCGCAGGCATTGCATGACACAGGTGCACTTAAACACGTGCAGGCAATACACTCATACACATAAACAAGAAAGAAAGAAATGGCTCACAGATATGTAGGTGTCAGTGTTGCTGTTCTGCGAGCCATTATTTAGGTTCACTGAGACAAGGCTCAAAGCCACTAGTAAGTAGACCTGGGAATCAACATCTAGTCTCATGTCTGAGGACACAGGATTGTTATTCATGACTCAGACAAGAAGAAAGCTTCTCTCCCGAGTGGCCCTGCATGTTTGCTCTTGAAAACTAATATGGTTCACTTTAGGGGTCTCAGGAATGCCGTGAATACGAGGCCTGTCTCTGTGGAGCTGAGCACCTGGCCTAGAATAGACAACGGAGAAACAGCATGGACGAGTCAGGAGGGAACGGGTCTCGGTGTGAGGAAACGGGACAGTGCTGGTCATTTCTACCACTGTGTTATGCACATGGACCTAAGGGAGAACAGCTGTCCTAGAGAGGGCTTAGGGAGCACGAAGCAAGAAATGTATGCTACAAAACCTCTGCTACACTCACAATCGAAAGGCTGGCTCTGTTTACTATTCTCTGAGCTGAACATTTTCTCTGTAGCTTCTGGAGGAATCTTCTCTCTTTCAGGGGAAAAGGATGGAAGTTGTAGACCACACACTCTTGGATAGCCCCAACAATGGACTGGCAAACTTCAAATGCAGAGTTGAGGGAGTGTCCCAGGCTACCTTATTTGGTTGATGTCTCACAAATAAACGAATAAGCTGATTTTTGCATTCTTTCTTCATTATTGGGATTTGCGTTTACCAAAAACTATGCATGATGCCTGACAGAGATTCCTACCTTATAGACTGCAGGCAGACAGACCTCTTGAGTCCATGTCCCGTTGGAGCATTCATCTGATCGCACACATCGATTGTGGCACCAGCCACACTGCACAAAGGAAGGGGCAGAGAGACACTGACTGCAAGACTGGAAATGTCCACAGCCCAGGCCATTCAATGGGATCTTGGTGAGCTGCAAAAAGGGAAAGAAAGAACTTCTAGAGGGGTTGTGGATTTGAGTGAAAGGTGATTACATAAAAGTTACATATAAATATCACATGGCAGGGCCTATTTGAGATAGCACTTACGTGAAAATCATGTAGTAATGGTTGAGTGATTAAAAAAAATATCAAATTCCTTCCTTCCCTTTATTGTTGGCACGTATGTGATAAAGCAGTTAACATTGTTTTCTGGGTATAGTGTGCCCTTGAAAGGCCAGCTGCTCAGGAGGTTGAGGCAAGAAGGATTAAGTTCCAGGCCAGCTTGGACAACCTGGCCAGAACATGTTCTCTCTCTTGAAAAAAAATTGGGCTGAAGAAATGGCTCAGTAGTTAAGAGCACTGGCTGCTCTTCCAGAGGACCTGGGTTCGATTCCCAGCACCCACACGGAGGCTAACAACTGCCTGTAGCTCCAGTTTCAGGGGTTCCAACACCCTCTTCTAACCTCTACAGACACGGCACATTGCACAACATGGGTGCACTTACATATGCAGGCAGTACACTAATACACATAAAATAATTAATAAAATATTTTTAAAAAGTTGACATTATTGTCCAGGTCCATAAGCACTACCCTGCAATGTTAGATGTTCTACATAGTAGGGGTAGTTGACTCTGTTAAGATGATTTTATAATAACAAGAGCGTACAATTTAGGTTGTGGGGAAAACACACTTGAAATCCTGGAAAGTTCTAAGTAAGGTTGCATATCATTCTGGTATCAAGATGCATATCTTTCTTGCAGAGGAAAGGGATTACTGGCTGGAGTCAGATTCCAATGTACGTCTCCAGGATTTATCTGCCTGCACTGGGGTTCTGCTGTGGGGACTGTAATTTCCATTCTGTGAGTTTGTTTTTCTCGCTCAGAAACAAGACTAGAGAGTACACATTCTGAAGAAGACCTCCCTCGGGCCTAATATCCCTTGAATAAAAATTCACTGTATTTCAGAAGATCTCTGGGAAACTCAAGGAAGGATTTAATGGAGGAGATATGAATCTAGGATTAAGAGAGAAGTTTTTTTTTTTTTTTTAAACCACATGGTATCCACTCGGGAAGAATAGTATCCGTGGTAACTCCTGTGCAAACAGGACTTACCTTCTTTCCTGTGGCAACCAGTGTGTAGCCATTTTGGTTTAGAGGGTGTTCCACAATCACTTCTGGAGATACAGGGTGGGAATCCAAGAGAAAGTTTACATGAGGGGTGAATGACACCGTTCGAGAAACCACAACCTGAATAACAAAAGGAGATATCCTTATTCCAACCAACTCAGTTTAAACAGAGCAGAACATGTGGATGATAACTGCAATAACAGAATGGGTGAGCTCGTAGGTGTTTGAACTAAAGACCCAACAGTTCATCCTGCTGTAAATCAATACGACATCTTTTAATCTCCTGTCTTGAAGCCAATTTATCTGAATCCCCAAGACAGACTATTGTCTATGATCTTTTCGCTGTTTCTAGGCAAGATCTTCCAATCAATCAGCCAGCACATTGGAATCACTTCTTACAAGTGTATGGGGAACCAGAGGAGCCAAAAATTCTCCCCAGAAGGAAGACACTATATAGGCTACATGGTTCCTGGACTGTTCTTTAATCTGTCTTCTCGACCCTCCCCACAGGGCAATTTCCCTTGACGTAATGTTAGGAGTAACGGATGGGGAATCTGGAAACCTGGAGCTGGTTCCAACTCTGCAATTCTTAAGCCATATTTATGGATCTTCTGAGGTCAGAATGGATCTCCTGCTATTTGAATTGAGTGCTCTAATTTTTATATACCGCTATCTCATGATATGTTATTACTTATATTATAAATAAAGTTTTACTTCTTGTCCTGCCTTTAAAAATAAGGTCTGGTGCTTTCACAGTGTCTGGAAGGTGTGGATGGAGAAATGGTGTCATTCCCACTTTCAGGTAGTTGTCATCAGCGATGTGCTCCAGCAGTATAATCGCCCTCCTCCCCTTCCTACAACCCAGAGACACTGGAAGCTCAGAGGCTGTGATCAGCACCTGTGCTAAAACCAGGACTGTTAACTTAGGTGATCAGAGACTTTGGGATGGTTTAGGAATACTCAGAGAGACTGCCCCTCTTAGGGAGGTCATCAGCTTGTACCTTGGGGTGTAAGAAGTGGATTCAGCATTGGGCTTGAAATCTACTCTGTGCAGTTGCCCAATATCTGTAATAATCTAATGCATTGCATTCAGAGTGCATCCGCTTGCCATATGAAATCATGGGCAGCCACGAATACCTGTGAGGTTGGAATTCATAGACACCCCCTCAGCCTCAGCTTTCTCATTCATAAGATGGGAATGCAGATTAGAGTAGGAATTAAGTGCTTTGTACTGAAATACATGCAAAATGTAAGTAAGCCAGGGAACAACAGTAAATTTTCTGACTTCAACACAACAGAGAAGCCAAGTAGCCTGAAACAATTTACGAAGATTGCCAACTGCTTAATTTGTTCTCATAGGGTGGTTTGTTAATAGAGAACCTAACCAAACTCACATTGGGCCATAAAAGTTTAACATCATGACATTTTTAGCTCTGCATTTACTCTACCCTAAACACTCAATACTTTCAAAACACCTCCATTAAACAGGGTGGTTACATTTGCACAGAAGCTAACTGATGGCTCAAAGGTCATATGGTCAGGATGGAAATTACTGTTATTTCCTAAATTTAGGGCCCAATAGTTATTTGTGACCTCTGTGGGCAAAGTGTAAAAGAGTTCAATTACCAGTCCTACCTCTCTCTGGATAGTGCTGGCATACCAGCATTAGAGTTCGCTAGCCTCTATACTAGTTCATTGGGATTTCAGCTTTTTAGTTCTGCAATGGTAACTCCTGTCAGGAGCTTACTATTTCTCATCCTCTATAGCCTTTTCACCTTATTTCACTTCAAACAACAAAGATAAAAAAGATTTCCCTTTCTCATGAACAAGTTGGAGCCAACACAAAACACCAGCGTGTCTTAATGGTTTCCCATTGCTTTCTGTGATTTTCACTTCCTTGGTGATTATGGACCAATCCTTGGATATTTTCATGTTGGGCTTGTTTCTCTGGCTTCTTCCATGTTCTTCAGAACTGCTTCATCAATGATCTTTCAGAACCCTTTCAAATGATGTGGCATATTCTTTCAAAGCCACTGTTGCAGGACATGTTAGGAGTGGAATCTCTAAGCCTTATGGTGATTCTATATTTAACCTTCTTGCTATGTTTAGAATAATTTCATATACCTATAATAAGCAATTCCTTCTTAATTACTAGCTCATCATCTCTGGCATTATTAACCACCTAAAGTCAATCCAAATATTCACTTCCCAGGAAGGATCATCCTTTCCCTTTCTTTTCGTCAAGAAGTGTTTTGCACCTCTGGACTTGGGTTGATGGGTTTTTGCCCTGTCAAGATTTTTCTTCTGGAACTTGAAGGTAAGATCCTATTGCTGAAGACAGGATCCCTTCAGAAACAGGACTTGGAACAACTGAGCTTAACACTGACCTGGAAGCCTTCTCCCTAAAGATTAATAGTATTAGAGGATACTATGCAAGCTGCTAAGGAAGAAAATCAATCAACAGTCCAATTCAACTGTAAAGTCTAATAGCTACAACCAGTGCAGCCAACTATAGATATTGGTGCAGTAGTAGCACTTTTGTCTTGGAGTTAATCAACAGCTATCTAAATGGACTTAAGGTCCGCTCAATGGGAGGGAAATCATGTGTGGTGTTATAAACATAGACAAATACACATGGCAGCAGAGGTCATAGATTGTGGAGAAAAACCCACATCTGCCACATCCTTAGACAAACATAATTTTTTACTATATGCTAAATATGGATTCTTATATTACAGATAAGTATACCTTTTACCATTCATTAAAGAAGTTTATTTTTGCTGCAGATGGAGACTGCTGTAAACTTTTTGCAACAGAGTTCCAGAACTGGCCAAACTCAGAGAATGTCTGGGAAATGCCCAGCCCTAAGTGACACAGCTACAATGTAATCTCTACACCTAAGGCTCAGCGAACACAGGAGAACAGGGGGCCTAGAGAGTATTAATACATCTCTCAACTCCCAAAGTGAAGCTTCCTCATGCAACAGGGAGTGATTAACATAGAAAGTCACAATGTAGAGAATAAGAGACTGCAGAGTGTGTCCCTGGATAGGACTCTTGTGTTAAACGTCTGTCACCCAGGACTCAGGGACCATTGTGGAAGAGGGAGCAGACAGACTGTGAAGGGTAGTGCATGACCAAAAGGAAACAGAGTTTTCCAGGTGGCTGGGAACTTGCTCATATGAACTTCCAGCAATGGAGGCCAGCATGTACACGACCCATGCAAACACAAACCAGACAGAAACCCAGCATAGAAGTGCGGCAATGGGTGAGAAGTCTCAAGCTTGGCTGAGGAACTGCTGGCAACTGATCACTGCTAGGTGACAGAGAGTTGGTCTTCTTTAAGGGAGTGATGCTAGTTACGCTGGACACAAATTTGACTTGACAGGTTTTAACATTTATGACAGAATGTATGAAATCAAGCAGGGAGGATATGGGAAGAATGCAGATAGGGATGGGGGTCCAAAAATGATCAAACTGTATTGTATGAAATGCACAAAAGTTCAGTAGAAAGTTAAAAAAAGTTTCATCTAGAGACACCATATGTATGGCATGGTCATGATAGGTAATCAAGTCAGACACTGTGCTAAATGCTTCAAGGGGGCATTTCACTGACACCTCACAATTATTCTGGAAGGTATGTATTGTTTTTTTCTTAAAGAAAATACAACAGAGAATTTTAGCAAGGAAAGACGAGAGTCTGGTTTGCACTGGGCTTTATGTAATGCCAGAATCCATGTGCTTGACCTCTTCTTAAACACTCAGCCACTAGACTTTTGGAACTCCAGAGAAAATACCAATAAAAACTTCAACTCAGAACTCCCAAGAGCACTAGTGAGTTGAAGCACTGAAAGACGTTTCACAACATATTTGCCTTCCCAGTTACTCCTTATTTCAGCAATCTTGGCAGTAGAAGTTCAGTGTGCCTAAGGAGAAGGCCCCTGTATCTACACGGTTTCTGATGGCTCAGATGACTTGATACCAGCCCAGCTAGCAAAGCTCATGGACTGGAGCTGGTGTGGCTTGCTATGAACAGTATCAGGAGAAGGCAGGAAGGCCACGTGAAGAGGGGCACGAATCTCTGGACTATAGAGCAGACTATTGCACCTTACCACAGATGCAAATACCTTCCTAGCTGATCATTAGCCCTTTCTCTGCAGGAACATCCACTGTAGGAAAATGCCAAGAATGCTTTTTCTATCATTAATCCCTCCATTTTTCCCTCATTGCCAGGATCCTAAATAATTGAGTAACCACTATAATCCTCAAAATACCGTTGAAACAATGCTTGCAAGAATTAGGAGTGGCTTTTTGTTGTCATGGAGCTATTTCTAGGGACAGAATAGAATTGGCATGTAAATTTAATTCTTGTGATAAATCACTTAGCCATCTGAGAACAATTACTATGAAATAGAAGACTGGCAATTATCTTTTGAGTTTCTACTGTGTCCATGACTAATCTTTAGCATTTAGACCACAAGCCCTTTTTCTTTAATGATCCTGAAAATATAGGATTGATGCATTGTCTTGTGGATGGAGAGGGGGAAGGATCTGAATTTACTTGCTCACTGCTCAGTAAGGTATTTGGGAGAGAACGTAGCAAAGAGATAAATATGCAGATTAATAAAACAGTTTGGCTTCACCCCCAAGTTTGAACAAAATATTTTTGTGTGCAACTGTGCAACTTTGCAATTCAGATTGTACCATACACATAGTTTTATTTTCAATGAGACTGATTTACAATTTAATTTTGTTTAAAAAAATGATGAACAAAATTCAAAATAAAATAGTCTTATGTGGTTGTCTACTTCCTCAGACATTTCTTTCTCTCTCTCTTTTTAAGTAGACAATTCAATAGTTTAAGGAGAGAAACAGAAGAAACAGAAGGAAGAGGAGAAAAAGGAGGAGGAGGCAACAGAGATTTCAGTGGTCACTTAGGTTCTCTCTAAGAATATTAGAGGGTGTAAAATATTCTTAGTCCAGAGCAGTTCTGATGATCTCTGATGACTTCCAGGGACCCCTGCCCCACCCCGTCCTTCAAGGAACCCACTCTCATGCTGTTCTGTTCCAACCTACTGCCACTCCGTCTCCTCTACCCCATACCCTCCCCTGCGCTCTGTCAGCACAGATGCCTGGGGGAGGGCTAGCTTCATCTTCCTCTCTGACTGCCGCGCCCAGTGAGGATTCAGTATTGCTCCTTCCGCCCTCCCAGCCACCAGCCTGAGTTATACGGACCCAGTTTTTAGCGTAGATCCAAATTTGAGAATTATTACTACAACCAAATCTGAAATACTTTCAGTAGCTCAAAAGTACTTCCTACCCCTAAACAATTATTTCCCAGTCTTCTAGCCCCTACCAACCACGAATCTACTTTCTATCTCTCTCTAGTTTCCTATTCTGTATATTAAACATAAATTAAATCCTACAATATATAGCCTTTTGTGTTTGATGTTTTCTCCTTAGCATAATGTTTTTAAGATTCAGTCATGCTCCAGACCACATGCTGTCTGTCCACTTACATCTCATTTGATAGACATTTAGGTTGCTTCTACTTTTTGGGCTTTGTGAGTAATGCTAATATAAATATTCATGTATAACTTTTTGTGTGAACATGTATTTTAGTTTCCCTTGAGTATACATCTAAGATTAGGACTTAGGTTACCTTACTGTAACCCTGTGCTTGACATTTTAAGATACTGCCAAACTATTTCCCAAAGCGTCCACACCATTTACATTCCCACAAGTAAGGTTTGAGGGTTTCAACTTTTTTTCACATTCTTATCAACACTTGTTCTTTTCCGATTTCTTAATTAAAGCCATTCTAGTGGGTGAGAAGTGGTACTTCACTGTGGTTTGTTTGTATTTCTCTACCAAGTGTTCTCAAGTAAGAGAGAGATTCACATGGCCTCTTGTTTGCTAGCCTTGCTCAGCAAGCCAGGCAGAGCTTTGAAGAACGTCTTCTACTGTATGTGACAGAAGCTGACTGTTATTCAGAAAGAACTGAGAATATGAAGGATGGTGAAGTTTCGATCAATGCAAACATACACTTTTATGAAATAGAAAAAAAAAAAGGAAAAAAAGTAGAAATTGCTGATTGGTATTGGCAGCTCCAAATTAAAAGTGGGAGGAGGCAGAATGCTAAGGTTGAATTAATGAAGCTTCAGGGACTGGGAAGCAAAGGTGTGGCCCTCCCTGTTGCAGAATGAAGTCCCGAAGTTCACTGATAAGAAGGATAAAAAAGGAGACCTTTACTCTGTACTTTCTTTTGCTGTTTTTGCTAAATGAGTGGGAGTGCTTCTGCACCAACTAGTTACTACAACAGTGAGCTGTATCCAAAAGGCAAGTGCATGTGTTTCAGTTGCTTGAAGTGAGTCAAAGAGCAAAAAATTTAAGCTTTTAAAATCAAATAAGCTAGTAAATTTATATGGAAAATAAAGAACCAGTACTAACCAATATTTTTGTTATAGTTTGGATGTCAAAATGTTCCCCACAGGCTCCTGTGTTTGAACACTTGGTCCCCAAGGATGGTGCTGCTCTGAGAAGTTGTAGAACTTTTGGAAGGTAGAGCTGACTGATCAAGTGGGCCACTGGCAAGTGGGCCTTGCCATTTGTAACGAGACTTGCTGTCTCTGCTTCCTGATCCACCCATATGTGAGCAAGCAGCCTTTGCCACAGCCATGATTCACTGCTGCTGTGTCCTTGATGTGATGGACTATATCTTCAAACTGTGAGTCCAAATAAATCCTTCCTCCCTGAAGTTGCTTCTAGTAGCATTTTGTCAGAGTGATGAGAAAAATAACTAATGCAGTGTTCAAATTAGTATTTCAAACACACTGACTATAAGACAATTAATCTTTACCTAGAATTTATCTGTGCTGAAATTTAAAAACAATAAAAGTTCAAAAATGACTGCTATTTATAGTTCATATTTTACATGCCTGTTTTATTTTTTTCTAAGAAGCATCAATAAAATAAGTTCGTGTTTCTCCTTGTTACCCAAAATCAAAACTAGCAAAAGCTTCACATTTTCCCAGGGTTTCAAATATATATGATGCTTTAAATTTCAGCATGTGATAGTGAGCAAAATTTATGCCTTTTAAGAGCATGTATACATAAATTTTAGGAGACTATACATGAACCAGACTTTAGTTATGGACATGACCTTGAAACTCTGATTTACAATAAGTTCATTTTTTGTAACTTTTAGAATTCATGGCACATATTTTCTTCTGAAGAAACAGACTAGCACTGATATGCTCTAGGAATATACCTAGGTCAATGATGTATGCATTGTTTAAATGGTATTTTTCAAAATGATGCTTCCATATGAACATGTTACAAGAGATGGGAAAATTAACAATCCCTAAAAAGTGGTGTTTGTGTTGAAGCTTCGTTCAACTGTGTATTTGCCTAATGCTCACAGAACTGCTGAATGGATGATCTGTGTCTATGTATTGTAAAATAACAGCAATTCTATATGGGATGTGTGCCACAGGTTTTCAGTGGAAAGCATCGATGTGACACGATGGTGACACACAAGCCCAAGGCATGGGAAGACAGGAGGTCTACTGATCGTGCTAGAAGGGAGTAACTATTCTCAAGGTCACCAGTTACCAGCTTGATCCTTTAAGTGATAATTATGAATAACGATCACGAGCAAAGGACATCTTTCTGGGAAATCCTTTCCAATTTCTTGCTGGGGCCCAGCTGGTCCAGGTAAGAGCAGAAGAGGAAGAAGATGATAAGTATTAACAACAGAGGTAAGAGAACGGGAGGAAGAAAAGAACGGAATGGAGGGAAAATCAGGACGGTACTCAAAATCCCAGCGGCAGCTGTGACTGTGCCCAGGTAGTAGCACTGTCAGCAGGCGCTGTACAATTGCCCAATGAATGTCTGTGGAGCTGAATCGGAAGCAAATCTTGGACAGGCCTCCTGCCCCTGCCCCCCATCCTTCATACACACTCACTCTCCCTGGTCTGACAGTCACGGACAAAAATTTTAATAGCAATGCTTTCATTTAGAGATTAAAGGCCTTATACAAGTGCTGTAAAAAAAAAAAAAATCAAACAAGCATTGTTTAGATGTAGATTAGCTGAGGAGCTCAGAGGGGAGAGTGGGCAATCCCTGTGATTAGTCCTGTGATCTTCATGAGAATCCTTCTCTCTTCTCCCACAAGGCCCTGCACACTGTGCTAGGTTTTCTCTTTTTTTTTCCTACTCTCTCTCCCCCAGTTTGCAAGAAGACACAGTCCCACTGTTTAGTCTCAAGCATTGTTTAGTATTTTACCTCAAAACCATCCTGAGAGTAATCATACAAATCAAAACCATTTTTTGAAATCCATTATTGACATAGTTCCACTGATCTTAGACTTAGACTTACATACATGTCAGTATATTTAGACTTAGTTGCATGAGATAAGTTTAAAAGTCAGCAACATGTCAAAACTGTCTTCCCTGCCACGCACATACTATTGTTAGCTAAACAATATAATTCTTTCTAATCAAATAACCACTGTGAAATACCTGATTCACTTTGCACCCAACAGCTGGGGCTGTAGCCGGTGTTCCCAGCCCAAGCCGAGCACTGCCACAATAGGAAGGGCAGGAACAGCTGCGGACTCTTGGGAGAAAAAAAGTTTGCAAAGCGACTCTGCCATTAGGCTTGAGGGTAGGAAGGAAGCAAAATCATTTTTTTTTCTGTTCCCTTTTCATGTGTGGCAGCTGTCTCGGGAGCGGAAAAAAATTGTCGATTCTAGTTTATAACAGAAACGCTATAGTATTTATTAAATCACGAGTTGTAGAAACTTAGCCTGGCCACAGATTTTGAGTTTTCGTCCAGTCAAAACATTGACAGAATCTGGTAGGAAGTCACTGCTCTGGTGGAACTGGTTCACACTTTCCAGTCTTCTCTCCTCTCCTCCCCCTTCCCAACATGTAATTTGATGTAAACAAACTGAATTTCAGTGAAGGTGACTGCCTGATTCTGTTGACGGTCAGATGCTTAGGTTTATTTACATAAAACGTAATGGAATGCAGTTCTCTTAGGCAAGTGCCACAGAAATAAATCCTCTGTGGGTCTCTGTAGCCCTTAGTCTGTATTCCACTATTGCAGCCCGGTATTTCATCTCCTCTCTCAAAATTTTACTTCCTCAAAAGCAGGTTCTGGCTTTCCTTTGCCTCACTCACTTGCCCAGTAAAGCAAAGCCAGTAGGTTCTCAATATATGCCTGATGACTTTAAAGCCACCTAGTTAAAAAAAAAAAAAAAAATCAAAACAGTAACACCAGGACGGCATGTGAAGTGTCCGTTTTCATGCTTTGCTTTGGGTGTGCAATTAATGGAAGAAGAATGACTTTTTTTCTTTGTTTTAACACACAAGCTAGGAGATAAGAATAAAGCATTTTAGTTATAATGAGACTGATGCACAGATATATGGATATAAGAACTAATTTATATTGAAGTAACTTATTTTAAAATGGGATTTTAGGTCAGGTGTGGTGGCACATGCTTTAATCTCAGCATGCAGGAGGCAGAGGCAGGTGGATCTCTGAGTTTGAGGCCAGCATGGTCTACATAGGCCAGTCCAGGCTAGCCAGGGCTACATAGGAAGAGCCTGTCTTAAAAAAAGGAGGTGGGGGAGAATTTATTAGAATTTTAGCACGTAGAAATAAACTATAAATCTTTTGATGATAAAAAAGGTGTCAGAGCCCGGTGTGATGGTGCACGCTTTTAATTTCAGCACCTGGTGCTGAAGGCAAAGACTGGTGGATCTCTGTGAGACTGAGGCCAGCCTGGTCTCCATAGCAAGTTCTAGGCCAGCTGGGGATGCAGAGAGACCCTGTCTCAGAAAGACAAAAAAAATGCATCAGGTCTAAAATGACTGTAGAATGTGTATTAATTTGAACCTGGAATGTTGAGATAACAGGGAATTTAGAAAAAAGCAAAGCAGATAAGGATGTAGGAAGCAAACCATTATTAGGAGCACACCCAAAACTCACCAAGTGCCCACTTCTGCTTCACATTCTTTGTCATTTTCTAGTATAGTTTCAATATAAGTGAAGAATGCATATAAACAAATGTTGAGATTCCATTTCAAGGATAACAGGTAACAGCCATATTTGAATACACTAGAGCGCATGTGTATGTGGGAGAAGTAGACATCCTACCTTCAGGGTTTGAGAAGTTCAGAAGAGAATTACACGACCAAGGCTAGTAGCGTGGGTAGACAGCACTCTAGGCTGGGGAGCTTTAGTAGAAGAGAGCGCAGTGCGGGAATGTTCAGATCTGTTATTAAGTTTTGAGCTGGGAAGGTTTAATTACATGCTCTGTGGCTTTGAAAAGAGTCTCACCATGCCCAAGAGCAGAAAAGAAATATGATTTGCAATTCTTAAAATACGGCAATAGCCAATATTCAGATTATTTTGAAGACAATGAGAATTTTCAAAAAATTACTTTGTAAAAGAATACAGACAAAGGGGGGCTGGAGAGATGGCTCAGAGGTTGAGAGCACTGGCTGCTCTTTCAGAAGATCTGAGTTCAGTTCCCAGCACCCACATGGCAGCTGACAACTGTCCCTAACTGGAATTCCAAGGGATCCAACATCCTCTTCTGGAGTCTGTGGGCACTATATACACTTGATGTACTTACAAAACAGTCATTACATGTAAAGTAAAAAAAATTTAAAAAGAATATAGATACAGGATTTGGGTAAGTCAGAGGAAAATCTTATTACCCTCAGTTGGTTTACTAGAAGTTATTATCTAATCAAGACATTAACTATATAGGACAATAATGAAATAAGCATCTCGCTTTACAAGAAATTCCTAATATGCATAGAGGTTCCATAGGTATCATTGTCCTGCATTAATCAAGAATCTACTCATGAACTCATGTTGAAAGCACCAATTAACTATTAAAGCAGTAAAAAATATACAGCATGGAAGGCTGTTAATTTCTGCAAAGTGCTAGGATTCTTGTAGCTAGGAAACACAGTAATTCCATCAAGTCTGAAATGTGAACTTTTATTGTATGGAAATACTGTTGCTAACCATTAGAAGCACTTCTTAATAAAAATCTGCTTTTTAAAAGAAATTAAATATCTGAACTTCTTTGTGTGTGATTCCACCATTTTGCAGAATGAGGGGAACCTGAGTTACAATGGGATTCTGATGAGAACAGGACCCCTCCTGCCAGTGTCTCTGAGTGATGTGAATGTCTCTTCTCATGGCCACACACGGTTCATACAATAGCTCTCCTTTGATCCACAGCTTCCCTTGGAGCAGGAAAACATTGCCTGGAAGTGCTTAATTGTTTCATTTTTACTTTCCAATCATGTGATAAAGTTATGAATGGAAAAAAAAAAACACCAAAAACAAACTCAGGCTATTCCAGACAAGAAAATTAAAGCAGCCACATTCAAGTTGAGAGCTTCAAAAACTAGGAAAACAAGTCATCCTCTTCATAAAAAGTAGGCCATGCTTCATTGTTGGCCATTTAGGCTGTCTCTAGTGTTTACTGTCATTTGTATTTCATGGCGGTATTTGCAAATATCTTACAACGAAAACAAAAACAAATTAATTTACTGCAAAACACCAGACAAAGCACAGAGGGACCCTCTCAGGAAGCACTTACCTGCATAAGGCGACCTTCTGATGTCCCCAGATTGGCAATGGTGAGGTCACCTTTAATGAAGGTGGATATGGATGTTAAGAGCACGTGCTTGAATTGACCCATGAACAAGTCAACACGCTGCAAAGCCGTGGTAAACTCTGTTCGATATTCATTGCTGCGCACTTCACAGCCTGAGGAATTTCTCAGCAGGGTCTGGAATAAAATATAACTGGAGAGTTAAGGTGGGTCCAGAGGCAAATAATCTGGGAAGAAACTTTTCAGTGTGTCATTTCAGAACTTGCACGAAAATAGCACAAATAACTATGCAGACAGACAAATAGCACCACGCAGGCACGAAAAGCTATTCTGAGTGAAATGGCTCCAGCTTTACTAGGTGCTGCTACGTGCGCACTCAAAATTGGGAGACAAACCTTGCCATTTCACTTTGGCCCCCATAGTCTACATGTGCACACGTAAAGATGGAACGTAGCACGTAATATCAAAAGGAAAACAAACTTTAAACGTCTCATTCCTTGACATAAATGCAATGTTGCTAGTAAGCAAGTCCTCTGAAATGAATTTCATGTGGAATAATAAATGTTAACGTCACACTAAGACACTATGACATATTAAAAAACCCTTATGTTTGTGCATCTTTGTTTGGGCAGGAGGGAGTGGTGAATTAGTAGAGAATTCATGGGGAGGCACCAAGCACACACTCAGATGCGTTCATCAAATCTAGGTCCTGAATGCACACATACTTTATACAATGCCTACAATCTTTCTGTGTTTAGAGATTCAGGTAATCTCTGTTTTATTCCTACCACCTATAAAAGAGAGTGTGCTACAGAAAAAGTACCTATCAAATAGAATTGTTCCAAAGATTAAGTGAACTTGTTTTTTATTAATCTCTGAGGACGGAACCAGCATATCCTGAACTCCACTTTAGACTTTGTCTTCACTGGGTGAAAGGTTAAAAAAAAAGAGTGCAAATCAAATATCACAGTAACCAGTTTATGGAAAGACAAGTACCAATCTGGCAACTATTCTTTAGGTACAAACTCAAGAAGATTTTTTAAAATACAATTCAATAGCACGTGACACTATGACAGGTAAGCACCGAGGATTCCCGTCTCTCCTTACATATTCAGCTCACTGGGTTTTCTTCTACCTTGCAGATCAAAGCATTTATGCCTCCTTTCCAGAACCATTCATGGCTGGCCATTAATGTCAGGATTTCCCAAGACTATACTCATCATTTAGTTCCTGGCAATTGTTTCTTCTGTGATATCTGTTATGAAATTCACACCCACATTTGTATATCTATCTACAAAGCCAGGAGATTTCAGATTCAATGTGACTCATCTTCCCAATTCCTGACCTTACGAGTCTACACCCCAGAGAATGACTCTACATCCCTCCAGGTGCACACGTCAGAAATCTCGGTGTCATCACCGATTCATCCCTCTCTCTCGTCCCTTCCATCAACTCCTTCTCCAATTCCTATCGATTTCATTTCTTAACTACCTCCTGGTCCTACCCTTGGTCTTTCTGTCTTCACCACTATAATCTTCATCCTACCCATTACAACAATGGCAGATAGATCTACTCTATTTGCCCTCATTATTGTCTGGTTAGCTGTTCACGCTTCAGTAGAAATTCTTTTTCCTTTAATGAAAATATAATCAAGCCCTTCCCTACTTAAAACAGTTAATGCTTCCTCCTTGCTCTTAAGATAAACAGTTTTAACATGGGTCTGCTGGATGTCACATCATCTGGCTTGTACCCAACTTCTGCAGGTCTGTTCTTCCTGGGCATCAGTGTCCTGTTCTGCTTCTAGTTCTCTAAATATTCTAAGCATCTTCCCAGTAAGGACCTGGTATATGTTAGCTCTTCTGCCAGGAGTGTTTTCCACCTCCACTCACCCAGCCAACCTAAATGTCCTTTATACATGAGCCTACCACCAGTCCCTCAGGAGACCCGACCAAGGGCCCCGTATCAAGGTGAAAGGTCCCTACCACAGATTCTTATGATTGATAACTTTTGTCCATATAGCTGTAGTAGTTTTAGTTGAAAGTTAACATTTGCTGGTGCAACTAACATCAGTCTTTAGCAGAGGCTCTCTGCTGTCAGGGACCCTGATCTTTAACAATGTACGGCTTAGTGGTAGACTGAACATCACACAAAAGAGATAGCTAATAAATAATAATGGAACGACCAGACAAATAAGAGCCAACCAAGGGGAAGGGACACAGGCATGGAGGCATAAAGCAACATGACTTAAAGTATTTTTTAGAGTTTATGAGGGACTAAGAGTGCTTAGGTCCTGACTGTAAAGACAACATGGCTGGGAACTGGCAGGTCTGGGGCAGATGATGGAGGCTGGAGTATATATTAAGCAGAAGAGAGAGAGAGAGAGAGACAGAGAGAGAGAGAGAGAGGGGAGAGAGAGATGAGAGAGAGAGAGAGATCTCCTTTGTACACATCTTTGTACATAGCTACAAGTCCAGGAAAATGATTAGGAAACTGGAGATTTTATTATTTTTTTATTATAATAATCAGAAAATTGTAACTTTTATGGTTCTGGATATTGAATCCAGGGCACTGTACATGCCAGCAAGCACCCTCAGCCACCAAGCTATGCCCTCGGCCCTCCAAGTTACCAGTTAAAGAAAAATTCAGTCATGCTTCTGTATAACTTTATTCTTTCAGACCAACCACCCATCACATAGAATTGAAAAATTCCTTTATCTATTGATTCTTCTAGTTAAAAGCCACCTAAAATGCTCTATTCAATGCATCAACAATTTCTTCATTTTAAATAGCAATAAATTAGCAAACTGAGAGAGTTGTAAATACTAAACCTACTGTCTCTTATAATTATGAAAATGCTTCAGTTCTAGACATTTATTTTGATGTATTAATGAGCACTTGCTCACTATTTAATTAGGAGCTTTTCTTCACTAAAATACTATAGATTACTTTGAGGACCAGCAGATAACTGGGCTATATCAGCAACTCAATAGAAATTGATTAATTGATAATTAAGTTTCTATTGGTGATTGACAATTCTCTTTGTAAAAATAGCCAGAGCCCAGGGAAGCTTCTTAAAGGAGCAAAAACAATTTAAAATCTAAGGCCACCTGATGTGCTCCATTAAGAGACTGGGTTGTCTTTAGGGTCAGGTTTCCGTGGGTCCTCTGTTTCTTTGCTCACTATGTCCTACTTTCCCCTTTTCTACATCTGGGTAGTGTACTGGGAACTTTAAAGCCCAAAACATGACCTAGAACTCAGTGCTAATAAATGGATTCACAGACATGAAAACAATTTGTGGAGTGTAGAGCCATTCTGGATCATAAACTACCAGTATCCTTCTATCACCAAGAGATGGGAACAATCCCATCACCTTTTATCCCATGTCCTCCTTTATGTCCAGATGATGACACTTGCTGGAGAGCTTCTGCATCTGCAAAGTCACCAGAAATAAAGTCCTACCCTCACCCATCTGGTTCTTTGTTCTGCCTTGCTGAAAAGAGCAGAGCAATGGAGGCAGGGTGATCTCTAAGTGTCTGAGAAACTAAAGGAGCTTGCTGACCTTTTCCTCAGCAGAGAGAGAAAGCTATAGCCTGGTCCTAAGCCCCTACGAAAGCATTCTCACACATGCACACATTTCAAAAATATAAATCTGCATCATAATTAGTGTAATATTTATATTTGGAATTTAAAGGCTCTTCTTTCAGGAAATGGGGAGGCCTCTAGATCACACCTCTTCAAAGACCTGTAATGTTGAATTATATCTCTATCACTTGTGTGGACTCACTGCACAATGTAAGACTAGGATCTACACAACTTGATCTTGCAAACTTAGGCAATTTGGAGCAAAAAACCAAATATCACATGAGGTTCAAGTGGCATTCTCGTATCATAATGCAGGAGATACAGATTTATTTCTTTTTCTTTTTTCCCCACAGCAAAGATCCTTAAGGGAGGGGCAGGCACACTGGCTTCCAGAAAGAAGTCATGTCCTGCATGCACTGCAGTGGAAGAGGCCTGCCTTGTCTCTTCCTCGTGAGAATCTTGGTCAACTCAGTGACCAGGGCTACAGTAGTCTACAGAGCAGCATGTTGTCTGGCCTTTGATAGTAGGATATTAAGAGGTTGTCTTAGTTTACACTCTCCATGTTGCAAAGATAAAGGATTGTACAAATACAGGTAATTCTCGGTCTGATTCACCATCTTCCGTAAAGATAACTTTGACTTCTATACGTATATACAGGATTGTGTACTCCATATATACAGTGCACACACACATACACACACCAAACTTGTTACAAACTTGCTTATCTAACCTCAAGTCTACATACTGTCATAGGAATTACTATGCACTATAAACTCTGAAGTAATATCCTAATTAATTCAGTGTTTCTTTGCCTTGTCACGAGTACTTTCCAGATATGTTTTTACCTGACTCAGACGTACAGCTTTTCTTTTTATAAAAAGAAAACTGAAATGTTATATACCTCAATACATTTGACTCAAAATGTTTCCCCTAATTAACACTATGGTATATGCACTGAGTATGCAATTACATTTAATTCAGTGTAATTAAGAATGTGCTGCATTTAAAATAGTGATTCTCTTCACTGATCTACAGGACAGATTTAGCTCATCTATAGATAATTTAAATCAGTCTCGTGGATAAATTTTTATAAAAACGTACTGCCTTGTGAAATCTCTCCAGCTTATTCATATCAGCTCTCTTCCCTCCTTGACCATCATGACAAATCAACAGACGCACTTTAATACAAACTTATTCATAGCCATATTTTGAATAAATCTCAATAATGACTTTCTGGGGGACTCATCTTTCAAAGTAGGAGGTGCCCTTTTGCTTAGAGCTTTGCAGACAGTTAGCTAAAAAGGCAATTGTGCTAGTATCAGGAGTTCCACTTACTTTTCTTCCCTAAATGTCATTCCCGTAACTGTGTTCTTTATTCACATGTACTGGGACGGGTGGTATGGAGCAGGCTGCAGGCAGAGACATGGAGCTCTGTGCTTGGGTGTCTGCTTATGCTTCTTGCAGACCTATTTTAATTCCTCAGCCATCTGAACATCCCAGGGATCAACAAGTCTGGTAGTTACAGTGCATCAGAAGCAGCCCCCTAGCAGAGCAGGCCCTTCTCTTGGGGGTCTTTAGCACCAGGCCAGCTTATCAGAAGCCGTTGTTTGAACCCTGCTTTGTGCTATGAAGAGAGCTCAAGTCCGATGCACTCAGTGCACAGCTTTAAAGGAAGACGCTTCCTTGATATTTCTCCTTCCACTGACTTCCTTTGATGAAGGAATCCTGCCTTACGGTTTCACCAGCTCTGGGTCTTGACCACCTGAGGCCTCAGCTACAATCCCAGCAGCAAAGTAAAGCTGGGACACAGAGTAGAAGGCAGGCTGGAAGAAAAGGCTTCTTTTCAGTCTGAGTAGTCACCAACTCAGCAGAAAGCCACCCTTGGTTGACCTGTTGCTGGCTCAGGGCTGGTGAGTCACCAGGGGGCACTTCTGTAGCCACTTGCTCTCACGGCCTCATGATGATGACCTAACTCTACATACCACTGGGTTTGTTCTCCTCAGGACCAGCCTGCCTCCACAACTGCCTGCAGGCTACCTTTGAATGTGCCTGACTTTCAAACCAGTAATTTTCCTTCCTCTAGTGTTTTACTTCTAAAAATCACTCCCCGTCCCCTAAAGATTCAGCCAGAGCCACGTACGCTAAGCACATGCTCTACTGTCAAGCTATACTCCAGTCATATTTTTCATTGTTTTCTCAAGAAAATGTTATATTTCTACTATGATGATCTGCACAAGACCTACACAAGATCAAGTCGGTTAAAATTCCAGCATGGGGGGCTGGAGAGATAGTTCAGCGGTTAAGACCATTGACAGACCTTGCAAAAGACCCAGGTTCGAATCCCAGCACCAGCGTGGCAGTTAACAACTGTCTGTAACTCCAGGCCAGGGTATCCAATGCCCTCTTGTGTCCTCCATGGGCACTGCATGACAGGGGTGCATGGAGAAGGAGGGGACTCATGAAACCCCACCCCGAGCTGAAGAGCAGTTGATTGCTGCTGGGGGAGGAAGAGTCCTTTCTTTCTGGAGGGTTGGCCAACTGGCAGGTTGCTCATGCCCCCCCTGGATGGTCCCCCACACACGCACATATGGGGTACTAATGGGACCCAGTGGGTTATAGGACATGAAGCTGCAAGGGAGATATATTGGGTGGGGTGGAGTGGGGAGAGTTGGAGGGCGGTGGATATGATTAAGATGCATTGTATATATCTATGAAATTTTCAAAGAATTTTAAAAAAGGTAATGAATATATTAGTCTTTGAGGGTCATAGGGTCTCTGAGGCATGTTTGACTTTTCCTACATATGTCTAACTTTTTAAAGGTGTATAAACTATTCTTAACTTGCTACATGTACCAAAACAGTTTTTAAGTTTTTGATCTGAAGGCACTGCACACATAGAGGGACAATAAACCAACACATAAAATAGCTAAGAACCTAAAGCAAAGAAGTCAAATGACAGGTTCTGTAGACAGCAAGCAGGCAATAAGTGCTGTAAGGCCGAGAGAAGGGTAAGATCAGTGTGGACTTCAACAGCCAGAGAAGGCTCTCGGCAGAGATGGATATGGAGCCAGGATCTGACAGAAGTTGGATTGTAGGAGAAAATAATTCTTGAAACAGAATATATTTTATGTACATGTGTGTATAGCTTTATATATTTATGTGTACAAATGCATACATACATACATAAATATATATCCACTCTCGGGATTGAAAACGCAGAATTCTACAATGATATGGGCTTTGGAATTGGAAGTGTTAAGGCTTTTGCTTCTTTGTCATTTCCTACAGTGAATCAGATATAAAACAGGATGAACTCATGTGGTTTTGGTTAGCAGCCTTCACAGTGCACTTCAATCACAGTAGAGAGTGACAGTGATTCAGAAAATTGTTCCAGGTGAGGCAGATTTTAATGCTGAGTGCAAAGGGGTTTTCTGCCTTTTTCTATTTAGTCAATAGAAATCAAATTGTAACATACTTATTCATAGAAATATGATAGTCAAAAGACAACACCAACTACCCTGCACTAAGAAATCAAATGGAAGTCATTCTTCTTGAAGGCGCTAAGATCTACAACTTCCATGTAAGCCCAAAAGGCTCATGCTCAATAGGAATTGACTGATGAATGCCTTACCAGAAAGCCAGAGGAAGTGAAAGATGGATCAAACAAGGGTGTTTCAAACATGCCCCAGTATATTATTGAAGCCCCAGACTATATTCTAGCCTGCCATTAATTTACCTGTCATTAGTTCTTATCCTTCCTTTCCATCTTTGTATTGTGGATTGAAACTCATTTCATATTTTCTCATCTGACTTTGGACTAAAACTACTTAGCAGAAATTTCCATCTGTGGGCAAGATGTTCAAGAACTTGACCCCTAACTCAAATCTCTTGCTTCATTGTAGCTGGGCCTAGATAGCTCAGGAGAGTTTCTTGTGTTCTACACGCACTGGCGCCTTTAAAGAAGAGTCACACGGAGGGAAGTCTTGTGGCCACACAAAGGGTGGTATTGATAAAGACACTTATTCTTAACTTCTTTTTCTTAACCCATGAGTTACTTCTTATTCGAAACCATGGATTGGTGGTTAATAGTGAAAACTTATGGCTGCAAAGGCAGCAGTCAAGTAAACCTTTCATTGTCACTGTCACTACTTGAGCCATGTCCACTAGAGTATGTTTGAAAGTCCTCTCACAGAGGAAATGTTCCAGAAAGCAAGAAGGAGCAGAGGGTACTCACTCTAATTTAATGGCTTTAATTCTATTTCCAATTTCAGTTAAATATAAAGCTCTGCAAGCTCTGCCCACCCCCTCCTCTACCTTCTTGTTTTCAGCTCCTTTCATCTTCACTTTTGATTCTTCATTGATCCAGACTGAATGGAGGGTGTGTGCACATGTGTGATGTGTAGGAGTCTGAGGAGGAGCACAGGTCAGAGGAAATGGAACTTTCTAGTTTTTCCTCAGCATTGACTTAGATCTCGTAAAACCACTCCCTTATAAATTAGTTTTTAGAGATTGGAGAGGAGGAATGAAAACTGTTTTATTGAAAAATATTGTTTTACTAGTAAGTATTTCATTAGACTATTTGAAATATAGGTCTGTGCGGTCACTACTTATTTGTCTGATAAATATATAGTTCGTTCAGGTTATTATGTTAAGAACCAGGGAAATGGAGCTAGAATCCATAGTTCATATCCTCAAGGGACTAACAATGTGAGAGGTAAATATATCACTCTGCATGGGGTGAGCGATGTGGTTGAAGTGGATAATTGAGTGTCACTGTGGCACTCAGAAAAATCCAGAAATGGACGGGAAGCAAGGCAGTATTTCCTGGGGAAGAGAATGTCTACGCTGAGACTTTGAAAAAGTGTGGACCTGACAAAAACGAGTGTAGGAGGGAACCTGAGGCTGCTCATGTAACAGGTATTAGGAGGTCAGGCTGGGAGGGAGAATGATGGAGCCTGAGAACCACAGCAGTGTTGGACAGGGTGGCAGGTGCTTGAGCCACCTTGCACCACCTCACAGACATATTTGTGCAAATTTTTTCAGTTTTATTTCTTTCAGTGACAAAACCTGTTTCAGTGGGAAGTTGGCATCAGCTTGGTGGGGTTCTTAAACTCCAGAAATTAGTAAGTCAGGGGCTTCTACTTCCCTCTCTTTAGAGTTAGGTACTGACTGGCAAATCTCTGCATCTGAGGGAATACTGGAATAAACCAGGGCCACAGTAAGGAACTCCTTGAATATCCCACTAATTGAGGATAGGGTTTACTCTGAAACTACTGGGAAGCCCTCAAATTATTCCTAGGGATGTATAAAAATGGGGATGTTTTCAAGAAAGATGATCGCTCCAGCAACACTCTGGAAGCAATAGATTGAGTGGAGATGAGAACAGATCCAGGGTGCTCCAATTTTATCTTACTGGCATCATTTTGAATCCACTAAAAATCTAATAGGAGCGAAAATATTTTCTGTTTCTGCTTTATGTATATAGAGAAAGAAAAATTAAAAATTAAACTAGGAATGAATCCAGGTTTAATTTTGAAGATGGAATAGGAGATTGTACTAATGAAGAGGGCTGAGACAGGCCAAATGAGTCCTTGGAAATATTAAATTTCTTGATTAAATAGGTATTTGCACCCACACTAGCAGCTGGATGAGGTGCTTAAGGAAGCCTTAAATGATACCAGGCTACAGAATGAGAATGTCAACATGGGTTAATGAATGAGAGAGGTTGTGTAAACGAATACTTAATCCCAGCTGAGGGTTTTCTGAGCCACTGGGGAACCAGGTTGATGGTGATAGACAAGTATGAGGTTAGAAGGAAACAGAGCATTAAGCAAACAATAGTTCAGTTTAATTTGTGATTTGCCTGTAGCTCAGAGCATAAAATAAAAGTCTCCCTAAAGCAAGAAAGGTAAAGCGAAGCTATGCTATCATTATTTTAAAAGTAACTGTCCATCTAGTCACTGCAATAGAGTTCTCACTGTAAAGTGACAGAGAAACTAGACAATCTGACTGTTTCTTAACTCTTTCTTGGAACTCTATCATACAGTATTATATAAAGCTCTGGGAATTATAATAGCTGGTTCCAAGGCCCCAAATGCAGGGAAAGTTTTAATATTAAGTCAGTCTTTATTTATGAAAGTGTAGGTGTTCACTTTCTGAAATTGTTCACAGTCCTCTTCTTCATGAGCTCATAGGTTGATGAGTTCTCCACTGGACTGTTGTCACATCACCAGGATCACAGCAACCTGACGTTAGGTGGTCTATACCATCATTACCCTGATCCCCTACAACTTGGAACTGGTCTTTCTGTCTTTCATTTTTCAAAAAGGAGCTTTCGTTTTTAGATAAGGAAATCACTACAATTGACTATAATGTGATATCACCTTCAAGGACATATATTTTAGTCCTCCTTGTATATGTCAATGGCCTAAACTTTTGACTTTTCAACACTGATTACAAGTTTGATCTACTATCGTTAAACTGTCATACACCACTCACTGTTACTCAAACACAGACCGATATTCTTAACATTGGGTCAATAATAGAATTAACATTGTATGTTATATGTATGATTCTATTTGGAATCAACACTTTTATAGTAATTATTCTTAAAATGTGAATTTAATTGAGTAAGAAGTTGATCATTTTTTTCCACATTGTCTCGATGGAATAGCTGTTTTTCAAACTAAAAATACGTGGCAATTACTCTTACTAATAGTTACCCAGTACTATTACCATGATGGTGGGGCCACAAATTAGTTTCTACTTAGTGAGTCATCAGATATGTTATATTCTATTATAAATTCTTCTTTAATTCAGTTGTTACGTCCCAGGATTACCTAATATGACCTGATATTTATCTCTATTATTGCACTTTAGGACATTTCTAAGGCCTTAGATCTTCTCATATTGTTGAAAAAATGAAGAAAAATAGTCTCAGTTTCCTGAGGTTTTGTGTACTTCCTATATCCACTTGCTCTTGTAAACAGTCTGTTACATTCAAGATTCTGTTCATTTTACTGGAAAATAAATAGTCCTCTGCCTATAATTACAGGCTTCAGGAAGGGGCAAGCCAGTGACCTCTGACTTGTAGGCACAGGAACAAGGCTCTGAAGATTAAATGCCTCCTAGTCCCTTGGCAAACTCTACTTCTTTGTTAGTCAAAGAAAAGTGAATAAAACAAGCACAGAAAAAGGTAGGCATTTCTTTCGATCCCTTAGTTTTCACACCTGCATTTCAAACCTTTGTGGCTTGAGGGGAGGTAAAGTAATACTTTATGATCCATTCATTAAAGTATATTAGCAAATCTTACCAAGAATTGTATATTTCAATGATTCATATGGTCTTTATTTACTGTCTAAATACAGAGATGTCATCTGGAGACTTTAAAAAAAGGATCAAATAGGGCCAGCACTATTTGTTGTCTACCATCTACAAGACATATGCCTAGGTGTAAAAAGATGGCAAATGCCTGCCTACCCTGAGACCTTAAACTAATTTAGATATTTGCATGACTAAATATATACATGCAGAGAAACATGATGAATGTGAAAGGGCAAGTCAAATGTGTGTGCAGCTAAAGATGAGGAGCTTGCAACGTGAAGATGGTTACTGGTTGGGGAACACAGGCTTGGACATTCAGGTAGTGCTTATGAGATCCACGTGAGTCCTGGGAGCACTTAGCTCTGCCTTGGCCTGTCAGCCACATGATCTTCATGAGGAAGAAACAGACTAAAAAGGGATCCCACTGTCAAGAGGGCACTACACAGATAACAGAAGGATAACGTGACTTGGGGCCACCTCAGCATCTCTGTCTCTTGAACTCTATTAAGGCTTATAATGCTGAGAGCTTCAAAAGGGCTTACTTTGTGTGTTCTTGGAGTTGGATGACTCTTTGTCATAGGACTTGTGAGTAACGGGATAATTCTTTTCACACACAGAAGTATGTCTTCACAAATACTGAGTGTTGACCCGGAAGAGAGGGAGGGAGATGAGGAAAGAACAGCTTGGCTCAGGAGAAGACAAGAGGAAGTAAGGGCGAACATGACCCAAACCAGGTTTTCAGCTTCTAGAAAAGTACACATTACAGTCTTCGTGCTAAGCATCACTTAATGAAAACTAACAACTCATTTAGAAATCAAAGGCAGTCAAAGTTTAAACTCTTTGATGTTCATTTTTCATTTCAACAGAAACTTTTAAAAAGTTAAATTCTCAACAGGCTACTACAGCTTCTGAATTGTTCGTGAGTGTAAAATGATATCTTCTCATGGGCCCAACTCATTTAAAAATGTTCAAGTTAAATGCAGCAGCTTAAGATATAAAGCTATGAAACAGGTAATGATGATTATCATATTGAACATTTGTTAAATGTTTGCCCCACACTCAATATAATAAATATATATTGTTTTTCTATAATTTTAAGCTTCATGTAAAAGTTAACTTTTATCCCTTTAGGGCAGTCTTTTATGACTAAACTACCAAATTTAAATACTGCCTTTTCATTTGTAGTCTCAAATCACGTAGTATTTCATGAACTATCATGACACCCTTTTGTATGACTGATTGTTTATCATCATCTTCACCAGTCCACTGCAGTACATATGAGTGCCCTGTCTAGCTGATTCACCGTTGTTATACTAGCAGGGTTAGCACTTAGTAAATGAGTTTCCTATTGAATCTGGTTGTGTGAATAAATCCTTCCCACTGGCTCTTGCTGAAAACAATGATTATAAATATTTGCTCATTTTATGCCCTAAACAAAATAGTTCGGCTTCTGGCACTTAGCTTGAACTAATAAGAGGAAAGAACAAGACTATAATGTAATTAGCTTAAAATAAATGGAAAATATTGCACATTTTATTGTCAAGATAATTTTTAAGAGATATTCATTTTTGCTATTGACTGCCACTGCATTAGTGCTTGTAATCTGCTTAGTGCATTAGCACTAAACACTATTGATTCACTCAGAGACAGAGGACCAGTTCAATCCTGCATTGCCTCCACATCCTGAGTGCCTCTTCACCTATACTTTTGTTAGTAGGCTGCTTTTGCAATACCAAGTGTTAATCAGACATTTTAAATGTAAACTATCATTAGAAAATATAACATACAAAATTTACACTTTCCTGGTATGCAGACATAAATTACAAGCAATCATGAAGCATCTGTGTGTTTTGAGATGACCATACAGCAAACTGAATTTTCATCAAATCAGTTCTACAAGAGAATGCTTTCCAAGTCTAAACTGACCTTAATTCAGCCCTTTTACCGAGAGCAGTCTCATGTCATGTGCCATTTAATATTCTCTGATTGATGGACATTTTGGTGATTTACCCAAATAAGATAAGTGAAATCAGGCATTAATCTGAATTAACAATGTTATTTTTTTTGTTTTATAATTAGAGTATTCATAAATCATCTTCCCCCATGTGTGAGCATGGTAACTGTTTAAAATAGGCCCTTATTCTATGTTAGCATGCACCAGTTAGACATTTTCTTTCCCTCTTGATAAAGGACAGCAAATCTTCTTGAGGTGTCTATGCATACACACCCCATCTGCTCCCATGTTATGTCCCAGGTAAAGTGCAGTAAATTGCTTCCTCTAGGCACAGTCTGGTTCTTAGACTAGGAAGTCAACATTGCTCAGGCAGTAATTCATATGCAAATGAATGCTTCTGGAGCATTTTAGTTAGAAAAAATACAATTAGCAGACTGGAATGGATCCAGGTTCTTAGAATTCATGATTAAAAAAAATCAAGGGAGTTTTATCGACTTTAGGAGAAGTTGATCCCTTGGTTTCATTCCATGATAAGCGAGCATTTTCCAGCCCTCCAGGACACTGGAAGTGTGACTTATGGCATGTATCTGGGCACTGAGTCATTCTGGACTCCATATACCCACTGTATCATGTGCTAATCCATGAATAAGGAACAGCAGAAATACTTGGTGGGTCGTCTCTCCACATCCTGGCAGATCCTCATTTTTTGAGGAGGTATGTAGGGAGGGATGGCCACTGATAAGACAGGAGTCTGGAGGAAGGGCGTAACAACCAAGATTTGAAATATTATTCTGTTTTAAAAAAAATCTGTTATTACTCAAGCAGGCTATTATTCTTATCAACATGCAGGATCCCACATGCTTCCAGGAATCTCTAATCATGAAGTAAGGAAATGAAAACATCACGTATCAATGCTTTGGCTTCAAAGTTTTGTTAACTTTTTCTTCAAAACTTTAAGATCTATTTCTTCTCATATGAACTTACTGTTAGCTACAGTAATTTCATCAAATGAATCACCATATGGAAATCAGTGACTTAGAACAGTCATATTACCTGCTCTGAAAGACACTTAGCACAAGGAAGCACTAGTCTGAAATGTAAGGGGCAGGGTTAATACTTAACTACCTCCACCAGCGTGTTACTGTTGCTGTTACTCACATCCTGACTCAGTATCATCCACGGGTAAAGGCTACCTGTATTTCTGGTGAGAGTTTCAGTTTTAACTGCGTTCTTTCACTTTTAGTTAACGAAAATATCATGCTTTGCCTTTTTCTTCTGTCCTGCAGTGGGCTTGGAAATGGACCTATACTGGTTTAAAGGCAGCAAGCAGGAGGAGGGGAAAGAGGAAGAGGTGCTAGTGACTCTGTGCTAGTTTGTAACACCCCAGGGGGTTCCCAGTGACCTCAGAGAGCATTACAAAATTCTGGAAAGCAATTAATTAAAATTTTTTCTTTTAATTAAGAATGCATTTTTATACAATGGATGACAGAGAGAATTCAAATAAATAAGCCAGGAAGCAACAGCTCACTTAGGTTGGGAGAGAATGAGGTCAAAAGCTAAGGAAAAGTATCAAGTGAAAGATTAATTCATTTCTACTTATTTTTTAAAAAGTTTTGGTAAGTGTATTGAATCCTTGTAACCTGAGGACATTTTTTTCTTTTAAGATCTTGCTTTGGTAGCAATTACATTTGGCGTACAGCCAAGATACTTAAGTGTTTAGGTTTGGAGCACTGTCTAATATCAAGTATTAAGCATCCCCAGTAACAGTTCACACAGGGTAACATGCTCTCATTTCTGAGCATGGGAAGTTAAAGACAACTTGGTAATCCGACTTCACATTTTTCATTCCTAATACAAAATGTGTTCTCTAGATTGTCTAAATTAGCCACACCAAGCCAATCAAATGACATGGGTGTTATTTCTAATGCTGACTCCACATCTGCAGCTCAAATAGTGTGGGAGATTATAGATACATGGCTGTAAAGAGTTATAAATCTCTGTTTATTTTATTAAATATCACAAGACATGCCCTAAGGAGGACCAATCAATAATGGGTCTTGTGGTTTCCTGATGGAATGCTGCAATTATTTTCTTCCATTACAACTTAAATATAACTCAATTTTACTCATCTATCATCTTTATGGTAGCAATAAAAAAACCCCACTGAATCTTACTTCTCTACCTATGCATAATATTCCTTGTTTGCATCTTGTTTTGATTTTTGATCTTACTGAACATTGTAATCACTTTTGTCTCTCCCTGATGGCTCTCAGAGATGACCCTTTAACTCTGGCAGTCTCCAAAGGAGATGGAAAATTACTACCTTCAGTTTCTTTTATTTTTGGAAACAGTTGGCTACTCTTTGAGTTGGAGTACAAATGATATTTTAAAAACAAGGAAGCTTGATACAAACAACCTAAGAAGTTGACTTTTTTTCTGGAGCTGTTCTATTTGCAAATTCTTAATGCGAAGTTTGAATTAAAGCACGCGGGCCAAATAGCTTAGAGAGCCATAGGGTAGCTGGAATTTTAAGTCAGAGAAAGACTTTCTTCTTGAGTGTACCACAATTGGATTCAATGGTCATTCCCCCACTGTCTGCCTGCTGAAACTATTATGGCTCCTCATTCTATCTCAAAAAAATTATTAAATCCAAAGAGACAAACAAATTACATTGTGTGCAGGTGATTAACTCATAACAGGGAGGGGAGGAAGTGAAAGACTCTTATGAGAAATACAACCACAATTTAGCCCTTTTCTGGGAACAGTCTGACCATCTGAATTTGCCTTTCTTTTATTAATGTCTGCTTTAAATATTTTATTATTATTTAACATTTTATTGTTTTTATTTTACATTTATGAGTGTAAGGTACATCCAAGTGTGTAAGTACATCCATGTTGTGCAGTGCTTGAGGGGGTCAGAAGAGGGTGTTAGATTCCTCTGTAACTACAGTTATGGACAACTGTTAGCTGCCATATGGGTGCTGGGTATAGAACCTGAGAGCAGCCAGTGCTCTTAACCACTGATTCTTCTTTATACAAGCATTCCTTATAATAATAGCTGTTATTTATTATGAGCCTGGGGCTAAGTTAAGACTGTTTTCGATATTGTACTTGTCCACACAGTAAGTTCTTCATGAAGGAAGTTCAGAGAATGTAAATAAGCTCTGTGGCTACTAGATAGAAAAGAGTGGGGTACAGGGCTGAACCTGAGTCTCTGGCTTTCCATTAGATCACACTGACTCTCAAAGAGCTAGATTTGTGGTCATCTTATTGTATCAAGTACATTATAAATATCATCCCACATTTTCATGAAAGCCTATGAAATAGCTTTTGTTACCTGCATGTTACTGATGAGACTCAGCCTTCAAGAAGTTAAGTAAAACAGTAAAAGTTACACAACAGGTATGCAATAAACCAGGCCTTTCACCCAGCTGCGCCTGGTACCACATGTTCTCCTTTTCCCTCTCAGTTGATCCATCATTGGTCGTTAAGATGACCAAGACAATAGGGAAAAGACTTGCTACAAGTTTAGTTTTATGCTTCCACATGCATAAGTAATAGATAAATACTTTAATGAGTGGATTCTTAGGGAAAACCTGTAATGTACTAACTGTATTTTAAATGAAGAACCTTTTCTTTCCAACTTCCATTAAAAATCTCTCCAAAACGTGTGACTGTAAGGCTGTTAGTTAAGTACTACAACTTACAGAATAAGACAGTTGTTGAATAGTTGTTGATTTTGAGATTTTAAAAATTTCTCCTCTCCAATGCTGATTCTTACTTGTAGGAGGTTGTCACAGTGTGTTCTGGTTCCTTTTAAATTTTTTTCTGGACTTGTTATATTAATAATGTTCTTATTAGTGGAGATTCTAGTAATTTTGAAATGTATTAACTAAAATTTTAATGCTATTTATCCTCAAATGTAAGGAAAGAGGTTTTGACTTTTCTCCCTAAATTTGAATCTTTATAAAGTATCTATATTATAGAGGAAAAGTCTCAATTATTTTATTTTGCAGAATAGTATGTCGCTTAGGGACTATGCATTAGCTTAAAACAATATGAACCAATACAATGTTTATAAAGGTTCACTGATGAATGCGTAAAAAAAGCAGGAAAGATGCTTAAGGTGAATTTGAAATTATGGTGGATGTGTAATCTCATAGACGTCATAGTTACAAGCCATTGTAAATAAGCAACAAATGTCTACATTGTGAAAATCAAGACTGTATTCTTATAGAACTGTTAGAATCAGCAACACAAGTACTTAATGGATGGGCACTTGTAACTTAGGGTAAATTCAGAAACCGCACCATGAGGAGACAAGCTCAGAGCACGAATACCTCATGGTTGAAGATGACGTGCTCCGGGAGTTCCAGGTGACTCAAGAGGGCTTTCCTCATGTCAGTATGAGAAGTGCCTGTGAAGTCTCTCGAGATGTGAGTGTGGAGAGAACAATATGATGTGATCCAGTGAGCAAATCAGGGCCCATATCCCTGCTGGATCCCCTGAACATAAGAAGTTCCTTCCTGGCACCCTGCGCTTAGTACTACTGTAGAAATGAGTTTTCCATGTGGTAGGGAAGTTGGGGGTGCTGAGAGCTGCTTTGGTGGATCTGCTCACACTCTGAGGACTGGGCAGGAGCCCAGATAGAAAGGGACAGCCATAGCTTCCTTCAGCTTATTCAAAGAACTCTCCCGTCTCTCACTCCATGTATTAGAGATGTTAATAACAAAACTACTTGATATCCCTCTAGTCACAGAACTTCATGCCAAAATAAAGACTCCGTTCCAAGATATTATTAGAAGGGTCACCTGATATATAGCCAACTTAATCTGCCAAGACAAAATGGAATCATCTTAATGCTCAGAGGTTTTCTAACAGGTTCAGTCTTGTAAATCATTTTGTTTTTGTAAGACAAATGTTCTTGCTGCCTTCGTTTTAAGACAAAACTGGGAAATGACTATATGCTGATTATTGGAACACTCTGAGGACTTTCAGTGGGCTGTGTATGTGAAAACAATGTATGTAGTCTTGGTTTCTGAAGAATTTCAGTCATTTCTAAGCAGAGAAGATAAACAGGCAAACGCATACAGGAGGTTTGCAGGTATTTGTCTTTATGGAATTTGGCCAGCGTGAAACTTGGCTTCCCTCATAAGAAGACTGCGTTGGCAAGTTCCATCTTGTTTCCCACAAGAATTTTTGAGATGGGAGTGATAATAGTTTCAGGTGTGGCATTTTGGGCATTTTTCCTGCATGATAAAACTGGCCCACATTTTATTGGAAAACCCTCTTTGCTCCCTCAGGAACACTAAAAAAGTCAAAGGGGGTGAGACAAAGTTCAGAAGTGTTTTGGAGAAATTCTAGAGTCAGTAACAACTTCTACAGCTTGAGGTTGAAATGTACAAAATAAAACAATGTGATAAAATATCAATACACCCTTGTAAAGTCAAGTGTCTTTAGTATTTAACAGAACAAAATTCAAATAGCCCTGGATGCCTCAGAGGAACTCCTAATAAGCTCCTTTTAAGTTTGTATTGCTTGAGTTGTTTACAGGATGCAGGAGAAGTGGTTCCTCTGAAATACTATGACTGTTACAATTTTTATTTTCAAATCCCAGATTTCTGAAAGCCTTTTTAGTTCTCTTCCATTCTTTTGTATTTCTCATTTAAGAAATTGGGAGGGGGCACAACCTGATGAGGAATTCCACTGTTTCTTGCAGAGTTTACAACATATACTAAACATGTGTAGGGCCAATAAGTCTTAGCTGAGATATTTGTGTATGTGTGTTGTGCATAGCCATAGCCTTTGGAAAGGAGAGGAAGGAAAGTTTGGCCTTGATTTTACCAAAAGATGAAGTTTCTCATCAGTATTTTCTGAACTCCTAAAAAAATGTAAGTTTCCATACAGGTAAGTATCCCAGGCATCTCACCGAGAGAGCCAGCCGCATGGTTCTGAATTTACATGCCCCGGATACCCCTCAGAATCAGATGCTTTGTTACTGACTACGTAGTCAGTGTTCTTCCTGGTTGCACATGTGTTTCTTAGACTGAAAGCTGCTGAGCCACAACACACATTTCCAAAGCCCAAATGTCTTTAGAAAGTGTCCAAAGTGGTCCTATTTGTTCAGTTCTGATCTGAGGTCATTGTGTTAGGAAGCACAGCCACGCCATATGTGCAAATCTAGGTTCAATATCACAGTATCCAAGGTCACGATGGACTCCCTCCAGCCTGGTATCCTTCCTCTCGAACCAAGTGATCAAGTGACTAGCAGGAAAAAATCCCTGCTTAAAGACAGTAAACTCGACTGTATTTAAATCAAAACACCAGTAATTTTCTTATCCTTTCCTGTGAAAATACCATTGAAGTAGAATGACCATCAGTCTCAAACCAAAAATGTTGCAGATATGCTAATCTACATTATAAAAATAATTGTTATTTTAGTTATATTCAGTTTTTATGTGTGTGCATGTGTGTGTGTACATGGATACATGCTCATGTGTGTGTACATGCATGTGGAGGCCAGAGGTCAACCTTATGCATCAGTCCTCAGGAGCTGTTACCTTATTTCTTAGAGATAAGGCCTTTCTCATTGGCCGGGAGCTCATAAATTAGGCTAGGCTGGTTGGCCAGTGAGCCCCAGCCATCCCCCTTCCAACTGATCTTATAAGAACACACCAAACACTTGGATTTTATGTAGGTTATGGGGACGGAACTCAGGCTTTCATGCTTGCACCGTAAGCATTTTACTGACTCAACTATCTTTCTAGCCCCACATTAATTTCATAAGATATGGTTTTAATCATAAATGATCAATTTCTTAATTTTCTTACAAAGAATCAATCTGTAAATATTTTGGATATCAGTTATCTATCAATCATGGAAAAGCCCTTGAAATCCTTTTCTAGACTGATATTTACTATGCTTTATCTCCAATTGTAAGTAAAAGACCTATATGACTTACCCTATTGAAACAGTGCTCGTGGTTGGGACCATAAAAATGCTGGAGGCATCTTACATTGTTTTTGTTGACGATCTTGTTGAAGAATTCGTTGACAAATTTGATGGGGAATGCACAGACTGCTGATCGATTCATGGGTTCAGCAGAATCTGGCTTGCTTTGTGCAAACACTCCATACAGAATGTCATCATTTAGATCGGCTCCTATTTGCTTAGCAAGGTTGGCCCCAGGCTTACTGACATAGGCAGCTTGGAGGATATTAAACACTTCCTCCCTGGTGGATCTCTTTCTTCTCTTTTCTGTGAGAATACACTCCAGAGGCATTTCCATGTAAGAATGCAATCCAGAGTCTACAGAACAGAACCTGATTATTCTCGTGTGAAAAGTCTGAGCATCCAGGGTTTCCTTTTGGACAGTCAGAAAGTAAATAAAACGGTTGCTTTCGAAGGCATGTATGTACTTTATGGGGTAAGAATCTCGGAACTCAGGTAAGACATCAATGTAGGATTGGTCTGTCAAAAACGTAAAGCCATCTTGGGTTTCCTTCAGCCTTCTCACCGATATTGAATGCAATGAATTATCTGGAAGGTAGGAAGAATTGATCGTGTTCCCCACAAAGAAATTGATGAACCGATTTTTTACAGACAGGAGGACTTTGGCTCCTAGGGCGCTTACCACACAATCAGGACATCGGCCTGACTCTTCCTCCACCTGTGGGGAGAACATGCAGTGCACCTCGGACTGAATGTCGGCAGGGCTGTCAGGGGGAAAGACATGGCGCTGGCAGCTTCCTCTGTTGACGCTCCCACAGCTAATGAGCTGGTCATCGTAGTATGTGTCAACAAGCAGGGCCATGTTGAAGTTATCTTTCCAAATGCCTCCTGACAAATTGGCTTTGCTGCTGCAGTCCTGACACGGAAAACAATCTGGGTGTTCCCACACAGGCCCAGTCTTGTACTCAGCCACTTTCTGAAGGTCTTTGTCATTTAAAACATAAATGTAGTTCGTAGCTCCAAGGTAAATATGATGCCCATGCAGCACGAGATTCTGGATGGGGGTTTCTGCGGTGAAGTTGGGAAGCTGATACTTCATGCTCACATTCATCTCAGACTTCACCAGGGCCTCCTTGCACTCCCCATGGCTCCTCTGCACCAAGGTAAACAACAGCACAAGGATGCCAGCTGCCAGCGCAGTGGGGGCCTTCATTGTGAGACGCTGATCTGCCAAGACACGGTGGAGGCAAGAACAGTTTAGTCGTCACCAGAAATGAAGAGAAAAATGGAAGCACTACTGAAGTTATCAGAAATAACACTTACTAATTGGGATTTTTACAAAGGATGAAAACAAAACCTGCAGGCTAGCTTCACATAACGACGCATTGTCCTGCTGGACATGACTCCACATAGTTTAATTTTAGAAGCCAAGCCATGAACAAGTAATTTTCGAACATCATTATGAGATGCAAACAATGCTCTGTATTAAGGCTTATATGCAGCAACTGAGAAGCATTCAGCAGTGAAATAAGTAAGAAACATAGCACATTTCTTTCTTAACCCCTTGCTGGTTGCCTAATGTGGTTTCAGATCTGTGGCTAATGACTAGGTTGATATTTAAACTTTCTGGGTTAGTCAAGTGAAGGAACTGTGGTTCGGATTCATTTAGTCTAGAAATCACAGCAGGCATTGTTTCCTTGGGAGCATGTAGAATCACTAGGCTAAATTTAGCTTCCTTTTGGAAGAAAACAATCATAAATCCTAGAAGCAATATGATCACATGCTGTTTATAGGATTTTGTGTGCAGAGGAAAGGTATGGTTATAATTTGGCTATAGTTAATCTATTGTTTCAGACAGACCAATGCTTAATGCAAGATCACTGGGACTTCAAAATAAAAAGACTGAAAATATGTAAATGAAATTTAGTCTTCAGAACTAAAGTTTTAGAACTATTTCTCAGGGAAAAACAACATATTGTTCATTATCAAGTCAAAAAGCTGTTTAGTACAAGGAACATTATTTCATCCTTCCATTGTACACACATGGACCAGTATTTCTCCCAGGAAACATGACTGGTTTGTTATTGACTTATTTAAAAACAGGCACATAAGAATTTCATGTATAATAACTATGGGCAGGTATGTGTGGGAACCATGGTATGTTGGAAAGAAGAAGCCTTAGAATTAAAAAGTAAATAGCTATCACTTTTCCTTTCTGAAAAGACAAAAGGGATATTTTAAAACCATACTCAGCATTTTATCTATGCTAAAGACAAACTTTGGGTCTACAAAACCACAACAAAATTCACTCAGTCGATAATATGTGCATGGTTGTGCTTTCACCATGGGAAATGGAAACTGTGTTTTAATCCCTGCCTTTCAGTAAACCTAAAAAGTGGTTAATCAGTAACACACATACACTACCGATTACACTACCTGACAGCACAACACACCATATAGCTCAAATCAAAAACTACAAGCATCAAAGGAAGAGGAAATGGGCTCTGCTTAGGAGTATGATTATGAGAAATGAAATATGTTCACTCTGTTGTGAGGTTCAGAGAGGACAGACAGTATGCGTTTGACTCATTACTGTATTACAAGTATTGGGCACAGAGCCTGGAACACAGCTGGTGTTAAACAAATATATATTGAACCAGAGAGTAAGTAAAAATTAAGCAGTAAGTTCAAAGTCACGAAATCTACTGCAGGAATGACTAGTAGGCCTCATATTGTTCACCAGGAAGTAAGTGTTTGGAATAAGTGGTGAATGAAGTTTCTGAACAGACAGAGTATTTGTGCCAAGAAACGGAGGTGTATAATGAGAAAGATTTTGAGGAAAGCTGCTATTACCGGGAAAAGTGCATGACGGGTCCAGGTGAGCTGTATCTGCTTTGGGTAAGACACTGGCAAGTGGACGCATGGGTGCCAGGAAGGATTGTAAATTCAAAACTCAATCATAGTGCTGTACTTGGAAACTCAGAATAATTTAAAAAAAGTTGCTCGTATCTGTATTGAAGAGATAGTTAAAACCAAGACTGGTATGTCTGTGGTGGGACTGAATGAGAAAAGAGATGGCCAATGAACTTTTCTGGTGAATATTGTATTAAAGAAATTTGTTAAGGAGTCAACCAAGGCTAAGGCCATTGAGACATCAAGAGCCAGCATTATTGCAGCATCACAGAAGCCAGGTTTCAAGAAGCATATTCCAAATAGGAGGGAGCTCTTTGTTAATCTTCAAAAGAGTGGCTCCAATTGATTTAATAGTAGCCTTGAATAATCAGGTTGTTAGAGTGTGTGTTGAGGAAGCAGAATGTTTTTCCAAGGAAGAACAAGCAAAAGGCAACAACAGATTCTTCGAGGAGGAAGGAGAATGAGGATTTCTTGAAGGCACGCTGGTTTTGTGCGAAGGCAGGGAACCAGGGGAGAGCACACGGCATGGGCAGGCCAGCAGCAAGTAGTAGGCCTGAGAACTGGCACAACAGACAGAAATGAGAGATGAAATGGATGACACAATAATCCAAAGAAGCATTTCTGAGATCCTTGGAACGGAAGAGAGGTCATGTTCTCTGAGACAGCAAAAGAGAAGTCAGATGGAAACACACGAACAGTGAAGGAATTAAGACATAAGATCTGAATATCCCAAAGTAAATCAGGGCAAATGAACATCTGTTTAAAGTGACAGATGTAGAGGAGGAACTGGAGATGTCAGCTGGATGAAGAGGTTCAAGACAGCTACACCAGAGTATGCAAGTGGAGACCAGCACAGGACAGGTTAGCTCTAAGGGATTCTTTAAAGGAAGATACATGGTGTTATGACTTCCTCTTCATATTTATAAATGATAGGAGAAACTCATGGCAGACATTCAAGGACACGATACTCTTCAGAGTCCATGTGAAGGTATCTGGTTGAGGATACAGGCTTTGAACTGATATACAGGCAAAGCTAGAAAACGAGAGTTGTACTAGAAAGCAAAGCAAGATTTCAATGCGGTGATGAGCTGGAAGAGGCGTGAGCCACATAACAGTAAAAACGACAAAATATGTTGAATGCTTACCACACGTCAGGCATCCCGCTAAACCCTCTGATTTATCTTCACAAACATCCTGTGAAGAAGGAAGTATGATTATCTTCTTCTGGATACACACATGTGTCAGAAGTCACCCAGTTAAGAACAAAATGCAGTTCCATGCCTAAGAGACAGGGACCCGTCCACACTCAGATGCTTCATTAACACCAAAGCAGCTTCCTGAGCTCAGAGACCCAAAGTCCAGCTGATGACAGTGACAATTAATTGAGTGACAGACAATTGGCCAAGTGCAGAGTCTCTGGGGCCATGTCTTAGGATTTGAATCCATCCACTTATTCTATGACCTTAGGCAAATAACTATGTTCTCATCTAAAATATCAGTGATTCTAGGCCTTACCCCACTTGTGAAGGTTATTCTATGAATTCAATGAGTGAATCCACTCAGGAAGTCACTAAGAACAATGCCTGCAGACAGTAAGTAAACAAACATTCCCCCTTATCGTTGTTCGTACTCTCAGAGCAGACCGGTGAACATCTACAATGTTCCAGATTTGTTCCAGATTCCAAGAAGAGGACTGAAGACACAAAGATGAACACGTTACTTATGGACTGTCAGTAAGATCAAGTCCATCAGGAAAGACAATCACACTACGGTTTAAACTCGATGTGAGAAGGCCAAAAAAGGAAAATGTAGCTGGGTCAGGGAAGTTAAGTGGACTCAGCAATCAATTATAGTCCTTTCATCATAAACACTCTAATTTTGAGAGGTACTGGGCAGAACTTGGCATTAGTTGCAGCAATGAAACTAAGCTGTGTGACCCAAAGCAAGTCCCTCAACTGCTTTCTACTTTGTAAAATGGCAGTGTTGAGACATTTACATGCCAAAGTCTCTGACTGGCTTAGGACAACCTATTTTGTGCATCTCTTCCGAATTTTCATTGCAGTGGTCTTATCTTGACAGCCAGAAATAAGCAGGACAGTATTTACACCACAGAAATTGATAAGTTCTACAAATCAGAGCTTTTTCCTCCCACAGACGTTATTAAATATTTACCAGCGTTCATTTACCAGCCTATCATGAACTAATGACCTCCACAGTATGTTCTAACTCTAACAATTTTGATCTACAATTACATGCCCCCCCAGTACCATCAACTTGGCATGAATTACTCTTACTTCCCCAACCCTGTGCCAGATCTGGCTGTGCCAGCAATTTTATATTGGTAGCTGACTACCAATATAAAGACTCTCAGTTTCCATATATTTTTATCTTGATAAATTTATTCCTGTGAGATGTCAAAATCAGGCTTTCAACAAAGAATCCTTTTTCAGTGCGTCTGCTTCTTGTTTTCTTTGTGAAATAGCACTAGCCATTTAACCGACTCTGAGTTTTTTACTAAATGAAACATGTAGAGATGATTCAAACAGAATGACTAATTCCTTCTTTTGAAATGCTGGGCATACATCAGGTAAAAGTGAATCAACCATAAAACATTTATTTCTTTTCAGTTGATAGTAAAGATATTCTCGCTGACCAAAAATTTCCTGGGAGTGAACACCTCAGTGGTACCTTGGTCAGTAAAATTTTGGCATTTAAGAGCTCAGCATACCTTTCCAAGCAGTCATTCAACTCTTTCCTGCTGTCTATCTGCCTCTAGTTTTCTCATTAAAAAACAAAACAAAACAAAAAACTGTTGGTCTTATCATTCCCCCATACTCCTGAACCTAGCAATACAATGATTTCTCTAAGTATTCTTCTAAGCATCTGTGCCTGTCAACAGTTCTGCCACCAGCAAAAACCTGGTGCTGTATTTAAGTAGATTCCTCAAGAAAAAACAAAGAAAAACCCAGCAGGTGTAATGGGATACTTTTAAAATTTTTAATTTTTTGGTTTTTTGAGAAAGGTTTCTCGGTAGCTCCCGCTGGCCTGGAACTCACTATGTAGATAAGGCTGGCCTCCATCTCACAGAGATCATCCTACTTCTGTCTTCTGAGTGCTGGGAGTAAAGCTGTGTGCCACCACGCCCACCTGTGATATACTTTTTTTTTTAAAGGGGAAGGCTTCATAAACATTGACACAATTAATTTTGCTTTCATTAGGAACTGATTTTCCTAGAAATCATAATGATACATAGTTATGCTGAAAATACCTCAGTTTATAAGGTACACCAGTTGTATCATCTCTTCCTATTATAATCATAAGCATTATTCTCATTTTTTAGATGACAAACAGGTTCAAAGAGAACAAATGTTATCTAAATGTGCTACACATGCAACCAAGGTCTTTGCAGTATTTCTAATTAAAAAAAATGTATAATGCTCTTATTTGAATGGCTTCAATTTAGTTGCATTTCTGGGAAAAAGTTTTTATTCAAAGGGCACTTCAGTGAACACCTATTTTCACCTACATAGCACCCACTGTCTCTTCGACTGGCAGCTCGTTTGAAAACCCTTCCTCTCTCTATCAACTGGGACTGCTAATCAATCACACAGCCCATCCTTCACTGTAGGGTGAGTAAGCTCTCCAGGCTGGTCTTTCAATGAGCAATATTCTCCAAAGCCAGCGCAGCAAGGGTAACAACATGACCCAAACAAGGTGATCAGTCTTCTGGAATTTGATATGGATACTGGGAGAAGACTACTCATGCTCAGAGATCATAAGCACTGGGGTTTCTGAGGGCCCTCGTGGTCTGTGTGTCCCAGGCACAGAGAAAGGGGTAGGTCTTGGTATCATTTGAGTACTTGTATCCCACTAGGTTTTAAGGCAACTGGATCCAGTAAAAATCTTTCTTTCCTTCTCTCTTTTTGGTGAACAGTTGCATAATGATTCTTTACTGCTTGCAAGTCTGGAGAAAACAATGCCTTGGAGAAAATACTTAGAAATTTGTGAGTTTACACATAAGGGTCAAACACATAAAAGCAACTTTACATAAAATATTCAGATATATGGGACAAAATGGTCTCTTTGTGTACTCGAATGCTTTCAATATTCCACTTGGCACTCAGTAACATGTTTATTAGTTAAGATTTCTAAAGAGCTGTCCTGGCCCTTACTCCTACTATATAATTCTGAAACAATTTACAATGCATAACAACATTATCTCAAGATGAAAAAAATGTAGGCTAAGTGATGAGTCAAGATATAAAACTGTAAAAGATTTGAATAATATGTTTAAGTGTAAAAAAGGGACTTTTAATTCTGGAAAATAGCCGAGATGACATATTAAGGAAGTCAAATCACAAAAATAGTTACTGATGAATCTACTGGAAGACTCACACAAGTGAAAATCCTAAGGAAAATTCTTGGTTCCTTCTACATTTACACTATTTCCATTAACTTTAAAAGTAGGATCACAAGGGCTCAGATGACTCACTCGACAAAGCACTGGCCACACATTTGTGAAGACCGGAGTTCAGATCCCCAGAACTCACGTAAAGCTGAACATGGTAGTATGCGTGTCTGTGATCAACAGTCATCCTACTGCAAGATGGGAGGTGGAAACAAGTGACTATTCAGAAGTGGGTACGCCAGCTAGCCTGGTATACAGCTGGCCTACCCACTTCTGAAGAGACCCTCTCTCAAAGAAGGTAGCACCAACACTGAGGTTGACCTCCGACCTCCATATGTGTGTCCACTCTCCCCCCACTGGTAAAGAAAAAGTCGGATCATATAATAAAGTTATAGCAACAAGATTCCAACAAGAAGCTCCTAGCAGCATTTCAAATCTGTGTTCGTAGTGTGACTTCTGAGGAGGTCACACAACATTGAACAACCATTCCTTGACAAGCACTGGGAACTTCTGCCTAGAGTGCTCAGCCTGTTGATTTGAAGACAAGAGGATAAAATCTATATGTTAAATCTGTACCCTACTGAAAAGTAAACAGAACCACAGGACTACTGAGAAAGCAATTTCAAAATAGGTGTTACTAAGTGTTTGAGTCTTGCACCTCAAGATTCAACATTTTACATGACCCTCAATATACCATATCAAAATCCTTTCTAATGCAGCCAGATCCCTCCCTCTCCTCCTCCTTTTCCCTTCCTCCCTCTCTTCTCCCATGCTTTCTTCCCTTCTCTCTTCTCCTTCCCTCCTTCCGTTCCTTTCTTCCATTAAGGATCAAACTCAAGGCTTTGAGAATGCTAGGCAATTGATCAGGCCAGTGACCTACATCCTAAGCCCAAGATACTCTCATCCAACTGTTCTTTTGTATGTCTGCATTTAAGTAATTCAGAACACCTATGAGGCAGTTATTTGTAATATCTGAAGACTAGTTTGGTCAAAAGTCTCCTTATAACACTCTCTCTAGGAGAGTTCACAAAACTCTCTGGGAAAGGGGTAGGGTGTGGTGGGGATAGTGGGAGCTTTGGTGTTATACAGATGTGAATGTGATGTGAATCTCGGTTGAACCACTTCACATAGTCTGGTATGAAGGTCAGATTCTTTTGTCTGCATTTTGTGGGTTGGCCATGAAGGTCTTAGATAAATTATGGACTATACTCCATTCATTTATGCAGCACACACAGGCATCCAGTAAATGTAACTCATATGCTTATTATTCCAAGTTCTGCCCTAGCCAGTTTTTGCTTGCTCTTAACAGAAATGAGGAAGTTGGCCAGTGTTTGGGGGAAGACCACTTTGAATACCTGGTAAGTGTTTCATCACCTTACTTCTAGCTACAGTTTACATAGAACTATTTGCTATTTCCCCACCCTTTAGTCATTTTGTGGTTTTCCTTTAACTCAGTTTCAAGTTCTTGAAGTCCTTAAGTTTTTCCTCCAAGACAGAGGCCACAGCAAGGGACTCCTGCATTTAGGAAAATAACAGGAACCATTGGTTTAAAGAGTGAGCCCGTATCTCCACAGAAATTAGGAAGTGTGAAGGAGATCCTGTTATATGTAAGTTTCAAGTCTTAAATTCTTTTTTTAGTATAAATGTGTCCTATAAATGTATGTAAATGAAAGTCCCAGTTGTAAGCAAGTAAAGGAAAGTGAAGGCACAGCCATCTTAATAACCAACACAATTTGGAACCAAAAGATTCGAGTGGAAACCCATTTATCTTGGGGGTAAAACAGTTTTCTTACAATTTTCTTTATTTCTTTCTTTCCTTTAAGCTAATTTAATTTAATTTTTTTTTGTAGTACTGGAGAATGAACCACTATTTGAAACAGTCTTGCTAAATTGCCCATAGCATATTTGAACTTAACTCTGTGGTCCAGTCCAGGGAGACCTTAAACTTGTGATCTTCTTATCTCAGCCTCCTGAGTAGCCAGGATTAAGGCCTATACCACCAGGCCTGACTTGGTTTCATTTTTTTAAATATTTGCTTCTCTAACACATTCATATTGCAAACTGCATGCATTTAAAAATTTTTTTGACTTGCTGTGGTATATCTAAAACACACAGTTTATTAAATGTGGTCAGTAAGGTAAACTGATCCCATCAAGTGTCTTTAAGTAACCTATGAAGATATAACTGTGAAAAGGTTAGAAATTCTTTCTTCTTTTTTAAGTAGAAACTTGTACTTCAGACAGTTACCTGTACATGACATGAAATTGCTAAAAACAGGGAAAAGGAACCCTAGATTTGCATGCTGTTTAAAAATCCAGATATAAATGGCAATAGGAAAAAAAAAACAACTTAACTTGGTACTAGAATAATATTTATGTCTCATAATGAATGTATCCAGGGTAGCTGTAAATACTTTCTTGTACGTTACATAAATGTTTCTTTGAGAGCGAGCTAGTGCTTTTGTTCTGATTCTAATCTAGTATCACTGCCCTCCTTCTGATAATCATTTTAAAAGTTGAAAATGACTGACTCTCAGTCTAAGAAAAAGCAATTGTGCATTTTCTAGTTGTAATACATGATTATGATCATTGTCCAGCACTGGTATGTCAATACTAAAGATAAAAAGAATAGAACGCTATTCTGTCTTCAAGATTATTTCTCATAAATTCATAATCTGCTAGCAAACATCTGTGTCCTTTTAAGAATCGTTGAAAATAATTCAACTTCTGGGAAAATGAATAAATAGTCATTTGTTTTATGATTGTGCACATTGTAAAAAAATACTATTCAGAACATTCACTGAACTGTCAGAACCCTGACTGATGGGCACACATCTACCACATTAATAAATGGTAGCTCAGAGAAGAATGTTTCCTTATCCTTGGAAATATGAAGGTTGAACTGCCCTATTGTTAAGAACAAGCTAAAAAGCTTGAAATCGAAAGCATTTTCACAGCTAATGTATGGATGGATATTTGTAATTCAGATTGTGTAGATGTCCTACAAGACTTTGTTCAATTAAGCTAGGAACACTGAACAAGAAAATAAACCCACAAATTTGTCTTTCTATATATGTAAGTTAAACTAAGCCTAGCAAAATATCTTTTCCTGATTCATTCAAATACAGAGTTTGGAAAAGATGAACCTGACAGGTAGCCAGAATGTGAACTACCAAAGAATACCGAAGGAAAGGAAGCTGACACATGATTCACTCATGAATCAGACATCTCCTCCGGAGGGCTGGGGTTGAAAATGTCCTTGGCATAAGAATGCACACTCCAATTCCAAATGGGGGATCTGTGCTCAGGAGTGGGTTGGTCCATTTCCTTTCTTCCTTCCTCCCTTCCTCTTTTTCACCTTTTCTTTCCTTCCTTCCTTCCTTCCTTCCTTCCTTCCTTCCTTCCTTCCTTCCTTCCTTCCTTTCTTCCTTTCCTCCCTCCCTCCTTCCTTCTTTCCTTCCTTCCCTTCCACCCTCCTCTTCTTTGTCTTTTGAGACAAGGTCTTGCTGTGTTGTCTAGGGTGGCATCAAACTATCTATCCGTGCTGGCTCTTCTTCCCAAGTGTTAGGATTACAGGCATGTGACGCTACTATTCGCTGACCCATCTCCTCTGGGTTTTTCTAATGAAAAAAATCAAATGGCTGCACAGGAGAACAGACAGTAAATGGATGCATTTTTGTTATGGTAGCTGTCACATAAAGAGAGAGAAGCCAGCATCCGGGGGAAGGAGGCGAAGGAGAGAGGCATGAGCTCTGGCCCTGAACCCTCAAGAGGTCATATCAGGTGCACCTTTCCTTGTAATACTAGCTTCACTGAGCTCTGAACTGTTTTGCTCACATCTGAGTACTTTCCCTGGAAGGCGGTGTTAGCAAGCAGACTCTGAAGCTGAATGACCTGAGCCTCTTTTTGAAGCTGAAATATACAATATTTTCTTTTTCAGGCAAAGTAGATGTTATGACACCATGGTGAATGGAAGGAACTGACAAACCTGGCCATGTTTGAAGATTTCTTGGGTGAAAATAATGCAATTACATTGAAAGAAAAATTAAAAGCATACAAACAGCAATATGTTGAGATCAATAGATCATCAGAAAATAAAGACCTAAACACACTTTCAAAAAAAAACTTTAAAAATACTTTTACATGAACAGAGAATGCCAAGCAAACCAATCCCCATGAAACTAGGACAGGACAGAAAAATAAATATGGGATCCAATTTCTAACGTTCAGTAAACACTCTGGATGCTTGAAAAAAAAAATCAATAAACTAAAAGGTTAGGACAACTTAAAAACAACTGTGCTCAGCATTGCATTTATATAACTGATCAATTCAAGGGAAAATAACTCAGGGCAGTGTGTAGTGTGTGTGCGCACGTATATGTGAGTAAGATTGTGTGTGTGTGTGTGTGAGACAGAGAGAGAGAGAGAGAGAGAGAGAGAGAGAGAGAGAGAGAGAGAGAGAGAAGGAGGAGGAGAAGGAGGAGGAGGAGGAAAGGTCTTTTTTAAAGCTTTTTTTCACTTATAGAGGTACTGCCACAGGACTGGGTGTCCCATCCTCCTTCTCACCCGCCAGCTGTGTGGTGAGGATGTGCCTGTCATAGGACCACAGAGGGAAGCTCACTGCATTTCAGGAAGCAGATATGGCTTGAGCTGGGTCTTATAGGTAAATGACTTGCTCAGGAACAGCTGAGCTGGGCACAGGCATTTTGGGTAGAGAAGATTCACATGTAGGCACCTGGGGGGACAATGTGTGGAGCTTTCTAGAACATGGCAGTACAGAGGCTGTGTGGGCAGAGCTGGCATGGCTGAAGCTCCCAAACCACAGAGTTGTCCTGTTGAAGGGTCTGCTTTTTCTTTGAGACAGAGTCTTCCTGTAGCCCCAGCTGGCCTGGAACTCTTTATGTAGACCAGTCTGGCCTCAATCTCACAGAGATCTGCGTGTCTCTGCCTTCAGAGTGTTGGGAGTAAAGAATCTGCATTTTGCCTGAGGTGGGAGTCACGGAGATGGAAACATATAACCTATTTTGGTAACAATATGTTGAGCAGATTGGAGTGGGAATGAACCCAGAAGACAGTGCAGAAGGACATTGTAACTGTGAGGCATGAGGACAAGGATTAAGGAGAATAAAGTAAGGACTCCTAAGATCAGTATTTTCATGCCTTTATCAGCAGGGTGCAGAAACCCATCTCTCCAGTGTTAGTTTTGTCTATCCTACAACTACTTGGCTCAAATTCAACACGTTTATTGAAGCCCTACTACGTGCTTGACATCAACATCAACAAACACTCCTGTTCTGGTGGAAAGAATTTGCTAGCAGGAGCATTCAGGTGACAATTCATATAAACAAGCTGGTTTTATAGTATATTAGAAATTGGCAAGTGTTGGGGAAATAAAAGGCAGAGTTAGGAGATTAAGACAGGATGGAAGGAGGGAAGAAAGGAGGAAGGGGAGAGGTCCGTGGCTTGAAAAACTGAGGTGACTTTTGAGGAAAAAGCTGAGGGAGGACTCAGTCAAATGAGATGTGAAAAAAAAAAAACTCTCTGGGCAGAGGCAAGATTTTCTTGAAATAGGGAACATGTTAGGTATGGCTCAACCTTGGTGACCAATGATGAGGGCAGAGAAGACAAAGAATCAGAGCTTGTAGGACCTTGTGGGCTACTGTGAGATTCTGGCTTTTGTTGGAGTGAAATGAGGAGGCGATGTAGGGTGTCAAGCGAGGGAGTGATGGTGTTTAAACGCGATCACTTTGAGGGTGTGTGTTGGGGTCCCTACACTCAGGGGCAGCCTGAGGGGAACAAAAGGTCTGTGCTGTGGGGGCGTGAGTAGGCACCCGGGTCAACAAACAGACATTGGGAGCTGGGTGAGAAGCATAAGGGAGGCGAGCGGCTGCAAACTCAGTTCATTCAAGGAAGTGCAAGGGGTCTTATAGGTCTGGTAAGGCAACTGCCTTATGGGGTGGGGTCCCGGCTGCAGCCAATAGTAATCTGTCCCCAGGTAGATCATCCTCGATGCAGATTCCTTCCAGATGCCGGGCAGAAGCTGGCCTCACACCTAGCCAGAGTGGAGCCCCACGCCCCCTTGAGCCATTCCTCTATTCCTCACAGCAGGTGACCTGGCTGAGGTCCACACTTCAGGACGCCATACAGGTGTGAAGGAAGACAGAGGGCAGCAGGGCTAGTACGGGGCAAACAGGAAGCAGTGAGGCCAGTGGCTGGCTGCCAAACAGTGAAAAAGTGGTGGAAGTGGCCTGGGCCAGAGGGAACCGGTGAGCCACCACAAGCAGCTGATTTAGAGTTATGTTTTTAAGACAGAGACAATGGTGTGTGAGTACAAGAGGAGGCAAGAGCACTGATTTTGTAGGAGGAGAATGGTTTCGTCAGTTACTGACATGCAGAAGGTGGTGGCTGGATCAGTCAGTGGGGTCTGAGATATCATGAGTTTTGTGGGAATGTGAAAACACTAGTTTGGTTTTTTCAGGGTTGAGATGTTGTTTAAGCAGCCAAGAAGAGCTGTGCATGTAATGAGACATCTGAGTCCTAGAATTAAAAAAGAAAGTCAGCATGGAGAGGCTGTGAAAAGAGAGGAGACTGGGGAGGACCTTCGTGATGGTTGTCTTCATGGTCATCCTCACTGGATTTGGAATCACTTAAGAAATATACCTCTGGGTGTGTCTGGGGGGTATTTCTTGAGAGGTTTACCTCAGGAGGAAAATCTACTCTGAATGTGGGTATCACCATCTCATGGTGAGGATCTGGATTGACTAGAAAGGTAAAAAGGAGAAAGCAAGTCGGACATTCGCATTCACTGCGGTCTGCTTCCTGACCTGGGCACGGCGTGGCCCTACATTTTTGCTACCATAGCTTCCCTGTCACGATGGACCTGAAGCCATACGTCACTATATACCTTCCCAAAGTTGCTTCTTCTTAGGTACTTTGTCATAGCAGCAAATAAAGAACTGTAAATGCAAGTAAAAGAACACAGGGGATAAGAAGAACTGAGTGCCAGGGCCACCAAAGTAAGAGACCGGGAGAACAGGATCAGTAAGTCATGCTGAAGGGACGGGGAGGGCCTTCTGGAAGCTGTGCTTACGATACCTGCTCTCCCATTTTAGATCACATCTCAGTGCCTAACATCTCCCACATTTCCAGGTCATAGTCTGTGCTCTCCATATTCATGTGTGGTAGATATGCCTGTCTGCTTCCTTTCCCACAGCTCAGGCCAGTGTCACTTCTTACCTGGATTGCACCAGCCTCTTTGCTGGCCCCCCTCCACTCTTCTTTTGATAATATGTTCCCCAAGGTACCAGAAACATTTTTCTCAACAGAAAACATGATTGTGTTGTTTCTCTACTTAACAAAAGTCACTTCCTTAGCAGAGCCATGCATGATTCTGTCCAGACTTAATCTTCCCATTGCCTGTTCCCCAGCTTCTAAAGCAAGTCATGTGTTCTATCACCTTCTAGCAGCAAACAGGAACTCTCTTGGGTGCTCATCCGTCAAACCTGCTTGCGTCTTCCAGCCTTCATAATCCTGCATTATACCTTAGTTACCCGTGTTTCCTACTAGTCTGTGAGCTTTAGTTTTAACTCCTATATTAATGCCATTACACAGAATCCATCCATCCATACCTGGGGTGGAATCATATATATCTGTGAATTGGTGATATAACAGAATGAAATATATCTGAAAGAAAGATCCTGAATAAGGATTTTTAGAGGTTTCAATAGGAAGATATGGAAGGATTAGGGAAATTTTAGAGAAAGAAAATTTTATGTGGTAATAATTCAGCACAGATTTAGATCCCAAGAGAGACTGAGAAGTCAAAAATGGCTAAGATATGTCTTAACTTGGGAGTCATAAACCAAGGTACAAAGACAGGAAAAGTAGGGTTTGGGGCAAAAATAGTTTAACTAATAACTCTAAGGCATCAGCTGGTCATTCAGGTGGAAGTGTCTAACACCCTGACTACTGTGGCCTAGGGCAAAGAGGGAGTGAGAGACAGAGATGTATGACCCACCTAAACTTTAAATGGCTTAAGGTTCATTGTCAGAGAGCAACGAATACAGACTTCATACAGGTTGGAAATCCAAAATGTGAAATGTTCTCAAATGTGCAATCTTTTGAGCACCCATACACTTGAAAAAATTTTAATTTTGGAGTATTTTAGATTTTTGGATATTTAGATTAAGGCTACTCAACTAGCAAAAGAGTCTCTCCAAATATTCTAGAATCTGAAAGAAAACTCTTGACATTTCAAACACTTCTGTTCCCAAGCATTTCAGATAAGGGATACTCAACTTATATTTTAAAGGTAAAAACAAAATAATAAGCAGAAAAATGTGGAGAGGTTAGCAGCAAAGCTTGGATAGTTTTCAAAGCTAAAGCAGAACTTTCAAGAAGGAAGGCAAAAAAAGGTAAGACACACAGTGTGGACAATAGCCTATTCCACAGATGGTAGAGTGGAACTAAAACAAATGCTTTTCAGTGAGGGGCTTGCTGGTGACTGGAATGCAGAGCCTTTCTTGGACATATGGAAGAGGCCGCTTGAGCTGAATGGTTAAGGAATAAAGAGGAATAAAGAAATTACAGAAAATAGGTTAGACATTTATTTTCAAAAACTCTTATTTAAAAGATAAGGCAAATCAGAGTGACTACTTAGGCAACTGTGTATTCAAGATCCTATCAGCATGCCTTACATCTGTGTTTTATTTCTTTCTTGAAGCAGCAGCTGATTGAGTAAGGACTGAATGAAAAATGGTTGAGACTTTAAGGATGGGAGGGGAGGGGGCAAGAGGAGGCAGGGTGCACAGAGCAAGGCGATCAAAGATGTGGAGAGTGAGATAAGGAGCATAGGCTTTGAAAAGACCATTTAATTCTCCCAGACACACTCAAAGAGATAATAGCTGATGACATGGAAACCAACTGGGCTTCTGTTATTCTCAATGTAAAAGATCTTCCATTGAGAGTAAGGAGACCCAAAGACATCACATCTGGGTGCTTGAGAACAGTGGGAGTTGGCAGTCACTGTGGTGGGACTAAGGGAAGATGGGACCATAGAGAGCCGTAAAAGACTTGTCCACAAGAGCAAAAAGTGTTACGGACTGGCCGACACTGGGGCCACCAAAACAGGAATCAAACTCCGTTTCAGAGTATTACATCTTAATTCAGGCCCATTCCCATCGAGTTTCTACAGAGTGAGCAGGCTGACGTGGGGAACAGAAGACAGCATGATTATGACCTCTGTAGCAAATTCCTGGTAATGTTTATATAATTTATCAGATCCATGGTCCTTATTAAGTGGAAATGCCAGCTTCTGATTATTTTTATTTCAAAACCAGTTTTATTGAAATCTGCAAGGAATAACTTCATGGGAAAGAAAACACGTTGAAACAGACACTCTTTTCAATAAAGCCAGCAGTGTAAAGATGTCAGAAATGAAACAGATATAATGATCATCTAACTCTGAATATTAAAGCTCATTTAGGAATTGGGAGAGTGCCTTGATTCTGAATACCAGTCTAGTTATTCACTTAAAATGTTTAATAACGTTTGGAAAATAATGAATCAACTTATGACAAAGATTGAAGGGCTGTCACCTTTCACTATCATTAGTGAAACTGCCTGGGATTCTATCTGCACTTTTCTGTGATTTAAGGACATTTTTTTTTTTTTGTAAGCTCTTTGAGGACTGGAGGAATACTTAAAATTATTGGGCCTTGACATTCAGATTTCAAGGGACAATGCATGTATGTGCTAGTCAGACTGAAATAAAATTTAGAAGTCTTTTAATTTTGACAAGACATAAAAGGAATTTTTGAAAATTCCAAAGTGCATATTCATTTCTGTTTAGTTTATTTTTCTGTCAACAATTTCAGCTTTGGATCATTCATTCTATAATTCAACAGAATTTAAAATATTATTCAATTTGATACTCCTTAAAACCCAACAACAATAGCTAATGCAATGTTTTAAACCCTATGCTGCACCTAGGCCCTATGTGATTTTGTTTGTGTGTTGTCTGTGTTCACTAGATAGTGGGCTTCCTTTGGACAGTGTAGCCTCCACCAGGAGTGGGAAAGGTTCATGCCTGGAGGCGAGGCCACTCTTAGACCAAAGCTGTCCACTTCACACTCTTAGAGGAGCAAAAGCACAGCAAATAAAAGTAAAAAAAGACTGGAAGAAACACCTGCCTCTGCCTCCCCAGTGCTGGGATTAAAGGCTTGCTCCACAATGCCCAGGTGTGTTCCTCAGATCTTTAGAACATTGCGTTTATTTAAAATATGAACATGTCAGAGGCTGGAGAGATGGACCAGCAGTTAGAGCACTGGCTGCTCTTACACAAGACTTGGGTTCGATTCTGACACCCATATGGTGGCTAACCAGTGTCTGTTCCTCCAGTTCCAGGAGAATCCAATGTACTCTTCTGACCTCCGTGGGCACTGCATGAGGCAGATGCACTTACATGCATGCAGATAATATACTCATACACATAAAATAAATAAGAAAGTAAGTAAACATGTTCACATGTTCATATTTTTTAAAAATATGAACATGTCATTCCTAACATACTCTGGCCCGAACCATTATAGTCAACATTCAAAGAAAGGTTTCAAGATATATCCTCAAAAGCATCTACTTCACATCCACAAACATATGATATTTCAGGGGAAAATGAGCAATATAGTTCTTAAGGCCATAACTTTTGTTCATAATAGTTGTACATTATAATAATTATATATGATAGAAGTTTACTCGTGAAAATGGTATAAAATTCATGACTTTGTTTGGTTTACCTATAATATTATGACTGTCTCTGGAGAGATGAAACGTCACACAGTGGGAGGGAGTAGACCCTGGGGTGCTCCGAACATGCCCCTGACCCAATAAAAGCTGTGCTTCTGTTTACATTCCTGCTACACTCCTTGAGGAGAGAGAGACGGCATTTTTAGAAGCCAACTTACAGTTGACTAAGGCTATATTAGTAAGCATTGTAATGCAGTATTCATGGCAGCTAACTTTAGAGAGAAAGGTTTATTTAGTTCATAGTTTTGGAGGCTGGTGGACATGGAGCTCAGATCAGCTCAGTTCTGGTGAGGATTTCACGGTGGTGAATAGTAGGTGACAATGGCTACAGCATGTGATAGATCCAATGGTGTCCCACGAGGCCTGAGGGATTTTCCACTAACACACACCCTGTAAAACTCCACACCATGTCCATGTACTTCTACCTTAGGAACCAGGTTTCCCATTCATGAACTTTTATTCAAACCACAGCATAGATGATAGCCTACTTTCTATTAGAATCAAACCACATGTGACCAAAGCAGAAAGTTTAGACTCTGCTTCTAAGAAAATTTGCTTCAAGACTGTAATAACATAAACCAGGTGTGGTGATGCACATATTTAATTCCAGCATTCAGGAGGCAGAGGTGGGCATGTCTACTGTCTATGAGATTAAGGCCAGTCTAGTCTACACAGTAAGTTCCAGGCTGGCTGGGATTATACGGAGCCCCTGTTTCAAAAAACAAAACAACAAAATAAAGCAAAAACTACTGTAATAACAATAATTTCCCCTTTCTTTCCTGTCTTCATGAAAGGACCAAATTCTGTTACTCCACGTACTGCACTAAAACCACACACTTGAAGAAAGGTTTTATGAGGATGATATATGATGGGCAGTTAGAAATCTAAACCTGGTATCAAAACAGATCTCACTACCTGTTTTAGTCCTGTGCCTTCCTTCTCCCTCTAAAGCAGCCATGTTTTCTAATCCATGTGCATTCCAACTGCACTTAAAAAGCTACATGTTTGCATTGAGTCCATATGAGAATTACAGTCACCAGAAGACACATAACACAAACAGGAACCCTAAGTACAGCAAGAAGATATTTTTCTCCACACAGTGGAATTCCAAAATGTGTCATCCAGGTTATCTGGAGCAAACCCCAGCAGCACTGACTGTTGAGCTCTCCTCTTCCTCCCACACGATAGTATATGCTTTCTAAAGCTGGTTAAACTTCCTACTTTTGCTTATACATAACAACAGCCTTCCCTATTCGTGCACAGCTTCAGTCAATAAGCATGTCAAGGTGGAAGGAAGGATGACAGGAATAGTAGAGCAGTGTGTGTGAGGGTGGGGAACTGATTTTCAGAAAGCATATGGTACCAACTGAATATTTAATCAAATTAGCCTAGAAACTCCTTCCTATTTTCAGCACTCTGCAAGGCAGTTGTTCTCACAGTACAAAACGAATTTCAATAAATGTCATATATTTAGTGAGATGGCATATTTTTGAAATTTGTCGAAACAGGTCAACCAACTCAGACTAGATCTCGTTCTAAGATCTGACAGATGGATACTGATATTGAATACACTGGCACTGGCAGAAGGTTCTGGGCAGAAGAGAAAGTCATTCCTTTAACAGTCAATGAAGTATTTATTGAGCACCTACTATATGCCAGGAGGGAAAAGACAGATATTTGGGATACATAGATAATAGAAAGATGAGGTATGTAAAAAAAATTTTTTTCCCTTGGTGTTAGTAAGGATTTCAAATAAATACCATGGTAAGCAGGTCTCTGAAGGTGCATTTTCGCATTGCATTACTAGTCATTCAAACATTCATTCTGTCATGGCTGCAGGATTTTACACTTAACCCAAATTTTTGAAAGATGCCATTTACTGACCCTTAGCAAAGACCAACTTCCTACTTTTCTGGAACAAAAAAAAAAAAAAAAAAAGGAGAGGGCTTACATGGTTTCAAAGATTTCTTAGACATCAAAGAGCTTAGAGGGACATACAGTTTATGGATAATGGTTTAAGATTTAGTGAATCAAAAACACATGGATTAAATTTCTCTTAAAAGACCCCTAGGTTTAAAACTCAATGAGGGAAAATGTTCTGGCTTCAAGCACAGCTAAAACTTGTTTCTTAAAGCAGTTTGAATTGTCTAACGGACTCAGAACTTGGCTGGGCTCTTCTCTCCCACTTGAGTAGGCCCCAGAGGAGGCGACCTAACCCTGCTACACAAATTTACTCCACCTCTCTCTGAGTTTGGAAGACTACCTTATTTCAAAGGTCAACAGTTGGAGTCATTTTTAAATCCCCAAGCTGTCTTTTTTTTAATGTACAACTTCAAAATTGGCCCTGAGATTCTAGGTGCTGTCTCAGATTTCCAACTATGAGGGAACACAGGATCATTTCAAAACAGGAAAAGGGCACTGATCTTAATATGTGCACTGCCTCGTGGTATATTATTATGTTTGCATTTAAAATAGTAGGAAGAAATACAGTACATAATCTTCCTTTCTAATACAATGGCCTTCCGGAAGGCCACCAGCCTGGGTACTTTACCGAGTTTTTAGGATTAAAGGAAACAAGTTTGTACATAACCTGTGAGCCTTTATTCCTTTGGAAAAATAGATTGCAACACTGACCTGACTGCTCTGAAGGGGCACTCGAAGCCAACAAGGCAGTGCACGTTTTGAGTTTCAACAGCAGGAGAAAAACAAAGGGGGAAGTTCAGTCAGATCCAAAATAAAGAGCTGATATTCCAAAAGGAGGGTTTAGCCTGAATGAGAGAACCTGGAAATAAAGTTCACATACAAAGTGATGATGGATTCAGGTTTCAGAGAATGAGTGCTTTAGTCTAAGAATGAGATAACTAGATTATCCTTTAGCTTAGAAATGTGCATAGCTTGATGCAAAGCATGGGGCTAATCAGTTAAGAAAAATAAGACCCGCCAATAGATGACCAATGATAAAATGTCCCTTTTTTTTTTTGACTTAATTTTCCACAGGAAGAATTTTTTGGAATTCTAGGAAATAAAGTGCTTGGTAGAATTGTTTTGAGGCTGTCTGTGCAGGCTGCTGAATCCTACACTACCTAAAAGAAGCCACAGAGTGGGGCAGGGCAGGCACGGTCAAGATCACCTAGGGTTCCACGGCCAAATCCAGCCTCAGACTTTCTTTTTCTCTTGACTGTGTAGCGCTTTAACAAATCTGAGTTTTAAAACCGAGAGCTGTTAAAGTTCTCTTGAAAACTTGGAAAATACTACCACGTTGGCCCATGTCACACAGAGGGCTCCATAGTAAATCTGATGATGCCAAGTGGTTGACTGTCCCCTCTTGGGTGGAACTATTTTTCCCTGGCAAAATGGTTACAATTTCATTCAAGTTACCTGTGTGCAAATCTTCACACAAGGGACAGGCAGGACATAATAGAGGAAGAAAAGAAGAGGAAAATCCAGGCAGTGTTTTAATACAAAAGGGAAAGAGAAGGAGATGGAGAAAGGGAGACAGACGGGAGAAAGCTGACAGCGATGGCTTTCTGTGCGGGCCTCCAACTCCCATTCCAGAAGAGACAAGCAACGAGTGCCACGGGTATATTACCCACCACAGAGTCTACTAGGTCAGGTTCAGTGTGGAAAGGAAGGAAAGTTAACCTAACGTGTCAATATCTGTGATGAAGGATGGAACAGACGAATACAAGAGAGATGTCATGAATCTTCAGGGTCCCATAAACAAAAGAGTCTGGGCCACCCCTGTACCTTTATCTTTGAGAAAGCAGCCTTTAAAAACACCCATCCCAAGGCTGGAGAGGTGGCTCAGCGGTTAAGAGCACTGACTGCTCTTGCAGAAGCCCTGAGTTTGAATTCCAGTACCCACATGGTGGCTAACAACTGTCTATGGCTGTCTAAAAGATGCTCAACAAAGTAACCTGAATGAACAGCTAAACCCTCAATCACAAGCTTAAGACTATGGGAGCCTGGCTTTCATGATCACCCGTCCAGCCACACTTCACAATTGCTTTCCTTTGTTATTTCAGGAGAAGTACAGTCACCCTCATTATATAATTTATATGGCCCACAGGTGTTTCCAGAATTCCTATGGGCCCTATAGCTACACAATTCACTGTAAATTAAAATGGAGAATAATCTGTGCAAAAGTAGTGGCTCCCATTTACACAATCACAGAAAGAAATACAAGTGCCTGCGTATGTGACTACAAAGTTGACTGCTCTTCATTTCCCAGCACTCCCACCTTGTGCTACGAATACCACACGTGTGATTTTTCTCTCAATTATGTTTTACAGCTTATAAAAACACTTTCTTCATTTTGTCCCTTGAAAAGCAAAGTAGCAAGATTTTACTAGTTGTTTTTATTGAAACAAAACCCAGGGGGAATATATATGTTAAACAGTTTAACAGGACTGAAGAGATATCTGAGAATTGGCTTTCTGATGGAAAGGCAGATAACAAAGTCACTCACAGCTCTTAATCTGATAATGGGGCAGGAGACCCCACACATATGAACAAAGTCCTTCCCTTTGTATGTCTTTCTGGGAGAAAGAAAGAAAAAAGGAGGAGGGGAGGGAGAGGGAAGAAGGGAGGGGGGAGGGAGAGAGAGAATGAATATCAATGAGAATGGATCTTTAGGGGCTAGAAATATTAGATTTATCATTGGGAGATTTTCAGCTAACCTCTGCTGGCGGCTGAGGGAGGCTGTCCAGGCTCAAGCTGGCTTCCTTGTCTATGACATGGAACTCTTAAAGCCCTTTGGGTCTTACCCAGCTTTAGAATCTGAAGGATGAAATATGCAGAAGCAGCTTAATATTTTAAGGTTTTTAGTCTTTAGTAAGCAAGATGATTTTCAATGTTTCTCGTATGATGATCCCTTAATAATTATGAATTCTGGTTTCATTATACATGTGACATCTGTCTCTAGAATTAGACTGCAAACTCCTTCAGATACTTCACTTCTCTTCCCCACCTTCAGACGTTCTCCTAGGACCAGTTCCTCTGACACTTATGGTATAGTGCTTTGCTGTTTTTGGTGAGGCAAATGTGAGGTCAGTTGCAAATCAGTGCCTGTTTAAAAACTCACAATCAAAGCAATCCTAAACAATACATTTGTCACTGTATTATCACTTATTACTGAGAGGGGTGTGTTTGTTTTGCACTGAGAAAAGCCTATGGAACTCTGTCCAGAGAGAGTTGCAACACACACCAGCAAGGAAAGGAAACGAATGCCTGCCACGAGTTTCTGCACGCATTTTCTCCCCTTAAGGTTGCATGGTAGACTTTTGGTGCCCCAGTAGGCCAAAGGAAACTGCAGAAGCAGGGAAAAGACGTGTAGACGGCTCTGGTGACAATCCCTAAGCCTAGTGGCAGTGAAGATGAAACTAGAAAACTGACGTGGTGACATGGGACTCAAGCCAAGGGAAGAGGCATGAGGAAGAAGGGGCCAGAGAAATGGGATGCCGGAGGAGCTGAGCCCGACTATGGGCGTGTCACCATATGGTGATGCTGGAGAGCCTCAGAGTGTCAGTCCTTATGAGTTATTCACTCTGTTTTGAGAGAACCACATCTGAGAAAAAGTTAACCTGAGGTTATTGAGTAGAGTTGCAAAAGAAAAACCCAGACTAACTCTATTTTAAACTATTTACTTTGGTTCACGACTATGGAAATTGATTTTTAGTGCAGTCTTCATTAAAACAATTTTTTTTTAAAGTTCAAGACAAATAAGGGGCATATACTTATAGCGTTGTAAGAGAATTTATTAATTGTGGGTATTCACCTTGCTGAGAAAATTGATATTTTCCTTTTATTGCGAGTTCAAAAGTAATGAAATAATAGGAGCCTTCACATTAGCTGCCTGTGGTTTTACTGTTCAGATAAACTTGGCCTTCTGATTCTCAAAGCCTGTAGTGCATCACTAATGTAAACCCCCTGTTGCAAATGACCAAGAACAAAGCAATCCTGGAAAAAGCAGTGGTTGGCTGATCATCCTCGACATGCTATAAATCCACCTTGTTTCCAGAAAAATATGATTAAGTTAATAACTACTGACTAATGCACTGTTGAATTTGAGAACTGACCACAAAATTTAAGACACCAGTTATATTTTGTAGGTAAAGAAGACATATTTTTTGACACTACAAAAAATTCTTGTTGTGGGCTGTTCATTTCTCTTGTGTTATTTACCAGTTGCAATGGAAAAAACATCAACTGCATCATAGACTTGCAATGACATGGCCCAACCTCATTTCTGTTCATGATGGAAGTTTACACCTCAAAACAAAGCCCAAAAAGCTTCTAGTCAGAGAGGAAAGCTATACCTGTAAACAGTCCAAGTAACATTTACACTGTTCCCATAAAAGCACAATTATGTCCCTACTGTAGCAAAGAGAAACACGGTGTACATCATTTTCAAATCATCTTCATGCAGAAAAAATTCATTAGTCAGCTATAATAGTTGAGCTGTAAAGGAAAATAATGTTCTTCTGAATCCATTTGCATGGCAATGTGAGTGTGTCTGGCTGTTGGAAGCGACAGAATAAACCTCCACCCGATGCTACAAAATGTGAACAGTCTTCTTAAAATTCAGCCTATATTCTCTCCAGTGACGGCTTTTACAATCTTCTCATATTCATGGACCATTTTAACTCGGCAATTAGAGTCTCCTGATTATTTTGCCTAAGAGAGCTGACAATATTTCATTCTGCCCAAGAGCTCCTTTGAACACAAACCAGTGATAAGGGGAAAACCCACTGGGCAACTATTCATGCGTGAGCGCCTGGAACCCTTGCCAAATGCCAAATTAGTAAATGGCTCTTCTAAACATAAAAGGTAGGAAATGGGAAACCACACTTTAGAGTAAATTCCGAGTAGCACTTTCATTGGTGTTTTAATAATTGGGTCAGCACCCACACTAGCCACACTACCTGACCTCTGGTTAGAATCTATTGTACCTTCACAGGGTCCCAGAGAGGAGATAGAGTAGGATTGAAAATGATAGATAATACCCCCTGCGTGTTTGCCAGAAATAAAGAATTCAGACCATTCCAGAAACACCTGGCCTGAGGGAAGACACCCCCACCACAGCAAAAATAACGCAGATGAAGCCGGGCTGCCAACAAGGAAATGGCTGGGATTAAACCCTGCTGCATCACTCTGGACAGGATGACCAGATCCCTTTAGGAGGGAGTCATATCACAGCCTTAAAACTTGCAGAACCCTAGCGGCCCTACGGCACCCACTGCTCCCAGACTCCCTAGTCCTCAGAGTCACACAGGTGGCCGTCAGAAGCCATCTAAAGCGACAAGCCCAATCCCAGTTTGCACCTCCGGGATCCCATTCCTTCAGTTTCCAAAGCCCGGGAACTCTCACCCACCTCCGCGGTCTTGCCCTCGGGAGCAGCTGCCAGGTCCCTTGGCGGAACAAAGAAAGCAGAAGCGCTGGGAGAGGGTGGGTGCGGGATCTGGAGCCGCCGGAGTTTTTACCTTGCGGTGCCCGCGAGCCCGCGGCGACCAAGTCAGCGGCGCGGGGACCACCGCGCACTCCGCGCCTCCTCCGGCACGTCAGCTGTCGCCCCGCATCTGGCTCCGCGTCCGGTCACCCTGCGCTCGGGACTCAGCGGCGGCGAGGCCGTCCGGGTCACCTGCGGCCGGGCCGAGCCCCGCCGAGCGCCCTCGGGCTGCTCCGCCCCTCCCCACCCGCACCCTGCCCGAGCTGGTGACTCAGCCCGGCATCCGCAGCGCCCGGGCGCGTCCCGGCGGGAGGCGGCGCGAGGCGACTGGACCCAGGCACCCGCCCCAGCACGTGTCCGTTGGTCCGTGTCGCGCTCGGTCGGTCCACCCGGTCCGCCGGGTCCTGGATCGGCGGCGGTGGGGACTGGCACCACCCCAGGGGGAAGCCGCCCCCGCCCTTCCTGCCTCCCGCGCCGGCCCCGCGGGGGTCGCGCTTCCTCCCGCCTCGCCCCGCCCCGCCCCGCCCGCGACAAGGTGAAACTTTGTAGGTGGCGAAGTTCTCCTCGCCCTGGCTGCGCGCTTTCTCCTCCTCCCGGCTCAGGCTGTCTGCCGCGGGCTCCGCGGGAGATCAGCGGCACCGCGTCTCCCCCTCCTGGTGCGCCGGTGGCCAGTGTCACCCCTGCCGAGCGCACGCACCCTCCGCTCACCACGGTGGGCAGAGCGAGGCACTGTCTCTCCCATTCCCGCGGTGCGGCCCGGCACTCACCGGCGTGGACAGAGAGTTGGGCACGCCAAGACAAGGAGTCACTGTCCCAGGCAGTGGTGGGAGTGCATGGACGGACAGATGGTCCCCTACTATAGGAACTCGAATTTCTGGAGTAAGAACAACGGAAGTTTAACCCCTACTAGGCTTTAGTTTAACTTTTTTTTTTTTTTTTTATGGTAGAAGAAACTGGGTGATTAAATAAACAAAATAGCATAAGTACGCAAAACTAACAAGCAAGTTTAATTCTCGAATATTAAACCTCAGACTTTTAAAAGGGGTTTAGGGCCACAGTGAACTCATTAGGATGTGTTAGAATCATTTTTCAAATATATCAATATAAAAGTTAACATTTACCTACAAGAGTGTATAAAGGTAATAGGATCTAAGGAATAGCATTACCTTTTAGAACTTGAGTTCATTCCAACTCTACAGTGGCTTCTTCAAGAATGGAAATGTATGAGATGAGGGTTTGTTAGTGACTCAAAGTCACTGTTCGATCAGTTTCTCTGCAGGTTCTGGTAGCGCATACTACCGAATGAAGACTAGGAAAATAAATTCTCCCGGTCTCATACATTTCCATTATCGCAGTGTGCGCCCAGCACATAACCAGAGACTAGATGGAGCTATTTCAGTCCTCAAAGCTGCTTACCTCACCATTCCTCAGTTTTACGGGAAGGGAAAGTTCCCATTATATTTTTGGAGGCCTGCATGGAACCATTTAGCAGATGAAATAAACAGCCTCTAAGAGTTCCTAGGCGGGACACCCAGCTGGTATTAAGGGACGCAAAGCTAGAACCCAGCTCTCCAGTCTCACTTAGGGGTCCACGCTATGTCCTCTGGCAAACCTAAATAAAATGGCCCTAACCAAAGATTTCCTGATACTGTACGGCATGACCTAAAAGAACATGAGAACGCTGGTGTTACTGGTTGTGGGGTACTGGGTCTTTCAAAAGGCAGCACAAATGGTTTTAAGTTTTGTAACATTTTTCAATAAAAGGTGAGTAAATGAATTTACACACACACACACACACACACACACACACACACACACGTCTAAATGAATGATTAGAGTGCTGTTTCTGTTTCCTGGTTTCCATAGCAATATGTTAACTGGATTTTTTGCATCACATGTAGTTAGATGCCTTAACAGGTTTTCTGAGTTTGAGTGCCATGATAAAAATAGAAAAAAATTACAATTAAAGTTGTATAAAGACCCAGAAAAGCCATTATAAACTGGAAAACAGATTATAAATGCAAACAATCTATTATAAGTTTTTAGCACAAAACTTTCCCAGTTTCTTCTTAATGACAAATTTCAATCCAGTTTTTAAACTGGATCAAAAAATTTTGATTTATTAACCATAAACTAGGAGATAACAGCTTATAAACGCAATTTAGAATACCAACTGAAAGAACACGAGCATCATGTGACTTTTCCACGTTACGTGGAGTGATTGATCAGGGACAACACTGGACATAATCTCTCATCTTTGGAAATGGATCGAAGTAGATACTTTAAAAAGATGGCAGGTCTTTGGCAATTCCATCCTGCTTTGGCAGCAAACTTTCATTGTTGCTGTCGGACTTTCCTAGGTCTGTGGCATGGGTGACACACTGTATGATGAAGTTCTGCTGGTATTTTCCTGACCAGACCAAACCACCAGACCAATACTGTTGGCTAGCTAAGGCAGCACCTGTTCCCAAACAGATTTTCCTTTCCCTGCCCTCAGGCTGGAAAAAAATTTTCAAAAAATGTTCCCAGGCTCCTTTGCAGTCATCCAGGGTCAGGTGGTATCCTTTCGGCAATGGGGTAGAGGCTGAAATCTGATGGGGCCTTTGGAAAGGGGTTTAGGTCCCTTACTAAAGGGACAGAAGAAACTGATGTGTGTCAGTGTCTGGCAAAACATGTGATCAAAAGACATGAGCTATCCTTGTCTACATACTTGTGGACAACGTATAGAGCTGAACCATGAAGGTCTCATCTATTAATCTTGAGTTGGGCCTAATGGTGGTTCTAATCAAGGGAGACAGGAACCACCATCTTTTGCTTTAAATATGCCACATTCTTTCTGTTCTCCTTTCACACATTAAAATTTGCATCTTTGAAGAGACCCTTTAGTTTATTACGTAGTGCTTATTTTAAAATAAAAATGGAGGTGATTTTCTTAGAATAGGGACTTACTGCTACAACTTGTGAACAGGGCTCACAGACATATATAGGCTACAAAACGGTTTTTGCAAACTTGAATCATGTAGGAAAACTCTAAGTTGTGCAGTTTGTCATTGACCTACTGCTCTTTCCCCTTCTCCATCCAGACTCTGGCTTTTGATGCCAGCCTCTCCTGTATGCATTAGCTTCTGTGGCCCTGGTCTTCCTTCTCTTCATGTTTTGCATTTCCTGTCTTTTTGTCTGTACTGTGTCTAGAAAATATGTTTACACAAAAACCAACAGAAGATTTAGATGTCAATTCTTCATGTTATTTCTGTGAGTAAATAAAATTTGGGATTCTTGTTATGCTTTTGGACATATATTGTGCATTTTAAAATACTGAAGATTCTGAAAATTTGTGTGGAAACCCAAAAGAGAACAAAACAATAAGAACCCCCTTCTTAGCTTCATGACCCTGTCATCTCCTAAGCTTAGCTGACCACCAGATGCTTTTTTCCTCCCCTCCTAATATCTTCAGTGGTTTTCGGTAAAATTAGTTTTCTAGATAACACATTTTGGGAAATCAACTTTAAAGAAAAGGCAGTGCCAAGTCAGCACAGGAATGGCCATGCCATAAGCTGAGGGTGAGAACTGGGCACTCTCAATAAAAACTGCCTTTATACTGTTCTGCGCTTGTCTTTTACTGATGTCTGCGTCTCTAAAAATAGTCTATGTTAAGTCATCTAAGGATATGACCGAGTCTGTTCAATACTGAGGACAGATACAGGATGGCTTGGCTACCAGCTTCAAAAATCACAACTTTATCCCAGCACTCTGGAGGCAGAGGCAGGTAGATCTCTCTGAGTTCAAGGCCAGCCTGGTCTACATAGCATGTTCTGAGAGTTTAAGGCCAGCTTACGAGCATCATGTAACTTTTCCACGTTACGTGGAGTGATTGATCAGGGACAACACTGGACATAATCTCTCATCTTTGGAAATGGATCGAAGTAGATACTTTAAAAAGATGGCAGGTCTTTGGCAATTCCATCCTGCTTTGGCAGCAAACTTTCATTGTTGCTGTCGGACTTTCCTAGGTCTGTGGCATGGGTGACACACTGTATGATGAAGTTCTGCTGGTATTTTCCTGACCAGACCAAACCACCAGACCAATACTGTTTTCCAAGTGCTGCCATCTTGTTAATGATTTAGTTTGTCAATTTTAACACACATTTTTTTCTCTCCGCCTAAAAATCAAGCAATAGTATAATTTCCCGAATGTCTACAATGTATGTATTGTATGTTTGGATATTTTTATGTCATTAAAACCTCCAGACCCTACATCTTGTTTTACATTGAGGATATTGAGCCTCTGGGAGATCAGTAGCTTATCTAAGGCTACACAATTGGTTCAGGGCTGCCTATTTCCATAACACTTCCCATTATAATTCATTGAAACTGCGCTGACTTTGTGTTGAGTAATGCAGTTCCTGAGCTTGGAACAGAAGAACTAAGGCTGCTTGTTACTTTTCCTCCTTCTCTGCCCACAGAGTCAGCCACAACTCAGGTCATGACCCTTCCTCTGCCTGCCTGACCCTACAGAACTGATGTTGCAGTAAAGCACTGTCTCCCATATGTTGTCTGTCTGGAAAAAAAAAAAAGCAAACAAAACACTTTACAACTTCATAAGGTAGAACAAATGTCCTGGGCAGTCAGGGAGGTCTAGGTGTTGGGGTGCTAGTCCACAGGGAAGAGACGTCTTGAGTGTGAGGAAGAACAGAAATGCTCTTTCTTCCATGCCTGTGTTTCTATAACAACTGAGTTCCTGTTGTCTTAGTACATTTTCTGCTGCTGTGTCAAAAATACCTGAGGCTTGGTACTTTGCAAAGAAGAGAGGGTTTCTTTTCTTCATAATTTGGGAAATTAAAATTCCAAAATTGGGTGGTCTCAATTGATTAGCTTCTTAGAAAGGCTTCATAGGCTGTATCACAATATGGCATTGAAATCCATAGGGATATGTGTGTCCCTGGTTTATACCAGCCCACTACCATAAGAGTTAAATCACTCCGTAACATCAACATTGATCACTTCTGAGCGTGGTGCCCTTAGTCCCTTGCTCAAGATGCCATTTCCCAAAGGTTTCACTAGTTCAGCACCACCTATACTGAGGACCAAGTTTCTAGTTTATGAATCATTGAGTGACAAACCAAATCCAAACCACAGAGGAACCCAGGGAGGGTGGAAGAGCAAAGGAGGGACCAGTCATCAGAGCAAGAAGTCCCGGGGGAGAGTGAGAGGCTTCTCTCTTAGAAGGAAAGGAATGAAGGCCAAGTAAACCTGGCAAAGAACCCATGGCTGGAAGTTCACAGGCAATACTGTTATCATTGTGCTAAAGGGACACAGAACCAAACTACCTTTGATGGGTAGCTGTATACACATAGATTAGTGCAGCCTTCAGTCCTCATCAGAGAAACAGAATGGACAATGGTCAGAGATTCACACCCAGTCAAACTGCAGAGAATAAGTGTTTGTAGGAGGCTCAGCCATAAATTGGACATCTCCCCAAACAGAGGGAACTTTGTGGAAGAGGGACCAGAGGGCTGTTGTATTCATGAACTCACAGCAGCTGGGTTTGCCTGTGTTTGCACAAGACCTTCGAAAGATCAAGCCAGTCAAAATTCCAACATGAATGTGGGAGGGATCCATGAGGCCCCGCCCCCGCTTAAGGAGCTATTGATAGTTGATGGCTGCTGGAGGGAGTGAGAGTCAATTTTCTCCAGGGATGTGGCGCCTGGTAGGTTGACAGTGCTCTGGTGGATCACTCTGTACTCATGCACTTAGTCAGAACTAAGTGGACTCAGTGGATTAAAAAAAAGAGAGAAGAGGACATGAAGTTGGGAAGAGGATGTGAAGGGTCTAGAAGGAGTTGGAGATAGGAAGTGGGCATGGATACGATCAAAGTGCATCATGTACATGTATGATATTCTCAAAGACTGAATAAAAACATATTAAAAATAAACGTTTTTTAAAAGTCTCAGTGCTTACACATCTTAGGAAATAATACACCATAAAAATAAACACAGACTCTGAGATAGTAAAGTGTTTGCTGTGCAAGCATGGAGTTTGAATATCCAGGACCCATGTGAAAGCTGAGCACGGCAGCATACACTCACTTATAATCCCACTCTGAGAAGGCGAGACAGGCAGATACTTGACTTACTGGGCAGGCAACCTGGCTCAATCAGCAGGCTTCGAATTTAGTGGAGACTGTGCCTCAAAAAATAAAGTGGAAGAGCTAGATGGTAAGGACCCTATTTCTGAAGATACTACATTCATGAGCTGTAGAAAAAACAAGGAGAAATCAACATGGTGCTGATTTCAGACCCTCATCTCTACTGACCAATGTTCAGAGTGCTGGAAGGTACTATGCCTGCTATCAGAAGGAAAAAAAAAAGTAATCATCAACCTTCCCCAGCTGTGAATCCTGTGAACTACAATAACATCCTCAACAACAAGATATGCCCACCTGTGCAATAGTGGCGCAAAAACTATGGGACTAATCAACCACTCTTTAACTGTGTTTAAAGTCTGCTTCCTAGGAGGGAGCCCACACTTGATACTGATATCAGGATTAGGAAGTTGAGGTTGAGCAAGTCACAGGGCACAGGGGAGAACCTAATACTAGTTTTCTACTAAACAGTTATACTAAACTGACTCTTAATGACTTATTGTTAATGCAACTTATAGATTAATGCATCTCACAAAGAAGTTTCCTTATGCAACAGATGATGCACACAGAAACCCACAACTGGCCAATGTGTAGAGAATAAGAGGTTGCAAAGAGCTTACCCCCGAATGGAACACCTATACCAAACTTGTGCCTCCCAAGGCTCAGGGATCATTGCAAAAGAGCGGCAGAAAGATTGTAAAAGCCAGAGGTGGTGGATGACCACAAGGAGACAGAGATTTCCAGACAGCTGGTTAGTTACTCATATGAACTCACAGCAATGGTGACAGCATGCACAAGACCCATGCAAGCTCAAACCAGAAAACAATTCTAACATAAACATGAGGAAGTGGGTTAGAATCTCCAACCCCACCTCAGGAAATTGTGTCAACACATGGCTGCTAGAAGGGGTAGAAACAGTCTCATTCAAGCCTGAGGCTTTTGGTAATTCAACCAGACTTCAGTGTATGGATCCACATTGAAGGATATTTGAGGATACAAATTAGACTCTATGTGTCTTATCATATATAATAGAGTACATTACTTTGGGCAAGGGGAAATAAGGCGAAGCAGGAATAGGGGAGGACATCTGAATACCACCAAATTATACTACATGAAATCATAAAAACTCAATTCAAAAAGGAAAAAAACATAAGGTGAAGAGTGATCGAAGAAGACACCAGACATCGTCCTCTGGCCTCTACACTCCAGCATGCACACATGTGCACACACACACACATGCACACACACAAAAATGTATTTCCTTTTGTGGGTCAGGATTTGTATGTAGTGAATCTTTTTAAAATATGTGTTTGTGTAATTACTGCCATTCTAGATTTTATTGCATACTCTGAAAGTATTTGGGCAGTTAGTCCCTGATAGTAGGTTTCTTCAGCTATAAAACAGTCCTAAAGTTTTATGAACATGATTTCAAAAATAGTAAGTTCCAACCAAAATTTTATAGAAACCAGTTCACTTGGAGCAAACAGACCAAATAATTTACTAATTCTATGGAGTAGAATGGAGAACTTCTATTAGAAACAAAGTACTCCAGTGTGTGGTTCCCATTAAATACTGGTCCAAGTATGATAAAATTCTTTGCTCTATTCCAATACAAATAATTTAATCATCAACTCAAAGAGAGTATATTTGGTGAGTCCAAAAGTAAATTAAGCTATTCAAAATGGCTAAAATTGGAGCATTATAAGTAGAATTATATGTCTTATGGCATTAAAAATGATAGAATGTTTGAGAGTTTGGTTAGGATCACTGAAACTATTGCACATGACTGATATGTTCTGAAACACAATACACATGGTTATATTAAAAAGACTTTCCAACACTTTTACATTGGCCGGAGTTTGACCTTTTGTTTAACAGCCTTAGAGCCTAAACATAATTACTATTAATACATATACTCAAACACATAAGGGAAATGGCAGTACCTCTGGATTAACCTTGGATTGCCAATGATGAATTAAAGAAATAAGCACACAGGCAACGGTCAGGAGCAGAGAGTTGACAATGATGTAGTAAGTCCTGTTCATTGGCCTATCAGAAACATTCTGGCCTTTCCTTATAAAACTCAGCAAAATCTAACCAAACTACCTCTGAGAGGCAACTGCAAACTAACCTCTAGACAAAACTGTCACATCTAATCAATCGTCTGCAAACTTTTAAGGTTATGCTGAATGAACCTCCAAGGAGTGTATAACCTGAATTAGCAAAGACATCTTGTTAAAGCTTTCCCTGAAGTGTTGAGTCCATCTGCTTTGGTCTGAACTCCCCACGTGAGAGCTGTTATATCAAAGATTGTCAGCTCTCTTCCACTGCACTGGCAACAAATAGATTTGTCAACTCAAAGTTAAGAAAAACATTTCCTTTATTGTTCCACATTTTAAAAAATCTCAAAAAAAGCATTTATTGTGTGCGTGTGTGTGTGTGTGTGTGTGTGTGCGCGTGTGTGTGTGTGTGTGTGTGTATGCACGTGTGTCACAGTTTATGTGTGGAGGTCAGAAGACAACTCCTTCTACCATGTGAGTTCTGCATATTGAACTGAAGTCATCAGGCTTGGCAGTAAATACGTTTATGTGTAGAGCCGTCTCTCTGGCCACATTGTTCTACATTCTGATGACAGATCAAAAGCAAGTTTAAACAACACCAGTGAAATTGATATTTATAATAAGGGCCTTATAAATCTGATCGGTGAAGTCATGTGAATTAGGAGCAGGGTTTACAATGACTTTCAATATTTGTTCATCTTTTCTTAGTAATCAATGTTTATAATATATAAACCTGTATTTTAAAAGAATCATAGCTTGTATTGAAGTAGTTGTAAATATGAAACAAAATATTTAATCATAACAAGTTTTGCATCAATTAGGTTTTTAATCAAATGTCTATTAATTCCTTTCAGAGCCATTGGCACATAGAGCATTTTGAGTTAGGAAGGGAGGGTAGAGATGTGTATGGGGCTCAGAATAAAGGTGAGGCGACTTGGAAACCACATCAGTAAAGAAGCCCTGTGTGGTAGGTGATATGGACTCTTTTAGGAAAAATACAGTTGGCTCTTTATACCATGGATTTTTACTCTCAGATTCAACCAATCACAGATTGAAAATTACATTTGAACTGTATGTGTACAGGCAGTTCTCTTGTCATTACTCTCTAAACAAAGCATTGCAAACTCTTTATATGGTATTTGCATTATATTAGCATTATAAACAATGCAGAGATGATTTAAAGTACAGAGTACTTAGCTGGGTTACATGCAGATACGATTCTGCTTTCTACATGGATTTGAGCCTTTGTTGGATGGGAGGGCATGTGTTGGAATCAGCTCTCCAATGATACCCACGGTCTTGGTATTCAAAGAGAGTATATTTGGTGAGTCCAAAAGTAAATTAAGCTATTCAAAATGGCTAAAATTGGAGCATTATAAGTAGAATTATATGTCTTATGGCATTAAAAAGTGAAACTGTATATTTCCGTGGAATATTTGTAGCATGGTGGGACTGAAGAGGTACCAAAGAGAAAGGGAACATTTTTAATGCGTAGGAGCAATGATGAAAGCTTGCTCCCAGGCCGGGACTGCTGGGATACCGGGTAGGAGGAAAGTTGACTAGAGACTCTAGGTGTCACCACATGCAGGTGATAGAAACTGTGTGGTACTAAGAAAGACTGCTTTTTTTTTTAACATCTACACTAAAACATCCTGCTTTTAAATCATAAATGCATATCATTTTGTGTCAATTATACCTTTAATATTGGAGGATGAAATGTTTACTTTTTTGTCTTTGTTGGAGCCTGGTACACAGCTGCACATTCATTTTGGCCTTTCTAAGTTTAAAGTGGAACATTTACTTGCACTTGCACCATTGACTATTGAAAGTCTGAGTTTAGTCAAATATCAATGCAGCTGGTTGGTTTGCTGTCTACTTGGCTATATTCAGACCTGTGCTTCTCAGACCATTCATTTCCATGTAGTTCCAGATTGGAGGGAAGATGCACAAGTCTAGGAGTCAGAACGGGAGAAGCTTCAGGTGTTCTGAAGATTATTGTCACCTACATGTGGTAAGCTATGTGTGGTATGATGTCAACACATTTCAGTTCATCCTAACTCGTCCCTCCTTGCTCATGGAACTCTTGGACCCTCAAAGTGCCCCTGTCCTCTACACACAGTGCTTCACTGAGAGCTCACCGAGGCAGTGAACATGACAGGCCACTCTTCTTCCTAGGCCACATCCCAGCAGGGGAGGTGCCCTTTCAGATCTCTTGCCAGTTCATTTCATCCGTGTATCATGTCCTAACCCACCAGGCTCTTCCCACAGTAGCGTAAGTTCAAATTGTGGTGATAAATTCTTTTTAAAACGTTTGTGTATTTATTTATTTTGTATGTATGTGTGTGTGCATGCCACTGCACACGTGTGGAGGGCAGAGGACAACTTGTAATAGCTGTCTTTTCATCCGGCACATTGGATTGAATTCAGGTCCTCAGGGCTTGGCGGTAAGCCTACTGAATGAACCAGCTCACCAGCCACTCTAATAAATTCTGTCTTCCATTTCACTCATGATGTTTTGCTTCCATGACTGAGTCTTTTTAAAGCCACAATCTGATTTTCTTTTCAAACGTAATACATCTTTTGCGCTCACAACTCCTACCACTTGAATTGCTTAGGTCTTGTGAGAGTCGTGACTCTCTGATAGTGATTACTAGCAGAATGGTGATCTTAATGTGTTCACATGGGAGAAATTGTCAGACCAGCTGAGAAATGTTGAGATTCAACATTAAGTATTTAAGTTGTTAAAAGAGAAAACAATTTAACAGTGTGTGCTTATGTGAACATTTCAATATAATCCAATGTCCCAGAACTTTCAAGGTCATGGAAAGCCAGTCATAAAAAAAATCTTAGATGCCTGCCTTGGAGATGGGGAGTGAGAGATGACAAGGGCAGATTAGAGCAGGAAAAGGGATTTTCTTCCTATAGATAGAGGGAACCATCTTTAGTGGGGAGAAAGTGGGATGAAGGCTTCAGAGGTCCTGATGATATTGATACCTTATGCACAGGCTAACAAAGAAGAAGGCAGGAGATAGTACCTGGATTTCAGCATAAGAAGGTTGCTATTGGAGTGGCTTTGCTAAGCATGCCACAAAGGCCCACGTGGGAAAGGTCTGGCTCCCACGTTGTGGTCTATTGTGAGGGGATGGAAGCCTCAAGTTGTGGAGTCAAGTGGAGGGTCTAGGTCATTTGGGGCATGCCCTTGCTTGTGTTTAGGGCTGGCCACTTGGGATCAGATAACTTAGCAGGGAACTAGTCCCTGGAGAAAACGGATGCTTCCTCCCTCCAGTGCTCATTCACTGCCTGTTGCTCTTCAACTAGAGGTGAGACCCCAAGAAATTTCCCCATTGACACTGGCATGTCAACCGGTGCTGTCATTCTGCAGATCTTGTTAGGTTAGGTTACCATTCAGTGGAGATTTCCCGGGGGCAGCGTTCCCATCATGTCTAGAATGCATTATCTAACAGCACGTGTCTTTTTTTTCTGGCTCTTACAATCTGTCCATCTTTCTTCTGGATGTTCCCGGAGGCATATGTGTAGAGGTTGCATTGCACATATCTCAGGGCTGGACACCCTGCAGTCACTTATTCTCTGTATTTTGATCAGTTGTGGAACTTGGTAATTGTCTCCATCAGTTGCAAAATGAAGCTTATTTGATGAGTGGTGAATGCTACACGTGTCAAGCTGTTCTTGAGCACAAACAGCATGATTGCGGCTAGTCTTGGAAGTGTGGAGATGACCTGGTTTTGTTGTTTGTTTCTTGTAATTAGTACCTTGTTTGCAAATCCTTCAAAGGGGGACACAGGTATCTCTTTCCCCAAGGTGGGAGGCAGTGTAGCTGCTGTGTTACAGTGGCTTTGGCCTTGTTTATTACCTTCTGTGGCTATGACTTTCCCTATTATATTTACATGGCAATTCCTGACTCATCCTTCAAGGTCCAAACCTAATGTTGGACATCTTCTCTCACTGGTTCTCTTCCTGTGCAGGCTGACAGGTGGCTTCATTTCTTTTTCAGTGGCATTTCATGCTCCTAATTTAGCATATCTCACACTGTATTACAATTAACTGTATTTTTTGTGACAGCATAACCCAATGATATATTAATTTGTATGCTGTTCTACAATTCTGCTTTGTGGATCAGGGAATGGTAAAGCAAAGAAAGCAAGAAAAGCTGTCACTTGGAATAAGGAGAAGTAGATCTTAGTGAGAAATACATCTTTTAAGAGTGTTGTCTATTCAGAGGAGATGCCTTGCTACAAATACAAGCTGAACTAGCTCAACATTTGCTTGGTTGAGAAGGAACCAGAAATTGTACTTCCCATAAGATAGCTTAAGATCCTCGATATGTACACATATAAAAAGTTTTGAAATTCACTAGCAAGCCTGGAAATTGGGTTGTGTACCCTATAAATGCTTTGCAGGCTTATTAAGAATTGAAGATCATATTCTGAGAACAAAGCTGGCATGTACAAAGTTCTAACTGGTTTGTGTCCTGAGGGAGTTTTAGGTAAACTGCCTTTATGGGTCTGATGACCTTCTGACCTACACTAAGTAATTAATAATCTTTCCCTTCTCCTGGGAGACAAATGGGATTAACAAACTGTGACAGTGTCTATTATTCTTAAGGAAGTCACACTGAGATTGGTATCTCCATTCCAAAGGACATGTACATGTTACACAAAAGGAGAGACTTAGAATGTGTGCAAAATTCTTGACAAATTTGTCTTTGTGAAGATAACACAATTGCTAGATGTGGCTTATTGGTTGTTAAAAAGTAACCACTGTTTAGTGCCTACACAAGGTGAGAAACAGATTGGAAGAGTCTATTAAACCTCTCAAAAGTGATATGTGTGGAGAGTTGCAATAAACCATCATGAGTCTTAAGCAGAAGGGTTATGCCTTATTAACACAGTATTCAAGTACACTTCTCTTGGAGGCACTTGCTGATTATTTCCATGGCCCTTGACTGCAGGGAGGAAACAACATCTCTCTCTACTCCAAGACTAAGTTGGCCATGCCTGTTATGGTTTCTGGCCTGCTCAGGAAGATAAGACTTTACATCTGTCTTTATTTGTCTCTTAGGATTCTGTAATTCCTTCCCTCTGACAGTAAACAGAAATGAAGTAAAGTATCCTTAATTTTGGCAATATTCTAAAATATATAACAAGGTCTGCATTATTGAAGGATAGCTTAATGCTTGGTGAAGGGTGTTAATTCATAATTGCACATAGTCATATGGTGGTATGAATCAAATCCCACAGGTCTGGGTTAAAACAGTTCCAATAGAGGCTTACTCACAGAGTTTAGGGATTGATTGTGAATTCATGAAGTGCTAAAGCTCAAGACAGTTAAAATGGAAATTTTAATTATTTAGCATCGATAACAGAAGCAACCTAAAGAATCTGAGTTTAAGTTTAAGTAGAGAAGAGAAACGTCACAATAAACAAGGGGAGCTTTGTGTCAGGTGTGGGAGGTGAGAGGAGGCCGCATGTAATATGTGAATCAAGAGGTCAGAAGTGAGATGACTGGGGATCAGAGGGATGGCTCGGCAGTTAAGATCACTTACTGTTCTTGAAAAGGATCCCAGCACCCACATTAGGCAGCTCCCAACGTCCTGTTACTCCAACTCCAGGGCATCCACCACCCCTTTCTGTCCTCCAAGGCACCTACATATATTTAGTACACATATAGACAAGCAGGTATCCACACATATACATAAAATAAATAAATCTTTTAAAAAAGAACTGAGATGATTGGTATTTCCACATGTTTCCCAGGACCTTAGGCTTCTTTCTTGATTTATTTATTTAGTTTTGGTGGAATGCCTCCTGAAACTTAATCAATTAATTTATCTTTTAAAAGAGAACATGTGATTGGAATTTTTTATACCTTATAAATCTGAAAGTATTCTTATTTTAGTCTTAGTATTTGATTAAGAGTTTACATGGCTCAGCCCTTGGTTGCTTCCTAGAACTTAAAGGTTAAGACCCTATTGAGGAAGACATGAAATACTTTGGATACAGACCTTAGAGCAATTGAGCTGGAACTGACCTGGTGAACTCCTCTTTGAAGACTACCTCTTATAGTATCAGTGTAGCCAACTATAGATATTGATGCAGTAGTAGCACTTTTATTTTGGGGGTAGTCAACAGCTATGTAATTGGAGTTAAGGCCTGCTCAATAGGAGAGAATCCATGCATGTAAACACAGCCAAGTACACATAGTTGGAGAAGTCATAGACTCTAGAGAAGAACCTAGTACTGTCACTTTCCTAGATGGGTGTAATTTCTTACTATATTCTAAATCTGTATCCTTATATTCACAGACAAGTGTAGCATTCACCACTCATCTTTTACAACTGACGGAGACTATTACAAAGTTCCACAGCTGGTCAAAATGCAGAGAATAAATGATGACTATGGAGTACCCAGCACTAACTGATATATCTACAATGCAATCTAGATTTACACATAAAGATCAGGGAACATTGAAGAAGATTGGACATAAAGATGGTAAGAACTGGAGGAACAAGAAACCTGCTGTTAGATAATGCATTCTAAACATGACAGGGAAGCAGCCTCCATGAGATCTCCATAGGATGGTAGCCTGACAAGATCTGCAGAATGACAACACTGGTTGATACGCCAATGTGGATGGGGGAGATTTCATGGGGTCCCACCTATAGATGAAGAGCTACAGGCAATCAATGGATACTGAGGGGAGGAAGCATCAGCTTTCACCAAGGACTAGCTCCCTGATAGGTTATCTGATCCCAACTGGTCATCCCTAAACACAGGTATACATGAGCATCACTAAAGGGACTCACTGCATTATATAGATATATGTATATACTATATATAATATGTATTTATAAATGAATGTGTATATACGTAACAAGAATAACCAAAGAAAGGGACAAGAAATTGGTAGGGAGGCATGGGAAGAGGGACATGGAGAATGGGTGGAGTGGAAACAGGAGAAATACGATACTCATGCATGAAATTCTCAAAAAATAGAAAATAATATATGTAAACAAAAGAGTTTTGGTGGCTGAGGAATCCCAGATTGAGAGACAAAGATTCATTGTCTTCCAGCTCCACTGTTGTTCTTGAAACGTTTGATGTTGTTTTATAGATTTATTATTTTTAATTTTTAATTATGTGTGTATAGGGTGTGTGTGCACATGCTTGCAAACGGCCATGGAGGTCAGAGGCACCTGGAGCTGTTGTGAACCACCTGATGTAGGTGCTGGGAACTGAACTTGGATCCTCTGGAGGAGCAGACGGCTCCTGCCCACTAAGCAATCTCTCCGATCCTTGATGCTATTTTAAACCACCCCTCCCCAGGTACCCACACCCTGCTCCCCTTCCCCCACTTATCTCTATCTGGCTCCTGAGAACGTCGGTGAAGCCTTAGACACCTTGCCAGATGTCTACCCTACAGAATTTCAAACTAATAAACAATTGTTGCTATAAGCGATGAAGTTACCTGCAATATGTTTTACAGCAGTTGGAAACTTCTCTAGCTCCGTCATTGAACTTTTGTCAAAATTCCTTCGAGTATGCTATTTGTTTCAACCAATTTCCCAAGTTACAAGACAAATTCATGAGTAACTAGCTTCTTTATGCTTTCATGTCACGTTTTCTTGGTCTTCTTTGGTTCTTGACAAAACCAAGAAGTAGATATTTTTATTTTATGACTAAACTTTCAATATCACAGTTCTACTTACACCTTATTTGTTCATTTAACATTTCTAGATCTCGGGGACACTGCAGTGAATGACAACAACAACAGCAATAACAACAAGAAAATTCCTGTCTTCATCAAGCTTAAAGAAGACATAAAGCAAATCAACAAGAAAAAGGTCTGTATGATGGATGACAGCAAATGTCACTGTAAAAACAGGAAACGTCATAAGAATTGACCAGCTTTGTGAGAATGTGATTTTATGGAGTGTGCTCAGAGAAGGCTGCATTGAGAAGGAAATGTCTTATCAAGGATTTGATGGTGGAAGCAAGGGAAGCTGTGCACAATATTTAAGGGAAGAACATTCTGAGCAAGTAGAAAGGCCTTGAGACAGGCCCTGCCTGAGAGAAACAGTCTTGGATACATTTGTCCTATATTCTACACAGGTCAGGATGTCTTTTTAAAAAGAATTATTTTTATTTTTAATTATGTGTATGCATTTGTGGCTGTATGTCAGCACGTACATGTGAGTGCAGGTGCCCAGGGAGGTCATAAGAGGGCATCAGATCTCCTGGAGCTAGACCTATAGGCAGTTGTGAGGTTCCCATGTGGGAATTGAACTTGGATCCTCTGCAAGAGCAGTATACACTCTTAGATACTGAGCTATCTCTCCCAGCTCAAGATGCCTTAATTTAGTAAATTACTCTGTTAGCTTTTTCATCTCTGTGACCTGAGATAAACAATTTAAAGGACAAAGAATTTATATTGGTTCACAATTTTAAACGTTTCAGTCCACTGTATTCAGGGAGGCTATTACAGCAGCTCACTTCATGGCATCAGAAAGGTGCTCTCCACACCTGTGCCCACAGGCCTTCTGTTTTATTCCTCCCATTAATAGTATCTACTTCATTCTGTCTGAAAATACAGCATTCTATCTTCCTTTTAGGTTGTAAGCTCCTTGAAGGCCAGGGTTATGTCTTGCTATATGTATAATTCACACACACACCAGAATACTGTCACTAATTAAAAAGAAATTATAGAGCAAGTCTGCATGCACAAGCTCATAGTTTTACTAGAAAACCCAGTCTTATGCAGATTTGGATCAAAGTACTTCCTATGCTATCGAAAGTGGCTATTATCTCTCCTATTTCTCTTTTCTTAGGCAAAGAGACTTACCGTGTTTGTTAGGTTTGATGACCATAACGTTTTTAAAGGATAAGTCATTATAGGTAAATTTGATATTGCTTCGGAAAAGCATCCCTCCACCTCCCACGACCAAGCAATGTAAGCACACTGTTAGACGAAAAGCTTTGAAATGTCCTTGATCAGTAACTGGTTTTAAAGGCTCCCTAATGTTTTGAGCATGCCAATCCACAAGAAAGGGCGAAGCAGATGGGAAGGAAGCAGAGTTCTTCTATTAGCCTAGTCAGGATGAATGCCCTAGGAGAACTATTTAACATTTATCATGTTCTTGTGATTTGAAAAACTAGTATCTTCAAAAGAACTTTTATGACATTGCCTTATATCTAAAAATTGGATTGCCCTTATTCAAGGGCCTTTTAAAGAAGTGCACTGAAGGAGGTTTTGTGAATGGTTTCTGATGAATGAGGTAGGTTCTTATTTGCTAGTCCTGATGTTGGTTCTCACCAGTGAGTGTTGCACAAGTGTTCAATGTCTGTTCCTGTGAAAATAACTTGCTTCTATTACCATTTTTAAATGTGAAATTGAAGCTTAGACTTCAGTCTTTTAGTCATGGATCAGACTGTTAGAAATAAGTGCAATGTTTGTGCTGTCACTTAGCAACTGAAATAGGTTTATCTGCCCCTGGAAGGGCCCGTGGTTATAGCTTTTGTCTGTTTCAAAAAATCATTTAAACATATGTAATGTATGTGAGTTTTTCCAATGAATAGCAATAACACTGACACCCTGATATTTTGAATATTGTCAAGAAATGTTTCATACCTTACCAAAGGCAGCACACTAATGAATAATCATGTATTTTGCTCTCATTGTATTATTTATTCATCACAAAACTTGAAGGTTCATAAAACATATTATGTATAGTCATACATAGTTTATTATTTCATTCAGATAAATCTGATATGTATTATCCTTTCTGGACACATGAACTGAATAACTCTTATTTAAGAGTTGCTTTTTCAAATTTAATCTAGAAACAAATTGTATCACGCTTAGTGCAAAAATCTCCTTGATGAAAATCTTTCCAATTTTATTATTATCTTTTGATTTATACATAGATTACATACCAGTATCTTTTAAGCTGAGGCTACATTTCAAAATAAAATAAAGGCTTTCCTTTTCTTTTTGTTTTAGTAGCATGTTTTTGCTTCTACTGGACATAGGATAGGACTAGCTTAGGGGTAACTGTAAACTTGTGTTGAGATTGACACTGAACTTCCAGTGCTGCCTGTTTGATGTCCTTACATGGCTGAGACCAAGGAAGATCCATATTGCTCAAATGTTCATCTGGCTTCCTGCCATGTAGATAGATATATTAATACAACTTAAGTGTGCTGTGAAGTTTAGTTAATTAATGTTTATAAAAGCTTCTGAGATTGTCTGCTAAAAGATACTGCATGAATTAAAGTTATATGAAAAGCAAACATGCAGAGCACTCTAGAAATTGTTGCTTGGAAGAGATAAAAACACTGCACTCGCCATGTTTGAATCAGTGACTTCTGCTTTCTTTAATTTATTAAGGTATTTTATGGCTAGTGCATAAAGATGACTTAAAGGTGCACCATCTCTTTTCATAGTGCAGAATCTTTATGAAATTGTGGTTGGAGAGGTTTGCATAAAGCATTTGTCTGGTGTTCATTCAGGCAGAACATTCAAATCACGGATCTCATAAAATGTAAAATATTAGTCTGAAGATTAATTCTTGCTCTAGAGTGAGCGCAGCTTGTGGCAGGCACTCTACTCACCTACCCATTCCTTTCCTATGGCAGTAGAATGCCTTTTTTTCCTGGGCACATAGCCATCCTGAACAAAGTTCTACCTCGCCCATCTTTCTTACCCCTGGATGTGGCCTGTGGTGAATTCTGGCTAATAGAACATGAACAGAATCAATCTGTGGAACATAAGTGTTATATCCTTAAAGGGAGGGTTTGCATTTTGTTCCTCTTTCGTTTTTCTGCCTGGAATGTAGGTATGACACACTATATTGATGGCAGGTGATGAAAACAACCTAAAGATGGAGGAGAAACAAGACAAACGTCCTAAAACTCACAGAAACATACCAGCCCTTAATGGCCTCACTACAATGCATTTACCACACTATTATTTTGAGTATTGACTGTAATCCACCCACCATATCTTAACTCAGGCCTGTTTCTATAAGAGAGAGGCAATGATGATGCTTGGATCTTATACAAATTAGCCCCTCCTGGATCTTGAAAAAATCCTGAAAAGATTTGTGGGTTTTATTTACATATTTGGCACACCAAAATCTTTGAATTTGAGGATGTGGCTTCTCTTCTAAAATGGATAAAGAAAAACTGGTTTAGTTGCATCTTTAAACAGTTTATAGACCTCTATTTGAAGTGGACTTTTCTTCTGAGAACTCTCAAATTTTATAAAAGTAACAAAATTGAAAAGAAACAATTTCAATTAAAACAGCAAAATTCCAATGTGTTAGACACAATCACCATGGCCACTGTTTCACACCCTGCTTTAACTCATTCCTATACTGTCAGCTCTTAGACTGTCAGTTTAGTGACAGTAACTCCAAATGGTTCAGCTTAGCCAAGCGAGCTATCTGTATATTTTGATTTCAGTTTTAAAGTTGATCTTCATTTTAAATTTTTTAAGCATTCAAACATTATGCAGAGCTCAGAAAGCCATACTACTGTAACAGGTGCCTTTTAGGCATACTTGCTATTTGCTTCTTAAATCTTTTTTGCTTGCATGTTAATGGGAAATACACATGCTGCAATTGCAGTTCAAATATTTGTGCAAATAGGTCTCTAAATATAGTTAGATTATAAATATGGATATTTAGGACTGTTGTATTAAATATATACGGAATATAAATATCTTGGTATTTATATTCATTACAGACTTTTTTGACAGCATCTCATATAGCCCAGGCTGGCCTCAAACTTATCATATAGCTGAGATAACCTTGAATTCCTGCCCTTCCTGCATCCACCATTAATAATACTGGGGTTAGAGGCATGTGTATGATAGGCAAGCACTCTACTCACTGAGCTACATTCCCAGTCATTGTTACAATTTTGCATTGTGAAAAGTTCATCTAGATTTACACTGCATTAAAACATTATTAATTTCTTCTGTTGAGTGCAATTGTTCTGGTTATCTACTGCTATGAAGCAAACTACCTGAAATCTTAATGATTTAAAACTATAACAACTATTTATTTTGCTCACAAGTCTGAAATTTGATCTTTGTTCAGAGGGAGCAATTCTTCTCAGTTTTGTAAGGCAACAGTTAGCACAGCTCAGCGGAGACAGGAGGCTCTACAATGACTGGTATTTAGTGCCCCAGCTTAGGGCTCTTTTCTGACCTCCTTGTGAGAGCTGGCAGCAAACACTACCTATGTTTGCTTCTCCCCAGTGCTGGGATTACAGTTGCTTGTACGCCACTTCTCCTGACTTTTGTATGTGTGCTCCTGGGGATCTGAACTCAGGTCCTCGTGCTTGTCCAACAAGCACTTTATCAACTGAGCAACCCCCCTAGCTCCTCCAACTAATATTAAAGACACAATAACGGAAAGAGATGTAGTTAAGAAAATAAGCTCTAACAGTTACTTTTCCTAAGAAAAAGTGATAGAACACTCTTGTCTTCCCCAAAGAAGTACCAGAATGCATGAATGGATGAATGAAGGGCTCACCATTCTTGTGGTGCACAGCTCCCAGGACTTGGAAGAGGAGGCAGGATGATTAGGAGTTCAAGGTCATCTTTGGCTACATAATGAATTCAAGGCTGAACTAAGAAAGATCTTGTTCTCAGTTCAGACCTTGTCAAAAAAAAAAATCCCCTAAACCTCAATAAAACAAAACAAAACCCCCAAATGTTTGAAATCTTGCATTTGAGTACTTTGATGCTTTGGGGTTCATTATTCAGTTTAATAGAAGAATTTTTATTGACAGTTATAGCACGGGAGAGGTGGATGCTTGTCAACCTAGTTTTCATTCCACTCTCTCCTTTAGAGATCTCTGAATTTATTTATACTGGCAATATGCCTAGGTAACAGGTTCACATCTCTAGATTCCTTTGTCAAGAGACACTGATCTGGTTAAGGCTGGTCAGGTCTGTAATTTCAGGAAGGTGTTATCAGAGAACATGCATTTTTTTTTCTTTTTTTCTACATTCTTCCTTCCTTTCCCATTTGGATTAAGATGATAATGTCTATGGTATAACAGCCTTTGATCAGAAGTGATCACATGGAAAAACGATTTGTGTCAAAAATCAATAGAGAAGGGAGGTGGAAAGCTGGCTTTTTAAGGATCTTGTAGAATCACCATGACAGTCATAGACCATCTACTCTGCATTTCTTGAAATGTGATACAAATGATCCTATATGTGGTAAAACCACAGAAATTGAGGTTCTATCACATAAAGCAAAATCCAGTTTCTAGCCAAATTAGTGCAGTAAAAAACTCAGAAATAGTTATAATCATGTTGGAGATTAAGAAGATGTCATAGGATTTGTAAAAGCATGAGCAGATTTTTCCTCTGCTCATGTGATTCTGTAAGAATTGGGCTAGTACAGCTCTGACTGCACTCTCTCCTATATTTATGGGCCAAAGTTTTGGCATGTTCATAAAAAAAACAACATGCTTCTTACCTCTTATTTGAAGCATCTTGAGCTCTGCTTCATCTTGGGCAACACGATTCACTCATCTCACCATTTCATCTAGTAGGCAAACCATACTTGACTATTGGGAAAACAAAACCAGGACAGTTTTTTAGTGACAGGCTTGCAATTAATCAGTGATGCAGCCTATGAGTTATGCTTTGGGCTGTTTGAAAAACATTCTATATCACATAATCTAGAGGACTGCACTCAAACAGTAGTCAAATCAACATATGTATATATACTCTTAAGTAAATGGTATAGACTTGGCTGTTTTATTAGAGACCATGTAACAATGGCTTCAACCCGATGGGAGTTTATTTTTCACTTAAGTGAAAATCAGAGTTGAGAAGTTGGGGTTGATGTGGGATGAGCTGTAGTTACTAGGAAATTCAGGATCATACTGTGCCATTGTTCGGTCATTGTTTGAAGTAGTGTTGTCTTTATCCTCAGAGGCAAAGCTGGCTCACTCCTATCATGTCTCCGTCATAGACTTCAGAAATATGAACATAATCAAAGTGCAATAACCCCCTAAAGAAGATGATCCAGAAATTGTTCATATCTCTTGATTTGCATCTCATCTGCTATGTCAACAAGCTGTATTAGCTGAATGGCCAGTTAGGAAATGGCTCTAGATGGGACTACATGTGCAAAGCTGAAGACAAGGACTATCTGTTACTCAAAAGGAAGGGGGAATGGATACTGGGTGACAGCTGGCTGCCTGTCATGCAGGTGATGTTAGATTTCTTAGATTTTAAAAGAGGATGTCAAAATGGCCTGGGCATGGAAAGTGCGTGGATCTGTCCCCGGTCAGCAGTTCTTTGTACCAGATGGCCACAGTCTCCTGACTTCTTTTTCTTATCCTCTCATTCTCGTGTCTTGTTATCCTCTTATCTTTTTAAAAAAGTGTATACAAGGGCTGGAGAGAGGGCTCAGTGGTTCAGAATACTGGCTATTCTTGCAGAGACCCTGAGTTTGGTTCCTTGCATCAATATGGCAGCCAACAACTGTCTGTAACTCCAGTTTCAGGGGATCTGATGCCCTCTTCTGACCTCTGTGGGCACTGCGTGACACTGGTGCCCTTATATACATTCAGGTAATACACTCATATGCATAAAATAAAAATAATAAATAAGTATTTTTTAAAGTATATATAGGTACATGCTAGTGTGTTTGTGTGTGTATGTAGGCTAGAGCACAATCTTAGGTGTCAGTCATCTCAGGAACTCTAATCCTTTGAGATAAGGTCCCTTGCTGGTCTGGAGATCTCCCTATTAGATGAAAGCAGCTTCTCCACTGCTGGGATTATAATCACCTGCCAACATAGCTAGCAGTTTTACATGGATTCTGGGATTCAAACTCTAGTACTTCTGCTTATAAAGTAAGTGCTTTCTCAACTGAACCATTTCAACATCCTTATCATTTTATCTTATTGCAATTTTGATTGACAGCTTTTGGCTTTTGATATGTATTTTGAAATAACCAAAGCAACCATACTGCAAGGGATCCTTTAAAACTGGCTTCAGCTGCCTGGCATCTCCCGACTATGCTCAGTGCTTCACGAAGTCACATCCAAGTTGCCCCATGGGCTCCCAGTCTGCTTTTCTTCTGTTGAGTAGAAAGGTTTTCTTGTTCCTCTTGATCTTTGCAGTCTCACAAGATCCACGGAAGGTCCTGTTTCTGCCACAAGTGTAGTTCCCAGAAAAAGTTGTTTTTTCTCTAACAGGAGCTCCAGGGTCAGCTTCTGAAAAAATAAATGTGCTCACCTCGTCAGAAAATGAAATCAACTCCTGCATTTGTTGTAAAATGCTGAGGACACTGGTCACTCAGTTTCCTCTCTAGAAAGTTCCCAAACAGGTCTTTTAGATGTCAGTGCCAGAAGAAAACTTGGCTTCTAAAGCATACTTCCCCACTTCTGATAACAATAGCTACATAGTATCCGTATAACTCAGAGCCAAAATTGCACTCTATCGCTACAACTATGTTAAACATACGATCATATTAGTTTTTCCCCATTTGTTTGAACCATTTTATATGTCTATCATGTTGCTCGGTATTATTGTTGCAAGCCATTTCAAGACTTTAAAAAAAAAAATCAAGGTAGTTGAGTGCAGTGATACACGCCTGAATTCTCAGCTACTCAAGAGGAAGGTTGCTCCAGGAGTTCAAGACCAATTTGGTTTGAAAAGAAAAACAAAAGCAAAATAAGTCAGTATGCAATATTTTTACCACCCCTCAACCAGAGATTTAGGTAAAGTAACAGGTATAGTACGTCACCTACTCAAATCATTCCCATTTTCTTCTTTTTTGTTTTTTTAAAAAATATTTTATTTATTATTTTATGTGCATGAGTGTATTGCCTGCACGAATGTAAGTGCACCTGTGTCCTGTGATGCCTGCAGAGGTAAGAGGAGGGTGGCGATTAGGGTTAGGCAATTGTTAGCTGTCATGTGGGTGCTAAGATTCAAACTTGGGTACTGTGCAAATGCAGAGTTCTTAAACTCTGAGCCATCTCTCCAGTTCCAACATCCCCATTTTCTAAGAGAAAAATGATTCAGTAAACGTGGCATTTTAAGCTTTATTTATCAGGTTTTTCAGTGCTAAGAACCGAATCCTGGGCCTTGTGAGTGTTAGGTAAGCATTCTTCCACTGAGCTATCCTCCCAACCCTGAATTCGACTTTTACATTAAGAATGAAAAATTTAAAAATTACTTCTTACCAGTTCATTCCTGTGCCATTTTGTTGCATTTATAATTTTTAAACTTTTATTTGTATGTTTGTATGGCCTGCATGTTTCTAAGTGAACCCATGTTGTACAATGCCTGTGGAGGTCAGAAGAAGGTGTCGGACCCCTGGAATTTGAGTTACAGATGGTTGTTGGCTGCCATGTGGGTGCTGGGAATAAAACCAGCGTCCTTTGTAAGAGCAGCCAGTACCCTTAACCACTGAGGAATCTCTCCAGCCCCTTCTGTTGCATTTCGCTCTTGTCTCTAAGAGTCTTTGGTCACTTGTTTCACTCCAGCTGCCACTATAGTGACCAAACTGGTGAGGTTATCAACTGAGCACAAGAGATCACACCTTGACAGCAGCCTTCCTTATGCTGTGTCATTTTCTGTTTACACTTGGACTTCTCCAGAGGAGGAAAGTGGAGATGCCATGAGACTGACTTATCCACTGTAACAGTGATGATTATCCTGACGATCTTTGGAGACTCCAAAGTTGATTGTTTAGATAATTATGCAATTTAGTTTTTCTTTTTTTGTGGTTCTGGGTATCAAACTCAGGGCCCTGTCCTTGTAGACTACTGCTGTACTGCTGAGCAACACTCCCAGTTCACCACAAGTTAGTTTCCAACAACACTGGCTAATGATAAATGTCTGAAAAGTACTCCAGAGTCGTCTAAAGTTTCCAGATATCTTGACAATGGAACACAGCTCTGCTCCAGCCTAAATTCTTACAGGGGCTTTTCTTCAGGGCAAGTAATTATCTTGTTGGGAACAATAGAGGAATTGTTAAACTTGGATTGGGTTAGTTAAGGAAAGACTAAGAATGAACTTTCAGGGGACAATAAGAATTAAGAAATAACAGAAATTTGGTTGAGAACATACCAGATGCTGGGAGGTGAGCCCATTAGGGCCAGGAAGCTTGTGGAAGGCAGGCAGGAATGCGGCACCTGCAGCGTACAGCAGCACGGGCTAACAGAAAAGGCTTCAACTAGAAGAGCTGGAAATTGAGGAATGATCACCTAGGACCAGTTTTATGTATACTTTCCATGTCTCTCTAGACTTCTAAGGAATTAGTGGGCCAAGGTCTAAGGCTTAAAAATAAAGGGAGGCAATTCTCTACACTAGGAAAACCATAAATGCTAAAGGTAAAAAATCTTCATAGCTTTTAGAAAAATCCCAGTGACTTATAGTAGATTCCTGGTGTACAGTGATTACCTCTGAACTGAAACATTCCTTCCATGAATGATGTCTGTTGGGGTGGAATGGGAGGAAGGAGACTCACTAGACTCAGGAAGTCAACAAACTTCTCAGCACCAGGAAAGGTGAAACTTCTAAGATCCGCGAAGGTGCCTTCCTAAGTTTGCAGAAGCAGTAAACAGCTGCCAGGGAGGAGACTCTGACTAGCCCACCTTCCAAGAAGAGATTCTCAGACTTGTTGAGCTACCTGCAAGTTGTGCAGAGAGCTCCACTGATGCAGCTTTTATGAGCTAATACCAATGTTGGGCTGGAGTTTCGGTGATTTGTATTTGGTGAGCTGTACTTGTCATCTCTGTTCCTGTAAGTACCCCCTCACCCAAACCCCTGTAAGTAAATCCAATAAAAACTTTATTGGTTTATCTAGTTGGACTTTGACTGTCATAGGTTCCCTTCTCTGGGAACAGAAGTGTTTGTGTTGTGTCTCCACAGGAAAAGTCACACACAACACCTGTGAAAGAGATGACAATACAGAGCCTTTTTTTATTGAGGGGAAACTTGGAACTTTTATTTTTCTCTTGCTTTTTGAGGTATAGACACCTCTTTGGGGAACAACACGTGGTCCTATGCAACTGCTCAGTACTTGGTTGACTGACACAAACTAATTTAAGGTAAGACTGATGAAGAACTGTTTTTTTCTTGGTTTATATTACAAGCCATCCCCATCTGCTCCTGACAAGTGTTGCTAGGAAGTAACTCACCAGAATAAATAGGAAACATGCTACTGTTTTAGAAGATAGACTGATCACATATAGTGAGTCCATTTTTATTTCTTGTCAGAAGCAAAAGGTAAGCACATAATCAGAGTTTTGGAGAGAAAGGGACTAATGACTGCATTGACATAGTGTGTCCACTAATTGTAAGAGTTCATAATTACTGTCCCCATTTGATAAGACCTGGAAAAGATCTCTGAGAGAGCTAAGCAACCCACAGTACTAGCTAAGAAGTCATGCCCATGTGGCTCTAACCCCTGGGTTGGTACTTTATCAAATTTCTTTATTATTTTTTTACAGTCTGTTGACTCATAACTGACTAGAGAACTTCCATGGAATTATCTTTTGGAAAAGTGCCTTTATCGTCATTACAAAATTAATACACTTCACTCAGAAATTCAGAAAACACTGAAAAATTAAGTTGTCAACATCAGTGACTGTTTAAAATTTAGTACCAGTACCATGCATTTTGAATAATTTTTTGTATATATAAAAGAAAAAAAGGATAGAGTCCCTTTAAAGGAATTTGATTTTGACAGAAATTCATATTATGAAATGCAAAGACTAGCTAAAGAAATGCCTTTTTATACAGTGGAAGCATTCATTAAAATAGGATAAAGAATGGGGGAGATATGTACTGAACTTAAGGGAAGAGACATGAAATCTTGACAACTAGTGACCTGAAAATCCAGAGACTGCACCTTAATTTAATCATAATCAGGCACTATAATCAACAGAATTATGTCTATAAAAAAATGGTCTACAACAAACTGCCCTTGAAGAGAAAGGAAGGCCAAGTCAATCCCCCAAGCTTCCTATGCACATCTAATCCCAGTTTAGTATAAGAAATGTCCTAGCTAAGAGCAAAGCCTATCTAGATACTTTTTGCAGTATTCTTTCTGGTCCATTAATGTCAATGGCCTGCAAATATATTATAGTTACTCTATCATACAATAGGAACAAATTGTATTAATGCTTTCCAATTCAGAGATCCTGGGAATTAGAATAGTTGGATGGCTGAATTTTAATGAGGTTAGACATAACAGGTGCCTCATTAATTACTCATATGCAGAAAACATTCCCGTTTATATATGTTTAAAAGTAAAAGACCGCTATTTTTAGCATAGAGCTTGTCTCACAGTTTAGTTGTTTTAAATCCTGTCTCCAGATACCTTAAATTAATATGTAGAAATACTATGATACAAATAAGCAATAACAAATGTTAAAAGATTTATGTTTAATACTGGAAATAATTTAGTTATCATCACAGAAAACATTCCCACAAAATGTTACTAAAATTTCTGTGGGGCAACTTAAAAGCATATCCAATAGGAAACATGACATAGTAAAAATAAAGGGCTTCTTTGTTAGTTACTGGGGGGATTTCTTCTTAGAATATCCTCAAAGAGAGAAAGCTGAAATGAATAATAGAACCCATAAGTAAATAAAATTTCTAAGGAATTGAGGGAAAGGAGCTACAAGGTGAGTTATTCATATGTGTTATTATGTAGTTTTCTTTTTCCCAAGATGAAGGCCATCCAAGAAGAACAGTACTGGGATTTTATTTATTCTTCTTTCTTTTTACAAATCAAAATAAAATCTTAATTTTTTTCAATAGTACCTATTCTGATGTAGGTCACAATATTCTTAAAAAGTCAGTTTAAGAATTGCTTTATTGATTTTTTTAGCATGTCAAAAGGTAATATTTACTGCAAGTTTTCACAAGGTGATTTAAATTTACAACCCAGCTATAAAGCACCTATGGGAGCCAATTTCAGGAAACTAAAAAATTTCATCAAATGATACCATTCCTTAATGGAGATATTATCCAGAGATGCTTCAGTAGATGGGAATACTTGGACAATAGCCCATATTTGGGTTTAATTACATTTTTTCTTCTTAACCTAAGATAAAACATTTCATTTTCAATGCTTACTGAAAATCTTTAAAAAATATATTCAGAGTCTTTACTGTCATACTGAATACAAAAAGTGCATTAATCTTTCTTAGGCCAATGTGAATTTCCAGTGTCTGAGATATCGATCTTTCTGAATGTCAATAATCACTGTACAGTCAAGAGACTGGAATGAATGTGTATGACTTCAGCACATAACCAGGGAATTGATTATCTGAGTAAATCCTGATATAAGCTTCCTTTTCCAAAATGTGCTTCTTTTTTCAAAATAGAGTTCTAGCAAGGCTCTGGGATTGGAAATGTTTATTCAGAGCTGTTGTTGGTTAGAATTAAGATATGATCTTGCCCTGTTCTTAGGTGATTTCATGAGTTCAAGTGATAGACTTCTAAGGCCTGGTCCATTAACCTTCATAGAGTGTTGCTCATGGTTCAGGAGTGGTGAGAAGGGAGTCACCTTGATGGATAGATGGCCTGGAGTGAAGTCAGTCTGTTTAGTACCTCAACATGATCAAAGCCTATTGTGACTTTGGAAGTATGAGTCTGTGATGGCTAACTTTAACTGTCAACTTAACACATCTTGGAATCACTTAAGAGGAGAGTCTCAATGAAGGATTGTTTCTGTGGAGAATTACATTTAATTGATGTGAGAGGACCCAGCCCACTCTGAGTGACACCATTCCCTATGTAGCAGGTCCTAGATGAAATTGAGCTGAGTACGAACAAGCAAGCAAATGATCAAGTCATACATTGATTTCTCTTTGTAGATATGTGGCTATGATGTGGCTAGCTGTTTGAAGTTCCTACCTTGGCTTCCTTACAATGATGAACTGTAATCTGAAATTGTAAATGGAAATAAACCCTTTCTCCCTAACTTGTTTTTTGTTATTCTGTCATAGCAAAAGGAATGAAACCAGAATAAAGTTCAGACATGCTGGGCTGTAAGAGTTAAGACTAAGATTTAGGGAGCAGGACTAGAGACAAGAGAAGTCCTAGCCTAGTGTGAAGCAGATGGTGGAACAGAGTCTGCCACATAAATTGGAGTCTTGCATGAAAAGGGACTACAGAAACTCTACTCTCTGGGGAAGGCATGGGGTGTGTCAGATGAAGAAATCTGCACGGAATTGGAAACCTAAGTTGGCACAGAGCAGGTGTGAGTCCTGAATTTACACCACTCCTGGGGTGCAGGAATCCCATATTGAGAAATGAACACCGGTACTGCACTGGAACTCATGAACCTCCCAGGCTTCTGGGCGAAACAAGAGTGGAGTAACCCTGAAAGGATTGTCCCACAACACAGAGCACAAGAGAATGAAAAAAAATTAGAAAACAAAACTCCTTGTTGGAGAGAGCAGCTGCAACAACCGGGAGAATTTATACCCTAAAGCCTGGAGATTATAGAAAAACCTGAAATATAATAAGCACATTTAAAATCTTAAAGAGATAACAAGAAAAAATAAAAGCATAATAAAATAAAGAATAGTATGGAAAGAGAAAAAGTTCAGGAATATAGTAAGTGATGTGAAAACTAAACAAATATATTAAACACCAGATTAGGCCTTGCCCAAGAGATTTAGGAAAAATAGCAATAAAAAAATAATGTACAGAGTTCTGATGACATGACTCAGTGGCTAAAGGCACTTGTTGCCAAGCCTGAAAGACTTGAGTTTGATCCCCAGGACCCTCATGGTAGAAGGAAAGAAGAGATTCCTATAAGTTGTCCTCTGACCTCTATACACACACATATTTACATACATACATACATACATACACACACACATACACACACACAAAGTAAATAAATTGAAATAAAATATTTAAAAGCAAGACATTACACACCGAGATATAAAAAGGATGAAGAGAAATGAGTGGAACAAGAAGGTCCAGCATAAAAGGTTCAGCAGAGCAAGGTTGAGATAATAAGACAAGGATTATGTGATTACAAACTTTCCAGACCTGAAGAAAGACCAGAGTCTTTAGAAGGCTGGCAAGGTGACTCAGTGGCCCATGTGCTTGCCACTGAGCCTGACAACCTGCATTTGATCCCTGGAACCCACATGCTGAAAGGAGAGAACTGACTCCTGGAACTTGCTCTCTGACCTCTACATGTGTGCTGTGGCACATGCGCATTCACACACATACACACCCATGTGCACACACATAAGAAACAGATAAAATGTGAAAAGATTTTCTTTTTAAAAAAGAGGTTTTTAGTTTGACAGAATATACTAAGATCTGGGTAAAATAAATGGAACCAATTCCAAACCCAGGTTCTTCAGAAACAAACAGAACATTTATCTGTCTGTCAGAGAGAAATGCATTAGTGACAGAAAATGACAGGATAGATTGAGGGCAATTTTCTCACAGAAAAATGAGATGTCAGAAAATGATGGCATGCATTTTTGAATGTTGTAGTAAAATATTCATCAATTTAGCTTTCTATAGCAGGTTATCATTCAATAAGAGTAGATTTTGAGTATTTTCACAGCAAGTAAATGATATGTAGGCAAGGTAATCAGCTTGTTAATTAGCCCGATTAAATCATTACATATTGTAAACATACATTAAAACATACTGTACTCTGTTTCAGCCCCTGTGACCAAACACCTGGAGAATAACAAAGGAAGAAAATTTATTTTCCCTCCTAGTTTCAGAGGGCTCAGCCCATGGTTTCTTGGCCTCCAGGTACTTGGGCAGAACAGATGGTGTCAGGAGCATATAAAAGGGGATCTTCACCTCATGGTAAATAGGAAGCAAGGAGACAGGGACCAGGGGCCAGTTCAACGTGCAAAGGCCCCCAGTAGCCTACTTCTTTGAGCTAGGCCTTGCCACTTAAAGTTTCCATTACCTTCCAAAATAGCGTTTCTGCCTGAGAACCAGTGCTTCACACATAAGAGGATGTCTCATGAAATTTATTTTCCATGCTTTAGTGGGCGGGGTCTGGTCAATCTGGCAGAATAAAATGGAAGCTGGTCTTCCATTTAGGGGAGATTGATTTATTTAGGTCGACTCACAAAGTTATTGTTTAAACATACTGCCTGCCATCAGCTGCCATTTCTTTGGCAAAGTCCAGCACAGGTCCATGGTGGTGCACAGCTCCATGGTGGTACATGGCTCCTGTCCCATTCCTGGCCTGAATTCTGTTTCCACTCACATGATTCTTAGGACTATAGGGACTTGGAATGCTGCTCTCTGAGTCCTGGCCCTCCATGGGCTTGGAACCATGGCACTTTCTGCCTGCGTGGCTTTTAGTATTCTCAGTGCCCTGCAACCCTACTCACCACCACTCCCAGCCTTCCTGCCCCCTTATTGGTCAGAGGGTGGGACTTGCTGCTGAATGAACCAATAGTAAGAAATTCAGAGAGAAATATGTATCTACTATACAGAGGATGTATTTCATATTCAAACCTTAACATGCCTCATAATTGTATGTATTTATTAATTGCTTATCAAATATGAGATTAAAAATTTAAGACAAAGGTAATATAAATAAAAGAGGCATTGCATTGTTACCCTCAAATTCTCCAACTCTATTGAGAGAGAACAGTAAAGTCAGATGCAGTAACTCTTACAAAAGTGGTGGAGTGTATTTCTGCACCAGGTGATTGTGGATCAGTCACATCACTTACTGTAGCCAAACGAAAGAAGTGGTAATGACAGTGTGCCAATTTCAAGCCCAAGAACTGACTGTAAGCTTTTGTTAGCGTCTATAGATTGCTGTTGTTAACTGTGGAACAAATGCCTGGGTGACCCATTAGCTTTAATTGCCAACTTGACACTGCCTAGAGTCATCTGAAAGGACCCAGGAGAATCACTTAGATAGTAATGGTCTGTGGGCAGACAACTGGATTTTAATTAATGTAGGAGCACCCAGCCCCACAGTGGGCAGTGCCGTTCTGTGGTGGTTTGAATGAAAATGTCTCCCAGAGGCATTTGGATATTTTGTCCTTAACTGGTGGGGCTGTTTTGGGAGGTCTGAGGAGGTGTGGTCTTGCTGCAGGAAGAGGGTCACTGGGTTAGGCTTAAAGAGTTCTTAAGCCCTGCCAGATTTCCAGCCCCTCTCTGCTTCTTGTTCCTGCTTGAAGATGTGCATGCTTAGCTTTCTACTGGTGCCACCATGCCTCCCTGCCATGAGGGACTCTGATCCTTCTGCAACCTTAAGCTCAAATAAACTCTTCATTCTATATGTTGCTTTGGTCAGTGTTTTATCAGAACCACAGAAAAGTAACTAACACACCTTTCTAGGCAGGTGGTGGTAGGCTTTATAAAATGCTAGCTAAGTGCCAGCCAGCGAGTGTGCCAACAGACACTGTTTCTCCGTGGTTTCTGGTTCATGCTCTTAACTGAGCTCCTGCCTTGACTTCCCTCAGTCATGGACTGTGACCTAGAAGAGCAAGTCAAATAAATCCTTCCCGCCCCTAAGTTGCTTTTGGTCAGAGTGTTTGATCAGAGCAACAGAAAAGAAACAAAACACTGAGTCATCTCTCTAGTCTCAGAAGGTGCTGATAGCCGTGAAGAGCAGGGTCACCCGAAACTGAATGTGAAGTACAGTCGCTGATCCACACATCCACCAGACATATTGTATTATATTAATTATACTATTATATTTTGATTTTTGAGTCCCTGAGTTTGGGGGTGGATCATTATCTTTGTTTCCTATCAGTAGCATAAAAATTAATTGCACATTTAGAGGTTTAAAACACTAACTATCCAGACGTGGTGGTACCCATCTTTAATCCTAGCATTCCGGAGGCAGAGGTAGGTGAACCTTTGTGAGTGAGGCCAGCCTAGACCACATAGGGCGTTCCAGGCCAGCTAGGTCTACAGGGAGACTCTGGAGATCAGAAGTCAGAAATCAGTCATAGAGTGCTGAGTCATCCCCAGCGGGTTTATTGCTGAAGCTATAGGAGAGGATTTGTTTCCTTGAGTTTTCTAGCTCTGGGTGTCGCCCACATTCTTTGACTCAAGGATCTGTCCTCCATTCATTCAAATCTTTTGCTTCTATCGTCAGAGTTCTTCTGCAGTCACACTTCTTTCTACCTTCCTCTTATAAGGATACTTGTAAGTAGATTTAGGACTCACGTGGATATTTCAGGGTACCCCCTCCACCTTTGCAACTCATAGCTGCAAAACTCCATTGATGTATGAAGTAAACAGTCAAGGTTCTAGGGAATGGGATATAGATATTTGGGGAAGGAAGCACAATTTAGCTCATCATGATTAGGTAGGATTTTATTTACTTGAGAGAAAAATGGTAGAGAATCAAAGCCTAGAGGACTTAATAAGCATAGATCAATATTGCAAAGACTACCAAAGGATGTAGCTAATGCATGACATTGGTACAGTAATTAAGCGCATAGATTTTTTTTTTCAGCCTGATGTACTTGGTTTAAGTACAAGCTCTGCTGTTTCTATCTATGTGGTATCGATCAAGTTATATATCTTTTGTGACCTGGTTTCCATATATGTAAAATAGATGTAGTCATAAGAGCACATACCACATGGACTTTTCATAAATAGTAAATGAATTAATGTTAATAAAGTTTCTGGAACATTTATAAGGCACAAGTTAGTGCTGTTATAAACAAGAAAATCCATTTTAACATATTTAAAAATGTTTATTTGTGGTATGTGTGTTTGCCTGTATGTATATATGTATGTATGTATGTGTGTGTGTGTGTGTGTGTTTGTTGCATGTGTGCTGAAGCCAAAAGAAGGTATCAGATCCTCTGGAGCTGGAGTTATAGGCAGTTGTGAGTCATCCAGCATGGGTGCTAGGAACTGAAATCAAGTCCTGTGGAAGAGCAGCAAGTGCTCTTAACCTCTGAGTTATCTTTTCAGCCCCTTATTTTAATATTTTATATCCTATTTATTTAGTCTTGTATTTTTGTTCAATTCAAACATATTTATGTACTTATTTTAAATGATAAAGCAAAAAGGAAAGAATCCAGAATAAGGAAGAGGGTAGCTGAATCATTTCACTATCAATCTCTCAGTAAAATTTAAAGTATCTGTTAAATGCTTGAAAGACTGATGGGAAATGGTAACTCATACAGTGAGGGGAGTTGTCTAAACTGATACTACCTTCTGCAGAATTTTGGAAACATTGGACTAGTTGAAGATAATCCTATCCTTGCGTGTGACTAAGTGGCTCAAGCAACTCTAGGGAAAATTCACATGATAAAACTCACCTAACCATGGCGCTTAGATCAAGTTCCAGAGGATCAGAGTCTGAAGCAGAAAGTACAGTGTGGGCCATTTACTGAGGATGTGCTCTTCAGGAGAGTCCTGTAAGGATCCCGATGAAGAAGCTGCTTAGGATAGGGAACTGCCAGGTCCTCACCAGTTCATGTGGTAGATATGACATGAAGATGTCTAGTTTGGGGTTGGTCCATGGGTTTGGGATTCAAATCACATAGTTCTCTCCTTGACACAATGGGCATATTTTTATATCCCATACCAGTTAGACATTCAGGGCCAGTTATAAGTGACTTGGGATATGAATTTGGAATCAGAAGGGTTCATCACCTAAGGTGCGGCAGCCAAAGACGATATTGAGAATAAAGGAGCAGGTACGAAGTATAAGATGCCAACATTCAACATGGCTACTAATAGACATACTGCTTGACTAAAAGAGAGTCCAGTGTAGCACTCCAACTCCCCTAATTGTATAATGCTACAAAAATTGAGTGTTCATCAATAGAAGATTGGGTTTAAAGTGGAGTCAGATGAGATTCTACATAGATGTTAGTATGAATGAGTAGATTTACATGTATTATGTAGATAAACCTTGAAAGCATAATGCTGAGTGAAAGAAAGCCATCTGAAGAAAGGTTTGTGTACATGCTGTCACTTGTGCATGTCAGTAACACAACAAAAGAATATGTGCTGGGTACAATTACATAATATGCAACTAGGCTATTAAAATATGGACTCATACTGACTTCATTAGGATAGCAGCGATGTTTTAGAGCAAACGAATAGGATTGGAATAAGGAGAGATACAAATAAGGCTTTGTGTATATTTCTAATATTCAATGTAGCAGAAAGTTAACATTTCTGAGTTAAGTTAGTTTATTTTAAAAATTCATGAAACCAAAGGGAATTCATGAAAAACCATAGGGAAATGTATTTAATCAGCCTACTGAAAAAATACATACAATATAAAGGTGAGCATATGTGCATAGCTGATGGCTATATAACAAAAATCACAGTGCTGGACATGGGAAACCTCCCTTTGAATTATTGGTCAGGGTAGTCCAAAAGACTCTCAAAATAACACAGGCTATTGCCAGAGTCATTGATTCCCTCCAAGAACTCGAAAGTAAGAGCCTATTGCTGAAGATACGACATACTTCGGATACAGAGCTTGGAGCAACTGAGCTAGAACTGATTTGGAAGCCTCCTTCCTGAAGAATAACTCTCATAGTATCAGAAGATACTATGCAAACTGCCAAGGGAGAAAAGCAGTCAGTGGTCCTACCCAGCTGTAATGTCTGTGAACCACCACAATGACCAGCCCGGAAAGCTATCTATATTGGTATAGTGGTGGCACTTTTATCTTGAGAATAATCAACAGCTGTCTAAATTGGACTTAAGGCCCATTCACTGGGAAAGAAATCATGTGTGGTGCTGTAAACGTAGCCAACTACAAATGCCATTTCTCTAGAAAACATAATTTGTTATTGTATTCTAAATACGTATTCTTATATTTATAGAAAAGTTTACCTCTCACCAATCATGAAAGTAGCTTCTTTTCGAAACAGATGGCGACTATTACAGAGTTCCACAACTGGCTAAGATACAGAGAATGAGTGACTGTGTGGTGTTCAGTGACACATCTTTAATGTAACCTCTATGCCTAAATCAGGGAACATTGTAGAAGAGGGGGCAGAAAGAATGTAAGAGTCCGAGGCACAAGACATCTGTTGTTAGATAATGCATTCTAGGCATGACAGGGAAGCTTCCCCAATGGAGTCTCCACAGTGTGGTAGTTTAACATGATCTACATAATGACAAAACCAGTTGATATGCCAAGGTAGATGCAGGAATGTCACAGAATCCCACCTCAAGATGAATGCTGAGGAAGAGAGAATCAGATTTCTCCAGCTGTTAGCTTCTTGAGAGGTGATCTAATCTCATGTGGGAGGCCTGAAATAGAGGTATACATAAGCACCATTAAATGGACCCAGTGCATTATATATATTTATTAAGTTATATATATTTATAAATGTATGTGCATGTAACAATCATAATTAAAAAAGAGGTCAAGAAATTGTGAGGGAGTGGGTGGACTTGGGAGGAGTTGGTAGGGGACTAGGAAGGATGGAAATAATGCAAAGAAAATACTCATGTGTGAAATTCTCAGAAATAATAATATTAAAAAATTTAATGGGCTGGAGAGATAGCTCAGTGATTAAGAGCACTGGCTGCTCTTCCAGAAGTCCCAGGTTCAATTCCCAGCACCCACATGGTGGCTAACGGCTGCCTTTAACTCCAGTTCTTAATGCCCCTTCTGACTTCTGCAGGCCTTGTCCTTGCATGCATGCAGGCAAGATACTCATACACATAAAATAAGAACAATAAAGAAAACATTTTTTAAAAATTAGAAATTCAAAAATTCATTCTCTTAAATTTTCTGAAATATTTGAAATTCCTTATATAAAAGAAAGTGTTGTTTGAGTTTTCCTGAGGAGATAGGAATAAACATCTACTCATCCCAGAAAAGGAACCAAGGACTGACCAAAGTAATAATTCTATCAGAGTCCATTTTGTGAGCACCAGGGAGTTTATTGAGGTTAGTTACAGGAATATGGGAGAGGGGGTACTTACAGGATCATGAACCTAAAAGACTCGCCCCAGCATGGACAATGACTCTCCAAAGGCGCATCCCTGAAGCTCCCTGCACAAGTTGCAGACTGCAACTGTCACTCATTATATAACCCTAGTGAGGAGCCTAGTGAATCTTAGAAGTTTCAGGCACTTCATGAGGCTTTCCAGTTCTGTTTACTTCTTGAACCTTGTATATTTTATTTACTTCTTCAGTCTCAAGGATCTTCCTTCAAGGAGGAAATATTTTTGTTTCGTGGAAATGGTTGCACAATAGGAAGAAAGTAAATTCAAGGAAGAGGACCATATTCCTAGGATGGGCCAATGCAGAAGCGGATGGAAAGTGTCCTCAGAGTCAATTAATTCTGATTTTTGGCACTGTGGTCTGGTTGTTTTATAAGAACATTATGAGTAAGATTTGGTGGTATATACCTTTAATCCTAGCACTCTACTATGAAATTGAGGCCAGCCTGATCTATGTAGTGAGTTCCAGGCCAGCTGGGGCTATAGGGAGATCCTGTTTCAAAAAAAAAAAAAAAAACCAAGAAAGAAAGAAGGAAGAAAGAAAAAAACAGTATGAGTTGCAAGCAGTTATATTCACCTCTAATCCCATTTAGGCTCTGAGAAATTGAATCCTGAACTAGAATGCTCTAGATATAAATAATCGATTAGTGAATCTATGAATCTAGCATGAAGGAGATGAACAGGAGAAAAAGGGGGAAAAGAAAACAAAATATAAACTAGTAGGAGAGTCTCAGAGACACCTAGCAAATGTCTGTTTAGTCCTTATCTACCCACCAACTACTTGATTCATATTAAGCAGTGTGCCGAGAGTCAAATAGGAATGACGTTCTCCCTGACCTAAAATTACTGAGCCCCAAGTGAAAATGGCTGTGAGGAGAGTGACTAAAGAACTTGGAGACAACTCTGTATAGAAGCCAACAAATGTGTTCATGGCAAGAATCTCTTGTTTCTGATTCAAAAGTCCCCAAATGATTTCTGTGGAACTTGAGTCTTCCAAGATATTGTGTGAACAAGGGGTTTTGAAATCAAACACGTTAGGAAATGCTGTATGCCATATTCCACTCTTGGAGATTCACAGGCAATTAACATATGAAAGCCTACCAAGGTGATTTATAGAAAAGAAAGCTATAAGAAAGCTTTGCATCTTTCTAAATTATTTGATATCCAAATGGATTCAGGAGAAAAAGGAGTAAATGTTTAAATGTTTTATGGAATTTTCTAATCCCTCTGTTTTATTTACAATATGCTCTCCCCAATGCCTTTGACATGGTATTTCTACAAGTTTTTGATATTTTTTATAAATTAAAAACTTTAAAACTTAAATCTTCAGTCTAGTGTTTCTATCCAACCAGATATTATGCTTCAGATGTTAAGTTGAGGTTCAGTATGGTTATTTTGACTTTGTGAGAAGAATTAATATGAAGTTTTAGCAAGTTATTTTAGCCCTTGAAAATAACAGTAAGGTAGAGTGCATGTGAAGGTGTTCCGGCCATTGTACTTCTGTAATCCTATTTTATGGCATGCCCCCCCAACCTTTTTAATGTCTAGCATAATGCTCAGTCTTCAGGCTTTTGAATCAACATGTCAATAGCTTTAAATCAAATGACCATGTTAAAATATATTGCTGTGTCACAACCATTTGCAGCCATCCATTTAACTGCATCCTATAAAATGAACCAGGAGGTATAAGTTTACAAACATAACATCTGAGGTGGTGGTAAGATTAGAGCTAAATAACACATGTACCTTCAACTCTCAATATAAAGTCCTGAAGGACTGTAATCTTAATAGACTGCTGACAAAGGACATCTAAGCATTGGTGTGCATTTGCATTAAATACTTTGTAGCATTAAAGAACATACTAACTTCAGTCTTGTGGACAATGTTCACTCTCATACATACCATTTTATTTGCATTTCACTGAACATTAAAACATTCAACCAGCATTATCTTCATTTAAGAAAGTAATGAAAATATTTTATTCTCCAAACCACTGTTCTCCTATGTCCCAGTGGAGTCGATGAAATATGGGAAAATTAATTAATATGAAGCCAATTTCCATCTAATGAAATATATTCTTAATTATTTGTTCAGTCTATAATTGCCTATTTTCTTAGGTTTTTCAAGTTAGTGAGTTTCTCTTATGTATGTGACCTTGGATCTACCACTGATAAGCTGGGTACCCACAACAAGTGCGCTAATCATTTAATCTTCAGTGTCTCAGTTTCCTTATCTGTAAAACAGAGGTGTTAACACAGCTGTTGTGGCTATTCATTTCATAGATATAAAATGTTTATAGAGTATATGAAAGTGCATGGCTTATAGAAACAGGACATAGGTGTTAGCTTTAATGTTTGACTGTATCCTGGGAGAGACTATAAATGATTAGTAATGCATAATCTTTAATCAAAATCTACAGGTCAGTTAATCAGTTAATCACGATCAGATCTATTAGCTTTCAGGTTAGATCTCATAGTAGAAATTGGATCAATGCTTAAGTTTGGAGAATAAGAGAGAGAAAGAGAGAGAGAGAGAGAGAGAGAGAGAGAGAGAGAGAGAGAGAGAATATAAATGCTGATAAATGTCCCTATTCTTTGGTCTGTTTCAAATGTTTACCTGATATTTTTCGGATAATAAGAGATTCAGATCCCACTTGTTCATACTCCCCAATCTGTCTGCTTTTGTTTCTTGACCCCATTTCCACCTGTCCCTAACAGTCATTCCCCAATTCTCCTTTATCTCCCGTAGACCAACGGACAGAATCAACAAACATTGGGAGGATAAGTGGGGTAAAATATAGGCATGGGCTGCAAGAGGGGTATGTTAGGCTGGGAATGGACCCAGGAGAAATGAGATTTCTTTCTTTCCATTCTTCTTTAATGTCTGAACTTGGCAAGTATTTCTTCATTTATATGTTTATAATCATAAATAGACAATTTTCATGTCTTTTCAATCTTTGCTTACTAAACTTTAAAGGCAATTAATAAAAAGAAACTGTCATTCAAAAGAGTAGAAAAGTGAACAGAAATAGCAAGTATTTGGTGCATGTGTTCATGTGCATATATGTGCACAAGTGTGTGTGGGTGCACATGCAGGTGGGGAAGCAGAGGTCATCACTGGATGTCTATCTCAATCACTTTTGACCTCAAAAAACAAAAACAAAAACCAAAACCAGTGATCCTCCTGCCTCTGCCCTCCGAGTGCTGGGATTATAAGCACATACAGGGCCTGGCGTTTTACATGGATGCTGGGGCTGAACTCAGGTCGTCATGCTGTGTAGCAGACGCTTTACCCAAGGCGGAGCCATCTCCCCAAGCATGGTATTTTTCTTAAGTGTAGAAAACTTCTTGGATTAGGAAATGAGTTTCAGTGTCCAAAAATATCAATGGAACCATAAAACATTTCTTACATATATTAGAGCATATGTTCTTTAAGCTTAGAAAGACAAGACAGGCTGCCAGCCGATTCCCACAATAGTATGTACTTGGGTATACTATGCATCAAATTGTGTCATATATATACGTATGTCATATATATATATATATATATATATATATATATATATATATGACAATTTCAGGTCACTGTTCACAACACCACACAAGTGTAGGGGGCAAGAGTTTGGGATAAGAGTTTACAGGGATGAAAAGAGGAACTGTTCTCATTTTTATATTTTTTTCTCAAATTTTCATTTTAAACATATGGAAGCAACAAGAGCAGGGGCGGAAGTACCGACATCCCTCTGTATCCATGGAGAAATTATTCTAAGGCCCCTAGGGATACCAATTTAAGGATACCCATATTCCTTATCTGAAATGGAATAATATTAGCATATAACCTATGCACTTCCTCCCATACACTTTAAATAGGATGACCTACTGCAATAGAAATTCTGGGTAAATCATTGTTACTGTATTTTAAAGGAATAATAAGAAGTCTGTATGTGCCCAATAGAAATAATTTTTCCTCAGTATTTTTTTAAACTATGATTGGTTGCATCCATGGTTCAGAACCTTTGAAGGTGGAAGGGCTGAGTGCAGACCTATGAGAAGGTGGACAATCAAGCAAGGATTCAGGGGACCTGGCCTCAAACTATTCCATAAGACAAAAATGTAATAAGCTATTTGAGTTCTTTAACATTTTATCAAGTAACTAAGTAGTTACAGTTGCATATTTGTCAGTCTTGAGGATAGACACAGGGAAGTTAGTGTGTGTGTGCATACAATAGTAGAGACATATGTTTTAGATAAGGGTGAAGTATGGAGCAAAAATATAAGTCATGGAAGGATACACATGGCAATAACTTCATGTTGTGTTGCCAGTGCTGAAAAACTTGCATTTATTTTCATAGCTAAATTTCTGATATGAACACAAAGTCCCATTCGGGGTCAGTGGAAACTCTTAACTTGGATTGGCTCCAGGAAGACATTGGAAAACATAGTATTTTCTCCTTAAGTTCCAAAACAAGACTGAAAACTGATCAAGTGAAAGTCAAGTGACTCTATTCTGCTATTGGGCTCTTCCAAAATTCACTTTTAACAAACTGAAACATTGACTTTACAAACATGACATAGCACAAGGAGGCTGTAAGTCCGAATTTGCTCTCTGAAACCCCGAGAAACTAATTTCCATGCCCAAGCTAATGTTTCAAAGAGATTTCTTTTCAATGTGTTTTCTTAGGAGGGCAAGATTTCAAAGAGGAAAATCTGTAAAGGAAGGTGACTATGGTGCTGCTGTCTGGGGTTTTCAATTAGCATTTCTGACTAATACTTTGGCAGAATGACTCACAAAGATTTCCAGAGTTGAGAAACAATCTCGTGGCACTTTTTTGCTCCTATTTTACACACGGCAGGTTTGTAAGTTTCAGCCGAGGGATGCTGGGCATTCTGTGTTACGTCATGTTTAGTTGTTCATGTTGTTTCTATGTCAAGTAAGATACTTAGAAATGGGAAGGGAAATGATTGGCACAAAACTCTGTGATTCAATTATATGCATACACATGTATTACACATATGTGTACGCATGTATGTGTGTATATAAAAATAGACACATTAAGCCAAGAGATGTTTAAAGTGACATACTATTGGATATAATTTTTTTAACCTGTTGACATAGTAAAATTAAAAACTTTCCAAGGACTGATTATGAAACTGGATGGGCCTTAGAGACTATCTGTTCCAATCGCCTCATTTTACAAAAGGGAAATTTGAGGACTAGGGAAACAAAGCGACTTTCCTGGGGTCACATACAAAGTCAACAGCAGAGCTGTGACAGTGCTCAGGTCCCTAACCCCCTGGTTATGCTCATTCACCAAAAGTGCTTCAAAGGGTGTTTATAACACTTAGTCACAGTTTATCTTTTGTTTAATTTTACATTGGCTTACATTTTTTGTGGGTGTAAAAACATCCCCCGTCAATATGATTTGTTCCAGGTCGAACAGATACCAAGAAAAATGCCAAAGCTTTTACTACTCATAATTTGCACTTATGTGTGGTTATTTGTGTGTGTGTGTGTGTGTGTGTGTGTATGTGAGAGAGAGAGAGAGAGAGAGAGAGAGAGAACATATACACATGTCTTTATTCACTGTTCTTAAATCCCTAAATAATTAAAGTTTTCTTTCCACAGAGTTTTGATGAACTGTTGATTGAAAGCCCAGTGGGAACTGATGTGAAGTTGTCTGGAGGCTTCATATGTGCCAGCCAGTGTGATCACTTGCATTTTATTTTAGAAATAGCAGTTTTTGAGGATAAGCACTGCTTCAGACACTGGAGATGATACATCATTTTCTGGGACTCAAAACAATGATTACCCCAAAGTGAGGGCCTTGGAACCAGCCTCCGATACAGTTTCTCTCCAACCTTCTCCTGCTCTCTGGTCTCAGTTCTCTATTTCTCAACTTCCCTAGTGACAGGCCCTCAGAAACTAAGATCCCACTTCCCTAGGACAGGTCATAGAAGCCAGAACCCATTTGCCCCTAAACCAGTTATAAAGCTTAAAAACCTCCTTTATGTGTCTGTAAGAGTGGGCACTAAAAAGTTCTCTGTCTTACTTTTTCATTATAAGTTATAACACTCCATCCCTGGAAAGGAAGAAGTAACTGCGAGACAGCAAACATGTCTGAAGGGATGGGTCTTGCTGCATTTCCTCCCTCTGCTTCTCTTAGCTAAGTACAAAAATGGATAGCTCACCTTGCGTCTTTGAACTTTGAATCTGAAGGCTCTTCTGCCATAGAAAACTCTGATCAAATAAATTTGCAAACTGATGCCACCCACTTCCCACCAGTACATGGATTAGACACATCACTTAATTTCCACATAACTGATCACATTTCAATCCTCCAGGATGTCTCATCTTGTTCCTAATGGTTATAGATAAGTGATTTTGGAGCTTTAACTTATTCAAACATAATTTTATTACATTGGTTTAGATGGTTCTGACTTATAACCACGCATCTTGGGAAATCTTTTTTACATATATCGTTCTGTTTGGTTCAAAATACACGAGCCAATGGGAATTGGATGAACTAAGCAAAGTACTATCTATTCAGTAGTAAATCTACTTTGCAAAATAAGTTTAATTTCTTCACTACTATGCATGGTCAGGAACCCCAGGGCACATTCTGTGATCTGTGTGGCAATTGCCTCATCCCAAATTTTAGATAAAAACATCTCTGTCCTCTTTTGGGTAACTTTCACTTTATAGCCTTCTTTGTTCAAAATATTTATTTTATTTATTTATGTATATCTGTATGTAGTACATGTAAGTGAAGAGAGTGTCAGATCCCTGGAGCTGGAGTTACAGGCAGTTGTGAGCTGCCTGGCATGGGTGTTGGGAAGCGAATGCTGGTCCTCTGCAAGAATAGAAAGCTCTCTTAGCCACTGAGCTACCTCTCCAGCCCCTATAGTCTGCTTATATGTGTTTATCTTAAGCTAACTCAAGTGTTAGCACATATATGGGGAATGAATTAAAAAATTTTCTATCCTAAGAGTCCCAGTAACTCCGTTCTGTTTTTTAAGTCATGAAATAAAAAAGTAATCAGTCAAATGTTTATAGTTTAGTATGTGTTTACTGAATAGGTTAGCATGTACATGGGTTTCACCAGCTCTCACATGATATATTATTATGACATTTTATTATAACCCCTGTATTTAACTAAAGTCTAAATATGTTCAAAGTTCTGATAATCTGTGGTCAAATGTAGCAAGATTGATCTCAACCCCAGGTAGGTTCCAGTTTGATCGGTTGCATAAGGAGAGGAAGTAGAGTCATGATGGCAAACTCACAAGGGCTAGCACTTTCCTTGATGGCAGGAAAGGTTATCAACTCAAAGTCTTAAACTGCCAGACATTGTCAGGAAAACCACACTCACAGTTGAGTAGAGCTTGAAGTCTTGGACTTTTTCCTAATCTTTACTCAAGTAAAATTTATAGATTAAAAATCAGTATTCGGTTTGCATTAAACTTTTCCTCATTTTGGCTATCCCTAATCATTTAACATCATCCAGTTTCTAGACTGCCAAGTTAAATTAAAGACACTTGCTATACTGGTTAGTTTTTTTTTTTTTTATCAGCTTGACACAGTAGAGTTGCCTGGGAGAAAGGAACCTCAGTTGAGGACTTGCTTCCATCAGACTGGCCTATGAGCATGTCTATGGGTCATTTTCTCAATTGTTAATCCATGGACTAGGCAGGTAGGCCTGGACTGTATAAGAAGGGTAGTTGAGCAAGCCAGTAAACAGTGTTCCTCCATGGTCTCTGCTTCAGTTCCTGCCTCCAGGTTCCTGCCTTAAGTTCCTGTCTTGACTTCCTTCAGTGATGGACTGTTCCGGAAGTGTATGATGAATTAAACACTTTCTTCCCTAAGTTCTTCTTGGTTGGTGTTTTATCACAGCCACAGAAAAACAAACGAATACACTTGCTTATTATAAGTATGCTGATCTCAGTAGAGAATGGTGCTCCACCATTTTGTTAACAGAGCATATAATGTATACTTTCTTGGACTATATTTTATAAGAAGCAAGCTTGATATACTCTATCACTCTCTTCATCCCTGAGTCAAAAGAAAAAAAAAGCTAGGATCTGATAGAAAGATAAATAACTAGGAATGAAATCCCAGCTGAAACTAGACTTGGCTTCAGACAAGCCATCAGACTCTGAGCTCGGGTTTCCACTTCTGTGAACTTAAGGGGCTATACTAGACTACCTCCAAACTTGTTTAGCTCTAAAATGTTCTGCTTCTGAGAGATGACAGTCTAAAAGCTCAATTTTGGATCTTCATGGTTTGGAGATATCAAAGGTAGTGAATTTCTTCCCAGGATAGGAAGTTGGGAGTCTCTTGTTGGGAGACTGAAATGGCTGGTATAAAAGTTGGAGGTTTAATGATAAGTCAAGACAGCTTCTCTTCCACGTGGTAAATAGACTGTATTGGCTGCTGAGTAACACAAAGCTTGGGGCATGGGACAGCAGTTGAGACTGTGACTTTGACCTACTGGTTCCCTGGATGCCTAGATTCTGAACCTTGAAAAGCCCATAAAAGCAACAGTACTGACCCAAAGATGGAGAGAAGTAGACAGGGTGGACACCACCTCCTTTAATGCATAGCAAGGTCAGGTCTAGGAGAGGCAATGACAAGGAGGTAGAAGAGAGACAAATAAAAGAAAAACATTACAAAGAAGATAGATAGAGCTTTGTGTAAGTGGTGTGTAAAAAAATAAGACAGCAGTGCTCTGTTATCAGAGAGCGCCATATATCACAGATGATATAAAGGGGAGAGGACTATACCAGGGAAGGAAGGTTTAGTGAAGAGAGGGATGGGCAGATAGAACAGAGAAAGGAGTGCGGGAAGAGGTAACAACTAACCTAAGGCTGTTTGAAAAAGCCCCCTTGAGTTGTTCAGGGGTGTCCCAGGGACACCCCCGCCCCCAATAATACAGGCTATTGCCACTGTTCTTGGTTGCCATCCAGAAATAGATGGTAAGTCCCTATTGCTGAAGACATCACACACTGTGGTCAGAAGACATGGAGAAATCAAATTTGTACTGGGCAGACTTCCTCCCTGCTGGCTAGCTTTTGTAGTTCTTGAGGATGCTGTGCAGACGACTGGGGAGAGAAAAGTCATCAGCGGTCTTACCCAGCTGTGAACTTATGAACTGCAATAATGACCAGCATAGTGAGATATGCCCATTGGTATAATAGTAGCACAAATGTCATGGGAGTAACCAGTCACATCGTGATTGGATTTAAGCCCCACTACACAGGAGAGAACATATGTCTGGCCGGGCGTTATGGTTCAGGAGCTCATAGACCCAAAGAGTGAATCTACTGCTATTATTTTGCTAAATTGACATAGAATCAAACTACCCTCTATATTTGTATCTTTATATTCATAGATTAGTAGAGCTTTCAGACATTATAAAATAAACTTATTTGTGTGTTTGATAGTAGTTAATGCAGAAACTCATAACTGGTCAAAGTGCAGAGAATAAGTGTCTGTGATGTGCTCGGTCATAGATGGGACATCTATATTACACACTGTCTCTCTAAGGCTCAGGAAACATTGAGGAAAGGTGTGTAGAAATAAAAGTAAATTCTTAAAAAACAAGGAAGGCACCAAGTTGGGATTGGTGAATCTGGATGGAATTTGGGAGGAGGCATGGGGTTGGTGAAAATGATCAAAATACACTGTATGAAATTCTCAATAAATTAATAAAATATTATATTTAAAAACATAAACAAGAGATTCTAAATCTTTGGGAAGCTATCAAAAAAGAAAAACAAAGAAACCAATAACCATGAATGAATAATCTCTTTAAGTAAAAATCCATTTCATTGACTACATAAGCTATAATGGATATTTCTTAGGAAATTAGTGGAGATGAATTCTCTGAGGTATTTATTTTCTATAATAACACTTGAAGCTTACTGTACATTACAAGTTAAACTCTGTAATCTAAAAATCCAAAGTGCTCCAAGATCTAAAACTTTTGCTTACCAAGATGATGCCACAAATGTAAAATTCGACAGTCTGAGTCATTATTTCAAGGCCAACATTATTTAAAATATCATAGGAAATTACATTCATATCATGTGCATAAAATAAATAAAAATCAGTTGTTTAGGCTTGGGCCCCATCTCAAGATATTCCATTATGTGTATGCAAATATTCCAAAATTGCTTTGTGTCTGAAGCATTTCAGGTAATGCATACTCAACTATATTGAAATGTAATCTGAAAACCGCTTTCTATTCATTGAATTTTTTAACAGTCATTGTAACCTTGTGAAACAGAAACTATTATTCCCATTTTATAGTAAGCATATTGAGGTTTATGGAACTCAAGAAATGGCCAGTTTTACACAGCTAATAAATGGAAGGATTTGAGATTTAAATCTAGATAATGAATTTCTACTATATTTTCTTCTTTGTTTTCAAAGTATCTGATGCAGTCACTGGGTTCTATTTCCCCTCCAGTTTTTCCTTCTCTTTTATCTCCTCTCCTCTCTTCCCATTTTAATTCATTCCACACTGTCTCACCCTTGTCTTTTAATAGCACAACCTAGAGAGGCTGACTGTTGTTGCAAGGTAGCAAATACTCACATTTATTGGAGAAGCTCATTACAGGAACTTTTCTTTCCCTAACATTCTTAATGAATGGTTTCAGTCATTCCTCTGGAAAATGTAAAACTGAGATGCAAAAGGATTGTTAGAGTCAATTAATAGAAAGTTTATCTTCCAGAAACTATCCTCTAGTGCATTCTATTAAAGCTATTCATCATTATTATTTGAAAGACTTCGAGAACTACAGTTCAAAGTTGGCTATAATCACAGTAATTACAATGAGTTAACAAACTCATGCTCCTCAGAAACAAAACTGAGATTTGCACTTTAACTTATGTATATGAGAAATGTATGTATGTTTGTAGTGTATGCATGTATATTATGTATACGAGTTCTTTTCTTCCCTTCATCAGACAGTAACAAGAGAAATGGCCAGAAAAGGCCTTCTCTTATTGCAGAGGCCTACTCTTGGTTAGCTGTCAGATAAAGGAACTTTACCTTGGTTTCTGTGTTGGCCTAGAAAGAAATAAATCTCCCAAGGTAACCCCTGCAGACTTCCAGCTGTTATTATTGTGTGTGGGTTAGTTCCAGCCATTCCTACTAGTGATGAAAGTTGCTGAGTTCCTCTCTGGAGTTGGTTGAAAGGCAGGGGCAGCTGAACACCTAGGCCTGGTAGCTGAGGTCACTGCTGATGCTCAGAAGGGAGGAGGATCCAGAGCCACAGTCTTGTTTGTGATGCTCGATTCCAAGTGCACTGAAGATCTCGTGGGCTTCTTTGTCCTGGTACTACTCATCATTTTCTCCCCTAGGATACTGTGCTGAGGGGAAGAATCCACCGACTCCCTTTTCCTGTTTCTTGGGCACCCTTTTGCAGTGCCTTAAATGTGTTAACAGAGCTATTACTTTGGGACAGAAGCTTGATTGTATGGGGCTGGGACATTTGGCTTTAGTTTTATGAAAATCCACCATCATTGCTCACTAAGTCTGAGGTTTTCTTCTACTGCCAAAGTAATTTCCTTCATGGGATCTTTGTGTTTTCTTGACTTTGGGACTTGGTCAGAGGTACAAGGATCTGTCATGGCCTATTTCAGTAGGTTAGAATCTCAGGAAGGGGACTGAACACTGAGCACTTCTTTCTGGTGTTCTGCTCTGCACCTTCAGTGACTTTCTCAGTTCCCTGCCTTCTTTTACAACAGAATTGAAGAAACTTGGGGGCATGCACAGGCAGGAATAGCACTTACATCTCATGCAAACCTCCCTGTACACTGTCCTTTACCAGTACATTATCAGTTGGATATGGTTCTAAGTCAGTGTGGGACCTCTTCTTCAGGCTTGTAGACATTTCCAGGCTGTACGCAGGACAGTGGCCCCTTGTTGCACTGATCTCATGGCCCTCCCTATGAGTCTAAGTACTTTTATAGCAAGCTCCTTTGTACCAGACTTTATGATAAAGTCATGACATGTTATGTATGAGTTAGCTCACTTAGTCTTTAATCCCAATATCCTGTCTTGCTTTCTGCCCTGCTGTATGGGTAATGGAAAACTAAATCTTAAATTTACCAAGTCATTTGGTCAGGCTTGGCTGTGGCACTCAATTTTAGCTGAAATTATGCAACAGAAACCAGAAAGTATTTCTTCTCATTTTAAATTAGTTTGATTTATGTTTAGAATATGCTGTGTGTGCATGTGTGTATGTATGTGCATGCATGTGTTAGTGCAGGTGCACAAGAATAAGTGTAGAGGTCTGGGAGTAATGTTGTCTTCTTCAGTCCCCCTCTACCTTGTATGGAGAGGCAAACTAGATTAACCAAACTACGTAGAGACTGATGCATAGCCGCCAAGCAGATGGGAGGAAGTCCTCAGTGTCATAGGCTACTGAGATTTGAGGTCAGTTGTTATTCAGCATTAATGTGGCAATAATGGACTAACACACCCTGTAGCAGGAACTTCCCTTATTTCCAGAATGCTCTTTCTTTGACTGAGTGAAACTAAAGGACTCAGTCACTGAAATCAGGCTTTTGATATGTAAATAGGTATTTAAGTAACTTTAGAAATATTTAACTTTCTCAGTATCTTTCACTTCAATGTGTTGGTCATGCTAGGAAATAAAAAAAAAAAGCATATATTTTAGTAGTCAGTTTCTAAGTGTAATTTTTTCTACCTTCTAATTTCTGTTAAATAATTCTAGTCCATCTCCAAGGTAAACAGGTACCTCTGGCCAGCCAAGGAGAGTCAATTAAAATGAAATGTAAAATATAGAAACACATAATGTATTTGAGGAAAAAGATATAAGTTATAATGTTTACTGTTACTAGTCTTTGTGTTCTACTTTTTAACTCATCTATCACACTAATAAAAGATCTCTCAGTTGGCAAACCATGATCTGTAGCCAAATCTGGTCATCCAGCTTTGCATGGCCCTTTGACTAAGAATGACTTTTAAAAGTTTGTTTTAAAAATTTTTGTGGATTTCATACAATATATTTTGATCATATTTACATCTTTTCCCATATTTGTACTGCCTTTCTATCCTCTCATCAAATTTCTGTATATGTATATACACACACACACAAATATTGAACAGTCAGGCTTGTGTCGCTAAAGGCCCTTTAGTGTGGGTTTACTCATTAGACCCTGGTCAATCTATTAAGAGTCTCACTCTTAAATGAGACTGAATCTCCTCCTCTCACCGGTCATCCATCCGTTGCTGGTAGTTCCTCATACAGGGTTGAGGTTTCTTACCCACTTCTTCATGTCTATGCTGGAATTTTGTCTGGTTTGAGCTTGCATAGGATTTGTGCATGCTCTCACTATTGCTGTGAGTTCATATGAGTAACTGCCCAGCTGTCTGGCAAACTTGTTTCCTTGTGGTCATCCACCACCTCTGGCTCTTGCAATCTTTCTGTCTCCTCTTTGTTAGGAGGCAGAGGTTTGATACAGGTCTCCTCTTCAGGGATAAGCAGTCTCCGGCCTCTTACCATCTGCATGTTGACCGGTATGGTTCTCTGTGTTAATTACCGTAACAATTAGTCATTAGAAAATCAGTTTAATACTATATCTATTTGACAAAATGGTTGTATTAGGCTTTCTCCCATGGCCTACTGGCTGTCTAGCCTCAGGCTCCTAGGCCTGATATCAGTGTCAGGTATGGCCTCCATCCTGTGAAGTGAAAAGAGCAGCTTTGCAGTTGAACACTTTTTAATTAATCTGATAGGGAATTCAGACTCTGAGCTCTCAGTTCAGTGACTTGCTATCTGTCTGAACACAATTTTACTTTTCTTACGAGTATACCTATGTTAAAAAATGTAGTCACTGATCACTTTTACTGTATTTTCAATTTTGCCAATATAATTTTGTGGAAATGTATGTTTTCTCTTGTTATACAGATATCCGTTATTAAGTTTTATTTTGTATCTTAATTCACAAAGTCTCAAGTACTATTTGGGCCTTTAAAGACTGATGCTTGGCCTAGGAATTGTCCAACTGGTTTCCTCCAGGAGACAAACTGTCCAGTGAACAGAGGTTGTCCCTGTGTCTTTCCATCATTGACAAAAGACAGTCTTTGTTTCCAGAGCAATTTAAGAGAAGCATCAGTGCCAAACAGCTTTCTTAGATCTCTCTGTACTTTTTCTAGTCTGAAAACAGTGTTTTTTGAAAAACCCTAATCAAGACTGTACTGCAGCTCACACCGTGTGCTAAGGAAGTTTACTTGTGCCCAGGTTAAACCAGGGAAACAAATGCAGACAGCCAAGTCAGCCTGATTCACACAGCTCAAGTATGAATAGCTTAAAGATCTGAGCTAATTTTCAAGCAATTTAACTCTTGTACTATATTACTCATCATCTTAACATAGAGCCTTTAGGCAAGGTCTTGTAAGGATGTGCTTTTTGATTTCTAATCGCTATTCACTTTTAAATTTCCAGTTAACGGTGATAATGACTAGATGTGCTCTACTTTGTTTTTCTTAATAACTTATATTTTGTTTTAATATGTTCAACAGCAAAATGTGTTCTGCTTCTAATTTTTACATCCCACACTTTGGTTTAATGTATGGATTAGTCTTTAATAGTGGTAACAGTTTGAGATGAAACTGTAAGTTTTAGCAAGAAACATTTGTTAGTACACTGCAAGGGGCAGCAGGCTGGGCAGTCACCAGAGATATCTCACAGTTAATGCTGCATGAGTTGATTGTCCTGATTTGGCACCTGATTATGCAATTGTTTCATGTTCATAATTTTAAGATGTTTACTTAGTGAATATTTTAAGAAGTTGTATCTATTTTTTTTTCTGTTAGGATCTTTAAAGATTACTTGGGATTTATATTTCATTTGTATATATTGTTTGATTATAGTAATCATAATACTATGATAACATTTCAGTCACCCCAGATTTATCTGACGCTATAAAGCGGGTTGTGATCGCTACCTATGATGCTGAGAGATCTGTTAAGAGCAGAGGGTTGGCGGGTAAGTTGTTAAGCCTGCCTTGATTTCCCAAGAGCCCCCTAAGTCTCCTTACTCTCACCCTGTGGAGACTGCAGTTTTGATCTGAGAGGACAAATTGATTTAACTCCCACATTTGCATCTCTAAAGCCCATTCCCTCAATAATACCTCCTACAGGCCCACTGTTTTCCAGAGCCAGCGCAGTGTCCATAGTTTGTAATCAAATTTTCCATCTTAGATACTTCCATTTTTCAGACTTCTGTGGTGTTCTACATTAGGGGAAGATTATGTATATGAAGTGCTGAGCGTGGAGCCTGACGCATAATAAGCACTCAGTACATGGTTGCTGTTTTTATTACTTTATTTTATTTTGCTTAAAATCCAAATGCACTTTTATAGAAATGCTTGGAACCCTTTTTACAATAAAGTTCAAGTGTCTTGTTATAAAATCTTCAGTCTTATAACAACAATAGAGCCACCATATGACCCAACTCTCTCACTCCTGGGCATGCACACAGGGAATACGCATTCTACTAAAGAGGTATAATAAGCCTTCAGGTTTATTGCTGCTTATTCACTATCAAGAAAATGGAACCAACCACCTCATTGTTCATCAACAGACTAATGAATAATGAAAATAAATTACATATATAAAACAGGTTATTATTCAGCTCTTAAGAAAAATGAAATCACACAGGTAAACGGATGGGACTAGAATGTATAGTATTAAGCAAGGTCACTCAACCACAGAAAATTCAAACCTGCATGTTTTCCCTCATAGGTGCAGTCTAGTCTCTGACATATACTGTTTATTTGTAAACAAATGCATGTGTGTGCATATTTAGAAAGGAGGTTCAGAAAGGCCAACTTCTTTTTAAAGCATAGTTTTGTTTTTTTCCATGATGGATATGTGAATTCAACTTTTGGGGTACTGAAGTACCAAGAACCATTTCTGCAGAAGAATCCAACGTGTTATCCCTTTGAGGCAGTGATTGTGAAAGTTGAGCTTTGCTTTAATTCCACTGTAATTTAATTATATCTAATTAATAATAAAATAAATCTTTAAAAAGTAAGACTGAAGGTCTCTGCTTATCAAAATGCTGTGCTTTACAAAACACTTAAGGAATCCATTAATGTCATGCTAGACATGAAAGAGAACTGTTCTAATTATTGTAAGTCTTTTGTGGCACTGGTCTTGCTTATTTTTTTCTGTAACAAAAAATAAGCTTATTTTCTCAAAGTTATCTCGTTAAAATAGCAATTTGTTGATCCTAGACATTAGTTGAAGTGTTGTTTTATTCCCCTGAGTGGATAAATATTAATTTTAAGAGATCCCTCTAGTGTTCCTCAAGGCTTACCACAAAGGAAAAGAAGCTGGCTTGAATATGTTCCTTTTTCTTTTTTGATTTGTCTATTTGTGAGTGTGTGTGTGATATATGCTTGTGTATATACATGTTGTGGACATGTGCATGTATGTTGTTTGTGCAGGCAAGAGTGTAGGCCAGAGGGTAACATCCGGATGTTACGCTCAATGGCTTTCCATCTTGATGTTTTGAGTTAGGATCTCTCACCAAACCCAAAGGTCACCATTTCCTCCTGACTGCCTGTCTCTGGGTCCCATTTCTCAAGGTTACTAGCAGGTAGTCACAGCTGATTTATACATGGTGTATTAGTAACTTTTCTGTTGCTGTGATAAAATACCATGACCCAAAGCAACTTATGGAAGAAAGAGTTTATTTTGGCCCATGGTTCTCAAGGGAGAGCTCATCATTCTGGGGAGGCAGGGCAGGGAGTGCAGGCATGGCTGCAGGAGCAGAAAGTTGAGAAATCACATCTTCAGTCACAGATAGGAAGCCCATCCCCAGTGGCACGCTTCCTCCAGCAAGGCCACACACCTAAACCTCCCCAAACAACAGCACCAGCTGTTGTTCCCATACCTGAGTCTATGAGAGACATTTCTCATCCAAGCCACCGGTGACACATGGGATCTGGGATCCGAGTTGTGGTCCTCATGCTTGTGACTCTAGCACTTTACCCATTGAGCCATCTCCCTACCCCAATACCTTAGACTGTAGTCACAGTTTTCAAAAAAAAAAAATGTAAAAAGTGTATCCAGTTGACGAAACTATCCAACTGATGAATTACAAGTCTGAACAGTGATTTACCTCAAAGAAGTGTGGAAAGTTTGATATCTCATTATTTATCTTTGTGCTATCAAATGCTTCAGCAGATGAAACCCAGAGAATATCTGTTAAGTTAACTGACTTGGATGAATGATTGCCTCTTTTACTTGGCTTGCATATGGTGAGGTGAGGCATGGCTGAGTTTGAGTCCAGGAAACATTTTGCAGGCAGTTTTCAGCAAGGGTGCTCAGCAGGATCAGTCTTGTCTAGGTTCACAGAAAAAAAAATCCTTTTACCAATCAGAATAATTTCCAAGAGGATAACAAGGTCAGGAAGGGGGAAAAAAGAGACACCATCAGGAAAGCTTCACTGGAGATTCTCTGAGATAGTTTTCATTAGCCCAGCTATGTTCCCATTTAGCAGAGCAAATAATTCCCTGCTTCCTTTTGCTTACTGGTTGCAGGGATAACTAATGTTGGGTGGCTTAGCACTCAGTCTGTCCCACTATTGAATGAAAATTTGCCCATGTCCCACAAATTCCATGTATTTCTCAAATTCTGTTACCTCTGGGAAGTAGCTTTGATCACTAAAGCTAACGACATAGGACATCATTTATTCATTTCATAAACAGTGGTTTGAAAATTGCTGTGCATCAGGCACTGTGGTGGGGTAGGAATCTAGCAGTAAATAGGGCTGACATCCTCACTCATGGAGGTTATGGTTTACTGACGGTGGAGACAGCCTGCAAGTGCTAGGACTGGGGAGGTACAGGTGATCCCATGGCCATGCTTGTAAAGTGGAAAAACAACACCCTTCCCTTGTGGATGACTGAATCCAAGTGTCAGGTCTCTGGAGTTCCGGCCGGCTGGCTCTTGTGAGCATCCGTGTCCCAGCCCCGGTTGCCCTCCCAGACTGGTTTATGATTCTGAATTGTGATGAAGATAGTGTTCCCAAGACTTTGGTGAAAAACGAAGTGACTGGAGTTGGTTGATGACAAAATCTAGGAGGATAGTAGAGTGCTACCAGTCTCATTGGAGAGGGGGTGATGGGGTGTAGTGCCAAGGATGCTGACAGCCTCCCAACTTAGCTTGAGAGACTGTGGCTAGGAGGTGGAAGGACTAGAGAGGAGACTGGTCAAATTTCTTAACCATGGAGTTCCCACAGAAAGAGTAGGAATGAAGATGCTGAAAAGTTGGGTTAGTGGAGAGGAAAGAAAGGTTATTTCTTGAATAAGTAGTGAGGGATGGGGTGATGATTGAAGGTGCTGGTATCTTGGATGATAATTGTAAGGTTTGCTCAGGAGCACTCTGACTCCTTCAGACTTCAGAAGCATGCCCATCCTCATTTGGGAGTCTCGTATCTTTTTAAGGGCTCTACCAAGGTCTGGATGAATTGTATTGTCACATGGGATCATTAGTAGTCCTGTCATATGTTACTAGAAAATTTGTGGAAATTCCATTATGGTTACAAGATGATGCTGGGAAAACCAGGGTTCCCTCTTGGAGTTCTTAGTGTCAGTAATAAAAGTTTAAGAATGGATTCAAATGGAAGCTTTAGGACAATTTAATTAGAATTTAGAAGAAAAATTCCAGGATGGGCAAGCTGTAAATCTCAGCAGCTGCCTGAAGGAAGAGAGTGGGGAAGAGAAGGAAACAGAATCTATGTCCTTTGAGTTAAGCTGGTCAGTCATGTGGCAGCGACATGGTGGGGAGCTTTAGAGAAAGAGTGAACCCCAAAGCATTAGAGAAAACCCACTTAGAAAAAAAGGAAGAAGGAAAAGAAAAGTTGTGCTTTTCTGATAATTCAGAAAAGCAGGCTGACTTACGAAGCAGCATTACTGTGCTCTGTAAGAGACTGTTGGTGCTGGGAATTATGGGAAGGAAAAGTAAAGCATCTCATTAAAGGAATAATTATTCCATCTATCTAGCATGGCTTGAGGTGAACCCACCTTCCTAGGGATGGTCCTGTGATCAGGTGATTGACTCTGCCCAAATGGAATGTTAGGTCTCAGTCAGGTCAGAGATTTCATTCTCTTGGTCAAAAGGAACTAGTTTTTCCTTAATGGGCCTTTACTACTGTTGAGTTACATCTGACTTCAAAACGGAGGAGATCAGAGGCAATGAGAATGCTTCTTGATAAGGTTCAGAACAGGAGTGAGAGTTCACCAGACATGCCTAAACTTTGCTGGTATAGTAAAATCCAACCCAAAAGACCATCGTGGTTTACACTTTGCTCTTCTGTGTTCTTCAGAAAGACTTGTAAGAATCTTACAGTATCATTTTGATGAATTCATGTGAAGTTATTCTCTAGTAAAAGGCAATGAAAGGCTTCTCAGGGAGGGCATATAAAATGAGGGTATGGAAGAGGAAGAAGCAAGAAGGTTGGGAAGGGAAGAAGGAAACACGGAGGAAATTAGCATGCAATTAAGACAGGGGCGAGCGATTGCAAGCTACAGCATCAGTCACACTCTGAAAGACCCCCTGTGATGCAGCTCTGGAAGAAATGTAACATTGGAGCAGAATTTTGCAGTCGCAAGGCTTCCACAGACTTCCCAAGCTCTTTCAGCTTTAGGTGCCAGTGTTACTCCATCTTTGAACATCCCTGGAAATGTCAAAGAGGTAGACTCAAGTCTTCACTCTTTGAGTTGTGGATTGTAGGCTTCCATCCTTTCTTCCTTGGGTTTTTGTGAACAGGAAGATACATAGCAGAAGCTGTATTTGCCAGGGGCAATACTAAGTATTTTGAGGAAAAGGGAGACTCTCCCCTCTCCCTGCCTTCCTCCCGTTTAAGAGTGTCTTGGCTTTGGTAGGGGTCTCCAAACCTTTCCTGTAGCTGCCTTGCCTGGGCAGGTTATAGAAAGTGACTTGGGTTCCTGGACAATTGTTTAAGTATTGTGCCTACTCACCAGCCAGCCCATAATTTCTGACCACAGTATTAATGGTGACAACAGTAATAGCGACAACCACTCACTCCATGATTCATGCTCAAACACGGCTCTGAGCTTTGTAACTACAATCTCTACAATCTCATCCCTATGAGGTGAGAGTGGTTTGAGTGTTTCATTCTCTGTTGTATCCCAACTGGGACAGGAGCTTCCCACCACAGGACAGAGAAAAAAAGGAATGCAGGGTGGTCTGTGCTTAGTGCATGTCCACAGTTCTGCCTAGCACAACTTTGTAGCATGGGCCACCTAATCATGAACTGTGTGTTGTATGGAATACAAACTGAACTGTAAAGGAGAACTAACAGAGGGTATGAAAGGCAGGGTCTTTCTTCATTCAAGGCTCTGTCTTCTCAGTATGAACCCACGGAGCCAGGTGCTAGCATGCTAGGCTGCTTTCTAGAGGAAAATCCTCTTGGCACATAACATCTGCAATACAACTACCTATCAGTGTGCCTGGGATCCAGAAGTCACTCAATAAATATTTTAAAATGACGTTTGTTAAGTTATTGTAGACTCTACTTGTAGATTTTGAAGTAGATTCTATTATGGCCCCTATTTTACAGATGAGAAAATTGAGGCACAGGGTCTAAAATAATTTGCTGAGATTGTATGGCCATAAAATGGCAGAGCCAAGTTTTGAACCTGGTGGAACTGTTGCTTAGCAAAAATATGAAAGCAGTTTACATAACAAAAACAGAAGAAAATTCTGCTTCGGGTGGGATGGAATGTACTTGGGTTACCTCATGTTTGGATCAGTAAGCACTGAATCCTTTACCATATTCTTGCCACATGCTGAGTTGACTTAACAGCTTCTGTTGTTATTGTTGCTTTTCTTTTTAAGTAACTTGAATTTTCCACACCAACATTTTTATGAATTGTGAGCTTTTTTTATGGCCGTTAAGAATACAACTCATTTGTTAATCCAGATGGCATATTTTGAGACTGCCAAAATACATAAAAGCCATAACATGTCATTTTAAAGGGAAGAAAGGCTTTCACTTCTGAAAACCCAACAATTTAGATTCTAGAAGCCTGAAAGAGTAAGTCTTGGAAATTTCATCAATTGATTATCAGAGAAACACAGTTTTTAAAAGTATCATATACTTTTAAAGTATCATATATCATGACTATGGGGCCTGGGGGTGGGGTGTCCAGTCCTAATTGATACATCTGTGGTACAACTTCTACACCTAAGGTTTAGAGAACATTGAGGAAGAAGGGATGGAAAGATTCTAAGAGCCAGAAGGACAAGATGCATGCTGCTAGATAATGCTTTCTAGACACTATAGGGAAACTGCACTCATGAAATCTCCACAGTAAGGTAGTCTAAGAAGTCTGCATAATGACAAAAACTGCTGACATGCCAATGGAGGGAGGAAATTTCACAGGATCCTACCTCTAGATGAAGGCAATCAATAGATATTGAGGGAGGGAGAATCAGTTTTCTCCAGGGCCTAGCTTTGGGATAAGTTATTTATTCCCAAGTGGTGGTCAGCCCTAAGCACAAGTGCACATGAGCACCACTAAATGAACTCATTAGATTTTATATATATATATATATATATATATATATATATATATATATATATATAATATTGTAAATGTACATATGTATATGTAACAGTAATAATCAAGGAAGAAGACAAGAAATTGAGAGGGAGTTGAGGGGACATGGTGGGTGATGCAAACACAAAAAAATTTTGATAATATATTCTAAAGCCACACCTGATCTCACAAAATAATAGAGAATGAGAAATCCCATGTACTTCTATACTTAGAAGTTGCCAAAGAGCATGTCACAGCAGGTGCTGTCAGTAGCACTGAAATGATGAAGTAATTAAATAGCTCTTCTTCATAGCTGAAACTACATTCTTAAAATTTTTTAAATATATTTTTATTGAATTTTGTGTATTTCATATACAACATCTCAATCATCTTAATATCCCCTTCCACACTGGCACCTTTGCATCCCCCCAACTAGGTTTTATCCATTCTGTCATTTGTTTTAAGGCCTGTTGAGTTAAGTTAGTGTGCACACATCCCTCAGTACAAGTTCATCCACTGGGGTCTAGTCAGCCTATCTAGAGTCTTCCCCTTAAAGAAGATTGGCTCTTCCTCACTCAACTCTCAAATGTTCTTTGGGTAAGATTGTTCTTTAAAGGGTGAAAAGAACACACAGCAACTCAGTTCTGGTGTCTCAGGTCACAAGACATCTTCCAGAGAACTGCCATCACTGTTATTTGTAGCCTCTTGAAGGAATTTATAAAATAATTTCTGCAATTATGGAAAGATTAAAAAGCAATCTGGGTCCCAGCTCTAGGTACAGAGGTCACTATGCTCTCAGATAATTTACATCCCAATGGAGGAAACAGAAAAGTAAAAAGAGAGCATGATGTGGGTGCAGGGGCTGTGTGTGCACGGATGTGCTGAAGAGTAATAATGGAGGAGTGGCTGAGAGCTGAACATGTTAACAGCTGTCCCTGCAACTGAGTTTTGAAAGACACATCTAGGTCTTTGTTTAAAATTAAAATTTTTTGTTTTTTGTTTTTTAAGACAGGTTTTTCTCTGTCACCCCAGCTGGCCTGGAACTTGCTGTGTAGACCAGGCTGGCCTTGATATCACAGAGATCCACCTACCTCTTCCACCCTAATTCTTGAATTAAAGGTGGGTGCTGCCACACCCAGGTCACCTAAGTGAACACTTAGTAAGAGGCACAGTGTAACAGAGGGAAAAGTGACACCAGGGAATGGCAAAGTCTCAAGTGTGTCTGGAGCCAAGTTGGTATTCTACTCTGTGTGCTGGCTAGGTTTTGTCATCCTAATGCAAACTATACCCGGGAAGAGGGACCCTCAGCTGAGGACTTGTCTCCATCAGACTGCCCTGTGTGCATGTCTGTGAGGCACTTTCTCAATTGCTAATTGACACAGGGGGACCCAGCCCACTGTGGGCAGTGCCGTTCCTGGGCAGCTGAACCTGGCCTATATAAGAAAGGTCTCTGAGCAAGCCAGGGGCAGAAGTCAGTGAGCAGCATTCCTCCGTGGTCTCTGCTTTAACTCCCGCTTCCTTGATGAAGGACTGTAAGCTGTGAGCCAGACATCCCCATTCTGCCCCCACGTTGCTTTTGTCATGTTTTATCTCAGCAATGGGAGAGCAGACTGAGACATTTTGTCTCTCCCTCCTTCTCTACCGCTTGCCGTCTTAGCATGCCGAATTCAGATTGCCAGACCTCCGCTTGTTTCTTTGGAGTTGTAAGAACAAAGCAAGTGTGAGAGATTGTGTCTCTGAATTCTAACCACTTTATTAAGATTTTTAAAAGATTGGTAGAGAAAAAAAACTTTAGGGGACTGCAGCATCACATATTTAAAATTTTTTTTTTTCAAAAACATAAAGAGTTGAAGATTTTTTAACCAGACAAAAAAGATTTCATGTGAGATAGTATCTATTTTGTTCCCATTGTATATTTCTCTGTTTCCTCACTTCCTGAAGGTGGCCAGAAATGCACATTTATTTCCTAGAAGGTGTTATAGGTTTTAATGTCTGAAGCACTATTGTAAGGAGAGCCCAATGTAATTGTAGGGAACTCAGGGATAGGAGAAGAGGGAGGCCAGAGATTGTCCAGCCTGGAAGGGAGTGGAGGTGTTCAGATCAAGTGCAGACACACACCTCATTCCCTGATAAAGTCCCAGGAGACTGGCACAGTTGAGGGCAGGAAGAGGGCAGTGTGTCCTTAGCGGGCTGAATCCAGGCCACTGTGTCTGCCAACCTCACACTGCTATGCTTAGGAAGAACTATCAGGGCTACCACCTTCACTCCCAAGTACATATGTTGGAATTTGAACCCCAAAGCAAAGGTATTGATCAGGTCAGTAGGGTAAATCCTTAGCACTGGGTTACTTTCCTTATGAAAAGGATCCAGAGAGTTCTTTTTACATTTTCCATCATGTGAAAGCACAGTAAGAATGTACTGTCAATGAAGCAGGTCATAGGTTATTTGCTAGTACCTCGATTGTGGATTTCCCAGCCTCCAGAACACTGAGGAATAACATTTCTGGTAACTTAGAGCCTACTAATTGCTTAAAACTGTTCTTCTGTATAAGTCCCTCATCAACCAGCTCGCAATTCATGGTGATCAACAACCATGTCCCTTACTGTGTGATAGCCCTCAGCTAACTAAGAACAAGACACAATTTGAGTACTTAATCAGAATCTGTTGAATGAATAAATACTGCCATCTACTTAATAGTCCGCAAGGGGCTAGAAGTAAATGGAACTCCCATATTTATCAAATAAATATCTACCTGAACTTAAGAAGAATACAGCTGATTAGCTCAGTTGATTTGAGCACTATTCTTAATGAGGTTGAGGTCATAGGTACAATTCTCTTGTGGGTCAGTTCATTCTGCTTTGTTTTCAAAGCTTTTAATCTTAAACAGACTTTCTGGCAAATGCTAATACACACCCAGGGTCCCAAGGAGAAAGAACAATTCAGTGTAAACCTATAGTCATTGTGCTCAAACACCTTGAATGATATTTCCTACTTCTGGTTCCTTGTGTTTACACATGAAGCAGTGCTCATAATTATGGTGCATCCTGCTATCCTGAAGGAATTTGTTATGCCAAAGTCCATATTAGGATATCTATTTTAAATATAAGAAGATTTAGCATTTTAAATACAAATTTTGGAATTGTTTTCCATAATATTAGAATTATTTGCCAGGGTTTATAGTGTTAAATTGTGCACTTTTAGTTTACTTTACAAATGAATTTGATTTGTATATAAAAACACATTTACTAAACTAAATGATACATCTCTGGATAGTTCCCTAGTGAATGTGATAGAAGAAATTTGCTATTGGTAAATAAGAGGAAAAGAAGGAAAAGAACTTTATGAAACAAAGTGTGGTAGGGAGGGGCTAGAGAGCCAGCTCAACAGTTAAGGATATTTACTGCTCTTGCAGAGGATCTGAGTTTGATTCCCAACACCCATCTGGCAGCTAATAACTATCCTTAACTCCAGTTCCAGGGGATTTAATGCCATCTTTTGGCCAATGGACACTGCACACATGTAGTGGACTAATATACATGCAGGCAAAATACTCATGCACATAACAATAAAATAAATTTAAAAAAATTTAAAAAGTATTGTGGTAAAAGGTGATGGCTTTTCAGAGCAGATGATCCTGGGTTTGAATGTAGAATATGGAACTTGCTTTCCATAATATGGGACCTCTTAGTCTCTCTTTATCTTGCCCCCCCCACCCCCCATGAGGGTACCAGAAATTGAACTCAGGTTGTTAGACTTGGCAACAAGTGCATTTACCCACTGTAGTCTCATTTTTTTCAAGGTCCGGTAATCCTAAAGTCCCCACAGAGATGGTTCTGTGGATCTAGTGAAATGATTCATTTGGAGTTTGTTTTGAGTAGGTGGCCTTTAGAAAAAGACTTGACTCTTTTCCTCTTAATTTTTTAAAACTTATGAGTTTGTTCTTTTGAATTATGATATGAATAATTAGATAAATTGTTGTGAAAAAACTAGCATAAAAAGCATGTCTTTATATTAGCATGATACAGATGTTTGAAGTGGTTTGCTAATTAAAAAAAATCACTTTAGTTGGTTCACGTTCTCCATGTAGGCAGTATTTATTTTGGAAATAAAGAAATACAGTTTCCTACAATGATTTCGCTTTTCTTTTGGGAAAAGATGAGGATTTTTTTTTGATGTAATGTAAATGACATTTTAATTAAAATAATAGGCCCTTTCAGAAAAAATAATTCTTCTCAGAAGAGACTGTGAATGCAGAGCTTCTATGGTACCACTCAGAGTGTTGGCGTTGTGATCCACTCTATAATGCATCATTAGTTTATCTTATGATTAGTTTTAAATGTCAATTTGAGACAATTTAGAATCACCTGGGAAGAGAATCTCAATGAGGGATTATCTAGGTTGACTTGTGGACTTGTCTGTGGGGGATTATCTCAATTATGTTAATAGAGGTAGTAAGACCTGCCTAGATGGGTGGCACCATTCCCCACAGACAGAGGATCCTTAACTGTGTAAGAGCTGAGAAATCGAACTGAGAGTACGCATGCATGTATTCTTTGCTCTTTGTTTCTGGTTATGGATGTGATCTTGTTGTAGGTGCTATGTGCAGAGAGATGAAGCACTGAGGCATTTCCTTTCTCCAGGAAGCAGGTTATTCTTGCTAGCACCTGATTCTGTTAGATAGATCTCAAAAGCAGAGCCTTGAAAAGAAAGTGCCAGCCTTTTATAGCCTCTGCTAGTTTCCCTTTACAGTTCAGTTTCTTTGTCTCCTATGCATAGTAACACACATATCCTGATTGTGTACTTGGTGCTACAAGGCAGGACTGTATGTGTGTACTCAGCACAGACCATGCTGTGTGTCTTCTTCTTTGTCTTGGTGGTCTCCTATCTCAATATGTCCAACTCACTCAAGCTCCCGCTACTGTAACTGCCGCAACAATAGACTGTAATCTGGAACTATAAGCTCAAAACAAATGTTTTCTCCCCTAAGCTGCTTTTGTCAGGGCATTTTATCACAGCAACAGGAAAGGAAACTAAGACATATCCAAGAAATAGACTTCAGGGTTAGGCTTTATGTGTCTGCTGGGGTCAACCACCCTCTTTGTGTCACCAAAATCATTATCCCCAAACCCATTATCCTCAACAAATAGGCAAGTTGGCACCTTGGAAAACTAAATTAATGACAAACTTCACAGAAAAATATACTGACGAAGGTAAGACCCGGTGCTTGCCAAATGAGATATTTGGAAAGGTTCACAGAGAAGAAGGAATACGTATGTGAACCTCCATCTCTCTCTGTTTTCAATGTGCTTCCATTCTTTAGCATAAAGTACCCACTGCACTGAGCCCCGTGGCTCTAAGTGGTGTCTATTAATCTCTGTTACTCATGTTCTCATTTTTCTGACTTATGTTGCTCTGTCTAAGAACATCTAGCAGAAGAAGAAATGGATATGCAGTCTGTGGGGGAAGGATGAAGACAGACACATAAAATAGATGGAAGAATCAGAAAAAATAATACTAAAGGGGAAACATTAAGATGAAGAATTTATGTAGTATAATTTGTCATGAGTTGTATTGACCAATAAAGAAAATGAAAAGTTTGTGGATTAATATTTTAAACTCATACTCAGAATTAGAAACCAGCAAATCAATGCCAGGAGCCAGCAAATGTACTCAGCAATTAGTAGGAAGAAAAATCAGTGAGCTAGTTAATCAGCTTTAGAACTACCTTGGTTCAGTTTTGCATTCTGACCAAACAGTTTCAAACTGGTTGTCATTTACTTTTACATTGCTGGTTCAAGGAGTTTGCCGTAAATAGAAGCACTAATTGTGCAGACTGGAGCCAAGCACACACTCTGCATGCTATGTATATTTGTCTCTTTCTGAACAGTTATGCCAACCAACCTGTTCCTGCTGTTTCTACCCTTTCCTTTCTTGGACACAGCACACTAAACTCTTGGTGTGTATGTAGGTGTAAAAGCATGTGTGGGTGTATGTACATGTGTGTTATGTGTGTTGCATAAATTCTTATAAATGAATAATGGCATCAGCATTCATGACTCCCTTTCTTTTGTTCCTAGAGCGTCAAATTCATTTCCCTACAGAGGGAAGCCTACTGTGCTAGCCTAATGATCCACTATGTCCTGTAACTGTTCCATTATTTTATAGATAGTATTTGTTTCTCTTCAGTTTTGTGGTTTCCCATAAAAAGTCTAAATGGATTAGTCATTACACTGCTCTATAGTCCTACCTCTCACAGGCTGCGCCTGGTCACTGAGCCACTGAGCTATAACCAAGAGAACTTTGTATGCTAATTTGATGGAATTTCTGATAGTCAGGGTCTGGTATGTTGAGTCTCAGGTAGAGGCAAAACTGAAAGCTGATCCTGAAATGGGCATAATCATCACCTAATTACATAGCATTTCCAGGAAACTCTTAGACTGTAAGGTAAATTATGCAAAGAATTGTGAAGACATGCTGGACACACTAGTTGGCAAGAGGTGACTTAGCACTTTTTCTTTTTTCATTTAATTTCATCTTACTGGGGCTGGAGAGATGGCTCAGCTGTTGAGAGCACTGGCTACTCTTGCAGGAGACCTGGGTTCGATTCCCAGTACTCATATGGCGGCTAACAACTGTCCATAACTCCAGTTCCAGGAGATCCAATGTCCTCTTCTGACCTCCCAGGGTACTGAATGACATGGATACACTTATACACATGCAGACAATACACAAATATACATAAAGTAAAAACATGTAAATAATAGAAATTGACTCCAGCTTCCTAAAAGTAGTTATCTAATGTGGACTAAGTGTAACACATGAAGGATGAAATAGAGGATGGATGCATTAATACCACACCTTGTTTTGACAGTGGCTAAGGGAAGTACCTTTGCCCCATTCTTCTACCAGGGAAAGGTTAAACATACAAAGTCAATACATTTAATGTTATTATTCCAAAAGTCTTTGCTTTATTATGATGTGACACACTCATTACCCAAACAACCAGCTTCTTGGGAAAGCCCTGCTGATGAAAGTAAGTCAAGATAAAGCTCAGAAGTCAATATTGCGAGTACAACATTCAAATCCAATTAAAGAAATTCTGCTGAGATGTCTAACTATTGACTGTGTACCGTGTAGTTCTCAGACACCAGGGAACATGGTCCAGAGTTAGTATCTCTCAGTTATTAATAAACACAGATCTCTGACACTACCTTCATTATTTAAAAGTGTTTATTTCTTTTGTCAAATCTGAGATCACAGAGAGGTTCCTAGCAAAGAAAGAAATACCTGGGACTCTGTTGCTCTGTTCTCTAATTGCTGTTTGCTGTTTGTGAGAGTCCTCTTGCTAGAGAATAGAGTGCTTCCTTTTCCCCGTCATCTGTTAGCAGCTAGTGATGGAGGATTTAGCTAACACCACTTGTCCATCAAACCTAGATAATGTGATCATCGATGCCACATGTTCAGGCAAATGCAATATGGCTGTATATAATTTTCTCTTTTAATTGGGACCACTTAGGTAATCCTTTTTCATGTTCCTGTCTCCATTCTAAATAAAGATTAACTGAGAGAATGAGGAGTTTGGTTAAAAAGGAAAAGCAGGACTGAAAATTTCACTCTCCCATCTAAATATATATATATACTTTAAGCATCAGTTTAGCCACTAGACATGGGAGAGACAGATGACATTTGACTACTGGACACATGATCAATTACTAACAATTTTCTAGCTTATGTCTTCAGTTGACTTAAGGTGTTTGAAAATTGTGAAGCTGTGAAGTAGAAGTGCTTAAAAATAACAAACATATTTAGGGGCATTGTGTGACTCTGAAATTAGATATCAATTTGAAGAGAAAACTTGTTTCTCCCTAGCCATACAGAATCACCTCTGTGATCTATGTATGTAGTTTCAGCAGAATGATCTGTCTGTCTGTCTAACAGTGCATTCAGGGATGTGTCTCTGGCACATTCATTTCCTAGGGTTGGTTTCACACTAATGTTCTTAAATGTATAAATGGATTAATAACCCATATAAGAAGTTAAGCCAGTTAATTTTATACCTTTTGTTCTTTACTTCAAAGATTATACATTTTTCAAATTATGTAATGTTTCACATTTAACATCCTTATCTGGAAGAAGTTCCTTCGTAGCTGTCCACTAGCTTTTTATATGTAGTACATCTTTTGGTCATTACAATGTACATGCATACAGAAGATAGGAACAGTCTTTTCTCCTTGTTGAGGTCTTGCCACTTTTACAGCACTGGTCTGAGAGGATAATACCCTTCCCTGATCATTTAACTATTCTCTACTAGCAATCTGCTTTTTCTTCCTTTGTAGAATCCTGTTGCTCATATCCAGGGTAGAGGTGGGCAATAGAATCAAAGCACTAAATAGCCACGGAGCCGTATAAATGTCTTTCCCGTGTGGAATGAGCATTGCCTAGATGCTTGTGAGATTAGAAATTTGATAATAATCAGCTTCTAAAATTGATTGTGTAATCTTTACCCCCACGGTAAACCGCACCACAAAGAGAAGATTATAAACTGGATTAAATTAAACTGTTGTGAGATTAGGAAGTGCCAAGGGGGGCTGGGTATTCCTGTCTTTTGGTCAATGAATTCTTTTTTTGAGACAAAGTTTAGGGAATCCAAGCTGTGATGATAACAGGTTACACAGTGAGCAGGGGGCAGGCAAACAAGGACAGATTATGCAATGCTTCTTCGTAGTGTGGATGGATATTCAAATTAACTTGGGGATGGTTCTCCTCGTGGGCTGTGTGTGGAGCATGACTGGGCACTGCCTCTGTTTATCTTTTTTCCCATCTTACCAACCCCACTTAGGTCGCCTCATACCTGGCTCATGTCCTGACACCCTCACTGTTTCCTATGAATGGCTTTTTTAAACGAAATACTTATATCTTAACAGATATGGTAATCCTTCCAGCCTCTGAATTATGAGAAACAGATTGTATGAAAGTTAATTAGTTTAATTTATGGAAGTCTTACTTGCAATCGTAGGACTGCGATTTCCCAAAGAAATAATGCTTGCTGCAGGGCCGCCTCCCCTTTCTTTGTGGTATCCTGCATGTGACATTGCTGTGTGCTTGAAGGACTTCCAGTCCTGACATTTTAGAGGTAGACCACTGCCTCTGGCAGCTATGAGGCCTTGGATGAATTTTTCACACCAATTGGTCTTTGAGGGTTTTCAATGATAAAATAGATTATGAATTTTTAAGTGGTTTAGCAGCTTGGCTTATTGCCAAGGTCTCACTTGTTGCCCTTTGTTCTGCTACCAATTGTTTACTTAGAAACCACACTTGATATCTCACTAGCAATTTGAAGCCAAAATATTTTGTTTGTGTATGTTGTGTACTCCTGGGTATAGCTCCTGTGTGTGCCCACCTGTGCATAAATATGGAAGCCAGAGGAAGACATTTGATCTCCCTATGTATCACTCTCTGTCTTGTTTTCTTAACCTGGAGCTAAGATGACAGTCATCTAGCTCCAGTGATCCTCTGTCTCTGTGTCCACAGCACTCGGGTTACAGGTGTTCATAGCTATACCTGGTTTTGGCGAATTTGAATTCAGGTCCTCATGTTTGTGCAACAAATGCTCTTACCCACTGAGCCATCTCTTCAGCAACCCCTCAAAATGTTTTGAAAGTGCATCTTCTGTCCCTTCAGTCTGAAGTTTCTTCTCCATAATAGGAGAAGTTGCTAGAAGTTGAGTGGGATTATTTAAAAAATGCAATGAAGGCTTATAGCCATAACAGGAGTTGCTAACTGGCCACTATTCTAAGTGTGCAGAGCTTACTGTTTGGGCCAATGGAAGCTGGATGAGGAAAGCATGCATTAAGGAAAGCAAGGGATGCTCTCAGGTAGGCGCTGACATTGTGGTCTACCAGTAGAATTTCCTCTTCCTCGTCAGTCTCAGATTTGTGTGTGTGTGTGTGTGTGTGTATGTGTGTGTGTGTGAGAGAGAGAGAGAGACAGAGACAGAGAGACAGAGACAGAGAGAGAGACAAAGAGAGAGAGATTGATGTTGTTCTCTTCCTTGATTACTCTTCATAGTTTTTGGACAAAATCTCTCACTGATCCTGGAGCTCATGGATTTGGCTAGATTGGCTGGACAGTGAGCAAGAGGGACCTTCTTATCTCTACCCACCAGTAGTGGAGTTATAGACACAAGCTGCTTGGTCTTGCTTTTGTGTAGTGCTGAGGATATTCAGGTCCTCATGCTTCCGTGACAGGTTCTTTCTGATTGAGCTGAAAATCATATAAAATCTAGAGAATCTTGAAACACATGTTCATACATGGTTTGAACTTTTTCAGTCAAGTAATTAAGAATTCAAAACAAAAGCTGTATAGAACAATTTGAGAGAGGTTTTGTCTTACATTCCAAACTCATTTATTGAGATGAAATGTAGCAAAATGAATACATTGCAGACAAAGAGAGAAGATTCCAGAAAAACAAGGAAAACCATCTCTGACTTTATCAATTGTTAAATCACCACAAATTGGCTGCGTTTATATCCTGTCAGTTGTGAGCTCAACCTTAAACCCCGTAGATTGTCTACCGTTTGGCAGTCTTAGTAGTGCTGAGAAAAGCTTTGCAGTTTGTGTGACAATGCTTCAAAAGATTTTTGTTTTAGAGTCTATGAAAACTTTGTGAATGGTACTGCTCACCAGGTTTTCATTTAGATTTTTAAAAAATTACGTAACCACTCAGTTTTCATTATGTTTTCTGAAGAATAAGTATTATCGAAGAGTTCAGCAGGTGTTTTTACACGGACAATACATTTTCCCCCAATTCTATTTTATAGGCCAGCTATAAGTCAACCTATTTCAGCTAATGAAATTTGCTTTGATCATAGGAGGCCAATCATCCTTCAAAGCATTGTTGTGTTTTGAAATGCAAGCAAGTGCCTAATAAATTGAGGGTACTGCAGCAGCAGCAGATCAAAATAGAGGCTGATGTTTCATTAGATCACATTAATACCTGACAACGAATGACTGCAAATCAATGGGGAAGCCCGGCTACAAGTGAGCAGCAAGGGAAGGAGGAAGGGGAAGCAAGGCTCTTTCCTCCTGCCTCTCCTTCCTGCCCCTCCTTCTTTTCCTTTCCTATCTCTTTCATCCATTTCCAAGCTTTGCCCAAGAATTTTGACTATGGAAGTAGTGATTTCAGGCCAAATGTTCCAAATCATTCATTAGACATTTATAGTGCTAAGTATTTCAAGGGGCAATACAGCAACAATGAAAATGACATTTAAAAGAAATAGAATCCTCACCATTTATGTTAAATATATATATATATATGCACATTTTAACAAAGAATCTTCAAATAAGCTTGACATGAAGATCACTGTGCAAATTTCAAACATGGTTTATATAATAAATCATACATTTTCTCATTCCTATATAGGAAAATTCCTATATTACATCTTCTGTTTCTTTTTTCTAATGACTAGAAATATTGGTTACCTCACAGGATACAGGGAAAATTACAATGTGTTTATTTAAGTTACTCATCTTGTTTCTGAGCTATATTTAATTAATGGCAATTAATTAACCATTACTTAATTAAATAGAATTTCTCATTTCTTTCTCCATCACCTAATTCTCCAATCTCTCATATTAACAGGGTATCTTCCAATTCAATTTTGACTTTGCCTGGGATTAGCACAGACTCACAAGTTAAGCACTCTGTCTGACAAAGCTACCTTAACTTGAGACAGTAGCTAAGAATGGAGTTCCCAGGCTACCTACACTTTTGCCTGGCTAGTCTCTCAGTCGAACCTCCCTCAGGTTGAATAATTCATTGGAATTACTTAAAAAACTCAGAAAGGTTCTGTGCTCACAATTGCAGTCTTATTACAAAGAATGTAAGTCAGGAACAAGCAAATGAAATAGATGCTGTATTAGTTGCTGTCTTGCTGCTGCGACCAAACACTGGACAAGAAACAACCTCAGGGAGGAAAGGTTGATTCTGTCTCCTGATCCAGGGGATCCATCCCATGATAGCTGAAGAGAACTGCTTTGCTTATATCTCAATGGACAAGGTAGCAGAGTCGGGGAATGCCAGAGTTCCACTGGGTTTCGCTTTCCCCCCTCTTTATTCTGGGCAGGACCCCGGTCCCTTGCATTGTGCTACTCACATTCAGGGCAGGTCTCCCCACACCCACCATTAATCCCTCTAGAAACACCTTCACACACACGCACACACACACACACACACACAAAAGGCATGTCCTCTACTGTCCATGGCATTTCTTTTTCTGTTTTGATTCACATGTGTGCATATGTGTATGCCTGTATGTGCATGCCCATGTATATGTTGGGGGTGTACATCTGTGTATATGCATAATGGAGATCAGAGGACAACATTGGATGTCATGTTCCAGAATACCATCCATCTCCTTTAAGACAGGGTCTCTTATTGGCCTGGAATATATCCATTAGGCTGGACTGGCCAACCAGTAATCCCCAGGGATTATCCTGTCTCTTCCACTCTCACACTGAGATTTCAAGTGTATGCTACTACCTGACATTTTTTTTCCATAGGTTCTGGAGATTAAACGCAAATCCTCACATTTGCTATGCAAACATTTTACCAATGGAGCCATCTTCTTGACTCCCTAAGTGTTTCTTAATCCAATCAAGTTAACAATAAAAATTAGTCACCACAAGCTCACCCTTGTCAACTTGATATTCAAATACATAATTTAAACTGTAATGTTTCACCCCAGTCTCTAAAGTCTCATGTTGCTCCTATAAGAAAAAATGCTCTTAGACATCTCTCTGAGTCTCCCAAATCTTAACAATTCTAACTATTTAAAAGCCTTAATTCAAAGGCTATTCTAAGACTCAGCATAATTTCTTAGCCATAAGCCCCTGTAAAATTAAAGAAAAGAAGCAGGTGCATATGACAGAGATAGATGGTGATGGCAGTGATGGCAGACAGCTTCCACGCCCTCCTTCAGTTACTCCACCTTCTCATACATTAGCATGTTCACCAGTCTGGAAACTGCCTGAATCTTAAGATTTTTTAAAACAATGTATCCCTATGAAGCATGGTTGAGTAAATCACTGGTCAGTGATGACTGAATTGAATCTCCAGTCACCTCCCTTGCTGGAGGTCAAGTGTAGGGCTGAAAGTTCCAACCTGTAATCACATTCTTGGAAGTACTTGGTAATTCTGATGACCATTTCCTATCCATTGTGAGTCACTTCTTTGACAGAAACTCAGGTATTGTAGGTTAGTTATAAATAATAAAACCCACTGCTATCACCTAGGAAATTTTAAAAGATTTTGTAGTTCTTTCTGTGCCAGGAATCAAGGGCAAAGAATAGATACACACACACACACACACACACACACAGACATACACACACACACACACACACACACACACACACACACACACACTGCTGAGGAGAAGTAAAGAAATGTCTATTCATCCCAGGGCACTGAAAACAGAACAAAGAAACTATTGGCCCAAGTCTAGCTTAGGGAATTCTGAGTTTATCAGAATTACTAAAGGCGGCACAAGTGAGGAGTTATACACAGGACCACAGTGACTCAAAGCTGCATCAGCAAAATCCCACCACAGCACTGGTGATGAATCATTAAATCTGCCTCCCTGGAGCTCTTTGAACAAATGCAGGCAGCTCAACTGGTCGCAGAAAGTTCTGTCTCCCAGGGACGTTTATTGCTTTTATACCCTTGAGGAGAGGCCTTGTGACTCTTATGAGTTTTAGGAGCTTCCTGAGCCTTCCAAGCTTTGCTTGCATCTTGAATCTTCTGGGCATCTCTTTTCCCTTCAGGAGGGAGTTTCAATTTAGAGAAAACTGCAGATAAATGCTTTGTTGGTTGGGATCCTAATACTTTCCTGTTTAACATTTATTTATTTATTTTTATGTGTGTATCACATGTGTGAAAGTAGGAAGACAACTAGCAAGAGTTAGTTCTCTCCTTCCAACGTGTAGGTCCTGGGGATTGAACTCAGGTTTTTGGGCTTGGCAACAAGCACCTTAGTCTTCTGAGTCATCTTACTGGCTCCTGATGCTATTATCTATCTCAGACTCAATGGCATAGTCCATTAGCTAGCACCGCTGGAGGTAACTCTATGTGCTTATAAGAAGGGAGCTTGAGATACCCCTCTGCAAACATCTAATTCTTGTGGGGAGAGGAATACAGCCAGGACCTGCTTTGTGGTTGTGTTGAGGATTAGTGGGTTATGCTCATGAATTGCTTAGAACAGAGCCTGATAGATAGTGACAAAGATGTTTGTGGGATTATTATCACCCTTGATATTATTGTTATCACTTTGCCCAAGACAGAGTTAGGTTTTACATACCTGAAACTGAGGTAGAAGCCTTACTTGCTAGACAGGAGTTGGATATGGTAGTTTAAAGAGTTGCATTTGATTTGGGGGCCCAGTTTGTCATGTTCTAAGCAGCTGCAGAAGCCAACACTGCTGCTGAGCACTTATTAGGTACCACATACAGAGAGCTGTTTAATAAATACCTCTCTCTGATGAGCATGGTGGAGTTTTGTGGCTCTTTTCAGCCTATTCAATGCATTGAAGTTGTGTAATTTGCAACGGAGCAAGTATTTTCCTGTATTGCCTATTAGGGTCCCATAGTAAAACCTGTAACTTGGACTGTGATGAAAATGAGTCTGTGACGATAGTAATTTAATGAGAAAGACAGTGTGGAAGGCAAGCTCCCTTTCAACTGCCTTAAACTTTACCTTTATTGTCTCAATGCTTTTTGCATGTGAGCTTGGCAGTTAATGGTCTCTGTAATAAATTCAAAGTGGAGTGAAACCAGGGTAGAGTGTTCAGTTCGGTGTGTCTACCTAGGATCCTCCTGTTGTTTAGGTCTTGCCCTAGCAATTTTTACTAAGTTGATTCTTTTATCTCTCTAGCCATATAAATAATAATTTATTAATCAGAATTAATATTGAGTACTGATAACAGACTGCAATCTAGCAATCTACATTCAAGAATTTGAACTCTCCTAACACTTCTTCCTATTTTGTTATTAACATCTTATAAACTACTAAAACGTCAAACAATACATATTCAAGGGAGAGAAATATCAGCCTCCTATTTTGTTAGTACTAAACCTGAAGGCAAACTCAAGATAAATGGGGAGTACTTTGCAAACGCTTTTTGCATGATTGAGAATACTTTAAAACTACTGTTGTGCTCAAGAAGAATTGAAGAAAAGGTCTTCATTATTAATGTGCTAAATATCACATCCCAGCTGTGCTCAGCCTGTAAAGTTTTAACACTGCATCAATCCGTCACCTGATTTCTTTCATGCACAGAAGTTGGAGAGAAAAAGATAAAGCACAGTCTCCTTCTGCTTGCTTTGATTCTGTCTCTTTTGACCTTCTAACCAGATAGTAATAGTTCACATGTCCCTCTTACTTTCTTTACTTTCCTCCTCCCTTTATCTTCTCCCTGTCAGTTAGGAACATATGATGAGTATACAGGCCAGTTTCTATTTTGCCTTTACCCCAATATTGATAAAATGATAGTGTCAATGAAAGAAAAGAGCATTATGTAATTTGCTGAAAATAAGGGTGACTATGGTACTTTTCTCAGATTGCCACACACTCACTCTGTGGCACAGTCGCCATGTTTTATCTTCATTGGATTTCTATTTGTAAACAATTGCCAAAAGTATTACCTTCCAAGCATGAAATGACAGGTTCAAAATATTGAGTTTTTGGTTATGACAATAGTTCAAAGTAGTCACTGCTACTACAGCTCATAGAATTCTTTGACTGAAGGATGGCCAAGGTACTAGAGGTGACATTAAATTCCAGTACCTTAAAAGATCATGACTGCATAGTCATCAATGTCATGTGACCTTAGAAGCATTGTCATGAGTAGCAAGAGGGAGTATAAAACATAGTCTTGGCTCCCAAGAAGAGACTCAGGCAAGCTTTAATCATAACGCACAAATCAAACAAAATTAACAGGAACATGCTCAAAATGTTCTCAATCAGTACATGATTCGCCAGGGGCAGGCAGACACTAAGAAATGTCTTGAGCAAAGGTGGCAGAGGGAACATGAATTTCAAAAGCAACAATCCGCCTGCATCAGTCAAGGTGCACAGCTGCAGATACCTCTGGTTTCGTGAATGGGAGCAAGTTCACTAGACTGATGTTTAGACTGAGAGGTGAGCATTGTGAAACGCGGGTTGTGTTTTTGTGATGCTAGTCTGTATGGTTGGCTTGCATGTACCTTTCATCTTTGGGGCTATCGTTTTGTCAATATTTGAGGACTGGCATATCAGCTAACAACAATGCAGGACTAGGACCAGGCTTGGAAGAGGGACAAACATGGGAATTTGGAGGTCTACATAGAAAAAAGACATTGTGTCACTAGGGTTCTCCAAAGAAACCTATGATATGTGCGAAATCTGTCTTTCCATTGATCCTTCATCTATCTGTCTATCCATGTGTCTATCACAGAGAATTGACTTCTGATTTTGGAGGCTTGAAGTTCTAAAATCTGCAGTGTAGGGAGGCTAAAAGACTGGAGTCCTGGGGAAGAGTGGGTACTGCAGCTTGACTCTGAAGGCTGCCTGACAGAATAATTCTTTCTTAGGTCAATCTTTTCCTATTAAAAGTCTTCAACAGACTGGAGGAAGTCCATCCACGAGTGTAATATAATCTTCTTTATTTAAAATCTACTAACAAATGCTAATCTCATCTAAAAATATCTTTTAAATAAGATTGTGTGTTTGTGTGTGTGTGTGTGTGTATGTGTGTGTGCGCATGTGTGCCCATGAAGGCCAGAAGAAAATATCAGATCAGTTGTGAATCACCCAACATCTGTTCTAGGAACTAAACTCAGGTCCTCTGGAAGAACAGCAAGTGCTCTTAACTGGTCAGCCATCTCTCCAGCCCCTGGCATCTAAAACTATCTTAACAGAAACATCTAGAAGAATATTTGAGCAATACCTGAGTATCTTGAATGAGTCAGGTTGACCATCATCACCATCAACAGAAGATCATCTTTGTAGGTATAGTCTGGATCACCCACAACCACTGAGTCCTGTGAGGAATCTGTCAATCACAAATCAAAATCCTGATGAACTGCATCTTAAACACAGGCCAACTTTGGCTCTATAATAGAGTGAGAGGAGAGAGGCTCTGGTCTCTTGGTTTTCTTGGTGGGAGATTTGGTAGTGCCTCCATCAAGGACTTTCCCTTAAAGGGAGGACAGGCTTCTCTGTGGAAGAAAGGCAGGAGCCTGGAAAGCAGCAGAAGAAATATCAGCCCTATCTACGCTCTGTGTGGCTCCGTGTTTCAGCAGTTCCTTGTCTCTCTCCTACCTCTCCAGTCGTCTTCTGTGCCATAGATCTTGTTATTTATTTACTTTTATCATGGAACTTTTCCTGCTTAAAGAAGCTTAACAAGGTCTGGTTCTTTTGTGTACCCAGGACAGCTGTTTGTAGTACTTAGAGCTGTGCTGGGTTATAATATTGTAGGTATTCCATATTTTCTTGGTGAATACATACATGGATACATGTTGACTATGGCAGCACACGTTCCAAAAATGAATAATCGTTTATATATCTGCCTGACTTTCATTTCTTGCTACTGTGATAGAAAAATACTGCTGAAACTAGGAATGCTAGGCCACGTGTGGTGGTGCCTGACTTTAATCCCAGCACTCTGGAGGCAGAGGCAGGTGAATCTCTGTGAGTCTGAGGCTAGCTTGACTATATGGTGAATTCCAGACCAGCTAGGGTCACATAGTAAGACTTGGTCTTAATGAAACAAAACAACAACAACAAAAATAGGATTGATAAAATGTTATTTTTAAATTTTAGTTCCATAGATCCAAAAAAATTAATAGTAGAAGTATACACACACACACACACACACACACACACACACACACACTTACTTCTATATTTCATAGCATAAATGGTAAAAATCCCAAAATTTTCTGAGTTGGTTTTTAAAAATGAAAGTCTATAAAATGAAAGTTGATCCTGTATTTATGGGACTTTGTCTTATATTTTAAGGGCTTATCTAATCTTTTCCACCAGTTGAACAGTCTCTCATCTCTTGTGTACTGTTATCTGCATTTTGGGGACTATTTACTAAAGGCTCTGAGAATTGGCCGGATATAGGAAAAAACTGCTTTTTTGCCTCCTAAGAAAATGAAAAACTCCAGCAAGACACTAATAAAGCTTTTTCCAGATGATCTGTATTTTTCACTGAAGAGTTATTTAACATTTTCCATGGCAGAGAATTCCACATCCAAATGTTCCACTTTTTCCAGTCAAGGCCTTCCCAGTTCCAGCATGAACAATACAATAGTCAGCTAACAACAACCCAGTGCTATATGCATTGAGTCCCTCAGTCAAAAATTAAAATGTGATATAATTCTCAAACATGGATGACTTATGTAATGGAATACACTTCCTAGTATTTTGATGCAATTTGCCCAAGATGACCTCAAACCTTGTTTATTAGGGTCTTTTGTTTTCTGGTCCTATTGATGAGTCCTCCCAGCTTATCTTTGCTGTATGACAAGTCACAGAAAATTCACTGGTGATAAGGTAGCAGCCATCTGACTGTGCTCGTGGATTCCATGAGTTGGGACCTCAGATAGTCATGAGCAGAGATGGATTCTCTGGGACCACAGATGGGAAGAGGCAATCAGCTCAGAACAGTTGGGACAGCTAGTAACTGGAATCACCTGAGTGATCCATGTCTGAGGTCTAGAGTTATCAGGAGGGTTCGTGTCTTACACCTTTATGTAACTGAGGGGGTGACTGGGAGGCTGACCTTAACTGGGGCTTTGGACAATAATACCTAACAATGACTTCTCAGTGTGGCCTGTCCTTCCCATGGTATGATATCGGTGCTCAGGATGAATATCTCAAGAATGAATGTTCTATATTTTGACTCTCAAAGAAACCTTTTCTTTGAAGCATATGGCAAAGTGAAGTTGGATAGGTTTGAATCTTGCTGTCTCACTAACTAGCTTAAAGGATTTGGTTGTCTATTTTCTTCTCTCTTTCTCTTCCTTATCTGGTTAATAACTTATTTGAACTACATTTTAAAATTCTGTGTAGAGAGAGTCTGGCAAAAGAGAAGGTTAACTTTTATTTCCTGTTGTGAGATGATCTGGAGTCATCCTTCAGTATCTGGTTTGGGGACTGGTGCCAGGACCCCTGAGGATGCTAAATCTGTAGATGCACAAGCTTCTTATGTAAATGATATATTTTCATATATCCATGCCCATCATCCTCTATACTTTCAATCATCCTTAGGTTATCTCAAATACCTAAAACAGTATAAATGCTATATAAGTACTTGTTATGCTGTACTGTTTAGAGAATATGACCAGAAAATAAAGAACATAAAAAAACCCATTCAGAAGAGACATGATGAAAAGAATTTTGTTTTTTATTCCTGGTTGCTTGAATCTGAAGGTGTGACCTGTAGACATAGAGGGGCAGCTGTATTGGTTATTTGGGAGTAAGTTAAGTAATTTTTAATTTTTCATAAAGAGTCCAGAAGAGTTCTAGGAGAAAAGGACCAAAACTTTGGGTCTACTACTTCCTCAAACTCCAATTTTCCTGTGGTTGTAAGTTAGCAAACTTAACAGAAAGGAGTTTGAGCAAGGATTCAGAGAATTATATAGGTGATATGACTCATAAGATATAATTATAGTGAATGTAGAGAAGACAAGTGAGCTGGTCACAACCATTACCTAGAGAAACAGAGGAAATCACAGTTGTGGGGAGGGGAGCAACAGATTTGATATTTCAACTCTACCTCTTTTATTTGCTAATTATCACCTGGAACCAGTCTCTTAACCTTTCTGAGACTCAATATTTTTCATTAGTGAAATAGTTTAATAAAAATTATTTTACTAGTTCAATAAAATTAAACTATGGATACTGAATAAAATGATATTTCCATCTTTTTAAAATCTTTTGCTTTCATTTTCTGTTCAACAAAAATCCATGCCCATTTTATAGTTCCCAACTTCCAGGGGAATTTCAAATGCATTCCTCTCCACTTTCCTGATTGACAGTGGCCTTACCAAGTCCTTCTTTGGGACCACCCCTATTTCCGAAGCTGAAAGTCCCCAAATATCCTTGACTAACTACCCAGAGGACCATAATCACTTCCTTCCTTTGTCAGGGACAAGGACAATTAATATCTGCTTTGGAACATGTCCATTAGAGCTCATATTGCTTTTATGCTCACTGGTCACTTCTATGTAGGTGACTGTAGGGTTAAGCTTGAGATTTGTCTTGATGGCAACATTATCTTACCTTCAGGATACTAAAGCAAATGGTTTTCCACAGGGAAATCCAAGTTCCCATAATATGCCACAGTCACATGGGTGACCAGAAGCTAAAAAGCTCCTGATGATCACAGTGGTTAAGCTAAAGGACTCAGACTGGTCTCTGCTCCTCAGTGCCCATCCCTAGGTTGAAGAATTGCCTTGAACTGAGAGCAGCTTCATTCCAGAGGCAGTGTCCTACAGTGTGGAAAATCTCCGCAGACTTCTAAATTCTCTCTGGTAGTTTTAGGGGTTTCCAGAGCTTCCTATGTTTGGTCCAGATTTCACTGTGTTGCATACTGATACTGATGGGAATGTAACCTCCCGCCTTCCTAGTCCCTATCCAAATGCAACTCTGAGACACTGTGAATTCCTGATGGATGAGGTAGTCACTGTCTTTTTGTTTATTGTTGATTTTTAAGTTTTCTAAGTGATCAGATAAGAGTTGTGGTACATATAGGTATTAAAATGATAATGGCCTGATAGATACTGCCTTGCAATATCAATATGTAATGTATAATTTGGAACTAATTTCATGATACAGAACTCAAATATTGGGAAAAAGAAGGAGAAGGAGGAAGAAGAGGAGGAGGAAGAAGGGGAGGAAAAAAAAAGGAAGAAGTGGAAGAGGAGGAGGAGGAAGAGGAAGAAGACCACCCCCTCCCACAGAAGTGGTAGGAAAACTATCTATCTCCTCAGTCTTTCTTATTTTGAAATAACGGCATTCATCTTAAGGGAAATCTCCTTTACAGATATTCTGGAACTCTCATATGCTAGTAATAATGATCCCCAAGATTCAGAAGACCGTGTGAACCATGAGACCCAAATGCTGCTGATTACTAGATAGTATCTTCTGGAGGAGAAATTCAGGTAGTATCAAGAAATACTGTCCTTTGCCTGGATTTCAGAGAAATAAATAGAGATCCTGGGAAGGAGAATCAATACTCAGGAAGGAACCAGTAGGTAGGAGTGTGAGGGAAATCTTACCATATTAAATGGGATGGTGGGAAGTTTAAATGGCCTGTTTTAGGGTAGGGGACCGGATCAGGAGGGTATGTATTAGCAGTAGCACACATGAGAGTCTTATATCACAAGCATTACAATGCGGTAGCCATATAGAAAATAAACACACAGGTAATTATAATATTTACTACTAAACTGGGGGAAAGAAAAGGACAAGCACACTGAAGCAAGTTGAAAAGAGGTGACAGGAATGTGACAGGAAGTAAGGTTGCTTGAGTGGGAAAGAGATGACGGGGAACCTGTCAGTGTCCCGGCTGAGGCAGTCAGTGTGTCCGTGTAATTTGACTTGCTCTTCATGTCTCCATGTGGATGATGCTGAACAATATGGAGAGCTTTGAGACACCCCAGTTGCTTTAAGAAAAGGCATTTTAGGGATTGGAGAAATGACTCCGTGTTTAAGAGCATTTGCTGCTCTTGCAAAGGACTCAGATTTTGTTCCCAGTAACCACATAGCGGCTATCTGTAACTCCAGTTCCGGGAGATACTGCCCCCTTTCCTGGCCTCCCTGGGTACAAGGTATGCACGTGGTTACATACGTATATATAGGAAAAACATTTATACACAAAAGTAAAAATAAATGAACCTATTTTTTTTAAAAAAAAAAAGGAAAGAAAAGGTTTTCCATAAAGATAATGGAAGGTTTAAGAAGTCATGAAATTTCTGTCACTGGAGGTATTTATTCATAATTCTATGTTCCTATCGAAGCTGGAAATCCTGGATATGTTATTCCAACATTTGCATGTCAGATTCAATGTTTGCTTGTTAGTTGAGAAACATTTGAATCATCATGACGAAGGAAAGCCAAAACCTAAAGTTTTGCATATGAAAGATAAACGACTTGGGTAATTTAGCAAAGAGTGTTAGTTTGGAATGTGTAATGGATTATATTTACTGTGTTGGTTTTGAGTTCTGCATTTGACACATCCACTGATTAGCTGTGCAGAAATAGGCAGGAACTGGTTCATACTAGATGGAGAGAATGCACTTTCCAACTTTGCATTCAGAGAACTTTTTCCTGGAAGCCTGAAATTGGTTATAGTAGGAATATTTACACCACGAGAAGTGGCAGGCCACATAAAGTGTCAAGATGGGGGACTTAAAAAGTTTTAAAATTTATTTTATGTGCATGAGTGATTTGTTTGCATGTGTGTAAGTACATCATGGAATATGTACTACAGAGGCCAGAAGAAGGTGTTGGATCCCTTGGAACTGGAATTACAGCCAATTGTTACCCACCATATGGATGCCGGGAACTGAACCTAGGTCTTCTGCAAGAGCAGCCAGTGTTCTTAACTGTGAATCCATTTCTTCAGCCCCAAACTGATGGCTTTTTATGCCCGTTGGAAATGCAGTTGTTAAACATTTACCAGTAAAACCATTTTAAGAAATGAATACTTTTCAGTACATGAATGTTGGTGGTACACAACTATTCAGTCCACAACAAATTGTTTATACTACATAACTTTCCCAGAAGTCATTAACATTGCTATTAGTAAAAAACTTTAGATTTTGGTACTAATCAACATTATTTCCTTCCCGAAGATCACATGAAAGTGAACATATCGTGATGAGATTAGTGGAAAAAGAAGAAGGGGAAAGAAAAGCAAAGGAGGAAGAGGAGGAGGAGGAGGACAGAAGGAGAAATCTCACTTCCAACTACACACTGAGTAAAGGCCACGTGAGGAAATGGTGAAAAGATGACTATCAAAATCCAAGAACAAAGCCGTCACCAGGAACCAAACCAGCTGGCACACTGATTTCAGACTTCCCAGCTACCAAATTGTGAAAAAAATCAATTGTTTACGTAAGAAATAAAAAGAAACACATAATTTTATATGAATGACAATACACAGACGAAATAAAGGAAGAGCGAGGCTGGAGGAGTGGGCCCAATTCCATGCTCAGGTTTCGTCCTTGTCACGGCTGCCCTTTCTCCATAAAAGGGTCTAAGGCATCACTGTGGCACCCTACAAGGCCACGAGGATTAAAAACTTCTGGAAAAATAATCCTTTCATCTCACACTATGACTGTATTCTTTTAACTATTACTTCCCATTTCCTAGATCTAGGAACACAGGCATAAAACAGCAGGGTTTCCCTCGGTTTTATGAGATTGTTTTCAAATGGAACACAGAGGGATCAGTTTGAGAACATTGGAAATCCGATTCCTATAAATACAAGAAGAAATGTGCTTAGGAAACAGTGAGTGTCCTCACTTTTAAATGTTCTTAATGGAAATGTGAGTTTTCTTTTTTGTGAGATGTAGATGTAGATATAAAGCCCTATGTGTTTTAAGTTTGTAAGTTCTAAGGATAGCCCAAACTTTTCCATGAACATATTACCTTGTCTTTTTCTTCTTCAGACTAAAAACTTGATTCCTGGAGGAATAAGGTTTGATGGAATTCTGTAATGTCTGGAGGGCAGGAACCATAGGAAGGAAGGCTTAAATGGCCATCCGACCTTTGGATAGGCTCTTTAAAAAGGTGGGGCACCTTGAAAATGATCTCACTTATTTTTTGATACTTTAATGATGAGTTTTCAGCCCCTGAAACTGGACCTGGGAGGATCACATAGGCTGTCTGGCAGCTGGAACAGAAGCCCAGACATCCCGCCAGAAATGCCTGAGTGGATTCTGGTGTTTCCAAGGATGTCCAGTGGGACACAAGTCAGAGAATGAAGATCCCGATCAACATGACCACTGAAAAACTCAAGTCGAAGTGACTTATCACTCTCTGGGGAATGAGTTTTCAAATTTGATGCGATTTTGTGTGCATATATTTGTTTTTAATATTTTCATCCAAGTCCTTCTTGTGCTTTGAACTTTGATTATTTTTTTAAATCTCACAATTGCAATGGGTTCTTTATATTTCACATGGTCTTCTAATTCTATCATCTCTTTCCTTGTCCCCTGGTTCTCCTTCTATTAAGTTCTCATCTTTAGCAGGCGTGCAGAGTCACGGCTGGCTAGACTGCAGCCCTTATCTTTACCCACAATCCTTTGAGTTCTCTACTCTTTCTGAGCTTCGATCCTCACTCTGCCCTTCAGCCACTGAGTTGGCTTTGAACTGAACACAGAGCCTCTCTGCCATGTGTCCTGGGTGTCTGAACCCATCTCCTGGTCAGCAGTGTCATGAGCAGTCTTTCTTCTGCAGAATTCCTTCCCTGTCTTGCTAAGTTCCAGCTGGGGGCATTGTCTTATTCCAGCTGAGGTTTAACATTTATTTCTTGCCTAACATTTGTGTCTTTTCCTTTAAATTAATCTAAAGCAAAGACATTCTCTATTTGCACTGAAGCCTAGGCCACCTTATGGATATTAGGCAAACATCACAAGATAAAGTCTAATGCCGTGTTAGGTCCCTCTACAGCTGAGAGGTAATGAATTTGACTTTTTCCTAACTGCAAAGAAAAATACTTTAAAGTGTCCCCAAATAATTAACAAAAATCAATGAAGATGTATGAAAAGTAAATATTATTCTCTTCTTAATCAGAACAAATCAAAAGTAGGGGCTTGACCGATTATATTGCTCTAATCCACAGGGACAAGTTAGGCAAACACAACAACTTATACATATTATGCCCTGTTATTTTGCAATTTGGGAAAATGGATTATTTCTCAAACATAAAAACACATTAAGTTTAACTTTTCATATCTGATGACCTGACACCTAGTGTTAATTTTGAGTACTGCTAAATGTTCACATGTGAAGTTTCTATATTAAAAGTTTGCATTTTTTTATTCCATTGAGTTTCTTAATACAGCTTGTGAGATTTATTCAGGCTATGATATGGTCACAGTATAGATTTAGATTACTTGTTAATGTTCAAAATGAACAATGGGACTTGAAGTCAGGAAACTGTGCTGTAGTCTGGTTGAACTAGTTTCTATGATCTTGTCCAAATTATTTTCTTCTTTGAGTCTGATGCCCTCATTGATAAAATAAAACTCATGTTAACTGGAAATGTATGGTCCTTATTTCACTAAGAACTTACGTTGTTATACATTATAACAAAGAATGCACATAGGATTTGGTGATTTACAGTAACATCATCTAGTAGAGCTTCCATTACAATGAAAATATTCCATGTTGCAAATGAGCACTTGAAATGTGGCTGGTGAGACTGAAGAAAAAAATTTTAATTGTACTTAATGTAATATAAACCAAATAAATAGCCATATGTGTCTAGTGGTTTCCGTCTTGGAAAATCTAGGTTTTTTTATGGCATATGAAAACATGAGCCTTCTGGGTGAATTTTAGGTTGTATTTACCAACACCCTCTATTGACTTTCCAAACTGATTGACTTTAATCCTGTCATTCCACACTCACCACATTTTTGTGTGATTTTACCATACAAGCATGTTAGGATTTGTTCTATAACTGTGTCTTCTCTCGCAGTTTGAATTATGAGATCTGATTCGATTTCATTGTGATGATATGTTTTCTTTACCTGATCTATACATAGGAATTGAAGCTTGCAAAAACGTTCTTGGTGAGGATAAATTTTAAACCCTAATCCTTAGTTATTTTCTAATACTCTGAATTTGAGAGATTAGGTTTTTAAAAAAGCTTAGCATTCTATACAAAGATATAGAGCTATATTATTTTCTATGTTATTATATAATTTATATTATTTTCTGTTTGTTAAGGAGTCTAGGGGCTGGGGAGATGACTCAATGGTTAAGAGCACTGGGTGCCCTTGCAGAAGACCTGGGTTCAAATCCTGGCAACCCTCATGGCAGCTAACAACCATCTATAAATCCATTTCCAGGGGATCTGACGCCTCCTTCTGTCCTCCTCAGGCACTGCACAATATGGCTGCACTTACATACATGCAAGCATAACACTCATGCACACAAAAATATAAATATAAAAAATAAGTCTATAAAAGATAAAAACCACTAGCTAGAGTGTGGTGGTATACACATTTGATCCCACACTGAGAAGGCAGAGGCAGGAATATCTCTAAGCTCGAGGCTGTCCTGCTCTACATAGTGAGTTCTAGGCCAGCCTCACTATATAGTGAGACCCTGTCTCAAAACAACAACAGGAACAACAAAACCCAAGTACATTTTATATAACATTCTTAAATCCAGACTTTCTACATGATCAGAGTACATGATATACTAGATTGAAATTGTCATAAAACCCAACGTTATGTTCAATGAATACATGTGAAGAAAATTTGGAAAAAAGAAACCTATCTAGATAACATTAAAGGATGTTGAGTAGAAACTTCATCTCGTTCTATCCATTCCTTAGTATTTATCATTAGATATACTTTCTTCTGTGCTCTTGTGGTGGAAATGAAATCTATTCATCTAAAACTTTCTTTAGAATGTTATTTTTTGTGGCTTTTTCTATTGACTTCACCGGAAAGAATTTAGCCACTATCAACTTCTCTAGCAATAACACACACACACACACACACACACACACACACACACACACACACAATACATGCATATTTATACACAAAATACATATGCACATAGACTTTTTCAAGTCTTAAGTTTACTGGAAGCAACTTCTTACAAAGTTGTTGAAAGCATCTCTCTTAGCAAGGTGTCTGTGCACGAGAGTATCAAGACTAAATTATGTAAGTAAAATGTGGTTTTTGAAGGTTGGTTATATTACCTGGAATAAATTTTATCTTTTCTATGGCTAAATCCACTCTACCTCAAATTCCCACCTCAGTTTAAAATTACTGCAACCTCCAAACAATTCTACTTATATATGTGTATATCAAATATCCCTGACCAGTTGCTCTATACACTGCAATACAATCATCTTTATAATTTTTCTGCCATTCAACGATACATATGGCATACTAGATGATGTTTTGTCTTCCCGGAAACTTTCCTCATACATAGAAAACAACTTACAGGTGTATCTGAATATCCCTCCAAAGGCCAAAAGAAGTTCTCAAATAACAAGGATTTTACAATATTACTAAAAAATAATATTTTAAACAATGACCATAAGAAACTAGAAACTTTGCACTGTTTTCAGAAGTGAAGATTGAATTTTTATTAGTAATTTGGCATTGGGAATATTACTGAGCCCAATTCATTAAAAACTCGTGGGCTTTCTTTAATGTATATAACTGTACCCAAGCTTATAGAAAATACACATATAGATTCATACTGTGTCATAACATAGCATACCTTATTCCACCATTGTTTTGGGAAAAGGTGGAAGGTTCCACATGTCTGTTTTTATTCTACCACATGAAGTTATGAATTATCTCTGCTCCCTGGCTGTATCAAGGAACCACAATTTGAAAATCACATACTAGCGTGACTCCAGAGGCTCTCTATTCACCACAGTTCAATACTGCATGTGAAAATGTGAACTTCGTAGTACCAGGAATTTCAGTACCCGAATGTTCCTGTGCCTACAAATCCCTAATTATTCCACTAACTTATTCAGCTACTCATCTTTTTTTGAAATTAATGACATTTATCATATACTTCCGCAGAACCTGTTTGTGACTAAGATCAGTCAGCCCTAGAGCCACGGAGCAGTTAGTTTTACAAGTGTCCAGTAGATGGCAGTCTACGCACTGCTTTTCATAGACCATCGTCCTTGCCTTTGCTCATTTTCAGCTCTCATCACAAAATGGAACACACTCTTGCTCTTTGTGCTGTGCTGTTTTTGACAAAGGTTTTGACACAGCAAAGCCAAGGGAATAATTTTTTAAGTACTTACAAATATTGGAATAATAAAAGCAATGAACAACTTTTTCTACAAGTTTTCTTGATTTGCTAGAGAGGAGCAAACTGGAAGTTGATGTACAGCCAAAGATGCTTCCCTTAACTGAGGCCACAGCATGACTAGATGACATTTGTCTCCTGAAAACTTCTCTTACATAGAAAAGAACTTATGAATGCATCTGAATATTTCTCTGAAGGCCTACACCTTGAAGAGTTGGTCCCTAGCTTGAAACTATGGAGAGACTGTGAAACCTTAAAAAAGTGGGGCCAATGTGGGAAAATTTCAGATCATTGGGAGCAAAACCATGCAGGGGATTGTGGGATCCTGGCTCCTCCTTCTTCCTCTCTTTCCCTTTTTAGTGGTCATATAAGTGGTTTTGCTCTGCCATGCAATGCTGCCAGCAGCTCCCAATTGAGAGAGTTGACCATGACCTCTGAAACTGCAGGCCAAAAAATTTATTATGAGATACCAAAAAGTGGCCCTTAAACAGATTTCCAACATGATTTGTCAAAGCAAAACAGTCAGAAGACAGACAGACAGATAGATAGATAGATAGATATAGATATATGGATGACTAGATAGATATAGATAGATGAATGGATAGATAGATGGATATAGATAGATGAATGAATAGATACATAGATAGATAGATAGATAGATAGATAGATAGATAGATAGAAGCAGAGGAAGAGAGAGCCCCAAGAAAGGGATTTCTAACGTGCTGTATAACATGGATAACCTTGAGGACATAATGTTCACTGGAAGAAGCCAGTCTCCAGAGAACAAACACCATATGGTTGCACTTTTAGGCAGTACTTGGATAAACTACAGACACAGAAAGCAGAAGACTGGTTTCTTTTGGTTAGGTTGGGGAGAACTGTGGGCTTGTTTTGTGAACAAAAATTTTAAGTTTTATGTGGTAGAAATGTGGAGATTGGTTGCTTAACAATGTGAATGTATTCAACACTAAACAAGGTGAATATATTTAATGCTTGTGCTGGATAACTTTAGTTGTCAACTTGACGTACTTGGGTAGAGGGAGCCTCACTGGGGAATTGCCTCCATCGGACTGGGCCGTGGCCATTTCTACAGGTATTTTCTTGATTGTTGAGTGATGTGGGAGGGCTCAGCCCACTGTGGGTGGTGCCACCCCTGGGCAGGTTTCTCTGTATTATATAAGAAAGCAGGTTGAGCATGGGCCAGGAGAACAAGCCAGTAAGCAGCATTCCTCCATGGCCTGTGCTTCAGCTCCTGCCTCCAAGTTCCTGCTCTGAGTTATTTCCTTGGGCTCCCTCAGTGATGAACTGTGACCTGGGAGATGTGAGCCAAATAAGCCCTTTCCTCCTTAAGTTGGAATTGGTCAGAGAGTTTTGTCAAAATAATTGAAGGTAAACTACAACAATGCTACTAACTGTGTACTTAAAATGACTTGGAAGCTCAAATTTGTGTTATGTGTATTTTACTGCAATTCAAAGAAATCAAGAGTGAAAGGGAAAAAGGTCGAGAGTAGATAGCGCTGCCTGTACTTCCTTTTTCTAAATCTGAGAGCTCCATCTGTAGTTCACCTTTGTTTAAATCCCTATCCCAGCTTGTTTACAAAGTATGCTCTTTTACTATGCCTTGGGTCCCTCTTGTAAGCAAACACAGCTTTAATCCTTCATGACCCTTCCTTGCCCTTGACCCCAAACAATGTATATTTGTGCACTGAGAAAATATTAGTGCTAAAAGCAACCAACATCTTGAAAGCAATGAATTATCTCCAGTTTATGTTGCAAACAACAGATGGGATTAGACTGATAACATCTGTTTGTGGTTGTGAGTGGTGTTCTGGGTCAGTAGTGGTCAGCCAGGGAAAATCCTTCCCTGATAAGAAAAAACTTCTCTTTACTTTCTCATATCATGCTGGATGCACTATTTCAATAAGAACAGAGCAAGATCTTTGTTTAAGCAAACAGTTTAGAGAACTCAGAAGGACCAAGTTCTAGAACATATCAGGTTCTCTCCTGTTTTTAACCAATGCCAAGGGGTCGGACTGTCTTTGATTGGGCACCAGGGTATTGTGGCATTTTTCTGCCACACTTTGGAACTTTGACCTATTTATAATCATGAAAACCAGTTTTTTTTTAAAAAAGCTTTTGAAAATATTTCATTTATTATTTTTATTTTATGTGTATGAGTACATTACTTGCATGTATGTAAGTGCACCCATGTATTGCAATGGCCTTGGAGTCAGAAGAGGGCATTGGATTCCTCTGGAACTGGGGTTACAGATGGTTGTTAGCTGCCATATGGGTACTGGGAATTGAACCTGGTTCCTCTGCAAGAGCAGTGGATGCTCTTAACCTCTGAGCTATCTCTCAGTCCTGGAAACTAGGTTTGGCAAAAGTCCAAAATTAGGTAATTTGACTAAGATTCAAAATCCTGTGTATAGATTCAGGAACTGCAGAAAACTTCTCTTTCCAGATTCAGGCTGAAAAGAGAATACCATTTCAGGTTTCTTGTAACTTTCCTTTTTCCTACAAAGTTAAAACTTGAGTTGATAGCATCATGGTGCTAAGAGACATACGGGGATAGATCGATCTTCTCCTGCTTGGTCTTCCCTGGCTAGGACAGGGATTTTGAGATCATTGTTACAATGCTGTAGATGTGTCTCTGGACATAGCACACAGTAAAATGTAGCACCATTAGTGCTTTCTCTGACCACCAATTGAAGGATCAACTAACCATGGTCACAGGCTAAGTGGACATCTCAGGGTGCTTTAGGGTTAAACTAACAACAGTTACTAATTGTGACACAGGGCCTTTTGCTCTGTATAACCCTTAAATACTATCTGCTTAGAAAAAGTTTCCTAAACCTGAAATAAGTTATTTATAGAATTAGGAGAGAATTGGTTGAAAAATATTCTTTAACTTCTTTTGGAGATCAAGACCTAAAGTCAAACTGGCTGCCACTTGGCCAGCATGAGGTACCTTACAATTTCAGGTCAGTTCCACAAAGCCTATTGGCAACGATTCACCGTGCTGGTCTCTAGTCAGCACTGAAGAGTTTTTCCATTTTCAAGCACTCATTTAAAAAACAGGCTTATGTTTTTTAGAACTCCATGAAAATCACAAACTAGCATCGGGTGCCATTTGGATTTCTTGACCGCCTCCTAGAAAACTTTCCAGTGCTCTGGGCTTTTTGTTCAGCCCGTAGGAATGCTTGCTGTCTCCTATTCCCTTCTTTCTTTTAATCATTTTTTTGAAATTCTGTTATCCCCTTGAGCCTTATTGTTCTCACATATTTTTTTAAACTAGTGAGTCAGAGCCCTGACACAATGAGAAAACCGTTTGGCCTCACAGGCCTTTGCTGTGGTGAGGGATGGTGCTGAAGTGAAGAGTTGTCACTGCGTGTACTAACTGCAGGCCCAGTCATCCACTCACTGCCAGCTCAGACGTTTCTCTGTAGAGAGGCCTGTTATGTGTCATGAGCCTCCTCCTCTTTCTTTGCCCTGTGCCTTTTACACTGTTGTGTGGAATCTTTCTTCTAGGGTAGGGCTCCCGAAGCATTCCTCAATCCTGGCCCCCAATACCCCGAGGGCAGGCCAGGCAAATTTAACCCCTTTTGTGGAAGAAACCAGTTGGTACTGGTAACTAAGCACAGAGCTAGGGCCCTTAAAACACCCTGTCAGAGCATCTTCTCTCTCTCAGGTCTTAAACTGATTTGCGGTGGATCTGGGTGGCAGCACCTTGGCTGCTAAGTGTGCTGATTCCGAACTTTTCTATTTGTTTCTGTCTAGAAATAAGCTGGGTGGTGTGGCTTACAGATTAAGTTATGAGAATGTTCATTTCCAGCGATATGAAAGTAATGACGGCATCAAGTCACTTGGGAAAAGGGCGGAAACAATACTATATTTAAACCAAGAGGGACTGCTCAGCTGCTTTTAAGTTTCCTCACTTGCTTGAAGCTGATGTACTGTATCTTCACAATTATGTCCATCAGAAGGCAGGATTCTGAGCTCAGGGCCAATGTCATCATTTATCTGCCTACCATGACTCCAGGAATGAACTGAGACCCCCATCCTGCAGGAGGACAGATGTCCCAGCAGAAGGACAGCAACAAAAATGATGGCTTAGCAGTGTGACTCATTGTGTGACTGTGGAAAATTCTGATTACCAAACAGAAAAGTCCATTTTCCCGGGAGAAGCATCTTCTGCCAGTGTCTCCCACCCGTCTGCTCACCCTATATGTCTACAATTGCCTCTGTAGGTGGGAAGGACCTCAGAGACCTCCACCCTGTGAAGGAGGTGAGGCCAAGCTGCTCTGCCGACAGCTGGGGTAGCTCACTTGCCTGCCAACCTTGCCTTGTCATGGGTGACTGTTCAGTAACAGAAGGCCAGCTGCTGTAACAGATAAACCCTGAAATCTCTGTGGATCCGCTCAGTGGAAAGTTCTTACTCATTAAGGAGTCATTAGTGCTGGAGGGTGGGGTGAGATGGGCATGACTTTGTCCTCTATACAGTCCTTAGGGGTTTAAAAGGAGAGATACTTTGCCACTTCTGTAACTGGACAGGGTAGGGCCAGAGGGAAAGCTGGAGCCTGGGAAACCAGCATGACTAGTTCAGTAGAAGCCCAATTCAAATTCCCCTTCCAGGTCTGTGAAAACTTTTCTCAAAGTTGTTGGAAGTTTTATGGGAAAGAAGAGCATCTCACTTTCTCTTCAGTTGCTACAAACACCAGCAACCAAGTGTACTTTATATACTTCAAGCTGCTTTTCACTGCCAGGCTTATCTGGGTCCTAGCTCTGGAAGAAAAATCGACTCCAAGGGGAGCATACATAGATAGAACCCAGAGAAGCCCTTGCCTACCAGGTGAGTCTCTGTAGGATCTGGCCACCCAAACAGATGCTTGAGCCTTCTCATAGCTGAATCTCAAGACCTAAAGCTTTTCTTTCCTTTCCAGAACCACGGAAAGTTCTTTGCCTTATCCTGCTCAAGCGCAGGTAGGCTGGAAGTGCCAGAGAACTGACACCTACCACCTTTCCACCTCGGTCCCCAGGAGCATCATTCGTCCATCTTGGAGCTAAATACACACATTCCCTTGTCCTTTAGCAGGGCTAGTTCTGCAGTGGATGCCATGTTCCCGAGTCTTCCCGTGCACAAAGTCAAACTGCGGAAGCGGATGTGATAGCTACCCTGAGACCGTCTCCCCTTGGCACCCCTGCCTTCTTCCCAGTTCACACTTGCTTCTCTTCTCCGCAGAATTCGTCGTCTGTGAGCCTTTGAACAGGCGTGGGCCTCCGGAAGGATGCAAACAAGGACTCCATTTATCCAGAATATGTACTGGGCTGTGTGAAGGGGTCATTGTGACAGTTGAAAAATAATGAAAAGGTGCTTCTCCGGGCGGCTATTTTGGGATCGTGGTAAAATTTACTCTGAACCTTCTCTCTATCTGATCTTGACCCTTGGCATTTTTGTTTTAGAATGGTCTTTTACTTTGTTTGGGACCCAAGGAAAAACTTATTCCAAATGAATTATGGCTATGGTTTCAGGTTTAGTTTTTACTTTATCTTTAGTTCAAAATCTTTTTATCACAATTCACTACACACTTACAAAAGTGAAAGATATCATCATACTGCTCTTGTTCTCCATGATATGTTTAGGTCTCTTACCTTCTCCCTCTGCTCTCTCCTTGCTTGCCCTCCCTCCCTCCATCCCCTCCTCTCTCCTTCCCCTTTCTTCATTAACGAAACTATTGATTAAATTGACTGTACAATATTATAATATATACTGTGGTCTAAGATGTTTGTGACCATTCTAAACTTGAAAGTTGAGTTTTGACGCTCAAGGTGATGATATTAGGAGGCAGGGACTTTGGGGTTGATGAGATTGGGCCAGGAGAACTCTCATTAATGATGTATTACTTACTTTCCTGTTACTATGATAAAATACCATGACCAAAGGCAATTTATAGAAGAAAGGGATTTCCTTTGGCTTACAGTTCCAGAAGGACAGAGTTCATCATGCCGGGAAAGGCATGGCAACAGATGAGGCTAGACATGGCCACAGAGAACGGGTTTGTCCCATTTTCATCTGCACACAGGAAGCACAGAAAGCGAGCAAGAAGTAGAGCAAAAGCATAAAACCTTAAAGCCCGCCCCCGGTGATGTACTTCCTCCAGCAAGGCTCCAATTCCTGAAGGTACCACAGTCTCCCCAGTCAGCACCAAGTTGGGACCAAGTGTTTGAATACATGAGCCTACAGGGGACATTTCTCATTCAAACCACCACAGATGGAACCAACACGCTTGTACAGATGGCTTGAAAAACTCCTTTGTCAGAGAGAATGCTTGTCACTGAGAACACAGTGAAAAGGCAGGACAGCATGAAGAGCCATTGCCAGATACCCAGTCTGTTGCTTCCTTGATCTTGGACTTCCCAGCCTCTAGGTCTGTGAAAAATAAACTTCTGTTATGTATAGGCTACAACTCTATGATATTTTCATTACAGCAACCCGAACAAACTAGGCAATATATCAACATTCACAGTTTGGATTCTTAGAGGCCCACGCAGGATTCTTAAGGGGAGAAAATTTAAAGAAAATTTACAAACTATTCTAATCCTTATAGTTATCACTGCTGACTGGTAGAAACACCACTATCATCGCCTAAAGAAAAAAACAAAATTCAGTGTGTTGTGGGCGGTAGGATGTTCAGACTCTGGATGTGAAGGTTTCCACAACTCTCTATTTCAGGTTGAAAAAAATCTTCTGGTGAAGCCAACAAGTGACTGGGAGATGAGGAGATCCTGCCCTCCTGGGTCCGAAGGCTTGGGAGAGCACTCCTAAGTCTACATTTGTTCTTAAAGATGGCCCATCTATGTGTTGAATGTCTGGGAAAACCAGGAACAGGGTGTGCATGTGTGTGTGTGCTCATGGTGATTTCACATGTGTTTTTGCTGTAACTGTTTGTAAGGGAGATTTAGAAAAAGGACAATGAAGGGAAATACTGAACTCTAAGGTTGAGCCCGGTATCCGGTAAGAAGCAAGAGTTCAAACCACTCAGCCAGTCAGTGGGAGAGCTATTCTTAAAGGAAAGCAATTGTGATCTCTGTAAACTATGTTATAATCCTTTCACAATAACAGAGGTGTGTGTGTGTGTTGTGTGTTAGAAAACACGTTAGTGGTGGACATTTAACTTTCATAACTGTGGGCCAACAAACTCATATTCCAAGAAGCCTCAGCCAATATGGAAAGACCCTAACTAGCTGTCTTATTATAATATTATCTCTAATGGACACAAGACAGTTTGCTAGGTAATGTAATGAATGTCAGAAATTAATATGAAGTAACGAAATGGGTAATGATCAAGATATGTGGAGAAGCAGGAAATATTGCACAGGCTCTTCTGTCTTTGTAGAAGTGACCGGAAGGAAGGAAAAATACGGAAAAAGCACTGCAGACTGCCTCTCTCGCAGACATACTCTCGAACTGGGACTTCACCCAAGTCCACATCACAGGAGCCTGTGGTCCAGTTCTGATTAGTTTCTCTGAATCCTTTATCCAGGTATTGATATGCAGACACTTTCATGTGATGTTGCTCAGGAATTCATGGCACTCACAGTGTCAGGTTGCATTATTGTTTTAGAGCCTTCTTTTAGTATTTAAACAGTGAAAACTTTGGTCTCAAATGTGATTTCAATATACTGCGTCACCAGGGAATGAGCTTGTAATTCTCACCTGCTCCTCGATACTGGAGATGATCAGTAGTCACCAGAGAGCATAGAGCTCATCACCAACCAAGTATGCTTCCCTAGTCCCCTGGCTATTCCTCCTTGATCCAAGAAAACTGGGCAGAGAAAAGCAGTGGTGTGAACATAACCTGGTGAGTGTGTAACTGTACTTGATCATGTAGTCAGCTCTCTGGGATGTGTGTGTGCATGGTGTGATGAAGGGTGAGTTAAAAATCTGTTTCACCACAGTCCCTGAAAACGTGGCGTGGAAGGCAGTCCTGCTTCGGATCATAGTCGAAAATGGTTAGCAATATGATTTTTCTTTTAAAACACAGGATGTGAGTAATAGTACACTTATTTCCTTTCTCTAAATAAATTGAACTTGCGCCAAGCCATTCTTCTGCCTGGCTGGTGGGAAGGTTGTGCTTTATCATGACAGAGTTCTTCAGTGTATCGTATGTAGGTCCTGCTTGGTCCCCTAAAATTACAGTTGAAAATGTGTGGTTTACAAAGCTGTACACTTCCTTAATGATGGAGACTGTGTTAGGCTCCCACCCCAGGGACTAGTCATTGCAAGGGCTTCTTAGGAACCCTAGTAGCCATTCCCTGTTACAGTTCCATCACATCATGGGGAACTACATGAGATCAGGGTACAGGCTGCCCGTGTGTATAGAGCCCACACACCACTGTAGTCTCATTAGTCTTGTAAGACACTCCCAACATTGCTTTCTGGTCTTGCCTTCCCATTGCCCTTCCATGTCTCAGAAGATCCCCTCTACTGACCCAAGTGTCTTTTAGAAACACTTTAGAAACACTCCTCATAAGAGGAGTGGCTGGGGAAAAAAAGTCCACACTAACCATAAGTTCAATCCCTAAAATGTGATTAACTTGTGTTGACAGGACCAAGGAGATGTGTACACATGAGGTGCTCCCAGAACTGCAGCTAAGAGCCGTTTGGCAGGATGCGGGCTTGGCATGTGCACCATTCCTTCACTTGTTCAGAAACATTCGAATAGCAGGTACTATGTGCCAATTTTTATCTTAGAATCTATTTCTGCTCTGTCTGGATGGATAGCGATAAGCCACAATGGAGTAATTAAATACAAATTAATTGAAATAATAAAGTTAAAATTCTATCCTCATACTAGTTGTATTTCAAGTGCTCAATAGCCACATGTGTGTATGGGCTCTTAAAGGAAGAAACTTAAGAATATTCCATTGTTTAAAATAGCAGATGTAGAACATTTCCACAGCCACAAGACATTTACTGGACAATACTGCTCCAGAATTGGAGAAAAGATATATTACAAAGATATAGAGTCCAAATGTAGTAGCACTTTAAAAAACTTGTAATTATTGCATTCCCATGGCAGAGCGTTGTCACACAGTAGGGTAACTATACAATGTAAAAATTTAAACAGGGCATCAGTTTAGTTTAGCAGATATTTATTGTGACAGTTATTATGATAAATTCTATAGATATAAAGATGCCTAAAAACTGGTCTCTAATGCCCCATATTCCCCAATAGATTACAGTTCAGTAGAGATAAGAATAAAAATGTCTCCGGGCCTTGGGGATCAGAGCAACTTTCTCCGCCTGGGAAAGTTATGAAAAGGAAAACATAATTACACCATTTTCTTCTGTCTTCTCAATCAATATACAGGCCTTGTTTCTTGAACAACAGAAAATACTTTAATAGCTGTATTATGTAATGAGCAATTATTTTAATTTAGCATTGACATTCACAAAGCACTGGGCTGCGTTTGCTCTATTTAGTAAATGAGCGTGGACCACAGGGTGGGAGCCGTGACAACTCCCAAATTCACTTGGCAACATTAATCACAGAGCAGGCAATTAGATCTCATGCCAGAGATGTTTCTCACTGCACTCTGTGGAAAACTGAGAGAATCTCCCTTCCTGTCGTGTCCCTCATCGTGGGTCAGAAGGAGTAGATTTAGGCTTCACGGTGTTCACTGTGTCCCACCCCACCCCACTGTGGGTCAGGTGCAGGAGACTTTTAAACTTCATCATGGTCCCATGGTTCCAAGGGTCCTCAGCCGTGATCTTTCACTGAAACTTCTGCCAGTGTCTCCTCTCCATCGACTGTGCTTCATGTAAATTGTACAGATAGTAAAATAATCGTGGCCTTTACAGTGAGATAACTCATTTATGTAGGCAGCGGCTGAATATTAACTGTGTCATCTGAGATTCTTATGAAACAGACCTTCATTTATTGACTGAGCTATGAGGGCCAGGGAGTCCTCCATTGCTACTTGAGCCTGGCCAAGGATTTGCCCCTCAGGTTTCTTTCTCACATTAATGTCACCTGACAGGGCGAAAGCCTTCCGGAAGTGAAAGCACAGCTGTGGAGGAACAGGTCTGCTTTAAGCTGCTTTCTCCCTGCAGTGACTTCCAGTAGTTCGTCCTTTCCTCTGTGCCTGTGTCTGCTTCTGGCCTGATGTGGATGAAATATTGACTGTACTTGTGATATGTTGGAGTGTTGCTATTATCAATTGTTAAAGAGAGACCAGCCAGCCAAAGCTCTAAACTTGCCATCATTTCTTGGTCCACTTAATAAGCAGCCCCAGGGAGATCCTTTAGTCTTGGTAGTTTGCTCTTCCTGTCTGTAAAATGGGGATGTGAGCCTTCCTTCCTACCACATGGGGATATGAGGATGCATGTGTGGGAGAGTCCAGAAGATTCCAGTTTGATGGATAGACTGTGAAGAGCTATGTTTCCTGTCATGTTTCCATTTCATTTAACTTCCTCTCCTCTCACATCCCCTGGAATTAGTGACCTTGTAAACCAGGTGACTGTGTTCCCATAGCTGCCACTGATTGGAGTCAGGATGGACCACAAATATAGAAGGAGTTGACTGTATAATCTAGTTTGAGTCAGTCAGATGTCCCCCTATGCCCTTGAATGCAGAAACAAACAAAAAACAAAAAAACGTAGCCAAAGAGTAATGCTTTCTTAAGGCAAAAGGTCAGGTATATATGGAGAATTTTTGACTAGTTCTAGCTTGTATTAAGAGAAACAAGAAGTGGCTCTGGGTGTGAGAAAGAACCAGTTAGGCTCATGGAGTGAGGGACTGACTGAACTTCCTTATTCCCATGAGGTCTGGTTCTGTTTTAGACATTTTCACACATTTACACACCACAAGATAATGTAATATGCATTTACATAATATCCAAAGGAGAGAATATATCCAGTTACATGACTTATGCAAGGTCACATTCTTGGTTCTGAAATGAGTTGAGGATTTGGTTATAGGTTCCTTCTGATTTCAAAGCTTTTCCTTGTATACTGATAGCTTATTTGTTTTCATAACTGTTTAAGGTTGGTGTTCAGCATCAAATAAGACCTGAAGAAATTACTCTAGCCCAATATACAAACCAAAGGCTGATACATTGTAATTTGCCTAAACAATATTTTACAGCATCTTAGGTCTGTGTCTAAATGGCAATAACCTCATTGTTACATCAATTTCCTCCTCAGGAGTTAAATGACACTACTAAGATTCTTTGCCCATCCCACTCAAGCCATTACTCACTTCAGTTAGAACAGGGATGTGAGATCTGGCAAGGGCATCAGATACTTTAAATGATATTTATTTATGGCTTTGATAAATGTTTCCTTTGTTTGGTGATCTACCCTGTTAAGCCTGGCTTTTACAAAATATTACAACTTGAGTCTGGAGAGATCACTCAGTGGTTAAGAGCTCAAACTACTCTTGCAGAGGACTCAAATTTGCTTCCTAGTACCCAGGTCAGATGGTTCACAATTGCCTGTAACTTTGGCTCCGTGGAATCTGATACCTTCTGGCCTTCCCAGGTACCCACACTCGTGTGTACATACCCCCCATAAGCATGCACAGAATCAAAATAAAATAAATCTTTTTTTTAAAATTAAAAAAATTTATTGTATGTGTATGAGTGTATTGCCTACAAGCATGTAAGTGCACATGTCATGCAGTACTAATGGAGGACAGAAGAGGGCATCGGATTCCCTGGGACTGGAGTTACAGACAGTTGTTAGTCACCATATGAATTCTGGTATTCAATCCCAGGTCTTCTGCAAGAGCCACTAGTGCTCTTAACCACTGAGCCATCTCTCCATCCCCTATAAAAAAATCACTGCTCATGTATTTGCATGGTAGTTACAAAAAGCATCAATATCCACTTAAGATCTAAGCTGGTATAAAATATGTATTTATTTCACCAAGTCAGTCAGTCATTTTCCGCTTTGTTCTGGAAAGCAACACCTAAAGAAAGGAAAGCAGAACTTGCGTACAGCGTTACAGATCCTGTTCTCCACTCCTGTTCCCATTCTACCCTGATGATCTAGGGCACATTACAGAGTTCAGTTTTCAAGTTGCTGTATTAAGATATAATATTTACTGTAAATAACTTTTGCTTTATAAAAAGCTATTCTTGTCAGCAGAAGATGACATATCAATCTTATCTTGCAATTGCTGTTAAAGGTGCTTCACAAAGCATCACGAAGAGAAAGACCTTTGTCTTGTGTTCATTTCCTCACCATAGTAAATAGATGGTTCCTTAATGCCCATAGAGGGAATAGAGTCAAAACTTTGCTAACAGAATCATGCACTCACAAATGCCTTGTTTCCATGGCTTTTAGCCATGTTACTTCTTTTTTATTTTTTTTTTTCCAACTGAAAACACACAAGGCTCTTGTAGGACTGAAATGGAGCTATACTTTTACACATCTTCCCAAGCACCATGTGAATTAATCCATGACAAAAAAAAAAAAAGCTTTGAGTTAGTAGTAATGGGTCTCAAATTCATTAGTTAACTCAGATTAAGTTATTTCCCTTCTCTGGAGTTTCAGTTTCCTAATCTGCATGGCAGTACAATGGTATCCACTTGGACCAAGTAGAGAATAATGGTACTTATTGAACTGACCTATGTAATAAAGAACATAAGATGTTGTTAGTAATATTTGTGAAATGTTAGATGATTGCCAGTGTATAGCACGTGCTCAGCACATGAAAACTATTATTGGGAGCAAAGAGGCAAGTGAAACATCTCTGCCAAGCTGAAAATGACACCCATCAATGTCCATCAATATACATACTACACTAGGCACAAAATAGAAGGCTTACTTATACTACACAGTCAAACTAGCTTTCTGCTTTAGAGTTGACAGGTAATTGACTCTCACCTTTTCCAAGAGGCTGTGCAATGTGATAGGGGATTTAAGAAATACTTCCTTGAAAGGAATGTTGAATAATGTCTGGAATAGTTATTAACTCATTAATAGTTGGCATCATTAATACAGCTGAAGGCAAAGAATATGCCTCTTTGTTGGCCGTTTGTAGCATGGCTCTGGCTGGCAGCTGTTGCCATATTTTGAAAAACAAAACCAACAGAAAATGTTTTCTTCTTGTTGTAAAGACTCCACCCTTCCTGTCAGTTTCTACACTCTTCAGTTGTTCTACACTAGGTAGGTGTATCATTTTTTTCTTTGACATGTAAATTGCTCAGTTTCTGTAGTATGAAAGTTCTCCTTCAGCTTGATATTATTTTCCACTTTCTCCAAGTCTAACTCTTCCCAGTCCTCTCATCACAATTAAACAAACAAACAAACAAACAAAACTCCCAAACCTTCTACTTTCTCAGTTGTAACTTTCTAGCTTTGGAAGTTGGAATGACTCATTGCATGGTAGAATTGATGAAATCAACAGCTGTTGGAAAATATCTTTCTCCCTAATAGCTGTATCAACATGTGTTTGTTATTATTCAAGTAAGAAAAATAGATATATCAAACATCCATGGTAGTCCTTGCTAAAATTTTTATTAGAGAAACTCATGTCTTGACTTAGAAAAAATGTTTAAATGAGCACAAGAGAAGAAGTTTAAAGGGAGAACAACATCAGAGAGATATAAAGTGAACAAGAGGAAGAAAAGCAAAGACACAGCACTCAGGAGGCTGAGACAAGAAGATTGAGAATACAGACCAGCCTGGGCTACACAGCGAGGCTGTTTCAAACAAACATTCCCAAATAACTATATAGTGAATAGAGTATCTTATATGTTTAATATTATATACTAAATACACACATAATATATAGTCAGTGTTCTGTTCTTTGATTTGGTGATGATTTCATGAATATTAATGATAATTAAGCAACAAAATAAATAATGTCAAATGGAAATCTGCCCCACTCTGATCACTAGCGGGGCTTGCTAACAACTGTGCTTATCTCTGAAGTAAAAAAAAAAATTAAAAGCTTATTTGGCTTAAATATATAATGATATTGCTGGTAATTTAATGGTGCTTGGACAATGTTCAAAGACATTCCTTTGAAAATTTGGCTGTAAAAGGAAGCAGATAAAATAGTTGATGGTTAAAGGAAGGTCTGAGATCAAGAGAGTTTTTTTAATTAAGAAAATACATAATAATGTTTGCAGGCTAAGAATAGTCGAGATAGACCACAGGGGAGTCAACAGCATCCTAAAATACTTTTACGTTGTAAAAGCTTACTTTTAAGCCTTTAGGATGAGACCCAGGTACTACCTATTGAGTACCTTACTTTTAAGGCCTTAAAACTACAATTTTGATATTTGTGAGAACAATTTCAATTTCATATTTAAATACAAAATGCTTTCATTTGCATTTTAATTGCCTTTTGTCCTGCTGACCATCACTCATCCTTGGTATAGACAGACCTTGTTTCTGTTTTCCAGCATTGCCAGTTACTGTGTGGATTCAGTCGTTGTTCAGCTCCCACATCCTAGAGACAGACTCCATGGATTTATAACTGTGACTTTGTGAATTACTGACTGTGTGAATCTGGGAGAATTTGACTTTTCAGAAGCACACTTTCCTAACCTGTAAAGGGGGCAGGGCTAAGGGATAAGAGCAAAGATCTTGATCATAAACCGTGTCGAACACGCACACCAGAATGGAGCCCTGGCGCCGTGCCTGCCTCGCCGCTTCCCACACTTCCATGTGTTTCCGTTAGACCTCCCCTCTTAAGTCATTGGTTAGTTGGTGGTCAATCACATTTGGAAGCCTATTCCTTGCAGCAGAGAGAGAAAACTGCTTATCTATACAACATCCCACCACTTTTTCTCCCTGGCTTTTACACACTTTCTGCCAACCTTTTCTGTGATAGTCCCTGAACCACAAGAGCAAGAGGTTTGGGAAGGGAATAACAGGTTTAGGATGATGTTCTTTCCACTGTGGCATAGATTATCATCTTGCTTCAGTGATGCTCCTTCTACTGTAAAAACACAATAATTGTAAAACAACAACAACAACAGCAGAAGTAATATCCACACAAATACTGAATGACCTAACCTATGGGTGTAAACACAAGTGCTTAGGCAATACCTAAGTAGGCCCATCATATTTATCCTGCAAACAATTACTATAGCTTCTTTATGGGGGCTTATCACTCTCCCCCTCACCACTGGGGGTTGACATTCTTTTCCTAATATCAGATGTGTGTGTGCCCTCCCTGAAGAGTGGGTCCTGAATCCAATTTTAAATATGCTGGGGGTGCACATACCAGACGAGCCTCTATTACACCTGTAGAGACATTTGACAGTGAAGCTTGCAAGATCTCTCCTTAAGCAGAGCTTTTCAGGACCATTATCCCATAGCAGCCTACACAGCGCTCTCTAGCACTCTGAAAACCAGCAATCCATTTGTGGGGAGTTTTCAGATCAGTCCCAGCTAGATCTCTCTTTCCATGCTCAAACCATGTCACATCTTCAGTAATAGGGACTTACTGTCCACTTCCGTGTGCAACCAGCATTATAATGTGGCAATTGCCTTTTGTTTGGTAGAAGGGGGCTTCCAAGGCTACCTTAGCCAATAGCTCACAGGGGGAGCAACAAACACCTGGTACTGGAATTGCTAGTTAATAGTCATATAAAGTATACTTTTACTCTTTGGCATCTAAAGGCCTAGGCCCATAGAGCTCCCAGAATTTCACAGCTATACTTCACCTTGTACCCTGTATGAGTTACATTCCATTCTTGTTCCTTCAGGTGTACTTGACATCTCTCAACTGGGTTTCATATCTGTAAAACACTCAGAAGTTAACATTATATACACATACAAGGTCTAACATAGCAAGGAAAATTCCTTTTCATTTTTATCATCTGTTTTTTCAACAGATCCATGTTGGGTACAATGGCATGTAATCCATTTAGTGTCCTAGATTTCTCACATGGAGCCTCAATGCATCCCTTTATCCTTGCCAACCTCGTTGGTGCTGGCCCAAACTACTTGGTCATACATACAGCCAAGGAAGAATAAGGCTTCTCTTGCCCCTGTTGCATCTGTTGTTTCCTAGGGCTAGGGAGACCCTGGATCTTATTATTGACTCTAGCCACACCTGTGGTCTCTCCCTTGACCACACCTGGCTGTTGGGAGAGTCCCTGGCTTGGCAAAGTGTCTCCAACCCTCGAATAACCAGTCACAGGGGAGAAATATACCCTGTTTACTCTGGGGGGTTTGGTATCCACCCCTGGGATAATCTTCATCCTCTGTGTACCTTTTGTGAACCATTTCTCAGGGCTTAAAACCTCCCAAAGGTGCATTTACACAGAATTAGGCTTTTTATCAATCCTTTCTTTAGGAACTTGGGCTAAACACAAGTCTTTCCACATTTGCCTACGAGTAACCCAAGCAGACTTCCTTTTCTGTTTTGCCTCCCTTACACATCTTTTAGGCTGTTCTATTCTTCTACAGACTTACTTTACATGCTGGTCTAGGTTGCTTAAATCTGTCAAAGCCTCTCCTGCCTTTTAAAGCTTTTGTCCCACTAGGGGGTCTAGCAGGGACACTAAACCTCCATACCAATGTTGAGGTCCTTGTTCAATAAAGTCCTTCATTAAATCCCTAGTGAACACAGTACTATCTGGTCCTGTGAAAGGGGCACCATATATTGCTTTCCTCATACGCAGTTCTCTCAACAGTGCCTGTCCCCCTTTTATTGTTCTCCAGCTCCTGACATGCATGGGAACCTCCACTGGTGATAACCAGGTTTCTCTAACGGCTTGTACAAGCCAGTCTATCAGAGACTGCTTCCCTTTGTACTGCCTTAGGCTACGCAGTCTAAATCTCAAGGAAAGGTGAGTTGTTATGTTGCTCAGCTGTCCTGCTTCTGCAACATTGAAAATAATCTCATCTGCTCCCATGTCCCACAGTCTTACAAACCAGGTAGTTAAGGGTTCCCTCTTGGTTTGTTTGAAGGTCTTTCCTAGCTCCAGCAGCTCTAGGGCTGAGAACCCTTTACTCACTAAATTCTTATGCTTGTTAAGGCCTTTATCAGCATGCAGACATTTGAATTTTTCCTTTGTTTGTATTACAAGTTGAACCTAGGGGGCACTTTTAGTCTCTTCTGGGTTGCTCCCTCCCTTATTACTGCCTGATTCTTCCCAGGGGTTCCAGGTCCTAGGGTCCCAAGATGGGTCTTGTATCAACCTGACCTGGGTTTTCAACCCTTTTCTACCTCCTAGCTGTAGGAGGCAGCAGGCTAAAACTTTTATGTCCTTTTCTCTTTTATCCAATTTGCTAGCAAGATCAGTGGCTAGTATTGAAGAAGCAAGCCTCATATCTTTCTCTCAATCTAATTCATCTCTCACACTTTGAATTTCTCTCTGGGCTACAACCTCAGCCTGAGACTGCCACCCCAGTATTTTCCCCCCAATCTCATCTGCTTAGGCGAGTTTACCTTAGTTACATGTTTCAGTATAAACCATACTATCCCTGCAGTGGCCACCACACACACCAATTGTATGGGGATAGTCCACCATGTCAAAATTTCCTCTGCCCACACTTTTCCCTTGGCTGGTCCCCATATTAGCTGCGTCTCCATAAATCCTTTTCCCGGGAGCATTCTCCTTTTGTCAGTTGATCCTGCCAGTTATGCCAACTGAATTGTGAATTCTCTCACTTTGAGGCCTGGCATTCAGTCCCGCCCCACCCCAGGTTTGAACTGATTGAGCAGACAGAGAATGCTCCTTTGGAGAAATTAATTTATTCCAGGTTACTTACATAGGATTCATCCCCCGGGAGAGAGAGATGGAGATGCTGTGTGATGGAGACTGCATTTTGGTCAAAAGTTCCCTGGGACCTCTGGAACACACGCTCGAGAACAGAGCCCTGGCGCCGTGCCCACCCCTCCCCTCCCCAACCTTCTATGCGTTTCCGCTAGACCTCCCCGCTTAAGTCATTGATTAGTTGGATGTCAATCACATTTGGAAGCCTATCCCTCACAGCAGAGAGAGAAAACTGCTTATCTATGCAACAGCCTCAAATCTTATAAATTTGGGCAATTTGAAAGACAGAATATTTGAGCATCAGTACTTATGTAGGGTGTAGTGGTTTGAATGAGAATGTCCACCAAAGGCTACAAGTATTTGGAAGCTTGGTCCTCAGTTTGTGACACTGGGGATGGTCATGGAACTTTTAGGAGATGTGGCAATGCTGGACAGACAATTCCTGTTTGAAGTCACCTTGCTCATTTTCCTTGAAGTGGAGGCACTTTGCCAGGATACGTTGTGTGTGCAGGGGTATGTGTAGTGGAAGTGGACTTGTGAGTAAATTCAAATTCTGACAGAGTGGCCAGTTGAGAAACCCTGGTACTTCCTTAGAAGCCCAGGGTCATAGTTTGAGTTAGAAATGCCCCCCATAGGTTCATGCATTCTAACACTTGAACCAAGTTGGTGGTGCCATTTTGTAAAGTTACGGAATCTTTAGGAGGAACCTTGCTAGAGGAAGTACACTGACGGGGGTGGGTTTTGAGGTTTTCTAGCCTGTCCCAACTTCCTGTTTTCTTCTCTCTCTGCTTCCTGTGTGAGGATGAAGTGTGATCTCTGCTTGTCAGTCTGGCCTCATGCTTTTCTTCTCTAAGTTGCTTTTGGTCATAGATTTTTATTACAGCAACATAAAAGCAACTATATAACCAGCAAAGATAGGAACTTGATAACTTTAAGTTAGCATCAAGTGAGAGAGATTAGATCTCTTATAAAATCGAATTTGGAAACTGGTTAATTTTATGTGTCAAAGGAATGTCCAGTTATCTGGCCAAATATTATTTGGCATCTTTCTTTGAGAATGGCTTTAGATGATATTAATATTTAAACCATTAAACTGAATAAAGCAAATTGCTCTCTTTACTATGGGAAACATGGGAAGGCCTCATTTAATCTAAGGTCTAAGTAGGTCTAAGTAGGAGAGGCTGTCCTTGCCCCAAGTCAAAGAGTTCCTTCTGCTCAATGATGCTAACTGGCATGTCAGGTTTTCCCCTTCTTTGGAAAAGTGAAATATTAGATTTTCCTAGGCCTTGAGCTTGTATGCTTTTGGCCTGGGGCTCTTACCATCAGTTCTTCCATAATCATGAAGCCAAGTCCTAATAAATCTTATTCTCTATTTTTATCTGGGTTTCTATCTCTATCTTTTTTCTCTGTCCTATGGGTTTTGTGTCTCTGGAAAACTTTGACTAGTACAGAAGTTCTAAATGTAGATTGAGCAAAGAACAAAATAAAAATACATTTTTGTGAATAAATTCCAGTTGACCAAACAGACATGAAAATGAGAGAGAGTTTCTGCGGTGAGTGGAGGGCAGACGAGAGGAGGAGAGAGGTAGGGATGACGTGGTTGGTGTTCATTGTTTACATGTGGGAAACTGTCTAAAACCGAATTTAATTAATAAAAAAGGAATAAATGAAAAAATTCCTGTAAAGGTACAGGGAGCAGGAATCAGATGACAGTGCTAATGCCTGTTACACAAGGTTATTGGGGCTCAGAACAATAGATAATAAAATGTTGGATAAATTGCAAAAAAATTCTTTGTTGTTAGTTATAATTTTATTTGAAGTAACCCTTGAATGGCAATGAACTTAGCAAAAAGACCTCACCTGAATGAACTTTTAGTATTTGAGAAGTAGACTATGACTGACCCCACTCCCAAATATAGCATAGCCATGAAAACCCACATTTTATACATGTTCCCTGCACACACACGCCCACACACAAATACCAGTGAGCTGTTCAACTGTTAAACATTTTTATTGTGCAGAACTATAATCTTTATAGGACATGCAGCATAAAAAAGTGTAAAATGTATCAGTAAGCATATAAAATTTCCATAATCTTTTGGACCAGCAATTGACTCACATGAGACACTAAGCATTTAGGAAGAACAGACATGTCTTGGGATACACAGTTTATGGACTAAACCACAAGCCATCTTCCCAGTGATTTTTCTCATATAAAGATAAAAAATATCTTTACACTTAAAAAAAAGTACTTAGTATAGTACATTTTCAGTTAGGTACACAGTTGAAATGTCAAACGGTGTCCATGCCAGTGTCTGTTTTGAATGCAAACAATAAAAGTAAGTAACAGGTTGGTAGTCAAAGTGTCAGAAAAACTGAATGAGGCAAAATCAAGCAGAATGCCAAAAAATGTATGAAAAGGAAAATAAAAACTAGCAATTATAAAATATTCCTAAGGACAGAGTTCTAAGTGCAAGCAGGAGGAATAACAAGGCTCTCTGATGTACCAGGCAGCTTTCTGTATGATTCAGGTGTACAGGTTAAATTCCTCAGTTTGAGTTCAGAAGAACTTGAACTTATTCCAGCAAAAAATTACCTCCAGCTTTTATGACAGCCTCCTTCCCATCTTCTTTCCGAGCAAAATGATGCTTGGATAAGGTCCAAGAATCCTGGCAGAGGGAGGGGCCAAGCATCAGCAGAACAGACCATTGTAAGTGCTATGCATGGAAGAGGCATGCTTGCTGGGGCTTAGGCTGCCTTGCACAATGGCCTCTGCATTCTGACAGCCCTTCCCTGGAGGCCCACTGATCAGCTGAATAAGGATCACCATGCTGAGCCACTAAACCTCCCTGGTGATGGATTAGTTTGGATTCAGGAAAACGTGATTATTCTTGAAAATAAATGAAGCTGAATAGACATGCTGTCCTCATTCAGCTGCTGAGAGGCAGGAAAAACTGGCTTCTACTCCTGCCAGCCTGGAGAGGGCTCAGACCCATTCATCCACTTTGATTCATTTCATTGAGTTAATGTTGACCAGACTTCTTGTGGAGAAAGATGCTACATGAGCAAGTGCAGGTATGCGCATCACTGGGTTTTGTGTCTCAGAGTCAGAAACAAGTATAGAGAGCTAGGTAGCAGATTTTCTGTTTGGTTTCCAGGAAGCTGCTGATGTAGTGAAAGTTAACGAGTCAGACCTTATTTGAAAAGGGAAAATGAAAAATTGGAAGGCACGCAGGACTTATCCGTACAACAAATAGTCAGGTGTACAAAGTACTACAGGTTAGAATGTCAAGAAGAATAAGACATTAGTGTGGTCTGGAGCCTGAAGGTGATTATGGTTTCAATTGGATTAAGGGCTACTAGATCCACTGGATTAATAAGAAGAATGACAGTAACTTTAGCTACTCAGATGGCTGGGAAAAAGTCTGCTTAAAACTACCCACATGCCTCTACACCTGTGACGCCAGCCTGGAATTCTCCCCTTTCTATGACATGATCAATGTATTAGGTAGTTGAGGTTATTGGTTCTCTTTCTTCCCCAACCCAGTTCCTCATATTCTTATCAAGTCATCATTCAACAATGCATTTATATTTCATCCAATAAAACAATGATCCACATACAAATCAAGAGAAAAAAACTGGAATGGGTTTTAAAAATTTAGGCTGCCAAAACCAGATGCAGTAGTTCAGAAAATACAAGTAATTGTTATAAAAACTGAGCAAGTGATTTCTTTGTTCTGAACCAAGACAAACCATTCATAGTTGTTGCTGTACTAACAACTTGAAACTTGAAATTGGCACCAAAGAAATTATAAGGCCAACCAAAAAAGAATCAGGAATCCTTCTATTCTTGAAATGTCATTCATATTTCTTTCTGCATGTTGATGCGGATGTTGCTGAATAGCTTGCCAATAGACTCAAAGAGTGGATCACAGACAGTGTGGATGTAGATGGAGTAGACACGGCTGATGCACTGAATCTCAATCAGGAAACTCTTGATGCATGGTACAACTGCCCAGATGTGCACGAAAGAGAGAATGGCAAAATAAATGCCCCAGATGAGCGCCATTGGAATGCCAAAGATGGTAGACAGCAAGCGGTAAAACCAGTATTTGGTCACAGTGAAGGTGGTGAAGCTGGCTTTCCAGATGCCGTCGAAACTGTGCGTCCCTTCTGGTTCTGCAATCACATCTTCAAAGTCAATCTAAATGAAGGAAGTGACAGAATGTGAGTATGAATAGAAGGTGAGGGGACAACTTACTTGGGATTCATGTAACTATTCAAGGTTTATGTACCAGACCCATGTAAGATGCTTGGAGGCTACCAGCAGCCCTGTCTCCTTGGAACTGACCGAGGACAAGCACATATGAATGGGTTCCTCTATGTAGTGTAGTTCCTCTATTCTAGTGTAGAGCCCAAAGGAATTTAAAATGTTCTACAGGTGGTTCTTAGCTGTGCCAAAGACTGAGAACTATTTCTCTAGGGACAAATGGATACTTTAAATTTATTGCCTTAAAGTAAAACCCAGAAAGATGGATAAGAAGAGACACAGAACTTAGTAAAATGTAGGGAACACAACATAATTTTACTGCTTTCAAAGATGAGAATCAATCAACGACTTTCTAAACATGATTAGCAGAATCACTTCAGGAGAGTAGGTCCTGGTGAGCTGTGAGACATTGAGACACTTTATAGGGTAGTGAGGCTTTGAGCAGAGCTTTGGGAATTCAGATGACTGGGAGAGGAAGGGAGGACCAAGGAACATTGGGAGCCAAGCCTCAGGAGCAGGTAAGCAAGGATGACAGTGAATATCACAGACAGAGAAGATTAGAAGGACCATGGCTGAAAGATGGGTGAAGCAAGAATGGATATTATTTTCCATCCAGTGAGGGTCTGCTGAAGACACCGGAGCAGGAAAGTATAATCACAACCACTCCTGCAGTAACTTCTTGAGATGCATTTGACTCCGTGTGTGCATGAATGGATAGAGTGTGTTTGTGTGTGTGTGTGTGTGTGTGTGTGTGTGTTGTGTACTGGAGAAACCAGGAAGGAAACTGGCAGAGAGAGAGACTGTGGCATAGTTCAAGTTGAAGATGGTACAATCAAGATGGAAAAGCAGCCATTATAAGAAGAAAGAAATAAGGAGGGAAGTAGAAAGTGAAGGAGAAGAAAGAAAGAAAGAAAGAAAGAGGGAAAGATTTCTTGGAATAATATTGGAAGAAACCATTGGACTTGGTTACTTAACAGAGGGGAGAAAAACTTAGGATGAACTCTGAGCTTCTGATCTGCCCTCTGAGGAGAACACAGGAGATATTAGAGCAAGGAAAAATTAGAAATAACAGAATTTTAAAAAGTTAGCAAAACAGAGTTTCACTTTTGAATTTAATAAATTGAGAATAAAATTTTTGATAATGACCAATATAAATATTAGTGGTCTACAAGCAATGAATTCAGTAGAAACCCTTTTATTGGCCATTAGGAAGGAATCAACAAGGTTGCATAGCAGTCTCTCAGCTCTTCTTTGCCTTATGCTCTGTGGTATCAAAGATACCTGGGATGGCAGGTTTCTGTCATTTGACAAAAGAAGAGAGAGAATGTCTCTTCTAAAGACAAACACACATCCATGGAGGAACCCGAATGCAACCTCAGCCTTTCTCAATGACATTTGCTTCTAGGCACCTGTTCACCTACACAGTTGATTCTTAGATTTTTATAAACGAAATGAAACACAGGATTAAAACAAATTAGCAGCAGAAGGGCTCCAAGGATAAAACTAGTTCTACTTTGTGGTGGGAGCTACACGAAGGAACACAGTCTGTATTTCTAATGCAGTCTGAAACCCAAACATGGTGCTGGCTGTCAGCAACCCAGCCGAGCTCAGGATTAGGGAACCAGAACTCACTGATTCCAGGCAGCTGCTCGGTGCCAAAGAACACCTTTGATTCAGCACAACAAAATGTCTTTGGAAAGAGTACGTGATGCTTACCAGTTTTTAAAGTCTATTTTCTGGAACATTCTGTTTCTTGCTCTGCTGCCTAATGTCCTAATAGTGTAATATGCAAAAAATGGTATGGTTATAATTTTGTAAATGAAGTTAACTAGATTATTGTTGTATTTTCTTTCTTGGACTATTTAGATCTAGACTCAGAAGTAAACATTTCCTTGTGTTTTTAAAAGTTTATAAGAGGAGTTGTGGAGGTAGCTCAGTTGATAAAGAGCTTGCCTTAGAAGTACAAGGTCATGAGTTTGACCTCCAGAGCTCACTTAAAAAAACAAACAAACAGATACAGGACTCAGCTGATCACTCAGTGAGTTCCAGGCAAGTGAGGGACCCACTCTCAATTTAAAACCTAAAGACAGATGGCATCTTGGGAATGATACCCAAGGTTGTCCTCTGACCTCCAAACACACATACGCGCATGCATACACACACACACACACACACACACACACACACACACACACACACACAGCTTGTAGGAAATATGTGGTAAATCAAGTAAATGTTTGAATGAAGTTTCTGTCCTATTTATTTTAATTGTCAAGTACAGGATTATGTTCTGATAGTAAATTCTTCCCAAAGATATGAAAAATGAGAAACTATGGTTTTACTTCATTTAGATACAAGATAATCTTAATTTTTTGTTTTTCATTAAATTTTTTTCATTTTCAAAGAATATTTTTACTGAATTTTTGTGCAATCCACACAAAACATTGTAATCATCTTTATAGCCCCTCTCCCCAATTTTTATTTTTTTAAGGTAGCATTATTTTATGACAATTTGAAGAATTGCAAAATTTTAGTTAAAATTTTAATCTGGGCTCAAAGGATGAACAATGGTGGTTTACAAATACCCTGAGAGAGTATATATGTTTAAGTGCACAAAGAAAAAGAACCCATCATTTTAAAAAAATATTTTTTATTGAATCATTGTGTGTTTCATACAGAACATATCAATCAGTCGTAATCATCTTTATAACCCCTTCCCTACCAGAACTCTCCCATAGGCCCCCAAATGGAATCCATACATTCTTTCATCTATGTTAAGCTCTATTGTGTCAAGTTAGTGTCCCCAAGGGACCTCAGCGCAGGTTCACCCACTGAGGTCCAGCCAGCCTACCCAGGGTCCCTCGCCTTAGGAAGATTAGCTCATCTTCACCCATCAGTAATCAGTTGCCAATATTTCTTAAGCAAAGATGGGGGTCTGCTGCCTATCTCCCCAGTTCCATGCTGGGTTTTTGTATGCTTGAGTTTGCATGTGTCTTGAGCATGCTGAAACACTGCTGTAGGTTCATATGAGCAGGGTCCCAGGGCCTTGTAGGATTCTATTACCTGAGAAGGATGAGGAGCATCTTACTGTAGAGCAGATTCTTCCTTCTCTACAGAGCAGACATTCAGCAGGTCTGCCATGAGATTTTTTTTCCCAAGGGAAGGGAGAATTCCTGGCACTTGTAGATTGACTGTCACAGCAACTCTTTAGTATTCTGATTTTAGTTCAATGTTAGTGAATTGTCCAGGTAAAAAAGAGATGGATTTAAGGTTCAAAACTGATCTGAAAGATGTCAATTCTCTCTTTAATAATGCAACACTGTATAAAAGTATTTTTCTAAAATGAACAAAGTATTTCATAATAATTAAAAGATGTGCTAATAAATTTAGAAGTTTGTCAAACTTATTCGTTCTCTTAACTAATAAATTATTAGCTACTCAGCATGACTTCTGCAACAGTGGTATGACATATATGCATATACATATACACACATATATATATATATAATTGATTCATATTAACTAAGTATATTCAATTAGGGTAAATATCTAGGAACGTATGTTTGTATGTTAGATTTCTTGGTAACTTTTTCTAATTGTAAATCTAAATCCTTTCTCCACGAGCATATTGGAAACACTTTATTTTCTTTAAGGCACTCCTAAGTTCCTAGGGCTGCATTTCAGTGCCTTCCAGAAACAGGTAGTGAGCACAATACTCAAGTACCAAGTGTGTTTAGTATAGGCTTTCAGGTACTAAACAATGAAGATACTAAGTTACATAACTATATTCAGTTAGTTGCTACTTTAGTCTTAAAGTTATAGAGTGACTTGAGTTGTATATGGTTGCCTTTAATCCCAGCCCTTGGGAGGCAGAGGCAGGTGGATCTCTACGAGATTGAGGATAACCTGGTTTACATGGTGAGTTCCAGGCCAGCTAGAGCTACAGAGAGATCCTGTCTCAAAAAAGGTATATATGTGTGTGTGTGTGTGTGTGTGTGTGTGTGTGTGTGCTTAAAATAATTAAAAAATATAGCCAAATTCGGTATAACTAAGAACACAAGTAAGGCAGGTTGAAGAAACACTGAAAGCTGAGCTGGATGAAGCTTGCTCCCCTCTAGTTCCATTTCCCACAATCGCAATGTATTTAGCTATTGTGAGGAATGTACAAGGCAATGTGCCCAATAAGCAGCACCACTGACAAATTCCTTGCCCTGCTGATGAGGGGTTTTAAGAGCTAGTTAGAATATGAGAATCAAGTACCACTTGCAAAGCCCACAATGACTGTGAATTCAGTACCTACCACTGGCTCAAAAGGACCCACTTGGCATTTGTGATCATCTTCCTGACAAACTTCAGCGATGACAATTCTCACTCCTTTTTACAGATGAGGGTATTGATGGAAATTGTTCCAGGTCACCCAGATGTGAAATGGCAAAGTTGAAACTGTTGCACTTCTAGTCTTCACTTCTTTTGCTTCTCCTTTGCTGGGAATACAAACCCTTACAACAGACTTGCTGCTTAGTTTTTGCCAAGATAGATGGGCATATGAAAAAGCCACAGTTGACTCTTAAAGAAATGACTCTTGCTAACATTTCCACTTGAAGTCAGGACATCTATTAACCAGGATATTTTGAGTTTTGGATGCTGATTATATTCATATTGCTCTGAACAGTATGTTCTCACAATCCTGGGCATTCAGCCAGGGATGGTCAAACTAAATGGTAGAATGGAAACTGAGGTACAGAATGATTAAAATATGGAAGACATTCTCACGATCTCAAGTGAATCAGGAGAGAAATTTAATTAGAATTCTAACTTCACAATCCTCAGACACACAAACAATCAGATGCACCAAACTACTCCCTAAATCATACCCCACCCTGTTCTGTGCCCATTCTGCCTGCCCTGTCCATATGTCTAGGTGTCCACATCACGGTCTCCCACTGTCTTCTAAAGCATTGGCTTAGCAGTGTCTCTGCCCAAGTTCTGCAGAGATGTCCTTTTCATTGTTATATGACATTGTTATACCTCATTTAAGGTGTAAAAACTGGAAGAAGAAAAAAACGTATTCCTTTATTTGAGAGAGAGAGAGAGAGAGAGAGAGAGAGAGAGAGAGAGAGAGACACTAGGCATCTTTGAAGAGGGGGTCAGATGTCCCCCTTTGTCACTCTTTCTGAGTCCCAGTGATTCTTCTGTCTCCTTCTCCCTTGGAACTGGGATTATAGGCATGCATGAGACATCTTGTTTGTTATGTGGGTGTTGGGATTCAAATTCCTATCCTCATGATTGTACAACAAATACTTCTAACTGCTAAGCCATCTCTCCAACCCTGAAGAACACTTTTTAAAAAGCTACTTTTTTTTGGAGACAAGGTCTCCCTGTAACGCTGACTGGCCTAAAACTCACTATATAGACCAGACTGGCCTCAAACTCATAGAGATCCAACTGTCTTTGCTTCTTGAGTGCTGGGATTAAAGGTGCTTACCAAGCCCCACTAAAATATCTTTATTGTATATTCTGACTTACATTCAACAGAGTTCAGTTGGGTTCATCTAACCAAAGGCAGTTCAAAATTACACATCAGTCAAGGTGTAGTTATTTGGCAGATTCATAGGTATTTAAAGCAAGAGGATCTTTGCAGACATGGAGTCCTATTTAAGATACAGAAATTGATGACCACCATGGTCATCCTAGATCAAGAGATCTTCTCATCTAGAGATGAGAATTGGAACTCAGACTCAGGAACCCTCCTGGTTTCTGCCACTTCTTGTCAGCACTACATACGCCCTGTCAGTTTGGTTACTGTGCTCTGTGACATCTGGTCTTGCACCTGAATTTAAGTTTCATATTGATCTCCAGAGGCCCCACAGGGTTAATTGTCTGGTGAGTGATGGTGCCTCTTTCTGCTAGTCTCCAGGGTGCTCACTGTTTGCATACAGCATCAGTCACTCTTGAGTTCAATTTCCCAGGGGATTCATCCCACTTACCCCTCTCTAAGGGCTGGTCTTTTCCTAGAGCAACACTTTATCTACTTACTTAGATCTGGAATAGCAGAGGAATGAGAAATTGTTATTTTTTTTTAAAAAAAGAAACAAAACAAAACAAAACCCAAGAGGTATAGGTGCCATATTGTTTTTTAGATTGAATTATCTCACATAAAGCTGAGCTATTCCACCAAAGAGTTGGTTTTCTGTTCTGAAATCTATGGAACTTGCTGCACTCTGGTAATGATCATCACACACTTCGACCTGCACATCGAAGACATGAATATAGTTCAGTAATATGTCTGTGTCTCAATGGATGCTCTCTAAGGAGCAGTTTATATGTCAGATTTTTATAAGTGATGCTGAAATGCATTTGTGCGGCACTGGTTCACTGTGTTTCAGTTTCTGAGACATAACAAAAATCTAGCAGCAGATGTCAAGAAAGGCAATCTGTCTTGTTGTGTTTTGATAATACTTGGCTAATGCAGTAAATCTCGGAAGATTTCATCCTGTTAGAAATGTATCTTAAGGCAATATTTTAAAAGGAGTTTACGTGGAGACAGGAATAAAAAAAAAACAGTCATTTTTTTTGTCTCCAAATCTGGACATTTTATTTCTGAATAAGAGGTTGTCAGGGAAATACCTTTGTGGTTTCATACACAGCAATGTTTGCACATTCTGTTTCAATGGGAAATATCTTTTTTCACACTGTTAGTGGAAATTGATCGAATCGAACCATATGAATTGTATAGGAGAACATAATTAAACATTATTAAAATGTATATAGCACACATGGAAAAAGTAGCCCTCAAGATGTTTAGTGAAGACTTGTCTGTTTTCTGCCCAACAGCCACTTGCTTTGCCCACAAAATCCTAATAGTGTCAAATAATTGGAGTGATCCTTTGATCTCAGAGATGAGTCTAGATTAGTTTAGATTTGGCATTGCCGTGTTAGTCTTCTTGATGAGTGACTGGTTGAGTGGTTGAGCGTAGACATGTAACTTGGTTCTAAACAATGAGATATAAGTTTAAGTGTACTAGATTGAAAGCTTTTTCAAAAGAAATGTAGTGTGTGTGTGTGTGTGTGTGTGTGTGTGTGTGTGTGTGTGTGAAGAAAACCAGAAAAAGCTCATTAGATCCCATAGAACTGGAATTATAGGCAGTTGTGGGTGCTGAATGCTCTGTAAGAGCAGCAAGCATTCTTAAATGGTCAAGCCATTTCTTTAGTCCCTAGGAAAGTTTATCTTCCTTAAGAAAAGAAGTCAGGCACGGTGGCACATACCTTAATTCTAGCACTTGGGAGGCAGAGGCAAGCGGATCTCTGGGAGACTGAGGCCAGTGGGTCTACACAGCAAATTCCAGGCCAGCTAGAGCTACAGGGAGACCCCATCTCAAAAAGACTGAGACAGACAGATAGAGACAGTGATTTATGGAGAGACCCCTTTCATCCTGCTTAGAATAGAATATGTGTTCTGGATAAGAGATGTCATCAGAGTCCCTGGGGTGGGGCCTGGAGTCTGTATTTTTCTTCTTTATACAGGATCTCTTTATATAGCTCAGGCTAGCCTTGACCTCAGGGTCTTCCTGCCTCAGCTTTCTGAGTGCTGGGATTACAAGCCTGACTCTGGGGCTTGCTCTTTACACACAACTGCTTTCCTTTCTCCTGTAACATATCACAGTGGAGCGTGCCACGGCTCTTGTGCAGTTAATGACAACCCTCCTGTGTCTGTGCCACGCCTCTCCCTCCAGGCCTTGTGTGTCCAGTTTGCTTTTTGCTTTCTTCTGTGAGTTCCTCATATGATGGATGGCATCTGGACTCCAATGCATAAATGAATGGAAACACTCTCAGAAAAGCTTTCCCTAATTTCAACTTGCAAATACGCATGATTGGTTAAAAACTAAATGACCATTATTTATTATGGAAAGTTCTCAAGCAATAGAAATCCTGATTTGTTTCCATAATTTTAAATCCAGCATAAAAAAAATGCAAGCTTTAAAAAAAATCAAAATCATATTTCTAAAATTCTAATGATGTACCAGTCCCAGTCAAACACAGAGAGGGTTCTGTCCAGCTTCCAGCTTCCAGCTTCCAGCTCGCTTCTCTGTTCCCACACTTATTTCCAACATATTGAGCTGCCTTTGAGGCTGACGGGATAGATGTGTGTGAGCATGTGGGTACGGGGGAGGATGAGAAAAACTCAATTAAATGTTACCAGAATACAGGAACTTACTCTAATTCCCATGTGTTTGTTCAGGGGCCCATTGCACTGGGCAAAACTGGCACCACTGGGCAAGAGGCTCCAGGACCCTTGCAGCTAGTGCTGAAAGCAGAAGGTCTGGATTATGTTATAAATGCCTGGGTTCACACGGATTGCAGGGTGACCCACCCATAACCTAGAGGAATGTAAACCTAGGGTAGGAATGTTGATGCTTTTACTTGGCTTGAAGGCTTGCTCCTTTGGAGTGGAAGATACAGAGTAAGTTCATCTTGCAGAAGTGCCAGTCTACTTCTTGAGGAGGTAGACTTGCTAATCAGAGCATCAGGGAAAGAGGACAGAAATACATGCCTTTACCTGGGTCTGTGAGCAAGGGACGGGTTTTGGGGTGTGGTGGATTGGGTGTTCAGTGGCAATCCTGGACTTGCAGCTTGGGCTTTTCTCTCTCCCATTGGACTGGTCTCCCTGCTGACTTTGCAGAAGGCCCAGAATAATAGTTTACACGTAGAGTGCCCTCTTTCACTCATCTTCATGAACTTTTTAAGTTTTAGGTTATTTTCATATTTCCCTCTCAAGGGAAGGCCACTGCTAATCAATGACTGGACGAAGGCCAGGACAGGGATCCCGTCTGTTCCAACTGTCCAGTAACCTCCATCATGTGCACATTAATTGGCTAATAAATAGCTCTCTAGCCAGGGGCTGAGTCTTACTCCAGTGATCTGAATAACTACAACTGTGTAGACCTGGCTTGAAAGTAGGGGACCCACTCTGGGTTCTGAGGAGGATGGAGCCCCAGGGAGGGAGCAGAGAAGCTGTCCAGGGAAAGCCTTATTGGAGAAGGAACAGGGGAAGGGTGACTTTGTCTTTGGTGCCTTTAGCCGCTGCTGCATGTTTTCTTGTGTCTATATGTATGTGTGGGTGTGCATGTGTGTACGTATGTGTATACACATATCTCTCAGCATGTGATCCAGTAGAGAGAGGAACTTTTTTTGAATGGATTTTGGCGGTTGTGTTTTCCTTCTTTCAAGAAACAGAGGAATGTCTTCCCCACTTGTCCTTTTTGTGTCATTAATGGGTTGAAGGTATCAAAATGTATTATGAAGCGGGAGATGTCTTCAGGCCTTTGCATAGCAATAGTTTATTACAGAGGGCTGTCTGCCACCATGGAGTCACATCATACCCTCTATGTGTGGACCCGCAAGGTAAGGGCGGTTTGCCTGTTTTACAAATGAGGAAGATTGAACTTACTGACTAGATGAAAACATGACTTCAGTCTATGGGGTCATCACCCATTTCTCCTTCATCACCTCACTCTGCTGAAGTACCACACAAAGATCCTTGTTCTGTCTCCTGTTCATTTGCAGAGACGTACAGGCATTGTTGAACTCACAGGCTCCACTGATCTTCACCATTCCTCCCTAGACTTCCCCCTCAAACTACAGAAAGCACCTGTTCTTCTTAGCAGTCAGCCATTTCCATCAAGGGAAGAGTATATGATCCAGAAAGAGGAAGGGGCTGCCTTCCTTTTGCTCTCAAGCTGTCACCGTTGACTTTGCCCTCAGTCCCTAGCAACCTCATTCTGCTCTGGTTATAACCCTGTGGCAAGTGACTGGCCACTGACTGCCAGCATCCCAGTTACCTGGTCATTCCTTTCTGTCTTATTTGGTTCATCATAACATTGTATTTTCCCTTTATTCCTAAGGGTTAGGGGTTCTCAAACACTAAAATACTTGAGAATTGTTTGGAGATATTGTCAAAATACAAATTTCTGGGCCTGAATCAGAACCAGTGGTCTGTGGAAGTGTCTAGGTATCCATCCGCCCATTCACTCCCATTTTGATTCGGGTGGTCTAGGGAAGAAAACCAAGAGCTGCTAGTACAGAGGGTCTTAGAAATCTGATACACAGACCTGAGTGAGTGGAACAGTACGTTACTCTACAGTGTTTGGAATGTAATTCATTGTCCAGGTCAACACGGAGGCCAGATTTGACTCCTTGCCATCTCAACTTGCTTAAACTGAGTCCTCTTTGTACCTTAGTTTCTTACTTATACTATGAAAATATGATGATATCAGCCCTCTAGGGTTGTTTTGAGGGCTTAATGGGCTAACTCATGTAAAACGTTGGTGCTTGCTGAACCAGGAGTTTCAGTCCAGGTGTTTACGTCAGGAGAGAGTAGATTTATTCTGGGATTCACACAATACTTTAAATTTTAAGTTATACTTTTCTGTTCTGATAACACAGATGTAATTCCTAGTTTATATCTTGTCATGCATTGAATTGCGCCCCAATATAAACTACATTAAAACCCCAATCCCCAATCACTAAGGATGTGGCCTTGTATGAGTAGAAGATATTACTGACCGAGTTTTCAAGAAGAAAGTGCACTGAATAGGGTGGGTCCCTCATCCAACATTACTGGATCCTTCTAAGACCACCTCAACAAGGAAACACACAGAGGAAAAACAAGTGGTGATGGAGGAAGAGACTGGTGTTAAGTAGCTGCCATTTGAAGACTGCCAAAGACAGCCAGCAAACCACCAGAAACAAGGAATAGACAAAGATCCATCAGAGGTTTCAGGGGCTGCATGCTGTTGCTGATGCCTTGATTTTGAACTCCTTGCTTTAAGAAGTAGGAGATGATGAATTTCTGTTGCTTTAATCCACTCAGTATGTGATGGATTGTTGGTGGGGGAAATCATAGGAAGTATATATACATTCCCTTTGGATATTAGGCCTTGGGGATTTCAGAGTGTTTTCATATCTCTTCATACAAGCTACTGACCCCTCTTTTTAGGGTGATCCCATGTGGTAACCTAAAAATATACTGTATAATTGAGAAGAGGTGGCCAGGAATCTTCTTAAGGAACCTAATCGACTTTGTCCACACAACTTCACACCTTCCTTATCACGAAAAATGTCTAGCTGCATATGGCTCAGCACAAAGCAGTCTGAGCACCTCTTAATTTCTTTTATTCTCCAGAGACTTCTGGTATCCATTTGGTGGCACTTGTTGATGTTGAGTGTCACCCAACAGGTGACATAGAGCAGAGAACAGTGTAAAAATAGGTCTAGCAAAGGGCCAGAGATAGGAAGCTGGAGACTGCCTGCTTAGAGAATTAGACAGAGAGGAATGATTTTTTTTTTTTTTGGAGGCACTTGTGTTCACAGTGCTAGAGGAAAAATAACCATTTCCCACATAGTATGGGAAATGCTGTCCTCAACAGAGAAGTTCTGCCTCATTTAATGGAGATCTTATTTTATGCAAACGTGCAATTAGAAGATTCACCTGGAGAGCTGGCTTGCTCACTGAACTCTGTGTTTACATTTGGGTGTTTGTTATTCTTTAAGCTTCTGGGTGTGCTATGGGATGAATGTGAATGATTACCACACTAAAGGAAAAAAGGCTCTTTATATTTTATTAATGATACAAGAGATGGAAATGTCTTCTACATTTAGATTACCCCTTGGTCTCCAAACGTGTTCACTTGAGCCACATCTTTGAAACACTACAAACTCCTTTTGCAGTTTCCACAGCACACCTCTCGATAACAGAGGTTGCTTCCTACCATTTGGTTCAGTCAAAGGAAGGTTACAAATAGCATTTATTTTACCTAACTTTTGGGATATTTTTCTGTCTATTGCTTCCAGTCTGTCTATTAAACAAATGGAAAAGTGAATGAAATAAATCTTTGCAGGTCTGAACACCGCTTGGCAAGTGAGGAAAGGGTGCACGCTAAAGACTTTGCAAGGTCTAAGCTGGCGAGTCACAGCTCATCCTATGAACTCTCTGACACTCTGTGTAAAGTAACTTACCATGATGCAGCCCCTAACCTAATAAGTGGGGTTTTCCCACACGGACCCAATTGGCATTTTGGGATTGATGAGCCTTTGTTGTTGAGATGGGTGGGGACCAATGTCCTGTGCATTGTGCATGCAAGTAACACCCTCCAAATTGTGACAACTAAAATATCTCCAGATATTACTAAATGCCCTCTTGGAGGGAAGGCAAAATTGCATCTGGCTGGGAGTTCTGCTCTAGAAAATCACAGTGAGGCAGACTTTAAGGTTAGAACTCTCTGGGCCCGGGGAACACCTGCTTCTTTATTGTTTGTTGTAGCGGTGTTTGCTTTGCACTGCTGTGGCTTTGTGGAGTCACTTGCTCACCCAGTCAATGTTTTGAAGCACCTACATTTTGAGGATGAAATGAATTAAATGAGGAAACAGGGTCAGCTCAGGGTCTAAGGGCGGCTATGGGTCACTGAATAGTGAGCGGTGCAAATAAAATAGACATGAACTTTGGCTGTGTAGGCTCATGCGGGATCATCGCCAAGAGGGGTGGTGTCCTTCTAAGATGCTCCTCTTTACTTTTAAGGTAAGAGAGGAAGTCATTTTTTTCCTGCTTCCTAGATCACTAGTTTCTAGAGTTTTGATGAATTAAGGACAAGTTGTCCCAGGACAATGCCGAAGTCCTTTCCTGCTGCGGAGTCTCAAGCTGTGAGTTTCACCTGGAATTCTTCCCTCACTCCCCACCTGACTGGCTCTCAGTGTCCTAACCTGAATTTCCTTTCTTCAAAGATTTCTTTCTAGTCCCTACTCTGGTTTCTCACTTGGACCTTTTTTCCATTCAGGTTTTTACTCCCTTACATAATGGCATGATGTTATGTGTGTGTGGCTGTTGTTTTTCTGCCGGTAGACTTTACGTTTCTAAAATGCAGTGGCTCACAAATCAATATTTATTAAATAAACAAATAGATTAGTGAACCTAGCCATTTGGCAAGTTATGCATCCTCCTATTTCTTAAATTATATGTGTGTGTGTGTGTGTGTGTGTGTGTGTGTGTAGATAGGGTCTCCCTGTAGTCCCCCAGCTGATCTACAGCTCACTTTGTAGACCAGGGTGGCCTAGATCTCACAGAGATCCTCTGCCTCTGCCTCCTGAGTGCTGGAAATTAAGGCGTGCATCACCACACCCAGCTCTATCCTCCTATTTTGAGATCACTGTCTCGATGAGAGCTCCTTTAGGAAGGAGAGTTTCAAATAAGTTATTATGTGGCCCAAGGATTAGAAGTCGTGTTTGTTGATCACACTCATGTTTTCAATCCAGGCATAAATTTGTTAAAAGCGTGACCAAAAAGTGACTAATCATAAGGAAGACAGCTTAATTTAGTTTTGCTTATTATGGAAATTTAGATTCAAACCAACAGATTTTGATGTAGCTTTGCTTATGAGAGCTGATGAGTTCCCTAGGAATGTTCAGGTGGTCTGGAAAGCAAACAAGCTCATGTTTACCTTCAGAGTCCTACAGCTGGGGTGCTAAGTGATGGGATTAAAATCATACAGGCCCTCAAACGCTAAACATTATATGGATTGCAGAAAAACAAATTTCACAGCCGTGAGACAGGAAAATGTGACTCAAAGAAGCAGTGCCTTTCCCTCTGACTTGTAGCTCTTAGTCATCTGATCCTATTGCTCACAGATGGCCGTTAAAAGAACTTCAGAAACGTGGCCACATGAACTCGGTGAATTTAGCTGCATCTTCATAAGACCACTGTGACAAAGTTGCAGTTAGGCACATGTCTATTAGATGAACTTAGATGAACAGGCTGGTTGCAAATGGACAAAAAGTAAAAGAAATCCTGAAAGTTTACAGCCAACCTTAGAACTGATTTCTGAATTCACCCTGGAATGCCATCAGCCAGTTTAGAGACAAGGATAATAAAGGGAAGACGGCAAAGTACTGAACCCAGATTGGAGGAGGGAATGAAATTCAGGTCTCCATCACCTTCAGGACCAAATGTTTACTTATGAAGCATATGGGTTCAGCAGGTGCCTGTAGGCTCAGTGTTTCAAAGGTGATTTAATTTATGTTAAGAGCAAGGATGCTCATTTTTGGTACAGTTTAGAAAGACAGTAATCAAAGACTTGTTGACGAGAAATCTTCTCTTTTTGTGAGCTTTATTTATAGGGGTCTAACATATATAGTTTGAGCAACTAGAATCATAAGGCTTTAGCAATGAAAGTGACTTAGAGATCATCCACTTCTACCTTTTGACTGTTATAGACACAGAAACCGCTGTCCAGGGAGTAAATGACTTTTCTAAAGCTCAAGGTAATGCTAAAGCTACATGTCCAATAGTGGACAGGAATTCAGATTTACTCTGAGGTTCAGTTTACCCATCTGCTCTGAGGAGGGACTGGGCATCAATAAAGTGCTATTTAGTGACAGGGTATCTGTGCTCTGGGGGGCAGTGAAGAATTTAGAGCCCCCTGCCTGGTTATGGATCCCCTGAAGCTTCCTGTGACCATTGGCACTTCCGGAATTCCGCAGCACTGTTAGGAGAAAAGTCAATGCAGGCTATCAGCTCCATTCCCAATGTGCCCGAGCCACCTTTGAGGAAGGAAAAGGAGGTGGGGATGGCATTTTGGCGTGCCAATCAGCAGACTGTTCTCTTAGGGGGCGGAAGAGACAACACAGGCAAAGAAAAGGGAAGAATCCCACAGCTGGATTTTATAAGTGATAGGAGACCTTGCTCTGTGTACAAAGTAGGTCTCAGGCAATTGCTACAGGAGAGTCCAAGAAAGTATTAGTTTTTAATAGGAATTTGAGTCATAAATATCAAATCCCAATAAAATGGCTAAGACTCCTCTTCCCCACATACTAGCGAGGAACTAGTGAAATAGTAATTACCCTACTGTAGTGCTTTCTGTTCTCAAATGTTTTATTGTTCTGTCTTATCATGATGACATTTGTTTTTCATTAACATTTTATGAGAGTCTAACCCCGTCTAAACTCAATTCTGGCTGTATATTAGCAGCACCTAGGAACTACAAAAGAAGACTCCATGGACTGGGTACTTTCATAAACCCATTAAACCTGATTTTCTAAGTCTTTTTCTAGGTCTGTTTTAAAACGTTCTCAGAGCACAGATTCAGCCTGTATGGAAGCCATACCCTCTCATGAGTTTATATTACAATGGGGTTTATACAAGCCGCAAGTCCTGTGAATATGCAGTGTGTGGGAGGGAGTGGAGGGCAGGCTCGCCCTAAAAACAATGCTGCACGCTGACCTTTTGGCACACACAATGCATGCATTTTTCAGTGTTCTACTCTCAGATGTTTACTTGTGTTCTCCACTGCAGATTAAAGCAAAGCCACCTCATTCCTTGCCCCCGAAAAAACCAGGTATCCTGGTGGGACAGAGGAAGGTGTGCTTATATATGTTTAGGCTGTGTGTGTCATACACACACAAATTTGCAATTGTAAATGGAGATCGAAGGATTTGAGAAGTTGTACCGTCAAGAAAGGGCATGAACGCACAACTATTACTAAGCAACCTACTGTGACCCATTCCTGGGATTTAATCATTCTTCCTCCTTGGAAGCATTTTCCCCATATAACAGCACTGTTTTTTATTTTATTTTATTTTTTAAAGCTAACCATACTACCATTCGCCCTTAGTTCTTTTTGGTGGCTGTGTCTGAGAAATGTTTCTCTTGTAAATTTCCTGACAGCCTGGCAATAAGCAAAAGACAGTTGTCATTCCCTGGTCTCTTCCAAAAAATCATTTAGATCAAGTAGACTCCCCGTGTCTGGAGATTTCTCTTTGTCTCCTGCTTTTTGTTCTTCTTTAGGGTTTCTCTAGAATCTCTTCTCTTTTTTAAGATCAAAACAGGAGCCCATTCCCAAGCGGTCTGAGCAGAAGGATTTAGTAAGGTAGAGAATCTTGATGGTGACATGCCTTCTGAGATAGCTCATCATGCTTCCTTTAAAACAGCATTAGATTCTGGAGATGTTTAATGTCCCGGAACACCTCACAGTCAAGGTGTTCAAGGAATATGGTGTGTAGATCCAGTAAGGATATGTTTACACTAGCAAGTCTCAAACTTGAGGTCCTGGTCCTGGGAACTGTAGAACCACCATGAAGGGTTTCTAGACTACTCTGCTCATCAGGCATCTTGGCTTTCCATATCACAGGTTTCTTCTTCTTATTTTCTTTTTTAAAAAATATTTTATTATTTTTATTTTATGTGTATGAGTTCATTGCCTGCATATATGTAAGTGTACCCTGTGGTGCAGTGCTCATGGAGGTTAGAAGAGGGTTTTGGATCCCCAGAACTGGAGTTATAGATGGTTGTTAGGCACTGTGTTGGTGCTGGGAACAGAACCCGGGTCCTCTGTAAGAGCAGTCAGTGCTCTAAACTACTGAATCATCTCTCCAGCCCCCCTTCTCATTATTTCCAATGTTTATCTATTAGTTTCTCAGCATCTGTATATTTTATTTTTAGTCCTTTGCTGCTATCATGCTTTGTATTGATCATTATCTTATTTTTATGGGCGACCCGTAATTGTAGAGAGTGTTTGACAAAATATTAAATGTGTTAGGACTGTGGTCCTTGACTGCATGTTAGATACCAAGTCGCACACCTAGAATTCTCATCGCCTATATCACTGCTTCTTGATGGCACTTGTTAGTCTTACGTATTTTTATCTCAGTATGACCCTGATATTTTGTTCTTATTTATTATCAAAAACCCTCTTTGAGATCAATTTGATGACTCTTTCTTTCATCCATATTATAGTAAATCGTCTATCACAGGAAACAAGCAAGATATGTATTGGAGAAAAGACAACTTCCATTGCACTTGGCACAGACATCAGTAATGAAATGAATAGCATCTGACCCTGAGAGTTTAATGTCTTTTCCTTTTTCCTTACTTTTTCTCTGAGAAGAGATCTGTGATCTAGACGAAATCAACTCAGAGGTAAAAGCAAACGCCTCTACTGTTGGAACAGTGGATGAATAGTTGGGTCCTCCAAGCAAACAAAATCTCCACCTCTGGATACTTATCATCTCAAAGTGGTGAAGCAGAAGTGAAGGAGGGAAGCCAAGCAGCAGCCAGTGGCATCCTGGGAATGCCAGATTAGTCTTAATCTGCAGAGCCCAGGAGGCCAGGAGGCTGGCACTAGAAGGCCAAAGAAGATGAATTGTATCTGTGCTCACCCAAAAGTGGAATTTTAAAAGAAAGTCTTAGTAAGATTTTAAAAACCCTATTTAAAAATACATATACAAGCATTTTTAATGTATACACATATACATGTCTAACATATACATACAAAATATAGAACACATTTCCTTATCTTGATAAACTGAATTGTTTGGGCATTTTTATTAATGTTTTGGATTTTGTTTTCTTATATGGTTTTAAAATATAGTCAAATTTAGAGGAAGAGGGCAAAGGAAGCCAGTTGGTAAAGCAATCCAACTGCGTTTGTCATTCACAGAAGACTAAATCAATTAAGGAAGTTCAGAGTATCCATTGGTTCAGCCTCTTTTTTGTTTGTTTGTTTTGCTTTTTTAGAAAGAGTCTTACTGTACAACCCTGGCTGCCTGAAACTCACTATGTAGATCAGGTTGGCCTTAAATTTACAGAGATCCACCTGCCTCTGCCTCCCCAGTGCTGGGATTAAAGGTATGAATCACCATGCCTGGTTTCAGCCTCTATTTTCTGATGACTGACTCAGTGCTAGGCTCTGGGCAGCAACAGAAGCGAGGATCATTGTCTTGTTCTGAAGGACTCAGGCATAAAATGGGGCAAAAAAAGGTGTGAAGCGAGTAGACTGCTCTCCTCTTCTTAGTGAACAGTGAAAGTGCCTGGAAAGCTTTGAAAAATGTTACAACAATGATAAAATAACACTGAGCTGGAGCACAGAAGATTCTTCTGGGCCTAACAAGACACAATGCTGAAGGCTAGGCTGGAGGGTGACTGACATTCTATTAAGTAGGTCCTGGTGTGCTGAGGCTCCTCGTGGTCTCCACGCCTGGTGGAGAGTAGCTTTTCTGACACATAGCTTAAACAGTCATACTTCTAGGGAGTAAGTTTTATGAGAATAAATCAGTCTCAGCCCCTTTTAGCTGCAGAAATAGAGAGACTTATCCAAAATCATTTCATGGATTGACTGTATCTGTTTTAGATGATGCCTTGTCTTGGGAACAGAAGACAAGAAAGAAGATTCTGTTGAGTTAACCAAAATAGTGATGAAATCTGACAAATGCATTCCCCTCCCTTGCCTACTTCCAGCCATGTATCACCGCTAATAATATAGAGACAGCAAACAGGTACATTTAGTTGTTCTAAGAGATTAATAGTACCTTGTAAAATGCACTGGTTCAGTCTGGCTTTGTTTCTGGCGTTTGTTTTTGAGAACAAATATGTAATGCCTGGGGAGGAAGTCTCAGAGAAACTTGCTGCAGAACTCAATAGACCTTTCTCCCACCAGCATCGAACTGAGGTTATTCTCAATAGCTTCCTGTTTGTGCAATGTATGGCTTGGTGGCACGTATGTCTATAGAGACTGAACAGGCAAACTTAGAACCTTCAGAAAATTTGTCTTGTGCCTGTTAGGACCTGCTTCTCTATCCTCTCACACTTACCCCAGCCCACACATCCAGCAGGACCAGCCTCACCCTAAGTGCTCTCACCCACCTGGGTGACCAGGGGCACTTAAACAACTCACCAGTCAACTTATCTGGTTCCGCTTCTAGTGCTGAGATTCTTTCAGACCCTGCTCCCTATCTCTAGTCTTTTGAACTTAGTGTCCTCCTCTTCCCTGGGGACCTGTGTGCCTGGGAATTTACAATGGCCTGTACAGTCATTTTTCTTCTTTCCTACCAACTTGCTAGATCCAGTTAGGTCTTAGACTTGTATGTCTGTTATTCCCAACACAGACCATGTCAAAAATCCCTGTGTGGCCAATGTGAGGATGCCATCAGTTCTTGGTGACCCCATTGTCTTCCTGTTACTGAGGAGTACGGGAGAGCAGTGGCTAAAGGCTCAGGCTTTCAAGTTACCTGGTCTGGGTGCAAACTCTCCCCTCCTACTTTCTACTTTAGAAATTCTGAGCAGCCTGCGTTTCCTTTCTGCAAAATGAACGGAATGATGATAAAAAGAACAGCACAGCTCATGGGATCATTGGAGGGGTAAATGCAAGAATGGTGCTGCTGAGCCATGCTGTACGAAGTTTTGGAGGGAGCCTCCCAGTCCTGTCTCCTTTCCACCTGCATACTTAACACCAGGACAGTTAAACTAGGCCTGGGAAGAGCGTGCTCCACCCTGTCGCTCCATGGCCCTAAAGCTCCTTTGTGGGTCATGGAATCCTACAAAGGAACAAATACTTTGGTTGGGCAAAAAAGGCCCTCCTGAGCTGGATTCTGTTTCTCCATCCAGCTCTGGCTACACTGACCTGCTGCTGGTGCCAGACGCTCTTACTCCCATGACTGCCCTGGGGGGGCTTCTCTCTGTGTGAGCATGCACTTGACTTTGGAGACTGCTGAGAGCTCTCTGCTTTGAGCCTGGTTGTGGCCTGTTTTTTAGTTATATGATCTTACTCCGAAGTATTTATATGCATGCTCCTCCATTACATTCTAGACTCCTTGGAGACATATGATTTGGTTAGTCAGTTAATGCCTGGGCCTGGCTGAGCATTCATACATGGCAGCACTGTGGAAGAAGTGGATGTGGGGGATCCAGGAGCAGGTGTGTGCAAAGCCCAATCCAGTCCAGATTAGCTGGCCAGCTGAGGAGAAGGGCTTCTGTGGGGTGGTCCTCATTTTTATTTGTTTTCTTTCAATCTACTTTTTCATCATTTGGGTTCAGTATCTTTCATTATTAATTGTCAAAGAGAAAATTAAATTGTGTTTGATAGCTGCAACATATATGACCCAGTATAATCTCTAGACATGATCATCTAGCCCTGAATCTGTCAGTGTCTATCTGTATTATAATGTCTGGGCTTATGAAAGGTTCACTTTTAAATGACTATGAGAGAGAATATTTCATATTCTTACTATATATTCACCATTCAAGCATATTTAGGTCTCCTCAAAATTAAAATTGTCTGGCTTTTCATTACCAAAGCAGATAACAATGGTTAAGGGTAACCTTGGTTAGATCTTTAAGGATATGTACTTCCCCTTTCATGAAGTAATGACCAACAAGAGACATCTTCTTAAGGTTCAATAAAGAAAACAAGGTGTGTTTTATATCTGAACCATCAACACAGTTCCTGTGAGAGGCAGGAAACATGTATTCTGCACAGGTGTAAATCTGTTCTACTAAGTCCCTTGGTAGTTGCTGAGTACATGGATCACGCAGATTTCCTTTAAGACAAAATTAAAAACATTTCCCCTCCCTAAACAATGGGTCATGTAACAGCATGCTGCTTTATGTTTCCTGGACTGACTGAAAAATAGTTAAAACTTTAAAAAACATTTTAATCTTTGGTTGAGTCACTGACAAAATATGTGATGGAAGATGTCAGTCTTATTAACCCTGTGATTCATGGAAGGAATCTGAGAGGGAAGCCCAGAGAAGAGTGAGTTGAGGAGCTGTTCTTGCACGTGTCAGTGCAGCTTAGTGGCTCGGAAGAAGGCCAGGAGCAGAGTGACAGAAAGGGGAAGCGGGAGCAGGATACACTTGGAACATGGAAATGTTGCATCATCTTTTAGAAAGGGGAGAAAAGATTTCTAGTGTATTCCAGGCAAAGGTCATTGCCAATCCATTTCTGATCATATTCTTTTTCTTCCAAGTTAAGGCACTTCTGGGTATGAAATGGGGACATGACTAATAGTTGCTCAGGGTTAAAAAAAAAGAAAAAGGTTGCTCAAGGCTGACAAGTATTGTCTGGTATGGAGTAACCCGGAACATATGGTTGCTGGACTCGTAGGTTTCCTTGAGACTCTGAGATTGCAGTTGGCTCTAGATCCAAATGATCTAGATCCATCAAGTGATGGAAAACCATTGAGAAACATTGATTTAGGAGCATTCCATGTTATTTTCAAAACTCTCTAGCAGTGTTTAAAATGACCAGACCTTCACATAACGTCCTGTCAAGGAATATGTCAAGAACTAACTGCCACATGACTCATTTGTTCTCTCAGGATGTGATCTTTAAGCCAACCTTGGGGATAACCATTTCTAAACCCAACTTCACAGTGAAGTCATATTTTGAGAATGTGAAGATCTAAAAAATGTAGATACTCAGACCTGACTTTTAAATATTCTGATTTAGTAGAAATGGCCCAGGCATCTGATTTTCAATAATTCCTTTGACGACTCTTATGCTTAGCCAAGTTTGTACAACCTCTTGGGTTTGCAAAGAAGCTATGGGGCTTTTTATATCCTCAAAAAGTTTTCGGATTTCAAATTTTCAATAGGAAAAATTGAAGTTGAAAGCCAATATGGAAAGAGGGACTACTCAAGATGACCTGAAATATTTTCTGTAATTTAAGCACAGTTTTACAGAACTAAAATAAGAGAAAATTGTTTAAAAGCATCATCTTGGCACAGCAGTCTTTCCATTGTATCAGGACATCTCTGAGTACCTGTATGATAGAAAACTTTCTAGGGAAAGAGAGCTTTTTTATCTTTTATTTTTTAGTCCATTCTTTTCAAAGAAGTATAATATGCAAAAAACATTTCTCTAGAATCATGGAAGCTATATACGTACATATACACATATCATCCTATATGTTACATATTTATTATGCATATGATAAAAGGTCTCCAGAGCAGATGAAAGAAAGAGCGTATACATCATAGTCTAAATCATCTTTATACTAAAGCCTCGATACTCCTTGCTTACTGTAAACACAGCCAAGAGGATCACAGAAGAATCCAGAGCCCCACAGGTCAGTGCACACAGTTCTTCCCCATCAGCAACCAGCTTTCTCTAGGCATTTCATCACAGACAGCCGATATTTCAGAGTAGGGAAAAGTAGGAAGCAATATGAAAGAGCCTGCTCTTGTATATGCCCGGGTGGGCAGGATGCACAGGGAGGTGGCTTTTGAAATTTCTGGACTTCTAGATTGTAGCAGTGGTTCTATTCCCTATAGCAGTGGTTCATAACTTGGCCCTTTAAAAATGTATTACACTTCTGTTAATGGATAGAATATCCCACATCATGAACCTTTCATAATTCAAAGTTATATGACATACTCTGTCTTAATTTTTCTTCTTTTTGAGACAGGGTATCCCTGCAGCCCCAGCTGGCCCCAAACTCGCTACAAAAGCCAAACTGGCCTCAATCTCACAGAGATTCACCTGCTTCTGCCTCGAAGTGCTGAGATTAAAGGTATGTGCCAGCACTCCTGGAAAATTTATAAGTAATACACAGTTTATTTAGTTAAGATCAAAGATGAGCAAGCTCCTCACTTTAAAAAAAAAAACATGGTGAAGAGATAGAGATAAGGAAAAAGTCAATTTTTAAAAAAGCATTTAAGATTGCCTGAACTTAAAGTCATTTCAAATGCTTAAGGATGAATAATGTCCTCCATTTTAGTATCTTTCTTTTTTTGCTCAGTAATGTATAAAAAATTTCAATCAAGAATGACCACAATGCTGTTTTACAAACTGGGTATTCTGAATTCCATGCATAGTTTCAGATGTGGCAGCGTATGAACCACTACTTGTAGAGCATCCTAAACCAACAAGTAAAACTGATGCCAGTTCCAACAAAGAGATGTCACCATGATGCTGAATGCTTTGTGACAATATGATCTTTTAAATGTCTTGCTTTGATTTTATATATACATATATATACACATATATATTAAAAGAACATAATTTTCTAAGTGATGCTTATCTGATATTAATCACAAATTTTTCTAGACTACTTTCTCACTTAAAGGAATAGAGCAGCTACATTGGCCTTGGTCTGATAAGCATGCACATGCCTTGCTCCATGGTTAAGATTGTGTTTGTATCTACTTGAGAATTATTAGATTGAAGTTTTAGAGAGAAAGTTACAAACACTTATTTTTACTTTTGAATAAAGACCTCCTCCCAGATGTTCTGATTTGTCTCAGTGCGAATCTCAGAATCACTAATTTCTTTCCCGTGACAATGATCCATAAAGAATCATATAATTTTGTCCATTCTTTCTCAACGATACATTTCAAAATATCTGTTTTGAGCACTATTTGAAATTGTGGATAACATTTTGGACTTCATTATTCTTTACTTTTTATTAGTGTCAAAAAAGAGGAACCGGAGGCTAGCCTGCTAACCATTATATTCCCTAAAATGGTGTTATTTTGTGCTTATATGATTCTGTCCTCAGTATGTACCGTCTTTTTCACTTCATATATGGACCATAAAGCAAATATAGATGCTCCACAAATTACTCTGGTATTTTGCATCCTGACAAGTCCATCAAAAGATGAAATATCTCAGGTTGTACATGCATTTAATGGATCTGATCTACTGAATACCATAACGTAGCCACACCATACACTATGGTACTGTTGGCTGGTTCCTCTCATGACTGTGTGCTCAACTGGGAGCTCCGACTTGCTGCCACTATCCAGTATCACAAGAGAACACTGTACTACATATTGCTAGACTGGGAAAAGGTCAAGATTCAAATTTTTGAAGTACAATTTCTACTGAATTTTTATTTTTCTTGTAGTATTATATAGTTGAATAATTATGTTGAACCATTATGACCTGTGGACCACTTAACTCGGCACACCCAGCCTGGCTACATCTCACACCTGTACCTTGACCTGAGTCTTCTCTAAACATCCAGTGTCTCTTACCAAAGCCATGCTTGAACTCTTTCAGTCTGCCACTGCTGACTTGGGAGCATACAAATTGCTCCTGAGTGTGGAACTCAGGACTCTGTTTTTTGGCCAAATCAGTTCTTTCATTCTCTCACCTACCTCTTTGCCACGTGAACCTACAACTTCCAATTAAGTGAGCTAATAAAACTTGCATGTGTGAGACAGCCATCTCCATTCCTTGCTTATTTAGATGATCTTCCTGTCCTTCTCACATGCCATCTGTCCTCCACCACCCAACTAAGATGGCATGCTGTTCATGATCTCCATTAAAGTATCTTCAGTGCATCTTCCTTTATGTACCCATTGATCTGTACACAGTAGGGTCTTCCTGATAGTTAACATCAATACGAGTTAGTATTTTAAGGCATGTTAATTATACAATATTCAATACTACTTATATCGCTGTTTTAGTACATATTTTTCATCTATTTTCTATGTGACAGTTTGAAGACTGACAATGGAGACCTCATAAAACTGCATGCTAGTGAAAAAGAAAGTGAAGACACAAAACCACACATTGGGGAAAATAAAATGGGTTAATAAAACTTAATAAATCTAGGTGCATGTTTCCTAGCAGTCCAGGTGAAACCAGAGGACTCGTATTTGTCAGTAACTTATCATAGTGGTTGTATGTTTAAGATTTAAAAAAAAAATCTGTGCATATCTTGTCTCACTAACAGTTATTTCTGTACCTGCTAGATTTATGAGTTAAGTAGCAAGCATCCAGTCTAGCATATCATAACAATAATTGAGGCTCCCTCAAACCACGTGTGTCAAGTTGATAACTAAAGCTATCTAGCACAATTGGTAGCTAATAAGATGACAGAATCAAAAACTTTAAAGCATTTTATTTACCTTCAAAACTCAAATAAGGTGTCAGCATGCACAAGACCCATGCAAACTCAAGAAGACAAAACTCCCAGTATAGAACTGGGGAGATGGACAGCAGACCCCAATCTTAGCTAAAGGAACATTGGCAGGTGATTACTGCTGGGTGCGGAAGAGCTGATTTTCTTAAATCAAGAGTCTCTAGATAGACTAACTAGACATCAGGAGATGAACTTGCACTTAGGAATGTCTGGGAATACTAACTCGACACAATTGGCCTTAACACAAATAACAGAACGCATGAATTCCAGTGGGGGGGACTATGACAAGGTGCCAGTGGGGAAGGAGGTATAAAGATGATTAAGAATGATTGAGGTATTCTGCATGAAATACACAAAAATCCAATAAAAATTTACAAATAGTTAATGTAGGCTGCATGAAATATGGTATTGAGGCATCTTAGTTTGGATGTGTATTACTATTTTTTACATTGAAATGGCATTAGTTTTCAAAAAAACCTCAAATACACATGTAATAAGTATACGAATAAAAATGTGAACATAGGAAAACCTAGAACTATCAGGGAGAAAATGCAGTGTATAACCACTTACAGAAAATTTAGGAAGATAGTCATAATCGATATCTTGAAATGGAGGATGACAAACTTCTATACTACGGGCATTCAAGTTCACCTTTAATTTGAGGTCCTTACCACGAGCAAGTACATGGTCATGACCCACTGTCATGAATGGAAGTGTAGAGCACGCATGGCTTCTGAGGCTTTTCCCTCCCTCCACAGCTGTTTTATGAGACCGACAAAATATGGACAGACATCCTCACACTTTATGCTTGAGTCTCATTTCTTCTCCATGTAGAGGGTTTGTTTGCTATCTTTGTTTTCACCTTGATATGGAGGTGCACGGAGCAGGGGACACTCTAGGCAGACATTATTCAGCAGAGATTTCTTGGGATGGGAATCTTGGATAGCTGTGCTATCTGTACCGAGCATATGAAATAGGGAGCATGTTACTGAGGAACTAAATTTCACTCAGTACTAATTGCAAACGTTATATTGGAATACCTGCAATTGATAACAGCTTTCACAAGGCTGCTGGCCTCTACCACAGTCCTTTCTTTACTTGTTTGTAATCTTTGATGTCTGAGACTGTTGATACTGTTTATTAAGTGGCATTATAAGCTACCATGTACTCACAGTAAGACTTTTGGGGGCGTCTTTATTTAAGAAATGTATGTGGTCAAAAGTAAAATTTATAGGCCATCCTGAATTACATAGCAAGACCTTGTTTCAAAAATCAAAAACCAAACCACCCTCCAATCCAGTCCCCCTCCTCAAATAAAACCCCCAACCACAACAGTTCCCCCCCATCAAAAAAGAAAACAAAACAAAAAATGAGATATCCTTATAAAAGGTAGGTAGGAGGCTAGCACTGTGGAGGAAGACCATGGCTTGTAGCCTCTCTCTGCAAGGCATTCTCTAGTGCTCCTAGGTGGATTGTTCTTGTCTATCTGACTCTGCTTTGCTCTTAGTTCTGTGAGCAAGTAAGGGGATGTGGGTTCTGTAGGCCAGCAGAGGCTTGCTGTAGTTCTCTCTCTTAATTTTTTTAATTTGAGGATTCCCTCACTTGCTCTTTGAAATGCTGTTTTGTAAACTGCTACTTCCTCCAAGTCTCTTATGCTCTTTTTCCATCTGTGTTGAAGTCTCTTTTCCCAGTGGGGCCTTTCTTTCTCCACTTAGTCATGCTATGTGTGGAGACCCACATCCACCCGGCTGGCCTTTCTGACTCATCCCGGGAGGGTAGTTTGCTCCAGGGAATCCCGCTCCCAGCACAGTGCAACATTAGGGAGGACCCAGCGGAGGGAGGGGAATCTGAAGTCTGCTTTTTCCTGTCAGTCCTCCTTCATGTCCAAAGCAGCCCAAGGAAGGGGGAGAGCAAAAGTGCCCATTCCCCCTTTAAGGTAATGTTTCTAATAAACCCTAGCTTCCAGTTTATATGGTACTTTTGTTGCTCCTGCTGCTTTTATGTATTCCATAACCCAGCTAGGAGAAAAACCCAGGAATGCGCTAATTTTCCTTTTCCCTGCACTAGAAGCCAAGTGAGTCAATTGTGACAGCTATGCTTTCCCTCCAGTGGCAGATGAAACAGCTCCCCTTCTGAAATATATTATTCATAAAGGTGAGCTCTGCACTGGGGGCCCTCCCATCCACAGGTAGGAGGCAGTGGGGGAAGCTGCTTGTCCTCGCCATTGGCTCAGAGGCTGTGAGGACTGCATCTTTCCACTGGAACCCTGGAGGCCAGGATTTTCTTTGGCCCTCCTGGCCACTCAAGGAAAGCTCTCTGCCAAGGACAGCTCAGGCCCATGATTTCTCAACCCACTTGGGTTCAGACAATAAATTCCTCCAACTACATTTGCTGAAAGGGTCAAAGTTGAATAACAGAATAATGGAAAACGGACCAGTGTGTCAGCTCTACATTTGGTCAACAATCCAGGAAAGTAATGCATTTTTTAATCCCACCAAGACCATCCTGAAAAGTGTAAAAAGGAACTCCAACCTGAATATTCTATTAGCCCAGGGCAGACTGACCTAGGTTGTCACTGCAGATGCAACTTTCCATATCTAATTAAAAGGATCCAGAAGTCAGGAGACACATATTATTTTCAGTTTGGAAAACTGGCTTAGTTATACGAATGTGCTATGTTTTCAAAGTTAAAATATCTTTCGTATAATGTAATATGTATATATAATTTGTACTTAATATATCCACAAATATTGTTATTAGTTCTACTCGTTTCCCTATTTAATTATTTTTAAGAGAGTCACTTTATATTATTTTAGCTGGGGGAATATGCCTACACCGTATTCTGACTTTCACCCATGGTACAGTCTTAATTGTTTTACCGCCTTAATTCTATGTGCAAAGAGACCTGTTGCTGGAGTTTTAACCTGGGAAAGGGCCACCATCATCTCTCCACCCAAGGAATGTAGGTGGCCCGCCCGCGGCTGAAGTCAGGAGGTTCCTTTGCTTGAGGAAAGTGTAACTATATGAACTCCTAAAACACGTTAGCTAAATTCCTGCAGAGAAAACCAGCGGGAGCAGGCAGGGAGCTGCGACATTTCTGACAACGCAGCGGCTCCCCAGACATCAAGCCCAGGAAACACTGGGAGCATGGTAAAGCTATGCAAGGATGCACAATTGCTTGCGGGAGATGGGCTGTGGCGCCCACACAGCACCCCCATGGGTCGTCGGTCTGCGACCGCCACCAGAACTTACCTTGACCACGTCGTCGTTGAGATGCTTGGGGTCGCGGTTGACCAGGTCGATCTCCTTGGTGTGTGCGTCGTACACTTGCTTCTCGTTCATCTCGTCTGCCATGGCCTTGTTGTTGGGTTTGTAGATGTTGCCCTGTTCCCGAATGGGAACAGTGTAGAGATGTCCCTGTGAAGGGCAGTCGGCCAAGGAAGGGGAGGGCGGCAACGGCGGTGGGAAGAAAAGTTCAGAAAGAAAAACAGGCGTCAGAAGTCAGCCTGGCGGCGCGGGGAACCCCGAGCTCCAAGTCCAGCTAGCTTCAGCAGCGAGGCTTTGCGCACAGAAAACTCCTGAGCGCCTCAAGCTTTTTAAGAGGACCGAGGGGAGGACACCACACCCCTCGGTACCAGGCAGGGAGCGCCTGCCTCCCGCGCCTGCCGCCAGGGGTCAGGCCTAGCCCCACCGCGCGCCGCCGGGCCCCATATCCCTGCCCCGGTCCCCAGGGGACCGCGATCAGCCTTTCTGGGAACTCTGGTCCCCACAGCCTCACCTGCTCCACGGTCCCACCCTGGCCTTATTAACTCCGTCCCGCGATCCCTCCTGGCGTTATTCTTAAGATCCAACTGGATCATCCTGACAGACGCAGCGCCCCAGTCATCGCTGCTCCTTGGTGCGTTCTCCTCGCACCTGCCGCGCCCCCCACCCTTCCTCTACCGGCTCTTGTCACTCCAAGACTTCCCCTATGGCACACAGTCCCGCATGCTTCCATCTCTGAACAGAGCTAAGTGCCAGATCCCCTAAATACCCCTCCTAGGACTTCTCACCTGCCGGGTTCCAGGCGACCCAAATTTACTGAGGTTACTTTTAGGCTGTGGCTCGAGGCTGAATGGGAGTCCCGTTTGAGAACCCAGGTCTCCACACTCAGTGAGAGAGCGGGGAGGGCGTTACCAGTAGCGGAGGTAACTGGTAGGAAGGGGAACCCCCACCTCGGGACACCCCTGTCCTCTGCCCAGAGGCAGAAAGAATTCTTGAAGTGCTCAGAAAAGTTTGCAAAATGTAAACACAAGCGCGCCACTTCCCAGACCGGCCACTTCAGGCGCCTGGTGGGGACTGTCCTCAGGACTGCGGGCAAATGACCCCCCACCCAGAGCTCCAGCTCCCCGCCTCCTAGTAGGCAGGGACTGGACCACAGAGGTCCTTGACCAGTGAGCACCCTGGACCCATCTGGAAAACGCGTCTTTGGCGGGGCAGACCACCAGGCAGAACCCAGGTCGCCGTTTTCTCTTGGGCTAAATTGGTCCCCTCTTCAAAAGGGAGAATTTAAGACATTCCTGGCTTCTCTTCACCTCCCCTCCCTGGCCCATTCCTTGGCTGTGCCAGAGCGAGGGCAGTGCCGCGAAGTAGAGAGAGGGCTGGGACACCGAAAGCAGCCTGAGCATTTCGAGTGGGAGATAGCAAGAAGCAGGCATTCCCCAGCGGCACGTCGCACCCCAGCCTACCTCGGAGTCTACGTATTTGCCCCCAGACATGCTGGCGCGTGGCTGGATGCAGGCTCTGAGGAGGTTTCCCTGGGTAGTGATTTAAGAGAACTGAGGAAGGAAGATCTTGTATTGTATAGGGGGAAAAGGCGCTGGCGGGGGGCGGGAGCTGGGAGGGAGCCTCCTGGAGAACCGCCAGGAGTTTGTTCTGCTCGCAGTTGGCTGGGACGTGCGCAGCGTCGGGTCTAGGCACATCCCCAAGGTTCTGGCAGCAGAGGGCGGGGAGCGCCCGCGGGAAGCAGAGAGTCAGAGAGAGCGAGAGAGGGCGTTCAGCAGCCTGGGCTGTTTGGGCAGATATTTTAGACCCGGGGCAACATTTTCCCAGCTATAAACCAAGGGAGAGGCGTCCCAGGGAGAGCGAATGTTTTCCCAGTGCATCATCTCAGCAGGGGTGGAGGGAGCCCAGGAGCCCGCAGAGATCCCAGTATAGGCATCTGGGCGGGCAGAAAGAATTCTGCCGTGTTTTAGCGGCTTACTCACTTCACCCATGCTCCATTGCTGCCTAAGACACATGTCCCCCTGTTTCACAGAAGGGATGAAGACTGGCTGGGAAACTGACGGTGTAACTGGCCTCGCAGAAACACAGATATTCTAAAGAGACATTTCATTTCTTAATCTATCAGACTATTTAAAAAATGAACGCCAAAGAAATGGAATTTCCCTAGGAATCTCATATTGGGAAGAGTAAAAGATGCCAGCCAGAGAGGGAACTTGTCTTCCAGAGATTCTACAGGGTTCCCACAACCTGTCAGGCCACCTTACAGGATGAGGCTAGAGCACAAACAATGATGGGTCAGTGCTGGGAGGGACCACACACTGGCCTAGACTGATGATGCCTGCATATCCCTGGCTCAACCTCAGTCTCACTTCAGGACCTGGAAGATAGATTTGGGGGTTCAATGGACCTCTTTGTCTTAGTGTGGGCACATTGAATACATTTTCTTTTTCTGCTTTCCTCTATTAACTTGCCTCTTTTAACTGGCTTACTGAGGCTGGGTGGTGGAACTTGGCTTGGGGCAAAGGCTGTGTCCCCCAACTTCGATAACAAAATGGTGACTATGTGTGGACAAAAGACATATTTTTTTTGAGTGTCTGTCACTTGAAGTGAGCTGTTCCAGATGGAGAGGAGAGATGGATGGTTCCAGCAGCTGCAAGAGTCATTTTACTCCAGGGACATTCTCCTATATTTCCACTTCTGCCAGCATCACCTGCATTTTACCTCTACTTAGTGAAGCACAGAAATGAGTTGGACTTTTTTTGGATTCTGGAGAGAATCTGCTCTTGGTAAGTCTGTGTCCAGTTGATGTACCCCAGGCTTGGCCTGGCTTTTCGGTTTGCCTTTAGATTCTTTTGAACTGTTTGGGGTTCTTTTCGAGCATTTGAGGTGGCTGCCATTTGGTGACTGACTTGTCTTTCAGGCTTATTCTGTTGGGTTTCTGTTGCTAAACAGAGAAACACTGAGACCTAGGAGGTGGGAGGAGAAAGAGCTCTGGAAGGTATTAGCAACCTGACCATAACTCAGAGTCAAGAAAGCAGACATAGGAAGCCACTGCTCTGCTGTTCCTGCAGTTGGAGGCTTCTGGTAGACAAGGTTAGGCTCCTTTGTCTTGGGTTTGCTTTGTTCCCTGCTGAGACCTGTGTTGTAGAAGGCCCATCCTTCTCATAGAAGGTCTGTCAGCTGTAGAAGAACACATGGCTTTGTTTTTTTTTCAGGTTATGAGGTCTGACTTTCTAGAGTGACCATGTCTTAAGGGACAGACCCATAATCTAACAATAATGATGTTGGTAGGACAGACCTTGTCAATTTGGAAGCTCTTTGGGGCAGACTTGGAGTTCTGTTTGGGGCTTCTACCATTTGACAGGAAAGGTTTGGTACTCTATTGGACCACTGGATTCTGTTGAACCGTTTGAAATAGAGACAAGGTATAGAGGCGATCTCTGTTGTGAGCTCTGAAACCATGAAAACATCAAGTCTTTCTTCCCTTGGTACCACCTAGGGAGAATTGCAGCAGACTAGTATTTTATGATCTTTGCATAATTTCTAAGACTTTAATAAGACAAAAACCAATGCCTCTGGAGCTCTTGAATAGAAAACTCTGATCACTTCACTTTTGCATTTCTTTTAACTCATGGCTACTGGAAATCATGATTGGCATTCCTTTAAAAATGTGTTTGAGGGCTAGATGAGGTTAAGAGCACTTACTGATCTTTCAGAGAACTCTGGTTCAGTTCTCAGTAGCAAAAAGTCCCTTGGGAGAAGACTGGTCAAAATAGAATATGATTTGGTTGAAGACACAACTTTCCAGTTTTGCCAGATCACCTTATCACAGGACCATCCTTGAAGGGTGAATTCACCTTAAATCATGCTAAAGAGATGGGCAGGATGCCTAGCACATTAATAAGATGGTGAACTTTTGGTTCAGAATCACTGCCCCTTAGTGAATTCTTGTGAAGCAGGGTCACATACATTGGGTCTCCCTAAGCCTTGTCGACTTTTCTAAATTCTTCAGAAAGGAGCTTAATCGCTCCTTTCTAAGTACGCTTTACTTAATGCTTTGGGTTGCTGCAACATTCTGGGGTTCTTTACTTTTTTCTCTACAACTCCTTTCTTCCCACCATGTGGCTCCTGACCAACATGTGTCTTTTGGACCTCCATACAAGCTCAAAACCAGCATGGCTTTATGGATTTTTTCCTCCTCTCCTCCATTGTCCTCTTCAAGGTTGTTGCTGACATTTATGGCTTGCCTGTTCTGAGAATTTTTCCATAAATTCTAATAAAATTGTCCTAAAGTTTCTGTTTGAGTGCATTTTTAAATTCTTTTCTCAGTGAGACTAAGAACCTTCTGGGGAGGACCTTGTTTCCTCCCTGTATCACCAGGACCCACAAAAGGTTAACATCATCCTTAACTCCAGTTCAAGGGTTATCCAATGCCATCTTCTAGTCTCAGCCAGCATTGCATGCACATGATACACATACATGCAGGCAAGGCATTCATACACATATCATGAAAATAAAATCTTAAAAAATTACCATGTGCATAAGTAAGTGTATAGATGTGTTTAGGGTGATTTTGGATTTAAAGTCTGCTTAATGGGAGAGAACTCATGTGTGGTACTGTAAACATAGCCAAATACATATGACTGGAGAGGTCATAGATCTTAGAGAAAATTCCAAGGCTGTCATATCTCTAGACAGATGTAATTTCTTACTATGTGCTAAATATGGATCCTTATATTAACAGACATGTATACCAGTCACCACACATCAAAGAAGCTTATTTTGCAACAGATGGAGATTATAACAGAGTCCCTTAACTGGTCACACACAAAGATTAAGTGCCTGTGAAATGCCCAACACCTTGGCACATCTCCAATGGAACCTCTATACCTAAGGCTAATGAGATATAGGGAGCAAGGGGTATAGAGAATACTAGTGCATCTCTCAACTCACATCAACAAAGCTCCCTCATGCAACAGAGAGCCATGAACACAGAGGACCACAAATGGCCAAAACATAGAGAATAAGTCTGCAGACTGTGGGTCCTTGGACAGGACTTCTCTTATATTAAACTTCACCCACCCAGGGCTCAGGGATTGCTGTGGAAAAGGGAGAAGAAAAATTATAAAAGCCATGGGAGAAGACCATATGGAAATAGAGTCTTACAGCCTCCTGGGATCTTGCTTATATAAACCTACAGCAATGGTGTCAGCATGCACAAGACCCATGCAAACTCAAGCAGACAAAAACCCATCATAGAACTGTGGAAATGGGCAGCAGGCCCTAATCTTAGCCAAAGAACTATTGGGAAACTGATGACTCCTGATTTTCTTTAAAGGAGTGTGACTCTAGATAGGCTGACTACACCCTCATGGATGAACTTGCACTGAGGGATGTCTGGGGACACTAACTTGACTCAAAAGGCCTTAATATAAATGACAGAATGCATGAAAGCCAGTGTGTGGGGACCATGTGAGGGTGCTGATGGGGAAGAGAATATAAAATGATTAAGATGTTGTGTATGAAATACACAAGAATTCAATTAAAATATACAAAATTTTAAAATATACAAAATTTGACTAAAACATTTTTTAATGTGCTTAAGTATGTGTATGATGTGCTTAGTGTCATTTTGCACTACATAAAAGCAGCAGCTTCTGTGTCTGTTTTTAAAAGCTAAAATGTAAGTATTTAAACAAATGTGTGTGTCATCATGCTCAGCCTAGTATAGATAATTTTTAGCACTTAGTAAAGATATTTGTAGTTATCTTCAAATTATCACTCCTAAATTCTGTAATTAAATTTTCTGAGTTTCCATAACTAACATTTGAAAGCATCAAATCGTTTTAAGGAATAATCTTAAAATTAAGATTTCAATTTTTATTTTAGTCAAGCCTGTCATAGGTAAACTCTAGAAATCATTTTCTTTTTTTTTTCTCCTTAGATTTAAATTGTTTAAATACTTACATTTTAGCTTTAGTTTATTTACTTATTTTTCATTAAAATTTTTATCACAAATTTATTTTATGTGGATGAGTATTTTGCCTGCATGTATAAACGTACAGTCCATATATGTATGCAGTGCCCATGGAGGCCGGAGGAGAGTGTTGGAACTCATGGAAATGGAGTTACAGATGGTAGTTACCTACCATGTGGGTGTTGGGAACTGAACTCAACTCCTTTCAAGAGCAGCCAGTGGTCTCAGCTGCTTAGCTATTTCTCCAGTCTTATTATTATTATTATTTTAAAATTAAACCTCAAAAAGGCAGAGCAGAGCAACAAGGAACAAGAGTTATAGTTATGTAATGTTATAATATTTAGGACAAATTTGATTGCCATGTCCCTTTCTAGAACCAGGGATAAAACTCAGATCATGATACCTCTGTAGTTGTGTGTACATTACTCTGAAAAACTGAGGTCTCAGATACAAAGGTGATTATAAAGGATGGCTCAACCTTCAATTGCTTCTAAGCTTACTAATGACTGTCTCCTGTCTAAATTTAAACAATTTGGTGTAAATGTGCATTGTAAAATAATTAAAATTAAAAACAGTATCATTCATAAAAGTGTAGTGTTACACTAGGTCCATGTTCATTGTGTTACTGGGATTTTGAATCCCTTCATGGTCACCAGATAATACGGGGAAACTGGAGTTTCCTCTTAGGGTCCCTATTCTCATTAATAAAAGAGTTTAAGAATGCCTCAAATGGAAGCTTATGGATAATTTATTAGAGTTTAAAAGAAAACCCTCTCAGGGGACTGGAGAAATTGTCTAGCTATTACTCTCGCAGAGAACAGAATTCAGTTCCCAGCACCCGCATGGTGGCTAACAACCATTTGTAACTCTAGTTCTTGGGAGTCCAATGCCCTCTGCAGCCTTCTGTGGGCATTGTATGCCTGTGGTGCACTTATATACATGCAACATATTCATGCACATAAAGTAAAAAAAAAGAGAAAGATAAATCCTCAGAGCAGGGATGCTGTAAATCTCAGCTGCTGTCCAGGAACAGGGGATAAGGAAAAAAACAACAAGCCATAACTGCATGAAGGTCAGACACATGGGGAGCTTTAGTAAGTAAGGAAACCCAAAATGTTGGGGGCGCTCAGAGTGTTAGTGAAAGCAATACTTATAGAAAAGAGAGAGAAAGAAGGAGAAGAGAGGCTGTGGTTTTCTGAAGAATCCAGAAAAGTGGCCAGACTTATAAAACTACATGTCTGCAGCCCAGTAAGCTACTGTACTAGGGGCAGAAATTCTAGGAAGGAAAGTCCATTACCTCATTAAGAACTTTTTTAGAGTGATCCCTTGACCAGGTGATTGACCAGATCCAACTGGAATGTTAGGTTTCCCAGGCTAGAGAAAGTTTTCCCTTTTTAGAAAAAAATTTAAAAATTGATTTATTTTATTTTGTGTGTATGAGTGTTTTTCCTGAATGTATGGAAGTGCACCTGTGTTGTGCAATGCCTACAGAGGCCAGAAGAGTGCATTGACTCCCTTGAAACTGGAGTAGGGATGGTTGTCAGCTGCCATGTTGGTACTGGGAACTGAACCAGGTCCAGCACCATCTCAGTGGTGCTTTTAACCACTGAGCTATCTCTCCACCTCTCAAAAATTTTCTCTTAATGGGTCTTTCTTGCTAACAATTAGATTATTAAATTCAATGTTCATATTTATAGATAAAATATTCTTTTAAAATATTTTATTATTTTTTATTTTATGTGTATGAATGTATTGCCTGCATGTATTTGTGTGTATGGCACAATGCCCATGGAGGTCAGAAGAGGGTGTAGGATCCCCTGGAACTGGAGTTACAGATGGTTAGACTAAGCGTGGGTACTGGGAACTGAACCCTGGTCCTTTTCAAGAGCAATCAGTGCTCTTGATGACTGAGCTATAGCCAGCCCCTATAGATAAAATATTTTTATATATAACATGTTATGTATCAAATACAACACGATAAAAATGCTATTAGAAACCTTCTTCCCTTTTGATTTAAATCTATATAGCATACAACAGTTTCTACATCAAATGTATTTGGAAATCTGCTTTTAGTTTTAATAAAGACAGTGATCTCCCTTCTTTATATTTATCTAAGCATTTCTTCAGTTTTTTTTGTTGTTTGTTTGAATAGCTGTATTTCCTTGGAGTATCAAAATTGCCTTTTAAAAAAACTTGGTATTACAATACATTATGCAAAGTATTTTTATATTTAAAACTGTGTATATTTAATACTGTCTGTTTCCTTCTGTTAGTACTCTGTTCTTAGAAAGATGTCAGATGAGTTATATGTAAGTTCTTACTAAAATGTATGCCCATCATATGAGATGTGCCCCCCTGATTTCTTAAGGTATCAGGAACCTTCTTTAGGGAAATGAAATTCAGAGACTTGGGGGGAGCGGAGCGGGATGAGGTGATGACTGGGGAACTTTTCATGGATAGTCCCCTAGTTCAAATCTAACAACAGCTCTTATAAAATTTAGTTTTCAAATGCTTTCTCTGGAGAAGTCTTAGGTTCTGAGTTCTTCTCCCGTACTCCCCTATCCCTGGCAGCTTTTCTGGAAGGCTGTCTCACCACCACCGCTGGCCCACTGGTTCCTTTGATATGACTAAATCCCAATCACGGGGCACTCCCTGGAGCAGAGTCCTGCATGACTGAACAGCCGTCTCTGGTCTTCCTCCTAATGAGGCAATCCATTCTACACCTGTCTTCTATGATGCAACATGAGTCCCAAGCCCTTTATCCCTCCCAAAGGGAGAAATGATGTATGAAAAGCCTGAGTCTGTAAGGGAGGTTGTGCTCTTCTCCAGACCTCTGACTGTGAGGAGGTCCCCACCTCCTCTGCCCTTGAGACGTGGGGGTGCCCTCTCAGGTTTTTTCTCTAATAAATCTGTTCCTCTGTAGAAGATTGTCTTCTGTCTCTCTTCCTGCTTTCTAGTCCCCTGCTTTTTTGTGGTTCACACTAGACTTTTGATCGCTGTTCCCTAAGACTAGCTAACATTTCAGTATTTTGACCTCTTAATTGGTTCAACAATGTGACTGAGCTTGGATTTGGTTCTCCTCTTAGTGTGTGATGATTTAGGAGATACAGAGTAACTAATTAACCAATTTTGCAACCTTTCATTTTGCTAAACTCTATAAAGAATATCACTCAATTAAGTATTTCATCTGGTTATTGTTATCAAAAAACAGATCTTTTGAACTTTTTAGTTACTTAGCACTTTCTTAAAGTGCATAGAAGGTAGATGTGGATGGCTGTTAAAAAAATAATCTTTGTATGGTATTCATCTGTTGGGGACCTAAAAATATATACATATATAACAATCCATAAGTAGCTGCCTGACATCTTCTGACAATTTATAGCTTAGGCCATTTCATTGATGCTATTGAATGCTTCTGTGTTCATTAAAAAAATAATAGTCTGTCTTTAACACAGACTTAGAACAAGGTGAAAGAGTACAAAAGAGAAATTAGTATTTCACCCCAATTTTACAAATCCAGTTTGAGAATTAATAAGGTTTATCTATTTTAAAATTGGTAATATTCTTATACAAAGATACTAGTGTAAAACTAAATCCTAATTACAATGTCTAAAGCAACAAGACATTATTAAAGAGATGATTTTGTTCTTTGTCATAAACTTAAGATGAGATCTTACAATGTTTTATGATTCATTTTTTTCTTCCAGTGGATGCATCCACACCATCCTTCAGGAACACAAATTTGAAGTTGGGCCATCATAGTAAGGGAGGGTGTGTGCAGATGGGGGAGGGGAGCTAAATATATTGAATGAAATTTGTAAAAATTCAATAAAAATGATCTTGATTTTTTAAAAAAGTAAAAATAAACAAATGGTAAGAGATTTAAAAACTTGATTATCAGTGCTATAGACTTTGTCTACCAAACCTAGATGAAAGATTCTAAATTTTGCTTTGGAATTAGCTTCTATATAATTCTTCTGTGTAATGATGCTAATTATTTCTGACCCTTACATGCATAATTGCTTCTTGAACTACATGTCTTCTAAAGATTGAAAGGCATCAGACATCTGTAAATCTGTGCACAGCCACTTAATTTTCAAAATAGTAATTCAAAATAAATAGTTTTCTTGTTGACTGTGTTTTTATAAAGTCTTATAATGAACTGTTAACCTTCTGCAAAAGTACAACCTCTGACAAAAGAATCTAACAACATTTTTGAGATGCTAGGACATTACCCACAGGGCAAGCAGAATGTATTTCAGATATGTCACTTCTGTACCTAAGTTACTTAAAATTGGGCCTAAAGGGTCAATGGCACTAACTCCTGGACATCTGCCATCTACCCCACCCCACCATGGGATCAAAGATCAACTAGGACAGTTGTTCCTGGCATCATAAGATTATGGAATACAAACCACCAGGTGGTGAATCAGTGATGTCTTTAGAGAATATTGTTCAGATGCTAGTGGGGAAGTTGTCAGAACTAGAAGTCACTCTGGTATGGTAGCACTTGCCTGTAATCTCAGCAGTAGGGACACAGCAGCAGAAGGATGGTCAGCTTGAGATCCTGTCTCAAACCAAGATAGAGCTGTTTGTTCCAGTCCATTCAAAAGTAAATAAAAGCCAGGAGGCTATGAAAAATAGTGTTATGCTCAGTTATGTAGCACTAATAAAATGTGTTCTAACTTATGTTCTGTTTATTATATTGTTTTAGATATAGACATCGTCTACCCCAAGAACTCAGAAAGTAGAGAATTGTAACTGACCCGTAGAAATGAAGATGTTCTTCAGAGAGTCTGTGTCTCACTCTGACTACTGCGCTATTGAAACAATGGACCCCAAGGAAATTTCCTCAAGAATCTCATTCTGGGAGAAGGACAGGACATGAGCCAGAGGGAGACCTTGTCTTCTGCAAAGATATTTCACACTATTGTAACCTGTCAGATTAGCCTTACAGGATGAGCCTAAAGCACACACATGATCTTTGGTGGTGGGCAGGAGCACACCTTTACCTGGCTGCTTACATGTGCACATCCTTGGCTCTCCATTTAAACTTCTGTCTCGCTTCAGAATCCAGAAATGATTCTTTGTCCTTCCCAATGTGGTCATAAATCTCCTTTTTCTACTTTCCACTATTAATTTTGCTCTTTCAGTTGGCTTGATGGGGAGGAGTAGCAGAACCTGGCTTGGGACAACAAGGAATATTTCACATTTAAGCACAAAGAAGCTGTGTGGGCTTGTGTATGGCCTGGGTTACATGGGTTTGCCTCCAGTCAGTATGGGTAGACTGGAAGAAGAAGGCATGACAAATTTAAGGTTTCCTGAACTCTCTGAAGTAAGAAGTGAAAATGTTTAACATTATTCTAATGCTATTATTGATCTTTTCTATAAGAAACGAAATGCATACCAACAGAATAAGAACTTTGAGTATTTACAAACTGTAGAAAATTTTAATCGGAGGTAAAGGTCTGGTCTATTTTTTCTTCCTTGCTGGATATCAAACCCATGAGCTACAACCCTAGCCCAAGAGGATTTTTTTTTTCCTAAATGTGTTTGGTTATGAGAAGACTCTCTCTCTCTCCCCCCCCGCCCCTTTTTGTTTGGTCTTTTTGAGACAATGTCTCTCTGTAGCTGGCCTGAAACTCTCTGTGTAGACCAGGCTGACCTTTGCCTGCTTCTGCCACACAAGTGCTGGGATTAAAGGTATGTTCCAGCATGCCCAGCTAGATGATTTTTTCTACAAACAGAATAGACTTTTAAGTGTTAGTAGTTGAAATATGCTTCTGAAGTGGATTCAGTGGATTTTTGAAAAAGAACACATGAAATTGAGAAACAGCGGTGAGGGAGGGGAGGATTCGAGGGGAGGAAATGGGAGGGTGGGCTTGATCAAACCACGTTATCATATACGAGTATGAATTTCTCAAAATTTTCCCAACATTTTCCTAATCCTTAAAATTATGTTTTTGAACTGAATGCATCTCTTTTTACCTTGCGGCAAAATATCACAAGCTGAAGTGCCATCGTTTTTTGCTGAAGAGTGGGATGACTGATAACAGACAGCAGCCAGGAAATCCACTCCCCACAAACTGGAAGGGATGTTTTAATGAAGGGTCCACAGGTAATCACTTCCTGAGTACACGGGAAGGGGCACAGGTTAAATTTAAAATGTTGACTGACAGGAAATGGGAATATGGGATCAGGAATAGGAGATAAAGAAGAAACACAGAATGGAATCCTCAGTACAGAGGATGGAACCCTGAGAAGAGTTCTGCTGCAGCGCAGGCCCGAGCAGATGAAGGAGCTGTGAAAATCTGGCTACTATTGCTAATAGTGAAGAAGGCAATCCATTCCTTTAATTAATTGTTTTTGATTAACATGTAGAAACTGTAATGTTATTTTAATGGGTACAGTGTGACATTTCAACATGTGCATGGATTATACTAATTAAATCAGGATAATTAGCAGTGGGCTGTATCCTTTTTTTTTTTTTTTTTTAAAGACCAAATTTCAATGAGGAATGGCAAGGAACATGTCATAGTGTCACCAACGTCACCTGACTTTATGCCGAGCATTCATCCTGAGAAGACTAAAAGACCTTCCAAAAGATGAGTTTCCTTCATTTTGTTTCAGCTAAATTGCTTTCTAAATTCTTTGATCAACTTGTGTGCCAACACACAAGGTAGAGTAGGAAGGATGCCATCTGGTCTCATGTATCCTGCCTCAGCCACCCCTGATGATCTTTCAGATAACTGCTCTTTTTTCACAGAGGTGTGCTGCAAGGCAGTTGGGGTTCTGCTGTACGGAAAAAATTTGGAAACTGGTTCTCATCTATTGTTCTTCTGTTTTCAGCTGCTGATGAGTAATTTTGACTGTGACAAAGTCAACAGGAATGGGGAGAGCTTGTCTTGCATTCCAGCCTGGAAAGGACTTTCTGGAGAGGCCCTCCTGTGAATGCCTAATTATTCCTCAGCAGAGGGAAAGTCACCTCCGCGGGGGTGTCCCCAGCCTAGTTAAATCGTCAGCACTTGGAATCATAATGATCAGTGAAGCACTGTCAATGCCAAAATGAGTTCCTAATGGGTGGAAAAACCACAAACTGCTAAGTAGCTTGCCTCTACAAGAAACTGGCACCAAAGAGAGGCAGATCTTATTCTAGTGCTAATAGCTGACTTAGAGAAACAACTCCAATCCCAGTGAGAAATAAAGGTACAGGACTTGTTAGATTAGGAACAAGATTCAAAATGAATGGATAATATAAACAACCTTTTATTTGATATTCATACACATAACTTTAGGCTTGAAGGTAAATTAATAACTTTCAACAAATGAAAAGAAAAAGCGTCGTTATGAGTCAGCTTGTGGAGTCTGTGTTACTATAAATAATGAACCAAATAGGACACAGATAATCTTATTCAATTACTGAGACATGAAGAAACTGAAGTTTACATATACTAAGAATAGCCCTTCTGAAGAAGTTTTCTTGGTTATCAAACCATTACAAGTTGATAGATAACCACAGCACCTTCTAAGTTTTGAGACCCAAGGTCTGCTCATGGCCAGATTGTTAGCTACTTTTCAAGTTCTCTCCTCCATTATCAGTGTCTCTTCTTCCTGCTGTTTCCCATTTCCATCATCCTGAGTCCTTTTCCTTTTCTCATCTAGCTTTAACTTATTCCTACTCTATTACTAGAAGCCTAATGTGATCATGTACAGTGACATAAATGATCTTAGAAGCAAAATTGTTCCAATATGTCTCAACTTTTGAAAGCCTAAGTAAGACTCCCCAAGTGTGTCAATAAGTTTAGAAAAGGGATTTTGGAATAGGTTATAGATGGGGATTTGAGCCATGTGTCAACCAATCTGTACAGTAAGGCCATACTCACCAGTTGTTCTGGGCTTCAGATGTAGCACCTGGGTGGGGCTTGCCTCAGCACTGCTGGTTAGACACTGGATAATCAGGAGGTTGGGAGCCCTCAAGATAATTCAGGAAGGGTAGGGACTACATGTCAGGGGGTGGACTATTTACATATAGGTATAAAAACATGCCAGTGTTTTTATAATCTCTGTGTCTGGTTGAATATTCATTTACTTGTTTATCATCATTGTCATCTCATATACCGTCCTGCACTTGTGCTGTCGACCAAATTCCATTGAGGCCTTCTTTCCATATCTTCTCGTTTATATCTGGAAAACAACGGCATTCTAAATGAAGACGTGCCATACTACCAGTCACCTTCTCATCCCTGTCTGGCTGGAAGGTCTTACTGGAAGCTTCTTTGATTTGGTCTTTCCACTTTTAGTATTTTCATTAATTTTTTTTTGTTTTTCTGAGGCAGAGTCTCCCTGTAACCCAAACTGGCCTGGAACTCTCTATGTGGACCAAGCTGACCTTGATTTCAGAGAGATCTGCTTGCCTTTGTCTCCTGAGTGCTGGGGTGAAAGGCGTGTGCCACCATGCTTGGCTTACTTTTAGCATTTTTTTAGATTATAATCGTTATTGTTTTGAGGCAAGGCCAAACTTCCTATGTATTGTAGGAGGTTAGCCTTGAACTCCTGATCCTCCTGTCTCCAGCTCCCAAGTACTGGAATTACAGTCATGCTCCACCATGCCCAGCTTTGCTTTTGGTATTTTAAAGATATATTTTTTCTATTTATTAAAAAAACCCAAGCAAAGGACTATTTCTGTGTTTTAAAGTCCTTTTGTTCAAGAGAATATTTCTGCCTAGAAAATATAATTTTCATAAGTTAGTTTCACTTTCCTTATTTAAAAAAAAGGATAACAAGCCAGATGTGGTGGTACATGCTTATATTTGGAGTCAGGAGGATCAGGAGTTCAAGGCCAGTCTGATCTACAAAGTAAGTTTTAGGTTAGCCGGGAGCTATACATGCAGGCAAAACACTGAAACACATAAAATAGAAATTAATAAACTACCCCCTCATTTCATCTAGGGCCTAGGCCTCTTCCCCTTGCTGGAGAGCTCCCAACTAGTCTGACAAGTGTACCTCTCATCACTCATCAAAGAAGATTATTTTTGTAACAGATAGATTGTTACAAAATTCCACAATTGGTCAAATACAGAGAAGTATCTGTGAGATGTCGATCCCTAAGTGGAACCTCTACACTTAAGGCTCAGGAAACCAAGTGGAACAGGAGACGGAAAGAATACTAGTGAATCTCTCAGATCTTATGACAGAGGCTTCCTTATGGTGATTAACACAGAAAGCCACAACTGGCCAAAGTATGAAGAATAAGAAACCGCAGAGTGCTTATTCTTAAATAGGACACCTGGATCAAACCTCCACCACTTAAGACTTAGGGACCATTGTAGAAGAGGGGCAGAAAGACTGTAAGAGCCAGAGCGAGTAGATGAGCACATGAGGAGCTGTTTTCCAGACTGAGAAGTTACTCATATGAACTTACAGCAATGGTAACAGCATGCACAAGAGCCAGGCAAGCTCAAGCCAGACAAAAACCCAAAATATAAGTGATAAAGTGGGTAAAAAGCCCTAACCTGAGCTGAGAAACTAGTGGAAACTGAAACTACTGGTAGAAGGAGAACTGGTTTTCTTCAAGACTGCAGCATTAGATAGGCTAACAAGGCTCCAGTGGATAGATGTACATTAAAGGATATTTGGAGATATAAACTTGGCTCAATAGGTTTAACATAAATGACAGAATGCATGAAATCTGGTGGGAAGATTATATGTTGTATGAAATTAGTAAAAAAAAATCAATAAAAATAAAATTCATAAAAAAGGAGAAAATTTAATTGGTGGAAATATGATCATTTTGTGATGGATAGACCAGCAGTCTAGCGTGAATTTATGACTCTGTCTATTAGATAACACAACTAACTGAAAGTGAAAGTTGAAGAGGGCCAGCATGATTTTATCGTCATATATTTGACACACATTTAAAAACTAAATTTTAAGTTGCAACAACCAATTATTACTATAATAAAACTGCGTAAGTAAACTACTGTCAAATTCAGTGGCTCTGAACAGCCACTATTTCTTTTGTAAGCTCTGTTGGCTGTGTTGACTGCAGCTTTGCTGAGTTGGCCTGGGGCAGCTGGACCAGCTAGCTCTACTTCTCATTGTCCTTAGACCAGCGAGCTGATGTGTTATGATTCTCTGATGCTCCAAGAAGTAGTTGAGATACAAGAGGATGGGAAAATAGTTGCAAGTCTTCCAAAGTCTAAAGTTGGAACAGTGCATTGTGACATTGGCTTTGCCCACGCCCCCACCCCATTAGTCAAGATGAAGTGATTCAGCCTGACCCTAGGTCAAGGGAGAGGGAAGTAAACTTCACCAGTGAGAAAGCCATAGTAAGAATATAATAAAAAGGAGGTGGGAAGAGCTCAGATCTTTATCTAAGATATGTTGAGTTGGATATTAATTTTTTATTTTGATATCCTAAATTTTAATCTAATTTTGATAAATCGGTCATGTTTTAGCTCATTCTCAGAAAGCACTAAATGGTGTATTAAAAACTTTTCAGTCTAGAGAGATGACTCAGTGTGTAGAGTGCTTACTGTGCAAGTGTGAACACCAAAGTTTAGATCCCCAGAACCCCGGAATCTCAGCAAGCAGTGTATGTGTGTGTGTGTATGTGTGTGTGTGTGTGTGTGAATCCTCAGAGCAAGCTGGGTAGGCAAACTTGACAAAATGGTGAGCTTTGGTTTCGGTGAGAGACCCTGCCTCAATATATGGTGGAGAGTAATTGAGAATGACACTCCATATCAACCTTAGGCCTGCACATGCACACATACACCCCAATGTGCTCCTGAACATTGTACATATTCATGCATACTATTCACAAACATATATGTAAAAAATTACCCTACTAAACAGTAACACATCCAAAATCCCTAGTCTTACATTCAATGCAAAGTTCTATTTACAGGTTCTCAGATATGATGTTTGAGGAAGGGCCTTGAGTGTGTGTGCGTAGGGGGCTGGGGGGTCAGATGTCATTCATTCATTGCCTTCCTTAAAGCAGAGCATGACAGTTGACACTCAAAACAGTTGACAATTGTATTCAACTTGGAAAAAATTGTCCACCACTTTACCTCCAAAATCTTGGATGGTGAACTCCAAAGGAATGATTGATTCTGGGTAGCCCAGAACTCATCTTTTGAGTGCCATTTACAGACTTTAGAATTTTCTGATGTCAGTTTTCTAAAGATTATTCTCCTATCTCTTCCTTTCAGCACAGAGTTGGCAGAGCATAGGTGCATGCCCAGAAAAACTCAGGAGTGTCACTGAAGCTATGTTGTTAGTCTTCCTCCCACACCTTCCCTTTCCAAATCAAGCCAGGAGCTGCCTAAAGCCAGAGTCCTGGAGCAGATTTCAGGGACAGAAACCTCCTCAATCATTCCATCCATGTTTGTGATGCAAAATATAACCATTATTATTATTATTATTATTATTATTATTATTATTCTAGATTTGGAACTAAATTTAATGAAATTTGTGACTGTTTTTGAAAACGCAGTAAATTTTGTCTTTAAATGTAGGTTTCTCAAGAGTTATTCTCTTGCTTTTTCTTTCTTTTGTGAAATTCAGTTCTTTGAGATGTTTTCTTTCAAAAGTTCCATTTAAGAAGAAATTATAAAGGCAATCTGATTTGTCAACATAAACATAAATCTAAGTATTAAGAAAATGTTAAATGATGAACCTTATTGAGTTCTTTTATTTGTGTTTGAAACTCAATTTAATTCAATCAAGCCATTGTCTTATCTTGATAATATGCAAATTTTCAAAACTAGCTGCTATGAAATTGGGTAATATATTTACTCTGTATTAATAGCTGATTAATAATAGTCTGACCATGATAAACTTTGGGAGGAAAAGGTTTATTGGATCTTATATTTCCAAGTGACAGTTCATCTTTGAGAACAGTCAGGCAGTAATTTGCGGGCAGGACCCTGGAAACAGGAACTGAAGCACATACCATGGAGGAACACTAGCCTGTGCTCATGCTGCTTTCTTATACAACCCAGGACCACCTGCCTTGAGGTGGCACCACTCACAGAGGGATGGGTTCTCCCACATCACTCAACAACAAAGTAAATGCCTCACAGACAAATTCGTAGGTCTGTCTAAAAGGGTAAACTCTCCAACTGAGGTTCCTTTTTCTCAGGTATGTCAAGGTGACAACTGAAGCTATCCAGCACACAGCCCTGCCAAAATAATCATCCCACTATTCTTTAAGATAGGAAGTTTTAGTCCAATCATGCAGTCAATAATAACATGACCAAAGGACAAGGTATTCATAAAGCATGAAGTTGAAAGTGAACAGATGTTTGACTCATCTTTTCCTTCGAGTAGATTCATATCAATAATGAAAATAAGAAAATATAATTCTATTTATTCTAAAATTATAAATACTTACCATAAATAAGCCTTGAGCATAGAACTTTCCAGAAAAATTTGAGATCAAGTGGTGAAGCATACTAGTGCATTACATTCAGGTGAGGGTTACTGAGTTCTGCACCAGCGGCTGCATTTCTTCCTGTTCAAGCAAAATTAACTGTAACCCTTCCTTAGAAAATGTGAATGGCTCATAACTGTTATATAAAACTGACTAAAAACACACTATAATATTTGACATAACATAACTTACAGCACCACGCCATAATAAAACATATCTAAAATGCATATACTCTTAAAGAATATCAACAGAGTATTTTCATAGCATATTATAAAAACCACACACTTTTAATTAAGTCTGGTCAAAAATTCCATTTTGATTATAATGAGATGCTAATGGGTAAAACTGAAATTAGTTCCTGAAAACTACAGCAGAATTACGAGGAGATATTAAACTATTTTTCCTGAACAAATATAAATATTTGGGAGGAGTCCTCCACAAAGCCCTTTGTTCTGTGACCCATCTGGCTTTAAGTCAGAGCTCCATTATTTAGCAAAGGAAACTCTTCCTTTTGGTCTTTTCCCTAGTAAATAACCTACCAGAAACTGCTTTTAGCTAGGGAGAATTTATCTCCACATCACTTCCTTCAGGGCAACGATGCTCAATGATAAAATATTTTACTTTTTAAGAAGTGTGTGTGTGTGTGTGCATGTGTGGTTGGTTAGTTTCATTTTAGCTGTTAAATGATCTGCTCTTTACCTAGAACTTTACTTTTTATATAGGTATGAAATACATATATTTTTATTGAAATGTGTATCTCATACAGAATATCTCAATCAATCTTAATCATGTTTCTACCCCTTCCCCACCGACACCCCTCTATAGTCCCTAGCTGGAATCCACACATTCTTTCATCTGTGCTAAGGTCTATTGTGACAAGTTAGTGTCCCCAGATGTTTCTCTGTGTAGGTTCATCCACTGATGTCTAGTCAGCCTATCAGGAGTCTCTTGTTTTAGGAGATCAACTCATCTTCACCCAACAGTCATCAGTTGCCAATATTCCTTCAGCAAAGATTGGGGTCTGCTACCCATTTCCCCAATTCCGTGCTGAGCTTGTCATGGGTCTTGAGCATGCTGAAATGATTGCTGGTAGGTTAATATGAACAGGGTCCCAGGAACTTGTAGGATTCTATTTCCATATAGTTATGCAACTCCTCACTGGTTCTTATAATCTTTCTACTCCCTCTTCTGCAATGACCCCTGAGCCTTGGTTGAGTGAAACTTAATATAGGAGTCCTGTCCAGGGACCCACACTCTGCAGATTCCTAATCTCTATTCTTTGACCGTTTGTGACCTTTTGTGTTACCGGCCCTCTGTTACATGAGGAAGCTTCATTAATGAGAGCTGAGAGATTCATTAGTGTCCTTTATACCCTTTGTTCCATGTTGCATGAGCCTTAGATATAGAGGTTGTGTTGTAGATGTGGTACTGCTTAGGCATGGGCAATTCATGGACAATTGTCTGTGTGTCACTACTTGTGGTACTCTGTAGGAGTCTCTGGTGCAATAGAAGATTCTTTGATGAATGGTGGCTGGGGCACTTGACTATCTGCATAAGGATATATATTTTGCACTTAGTAAGAGGTTACATTAGCCTAGCCTAGGGATGTGACAACCTTGGGGATTTCTCTAAGATCTATGATCTCTTTGGCCATGTGTACTTGGCTATGATTACAGTACCATACATGAGTTTCCTCCCATTGAGAGGGCTCTAAGATCAATTAGTAGCCTTTGATTAGCCCCAAGATAAAAATAGCAGTATAGCACCAGTGTCAGATGTTGTGCTAGTCATTGATGTGGTTATTTGGTCATGAAGCTGGTGTTGGGCCATCGACTGATGTTCACCCTTGACTGCTTGTGTAGCTGTCCAGAGCTAGGACAGCGAGCCTTCAAGGGAAATGGCTTCCAGGTCCGATCTCTGAAATATGTCCTGTTTTTAGCAATAGCATCTTACCTCCAAGTTCTGGGAGGCAATCAAGGGCTGTGGCAATAGCCTGTGTAATTTGGGGAGTCTCTTGGACCACTCTGACCAACAACTCAAAGGAAGGTTTTTTCTGTCTGTTACTGTTTCTTGTTATGTAGACTTCAGCCATGCACATGAACTCTTGCAGAGATATTGTATGTGGAATTTGTCCTTAGGTTGTTAGGCTAAAATGATTCCTTCTGATGTTTTATACTATCTAGGCATATCTAGGCATTATTTATCTCTCCTCTCTCTCTCTCTCTCTGTCTAACCCTCCCTTCTGCCTTCCCCATTTAAAGTGTCCCCATTTTCCCCATTTCTCCATTGATAATACCAGTCTTCTATGGCCCCATCTCTCTTGAGCTCCTTCTTTCCCTTTACCTCTGTAGAACTTTACTTTTTAGTAATCATATAATGTTTTAAAAAATATATTATTACTTTTATTTTATGTGTATGAGTGTATTGCCTGCATGTGTATAAGTGCACCTATGTCATGCAATGCCCACAAGGTCAGAAGAGGGTGACTGATCCCATGGAACTAGATTTATGGACAGTTGTTAGCTACCATGTAGGTGCTGGGAACCGAACCTCGGTCCTTTGCAAAGCAACCAGTGTTATTAACTGCTGAGCCATCTCTTCAGTCCTGAGTTTGTTTGTTTGTTTGTTTTTATTTTTGTTTGTTTTTTAATTCTGGAGAAGATATGCCTTTCAACCTTGTATTTATGCATACATGAGAACTGGATTTCATTCCTTCCTCCACAGGGAATGTGAATGTGGAGTTTTTATTTGTAATTTTATGGGTATGAGTGTGTTGCTTGCATGTATGTAAATGCACCCCATTTTGTGTAATGCCAGTGGAGGTCAGAAGAGGCCATTGAATGCCATGGAACTAGAGTTATGACGGGGGTTAGCCACCATGTGGGTGCTGGGACTCAAACCCAGGTCCTCTGCAGGAGCAGCCAGTGCTCTTAACTGCTGTACCGTCTCTCTGGCTGGCGAATGTGTTTTAAAGTAGATATTGCAGAGTCTGGTATTTAGACAACCTGTAGTATCTTTTCATAGGAACAAGCACATGAACTCTGTCAGTGCCTTCTTGGTCTCTAGCTGTTTCATCTGTCTTTTAATGCCTTACTCAAACTGCTTTCAAGGGCCCTGCCACTCATAGGATGCTCTAGAGAGTCACAGTGTCATGGGAGTGCTCACTAGAAATGCAGAATCTCAGGTCCAATCACAGACTTGCCGAATCCAAACTGTATTTTAATAAAATTTCAAGGCAATGCAGAGGTATATTGACTTTGAGACGTACTGACATTGAGGAAATTTGAAAATTTGAGACTTAAGACATTTTAAAAGGCAAAAGTTTTGCAAACAAGCACCTCTGTCTTATACAAGAAGCATGAATTAAAATAGAAAGCAAAAATATGGAACCCCCCCCAAAAGAGCATCTAAGGGGGACAGTAGAGGTTAAGTTAGCCAAGTTGCTTTCCAGAATTGCCATTTCTTTCTATTTCTACAAACTGAAGACTCTTTGTACACAAAATCAGAAATTATGCACTGAGCAACAACCAAGTTTTTTTTTTTAGGAAAAGACTTAAGCTGTGCTAAGTACTCCTATTAAGTACACTTATGAAAATGGTGTACTTAATACTGAGTGGTAAGTTAAGACACACCAGCCTATTAATTTGATAAGAAGACACACTGCTTCTTAGGAATGACTTGAAAGTAACTTAAAGTCATTCTGCATGTGTTTAATAGATTTTAGGACTGAGGGATTTTCCTTTACGATTCTGAATATTTCTTTGTGGAATTATTTGCATAAATCTCTGGTTTACCATGCAGAAGAAAGTATCTGGCCCTGATAGATCTGATCATTGTCAAAGTTTGTTTAGACAAATTATTTTATGATTTTCTTTTTGTTTTTTCCCTTACTTGAATACCTTGATGGTTATAGTATTGGATGTGGCTATGTGTGTACGTGTGTGTTTTGTGCCCTTTATAATAAATATAGCCCTACTTAGACTTTCTCTTTTTCAGGAAAAACAAAACAGTTTTAATAAGAATCATCTAAAATATTTTCCATGTTGTGTGTGACCCAGTCACATCTAGGCTAGATGGAGGGATTATCCAGGTAGATAAGAAAGGGTCACTAATAAAGAATAAAGATGGTATACTTCCAGATTCTTCTTATGAGATGAAGGCCTGGTGGTCCCCTTTGCAGTTAACAGAGCCTCCTTTCCCAGGTAACAGGTCTAGACTACTTCAGATAAGACCAAGGTCAGACCTGGACATACCTTTGCTTGGAGCTATAAACCTCTCAGCCAGCTCTTTGTTTAAGTTAACCAATCAAAGTTGGGGGAGGGAGGACCTGACTTATACCACCTAAAACACCTAAAGGATTCCCACTCCCACCCCCCAGCAACTTTGGATTTTTGGTTTCTGAATGCCGGCTTCACTTGTGGAGAGTCACTGCTCTTGTGAGTGTGTGTGTGTGTTTCTTCATTTTTAACAAAATTTGTTACCTGTTGCTGTCTGTTGTCTGAGATTTTTCCTGCCTCTTAGTTCTTTAATTGGAAGAAAAAAAGAACCTTATCAAGACCGCTAGATGGAAAAAAAAATCATGCCAAAAATCTTAAATATTTTTTTGAGGATCTAATTTTCAAATTTTTGGTCATTACAAATTCTTCCTTTTGTCTGAACAGAATGATAATTTAGTTGATTGCTCAGTTGTGTCTTCTAGATGGGAGCAAATAGTTTTCTAATGTTTTAATTTCAGTGCTTTGATCACAACCCCAAATTCTTCCTCCTACATCCTCAATCCCATGCCCTCCTTGCCTGGCCCTGGCATATGCAGCACTTGGTACTGACTGATATGCCACATATTCCCTGGAGAGTCTTTCATCTTGCTTGTATCGTCTAGACGTATAAACTCTGTACTGAAGGGCACGGGGAGAAGGTTCAATAGCTAAAGTATTTGTCATACAAGCAAGAGGACTGGACTTCAGATCCCCAGAACCCATGTAAATGCTGGGTGGGAGAGGAGTTCCACCTATAATTCCAGTCTCAGAAGATAGAGGCAGGACGCCCAGAGAAGTCAACTCAGGAGACTAGCCATTTTGGTGAGCTCTGGGTTTGTTTGAGAGACCCTGCCTCAAAAGATTAAGGTGGAAGATAGACAGAGGAAGATTCATAAACTTCAGGCCACTACATGCATGCTCACACATGTACATGTGTACCTACACATTCACATACATACAAACATGCATATATGCATACACACATCACCTGTACACATGAAAAGAAGAAAAAGAAAAGAAAAAAACATACTAACATACATAACATACACACCAACACTGACAGCATATAGAGAAATTATCATAATACTCTATTATTGCAATAACACACTGTATACATCTGTTGAAAAGCTGCATGACAATATACAACTAGGCTGTTAATATGTTTATATACTTCAATTCGGTTGTGGTTTTGAAAATTTATCATAATCAAAATATTTTATGGTAGGAAAATGACTTTATATAGGTCTTCTTTGGGATTTCAAAAATGAAATAACAGACAAGGTTGAGTAACTATTACCACTGAAAAGGAATTTCTAACCAAATGAAGGTAGACACAAAATACAGGTTTTACTTGGGAAAATGTGATTAGGCTAAACAGAAATCAATGTCATTATTAATTAATGTATTTAGTATTGAAAAAAAATCATTGCTCTTGAAATACGTAAAAGGAAACTTGTGAAGAACTTGAACTTCTATCCGGGAACAATGAACATCTGAGAAATATTTTTCCGCATTGCTAGAACATGAGAGCTAGAAGTGAGATCATAGAGGGAAAGAAAGGCTGTGGCTAGAGGCTCACGGTAAAGGCTGGGAGAGGGGCTGGTAGTCGAAGGACCAGGGATATGGTGGTACCTTCAGCCTGGGGGAGGTCTTACCTCTGAGGTCATGAAACTGACTCCAGGGATGGGAGATTGAAAACAGGTGCTATGATTGAATGATAATGGAAAGGAAGGAGATAAATCACAGAGAGAGAGAGAGAGAGAGAGAGAGAGAGAGAGAGAGAGAGAGAGAAAGGGAAAGTAGACACATTCTCCATAAAGACTGAAACTACAAACTTTGGTGTCAGAGACTCTTGGCTCAAGAACTCATTGTGATTTTTGAGTAAATTCCTTAACTCCCAGGCATCACTTTCATTATCTGAAAAATGGGGACTACAGAATTCATGCCATAAAGTTACTACTGTGTAGATAAAGTTCCCATCCGCTTCAAAGTACTTAATGAATGCCCAAGTTTCTGTTGTTTGTATTAAGAGTACCAGCTCCCAGTATGAAGGATCACAATCCTTTCTCCCTTGGTAAAACAAGCACACTAATCTTTGCCACTTGCCTCCCAGAGAAATGCCTGTCTCATCTCTGCAACTTCCCAAACAGCTCCTTGTTTCAGTGTCCCAGTTAACTGAGGCTGCGGTAGGCTGGAACTGACCTACCATTCAGCTGCAGAAGCAGGGCCTGCTTATTGCTCTCCTCCCGCTTTGTGACTAGCTGCGGCTCAGTGACAAGTGGCTGGGAGGCAGGGAGAGAAAAGAATGCTCCAGAGATGACCTGTTGCGCTCATCCCTTCCTGACCCATTTCTGTTGGAGAGAACCGTCTGCCCTTGCCGTCGTGCTGTTTTCCCACTGAGTCATGCTCTTCCTTTCTCGCGTCTCTCTTCACCCTACCTTTTCCCATAACACCAAAATGACTTCTCCAGCCGTGCAGCCCAGCTGAGTGACCTAACGCGTCCCCCTGCAGGCAGATAGGTATCCCTGTCCTATTTTGGGGTTATTGTTGAAGTGATGTTCCCTGATTTCCGTGACTGCTCTGTGTTATCCTTTCTTTGTCACAGACATTGTCGCTGGGGTCAATAGCAGAGCAGTGCAAGGTGAAAGAGACACAGGTGGCCACAGCGACGCTTCCATTTTCATCTTCACCTTTGCTCACTGGACTGTCTTTAGGGTACATGGTTCCTGCAGAGTCCCCAGGCTCCCTCCCAAGCCCCTTTTCATTCATAAGACAAAGGCAATTCTTCTTTGTGGAGAAAAAGAAGTCCTTTTCTGACTCCAACTCTCTCCAATTCTATTCAGTTTCCACTGAGCCCTGCTCTAGCAATGAAGCAGAGGTCATCAAAGACAAAACCGTGAAGAGTGAAGGTCATTCCCCAGAAAGCTCCTGTCTTGTTTCTGTAACCCTGCTTTCTACTTGGTGACATTTCTTTGAATTTGTGTATGTGCTGCATATGGTACTTGGGGCCCCTCCTGTGCGGAGCCCTTATGCAGCGTTCAGTATCCCCCTTAGACCATCCATTCACACTAAAGATTTTTTTCTTTTTTAAGACTACTTAATCAATTGAAATGTGACACCACCACCCAAGGTTATTTTTCACTAAAAAAGCATCAGCTATAAGATTCCCGTGGTAAGATTCCCAAACGTAACTCAGAGGGCTGGGGAGTGGGTAAAGATCTGATTTAAAGGCTTGCTTTGCACATTTGACTGCTTAGGACTGACGAGAGGAGACACTAGAATGAATACAGCCCGATTGCTCTTACGTCTAGAGTACAGAGCCTGAATATCCAGCATCCTGGCACCCTTTGCCTCCCTCGTTGTGTGCTTTCCAGAGGAAGCACAAGGTGCTCTGACTGTGATAAATTGCATCAGCTGGGGTGAGTGTTTATTGCCGCTCTACCTACTTGTTTCCTTGACTGGTTAATGTGTAACCCTGTAAGAATTCTGTAAACCCTTGTTATCTTGTACAACCATTTGGCAATGATAAAGCCACAACTACAGAAACGTGGTCATTATTTCGAAGGTCTCTTTACTGATGTTTAATTTGTCCTAGACTTCAACTGATACACTGTATGAGAATGTGTTTCCTAAGGGGTAAATTTCTACGCAAATCATATTTCAAAGTGGGATAGGATAGTAAAAGAAACGAACATCCTCAAAAGCGTGCACATATGCCGCCAAACAAATTTCCAAGTCCTAGAGATTCCTGTTCCTGAAGACTTCAAATTAGGTTCCAAATAAGACAATGGCAGACTGCATGATTTGAGTGTGAAATGTCAAGCTGGTGGAGTTGCTTTGGAAGCTATGGAATCTTTAAGAGGTGGAGCCTGACTGGACAAAGTCGCTTAATAAGGGCGGGCCTTGAGGTTTCTAGCCAGTCCTACTTCCTGCCTGTTCTCTGCTTCCTGACTGCAAATGCAAATTGAGCAAGTACCTCATTCCCTTGCTTCCATGTCTTTTCCACCGTGATGGACTGTTTCCCTTCTTGAACCATGAGTCATATTAAACCTTTCCTTCCATAAGTTGTTGTTTTTATCAAATATTTTGTCACAGTAATAAGCAAAGTAACTAACACATTTGGTATTGCCTCTAAGGATAAAATATGCCTTACATTAGTTATAGTTTTCTGTTAGTGAGTCATAGCAAGAAAACTAAGAGAATGAAATCTTTACCTAAATCCGTCTATTTCAAACTTTTTTGTAATTAAACAATGAAATTGAAATGATTCCTTTTCCTAGTTCTACGATTATCCCAGGTTTCCCTATGTAGTCATTCATTAAGAAAATATTGACTGAGCTCATTTAGCACTGGGCACCGTTCCAGGATTCTGGGAAACCAAGGTAGAGTCATGGTTTGGGGCTTAAGCAGCAGTCTAATGGGTTTAGTTAACAAGGTAAGTTTTACAGCATGATAAGTGGTAACAGGAGTTTTTATATGGTTTCATAGAGATACAAGAAAGGCACTTACTGTGGAGCAGCTTTGGAAACAAGAGTTAGGAAGCAGGCCTGTTTGGGAAAGAATTGCTGGCATGGGGCAGGAGAGGGAAATGTGTAGGGGTGGCAGTGGGTTTTCCATAAGGCCACAAAAGGATTTTTAAAGGTGACAATGTAATAAGCCATGTACACATACTCAAGAGTTTGGATGATCAGTCTAAGGGTAGTCATTACAGCTGATAGCTTTGATAGGATATTTTTATTGATTGATCGATTTGTTTATAATTAGTTTTAAGTGTATGAGAGATACAGATATGTATCTGCAGATATGTAAGTGCACCCATGTAGGAAATGCCCACAGAGGCCATTAGAAGGTGTCAGATCTCCTGGAACTGGAGTTAAGGGCAGTGTTAACCCCTGCGTGGGTGCTTGAAACTGAAGCCTGGTTGTCTTCAAGAGTGGCCAGTGCTCTTAACCACTGAGACATCTCTTCAGCTCCTTGGTATGGTTATATTTTTATGAGAAAGAAGGTTTGGAGAACATGTTAAAGATGAAGCCAGTTAGGAAACAGCCAGGTTGAAGGTGGAGTTGACAATGAAGCCATATGGTACTTGTTAATTTTTCACTGATGTCGCAGCAGCAAAATATGTGAGGTAACTTAAAGGCAGAAAGACTTATTCTGGCTCAGATTTTCTTTCAGATGGTTCAGTCCATGATTATTTGATTCTGTTGGGTCTATAGTGAGGGAGAGCATTATAGTAGAAATACATTGGAGTAAACTGCTTACTTCATGGTAGCCAGAGAGCAAAAAGAAAGAAACAGGAAGGGGCTGAGGTCCCAATAGCTACCTCAAAGGCATACTCCCAATGACATGACTTCTTATATCTAGGCTCCAACTTCTAAAGGTTCCACTGCCTGCCAATAATACCACAGACCAGGCCTTTAGCAGAGGAACCTTTGGAGAACACGTAAGATCCAGACCACAGCCCTGGCATAGCCCTAATTTTACTAGCAAATATTCAAGTAAATTAATTTGCATTCATTTAAAAATGTATGATAACATGTTACTTGGGGACTAGAACACTGATGTTAGAGCTGATAAAAATCTAAGAATTTCTGTCAGAGCTGCATACAGAGTTCTACGATCAATGGAAAAGTGAAGATATATTTATGCCAATATATAGTATGCCAATCTGGTAATTGACAGGAAATTCATGGATTTTTTAAAAGCTCCTGTACTGAATAGCTAGATTTTTCAGAAGAGACATAACCAATCTTTATCTTGCTGACAGAAAACCATGAGATATGGAGCTTTAGGGAGACAGTTTAATCCAGGCTTTCCATTACAGATAAGAACCCCAAGACCTGGAGGTTAAGGCACTTGCAGAAAGCGACACACCAGCAATGGCAGCACTGGGGTTGGAATCCTGATGTCTGACTTTCTGAGCAGTCCAAGAAAAGTGTAGCAATACATTTGCTGGCAGGATGTGGATGACCAGTAAAAAGAGGGACTTTTATAGCTCTTTCAAGTTATAAAGCACATTTTTAAAAGCCAAGTACCTGCTCTATTATTTGTGCTTGGTCATTTTCCCAGATTAATTGACCACAAGAAAGTTGATGCCAATATTTGCAACCATTCTTCACACACTTGCTTTCCAGAAATAGTTTTGGGTTAATACAGATACAAGTACATGTGATTTATATTGTTATTACTTTCACATTTAAAAAATTAGAAACAGAAACACTGGTTGATTTAGGATTAACAAGAGGAGACTTTACAAAGATTGAAAATGGTTGGTTTGAGAGCAAGTCACTTCATACTATTTGTCAAATGACAGAAAAATGTATGTAGCTCCTTAAGAACTGGAAAGACAGAGCTAAATTATCAGTGTCACAGTTTTTAACAACAACAACAGAAAGATAAAATATAATAAAATCAATGAACACATTTGCTAGGTTTTAGACAGTTTATTATGGGTAGTGAGAGAATTTCTTTGTCTCTGACTTTCAACTGCTCCAGATTAAAACCAGTGTACTTTCATATTAAACTTTGATTCAGTTTATTCATAATTTGAATCTTTGAAATGAAATAACTCAGGAAAAGTTTTTATAAAAATTCATTTGAAAGTAATCAATACTATTCAGAAATAAGGAAATCATATTTATTACAAGGATTTGTTATTTATAAGTGTATATATTTGTCTTAGAAATTTGTCAAAACTATTTAAAAAGATCAAAGATTATACTTTATTAAAATAGATACTCTATTAACCAAGTATTCTCAGCTAATCAACATATCCAAATGTCTAAAAATTTAAACTATAAAGTATAGCTATAACGTTGTGAGACTGACTTTTGAAACTAGAATAATACGATTTCAACAGTCAAGTAGTGGCAATGCTTCCTGGCTTATTAACATCTGTCTTTTTTGAGGATGTTAAAGCATCCTAAAGACATTTTGAAATGTCTCTTTTTTGACTTCCTTCAGAAGGATATGAGCTGCATAAGTTAGTCATTTGAAATAATCTTTTGGTTTGATTTTCAATAGAATTCCAGTTCAACCATCTTTTATACTGACCAGAACTAGAAATTTGGGAATTTAAAAAAATCTTTACTGAACGAAGATTTAGCACTTGTGAGGATGTCAAACAAATGCTAATTCAGTTTCTGACAGTAATTTTGAAATTTGAACATTTATACCCTTTTAGGATGTAAAAATTATTGTAAGTCCACGTATAATATAGACCCTTTTGCGTGCTGGTCATTTAAGAACAATGTCATATTTTTTAAAAGCAGCAGCGAGTTAACACTAAAAAGGTCTCTGCAATTCAAAAAGGTTGAGGGGAACTTTGCATAGGATTTTGAAATTCAAACTAGAAACATCTGGAAAATTTGTAGCTATGAGGTTTTAATTTAGGCATGTAGGTTAGTTTCATAAACTCTCAAAATTGAGAACTCTAAGTCTCTCTGCATGAATCATTGTAGTAAAACTTGTGCTTGGGTTTAAAAATAGCCTTTATCATAAAATGTTATTTAATAGCACCAATATTGCTTGAAAGTAAAGTGAAACATCATAGGAATGTAGAATACAGGTTAAATTTCTAACCATATGAGAGAAAATATCTAGTAGACAAAATACCAACTACAGGTGAATTATTTTATGATCTCTGCCAGATGATCATCAGTCATAAAACATTTGCCTGGGAAGTTAGAAGGGAAAGCCTATATATATAATTTTGCATTCCATTCCAAAGAAGCCATGTCAATGCTTAGATATCACAGCACAATCTTACCAATGAAGTTACCTTGTGGTGAGATATACCAACTTGATATATTAGATCAATAATATAAGAAACATAAAATGAATTAAAGCAATCTAATTAGAGCAACATTTACATTAAATATAAAATATACAGCAAAATGAAACACCTTGTTAAATAGACTTACAGGCTAATAATAATCTTAGAGAAACATATTTTCATGAATCTATTTTCACATTTATTTGTTTAATTATATTCGAGAATTACTATCATCAGTATATGCTTTTGTTACTGCCTGATATTTCTAGGATGTTTGTATATATTACCTCTAGATACTCTTAGGACCATATCTGTAAAAGTAATTTTAAAAACATTTCTCCAAGGGTGAAAGAAAACAAGAATCTCATACTTTTATGAGTAGTACTGCACAAAATTATTGTAATATTTTGAGGAAACTGCCCCTTGACCATTGTCAAGTCATTTGTATAAAACATGTATTTTGTACTAAAGTAAAAAAAAAAAAACTGTCTTTAAGTGTTGCCAATACTGTATAACTTTTGCTATAAATTAGACATGAAATCCTTGGGTAGTAATGAGAAAGGTGTTATTTGAAAAGATTAATCAATGAACATTTATAAATGTGGGTCGCCATCTTAACAGTCTTCTTAATTATGGTTGGGAAGTTGACAGAACAGTAGTGCTTTTACATTGCAACAACAAAGTAGTAGATTATCCAAAGCTCTGGACCTGGGGTCTGAGTGTTCAGTTGTGGCTCAGTTGCATGCTGATGGAGGAGAAGCAGCGTCCTACGCTTGTACACAATGGAGCAATGAGAGCATCTGTCACACTTTTCCATATCGCCTGCACCGAAGGCAGAACCATTAGGCAGGTCTTCACAAAAGGCATTAGAATCCTGTCATGAGGGAAGAGGGATTTATAAGTATTGTCAGTGTTATCAAGTCAGGTGACTGCCTTTTACACAGGCATGAAAAGATATAAAAATGACTTAATTTACTTTAGTTTGACTACACAGTTCAAAATAAAGAAGTGAACAATGATCAGAGTGATGAGAAGCACAAGAGACACATTGCTTAAAACATAAACAGGCACAGAGAAAATAAATTCTAATATCCTTTCTACTACTGGGATGCTATTGGAAACGGTGAAACAAAAATAAACAGAGCAGTGTATTTATCTGCCTGATCTCTGCCCCTAAACAAGAACCTGTCTAGCACTTCCTATTTCCTGCACTTCCTATTTCCCAGGGTTCTCCTTCCTGCCTATCTTTCCTGTGGCCTCTCTCTACTCACTTCCCTTATTAACCAGGCTGGTGGGATCCTCCTGGTTATGCTTGTAAAGTTCTGAAGCAACGTCTTCATTTTCAAATTCATCAAAAAGTATGCTAAATGATACTTACATTTCTGTCTCTCCCTCTAGAATTTAAGTTAAACTTGAGCTTTCATTAACATTTAAGTGGAACTAAGTTTAGCATTGTTATGCTCCATATTGCTATTACCATCATTTAGATCTTTAACTATACTTCATACTATTAATTTTGCATGGCAGTTACATACACCGAAAGAGTGTTCTGTGGTATGGTTAAAAGACATAAGGTACTTTATGTTCACATGATTTTTGCATATTTTTCTTTAAAACAGTTTACTATTATATTCCCTGGTTAGTGAATTTTCTGCATGGTCTTGAATAATGTTCCCTTTGAGCACTAAAGTGTTTGTGAATTCTTAGGGACCGCTGGGTCTCAGTAGACTCTTTATTATTACCTGAGTAGAAAGCAGGGAGTGAGGTTGGATTTTCTTGGTCATTTAAATAAAGATTTGTTATACTTAGCCCAAAAGTCAGCAACTGTCTGTTTGATTGATATACTTTTCAGAATACTGAATTATTCATATTGCCCATCTGCATTGACTATATTTATCTTATGTTTTGTTCCAACAGTTAAATATTTGAAATTTTATAAGAAAATTAATTATGGGCGTTTTAGAACTAAACAGCTGACTAGAAGCCGGTCTGATGGCAACTTTTCACTTCTTGTCCCATTTATGCTTCTCCCTTGATGTGTGGCCTTCAGCACATTGCTACAAATTTAAGAGATGACAGGAGTCTTAGGGATAACCCTTATTATGCATCCTTGTGTTTTCCAAATGGTACTGTCATCTAATGAATAATAATAGGTAGATCTAGTCTGAAATCAGAATACATAATGAGAAAATATAACAAAATAACTCCAAGTTAATTGAAACCCAAAGTTTCTAATGGAAAGCTTCGTTGCTTCATTTAAAATCGAATGTGCTTTCTATTCTTCCTTCGGCTAATTATTTTCTGTCTTTGTAACTTCTTAGATCTCTGCGTGTTGAAAAGGACTTTCTAACAGCAAAGTACAGTTGCCTGCATACGAGGATTTTAGTTAATTAGATGTAATGAACATATTTTATTTTCTTCAGGTCATTCTGTCCTCTCTTTGGATAAGAGAGTCCAATAATCTTTGAATATTGAATTAAATTATGTGCTCAACACTGTGAATCATTTCTCTTCTGAAACTGCACACAATTTAGAGTGATATTAATTATGCTTGAAGTGCAATGTGGTCACTTCTTATGCAAAATTTGTAATCTACAAGAGCCTATATCATTCCATTAGATAATTAGCCTGAGGAAGGGAGTGTTACTTGTTTTCATATTAACTATAGTGTCTTGAAGACCGCATTGTCACAATAATGTGCTTTATTAAGAACATTTTACAGAAATGAGATGCTGACCACTGTAATTCCATCAGTTAGGCATCTACTTGCATTGTAGCCCAGGAAAAATTAAGGGTACAGATATTTCTACTTCTTATTTTTTGTTGTTATTAATTTATGTAAAATCTGACATCAGGTCATATGCAGAGATGTGTGTTTGTAGTCCCAGCTACTAGAGAGGGTAAGCCATGAGGACTGCTTGAGCCCTGAAGTTCAAGGCAAGCCTGTGTATCACTGTGAGATGCCATCCTCAAAATAAAATAAAACAAACAAACTAACAAAACAACCAGTCAAACAACCTCCACTATCACCACCACCACCATCACCACTACCACAGCAGCAACAACAAAACCCAGAAAAATTTATAATCAGATGTGTGATGACATTGTGACTTGGTTACAAATCCCTTTATTTCCTATTTCCTCAGCTTTAGTCAGACAATGAATAACTCCTTATTAAAAAAATAAACCATAAAATGAGGGTTGGAGAAGATGACTTAGCAGATAAGAGAACTTGCTCCTCTTCTAGAGGATCCTGGTTTGGTTCCCAGCAACTACATTGTGTGTGTGTATGTGGGAGGAGGGGGGTGTGTCACAACCACCTGTAACTCCAGTTCGAAGGATTCTTACACCCCCTTCTGGCTTCCAGGGGCACCTGTATGCATGTGGTACACATACAGACAATCAGGCACACACACATACAAACAAATTAAAAGAAGTAATTTTTAAACAATTAAAAACAGGAATAGAAATCTTCCTCAATGGGCCTACTCGTCTACAAATCCTCCTATTGATCTGCTCTTGGATGTCATGGGAATGCAATCCATTAATATTAACTATTTTATCAAGGCAAACTAACATATAAGCATAGAATCATAACTGCCTGGTGACAAACATATGACAGTTAAATATTAATGTCCCACATGAATGCAGTTTGAAGAAAAACAAGCTGAAGTTAAATAATACATTTTATGGACTATAAAGGAGTGGGCTGATGATTCACCAGTGGAAGCCATACACGGAACCACTCCCTCTCTCAGGAAAGCCAGGTGGAGAGAGGCATCATTTGGTTAATTGTAGTATTAGTAATATCTTTCCACTATTTGGTAAATGAAAACTTTCTTTTTTTCATAATTCTTCCACAAAAGCTTTGGGAAGGCCTAGCTTTGTTGACTGTAAATAACACTGCTTTTTATTTCCAAATCAGTTCAAAGCCAGTGCTGGGTTCTTATTTTTATTCACATTTTGAATAAAATAAACCCCAAACCCCAAAACAAAAATAAACTAACCTTGACATAAAGGTTCAGTTGGCAGTTTTAATTAAGAACATCAAATTTTATGTGCTAATTATAGCATTAAAAATTCCACTTGTGTGGGAATGTCAGATATGAGATACCTACATCAGGCCTATGTGGGTCTGTGCATGTATAAGGCAGAGGGTTTCATTTCTCTGTCAGTCTTTTGGCACTTTCAGCATGTCCATTTATAACCTCCAGTACCTAGATAACTGACTAAAGAAATTTGAGACTATAAGGAGCAATGAAGAGTTAGTTGGTAACTTCTAATAACCTAACCAATGCTGAGACTGTATTAGGGTGTGGCAAAGTCACTGAGAACTACATGGAGCATCTGGGTTTACACATGTCACCACGGCCATCCTGAGGTACCAACTTGAGAGCCATTGTGACAGCAGGATGGATAATCAAGTGGATAACCTTTAACACAACAACAGAGTTTCTTGCCGGACTATGATACTGATCTTAAGAAAAATTTGAATGCTTTAAAGTGGTGCATAAAATTTATGATGCATTTTGAGTGTGACTTAAGTTACAACCCATCCATGTCCAGTGCCCGCCGTATTTCTTTGTCGTGTAACTAGATGCCATCCTCATTTGTGCCTCATAGTGTAATGGTCATACTTTATTACTGTGTACCTCAGAGTTTTCATTCATCTATGCCGGAAGTGGGACACCGCAATCACACATATCTCCCATCTCCTCTGGGCCCATGACAGCTATTTGCCCACAGCAGGACTGGAGAGGCCTCTCCACAGCACTGTTAACCAGGCCTGCCATCTTTGCTGTCAGTGGCGTTCTGCTCTGAGATCACTTTGTTTTACACAAGCACAGACAGTGACTGAATAAAAGGCAGTATAAGCAAGAGCCCTGCCCAGAACCACAGGCACAAGTCACAACAGGGCCCTGAGAGAGCAGCCTGTGGCAGGAAGCACGCTTCCAGCCCCCACCTCCGCACTCAGATCAACCTTCTGCGTGGAAGGAAAAATCACACCCAGGAAAGAGGCCCTTGCTTCCTTTTGTTTAAACTCTCAGCCGGGGCTGTTATTCTAAAGAAAGCACATTGCCTTTCAAGGCCTTCCAGGTTTTGCTACTGCTTGGGAACTGTTGCGTGTTCTTCCCTCTGCAAACCCGCCTGGGAAATAGGAAGGGCAGGGGGCAGGTGGCACCAACATCTGTACGTTTCCAAAGGCCGATCCACCCCTTGTTTCCCCTTCTCACCAGATGTGCAGACAGCTGAGGGTGGCAAACAGAATCCCAGCGGCGAAGGCTAAGGGGACTGCCAGGAACACCGTCAGGAACTTGTAGATCACGTACTTGCTGATTTCAAAGAGGGCATGGCTGCAGATCCACACTTTGTCAAAGGAGTGCGTAGTCACAGGCTCTGCGATCACATCCTCGAAGCCCAGCTGCAGAGACAAGATGCAGGGGGCACGAGCTGTCACCCAGCCTGTTTCCCAGGGAACTAGAAATGCTCTAAGCAGGGGAAAGCCAGAAAAGAAAGATTTAGCCAGATTTTCTCAGGGTCAGGGCGGGCGCACAGAAGTCGGGTTAAGCATTCCTGGCCGCGAAGGCAGACGGACCGTGAGACCTAAGCAGGGTGTGGGTGGGACCCAGTGGCCGGGGTGAGGACGGCGGGTGGGGCGTGGGAGCTCGTCCCGGCCCGGGACCCAGGTGACGCTGGCCCAGAGCTTTACCTTGAGGTGCGAGTTGAGCTGGTGCGGATCCCGCTCGTGGCCCGAGTCCACGTACTTCTCCGGGTCGGCGTAGTCCACGCCGCTGTGGTGGCTATAGGCGTCGTCGTCCATGAAGAGCTGCACGTCGGCCTTTTCCGTCTCCAGCCCCATCGCGGCTGGCGCTGCTTGAGCGGCTCCCGGCGGTCCCCGGCTCCGCCGCCTCCCCTTCCCGTGGCACCCGGCCCCGCCCCGCCTCGCCCGCCTCGCCCGGCGCAGCCCCGGCGGAGGCCGCTTCCCGCTGCCGGAGCCCGCGCCTGACCCTGGGCGCCCAGAGCCCCGCCCCGCCGCCCGGTCTGCCGGGCGGGAGGGCACCTGGCCCGCCGCTTCCAGCCCCGGGGATCGCAGGGAAGAGGGCGGATGAATCACTTCGCTGCTCCGCGGAATCCGGCCAAGCGGGCCTCCGGGGCCAGGACGGCCTCCCGGGTCGCTTGGCTGGAGGCTCAGCAGGGGATGCTTAAGGGCCAGCAGGTTGTCCAGGGAGATGCATGTACTGGACAGAGACCTCAGATGAGGGCGTGGAAATTAAGATCTGTTCCCCTTCCCCAGGCCTCGGTTTACCCAATGGGTTTTAGTCCGTCTGTGGCACCTGCTGCACAGAGTTCTCTTGTGAGGATTCGATGTTAATTCAGGCAAAAATTCTACGCGGTCCCTAACTCACAGTAACCTTCCCATCAACTGTTCTGTGAAGTAGTGCTCCAGGGCTTTTGATTGACACGGGATGCCACAAGCTCTCCAGATCTTTGGTAATGCCAGAGTTGGGGAGGTGAGACATCAGTTCTGTGTACTTTTCAGCCTCATACCCCAAGGGGAGGTCTGCCTCACCCACCCCAGTCCCCACTGATCTACAGCTAACTCATCTTTTTCTCTTGAGGCGGATTCTGTTGAAAGACTTCACAAATTGCTAAGATTCAGATACTTTTGTAATGCCCACAAAGTAGCAGTGTAAACAGAACCAAAGCATAAAACCCCACCGTGATTCATGAATGTGCCTGCTGACCATTCTCTCAAGAGCGATCAGGAGGGAGGAGTTCGCTCATTCATAATCGGTTTACAGTCAGGTGAACGCAGTGAAAATAGACTGGATGATGCTTACATCTTGCTGGGTGCCCAAGAAATAACACTGGAGAGTAAGCATTGCCAAATACAGTGGGTTTAGAGCCTATTATACATATCATATCTCCTGCAGTGGTTGGATTTGAAGAATTCTTTGGAAAGAGAGACTGTTTTTTGAAGAATAAGAAAGATTACAGAAAGCGGACAGCTGCTGAGCAGGGAAAACATTTTGAAGGCAAAATTCTGTATTTGAGATAATTAAATAAAAAATTTACCCATGGCCAGGGATTGCGGCAGTGTTGAATCCCAGGGCCCCTGGCCTCTCTTCTCCCTCGCCCAGTTCTGTTACTCACCTCTCTTTTGCTTAGACTTTCCTTCCTAGTTTTATGTTCTGTTAAGTTCAAAGTGACGATGTAGGCCTTGCGCTTACTGTTTGTCAGTTTTTCAGGCTGACTTTGTGAGAGTTAGATCGATTCTAGATGCTACCCACAGAAGACAGGAACCTTTAGGGGTGGCTGGAGAATTGATTACCACAATACGGAAGAGATAGCTTGCGAGGATTAACGTTTTGTAAACTTAATTTTCCTCAAAACGGTAGCTCCAGATTTTAAGATACATCATACAAAGAATAAAGTCATGACCACAGGGCTAAACTGGTCTGGCCAGCGCCTGAAAGTCTGGCATTAGGGCTTCTTCTTTTCCACATCTTTGTCTTCGGAGCACATTTCCAAGGGATTATGAGGGCAATTGAAAGAATCACAATAAATCATCATGCCGTATTTCAGGTGTGCAGGCATGAGGCCAAGAAGAAGGTAAAATTAGCATGGCCTTTGTAGGACAGTTTAGAGGATGATAGGTATTTATAAAAAAAGATGCTTCTAAACTCAAGCTAAACAGAACCCATCTAGATTCAGTGTATGTAGAATAAAATTTACATGATGAGTTGGGTCAGAGTGTGGCTATTATTTCGATGACATTTTTGTCCATTTCACTATTTTAATACATTACTTTTTTTGGCAGACCTATAAAAATCATTTTGTTGGGGCTGGAGAGATGACAGAAGTTAAAAGTACTGGGTCATCTTGCAGAGGACCCTGGGTTCAATTCCCAGCACCCACATGGTGGCTAACGACTGTTTGTAACTCCAGTTCCAGGGGATCTGATGCCCCTCTTCTGACACAGGGCATTGCATGACACGGGTGCATTTACATATGTGTAGGCAATATACTCATACACATAAAATAAAAGTAATAAACTTATTTTGCCCATCGTATTAGTAATTGCTTACAGTGCAAGTACTGTTGTCCTCAAGGAACTTAAACCAGAGTGATTCCCATAGCAAATGGTTCCACCCAGATTAACCTGATAGATTTTCCAAGAAAGGAAAGGTAAGGGAGATGGGTTGAAGCCAAATGGCTGAGCACTCACTAGTACCTCACAAATCACAGGATTGCCTTCCAATGAGCCTTTAAAAAGCTTCTCTATGTGGAGATGGGGTAACCAAAATCTCACGGGAAATCCGCGTCGGTGCCATCATTTCTGGCTGCTGTCATATGCCATGGCTTTGAAACAGAGTGCTGAATTCTAGATGGTTTATTAAGATATTTGAGGAACAGAACTTGATAATAGATTAGTATTTGTGAGTAAGATCATTTTGTTCCTTGATTTTCCCATCTCACTAAGAAAGAGGTTCTTTTCTGGTTTACTGAAAATTATTTGTGAATACCCATGAATGAAATCAATTTTCCCTTTCAGTTTTCTTCTCAAGTCACCAATTCTGGTAATCAGAATCTCCTTTTAAAACTGCGTTTATACAAATTGCTTATTAGTGGATTGCTTATAATTTCTTGGTGCTCAGAGCACTCGGTTTAGAAGGGGTTGCTCAGCCTCCATGCCACTGGCGCCTTGAGCCAGATCATGCTGTGCTGTGAGGGCTTGTCGCATGAATGGTAGGATGTTTAGCAACATTCCTGGCCTCTGCCCTACTAGATGCCAGAAATACTGCCCAGTTATGACAACCTCAGATGTTGCCAGACATTGCCAAATGTTCCCTGAGGACCCAAATCACCTTTTCTCTCCTTCCCTGGAGATAATAATCAGGATTAGACACTACTAAACAGTGTCAGATGAATGGGAAACATTAAGGTCTGGCTCTACATTTTTAAGCCCACGCTGAAAACAAAACTTGGAATTGGGCTATTAATTTATCAGAAACCCTGGTTCTTTTAAAAGTTAAGCTTAAGGATATTTGTCTACTTTTTAAAATTTTCAAAAGAATCCATTATCAAAATTTCAGCACACACTGGTATTAGTTAAGGGATATGTAGATCCATCAAGGGATCCCAAAGAAGCAATTTCCAAGCCCAGTCTATTTTTGCTAGAACCCCTAGACTTTTATTCACTAAGGTATGCCTTATTTAAATTATTTTATATAGAAAACCATGGGCTTGGGGATGTCTTGATCCTTTATATTCCATCTTAAGGTCATATTAAATTCAGACATACTGAACAAATCCCATCAAGTGAATAACCTAGTACCTAGTAAGTTAACTGCTGCCAATCAGGATTTTACTGTCACAGGACAAAGCTGGAGAAATGCGCAGATATCTGTTGCCTCTTGTATGATCCACTCTCTCCACAGCATAGTTGTGCACAATAATTGTCTCAGTAGCTGTTCCCTGCTCATTCTTTGTTTTAAATCACATCTTTCCATCTCCTTCTCATTTAACCCTCTCCCTCCAACCATCCCCCTTCTCCTGACAATGTACAGGATCAGAGGATTCAGTTATCAAATCTGTGAAGTAGTGCCAGGTACTTGTTGGACGTTTAATGAAGATTTCTCCTTTTTTCTTCTTTACATGTCACTTGCCTTTTAATCTCTGTTCTGTATAAAATAATTCTTGCACCAGTGATCCAGGAATTTCTGGTTTATTATTAAGGCACAGGAACTTGTTTGTAATTGGTGCCAGTTTAATCTTCTGGCTGTTTCAAATGGCACTTCCCTATGCCCAGAACTTTCTCTTTATATGTAAGAATTTGCAGGATTACCTTGGGTGTAGAAAAGCCTGGCTCAGAAGCAATGGGGGAAGCTGGTACACTCTTGAGAAGTCTGAAGTCTGTATTTATGATTAGTAACGATGGAACAGGTCATTCCATTCTCATTCGGAACAATGTAAGTCAGTTAACTTTGGCTTTATTTTATCCTGTTTTCCATAAGAAAGGAATGTTCCTGTTTAATCTTTTAAGTACCTTATTGATTTCTGGAATACTGTATATAAGAAAAAGACATATCTATGGGATTTTGATATTTTATCTTTCTAGAACATGAACTAGAAACTCATTAACTTTTGGTGAGCACGAAATTTAATTGAAATCGAGGATTTGTTTTCTTCATTTTAGATTTTTAAAAATTGCATTTATTTATTTATTTATTTATTTATTTATTTGTGTTTTTATGTGTTGTATGCATGAGTATGTGGAGGTCGGAGAAAAACTTGAGTGAGCTGGTTCTTTCTTTCTGCCATGTGGATTCTGGGGATCAAACTCAGATTGTCAGGCTTGGTAACTAGTACTTTAACTCACTGAATCATCTTGTCAGCCCTTGATCTGATATTTTATTTTGGTCAGAAATTTATTTTAGCTCAGATTGAAGCTTTGTATTATGCAATAATTTTTCTTTTTTGTGTGTGTGTGAGTGTTGGGAAGTGTATATGTGTCTGTGGTGAAGGCATATGTGTGTGTGTTGTACACATGTATATACTTGTGTGTGTGCAGGTGCAGTTACCCCTCGTGAATGTGTGGAGGTCAGAGGTTGCAACCAGGTGTCTTCATCTATTTCTGTTCACCTTGTTCTTTGAGGTGAGGAGGTGGGGGAGACAGAGTTTCTCAGTGAACCTGGAACTTGCCCTTTTGGCTAGTGTGAGGGTGTGAGGGTGAGGGTCCTAGGATCCACCTGTCTCTGCTGCCCCAGCACTGGGGTTCCAAAAACAGTACCTAGATTTTACGTGGATCCTGGGTTCTGAATTCTATTGGTTATTTCTTGTTGCTATGATCAAGTATGTGACAAGAATCAAAGAAGAAAGGGCTATTTTGGCTTGTTGTTTGAGGACACAGTCTGTCATGGTGGGGAAGTCACAAAGGTAGAAGGAACTTTAGGCAGCTGGCCACATTGTGTCACAGCCAAGAAGCAGAGAGGGATGGATGCTGGGCTCAGCTCAAGTTCTTCTTTTTATTCAGTTTGGGTCCCCAGGCCACAGAATAGTGCTACCAGTTAAAATAGGTCTTTCTATCTCAGTTGACCTAATCTAGATAATTTCTCACAGGCATAGCCAGTGGTTTGTCTCCTGGGTGATTGTAGATCCTGTCAAGTTGACAGTAGCAACCATTGCACCCATGGAGCCATCGCAGCAGCTCTTAATTTTACATATATCATTCCATTTAGAATTAACGCCATTTAATAAAAATAACATGTATAATCTATATTAACAAGACATCATAAGACAGGCCCACCCCACTGAAAGTTTAAAGAATGAGAAAGAGAAAAAAGAATGAGAAGAAAATTTTTCTTGTAAGCTTTAAGTTCATTGCATATTTTTAATAGAAAAATGAGGACAAAAGTTCAGAATGCTTTCACCTGGGTCTTGCAAATTACTCTTTTAGTACCCATTAGGTGACTTCCAATGTGTGAGAGAGTCATTTGCTAGTGAGGAGCAAAGGGAATACAACGTACAGCCGATGGAGGGCTGGGATGCTGCCAAGAGGCTGGGCAGAACTTTAGATTAGATTTTCCTATCAATAAATATCAGGGAAGAATTCTGTTTTCACATTTAGGTTTTTTAAAAAAGATGTCTGTCCATTTCTGTTCCATAGTGCATAAACTGCAACATAGATTTCTTCAGGACATTAGGGCATAAACAATAAGAAATGTAGGTATCTGTGTTTATTGTTTGTGGGCCCCAGAAGCCTAGTTAACACTCTTGCTGTCTGCCAAATGCTTGTTAACTTTTGATTTGTTATATAGAGTTGCTGAGGATTGGATATAAAGGTAGATGAGAATGAAGTTGTCCATTCAGATATATTATAAACAGGAGTATTGACATTCTTATGTGTGTGAATGAGGTGATGCTTCTCCAGTTAAACAGTAAAGGTATAAACATTTCATAAAAACAATTTTAGTAGATGTTCATATATTCACTAAAAAGGGGAAGAATTCTTTCCAGAACTCTTACTTCTATTATGCTAACTTCAAGAGAAACAAAGCTCTCATTGAAATATGAATTCATTTTTGTAAAACCTGTTTATGCTGCCATTTCACTTTTGGGAAGTGGTAAGGTTTTTTTTTCAAGTAAAATTGTTTGTCTTTTAATAGTAATGGATAAACACGAAATTCTGATTGTCACTTATTATTAGTCTCCATTCATTCATGTAGTCACACATTTCAGTAAAAAGCATGCCTCTCCTTTTAAAAATTATTCTGGTCCTTGGAAGCTCTTGGATAAACAAGTCACTGGAAATAAACTTAGATAGTGAAACAACTGCGGTCCTTAAAAACTGCATACTACTTTATTTGGAAATAGTAGAATTTGCAGAATGTGACTGTAAAGGGCACGCTACTCAAATTACTTGTTTCTGAAGACTTTTACTATGAAAGAGACATATTTTCTGAAGGAGTAGAGCACAAATAGCTAAATGTTTGGAACAAAAATAGAGTTATTATTTTGCCATTTTGGAAAAGCTTTTCCCATTTTGCCACGTTTGTATTGAATTCTTTTTCACTTAAAAAACAGCATAATAGAAGAAATAAGAACTGGAAAATAAATGATTGATCATTTTTAACTATTTTTAGCTGATTGTGCTAATTGTTCATTAGAGTCTGGATACTTTTTAGGAAAAGAATAAAATTCAATAAGTGCCCTTTCATGGTGTTAAGTATAATTAAGAAGCCCATACTTCTGAATTAGATTTTATCTTCCCAGTAAGTTCTTGTTAGTTTATTTTCAGGGAGGGAAAGTGTTTGTATGATAGAAATGTTTCCCTTTTCCTCTTTCCCTCTATTTTGTCCCCTTCCCTTCTGACTTTCTCATTCCTTTCCAAAATACTATTTCCTAGACATAGTCTTACCCATTCACAATATCTCAGGGTTGGAAGAACTTAGAGGTTCTAGATCAATTACTTTCCTATCCAGGAATCTTGATAGGCTCTGTTGGAATACTTCAGCAGTAAGAAGTTATTTTATAAAGCAATCTAAGTACAAGCTTTTAGAAAATTCTTCATTATTTTGTGATAGGATATACTTATGAGAATATCTATCTATCATATTTATCTTAGTTCTACCTTTACTTTTTAAAGAAAATAAATATTGAAGACTGGCCTTTGAATTGTTGAAAGCTTACATATAATAATAAGACTTGTTTTTGTGGAATGTTTTTTAGGTAAGTGGCTTTATTTCTTTCAATTGTTTTACTCCTGTGATGGTTTCCTAGCTTGTAATCTCTTTCTTTAATTCTATTCCAATATCTTAAGAATCATACACAAAGTGTAACTCTTGGTTTGAAGACTGAGCAGTTCAGGGTAAAATATCAACACTGTGTTAGCTTCTTTGTGTTGATCTATAGACTGATTTTTTTGGAGGGGCATTTTCAGTGATGATTCACATTGGAACTGGAGCTCTCTAAGTTTTTTGTATTTTGGTTATGACCTACTGCTAAGATGTAGTAGCTCAAGCAGATGATTGCGCCCTTCCTGTTAAGTTTATTAGCCTCTGAGTTGTTTTCTTATGTGTGGTGCTATTTCGTATGTATTATTTTCCCATTCTTTTCTGTTATTCTCTTTGTTTGCACTTTATCCATGATTAAAGAGTGAATAAGGCAGGGATGAAAACAGTTAGGAAGCATTCCAGTCCGATGGCTAGATGTACCATCTATATGCTCAAAGTTTCTAAACTGATAGTTCTACCTTTGTGTATTTCCAAGCTTCAAATAAATATCCCAGTGATAGTATCTCAAATTTTATGTGTCCAAATCTTAGTTAATTTCTGCCCCCAAATCAAACTCTCTAGTCATTCTGATCACACAGTTGGTCAAGCTCTAAACTCAGACATCAGCTTTATTCTCTACAAGTTTCTCCCTGCTCCTTGCCCCACATGACTGCTAATTCTTCCTCCCAAATCAATGCTGTCACCTTTTCCCATTTTCTCCCTGGCCTAAGTTCAGATTTCACCGGAGCAGCCTCACAGGCTCCGTGTTTGCTCCCACAGGTTGCTTTCTTCACCCAGCATCCAAAGGACTTACTAGGCATATGTAACATATAAAAGTGATCAAATCATAAATGAATTATCACAGGGAAAACACACTATATAGCCTCTATTCAAATGAAGACATAGACCATGACCAAGCTCCAGAAGCCTGTTACTGCTTCAGCTTTGTCATTCCATCTTCCTCTCTCAAGGTGACCATGATCCTAAATGTTTACATGATATATTTTTCTGACTTAAATTTATGAACACAAAGGATGTCTCACACCCTGCTTTCCATTTTGTTTATTTCATTTTAGTAAATGTAATGGTAAAATTTACCCATGCTGTCTACAGGAGTGGTCCTTTCATTTTCATGTCATGTAATTTCATTGCTACATAGTGTTCCATTGAACAAACCATCATTTATTTATCCACTCTAATGCTGATGGAATATGGGTGGTTTTGAGTTTGGGGCTACTGTCTATACTACTGTGTGAATGTTCCTTTGCTGAAGATACATGTACTTTGGGGTTCATAGTTGAGAAGATTCGAGTTAAAGGTAAATATTTGTGCAAATTAGAGATTATTCCAATTTTATAAAGTAATTATAGAAATTTACATTCTCACCCACAGTGAACAAGGGCAGCTATCTGCACATCACACTTTGATTTTTGAAGTTCTGTGGTTAAAAAATTAGTTTAAAATATTAGGTAGTTCATTGTCTCGAGTAAAAAGTGACAAGTCACTGCTATTCTTTAGAACTCATGAAGCAGATGAAAAGCAGGATCCAGTACAGGCTTGAGACAATTTGTCATGCCAAGGGATGGGATGCTTGCTGGCAAGTACTCATAGGAAAACACAAGGGCCAAAATAATCAATCTAGCTGTGTCCTTTTGGGGAATGGAAAATCCATTCTCATTCCACTTCCCTCCTTGGAAGAGACAATATGAAATGTTCAAAGGGCCATTTTACTTTACAAAATGTCTTTTAATCTACCTTATTCAGAGTCCGTGGATTTGGTATTGAGTGTTCTAAGATACACTGTTTCATAATTCTTCATTTATGATTTTTTTTTTGCTTTTCCTGTCTCTTCATTCTAATTGCTCACCTTGTCATTTGCAGACATGGACATTCCTTTTAAGCTTATCTACACAAAACCTAAAACCAAAAATCGGTATCACATTTACAGATGTGTCTTGTGGGTGACTGACCGCATGGCAAATCCTTGATCATTCTTGTTAACCTTTATGCTTTAAATTCAGTGTCAATCCCTCAGATCCAAACTGTAACATTTTGAATGTGAAAGGAGATAATTGGTAACTACATCAGATGAGCAGCCCTCAAAGAGACTCTCTTGGGGACATTCAGACTACTGCTCCCCTAGCTGGATAACAGCCCTACATCCTCCTCACTTCCAGGGGTGAGGGATGCTGGACCCTCTAATCTATGTGTTTTATGGATGGGATTATTCAGTAAATCAGGGAAAGGAGAAATCCTCTTTCAATTATGATGTAAGAGAAAAAAACCTGAGGATACAGTTGTATCATTTTGACTGTTGGTCAGCCTTCTTTACCCCTTTCTTAAAGGGCAATGACAACAAATGAAACAAAATGCCTAAGAATGTGTTTACCAAACTTACAGCAATGGTGACAGCATGCACAAGACCCATACAAACTTAATTAGACAAAATCCCAGCACTGATCTGGGGAAACGGGCACTAGGCCCCAACTTTAGCCAAGGAACTATAGGCAGCTAACCACCGCTTGTGGAGAGAGTTGGTCTTCTTTGAAGCAGTGATGCTAGATAGGTTGACTAGTTCCAGTGGATGAACTCACATTGAGGGACATCTGGTAGCACAAACTTGACTCCATAGGGTCTAACATATATGACAGAATAGATGAAATCCAGTGGGGGGGATATGAGGGGGCACTGATATAGGAGCGAGTCTAAATATGATTAAGATGTGTGAAATGCACACAAATTCAATAAAATATACATACTGAAAAAGATATGCAATAAAATTTAGTGTCTGTAGAAGATCAATGTCTGCAGAGAAGATGGCAACTGAAAGAGATGTAGCTTTCCATCTAACATAACATACATCATGTATGTTTTTCTCTAAGGAATTTAACGCTTGTTGTTATGAACTATCCAGGGAATCAGGCAATTGGCATTATACTTACACACAGACGTGAGGCTCTGAAGGGTTTGTAGATTAGACAAAGTCTCTGTGGTTATTATATGTTGAGTCCAGGATGTAAGCAGAATCTTTTCACTTGGTTCAGGGCCTAACCAGTGAGGCATCACTATATTTGAATGGAAACTTTTCATAAATACTTAAGGTATGTTTTATTGTGTGCTATGCTACATTTTAATTTTGTTACAAATGAGGTGTTGACTCTAGTTCTGGAATTAGCTCAAGAGTAAAATCACTAGTTTTTCATTATCGGCATGTGAATTGTTTATTCTCAAACACGGACATACAGTTGCATTTCTCTGAGTGCTAGAAAATCTAGTTTTATTTCAATCCTCTATATAGAGAATATTATACTCTAGAAGTTATGATAATTTATCTAAAATAGAATTAATTTCAAACTGTGGTTAAAGCACATTTCAAAGACAAATACAAAGCAAATTCTGTAGCAGTTATTACTTAGGATTATTTTCTAGTGACCTTTTTTATTAATAACAGGAGAAAACTTGAATTAATAATAAAATAAAAAAGGCTGGATTCAATAGTCAGGACTTTGTTACTCTTCAACAACAAAGGAAAGGGAGGGGAAGAAGGTGGACAGTGTTCCAACTCAGTGGGAGTGGTGCATGCCTTTCCTAGGGGAGTGGGCTGACCTGGAGTACAGGTCAGGGAGCTAGCCACCCACATGGCTGCAGGTTCTTTCTGAATTGTTCTGAACTACTTCAGCAAAACCGGAACTAAAAGAGTCAACAGAGGTATATGTAACTCGAATGGTTTAGAAGTGTGGGCTTGGGGCTGGAGAGATGGCTCCCTGGTAAAGAGCACTGGCTGCTCTTGTAAAGAACCTGGGTTCAGTTGGCCGCACCCACATGGCAACTAACTACAGTCTGTAACTCCAGTTCCCGGGAGTGTGACGCCCTCTTCTGGCCTCTGAGGGTATTGTACAAATGTGGTGCACTAATATACACACAAACACTCATTCGTAAAAAATAAATAAAAATATTTTTAAAATTAAAAGAAGATTACCACAGGGTTGGAAAGAGATGGCCCAGGGGTTAAGAGCACTGGCTGCTCTTGTAGAGGACCAGGGTTCAATTCTCAGAACCCACATGATGGCTGACAACCGTCCTTAACTCCAGTTCCAGGGGAATCTGACACTCTCTTGACCTCCACGGGCATTACACGACACAGTTTCACTTACACACATGCAGGCAATAACTCATACACATAAAATAAAAATAATAAATAAAATATTTTTAAAAAGATTACTAGAAGAATGGGCTAAATGAAGCTTGGAGTCTATTTGGAAAATAATGCACATATTTAGAGATTTCTTACTTTTTAAAATAACAGCTTGTTGAACCAAAACTTCACATGCCAGACAACTTATGAGTTTATAGTGCATAACTCAAGTGTTTTTAGCATATTCATAGAGTTCTACAGTCATCATCACAACCAAGTTTAGAATGTTCTCATTGTCCCCCTCCCCAAAGAAGCCCTCTACCCATTAGCTACTATCCCCTGAACCCTCCAGCTTCCCATCCCTGAGCAGCCATGGAGCCGTTCTCTGCATCCACAATGTGCCTACTCTGAGCATTTTAGAAGACAGAATCTCACAATTCATGATCCCTTATTCCCTATAATAATGCAGTCTGTTCATTCATTGGTTAATTGACATTTAAGTTGCTTCTGCCTTTTGGTTTTTATGGATATTACTTTGAACACTTGTTAGTAGTTTTTATATAGATGTGTTTTCATGGCTCGTGAATATATACATAGGTGGAATTACTGTATCCTGTATAACTGTGTTTAAGTTTGGAGAAGGTGCTAAACCATTTTCCAAAGTGATGGCACCATTTTCTTATGTTCCTACCATTTTACAGCAGTGTAGGAGAATTCCAGCTTCTATATCTTGTTAACATGATTTGTTTTTGTCTACAGTTTATGACTATATATCCTAGTGCATGTGGTATGCGGTATACCGTTATATATGGTATACGGAATGGTATTTCATTTATTTACGTTTTCCTGATGGACAACTGTAAATTTTATTATTTTGGTTTAGGACATTTGCATATATATATTCCATTTGAACTTTAAAAGTTGAAGAGTTTTACACTGAAATGTTCTCCTCACTGTGGAATTCTTAGATCATTTCATGTACCTAGTATTCCGCAGTTATATACTGTTGGATTTTTTTGTGTGACAAGTGAGTTCTGGTGCACAGCCTTCCAAATCATATCTATTAGATGGTCAATGTATCCTTTCCTCACAGAGACTGTATGTCACCCAGGATCATGTATAGCTCTTATTTATCTTTAAACTCTTGTTGGCTAGTTAATTCACTGTTAATTTGTGTTGGGCTGCTTAAAAGCAATAGTGAAATTTGAAAAGAAAATAAACAAACTAGTACGTATAAGAAAGAAATTTTATCAAATGTTTGGATAACAGAATTCCACCAAATTAGTTTTAGTTCATAGACAAACAGAGTTTGATGAGCAGATTAGGGAAATTCCTTGTGGGGGTCATGGGGAACCCTGTGCCGCTGTTTCAGAGTTATATGGAGATATTTTACAGCTGTGTCAAGAGAAAAGACAGAGTAAGAGCTATAGGTTGTATCGGAGGGAATTTGGGAGCATTACCAAGGAATTGTAAGGAAAGAGTAGTTTTCAAAGGAGGAAGTTCCATCTTTGACGACCCTGTAACTGACCCGGACTTTCACTTTCTGTCTTCAGATTTGCTTCTTTCCCGTTCTGTACTCAAACTCTTCCTGAACTTACTGTTTTGTTTTTTTGAGATAGGGTCTCCTCGTAGCTCCAGTTGTCCTGGAACTCTCTATGTAGACCACCTAGTTTTGATCTCATGGAGATACGTTAGCGTCTGCTGGGATTGAAGGTGTGAACCACCGCTCTCGGCCAAAGCTTAAAGTTCTACAAATCTCCAGAGAGGGTCAGAACACCGCTGGGGCAGAGACTTCTTCAGTCAAGGCGGAAAGCATGGCCCTCACTGATCTCATGAAGATGAATAATTTTAACACATTTTTCTTCACATGTTTGACAATTGTTTATCAAAATTTATAAATATATTTTTCTAGGTCAATTAAGTGCTACAGTTACTTTTAAGATTCATAGAAGTGCCAATACTTTTAAAGTAGCAACTACAAACTCCTAGTAATTCTTAATAATTGTAACAGTAGTTGACTGAAAAAAATCTGTAATTCTTGGCTGTTTAAGATCACATTAGTTCTTATTAGTTAATTTGCTACAGACATTTCTTTGCCACAAAAAAGGTGTACTAAGGTGACTCAAGATACTTAAAATATGAAAACATATTATTTCTGAAGCTGGGCTTGGTGGTACATGCCTGTAATTCCAGCATCTGGGATACTAAGGCAGAAGAATCACCATGAATTTGTGGCCAGCCTGGATTACATAGTGACTTCCAAGTCTGCCTAAGAGTGAAACCTTACCTTAAAAAAACAAGATCATGTTCTGAAGATTCCTTTAGTGAAATTACATGGAGTAATTATTTCAATAAGGAAAAAGAGCCACAGCCTTGTTTTGCCAAGTAAAGAAAGGCTTGTCATGTATTGACTCATATAGTCATCAAATATGTACTGGTGGAATCAAAGTGATGTGGTGTCTGTGTTAGACTTGCTACATTTAAGAGAACATTATTAGTAGTTGTAACATTCTAGAAGTTGCATTCTATAAGAATATTTAAATTGTGGTCAGGAAGACATCATTGCCAACTTTACAAAGTGGCCCAGGCCTTCTTCCAAATCCTTTCAGAGAATACTGAAATAAGAAAAAGAAGAATATTGTTGTTGATAAGTTTCCAGTCTCTTGGGCTTCTTTTATGTAGCGGACTTTCTCTTTGTATTCATAATATTAATCATGTCTGAAAAATCTTGGTGTTGGATGGATACTGGGAGCAAGAAGAGCCTACAGCTGCTGGGGTCTGAGACACTGTGCGGAAGTCATCCCAGAAGTTGCTTCTCAGTGATTCCAGTGAACTCTGTACCAAGCCTGCTTTTCAAAACCCTCAGGAGTCTTTCACTAATTCCTGAGTGAGTTTCTTCATCTCTTTACTTTCTCATAATAACAGACTTTATTTATTCTTTGACAGTTTCACACGTGTATACAGTGTATTTTGATCACATTCACCATTTCCTCCCTTGAACTCCCCCAGCACATCCCCCTTCCTACTTCATGTCCTCTTCTTTTTATTTTTAAAAATATTCCACTGAGTCGACTTAGTGCTGCCGGTGAGCACATGGTGAGTGGGTGTGGGGCCATTCCCTGGAGCATGGACAACCCACCCGTGGCCCCTCTCAAGGAAAGCAACCCTTCCTCGCCATCAACTGCTAGTAGGTCCTTCACCGGGAGTGGAGCCTTGTGTTTACCCACACCCACGATGGAATTTGAACTGGTTTGATCTTGTGCAGATCTTGTATAGGTAAGCATATGTGCTGTGAGTTCACGAGTACAACAGTCATGTCATGTCCAGAAGTCAGCATTTTACAGCACTCCTCCCTATCCTCTGACTCTTACAGTTTTTCCACCCCTGTCTTCCAAGATGTTCACTGAGCCTTGGGCAGGGAGATTAATTTAGATGTCCTATTTGGGAGTGAGCCCTCACAGTCACTTAATCTCACCATTTTGACCAGTTATGAATCTCTGCATTAACCCATGCCCATTGTTAAAAGAAGGTTCTGTGATCAAGGTTGAAAGTAGCACATATATATGGGTATAGATATACATATTTAGAAGGCAGTTTGACAACCTGACCATTGTTGTTTAGCAAAACAACAATAGAAGGATCCTTCTAGGGCCTATAAACTCCAGAAGCATTGGCTTTTGATCAGGTTTATATTACCAGGTATATCTTCTTTCCTGCAGAGCAGCCTTCAAATCCAATCAGAAAGTGTTTGGTTACTCACCCCCTTAAGAGTCATACACTTATTACACAGGCGGGCACATCTTACCTGGTGAGTTAGTACTTAAGCATGCACAGTCTAGTGCTGGGTATGAACATTGAGGTCTTTTTCTCCCCCAACAGCCCCTCTTCTAGCACTGTGAAAGCCGGCCGGCAGGCAGTGACTTCCCCTGTCAGTTTCAGGCTGATTTCTCTATGTCCTCCAACCCAAGTGTGTGATGTTTTCAGCTATAGATTCTTAACATTGAATGGATTTTTGTATCCTACTACAGAGATACTTGCACCTCCATGTTCATTTTTGCTTTATTCACAATGGTTAGTAAATGGGATCAACCTAGAAATTCAGTTGATGAATGGATAAGGAAAATGCGGTGCGTGGAATTCTATTCAGCTTGAAAGAAAACCGAAATCATGAAATTTGCAGGTAAACAGATGAAGTTGGAAAAAAAACTATTACTGAGTGAGGTCACCCAGGTTCATAAAGACAAATGCTGCATAGTCTCTCTCATTTGTGTTTTCTAGCTTTGAATCTTGTTTTGTGTATTTAACTTGGAGTACACTGGAGGTCAGGAAACTCGGAGTACACATGGGACCAATGTGTGGGGCATGCATTAAGGGAGAAGAAACAGTATAATAATGGTAAAGCAAAAGTAGAGAGGGGGAATGCTAGGGGTGGAGACATTCTGGCATGGAGAGGGTGGCAGATAGGGGAAAGAAGGGGTGAAGGAAGGGGTAACCAAAATGAAGGGTATGTAGGAAGAAGCCATACAGCACCCTACTGTCTTGTGACCAATTAAAACTTCTAATAGGTGGGGATAGCAGAATGCATGCCATATGAAAGAAGAGGGGAGGACGTTGAGGGCTAAGGGTCTAAGTGGGGGTGGGCCCGGGAAGGTGACAGGGAGTGGAAACCCATAGGAGGAAGAAGGTGTGTATACCAAAAATAAGGATGTATGAAAAAGCCTAACGGAAACCTACTACTCTGTAAGCTAATTATAAAATAGACTAAATACATAAATAAATACAAGGAGTTTGAGTGGAGGTATTCTACATGGGTGGACAATACTGCCTCCAGAGACAGGGATTATTGAACAAAAGCTTCAGTGCCAGGCAGCTACCTCCTGGTTATTAAGTTATTAAGTTATTAGTCAGGGAGGTCCCTGAAGTCTCAAAACACAGGATTTTCATCCTTTCATAACACCTTGTTACTTAGTATATTTTTTAAAATCTTAAAATCTATTTTCACGTTGAAAGAAAAACCTAGGTATGTCTCAATTATGGCAAGGTAAAATTGCAGAAAGCTGGCTATTTAAACAGTTGGTGTAGGGTGCTGCAAATACTTGATTTGGCAGCTAACAAGCAAAGCTTTAACTATGGACAGAATTTTCATCTTTTCAAGCCAAATATGGTCAGCTTTTAACTCTTAACACTGGCCATCCTTATATAGGCTTCTGTTTATAGCTTGACTTGAATTTATCATTTCCATAAGTTGCTCTGCCATGGGACAGAGTGGAATTTTCTTTGCTTTTTATAAGTTCTGTGTCATAGTACTTGCCAAGCTCTTCTGGGACCCAGGCTCACGATTAGTTTGGCAAATAGAAGAGATTCTTGCACTTTGGAAGAAAATGGGTAAAAGAGTGTAATGAATGTTGTTTTCCACAGGATACACAAACAACAGTGATGACATTATCAGCCATAGGCTTGGAATTAGGTGGCAGGTTGGGAACTGGGATCTTGAAGCCCTTGTCGCCGTGTATAGCTGGTCTCAGGTTCTAGGCAAATAAAACCAAGATTCAAACTGCTTCTACCCTCTGATCTTCGGCAAGTGCCTCCAAGTAGCCAAACCCAGCTAGAGGACAAAGGCAGGGTCACCCTATGTGACTCCTGAAGGCCAGGCATTCTGAGGCACAAAGGGAGGAAGACAGTGAATACAGCTGAGCAGTCAGAGAATGGCCAGCATGCAGAGGACAGCACAACACTAGAACATTAAGAGGTGGTCCGTGTAGGAGAAGGTTGTCCTGTAGTTGAATTGTTCCTATAGTTTAAAAGGGAATGAAACTGTTGAGGAGTGAACGTTTGTGTCTCTCTCAAGTCAAAATATCAGAGCTCCTGGGACTGAAGAGATGGCTCAGTGGTGAAGAGCACAGACTACTCTTGCAGAAGACCTGGGTTTGATTCCCAGCACCCACATGGAGGTTAACAATGATTCTTAATTCCAGTTCCAGGGTAATCTGACACCCTCTTCTGACCTCCATGGGCACTGCACGACATGGGTGCACTTTCATACATGCAGGCAATACATTCATATACATAAAATTAAAAATAATAAATAAAATTAAAAATTAAAGCTCCAAACTCCAGTGTAATGCTGTTAGAAGGTGGGATTCTGGAGAAGCAATTGAGTTTGAATGAGGTCCTGAAGGTAAAAACCCATGACAGGATTATAGTCCTTAAAGGAGGATGAAGAAACTTCAGCACCTTCTTGCCATGTGAGGCTGCAGTGAGGCGGCAGAGGCTAACAAATGGGCTTGATGTTCACTTAGCACCTGCTAGACACCCTGTGGGAAAATTGACCATATCGAAGGGCAGGAGAGATGACTGAGCAGGTAAGAGCATTTACTGCTCTGGCAGAAGATCCAGGTTTGGTTTCCAGCATCCACATAGTGGGTCACAACTGTTCTTAACTCTATGTCCAGTGTATCTGATGCCAGTTTCGAATTCAGGCATTGCCCACAAGGTGCATTTACATGGAGGCAAAAGATTTATATACATAAAAAATAAATGAAAGAAATTTAAAAAAAGAAAACTGATATCACAACTCTTCAGCAATAAAGAAGCTGGCATTCATACTGTGCTAATGATGGACCCACTGGCCTGTAAAGGACTGAGAGGTAGGCTGATTCTAGACCTGGAGGAGTACCGGATTGAGTCTTCAAGAAACAATTCAGTCTTTGTTTTAGACACTACATGTATAAGACTTTTATTGAGGGACATCTGTAAGAGAAGAAGGAAGGGGTGGCGGGAGGTAGTGGGGAGAATCACTTGGACATACTACAGTGGAGTGCTAGGTGGGGAGAAGAGGAAGAGTTAGTTAGGAGGCATCTCAGACAGCAGCATAGCTGTAAGAAAATTTGGGGTGACCTGGGCTCTCATTGACTGGCTTGGCCTCCTGGAAGGGTAGCTCCATAGGAACAGGTAGGAAGAACTGCAGAAGTCAGAACAACCTTCCCTCTGCTGCAGGGGATGTGAATGGTGCAAGTTCATGGCTGCCCGGCCAGCTTTTGGTGTAGGTGGACTTAGGGGCAGTATGGCAGATTGTTCAATGAGATGAGGCAAACAGGCTGTGCTCTAGCCAGCTGGTCCTGAGAAGTGGGGGAAAAGAACAGTGCATTATGAGAGTAGTGATCTGGAGTGTGGGTTAGAGAAGGGGTTGAAATACATGAAATGGGAAGGGGCTGGAGGAGATTTACACATGTTCTACCCCAAGTAAAGCTAACCAAACAAAGGATTATGGGAAAAATTTAACTGTCATGGATTTATGGATTTAAGTCTTTGGGTGTTTTTTTTTTTTTAATGTGACAAAATAATTGTGCACTTAAAAAGATTTCAGTGTGCTGTACTAGACCCTAGAGAATGCAGTATGCTAGAATCTGGAGAAAGAATGTTGTAGAGAATTAGAAGGAGAAAGATCACAAATCTGTGCCAGTGATTTGAGAGAGTGCTATGTAAAATCTCAGTGAAAGAAAATCCTGAGAAATTTAAAGGATTATTTGTCATTACATTTCCAGGACATTAGTTTTTTGTACTTGCCACAAAAAAGAATTCTTTAAAATTGTCTGAGAAGGCAGATTTGATCACCTGATTTTGCTTTGGGAGTATGTGTGTATGTGTGTTTGGCATACGTGTGTGTGTCCCTGCATGTGGCTGCATACTTGCATGTGGAGGCCAGAGGCTGACCGTGTGGTGTCTTCCACAATCATTCTTCACTTTTGTTTGTTTGTTTTTTTGAGACAGCCTCAGTTGTCTTGGAACTAGCTATGTAGACCAGGCTGGCCTTGAACTCACAGAAAGCCACCTTCCTTTGCCTTCCAAGTGCTGGCATTAAAAGTATATGCCATTGTGCCAGGCCTTTACCTTATTGAGAAAGGGATTCTCTCTGAACTTGGAGCTTGCCAATTTGGCTGGACCAACTAGTCAGTGAGCTATAGGCAGCTCCCTGTCTTTGTTTTCCCAGCCTTGGAATTACAGAAGCACACTGACCCAGGCTCTTACTTGAGTGTTGGGGATTTGAACTCAGTTCCTCATGCTTGAGTAGCAAACATTTTACTGACACAGCCATTTTCCCAGTTCTAACCACATACTTTTAATTATTACAAAATTATATGCTTTGAGATGCAATGGATTATTTTACAACATTCTTCACCTAATCAGACCAGGAACAGAACATTTCCTAATTGCGTTCCTGCCCTCCCAGTTCTCAGTGAACTTAGAGTTCCTTGCTTGCAAACAACTTGATCCTTATCAAGTAAATTACTTTTTAGTATAAATGTACTAAATGTTCTTAAACTTAAAATAGATCATTGTGAATTTATATTTTATTAAAAAGTAGTTTCTCTTTTTGAAACAAATTATGATTATTTCTAAGGTATCCCAGAATGGCCTTGAACTTGCTATGTAACCCAGACTGAAACTCCTGATACCCCTGCTCCACTTCTGAATTGCTAGTATTATAACATGCACCCTGCATCTGATTTTCTTAAACCTTAATCGGTGATTTTGATGAAACTGTTTATTGAATAAAGGACTTCAGTTTTATGGAGAGAGAGGCGGTTTCTGTCTAAGTCATGGGTAACATAAAGGAGAGGTGTTATTAAGATTTTTTTGTGCTCACTTCGGCAGCATGTTATTAAAGTGGGAAGGAAACAGAGAAGACTGTGATGGCCCTGTACAAAAATGACATGCAAATTTGGGAACTGTTCCGTATTTGTATTTTCTGGAAAAAAAGATTCTTGTGAGTCGGAAATATTATATGAGCCATGTAAATGCTTTGTAAAATAGTTTTAGCTGTTTCTTATAGATTAGGGAGTGTTTGGTATTTAGTTACCTTAATTACTGACATACTTTCTCTGGTATTTTAAAAATATATTTTCTACTTTCTGCCTTCTAAATTGTACATGCTATAATCTGTTACAAACACTTATCAAAATAACATCTTATTAATCACCTGAATTGTTCACTTTAGGTACCTTAAATGATAAATATTCTAGGATATTTTAGAAATTAAAGAGAAATAATATTTAGATATTAAGAGAGAAAACTGTTTCATGATGAAATGCAAAACATATAGGTACAGTTTCAATGCACTGCCTTTGAGGTTTTAATGAGTGTTTAGTGCCCCCATTAATGGCTTTTATTCAATGTTAAGATTGGGATGTAATTATTTCTGGAATACATATTACATAATGTAATATTTATGGAATATCCATAATCTCCCTTAGACAGGTATGCTCATACATGCATACATTCATATGCATGTGTATACATTCTTATGTGTATACCTACACTTACATCCACATGTACTGGAGTCTTTATGTCCTGTTAGTATGCATGGAGTTTCTGTTTGCTACCAAACTCTGACTTTGGTAGAGGGCAGACTCTTAGGAAGTGTGCCAAACAGTAAATGGAAAGAATGCATGCCTGCCATTTCCAACCTAGCTTTTAGTAATATTAGATATAATCAGAGAACATTTTAAGTAGGTTATCATTCTATTTCTGTGGTATTGAGATCAAACCCAGGGCCAGACATATGCTAGGCAAGTGCTCTACTGCTGAACTACACCCCTAACCTTTATTAACATAATTAACATAATTAATTAACATAATTAATGGAGGCTTCATAACTTAGATATATTTCACACCAGTGAAACAGAGTGACAATGAGCTGTCATAAATTCATGTGTATATAATCTAATAATAACGAAGTACTTTGAACTGATGGTATTATTGTTAAGCAGCTTTCAGTTAATCACATTAATTTAAAAATCATTAAACTTTCATCTATGTTATTTAGAACTACTGAGCTTAGTAGGGGCAGAGGTGGCTTCTACAATCTGTTTCAATATTACAGTGAAGAACTTTGTTGAAACATTCTGGTTATAATTATAGCATCTTGTTTCAGGTAGTAGTTTCTGAAAGAAGATGCCACGTCAGCCTCACCTAGTCTGAGTCTAAATTTACCATATCGTCTCATCCAAGATTGCAGGGGGGAGAGAGGGAGGACGAGGGAAGAAAGGGGAAGAAGGGGAAGAAGAGAAGAGAGGCGAGAGAAGAAGAACGGGAGGCGATGTGGTTTGCGCCTTTCCCTTTTACTCCATCCGGGCCTTCCGCCTTTGAATTCTGCCCACATTCCGAGCACGTTTTCTTCCCTTAGTATATCCACTTACAGACATACATCGGATGGTGCTTTACCAATTACTAATCTTCAAGGCATCTTTCAGTCTAACCAACTGGACTGCAGCCATCACACGTGGACAAAGAACAGCCATGGAACAGTATGCTGAAGCGTTTGCAGAGCTCACACAGGATAGGAGAGGATTTGAGCTCTGACTGTTCGGAGGGGAGAGTCCTTGATCATCTGGAATATTTGATTCCTAAAGTAGGGTGAGCATCGCTGGAGTGAAGGCTACCACAGAGCCACCCTAGCAGAGTGAATAAACAGTTAAACTGATGTTCAAGTTATTTACCGATGGAAAGGATGAAAACAATATCTAGACACTTGAGAACACAGCATCTGTAATACCCAGCATATGATGGAAATTAATACACAAGTCAAAGAGAAGAAAAATAGAAAATAGAACACAAAGTGACTGTTAGAATTAGCCGATGGAGTTATTAAAAGAACTATTATAATTATATTTCAATGGTAAACAAAAAATGAACAAATAAGGAAAAAATGTAAACCATTGAATAGAACTTACAGGAGTAAAAATATAAAAGTTAAAAAAAAATCTTGGACAAGGAAGAGATGGCTCAGTGGTTAAGAGTGCTTACTTCTGTTGCAGAGGACCTAGGTTCTGTTCCCAGCACCCACGTGGCAGTTCACAACTGTCTGTACCAGGCACACATGTGGTGCACATATGTACATGCAGGTAAATACTCATTCATATAATATAAACCTAGATAAAACATTTAAAAATTCCTGACAAGAATAATAAAATGCGCAGAAGAAAGATGAGTAAACTTAAAATCTGTATAATATAATCTACTCAAAACGGAAACCGAAAGGAAGAAAATACGGAAGATGCACAGGGCTCAGTAGCCTGTGAAGTCAGCATATGATGAACTAAATATGTGTGTAGCCAGAATTTTTAAAGATGAAGATGGCAGGAACTGTAAGTGAACAAATGTTGGTCTTAAATTTTCCAAAACCGATGAAGATCATAAACCTGCAGATTGCTCGAAGCTCGAAGCTCGGGGGACCTAATGGAGGATAAACACGTGCTTACTTACATGAATGCATTAAGGTATACCATAATCAAAAAATTTAAAACCACTTAAAAAAGATATATACAACTAAAGGAAAAAAAGACACATTATATAGAGAAACAAATATAAAAATTACAGCAGATTTCTCGTTTACAGTTCTGTGATACAGAGGGCAGTGGAGAAATACTTATAAATAAGTGTTGAAAGAAAAAAACTCGCTGTGCGTGGTGCCGCCCACCTTTAATCCCAGCCCTCGGGTGGCAGAGGCAGGCGCATCTCTGGGAGATGGAGATCAGCCTGGGTCACATAGTGACTTCCAGATGGGCTGGGAGTAGGACTAGGAACATCCTGTCCAAAAAAAAAAAAAAAAAAGGAAAAAAACTCTCTGTCTAAAAACAGACTATAAACAGCAGAATTACTCTCTCAAGCAAAAACAAAATGAAGCCATTTAAAACAACTGTTTCTAGCACACCTAAACTATAAACAGCATTGAAAGGGAAACTTCCAGGCAGAGAGAAAATCGACAACAGATGAACAAATGGAATGAAGAGCCCTGGTCATACTAATTCATTCCTAAATGTTTAGCATCTAATTGCTTTGTTTGCTCACAGTGAAAATAACATAGTACTTTGTTGGTTTGTATGATCACAGTAATGCAAAGAAAAGGAAGTGCAAAGGAAGTAAAATGCAAATGACCACTAAGCTCATAAAAGGCGCTTATACTTGTCATCAGGGAAATGCAAGTTAAAACCAGTATGAAGTACTATTGCAACCCAGAAGACTGTATAAATCAAACAGAACCTATTGAGAATACCAAGTTCTAGCTAGGGTGTAGAACCAATGGAATTGTCAGACATACATTGGTTTTGGTGACAAAAATGTAATAATTTTATAAAACAGTCAATGGTTTCTTTCTTTTTATAAATTAATTATTATTTATTAAATAATAATTATAATAATTATAAATTAATTATTAATATTAAATATTAATTTATTCCCTTACCATATTATTTACAAACTCTTCTCTCAGGCAGAAATGAAAAATTAAATTCACTTGTATATGAGTAATCATGGCAAATTTATTCATAATGGAAGATGAAGAAGACAACCTTGATGTCTATAAAGATGATGGATAAATAAATGATGAGATATTTATAACCTGGAATCTTATTCATCAATAAAAAAGGAAAACCAAGAGTACAGGCAGTAGCAAAAATGAATCTCAAAGACACTGTACTGAGTAAAGGAATCATATTTTTCAGAGAGCATATTGCATGATTCCAGTTATATAAAACGATAGAGAAGACAGTTGTCATGCAGAATGACAGTGATTGTCTGATACCAAGGCAGAGGAGGGTTCAATGACTTAGAAAAGATCCACATTCACAGGTATTTGGCATTTACTGTACCCTGACTGCATATATACTGACAGAACTCACTGAAATGCATAGTTAAAATGTATTTTGTATATGAAGATTACACCTCAATAAAGTTGGTAAAATAAACATCCATAGAGGCTGGAGAGCTGTCTCAGTGGTTAAGAGCACCAACTGCTCTGCCAGAGAACCTGGGTTTGGTTCCCAGTACCCACATGGTTGCTAACACCTGCCCTTAACTCCAGTTCCAGGGGCTCTGGCGCCTTCTTCTGGCCTCTGCAGACACCAGTCATGCGCATGGTGCACTTACATGAAGGCAAAATACTCATACACATAGAATAAAAATAAATAAAATCTTTTAAAAAATGAACATTATAATTTGTGCCTTGACTTATCACTTGCACTAAAACAATAGTTCTATGAAATGAAAATATGTGAATATTGCAAAAATATGATTATATAGTAAAACAACCAATAGACTGAGAATAGCAAATAAGCAAAAATTACTTTGTTCGGTACCTGAGGCCAAAGGAATGAAATGATGCACTAAATTACAGAATTAGAGGCAAAAATCTTTGTTTTTAACCTGAAATTTCTTTGAATTGATATTGAGTTTTACAGTGCGGCCCCTTTCTGTTTCTTGTTACTCTGTGTTGTCTGTTCCCTTTGATGGGCTCTTTGTCTCTTTCAGGTTCTTGTTTTCTGTTCTCATCTCTGTGTCTTTGTTCATATTTATGCCTCAGCTGGAATGTCCTTACTATTCTGAGCAAATATAGATAGGGAAAAGAATAGGTGCTGGAGTATCACTGTGTGTTTCCGTTTCTTATATGTCTTGAGGACTTACAATAAAATGCATTAATACACACAACACAGTAAAGTCATCTAAGTTTTTTTTTTTAACTTAAGCATTTTTTATCTTACATATATGAGTGTATTGATATGTAAGAACATCTGTGTTGTGCAATGCCAAGGAGAGGACATGAGATCCACTGGAATTGGAGTTATAGATGGTTGTGAGAATCAAATCTGGGTCCTCTGCAAGAGCAGCCAGTGTTTTTAACTGCTGAGCCGTCTCTCCAGTCCTGACGTGAGTTATCTTTACCTCAACCTTTATCCTCACCATTTTCTTAGAATCTGATCGTGCCAAGAAAATGTCCCGTATTTAATATCTTCTCTACCCTTAATGTGTCTGATTTATAATATTATATATATATATATATATATGTGTGTGTGTGTGTGTGTCTGTGTGTATGTGTATGTGTATGTGTGTGTGTGTAGACATATATTTAATTTAGGTTTTTAGAGGCAACTGTATCATGAACTATATGGAAAATAACTCTTTTAGGAAATTCATAGTTTACTACCTAAACATATTTTTATTGTGAACTGGAATTACTTGTTAGTTAGACTGAGATCTGTAAAGATAGATAATAGTGTTACTCCATGACTGATTGTAAGAAAAATGCATTTGAAATGCAAACTCTTTAGCTTAGAAAGGAATAATTCTTAGTCAACACTGTCCTGAAAAAAATTTTTTCTTTTAGGAAATTCTGTAAGGACTTTGTTACAATGGTTAAGCTAATATTAATACACTATTCTTAACTCTAATTGCAACCTTTACATTAGCTTTCACTCTTCTGTTATACATTCTTTGGGTTTTGACAAATACACAGGATGACATATCTATTATCACAAAACATTTGTTAATAACATTAATACTCCTTAGTAGATAAAAAATTCTGCATTTAGTTTAGTTGCTTCAAGCTTGCTTTTCCATGTCCTGAGCATCACTGCTTTTCACTTTCTAGTTCAATGTCGTACACAAACTAAAAAAGAAAAACATTTTTGTATCAACTCTTTCCATGTTCCTTTAGGTATCATTGTTTTCTGTGTTCTTTATTATGGCTTAATAGTAATTCTTCTGTTTTAATTAATTGAACCCTGTTCTAGACAAAGGACCTGGCAGAAGAAAAGACTCTCCTGCCTAGATAAAGGTATACAGGCTATAAGAAGGACAGTTGTTTTCATTTATGCTAGTAATGATTAAACTTAACAGCTCTCCTGTGCAATGACTTTTGTCTAGTTTCAGGCTGCCCCCCTGACTGTGAAAAGGAGAACAATACAGCCTCTGAGTAAAGTCACTGTGCTACTGAGATTAACTAAGGGATAAATTAATTTCAACAAGGTTGTGATTATTCATCTTATGATTTAAAATGTCTATAACAAAAGTAACTCATAAAATTCTCTATTTTCTCACAACAATAAAGGTCACTAACACAGACTAATGCAAATGTATAGATAGATAGACAGCACCCTCTGTCAAAAATTCCTCAGTGATTTATCCTGGAAATTCTAAACTCAGGTTTATAATGTATTACTATGTACCAATTGCTTCTCTCTATCTAGTATCTACATTCTCAAGACCTAAAGCAAGGTTTTGGTAGATCAACTACTAAAATAGATAAATTAAAAAGGATTTCAATGGTTTTTATGTTTTCTATAAGGTTTTACTAAAAACTTATAAAGTACAATGTACACTATCTTATGTGTATAATTTACATCCCATGTTCTTTATTAAGATGCTGCTGCACAGCACTCCTGAGTTGAGTAACTGCCATGCTTGTGACTTCAGCTGTGCCTACTTACAGAAGTTCATCACAGTTGGGTTTGCTAACAGTTGTATTCTTCCACTGAAGGAGGAGTAAGCTGGACCCCTACCTGAGTATCCAGCTACTCTTCCCAGCCAGTTGTATGTAACTTTGCCCTAATCACAAATGGTCTCCTGCATTTGGGGAGGAAATTTGGGAAAGGCTAAAAGAAAGGACTTGATCTATGAGGTTATATAAAAAAAAATCAACATCCATGCTAAAGACTTTACAGTGCATCTGCTCTCAGGTTACCTATATACCTGTCAGTAATACCTCACCCATCTGTATGAGTAAAGTCATTCATTCCCCAGGGCGAACTTTAATATGATCAAACATTGGTTTGATACTAGAGCCTTAGAAAGGGAATAAACATTGCTTAATGCACTCAGGAAGAGAATTTTCTTAATATTATTACATCTCATGATCTTAAAAAAAAATGAAATGAGAAGGTGAAAAAAATATTTTATTAAAATGGTTTTTGTATAAGAATGTCTATACACATGATTAAAGATCTGAGTTTATATGTTATAATATAGGAAGCATTAGATAAATAATGTATACATAGTCTTAAAGTTTCTAAAGTAATAGTTCAGTCAAATACTTTAAGGAACAAAATATACATCTAGTCAAGGTTTATTCAAATGTTTGGCTTTTGCCCAAGTTTTAGCTACATAGCATACAGTAATTAATAGTTCAGTATTGATGGAACTAACCTTCTTGGGTGTCTAACCACCATATTTAAAGGCCTCTAATCTGGTCAGAGGGACTTAAAGGGACAATTTTTTTGTCTCTTGCCCTCCAAGGTCAACTAAGTTCCGGGGGACTATGGGGCATCTCTCAAAATGTCCTATAACTGTGATGTGTCTTCCTATTCAGGGAGGTCGTGGAGACCCCACTAGAAGGACCTGAACCCAGTGTCCAGTCTGCAAAGAAGAGGGTCAGCACAGGAAAACATTTCCTTGATTTGCTTCCAAGTGAAGCTATGGTCTAGCAAGACCTTCTGACTTATCTTCACATAGATGGAACTGGTAAAACAAAGCCCTATGGAGCCCGGAGCTCCTCTCAAGCCCATGTGATCTCCCTGAGGAACAGATACTCAACTGACCTGAAGAATCAAATTAAGTTGGTTTATTTGGGCCAAAATATATGATCTTAAACACCCAAAAAGAAAGTATAACCAAAAAATTAAAGTGATTAATATGCTTCTTTAAGATTATAAGGAATTACACTTCCCAGACATTAGGTTTAAGTTTTTATAAGATGTTATTTACACAATTTCTCAGTAATGATTTTGTTCTTAATAAGAAAATGCCACTCAGATGTAAGACTTCAATTCTTGGCCTACCTCAACACTGCAGTGCATACCTGTGGCCAAGAAAGGCAAGCCCACCATTATTCTAAGCCCCAAATTAAATGATTTCTTTTCTCTCCCTGTCTAGAAGCCAATTAGGAGGGAACTCACCCTGATTCTAGCCACTCCAGCTATCAAGGTGCCTGAAAACAAATCCTGACTTCAAGACTCTCAAGTTCAGCCTTGGCAGTCAAAAAGAAAAACAAAGAGGAACCCAAAGATGGAAGCCTTTGAAAGTCCTTAAGCAAGAAATTCTAATGGACTTCGAATTGGACATTTGAACTCTTCCCGATTATGACTATTTTAATTTCATCTTCCAGGGATCAGTCAAGGACTTTCTTTTCTCCCTACAGCTAACAGTTATGCAATTCAGGGGTCTTTTAGACTCACTGAAGGGGTACCCCTATTGCCACAATCTATGACCCTATTCAGCCTTGAAGAAGCCAGAGCAGTCAGTGCCCCAATTCCTTATTGGCAATTAGGGTGACCTCTTCAGAGGGTGGTGTGATGAAAATAGAAGGTCGAATTTGGCTAGGCAGTTTAGGGTAAAAGACCCCAAAAGACCAAAAACTGTCCTTGTGCCCTTCAACAGCCTACTCTATATCAAAGGCCAAATATGTCCAAAGTATTTGGGGGCTTTTATTTAATCCTAAAAGATTTTAGGTTTACCTCTTCAAAAGGAGAATGTTAGAGAACAAATAGCTAACTGAGAGACTATAAATTTTCTCACTTATACCTTTCATATACTCAAGAATCAACTTAGAACCCATTATCCCCCCTGGTTTGCCAATCCCCTCATGCCTTGGCTCCTCCCTTTATTGGGCCCTTATATACCTCCCCATTATATATTAAAAAAGGGGGAGATGTGGGGATCTGGGTATTGAGCAAGGCAAGCAACTCCAGATACCCTAAAGGGATGGCGGGTGTCTGACCTGCTCTGCCTGTGTGATAACCTGGCCCCAGGAATTCACTATAGATATGAATCTTCCTTTCCCCGACCCCAGACCAGAACCAGGTTTTTGGGTTTCATTTCCTCATGCCTAAACTTCCACAAGCTTCCCACCCTTAATCCCAAAACCACACCTCTAACTTTCCCAATGCCAAAATATCTTCTTATAAAAACTCCTGTCTTGGTCCCAATAAATGATCTGCCCGAAGCAGTTTCCCGGGTGTTATTTCCCGCCGCACTCGGAGCCATTCTGAGGACCTGTTTTACTCTCCGTTCTCTGGGACCACCTGTGCGCAACGACTGTCTTTGGAAAAGGAGCCCCACATGCCACCTTGACTTTGAGTTTAAATTTATGTAAATAGAGATCACAGAAAATAATGCTGATCGTCAACATGGAAACTGTCTTTCCATCGTCTGATGGGCAGAATATTAAACTTTTTTGTTTAGTTGTATGTATCTGTATGTGTGAGAGAGAGAGAGAAACAGAGAGAGACAAAGAGAGAGACAAAGAGAGATAGAGAGAGAAACAACTTGAGATAGTTGGTTCTCTCCTTCCACCACGACGTGTGTTTCAGGGATAGAACTCAGGTAGTCAGACTTGATGGCAAGTTCTCTTATTCAATGAGTCATCTGGAGTTACCGACTGTTGTTAACTGCCATGTGGATGCTGAGAAAGAAGTCCCGGTCCTCTGAAAGAACACCAGGTGTTCTTAACTGCTGATTTCTAGTTTAGTTTTTATATGAACATTTAATAGTTGTCAAATTATTTTTCTTCATCTATTATAATAATCATATAATTTCTTCTTTCTTATTGGTGTTTTAACTCAACATGCATGTACTGCTCTCATTACAGCATTTTTGCACACATACATTGCACTTTGTACTTATTTGTCTCTCTCAACCACTGTTCTTCCTCAGCCTTCTGTTTTCATGTCCTGTATATTCCATTATCCCTTTCCCTTCTCTTCTAAGATTTTTCTCTCCTTTTCTGTAGTCCTTTTTCTAGTTTCATGACCCACCCCCATATATATAAATTTACATGTAGATTCTATGTGTGAGAGAAAATGTGCAGTGCTTGTCTTACAGAGTGTGGCTTACTTCACTTAACATATTAATTTCCAGTTTCAATTTTTTTTGCAAATGTCATTAAAAAAATATAGGTTCTCACTCATTAAGTTGCTATGAAACTCACTATATAGACCAGCTGGCCTTGAACTCACAGAAATCCATATGCTAGTGCCTCCTGATTGTTAGAATTAAAGATGAAAAGTATATACCCCCACATCCAGCCTTTATTTAATTTCCTTTTTTTTTAGAACACTTTAAAATATTGTTTTAGGATTTTATTTTTATATGTGTGTATTTATGTGTATATATGTGTGTCTGGGTGTATGTGCACATGAATGCAGATGCCCATGGACGGTCAGGGGTATTGGGTCCCCCGGGAGATGGTGTTACAAGCAGTTGTGAGCCACCTGATGTGGTTGCTGGGAATTGAACACAATGAGTCCTCTGGAAGAGCAACAAGTGCTCTTAACTGATGAGCTATCTCTCCAGACCCCATCTTTAATTTCTTAATGTGGTTAATTACATTATTTGACTTTTGAATTTGAATTATTCTTACATTGCTTGGAAAAATCCCAATCATAATATATCTTTGGTATATTTTTATGGATTTTATTGACTAATACATGCTACGAATTCTTGCTTCCTTGTTCCTAAGAGTCATTATCTTGTTAACTTAATTTTAATGTGTTTTCTGCAGTATTCTCTATCCTGTCCCCTTAGTTTGCATGCATATGATCTGTACCAGGTTCTTGAATTTCATCTCAATTAGTAGCTCCTGTGACTGTGCTTTCTACCCACTCTTGTTTGATAGATGTTCCTTCTTTATGTATCTTTCCTTCATCCAAGAAGGTACCATCTGACAGAAGAGGTATAACCTTTATCAGTGTATTTGATGAAGTCTGCCGTAAGAACCAGGCTTTTCACTGCAGGTGACACAACATGCCCCCTGCACTCTTTGTCTAAGATTTTTTTCCAGATGTATTATATATAAAAACTTCTAACCTGATATAACATCTTTTCTTTTGATTTGCCTTACAAATAACTTGGATATCTCCCTCCCTTTTCTCAGGCTGGAACTTCCAAAGTATTTTAGACACATTATTGATCACTAAAACATTTTATTCTTTATCCAAATCAAGAAGTGTAGTTTTCTCTTTCTGTATCTTAAAACTCTCCAAGCCACCATCTCTTCTGCAGCTGTGTGCTGTGGCCCTCAGATGCTTGCACACAGTTCTCTGGGATCACTGAAGCCTTACTTGGACTGTTTTCATTTGCACACCCTTCTTATTTCCCTCAGACTGATTTTTCCAAAAACTTGCTTTTTAATCCTTAAAAACCCCAAGGTTGTATGTTTTTCCCTCAGAATAAAACAAAAACTCTTTAGTACAATTCCAAATAAAAGAAATGCCCATTAAAGAAAGGCCTGTGAGAGAGGTATATCAGAAACACAGACACACAAATTTGCATCTCTCTCCACAATGTTGGAATTTATTAAATAGAAATAAATTTACAAAATACATAAATTTTCTTGTCTTTAAACCACTAAGGACTACTTACTTCACTTGGAAGAAAAAAACATTGATAATCACAGATTCTTTTATTCCAATATTATTTGTGAATATTGACTCTCAGACCATATATTACACTTCACACAACAACACATGACTGTATTACCGGTAGTTGTGAAAGTATTTAAGAGGCCGCAGAGTTCAGAGGGACTGTCTTGAAGACAAAGGCACATGCAGGGAACTGAACAGAGCCACTGCCAGATGCTAGAATAGGTATTATTGAACCCAGTGTAGAGCTAATTTTAAACACTGAGTTGGTTTAAGGACAGATCTGGGTCCAGACAAAGAGCAATTGAAGTAGGCTGTATCAGTCAGGGGGCTTTGCTGAACTGCAGTCCCAGGGTCAAAGGTAGAAGTTTATCAGTTCCATGACCCATGCACTAGACAGATAGATGGGTATTTCTACACCCTAGTGTTAAATTGCCTTCCTAGCATATTGTCCAAACATCATTGTTGGATGTGCTGGATAAACTCGGGGGTCTAGTTTTCCTGGTATGGTTTTGTTATATCTAAGTATTATTAATTTGTTATATCCATGCATTATTAATTTAATATGATAAGTTTATAGTTAGTAATATTTTATTTGCATAAATAAGTTATTAATGAGTGCTTGCTTCATGATTTGCCCTAGACAGGTAATGACTATTTACTCTCTGTCTACAAACAAGTCATTCAGTCTTAGCATTTGCACTAAAAAATGGAGCAAACTGCTGTTTTGTAAAGTGTATTTCTCAGGGAGGCATAGCCTGAAGCTATTGTTTTATGCAATATGGAGGAACTTAGAGCACGGGCAAAGCCTGATTTCCACATGTCCAAATGAGTCTATACTGAAAACAAACTCAACAAACTTAACAAAGCAGGAAATTGTAACAGCTTCTGTGCAGGCTGGTCCCCATTTCCCTGACTGGATGCGGAGCAGTTTCAGCACGGTGGAGCCGACATCAGTGCCATCTATTTCCCGTTGTGGAGTGGACCAGCCGTTACAGGCTCAATTCAAAACAGAACATGTAAAGGTGGTCACATTCCTTAGGCTCTGGAGCTGTTTTAATTGCTATGATGCAAGAAGTGCCACAACACTAGTGGAAGACATGTCTTAATCCCATTCGTATAGAAAATTAGGCTGCATTTGATGAGATGGCGATGACTGAAACTAAACAGTTGTCTCAGCTCAAATGTCTCCTCATTACTAATTCCTTCCCCTGGCTCTGAAGTCAGAAATAATCCATCTTCTTTGGGCTCTGAAAGCGCTTTAACCTCACACTGCCTTGCTTAGCAGTTGATTTCTACTGCCTGTGTTTCTGTTTCCAGAAAAGGTTGGCATTTTAAAGACAAGGACATTTTGTGTTTACTCATAATACCTCATGCAGAGTCTGGCTCAAAGAAAGAACTTAATAAATGAGAATCAACTTCATGCCAAGAATAATAGTATGGTGATAGATGTTGGAGTGGTTATAACCTTGAACATGATAGAACACCAGCATGGGAACTCTGAAAGGTTCTGGGGTGTGCCTCCCTGCTCCCCAAATCCAGAATCTCATGGATAACTGTACATCATTATTAGAAATTAAAGCATAGAAGTACTAACAAGAACTTCCTGAATGTGTATTACCTAGACTTTGATATTTGATTGTATTTAAGTATTTTTATTAAGATTTTACCTTGTAATGCTCAGGTTTTACCACCAACACCAATATATCTCTTGATTTTTCAGCACTGTAAACATCAGCTATTTGGTTTTGGTGTGTTATTTTTAACTTTCTGTTATCATTGACCTGATTTTGAGGAGAAATATGTTGCTTTTCTTTATTTTTCGTTCATCTAACAATGATTATATGAAGTAAATAAACATGAATTTTTTTCATGTGGGTGGAGAGGAGTTTTCATGAGTAATTTAAAATGTATTTTGCATGTGGCTAACATATTTAAAATCCTTACTTGCTTTTTACTTTAATCTGGGATATAAGAAAGACATCATAAAAGCAGAATCTTAACAGATGTGTGGTCTTCACATGTGGTTCATGAGCTCAGATCACTAATGACTAATACCAAGTTGTTTATTACTTCCATGCCTTATGGAAAGTTTGATGAATAAAGTTAGAGCATGAAACAATTGAAGCTTTCCCTAAAATAAGCAATTTGTATTATGGGTGTTTGGAATATGTCACTCTGATAGATTTGTCTTAAACTCTTTTTCTACCTACATCGTAATTCCCTTTGATAAGTTCAGTTGTTAAAGTCAGTGAAATAGAATGTCTTGAACATGTTCTTCAGGGTATAGATGTAAAGGAAAAGCATGCAAATTTGGTAAGCTTTTACTTACTGCCAGAACGAAACTACAAGATTTAAAACCAGAAAATTTAGAAGACTGTAATACTTTGCAAATTTTGACTTTGTGTCCTTTCTGTCAGATACATTTGTGAACTGAACAGTTTCAGACAAGTTTCATGTTGTCTTTGAGTGAAATGTCAAAACATGTCTGCCTCACCCACCTTAATCAATTCAGTAAATATTTATTTAGCGTCTTTATGGGACATACAAAGTACTACACATTTATGTTACACAACAGAAGAAATAAAATGTGTAAGGAGGCACACAAGAAAAACTATAAATAAACTGCATAACAAGTTCAAAGATGAGATGTTACCTTAGTTAGTGTCAGCTGTCAACTTGACACAGTCCAGGATCCTCTGAAGGAAGTTCACTTAAGGAATTTCCTAGATCAGATTAGCCTGTGGGCATTGTCTTGAAAGCTGATTGATAGGGTAGGGCCCAGCCCACTATGGGCAGCACTATCCCTAGGCAGGTGAGTGAGTGTGGACTGTATACAAAAGTTAGCTGAGCATAAACTGGTGAGCAAGCCAGTAAGCAACACTCCTCCATAGTTTCTGCCTCAGTGCCTGCTTAAATTCCTGTTCTGACTTCCCTCAATGATGGATTTTGATCTGGAACTGTAAGCCAAGTAAATCCTCTCTTCCCTTAAGTTGCTTTTGGTGAGAGTGTTTTTATCATAGCAATAGAAATCAAATAAGGACAGATGTGAAGGGGGAAACATAGAGGTGAGTAAAGGATGTGTAACAGGCAAGCCAGATGAAGCTGTTTTCAATGGCTTTGGAAATTTGAGACTACATTTAGGACTGCATCATCCAAATTGTATCCTTATTAGTTAGTTATTAATCATGGTGACCAAAATTACCTGTCAGAAACAACTGAAGTGAGGATGGATTGCACTGCTTATGGTTTCAGTCCATCAGGACTGAGGGTGTAGTAGAGCCGAGCCATTCACATCACCGTGGCCAGGAAGCAGAGAGAGAACACCTGTGCTACAGACTTTCTCCTTTCCTTCCTATTTTTCCTATTTTTGTACCCAGACCTCAAGCCTGTGGGATCCAGTCAGTGATGGTCTTCCTGCCTTGCTTTATCCTCTTTGGGAACTTCCTCACAGAGTTAATAATCTCTGAGGCACTTCTTAATCCAATGCAGTTAGCAATCAAGATTAGCCATCACAATGCCAGCATTTTTACTTGGTAAAATTCTACATTCTGTTATGTACAATAATTAATATCTCCCTAATATGCTGCAAAATTTGCTGTCTTAGTCCTAGATCCAGATCTTGACAGTGACATGGTTGTTGCCTGTATAGATACCATGTCCTTTTGGCACAAAACTGAATAATGAAGATTTGTATTGACTTCTGTATGTATTTCCAAATTAATTAAAATTTCCAGTAATCTATGCATCATGGGACCACATCTAATTTTTTTTTAATCTTTGAAAACTACTTTCCCCTCAAATTAGTAGGTGCTATTTTATGAGCTCACCATGTTCTGGAAAATCAAACTATTTCATCTGTTATTATGGTTCCCAAATATGTGCAAGAATGGTACTAATAACAGATTCACAGATTATCTAGAGCATATGTGAACTGTAGTGATCTACATTTGAAAGGCTCCATGGAGCCCACTGCTGCTATTTGAAGGGAAGACTGTGAAAGAGAATTGCCCATGGAGCTTCTCTGTGATCTTGACTGGCACACTTTGAGGAAACACAATCCATTCTTCTTCCATTCCAGACCTTTTAAAGGATAACAGTTGACTGCCTACCAGGCTTTACTGGCCAGAATACAGAGGTACCACTGTGTCATAACAGACCTAAACAGGAGACAGAATTGGGGTTTCTGCATTTGGATGCATTTACCCTGCTTGTTCAGCTTGCGTGAAAGCTCAAGTTTATTGGTTGAACATACAATGGTATGTGAAACTTTTTCCAAGCACACAATTAAAATTCTTTTAATGCATGCTCATGTCTTTATAGAAATGGCTTAGAGTTAAAATTTGGTAGTACGGTGCCTGTTCATCATGTGCAGAGCCCTACGTTTAATAAACCAGAACTACAAAACTAAATAAACAATAAAGTAAAAATGGAAGAGCTGACCATTAAAAGGATCAACTGTCTGATTCATCCTTTCCTACATGTCATTTTGTTTGCCAGAGGCAAAGGGTTTTCTCTTTAGCTTTTGCCATTTTAAACTATTCTATCCATGCCAATTTATTTATTGACTCTGGTATAATCAGTGACGTTTTAGTTAGGTGGGGACACACTTGCACTCACCTCTACCATTTAGGTTTGTGACAGCACAAAGGTATAATAGTATTTCTACCCTTGTGGCCTAGTTTCCTTTCTTTTGCTGTGATAAAACATCTTGGCAAAAAGCAATTTAAGGATGAAAAGGCTTATTTTGCTTACAGTTCCAGATTGCATTCCATTATTGTGGGGAAGTCAGCAAGAACGTAAAAGATCACATCTGCTGTCAAGAGCAGAGAGAGAACACATGCATGGATCCTTGCTTGTTCTCAGCTAGCTCTCCCCGCTCTTACACTGTTCAGGAACCCCTGCCTAGAGAATGTTGTGACCCACAATGGGCTGGGTCTTCCTATATCAATTAACAATCAAGGCAATCTCCTACAGACATGCTGATCAAAATAATTCCTCATTAAGGACTTTTGGGGGTGATGGTGTCAAGTTAGCAGTTAAACTGATCAGTACACCTTCCTTTTATTTATTTTCATTTACTAAATTATACCTTCTACTTTCAGTTGTGTATGTCATTTTTTAAAGCCTTTACATCCTATTCTCTAAACACAGTGAACACCTTCCTGATGTAATTACTCAGGCAAGTTTTAGGGTTGAAAATGAAAATAACTCTACCTGTGATTTGTTTTCTGGTCAAATTTACCAGGTACCTGTCTCATTCCATCCTTTGCATCCTGAAATTTTGTCAATAACTCTTATTTGCTGGGGCTGGAGAGACAGCTCAGTGGTTATGGGCAGTTGCTGTTCTTGCAGATGATCTAGGTTTGGTTCCTAGTACCCACATGGGAACTCACAACTATCTCGAATTTCAGTTCTAGGAGATCCAATACTCTCTTCTGGCTTCCACAGGCACTTACATGTACACGGTGCACATACATACAGTCAGGCACAGACACATACATGTACATGGTGCACATACATTCAGTCAGGCACAGACACATACATGTACATGGTGCACATACATACAGTCAGGCACAGACACATACATGTAATGAACTGAAATAAATAAATGGATCAGGAACTTTTTGTTTTAGTGATTTTTTTACACATCTGTCATTTACTTTTAGGAAGATAGAGACAAAGCAAGATGAAGAAATGCCTTCAGTCTACCATTTTGCAGCAGAAACTCTTTTTAAAGAGTTTCTTTTTGATGCACACACAGGAAAAGCATTATACCAGCAATAATTTAGCTAGGCTTTTGTGTTTTCAGGAATATACAATTAAACTAAAGTGATTTTTACAGATGATATTCTCTTTTTCTTTCAACAGTTTAACATTTTATTGCTACTTTAAATTTAGGAAGCAGAATGCTCTAATCCAAAACTTTCTGGGATATTAAATTGAAAATGTAAAACATACACTTTGGGAAACATAAAGACATAAAAACATCTAACTATTAATTTCAAGTCAAACGTTTTTCTCTGTTGCTCTTACAAATATTGCAAACAAAGACATTTTCTTTGAAGTATTGGCCTGGTATCTAGATTCCTTATTTAGTCTCCTCCAATTACAATTCATAGAACTCCTGGCTGGCAGTCACCAGTTTTGATTATCTTCATCTGCACTGCAGGATAAGATAGTGCCTTGCCTTCCTCTTGCCTCTGTCTTCTGTAAAAACTGTTTCACAGTTTTAATAATTCCTTAAAACAAGTTACTGTATAACATAAACATATGTTCCTGTTTATTCAGGGTAGCAGATTTGTTATTGCTATACTGTAAAAACAATTGTGACTCTAAATAAAATATGCCCATCAATTAAAATGAAGAGATCAACTTAGCTAGAATATAGGCACAGCTTAAGGTCTCAATAGTTTTGAGTCAGAAAAGTCATGTAGCCTGAATTCACAGTTGCCTATGATAAAGGCAGTATGTATTCAATTCATTTGTAAGTTTACACAATTTTTGTCTGTTTTCTTACTAACTCCATAGTGTCATACAATCTCTTTGAATATATTCAGTGCCACTTTGTGAAGGTCAAGGTATGCTTTGTTTTAGAGAGTTTTGTTGTTGTTGCTGTTGCTTTTTTTTTGAGATAGGATCTCTGTGTAGCCTCAGCTAGCCTGTAGATCACGTTGGCCTTGATCTCATAGAGATCTGTAAAGGTATGCTTTAATGTACCATAGGGTCAGACCACCTTGTCTTGCCTGAAGAAACTGACTTTGAAAAGAAGAGAAAGTGCATTTTAAATGGGAAAGGACACAACCTAAAGACAGTGAATGCCAGCCTTGGCTCTGCACCTGGCTAGATGACCATGACTTACCTTCTTGAGGACTGTGAAATGGGAATAAGAGTACCTAATTCATAGCATTACCAAGAGGTTAAAGTGAATCAATGCATGGAAAATTGCAAAATGCCCACACTTACAAAGTAAATAACTTTTATTCATTCTAATTTGACTTATTAATGGTTCATCATCTCATTCAGGTTTGAACACATAGGAATATCTATATATGATTTTTTTAAAGTTTTATTGATGCTGGTTTTTTTTTTTTAAAGGCAAAGTCTTATACTGTAGCCCACACTGGATTTGAACTTGTGGCAATCCTCCTAACTGAGTCTTCTGAGTTCTGAGTTTGCAAGTGTGAGCCACCACATACCAACTTTTCTTAAGTTTTTGAGGGTCTATACTGTATCTGAGGTTTCAATATGAGAAACAGTGCTTGCTGATCTCCTAGGGAATCACTCATATTTTAAGAAATCTTCAATTAGAAATATTAAACCCAACTTCTACTTTTCTTTGAATTTGGTTGTCAAGTTTATATATAGCTTATTTATATCTAAGGCTTTGTTTTTCTTAAGCTGCCTGCAGGCTTAATATAGAAATTTGTTTGATAAAGTCCAAGATGTCAAGTTAAGCCTATTTAACCTTGGCATAGCCAGCATATCCTTAAGTTTCTGAGAGTGAAGTTTATGCACCCTTAATTAGGCAGATGAGAGATGATGAGCGAGCAGTGTGGAGATATGGAAGGCTCAGCTTTCATCCTGGCTGTACTAATAATTTTCTTAATGACTCAGAGCCAGACACTTTATTTATTCACCAGTCCATGTGTGTTTATCCACACCATGTTCCAGGAAACTGCAGGGACAAATAAAACCTCTTCCCTTTGGAAACATGCAGCAAGGTTTGAAAGGCCAGTCGAGCAAAATACAGTATCTGTGGTGACACATAAAATATGACAGCATACACACTATGTAACAATATGCACATCCCCCAAAGGGGAACAGGATGCTCACAGAAGGTCTCTTAGTGGAAGGGACCTATAATTTATTTATTTATTTTTGAGATGGGTTCTCACTAGGCAACTCTGACTGGCAAGGAACCCACTATGTAGATTCAGACAGGGCTCAGATTCACAGAGATCTGCCTGCCTTCCCTCTTAAGGTGCTGAGATTAAAGTCATGTGCCACCATGGCCAGATTGAATTGGACATCTTATCCATCTTATCTGGGATAGCTAGCCAGGGTGGATCCAAGTTTAATGGAACTGAGAGTTCATGCAATTTCTTTTGGAGAGGAAGGGATTCATTAAGAAAAAAAAACCTAGAAATGAAATATGGTTTTGGAAGGGAAATTGTGAATGGCTTGCTATTCCAGCTTTTGACTTCATGGTACACCTTTTGGATAGCTAGGGATAGCCATGGGGAAGGATAGAGTGCTCAAGAATGCAGAGATGTGTGGGAAGTAATGATCAGTGGCAATGTACAAACTTGAAGAGAACCCCCCTGAGAGACAGGACACAGGAATGACATTGTTAGGGCATAGGAATGACATCATGAAGGCTCTTACACACTGTTTCTAAGATCAATGCCAGCCTGGTCTACAGACCAAATTTCGGGCCAGCTAGGACTCCTAAAAAAAAGTGCATGTAAAAACCTATGTCCATAAAAATCCTGGACACAGATGTTTATAATGGCTTTAAATATTCATTTTGCAAAATCTGGAAGCAGTCCAAGATGTCCTGCGGTAGGTGAATGAATAAACAATGTACAGCCATGATCCTATGCCTCACGATTCTGCCTGAATGTTACAGCAACAGTTAAGATGTTTTTTCTCTCCTTTAGAAAACGTTTTAGTTGTGGTAAAATACATATAATTAAGTTACCACTTTAACTGATTTTAACTCCGCCATCCAGTAGTGTAAGATTTATTTACTTCATCATATAACCAATCTCCTGAACCTTTTCATCTCAGAAACCTGAAACTTCATTTCTTTAAATGGTTTCCCATTTCTTCTACCTTTTGTCTCTATGAGTTTGACTGCTCTAGGCACCCCAGGAAAGTGGAATACTATGGTACTTGTCCTTTGGGACTTGCCTATTTCATTTAGCAATCTCCTCCAGAGTCTTTCATCCTTTAGCGTGAAAAGGAATTTCCTTCCTTTTTCCGTATCAACCAATATTCCATTATATGTGCATACTCATGTTTTGCTTAGCTTTTCATCTATTGATACTTGTATTACCAGTGTTACTATGAACACGAGTGTACATTGCTGTGTTCTTTAAGGTATGATATTATTTATTTATTTATTTATTTATTTATTTATTTATGTGTGTGTGATACAGCACACATGTACATGTGCTTACCACACCCTTGGCAAGCATGGGTAGGAGAGTTGGCAGAGGAGGACATTGGTTACCTTCCTTTATCACTCACTACCCTATATTTTGAGACAGGGTCTTTCACTGAACCTAAAGCTCATCACTTCAGCTAGGCTGGCTAGCCAATGAGCTCTTGGTATCTGCCTGTTTGCATTCCTCAAAACTGGGGATACAGGCATATGTGCACACTGGGGATTCAGACTCCAGTCCTCTTATTCACAAAGCCAGCACTCTTACACACTGAGGCCCCCCCCCCCCCCGTGCAACACTTAGGCATATCTCTTAGAGATAGTGCTTTCAATTATTTGAACATATATCCTTTTGAGCGAATTGCTATGGTTTAAATCTGAAATGTTCCCCAGAGGCTTATGTTTTGAACTTCAGGTTACCAGCTTGTAGCGCTATTTTGAAGGCCATGGAACCTTTAAGAAATGGCTGGAGGAAGCTGTCACCAGGTTTGGGGCTTTGAGGGTCATTTCTATCCCTGGTTTCAGCTTTCCAGCTTGTACTGCACAGTTCCTGCTCTGCTGTGAAGTTCCTACTTCGGCCACCGTGGACTCGGTCATGCCTTCCCTGCTAGAATAGACTGGAATCCTCTGAAAATGGGAGCCAAAGGAAACCTTTGTTCTCGGTGGTGGTTCGATGGGGGAAATGTCCCCCGTAGGCTCATGTATTGGAGAATTTGGTCCCTAGCTTGCAGTGCTGTTTGGGGAGGTTATGGAACCTTTAAGAAGTAGAGCCTTGCTGGAGGAAGTTGTCACTGGAAGTAAACTTTCAGTTTATAGCCTCTCCTCAGTGCCAGTTTGCTCTCTCAGCATCCAGTTTGTAGATGAAAATATGATCTTTCAGTTTTCTGCCTCTGTTGCTATGCCTGCTGCTTGCTGCCGTGCCTCCCTGCCACCATGGGCTCTTATCTCCCCCGGAACTGTGGGCCAAAATAAACTCTCCCCCAAGTCGCTTTTGGTCATGGTGTTTTATCACAGCAACAAAAAGTAACCAAAACACTCCCTTAGGTTGTTTCTGTCAGGTATTTTTGGCACAGTGACACAGAAGTAAATAAAACATACCCCCAAAGGCTCATTAGCTGTATTATATGTTAACTATTTAAGAATCTTAGAGGAGCTACCATCTTGTTTTTTATAATATTCATGGTCTTTTACAATCATACCAACGACGCATGAAAGTTCTGACTTCTCTGTGTCTTTACCAATACTTGATACTTCTTGTTATGCATGTAAAATGTTGCATACGAGACACTTCAAGTGGGAAAGTAACTGAACGAAGAGTTTATTCTTGAGAAGATCACGGAGGCAGCCGTGTAGGGAAGGAGTGGGAACTGGGAGACAACCTGGGGACCTGGGGAAGGGCGGTGGGGGAATGGAAGCAGGAAGAACGGCAAATTCCTACCTGGCGACCTACAGGAGAGTGGGTGCTGCTGTCGGGGGAGGCAGGGGCCCTGGAGCAGGAACTTAAGGAAAACAGGCAGGGAGGAAGGGGTGGAGAGTGGGAGGAGGAACACACAGGAGGAAGGGGTGGAGAGCGGGAGGAGGAGGACACAGGAGGAGGGAGGTACAGAGTGGGCACTGAGAAGACTGGGACAGATAGTTCAGGAGAGCTGTGGCAGACAGGGCAGAGGATGTGTGGTGAGAGCTGGCTTCGTTCTCCTATGAAGCCTCCAGTGCAAGGCCTTTCAGATTTAAAGTAGCTGGCCTCACCTTCTGCAAGCTGAAAGAGCTCAGTGTGCGCCACCTATATGTCGTGAAATCTTTCATATAATTGACAGGAAGAAATACTGGCCACTGGTATCTATTCTATTCCTATTTTTAACTAGGAAATCTTTATAAGTGTTTAAACGCATTGATATGCTCCCAGGATTTTACTTTTTATACAGTATGACTGGATTTTTTTTCTTTTTTGGCCTTGTATGATGGCCCCTTTGGTATGGATTAATTTGTTAATGGGATGTATAGGAAAGGAAGCTCTAATCCCCTCTAATGCATTTCCAACATTTGGATCACTCAAACAATGTCCTTGGCAAAATTCCTTATGAGTTCACCTGCCACAGTGCCAAAGTAAGTCTTATTTTCAGCTTTATTCTTTAGAGGGCAGTGTCTTTTTTATGTAGCATGCATTGTCTTCACCATGGCTTTTGCTGCGATGAGGGAAGCACATTGTTTACATGAGTAACTATGCCTACTGAGCAGCAGTCATCCAAGATGAATGCCTTCATGCTATGCTTCCTAGTGATCCACAGTGTGGAAGATGAAGACATGTCCTGGTGGTTACATGAAAATTTTGTGTGCCAAAATTATTTGCTAGTGTATTTTTCTTTCTTCCTTTTAGTATTACTTAGTGTCTGAATAGGACTGACTACAGGAAATTCTGTGAGATGGAGTTTGGGGGCAACTTGTTGACTCTTGGCTATTGCATGTTTTATTTCTCAAGTCTAGCATTCTTGGTGATCTTAGGTTTTTGTTTCCATACCAATCCCACTCTTTCTAGCTGTGCCCCTGGATATTGTCTGATACCACCTACCTGACAAGAGAAAACAGATTCACAAATGCAAAGACTGATAGTTATTTAATGTTCCATTCCCCTAGATATAATCATATTTTACATAATAATGCTAAACAGAAGGGAAGTGCTTATTTCATTACACTTGAGAAACTGACACCTGAATTGAGGATATATTTTTTAGCTAGAAGCTATTCCACTTATATAATATATCCAGTATGTAACTGATGTTCAAAACTGATTGTGAATAATGTTTTAAGTAACTGAGGACAGATGTTATCAGGACAAGGATACAGAGAGTTGGTACTGTGTCTGGGACATAAAAGGATTCAGAAAGAAAACAATTCAGTTATTTTAATATAAATTCCACTCACTGTGAAGTCATGTATTCTAGGATTAGTGCTCAAGCACTTTCTGTACACAAGCTAACTTAATATTTGTGACAATTGCATGTCATGGATGCTAATGGGACTTGCACTTTATAGCTGAGAAAGCAGGTCAGAAAAATTAGGTAAACTGTTCAGAGTCTTACAATAGTGAGGAGGAGTGGAGTCAGGCTTTAACCGTGGAAGAGTAGGGGCAGAGGAGGAATGTTTTATAACCCCTGTGGGAAGCTTTCCAAATACTAAAACCTGGGGGAAAAGCATTGTTTTACTTTCATGAACAGAAAAAACAGCACAAAAACAATTATAGAGAAAGTAATCATGTCTTTTTAGACTCATATCATATCATGCCTTAGTCTCATAAATTCCTGATTTAGGAGTGTTTGTGGAAAAATATTTCTATTCTATCTTTCTTTCACCTCTCTCAGATTCTAAGCTTCCTTTCAAATTTCCATTTTTTAAGAAAGAGAGTATCTTCTCCACTCTGGTCCAGAATCACTTTAGAGGTTGTGATTCTACATAGAAGACTTTCTTAGACGTATATATTTCTTCCATTCCAATTCTCTACCTTATCAGCACACGCTCATTCTCACTTCTGCACTGAGTTCTTCCTAGGTGTAAACCTTCTTGCATTCTTCATATTACATGAACCTTATTTCAGTGACTTGTGAGCTCTTCAATTTGACACTGGAGTAAATGTTTCCTTTTCTAAGGAAGTGAACTCCTAATCAAGGAAGCACGGTGGTCACAGTTCTGAAGTACAGCATGCACAACTACTTTCTTGATATTTTTTAACCCAACCTTTCAAACCTAACCTAAGCCTTCTTTTGCCACCATAAAATATGTCTCAGTGGTGTCACCAACATAGCTTCATAGCCTTTTACGGTGATAGGTAAGGTTGGGTTGACAGCCTAAACCTCCTTCAACTCCATGCTGTTATAGAGGCGCATCTATAAAATCTATGTGACGATGACAAGCAAGACATTATGGTTGTGGCATACTCTTTCTTAGATGTGAATAGAAAGAAACATTATTAAAGACTGGGAAATATATTAAGAAAGAGAACTTGATACAATTTCATAAAATTCTTTATGTATCTGTTAATAGGCAGAAACATAAATAGGACAAAGATTATACAGTGTTCATGGCTCAAGTAGATGAAGTGAAAGTGAACTTGTCCTTCTCAAAATGCCCTTTGCTTATATATATTCATTGTGTAAGAGGAGAACTCTGCAGGATGACCTGAACAGTCAGAACCCCGGAACTCTATTTGTGTTCAGAGACAAGCACAAGAGAGTGCTTAAAAATCCACGTGGAGACGGAAGGATGAAAGTTCTGGAAGCACACCGTTTCCTTTGCTATGCAGTTACAAGTAACTCTTTGGAAGAACTTTCTAACCTTGCTTACTTTGGAGAGCAGCTGGATGATGACCCACATGTGACAGAAACAGGAAGGATGTGCTTCTGAAACCGTCTCCCACCTTGCTCTTCAAAAGGAGTGTGAAAATATGTTTGTAAAAGGATAGCATTCCCTGGGCTGCTTAAGTATCAAAGCTAACTGCTGTACAGTAGAGCATTACTTTCATCCTAGGCAGACCACTTTTGCTTTGTAAACTCCTTTTTATTATATAAAGATTTTTAAAATATTTTTTATGCATTGAAGAGTATATGCATATGTAAAATTATAAAAGATTTTTGTGAGTCTCACACTTACTGCTTAATGAAAAATTCAGAGGAAAAGGTGGATATAATCAGAAAACGTAGGAAGTGAATTTCTAAACTACTCAGGAGGCTGAGGCAGGAGGATATTAAATTTGAGGCCTGTGTAGGCTACATAACCAATTTGAAGCTAGCCTGACCAACTTAGTGAGGCTGTGTTTCCAAATTAAACACACACAAACATACACACACACACACACACACACACACACACACACGGTTGGGGCTGTAGCTCAGTGGTAGAGCACTTGCCTAGTGTATACAGAGCCCTGGGTTCAGTCACTGAAAAAAGTGAATTTTCATATCAAAGTAGTATCAGACCAGTTTCTCTTAGTATTTCTTCTGATGTTGAACCCTGAAAGAGATGACAAGTTTTTAACAATGATACTGATTCAAAAGTACTGTAGGCATAAGGCAGGGTCCAGGCTTCTCAATGAGGAAGACTAAGATACTTGTCTACCAAAAAACATTGATGGAATATAGTGTGAAGAACAGAAAGTTCTGACTGTGAATATGCAAATCTTGATTCCCATTTCTGTGTAATTATATCATCTTGGCCTAGTCACTTAACTCTTCCATGCTTCAGTTTATCAATTTGTAAAGTGTGACTAAAATGAATGCATTTCAATTGTATTTTTATGAGTTAAATGAGTTAATATATATGCACATATTTTAAAGTGCTTACAGGCTGGAGAGAGGGCTCATCAGTTAAGAGCACTTGTTGCTCTTTCAGAGGACCAGAGTTCGGTTCTCAGCACCCACAGGTGACTCTCAGCCACCTGTAAGTCTAGATCCAGGGGCTCTTGACACCCTCCTCTACCTTTGAGGGCACCTGCAATCATGTGGCATGCAGATACACACAAAGTAAAAGAAATCTTTAAAAATATTTTATTTGTTTATTTATTTATTTATTTATTTGTTTATTTATATTTTGTGAGGTGAGCACCCGTGTACCATGACGAATGTGTGGAAGTCAAAGAACTTTGTGAGAGTTTGTTCTCTCCTTCCACCATGTGGGTCCTGGGGATCAAATTCAGGTAGTCAGAGTTGATAACAAGCTCCTTTTCCTGCTGAATTACCTCACTGACCTAAGTAGAAAACTTTTAATCATGATTATTGTTTCTAGTAAGTACAGTAGATTTAAAAAATATAAATCCTAAGAGCTGAATAGCAAGGAACAGCTGAGGTCTTGGGGAACAGAGTAGTTTATAAATAGAATTCATGCTACTCCCAGAGGGCCAGTAGACATCAGTCCAGAACATATTTTGACATATTTGGCCAGTAGGATGGTGTGCAGCTTTTGGTACCGAGAGGAGAGGACATGGTAATAATGCAAAATAAACACTTAATTGCTAAGCAGGAAACATTTCCAAAAGTAAGTGTCATGAAGAAAGAGACTGTATGCCTGGTTAACTCCTGTCTCTCCAGGTCTCACTTGAGCACTCTGTACATTCTTTACACTCTACAAAAATCCTCTAAATTACTAAGTAAAAAAGGCTTTGTGGAGAGTGTTGCCTTGTACACTGGTCTAAGCATTGCACTAAATGACCTTTAAAGTCCACCAACTCTCAGAGTACATGATCTCATATACAAATAATATTTGATACTTAGCTTCTGCCAAAATGTCTGGATACAAAGTTGGTTCAGTTTCCTGGGACTCAAAAAATATTATTTGATCTAATCCTATTAACAATATTGTTCAATCTTCTTATAAATCAAACATACTAGCTGACTTTATTGTAGCATTGTATTTTCAGGATCAAAGTGAAATCAACAGACTCTGATGCTGTTAGAGCAGTGTTTTAATTCTTTAGATTCTTTCAAAACCCTTTAGGCCCAAGATTCAGTGAACATTACAGAAGAGAGGGAGGAAGGACTGTAAGAGGTAGAGCAGAGGGAAGACCTCTGCTAGCAATGTTTTCTGTAGTTGACAGGGTCATTGCACTCACAAACACACAGTCACTGTGGTTGCCTGCACAAGACCTGCACAAGGTCAAGCCAATGGACATTCCAGCATGGAATTAGGAGGTGCTCATGAAGCCCCACCCTTAGCTCAGGAGTTATTGGCAGTTGATGTTCTGGGGGAGGGAGAGTCCGTTTTCTTCAGAAGTGTGGCCCCACACTCATATGGGTAGCATAAACTGGACCCAGTGGTATATAGTTTTTTTAAAGACATGAATTTGGAAGGGACATGTATGTGCTGGGAGAAAGGTAGAGGGATCTAGGAGGAGTTGGAAGGGATCAGTGTGATCAGACTACACTGTGTACATATAAGAAGTTCTCAAAGAATGAATTAAAAATATGTTTTTAAAAACCTTTTCAGGAAATAAATTATATATTTCTAGTATTCTGAATCAGTTCAAAAAATTTCAGAGATGAAAGGTGGTGGCATTAGTAAACACTTTATCCTCTTTAGCACATGCTTTGTCTCTGTGCCTCCCTGCACCTTGCCTTCTCCTAATCCCCCAGGCCGTCGTGCTTTCACACCTGCCATGTCTGAGGTCAGCATTTCCTCTGTGGTGTTTGTCATAACCTGTCTGTGGCTCTTGTTCTTGTGGCCCTTTGGGGTTTGAGTGCTGCTAGTTCAGCTCATTTTGCCTGCAGGCAGGGTCACCTTGTCTTTTCTGAGTTAAAGCCACACCCCTACCATTACCTGGGTCCCATGCCCGTTTCTCTCCATTCTTTTTTGCCACATGCCTGATCTACTGGCAGTCATCTTTGATTAAGAATTCATCTTTCTGTGAAGTTTGCATAGAATCTGAGTGTAAATGCACTGCGTCCATATACTTACATAATATAGTAATGAATAGTGGAATGATCTATCCTTTAGGTCTAGAATGAAAAGGGGCAGTGGCAATGTATAAGGTACTGTTTTAAGTACTTTCTGTGTATTATTTTGTTTTTGAATTAATTTATTATTGTTAACTCCAGTCATTGCGTGGTAAGAATTATTGTCCTCATATTACAGAAGATAAAACCAGCCATGACAACCTAAATGACTCTCTAAGGTAAAGCATGCAGACCTAGACACTTACCACATCATCTTAGATCTGAATTCTCCATGAATTCTTAGAATTTTTTTCTTCTCAATTTGATCCTACTTCACTGACTGAACCTTCTTATTTTTCACCTGTGATGTTTTGGATGAGAAATATTTCCCATAGGCTCATATATTTGAACACTTGTTCCTAGTGGCTGGCACTGTTCTTAGAGGTTTAGGAAGTATGGTCTTGCTGGAGGAAGTGTCACTGGGGATGGACTTTGAGAGTTCATAGTGTTATCCCATTTTTGGTTCACTCTCTCTGTATCTGCTCATGTGTGCATGAAGATGTGAACTCTCATCTTCCTGTTCCAGCTGCTTCCTGCTACCATGCCTCCCCTGACATTATGAACCCTCCCTCTGGAACTGTAAGCCAAAATAAAGTTTATATAAATTATCTTTGTCACGGTGCTTTTATCACAGTAACAGGAAAGCAAGACAGAAGTTGGTACCATAGAGTGGGCTGTTGACATGAAGAACCTGATCATGTTGTTTTCTGGAGGCATGTAGAAGACTTCGGAACTTCTGGAAATCTATGAGGAAGTATCCAAAATCTTTAAAATGGCTTAAAAACACTGTCGCAAGATGACTCTTCAGATACATACCACATACCAGGCCCCTTTCTCACACATCCATCCCTCAGCCTGCTGTCTTGAGGTCCTTGCGGGGCTTATGTGGAAGGATATTACAAGGCCTTTTCTTGTCCATGCTGGCTCTTCTTTGGGATGTCCTGTCTTACTCGCCTACATCTCTATAAATACCACTTATACTTAAAGAACCAGCTCAAATGTTACCTATTCTGCAGTTATTTATGCAAACCCTGTAGAAAGAACTACTCATCCTTTACTGTATTTTTACCAAATGTGATCAGTCTCTATACTTGGTGTAATAGCTCTCCTTGTAATTTTTTATATGTCTCTCTCGTGATGAAAGAGGTAACAGTTATTATTGTGACCCCAAGCCTTGATGTCTGCTGTCAAAAATGTATTTTCTGAGTTATCACCTGGCCAACACAAGGACCAATGAGTATTCTCTTTCATTATTTCAAAAGAAGGTTATTATTTTCTCTGGGCCAGCCCCAGAACATGACACAAGTGATTTCACTTTATTTGTAAAAATCCAGGTGCTTTGGGGGCATTCTGGTGTTTATCTTGGCTCTGATGACTTTCTATGGCATATCAAAGTGAGAATTCCTATTGCCAGAAGTTGATTGTATGTTATTAATTTTTCCTGTTTATAGAAATTTCTTGATAGGGCAAGTATGATTTGAGATTCTTCCAATATTGCTATTTAAGATTTTGGCAATACAGTACTAAAATATTTGACATTTCCTTCTTTTCTTCCCAGATAATTCTTATGCCTTTCATGTAGTTGTACACCTCTAATTTTTTCCTATTTTCTTGTGTTATTAACTGCAAAAGTTCCAGGTTTTGTTTAAAGACAATATGTTCATTTCCAATTTGTTTTATTTTACTTGACCTTCATTAGAGATTTTTATTTAAAACTCCAATGAATTACCCCCAAATTTTCTAATTGACACATGAATCAGAAAAATGCATATCATATCAAGAAATTCTGTGGTACACTTAAGTAGATTTTTAAAAGCTCTACCGGAGAACAAGTCACAGAATCATTAAGTCCTAATTCTGATTCCATCAGTGCTTGGTGCCTTCATTCATGAATATTCTTTTTTAAAAATATGCACAGGAGATGAGCATCTTGTATCATTTCCCTGTCATAAAAGAAACTCATTATGAGTACTACGGTAAAAAATCAATTAGGTGATACTTCAGAATTGATTTAATAATTTTCTAGCTACTGTGGAATGCATTCTTCTTTCTTTTTTAAAAATAATTTTCTAAATTTTCATAAAATGCAGTTTGATGACATCATTCTTCTTTCTAATTAATAATTTTAGAAGCAGAATTGGACTTTCTTTTCACATTTCATTGCATGTAGTTTTCTTATTAAGAGTTTTGTTTTATATTGTTTGAAATGTGGTCTCCCTGTGGCCTGAAACTTGCTATGTAGACCAGGCTGTCCTCAGTTTCACAGAGATCCACCTGACTCTGCTTCCTGAGTGCTGGGATAAAAGGTGTGTGGTACCATGGGTCTGATATCCAAGAAGAATTTTGGCATTTCCTTCCTTATAATCACAGGTTCATTGTCCAAGGACTAATGTATTCTATGGTTGCATAAAGAAAAGTCTTCTCACTAAATTATCATCACATGAAATGGATAATATATGCCACATTCTGGAAGAACTGAGATTTTAAACAGTCCAAAGCTGGTTAACGTTGAGTTGTCACTTCATAAATAATATAATAATCATTTAGTCATCAGCAAATAGTCTGAGTGAGGTGGTCTGAAGCTGATGTCAAGAAGAGAAATTATCTTCCATTTCCTTTATGAATACAGAGCCTGGAGCTGCCTGTTTAGTTCTAAATGCTAGACTTCTAGGGTGTGGCCTTTCAGAGCATCTCTCTGCCAAGCCTGAGGAATGCAGTCTTTTGGTATGAAGTGGGGAATGAAGCAGTGAAAAACAGAGTGTGACAGACATGATTACCAGCCATTGTCACTGGCTTTAGTGACAGACCTTAAATTGCACCTGTGTCTCTGATAGCTGACCGAGGATCATAACATTTTTTCCACTGATTTTACCTCAAGCCATCTCAGTCTTTCTTTAATTTGTCAACCAACCTCCTCAAAGGACCACCAGTTCAGCTTGGCACACAGATCCAAGTTCATGATTTGCTTTAGACTGAGTGTAATGACATGTTCTTAGTCTCACTGCAGAGACAAGAAACACATGGTAAGAAGGCATAGGAAGTATTAATGGTTCAAAACCCTAACTGATGTTGATCTCCTTGCTATCCCTGCTGAACTACCCTCCACTTCCTGGGGGATGTCAGGGAAGAGAGCCCCTGCTGCAAGGGAAATGTTCAAAAATTAGAACAAAAAGAACAATGCCTTTCCTTTATCACTTACATAGTCAAGAGACCCCTGGAATAAACCCAGAAATATCTAATGGAGCTCCACTGCCAGGATATGGGTATGACTTTCTGACTTTTATAGCTGACACATGAATTTTATAGAAAGTGAAGGGTTTGGAAAATCAGTAAGTTCGAAGTATTAAAAGGAGCAAGTGTTCTATAGCTCCTTCACTTTGAGAGTTGGCAGCGTGTGTGTGTGTGTGTGTGTGTGTGTGTGTGTATGTCTGTGTGTGTGTGTTGGGGAAAGAGTGATACAATCAACTTTTAGTCGAAATACGAGAGCCAGCAGTCTCACGCATCATTGCTGAGCTGGAATCTTAGAAGGACAATATCTTGTAATTGGGATGCATTCTTCCATGACATCAGGAAAGGAAAGATGTGTGCATATTTGAGAGAAGCAGAAGATTGGCCAAGATATCTTTAAGAGGAGAGCAGGTAGAGATGTGAGTGGAGCAAGATGGTAAAGGATATGAGGGACTAGCAATGCCAAAATCCAGGTGAGTATCAAAAGAAGATGCACAGGCAAGCAAGTACTCTATTAAGGCACAAAATTCTACACACTTACTGCCTGCTTACACATATGTCAAGTTACTCGATTATAAGGGGCTGATAAGATGGAGTGAAGAAGACTGAGACAGCTCTGCTCTGCTTCACTATGGGGTGGCAGTCTTGCACTGTTGTCTCTAGCAGTAGGGGTTAGGAATAAAACAGGAGTGCTTATTACCATAATTGCAAATGAACAAATAATTGGGATTGGCTAAAAGGAGTACCTGCAGTGAACTGTAGAACCATAGAAATGGGCTAAATTTGCATTTTTAATATTGTGCAGAAACTAAAGCCTATGATAAAGAATTTTTCAGAGAAAACAAAGCTAATACTTTTACACTGTTGGGTATTTTGCAGACTGACCAAAACGTTTGCACATGAAAAGGTAGAGTGGCAAGATATAACTATGGTTCATATAGACAGTATTTATTTTCTTTCACATGCTGCTCTTGAAATATGAAGCTTCCTTTTGGCAGTGTTTTCTTCAAATGGTGCAGGATAGTGAGCACGCGTGCACGGTGTGTGTGTGTGTGTGTGTGTGTGTGTGTGTGTGTACCTGAGAGAAAGAGGGAGAGATCCCATGAGCACAGAAGGCCCCAAATTCAGATTGACCACTGGGACTCTGCACTCTGCAGTCTTCCTGGTGACACAGGCACTCTTTCTTGCATGACAACTAATTGTTCAAAGCTATAATAAATGTCTGCAACTACAAAGACCCAAACTTGAGATCCAAGCAAACAAGAAATGACCAAGTGGTTGAGGAAAAACTAAGTAGAAAAAGCCAGAGTTAATAGAGAAAACAAAAATCTCTTAAAAATCCTTGTTCTGAAAATCCTCAGAAACATTCATGAGATATCATGCCAATAAATAAGAAAGAAACCAGTGATATCAAAACTTTAAAAAGGTGTGTGAATCAAAATATCAACCAAAAGTCAATAAAATGAAATGCAACAATACTAGTATCAGCTGAAATATAAACCACGGATTATATTAACTTAGGAGAACTGTTATTGATAAAGAGTATAAACTATCAAAATAATAATAGTCATGAAACCTAGATTTTAGACATGTAACACAAAATTGACAAAATGGAAAGAACAAATGCAAATGACAGGCAGCTGAAGTGTAATCTGCAGGCAAGGGCTGCCAACAACTAACTTTGATGAAGAAAAACAAGTGTTTCTGATCGCTGAGTAAAAGAGAAATCCCTACTTGACATTCCTAAGCAGTGTGTAAGAGAGAGAAACAGAAGAGTGAAAATCCCATTCCAAGAAAGCTGGGCATATTCCAACCCAAAACCATGAACAAAGGAGAGGGCCCTTACTTTGTCACATCAGAGTGTAAGAATTATAGATCACTGACACGCTAGTGAGATATGATTTCTCAAGCCCCCAGCTCAGATGTGTTAAATACAATGCACAGAATTATTCATTTGCCAATAAAATACACAAAGTTGGGGTGGGGGTGGTGGGGTGAGTGTGGAGATGGGGAGGAGGTACCAATGACCATCTTCCTCACAACCTGGAGGGAACCATTTGCAGTACAAAAGAACAATCCTAACCAGAGGGAGGTGAAAGGAGGAGATATTGGCGGACATGTAGCTGGAGATGGAGACAGAAAGACAGAGATGGAGATAAGGACAAAGATGAAGATGGAGACATAGATGGATAAAGATAAAGACACAGCTACAGTTGGAGGGATAATGGCAGGAGCCATTGTGTTAGTAGTTTGGTGCGGCTCACTGGAGTTATATTGGAGTGAACTTATTCACACTTATTGGAGTGAACAAACATAACCAGCTTACTCAGAACATAGCAATAAATGGCCCTGGAAAATTCTCTCTTACTTGCTTACTAGAAGAATACCTTTTCAGAACCATATGATGGAATTAAGGGATTACATCTCCAGATGACAATTAACCAGCACATTTGTTCAAGGAAATAAGTGCATGAAGTCCACATTCTTTACTGTTTATTCCTGAAACACATGAGAAGAAATGAGGGCTCTGCAGAATTTACTGATTGTTTATCTGGATTTATACTTTTTGCTTCTTTTGTTAAACTCTTTAAAGAAAGGTTTTGATGCCAATATACTGAAACTGAAAAGTGATTGACTTTAATGGAACCACATGTGCTAAGGATGGAAATAGATTTAATTGGTTTGGGGCTTCAACAAAGGAGTTTTATAGACACAGTCTTTTAGCATTCTCTGTTTTAAAACAATGACTCATGAAAGATGTTCTCTAGGATTATTGCTAAAAACCAGGAGATGGTTAATGCCAGGGGCTGAGAGTAACTTTCAAATCTATTTATAAATGAAACATGAATATTTGTGGGTCTTTGTGTAGGGAGAAGAACAAGGATTTCTAAAGAAATATATTTATAGTTGGCTTTATTTAAATTTAACTACTAAAAGTTTAGATAACATTTTCTCATCATTTTTTTGACTTACAAGTCTGTAGAGAAATGTTCTATCCAGTTTCACCAGAACATTAGAAAATCATTTGAAGTCTGATTCTTCGGTTAAAGCATTGGCTACCAAAAAGACATGATTTTAATACGAAAACCCACATCACTCCTTCAACAAGTACAAGAAACAAGATCTTTTTAAAAAAAATCAGCTTACATTAAATTAGTGTAACGCTGGGGTTTCAAAGAAGACTTCTATACAGAATTTGAACAGAAAACCAAAGTTATTCTCAAACTCATTTGATATATTTAATTAAGACTTGTACTTTATCGTTTTACTGAAGATGTGAGCTTAAACAGTAGATTACATTTGAAGATTTCCTAAGGAAAAAAGTCTCCAAAACACACTCAAAATTAAAGTTCAGGAAGTCCAGACAGCTTCAGGGAGCCAGCGCGGTGCATTCTGAATTAGCCATGAGCAGCGTCTGAAAGTGTTTGTGCGTAAGGGTGTGTGCGTGTGTGTGTGTGTGTGTGCACTTTACTCACTGGTGCTCCAAGTGTGAACCCAGAAGTTGACTTCAGGCATCTTCCTCTATCATTGTCCACATTTAAAAATTTTAAATTGTATTTTAAAGTATGTGTTTGTGTGTGAGGATATGTGCCCTTGAATGCAGGTGCTGGTGGAGGCTAGAAGAATGAGATCCCTGGAGCTGGAGTTACGGGCAGTTGTGAGCAGAATGACGTGGGTTCTAGAACTGAACTCAGGTCCTCTGGAAGAACAGAAAGTGCTAACCGCTAAACCATCTCTCCAACCCATCACTTTATTTTTGCTGTTGCTATTTTTGAGATAGGGTCTCCCAATAGTCCCACCTGGGCTGGAACTTGTTTTGTAGACCAGGCTGATCCCAGTATCATAGAGATCTGCCTGCCTCTACTTCCTGAGTGCTAGGACTAAACAAGATGTGTGCTACCACGCCTGGTTTTGTTTTGTTTGTTTGTTTCTCCAGGGATGGGAATTGAACTTACGGCCTCATATATGCTAGGCAAGTCCTCTACCAGTGTATATTTTCAGTCCCACTTTATTTTTCGAGATAGGGTTTCTCACTGACTTTTGAGCTTGCAATTTCAGCTGGACTGATTGGCTAGCAAGCCTCCAGGGTCCTCCTGTCTCTGTCCCCCAGTGCTGGGTTACAGAGATACCACCAAGCCTGGGTTTTCCATGGGTTCTAGGTATTCAGACTCAGGTCCTCATGCTTGCACAGCACACACTTTACCCATGAAACCATCTATCCAGAATCCTCCTTCTTGTTTTGATAGTTCCATCCTTTTGTTTTATTTTCTGATTTGAGTCAGGCCCTTACTGGTCCTGGGGTCCAGACTGGTCTGGAACTAACTATCCTCCTACCTTGGCTTGTTGAATGCTGCTATCACAGGTGTGGGTCACCATGCTCACCAGGACAGTTCCACTTATCACTACTTGTCCATCACGTCCTAGTTTTTGTCCTTTTCAGTATTCTTTGGTTTCACTGATGGAGACCAAATCGACATGCATCCCATGTACAGCAACATCATACTAATTTTCCAGTTCAGTAATCTATTTGTAATTAGTAACTTTACAAATGCTTTCTCAATTTATCTTTATGATTATATTCCCGAGGTCATACAACTCACATCTACACTGAGTCTATTAAGGCTGTGGTGACATTGGCTTTAAGCCCAGCTAGAAAAAAAAAAATACTGTGACATCCAGGGAAGGGAATTTCTGAGTCACACATCCTTGCACGGCTTCTCCTATACAGATGCATCCTCAGAGGATGAAGGCCATTCTGAAGAGGCATTTCCCTGTTTGAACCAAGTAACTCCAAAACAATTCATTAATTATTTAATTATCCAAAAGGTGTTTTATTTTTTTTTCCTTCCTTAGTGTTATAAGAGCCCATTCTAGGAGACTTTGACATGTTTATCACATACTTTTCTGTCATTAGAAAAACTTTAAGGAACTGCTTGCTATTCAGGACTTAACTTGCTATTCTTTGAGGAATCAGCTGCTACCAGTAAGTGTAAGGGAGAATTGGACAAAAGCTCCCTATATAATGAATGGTTTTATGGTAACAATGTACTGACATGTTTTGAATGCTCTATCTGTTTAGTGATATTACAATGTACATAAAAATGTATGACTAAAAGACACATCTACTCAGTAGAAGCGGGCAGTATTTGGTGATCTAAGCAGTCTTTGAATTTAAAATACCAGCATACTACAACAAAATAAGCCAAAACAGAGTTCTTTTTCCCATCTTGCAATTTGGTGTGTGAAATGTCTGGGAAGCCTGGTGCAAAGCAAAAGAAACTCACAGCCAAGTAGGTTGGTGATGGTGTCGCTGCAGACGAGAATGAAAAAGGAGACCCTAGAGTTAAACTGCTGAAAAAGGGGCCGAAGCCCGTCCTCGTTAGAGGGATCGGCGGATGCCCAGCTCTGCTGTATATTCCAGAAAGGCTCTGCACAAAAGGAAGTACTCAACTGCTAATTTCAAGGTTGAAAAAAAAAAAGTTCTTGTTATGGTCACAGAATCAGTTGGTGGGGACAGTAATGGTGGTAACTGGATCGTCAGGCTTCGCAAAATGCCTAGGTATGATCCTACTGAAGACGTGCCTCAGAAGCCCCGAGCCATGGCAAAAAGTTCTTCAGACAGCCGATGAGAAAGCTGCGTGCCAGTATCTTCCCTGGGACCGTTCTGATCATCTGCACCTGGTGTCACAGGGGCAAGAGAGTGGTTTTCCTGAAGCAGCTGGCCAGGGGCTTGCTAGCTGTGACTGGACCTCTTGCCCTCAACCAGTTTCTCTGTGCAGAACACACCAGAAATGTGTCATTGCCATCTCTATAAGAGTCGGTATCAGAAACATGAACATCCCCCATTAGTACTGACTTCAAAAAGCAGAAGCTATAGAAACCCGGCACCAGGAAGATGAGGTCATCAACAGAAAGAGAAATGGGTGATCACAGAGCAGAGAAAGGTTGATCAGAAAGCTACGGACTGACAAATTTTGCCAAAGACCAAAGCTGTTCCTCTGCTCAAGGGCTACCTGTGATGTCTCTTTGCTCTGACAAATGGCCTGTATCTTCCCAAATTGATGTTCTAAGTTTCTTACCAAGAACCTAATTAAACAGTTGATACATTAAAAAGAAAATAGGTCAAAATATCAAAGTTTTGGGTCTTTCTGATGCTAATGTTATTTTTTATGCTCTAATATGTTTTAGTATGTCTGTTTTATGATAGATCTCCTTTTCCCCAAATCTCTGAGACTTTTGACTTTTTATTCCCATTCAGCCTCAGTTTACTGATGTTCTCTCAAGCTAAGCATGAGGCTAAGGCCCATGACTGCCGTGGTGAGTGAGGAACACTCCCGCATCTAAAAACTCAGGCCTAGAGGAAGAGAAAGGCTTCTAACAGATCTTCAGCAAACAATCCACTGTTAGTGAAACATAGTGCATTAGTTGTCTCCTTGCTAGGATAAAATGCCTGACAAAAGTGTGAAGGAAAGAGTCACCCATAGAAATGCACCTTTTACTGATTCTTCTGCAAGGCTCATTCACTGACTGGACCTTCAAAGACTGTGGAGCGCTGGTAATGTTGCCGGTCCAGAGCCTACCACAATTTATCTTAGGCTATCTTAGCCCCTTATTAGCTATTTCTTTCTTTGTTTTGTGTCTGATGAAACTTCCTCAAGGCTGTGTGGTGAAACGTTTTGAAATGTATTAAAGTAGTAGACCACTAGCTTCCAGCAACCCCAAAGCGAAGCGTGTCATCAGTCAACATCGGAGGCTTTATAACAGAAGCTTCCCTCACATTGTCTCTTTTATGTTTTCACCAACGCATTCAAAAAATGTCTTCACTGATGATCTTTGTTCTGTTCTTATAAAAACTTCGTGAAACTTTTTCCATGTTGGAACATGGAATTTGGGGTGACCTAAATCTGTGTTCCTTGGTCATGTTTGGCTCCAGAATAAACTATCTCTTGTCCTTTTTGAGGCGAGAGTTGCTTTTGTATCAACAAAAGATACTTAGGGAGGGAAGGATTTCATTTGGTTCACAGCTCACAGGGCACTGTGGCAGGGAAAACATGGCAGCAGGAGCGGGAGGTGGCTGGTCACAGTGTCCAGAGAAGCAGAGTGATAATTGCTCCTGCCAAGCTCTTTTCTTCTTATTCAGTCTAGGACCTCAGCCTGTTTAATGGTGCCACTCACAATGAGGATGAGTTTCCCACTTCAATTAAGCTAATCTAGACAATTCCTCACAGACATAACCAGAAGCTTATCACTAGACGATAATGTCAGGGTGATGATATTAACAATTATACATATTTATGAAAATATGAAAGGCTCAAAAAGGAGATGCTTATCTGACTTGGAGGTTTAAGGAAGACTTTTTATTGGGCATGGTATTGAAGGTGAATTAATTAGGTGAGGAACAGGAGATAGGCCATTCAGGAGAAAGCTGACTGCATGTGTTATCCTTGGAGACAAGAAAGCATGCTGTGTGAGAGTTTTGTGAACAAGTCAGTGGTATAAGAGAAGATGGTGGGCTGTTAGTGGGGAATCTGTAAGGCTGGAGAGGCATGTGTGCAACCTTACTTTAGCCTTGTCTTGGAAGTTAGGTGGGCTAACTTCTACTACAACACTACTATTTTTCATTGCTGTGATAAAATGCCTGACAAAGTGGCATAAGAGAAGAAGGGTTTATCTGGGCTATAGTATGGTTATAGTTTGACTAGAAGTGAGCAGTCTGAAATGGTAGAGAGCCAAAGGGAGGTTAGCAGGAATCAACGTAAAATCAGACTTCAGGACATTTCCTTTGTTTGGAGAAACAATATGATACTACGCATTTCAAACCAGAGAAATAAACACAGAGGGAAGCAGGGATGTGAGAAATAATGAGATTAGCTAATGCTTATACAAATAAATAGTCTAAAAAGTAAAGCTCTGTACACCATGATCTGTGCCATGAAGGAACTACTTCAAACTGAAGTAAACTTGTACTTAGATTCTGTTTTTGAGCACAGCTGTGGTAGGTAGAGAGGGCTGAGGCTTCCCGGCCTAATTCTTGCCTCACTACTGGTTTTGCTGTTATCCCCTCACTTAACAGGAGTCCAAGTAGAATCTGATTGAAGATGAGTTCGGGCTTCCCATTTGAATACATAATCACAGTCTAAACTCCTTTCCATTTAGGGAGTTTCTCTGCCTTTCCTGATTGTTGATTTATCACCTACACACTCTTAGGTTAGGATACATTTCCAGTATTAATGAAAGGATTTTCTCCACAAAGTTGTTTCTCATAGAAACTTTAAAAGGTGAGGCTGAATTCCTTGCATTTCTTTTGTCTACACCCTGATTTCTTTGGCATAACATCAGTTCTTAGGTTTTGGACATTCAAACATATGCTAATAATCATTGATTGACCTAATGTGGCTCCGGCTCCACAAGCTGACTGACTGCTCCACGGTAGGATGTTAATGCTGTGGAGAATGCTCCTCACATCCACTGCCATTTTGAAAGAAAAAACATTTGGCAGTTACTATAACCTTTCTCAATGTGATATAAAACTGTCCCCTCTTTGTTTCATATTTACATGTTAAAAATGATTTGATTGATTTATTTTGAGATTTTATTTTGGAAATTTTCAGAAATCTTTTTCATTTCTTCCTTCTTTGACTAAGTTTTGGGTACCTTTATTAGTTCCCTGTGCCAAGTAATGTGCCGTTATTTGTCTTCTTGTGCCATGTTAAATGTGTGTGACTCTGGTGATATTCTTGTCTCATGAGAACCTGTACTATATGTCAGCAGACTTAAATAAGACACTGAGTGACTTATGATAACTTTTGAACTCTTTCTTAATCAATATTTCTTTGATGACTTCATAGGCTATCTCTGTTTTGGAAGAAAATTTCAATGTTTTTCTTTGATCATTTCATATTTTGATCATATTCTATAACATGAGGTATGCGCCCAGACAGAACAGGCTGCTTGGTGCCACTCGGCTCAGATTCCTGGAGGTGACTCCAGTCCTCTTGTGCTGAGCAGATGATGTGCTTTGGAGAAGGAAACTGAGCAGTGGAACTGGCCACACAATTTGTATGTACTACTTTCCTTTGGCCTCATGGGCCTTGAAGCACACCAGTCATTACTGGGGGCACCTTAGAAGACAAAACAATTAGCACATTTGTAATATATATATATATATATATGTATATATATATATATACATATATATATATATATATATATATATAAAGCAGCAATATACAAGAGAGAGATCTGTTTCTTATATGAGCTACCTTGAGGGATGTAAAATCCCCTGCAGGAATATGTAGGACCTGCAGTGTTTGATTCTCTAGGAGCCTAGGAGCAGAGGGATGAAGGCAAGCACTGTAGGATGCTTGTACACTTCTTATCTCCTACACCAACATTTATAGCTCTATTGTGCCTTTTTGCTCCTTAATCTGTTTTACTGTAAACTAAGTAGTTGGGCAAAAGAGAGATAAAACCAAGTCTTACACATAATTAATGCACATATAATGATAATCTGAAGCTTTAAACGTATTTGTAAATGTAAATATCAGTCTTAGCTGCTCAACCCCTTGAATTACTCTCCTTATTTTAAAATAAGTTTTATATATAATGGTACATGATTCAAGTCAGTATGAACCCTCTGAGGTGCTTTACCCCTAGTTCACCCTGTTTTCTCATGGCCAGTTCTCATTGGAGTGTTTTGTTTATTGATTTAAAATTCAAAATGAGATTAACTGCTTTTTTAGTAGGAGGCACTGGATTTGTTTGCTCTGAACATGAATATTATAACTTCTTTTTAAAGACAAATGACAGAACAAACACTTGGAAACACTTTGAAAGGATGGCATGTTTTCCTAACCTCTGTTACATGAAAGAAAAGCCATTTTGTTATAAATATTGACAATAATGAGCTTCTTTGGGGTGTAGTAGATAGCTCCTAAATATGAGGATGATGTGGACAGATCCAAAAGAAGACGGAAAATCTAAGGTCAGCACAGGTTCTTCTCTACAAGTCAGTGTGCTTCCAAAAGGGACCTTGGCTATGTTGCTGGTAGTAATCCTTGGAAAATGTTTTTCAGTCCAAGTCATAGAAAGAATGTGTTCCTTCCCGCCACTCCACTGTACTCCCCTCTTTAATAGAAATTACCCAGAGGTCAACTGATGAACGTATTAATGCATGAAACAATGTGTTCATTATGACCAACCCCTCCCAATCAGAACTCTACTTTCTAGAGAGCCAGTTGGAAAGAGTCACTTCTATCTTCCTTTGAACCCTGTGCTTTACCCTGTCACCCTTGGTCAATAAATGTAGAAAATAAACCTTCCAGTGGGATAAGGTAGCTGGTCCATATTTGTGCTCTCTATTCCATTTTTGTCCACCATGTAATCTGTAGGGGTTTTGTTGTTGTTTGCTTGGTTTCGGAAACAGGATCTTGCTATGTAGCCCAGGTTTGTCTTGAAATATCTATATAACCCAACTAACTTTCAACTGATGACAGTCCTCCTGCTTTAGCATCCTGGTACTGGGATAATAGGTGTGGGCTATTTCTCCTGGATCAATCTGTAGTTCTTGATTTAGCCTTGCACAGCATCTATATCTTCTGTTAGTACCTCTTGCTGTGTAAGCTGTCAATCTTGGGTATGCACTTGCAGGTGACTAAGAAAAGAATCCTGGATTAGAGGTTAGGATCCTAATTTCCAATCTTTTCTCTGCCACTCACAAGTGGAGAATGAACCACTGGGAGCTACTTGACTTCCATAACTTGCATATCCTTATCTGCAAAATGAGACTAAAAACTATACAAGTCTTGGGGCTGGGGAGATGGTTCAATGGTTAAGAGCACTAGCTGCTCTTGCAGAGACCCAGGTTCAATTTCCAGCACCCACATGGCAGTTAACAACCGTCTATAACTGCAGTTCCAGGGGAATCTGACTCCTTCTGACTCTGCTGGCTTTGTACCACATGGATGCTCTTACACACATGAAGGCAACATACTCATACACATAAAAAAACCCTACACAAGTCTTAAATGCTCTTCTGGGTTTTATATTCTCTATTGAATAAAATAGCCATTTTAAGGAAGACAAATATAATTGGAAATTTCTGATGCATAGTTTATGTAACAATTGTGTTCATTTTTGCATAAATACTATGAAAACTATTCTGTAGCAAAATAAAGTGCTATTGCTTTTTTAAAAGTAAAGAAGCTCCTGCCTTGCTTTCAAATTTTTTCTTAAATGACAAATTTGCACTTAAAAAGAAAATCTTCCCTAGATATACTATGGTTTTTCAGTAAAGGGGTTTAAGAACTTGGTATAATGAACAAATCATTCCAAATTGATGAATAATCTATCTCAATATAAATGAGAAGAAATAAATGCCCCCAGTTTATTTTGTTCCAGACTAAAGACTGAAATCTGAGGAATACATAAATTAGCCAGCCAAATAGGACCCATTGGAAAAAAACACATCTGCCTATCATCAGTAGACAGAAAGACACATTGTGTGGTCCAGAGAAGAGTCTGTAGCCTCTGAAGGAGAATGCTCCTTCTTTGAGAGAAAGATGAATGAATTAAGAAACCAAGGATGCTGTGAGGAAAATCAAATGCTGGGTAGGTACAGCCAGAAATAGAGGGAGATTTTAGGTCAAAGGACAGATAGAGGTTTTAGTTTGACATTCAGGAGTACAGCCATCTTCTGACAATGCAGAAGGAAAAACAATCAACAGACCACTGAGCCTGAAATCTGATTAGATGGTGATACTTGAATGCTGCATAAAATACAGTGAGGAAGAGTGAATGTGATGCTTAAAGGGGGAAACATTTTTCATTCATTTTCTTATATATGATTTAATTTTTGAATTCCTAATAGATGTATGTAATTTACAGTAGCTGGATTAGAGGAAGCAGAGTGTTTGAGCCACCAAAATGTTGACTATTGTTTAAAGATAAAATTTCATATCTTAAAGCACAAAGTACACTCAAATTATACAAAACAGGACAGCGATGCCCAGCTTCTAAGTGAACAGTGAGCATAAAATTTAGAGGGATAATTTGATACTTTCCTTCAGTTTAAAAAAAATGCTAATGGATACATTCATCTTTCTACGGTGGCATCGTTCTTGTTACTTGTCCAGCACTCAATCTCAAACTTTTCTTTCTTTTCAACTCCCATTATAGTGTTGAGGAAATACTCATTTTCTAACCTCCTTTTGAATTGAGAAGGGCCATGAGTCTAATGAGAATTAAGTAGACTCTTGCTGGGATTGCCATTCTCTCCCTGTTCTTACATCTCTGATGAGGACAAATGTCTTAAAGTCATGACAGCTGCTTAAGGGACGGATGAATGAATCAGGTAACAATCAACCACAGAAACCAATGCTAATGTTGAAATGGAAGGTGCTAATGCTGAAACTTTCTTTATAATAAAAAGAATTTCCCACTTTCTTCAGTTTCACCTAATCAGTTTTATTTTTTCTTGTAGAAAAACATATCCTAATCCACATTCCAGAGAAGAGTTTATTCTATGCACAGTATGCATGTGGTCATCCTGATTCCACAGTAGATGAGATTTGTTTTTGCTTCTGATCCTGCTTCCCTGTCCAAATATGATCCCATCCCAGGGCATCTTAGCAGGTGGACATGTGGGTTTGCTGAGGTCATCTGCCATGGTGGATACTGGAAGGAGACTGGATGAGGCTCTTCTCATGTAACTCCTTCCTCTTAGCAGAAGCTGTCTGTGATCAGGTTCCTTCTGCATCTCTTTCCCATGTTTCCTTCACTGATAAGACAATCAAAAAGACAAATAGCTCAGTGTAACTCTCTAAGGATCCCTGTTCTGTGTGTGTATGTATTTGTGTGTTCACATGTATGTGTCTGCATATGTGTGCACGTCCATGTGGTCATCTCTATACTTTCTTTACTCCCAGGATATACAAAGGAAAAGGAAATGGGACTGGAATTCAGTACTGTAAGAAAAAAGAAGGAAACTACTCACCTTGAGGTTAACAGCTGGAAAATAATCCAAGCTTGCAGCAAACAGCAGTGTTGAGGAAAGTGTTTGATGCTGAAGTAAGAGCAAAGCAGCCCAAGTGTTTCATGAGACCCATAAAAACTGTTGGAAAAGTTTATTCAGGGTATTATGCTGTGCAGGAAACTGGGAAGAAAAAGAAGAGGAAGAGGAAGAGAAAGAGAAGGAGGAGGATGAGGAAGAAGAGGAGGGGGATGAGGAAGAGGAAGAAGAAGAGGAAGAGAAGGAGGAGGAAGAGGAAGAGGAGGAGGAGGAAGAGGAAGAGGAAGAGGAGGAGGAAAAGATATTCTGGGAGCTCATTTTCTTTCAAACTCCCATGGATTATATTAATCGTGAAAATAACTGATCATGTCGATAAAATATGTCCACTTGGGTATTTCAATCAGCACACTATAGTAACCTCTGCTTTGTAAATAATCCAATGCATCATGTTATGTGCCTTATAGATGCCTAATACAATTTATTTAAAAAATAAAAATCAATGTACAAAACCTCAATGATAAGAAAGACACATACTCGATGGACTTGCTAACTTTCTCATCATCTTAACCTTTTACTCTGTATCTAGAACATCATGTTGCACACCTTAAGTGTATACAATACACTTCTTTCATTTTATCTTATTTTTGTGTCTCTCAGGTTTGACTACAAGGCCTTTTGTATACTAAGCAGGCTCTTTACTGTTGAGGTATATTCCCAGTACAGCAATTTATTTTTAGAAAACAGAACAATATATAAAAACCTCCAATTACAAAACAAAATAAGAAAATAACAAGGAAGTGTGTACGTATAGCAGTTGGACCACGTGGGCTATGTGGGCTATTCATGGAAAGCATGCATAGAAAGCTTATCTAGTAGAATTCCTAAATCTGTAAGATGCATTGGAAGTATTAATGGGAGAGATAATGAATTAGAAAGAAAATGGCACTCCTTAGGGACATCCATGTTCTGTAATATCTACATGAAGTCATACCAAGCCTTAGAAAACTTTTGCCACAGTCTTCTGGGATATAGCTAAATAAAAATTATGAAATCTGTGACAGAGGCTGCTGTTGGCACAGAGCAGAGATTTAGCTACCAGGCCATTCATGCTGAGTGGTATTAATATCAACATGAATTATATTGTGACCTCTTATTTGTGCTAAGACAAAATGGTATTGAATTATATTACTATAAAACAGTTGACTTATTTCACTTAGCTCTTAAAATACATTAAGCTGAGCTTACTTAATCATGAGGATAAAACCACTTCACTTATTAAGAGTGAAATGTCCTGAGATCTGAAGTGGTGATTCATTACTAATTACAAGAACTTGAAACTGCCTAACTCATGCATTCTAGAGAGGTGAAATAATTGCTTATATGAATTTTGGCTTCCTGTCATCAAAATTGCAGTCCCCATGGCAACTTGGGAATGACTTAAAAATCAATTTATTAATCACCTAAATCTGTTTTTGAGAGAATGGAGTGCTCTGTACCTTCCCTAGGAGCTGAAGCTGGGCTCCTCACTTACTCACTGTTATTCGCTGTGTTATTAGGTCTTCTTGGCTATGATGATATAAAGGAAGCTTCTAAAGAAACTCACCCCAACCTAAAGCAGTCTGCAAAGAGCAAAGCCAAGAAGGGAAATACAAAGCTTGGTTAATATTCAGAACAGTGCTGCTGAATCTGATCTAACTGATGGATTTTCCATTGATTCCCTGGTGACTGAGAAAGATCTGACTCTCAGAAAAGTCCCTGCTTTCTGCTTCAGTTTTCCCCTTCGTACTTTCCAATCATCAATCTATTACTATCTCTCTCTGAACCTCAGCTGATTCCTCATTTTATTTCATTTTCTATCTTTGTAATGATTTAAACCTTTTCTTTCAGAACAGTTTTATTTTGTTTAATTATTTTTATTGTATGTGTATAATATGTCTGCAGGTATGTAAGTATATCCATGTCATGCACTGCCCATGAAGGTCAGAGGGTGTTGGATTCCCCTGGAACTGGAGTTATGGATGCTAGTTAACTGCCATGTGGGTATTAGGAATTGAACCTTGGTCCTCTGAAAGAGCAGTCAGTGCTCTTAACCTCTGAGCCATCTCCCCAGTCCTCAGAACAGTTTTAAATTTACTAAAACATTGCAAAGTTGATTCACTGTGATGGCATTTATACTTTTTGTAATATTTCCCATTAGTTTTGATTCTGCAAAATCACACATTTTTTAATCTCTACATTTTAATGCTCCTGAAACATTAACTGGAAATATGTCTATCGTTACAATATCTGATTTGGACATATTAGTGTCCTTAGAACTACTTGCACAGTTCAAATTTGTAGAAATTATGCTCTGAGGATAAAAAATCTAGAATTCCATATGATATTTTGTTACTATTTCATTCACAAATTTCTATTTAAGTTCAGCAATATTTGTTCTTAAAATTTGCCTCACTGGAATTCTTCCTGAACCAAATACTTTGTCTTTATGTTTTTTTTAAAACAACTAAGTTTACCTGGTGCAAGATGGAATTGTTCAGTTAACCTTGTGTGATGTGTCCTGCCGGTATCCAAAGCAGTGGGTGGACACACCCTGCCCCTTCACATTTTTTACATCTCTCATACTGCTCTAGGCACATTATTTCTGGGATTTCCCCATCATGCAGGCAAGGATAATCCTGGGCCAGCTCTTTAGGGAGTAACTGTTTATTCTTCTTTACAGATGACTGCAAGAATCTTGTACACCAGAAGGGGGAAAAAAAAAAAAACCTTTGTTGGAGAAAGAGTAGAACAAATAGTTCTAATGATGATTTATCTGAGAAAACATGAGTCTTCCAAAGTACTAAGAAGGGATTTCCCCAAGTCATCAGTTGTATTAAGCAGAACTGTGACTCACTAAAGAGTGTTCAAAGGGGTGAAGGTACCCTGCACATACTCTTTGAATAATGTACACAACTATACCCAAGTCTTTGGTCTTATTCTACCTTATTCTACTCGGACTTATAGTAGCTTTATACTTCAGTGTTTTAGATCGACAGCTATCAGATTTGGGGAGGGGTGATAATTAGCATAAAATGGATTTCCTCATTTTAAGGAACGCAGAGTTGGTTTTCTTTTCGGTGTGTGTGTGTGTGTGTGTGTGTGTGTGTGTGTGTGTGTGTGTGCGTGTGTGTTCCCTTACCCTTCCAATTGTGGGGACAATCTGTCATCTATCCTCTACCCAAGAGGTGTCTACTGGAGATTTGATACTAACCAGGAAGGTGCCTTGAGGCCCTCCTGAAGATGTCACTCATCATCTCTGACCCTAGACATCTTTCATGATCCCTTATATAGTACTAATTCATTTGGTTTATGATTGTGAGAAACAAGCATATACTTTAAAATCATATAATGCTTAAATTGGTAACTCTGGAAATCAAGGGGGGAAGGTAAACACACATCATTCTTAAAAGATTGTTGTTTGGCACTAACCTACTACGTTCCTTCATCTGGGTTGCCATAGTGTGTAGATCTTAAATGTCCTCCACAGTCACATGTGTTAAAAACTTGGTCGCCAGCATGACACTGTTGGTGCATGAAGGAACTAGTGGTAGGTTTCTATGTCACTGAGGATGTACCTTTAATAGGGCCAGTGGGATGCTGGTTCTTCTTCCTTCTGTTTCACTTCTCAGTCATGAGCTAAGTGAATTTTGCTTTGTCACATGCAATTAACATGCTGTATTTCTTTACTAATGACCCAGAAGCAATGAGGTCAACAGATTGTGAATAAAGACCTCTAAAACTGTGAGCCAGAGTATACTCTCTTTAAGTTAATTATCTCAGCTCTTTGTTATAACAATAGAAAGCTGACTAGCACATAGGAGTTTTACAAGAATTAAGATTGTTTGAGACTGTGAACTCACAGAGATCCACCTGTTTCTGGTAAAATTAATGGTGTGCACCATCACATCCAGCATGAATTAACATTTATCATCATAAATGTTTATGTTGGACACATACACACACATATATGCTAGAACAGTCACAGGAAATGCTTTCTTTGGGGTTTAAGCATTTAACAGACCTGGTGGGTCTCTGTGTGAAGCATCACTTCTCTAGTTATTGCATGTTTTCTTAAATGACTACTCTCATCTCCCAATGGTTGTTAATATTCTTCCCCAAAGATTCCATTTGTCAGAAATGGTGAAATGTGATCCAGAATAAATAGGATGAGGTATTTCCATTGGTTCCTGTGGTCTACCACAGCTTGTTGCAGTTCCCAAGGGGAGACAGAGGCTCTGTTCACTGCAGATGGAAAGTTTCTAGACTCCAAGTGTCAAACTGGGAGCAGAGATGCCTGCAGTTTTCAAAAGAAAACTAAACAAACAGTTGATACTTTTATCTTCTTTTCTTTTCTAGTACATATTCTACCATATCCTCATTTAAATTTCATTCTCTTGCCTTTGTTTGAACTAAAGCCTCTGTTCAGTTTGAGCCAGTAAAAACGACAAGAAGGAAACATCTGAACTGCTATGTTACCAATTCTATTACAATAATCCAGCAAAGTGGCAATCTAATTAAAAATCAGACAAGTCAGATCTTTCAGAAAGTGTTTTTAAGGCAGAACAAAGTCATTACTATAATTATTAATTATATTTATGAAACTAACTTTGTATGTAATTTGTATTTGTGTTACCACATATATATATATACATTTTTCATTGTGGATTTTTTATTGAATTTTTGTGCATTCCATTTCCATGCACAGCATCTTAATCATGTTTAGACACCTTCCCCTATCTGTACTCAACCATAGCTCTCCCATTGGGTTTCATGCATTCTGTCATATATGTTAAGGCCTAGTCAATCACGTTTGTTTGCCCAGATGTCCCTCGGTATAAATTCATCTACTGGAACTTGTTCAGTCTATCTAGTGTCATTCTCTTAAAGAAGACAAGCAGTGATCAGCTGCCAATAATTCTCAGCCAAGGTTGGGGCATCCTGCCCATTTCCCAGTTCTATGTTGGTTTTCACCTGACTGAATTTGCATGGGTCTTGTACACACTGTCATCATTACTATATTTTATATTTTTAAATACATAGTATTCCATGACATTTATCCTTGAAGGAAACTGAAGGATAGACATTTCATATAAGTTTAGTTTAAATCTATAAATAATTAGTAAAACTGTTCCAGGATTCTTACAAATGTTACCTATCTGTATCAGAAAATACTGTTCAGTTGTGATAGAGTGAGTTGTTCAGGAAATTCCTATTGCCTTGTTGGTAGGAGGTTTATGTGATATATGCAAGCTTTTTGGAACACAGTTTAGAAGACAGTTTTCAGATTCTTTGATGAGAAATCATAAGAATATAATCTGAGTATAAAATTGGATATTGTGCAAAGACTCAGCTGTGAAGTTCTCCTCCACAGTGTTACTCATGTGACATTTAGAGTAGATAGTGATAGCACTGGCTTCTGAAATAAATAGATCAAAAATATTCCATGAATTGACATACGGAAAAGTGTAGTTCTTGCTCAAGCAAAATTCCCCAATGGATGTCCCTTGTGAGTGTTCAGTAACTCAACCTTTCACCTTATGACTCGGTGGCAGCGTTCTGAAGGCTTTCTGGCGTGGGTTGAGCTGTAGGAAAGAAGGCAGATGGGGATGATACAAAGTGAGTTTTATGATGAGCCTGTAAGTGTAGAGATTATGTTGGTTCCTGTTTCATTGGTTACACGATCCATAGCCTCCAACAGTATGGAGAGCTGAAAATATACTCCATCTTTGTTTTTAGTCAATAAGAGTAGATAGTTTGGTTGATATACCATACTCTATCTATGAAACTGTAATCACGAATGCATTATAAACTAACAGAATATATCAGACAAGCCAGTATAACATTGAATAGTTCTGGATACAGTTTGTGATTAAATGTAATGAAACGATGTTTCAGGGAGAAAGTTGCCATTCTGAACATTGCTTTGGGCACAGATTTCTGGCCCTTTATGTGGCCCTGATGATGAAGGCACCTCCCTGACTGAAAGCTCACAGAGCAAAATGTGAAGTGCTGTCAGCTCAGGGCTGTCATGCCTCCTTCATACTTGCAGAAAGAGTTCACACTATGCAGTCTGATAGGTGCCATGTATTAGCTCGGTTAGCTTTTTTAAAATACATTTTTATTGAATTTTTGTGTATTTCATATACAGGTTCTTAGTCATGTTTATGCCTCTTCCCCCATGGGAAACCTCCCATAGCCCCCTCAGTGAACTCCATGCATTCTATCATTTATGTTAAGAACTATTTAGTCAAGTTAGTGTCCCCTGATGTCCCTCAGTGCAAGTTCATCCGCTGGGGTTTAGTCAGAGCTCCATAACTGATCATATACTGAGATTAAGCGTCTATGAAATGCCGAACCCTAAGTGACACATCTATAAAGGAGCCTCTACATTTAAGAGTCACGGAATATAATGGAACAAGGACTAGAGAGAATACTAATGCTATCAGGCAACAGATGTCAATGGACCTAGAGCTCAAAGACCATTGCAGAAGAGGGGGTGGAAAGATTGTAAAAGTCAGAGGAGAAGGTGCATGACCATGTGGAAACAGAGTCCAACAGGCTCCTAGAACTTTGCTCATATGAACTTATAGCAATGGTGACAGAATATATAAGACTCATGCAAACTCAAGCAGATAAAAACCCAGCATAGAACTCAAGTTAGCTGTTTTTATAAGGTTTGATTGCTTTTTATTTTATAAAAGAGAAAGTAATAATATAGTTTATAGGTCATTATGATGGTCAGTTGAAATTACTTCTGAAATAGACTTTGAAAAACACATGGCACATAGAATGTGCCTTTAAAAGTACAAATATGGGGCTGTAGAGATGGCTCAGCGGTTAAGAGCACTGACTGCTCGCTCTTGCAGGGAACCCGGGCTCAATTCCCGGCAACCAAGGGCATTACATGGCATGGGTGGACTTATATACATGCAGGCAATATACCCATACAAGTAAAATAATAAATAAAATAAAAATTACAAACAGTGATATCAATTGTTTTTATTATGATATTATTTAGCAAGTTAGCTTATTCCAAATAGACAGGAATTTTCTGGAAACATATTCACCAGGATTGTGGGGTTCACCATTTTCACTTTTTTCCTTAGTATAGAATAGTTCAGTGTTTCTTCTGAACGTTTGTCATAAAATCCTGCATCTTCTCAGAAACCTCCCAAAGTATATTTATGGGTTACAACTATTTGTTCCAGGTTTCCAAATAAATATTTAATGTTAGCTTTGGTTATGTTTGACACTGCGCAGTGCTTCCCTTTCTGACTAAACACTGCGAGTTGCTTTCTAAACTTGAAGAATGTACCTTTTGTCAGACACGGTGACTGCTTCCCCACACAGGTGTCTTTTCTCTGCTTCTCAACATCGGCAAAGCCCACCTTTCACCACAGGCTCTACAGTGTCGGGCTGTGCATTCCCTGTATGCACTGCAGCTACAGTGCAGGTATAGAATCCAATTGTCCTAAGACCCAGAGGAGAAGCATATTAGGGAAGTCATAGAAAGGTCTTCCTTCTGGTAATGAATTGGCTGTGGCCTCGGCTACCTGAACTTCGCCTCGGCTACCTGAACTTCTTTGTATCCAAACACTTCGGGGAATACCTTTGTAGTTTCCTTGATTTAGAGGTGATCCAGATTGAGCTACAGAATACGGAAGAAGTGATAGTGCTCTAATTTGACTGTTTTAAAGCCTTGGGAATTCCAGAAAGATAGAGAAAGAACTTGGTAGACTTTTCTCATTGAAACATCAATTTAACTGGTGAATATTTTTTTTTTAAAAAGGAAAAGAGGTAAAAGAAAAATTTAAAGATACTTGAAATTATCCTAAAAGCATATGGCAAGTGAAGAAAAATTTTTAAAAATCTACTGAATCAGTAAAAACACTAAAAGGTTTGTGGACCTCCTATTCCCATGCTGTGACTATGTGGGGAAATACTTGTGGCCCTTTGAAGACAGAAGAATCTTGGGTTTTGTTGTATCAGAGAATAAATTCCTTATTTGCTTTTTTTTTTTTTACTTTTGCAAATATACCTGTCAGTCTTGTAATTCTCTGGTATGTGGCAAAAGGACATTGTATAAAGACTTCCCTTGGTATGATCTTTCTAAAGTGCAGTCCTTTACTTACCTAATGCCTGTGGTGTTTCTTCACCCTAAGGCCACCACGTTCCCTGTCCAGTCACCCTCTATCCACATGCTTCTACTATTTGTATACATGATACTTCAAGACCCATAGTGATGAAAAACTAGTATTTATTAACACACTCAGGATTATTTATATTTAAAGTGTTCATTTCAGTTCTTGTTTCTCAAAAATGTGTAGTCAGGCATCCAAAGCCAGGCATTGGGCCCACTGAGTCTTTAGATAAGGCTTGAGGACATAAGAGTCTTTAGCTGAACATCAAATGCTGACTTGTTTTCAGAGCATGTTTTACTGATTCCAGGTGTGTGCATGGTGGATCTCTCTGAGGAAGAGTCTTAAAGATATAGCATGGCCTGTAGAGAAGTAGACAATGGTGTATCTAAGTTGTCCAACTCCTAAAGTAGTATGGTCTTCTTGAGTATATATGTACCCTGCATCTCAGCCATCCACAGCTCATGCAGATATGTTATAGAGGAAAAATTACTTATGGGAAACCTTTGAAAATTCTTTCCTTCATATTTTATTTCTTAAAAATTTATTAGCACATTTCTCTGTGTCCTTCTGTTTTCATAGGAATGACCGCTGCCAAAGGAATATGGAAGACAGCAGGTACATGAGTATTTGCTCATTATGTTTCAAACTTTAGTATTAGAGACTTCATTAGTCTATTTTTGTCATTTGCAATATAGAAAATAAAGAACATATTTGAAATAAAATAGCTCTCTTGAGTAAGAAACAATGGTCAAGTGGCTTTTCATTCTGGTAAATTTTTTCCAAATTGCTGTTCTATTTTGCTTTTCAATTAATAACAGAAATTAAATACACACACACACACACACACACACACACACAGTAGTTCTCCAGAGAAAGAAGAAGAGGTAGAGCTAGAAATACACTGGTGGGAACCAGTATAATCAAAGATGCTCCTTCTGTGAGTGGCTCCTCCGTGGTACTTCCTTACAGTGTCCTTTGCTGTATCCATATTCTGAATCTGCCTCCTCGTTCTTGTCCTTTCATTTTAGACCATGGAACAGATGTCTGTAGTTGGCCTAGAATTTGTGCAATATTGAATTTGATCTGGTATGGTTTCCTGATGGAAGGGGGTAACTTGCTCTTAATAGGTTCTATCTAACCAATAAAACCATGCTGACAATAAAAGCCTTGCAGGGGTGTGAGAAAGCTAGGAACCAGCGATTTCTTAAGCAGTTTCTGAAATGGAGTTGAGGGTACAACGTTTATTTATTGGAAAGGAGCTATAAAATGACAAGCATTTGTGTACTGTTTCTCCTCCTGCCACATCTAGATGGCTGGTATTCAATCTATACAATATCCTAAAAATTGATATTAAACTTAGGTCAGAAAAGCTCATGTTTAAGTCTTATCTGCATTTGGCCTGAGATAAAGACTGGTTAGAAAATGTAGGCTAAGTGAACTTTATTTAATACAAAAAAAAAAGTTGTTTTCAACTGGGGCATAAGTAGCTCATGCCTGTAATTCCAGGACTTGGGAGGTTGAGCCATGAAGACCATCAGCTACAGAATGAATTTTAGATCAGCCTGGGTTACATGGAACCCTGCCATTCCTAAACAAACAAACACACAAACAAACAAATAGATAAAGTTGTTTGTCATGTTTTTTATTCTTGGTGGGCTTGGAGAAATATGCTTTATTAGTGAAACTCACTCTCCATCGAGAGCTGGTAAACTGATGCAACAAGAAATTGCTTCGTATGACTAAATTTGCCTTTGCAATGATTAGGCTCCTAACTCTGAACACTATGCTTGCATAGGAGGGTGGTGGGAGCCTAAATAGCCACTGTTGTCTGGGACTGAACTCCTCTCCTCACTGGAGTAATGCCAGTTTCTGAGTAGAGATAGCTGACAGGATTTAATTTCCCAGCATCTGCTCTTACCATCAGTATACCAGAAAAAGTCAGAAGAAACCAGCAAATTTCTCTTGCTCTTCCTCTAATGAAGCTGAAGCATAAACACTGTTGCTTTGAACGATTTCATCTCTAAATCTATTCCCTGTACCCTTTTATGAAGTTTAAATAATAACCTTATTAATTATGAAAGTAATTATAAAAAATACCATCCATTTAGTCCTCCATTATAAAAAATGCCAAATAAAAAACATTCATTGGACTTAACTGAATATGCAAATGAGTCAATAGTAAAATGAAGACCTTTAGGCCAGTAACATCAAAGATTAGTTTGCTACTGCATTCCCTGGGACCAGACACACAGGAGGTCACAGAAAATAATGAGAACTAAAGGAATGGAAGTTTGGTTACAAATGAAGAAAGATACACAGGCCTCTGTCATGCTTCGATAGAAATTAATGCAAGCTTGAACCATGGGAGGGACTGGGTCTTCCAGTGCCAACTGCTTTCTTCACAGCTTCCAAAAATGGGAGCTGAACTTTGAAATGACTTGCAAAAGCCGACTGGAGGAATAATTCCTCTGGACAGTCATTGTACCAGTCTTTAGGAAGAAAGAAGAATGGTTAGTCTGTGATAAGCCCTGATCCAGTCAGTGGTCCTATGAGAAGCCACCAGCACTTTATAAACCAGTCATATTTTTGTTTGTTTGTTTTTGAGACAAGGTCTCCTTGTAACCCTGGCTGGTCTGGAACTTGCTATATGGATGAAGTTGGCCTTGATCTCACAGAGATCAGCCTGCCTCTGTTTCCTGCATGCTGAGATTAAAGGTATGCCAGGGAAGTCTTATATTTAATTGCATCTTTTGATATGATATTGTGAGGGGTTGCTGTTCAGGGTTCTGTGGGAAACTGTATTAGGAGAACACAATGTTCGTGCAACATGGAGAACTTCCTTCTATTCTTCAGTGCTGTTTTCAAAACAAATTACAGGCATTAGAAGCGATTAGAGCCATTTGAATGCAATATAATAAGAATTATGAGAGAATCCAGAGTGTTTAGCAACACCGGAAATCTTATAGCTCCAGAAAAAAAATATATAAAGGTTTCATCTTGTACACCATAAAGAAGAGGTAGTTTCTGTTTGTCATTGGCTGTTCATTTCCTTCACAGCATGTGGCTTCAGACAATTAGAGAGATTATTTATAACAATGGCTATGGCTTTTCCATTTATTTCATTAAAGTGTTATGCTAATGAGTACAAGATTCAGATTCATTCCGAAGTGAGCTAAAATATTTACTCTGGCTTGGAATCAACAGCTCCACCTAGATTCAGCCAGCCATCTTGCAAAACTATTCCTTCAGGTTAGCTCCACTGAGGTGAAGGTGTCATCTAAAATCTGTTTCTGCCACTCTTGAAAATACATTTATACTCTGATGTGACCAGAATGGCTCCTTCATTATGGGAAGAAAACTTGGTAGGAATGTTGCAAAGCAGAGTGGCTGAACACTTTGAATCTTTAGACAAGTTATTTGAGTTCATATCTTGACTCTCGGCTTTGTAGGCATATGACTCTAGACAAATTACTTAAATCTTCTGCCTCAATTTCTCCATCAGAGAAGTAGATCAAATAATAGACTGTAGCTTATAAGGTAGCAAGGAGATGACATGTATGAAGAACTTACTGGGATCTCTAGCATTGTAGTGATGTCAGTAAATGGTACTATGTGAAGTTGTTACAGTAAAAATGAAATCCATCCCTTAAAGTGGGGACATATCATTGTCCCCTGCCTTTAAGAGCTAATCTGGTTAGGCAGGTCAAACTTTTGGCCAAGGGATCACGTCTCAGGAAGACAGGCGCACCTTAAGCTATGCTGAAGAGGTAGGAGGAATTATTATCCTTTAAATGAGATAATGCACTTTTGTTTTCCAGAATTCCCTCTCTTTGTGCATTTGCTCTAGGGACACTGTGAGGCTCTGTTGCGTCTGCTCCCTTTTCTTAGTCCTGACTCAGAAAGGCATAACTTTTTCTCTTTCTTCTCTTTTGTCTTTCTTTTGGATGCTGGCTAGATCCTAAGTATACTTTTTCGGATAGTTTGGGCTGCCTTACTCTTTCTTTAATGCTGTCTTGACCACGCAGCTGTTTGTTCACCATTTGGCTGACCTCCATGCCAGCTTAACTCAAATGGTACACTTTTTCTTCTCCGTTGACCTCCTTTAGTCAATTGCCAAGATTTTCTTGCCTGCCTGGAGGTTTTTCTTTTAAACTTTAATAAAGTTATCTTCGAGTCTATTCTTAAATTCTTCGATTACCCAGAGTAAGAACCCCAAGAGTGGACTCCTGATTTGGTAGGACTCTTCTAGGACACCCCCAAATTTCTGGTAACACAGACTCTTATTTTAGAAAACAGTGTCTCAGCCATCATGAGGATTAGGGAACTGAAAGAATCATACATTTTTACTGTGACACAGTTTTTAATTGTTTGGTTTTGGTTCCATACAAAGGCGATTTCTGTGGGTTCAACATAGAGGGTGCTCTCTGGCAGGCTAGCTTTCCATTCTGTATGGAATGTCCTCTAACTTGGATGTGACTTGCCACCAGTTAATTGCAATTTAAATGAATGCAAATGGAAGCCCAGACTTCTATCCCATGAGTCAGGGATTCCAGTGCAGCAACTGCCTGTTTATGGAATAAATCATTGCAAGCTCTCTGTGTGGCCTTTTCCAATTTACCTGAAATCTGTGGCTACCACCAGCAGCTCTATGAGAGAGGGTGTGTGTGAAAGGAATTTACTCTGAAAATCTTATCTTAATCTTTTCCACAAGTATCCCGTAGCTTGACAATCACAGGAATTTATTTTATTGGAGGGTTGTCATGAGCCTTCTGCTGCAGAAACTGGAATTCTCTACTGGATGAGGCAAACAGATGGTATGGATCAGAGATTTTCTACTTTCCACTGAGGGACATGAGAAGAGAGGAGAAACTGGAATCACCCATAGAAGGAGAGGAAATGTCCAGATTCCTTATCAGCTAAAACAATGACCTGAAGAGCTGTTCTCCAAATTCTCTAAATATGCAATTGTGTTTTGTGCAAAGGTTTTTAAAGAACTGTAGTTTTTAAAGAACAAGAGTGGAAACGATGCAGCATCTGGAACAGCTACAATCTTGTGGTGTATATAGTATCTCACTTAGAACACTTATTTGTCCTCATTGCAACTATTTCCAAAAAGTTTGTCTGGGGAACATCACATGTGAACAGTAGAGAACTGAGAGGTGATATATTTAGCTATACTTACAAACATTTCTATATAGCGCAGTTAAAAATAAAAGACAAGTGGTTCACATCCATTACGGAGGATGCTCTGCTACATCCAGAAGTTAACTCACTTAAAATATTGGTTTGGGGGCTGGGGAGATGCCAAGTCTATAAAGTGGTTGTTACACAAGTATGAAGACCTAAGTTCAGAGTCCTAGCACTCTGCTAGTAGTGCTGTGGTAGCATGTGCTTGTGATCCCAGCAGTGGGGACGGGGACAGGAAGATGCTATAAGGGTTTTCTGGATAACTGGTCTAGCCAAGTCAACACCCTGATGAGAGAGAGAGAGAAGAGGTGAAAAAGAAAAAGACATCTGATGTTGAACTGTGGCCTCCAAGTATGCATACACGTGTACTTACACCTGCACACACGCACACACTTTTGTACACCATAGACACACACACACACACACACACACACACATACACAAATGTTACTCTTACTCAATAAAACATTTTCATAGAAGCATCAAGAATGCTTTGATCAAATATCTGGGTGCTGTGGCCAAGTTGGTACATCAAATTATAACCCGGATAGCGTCAATAGCTCTGATATAATCACAATAGTTCTTACAAATGAAAGAGGGAGCAGTCAGAGTCAGAGAAGGGAGCTATGGCCTACATAAACGGAAGCAGAAGGTGGAACAGGGCTACTGTGGAGAGAATCAGGCAGCCTCCAGAGCCAGGAAAAGTCAGACAAGGATTCTCTAGAACTTTCAGAAAGTGAGCGTGCCCAATGGCCTAGAAAATTTATTTTGGCCTTCTCTCCTCTAGCACTGCAAGACAGCAAACATGTTTCAGGCCCTCAGTTTGTGGTGATTTGCTTAAGCAGTGGGAGGAGTGTAGAAAGCAACTCACAGACTGGACTATGGAGAAGCAGAGCTTAGCACCTGCTGGTGAATGCGTAGACGCAATGTCCAGTGCCTGCTGTCACTCAACAGCTGTCAATGTCTCTAGACAAGTAGGGGCAAACCCTGATTTGCACGTGTCCTCCAGCCCTTCATGCCTGTGCATAGATGTTCTTATTATCTCTTTTCCTGAAACAATTTCTTACTCTGTTCGGTGCTTTTCCAGCTAGCAGCTCACTTGCTCTTGCAGATACACTTTAGTCTCTTTGCTCCCATTGTGGTCATTTAATTGAGGGAAAAACCATCTACCTTGGCTCAGCCGAGGAAAACAATACACTCCTTCCATTAGCAAAGATTTTAGGTTTGAGTTCTAAAGGTAGTTACTCAAGGTGAGAAATTTCAAATTAATAAAGCATTTGGTGAGCACTTGCTATCTTCAAGGTGTATGGACTGTAGGAAGGGACATATTAAGAAGAACAAGGTTTGCTCCTAGGGAGTTCATGGCCTGGAAAGTCTGACAAGTGATGATGTCATAATACAGGCAGCATTTGAGAAGGGCTTCAAATGGTGCTAAATAGAAAGAAGAGAACTTTAGCATCCAAAGGATTATTTATATCATGCATACACTAACATATAGAGAACTTCATGATATCTTTTATTTCATCACATGAATGAGGTAAAAATGTACAAATCCAAATACATTTCACAACTTGCCATGAAAATTAAATAAAATGGAATGATTGGTGAATATATTGGTTAATCCAGAAAATAAGTACTAAGTGTTCACTCCATTTAGGACATGTATTGGTGAATGAAGCAAAATTCTAGTACTTATGTGTCTTTCATTGTAGTAATGTCCTAGGGGGACACTGGTCCCTCTTTGCACATTCTTGATCTTATAGACACAGGAAGTTTAAAACAGTCATAGGAGTGAACCCAAAGACAATGTAGTGGAGTTCGTGGGGGATAAAGTATCCCCTGTCCATAGGACAGGCAAGCTTGAAATCTCTGAGGCTGCTGGGGGGAGGGAGATGCAGAGAAGGAGCAGGGAAGTGGGGCTGAAGTAGAAGGCAGAATGCAGGTTCTGCATGGGGATTGTGTGTAAGAGCAGATGGCACCAAGGGGACAGTGATTCTTTTATCTTGTCCTCAGGGATGTAGTGTTTCTTTTTACCCTTTGGCTTCAGGCTGCTCTTCCGGTTGTCAAACAGGATTTCCTGTTTAATACAGGAAGAGTCTCACATAAAAGTCCTCTTCAGGGAAGCACCTACCATCTACATAGTGAAGAGTGTTTCCAGTCATCAACCATGCACTTCCTGCCAGAGGATGCTGACACAGATATTCAGATACTGTTAGGAATTTGGAGTTTTAAGGTGAGAGCTCTGTCCTGGTTAGAACTCTCCCATGTAAATGTAGATTAGGAGTTCCAAGAGTCTCAGGTGGAAAGGAAATGAACCAATCTCATACAATCAATCCACACTGACCTTTCTCAGCCAATGAGGGGTGACTACTGACCAGCAAGACTGCAGTAGGCCACACTGGTCAAACAGGGAACTTAAGTTCTTTAGTGTATGTAAATAGAGTCATGGGAGTTGAATAGGAGATTTGGGACCTCACAAATAAGGATCTCTGAAGGGCTTGCTTGCAATGCAGGCCTGTTTTCGGAGGAAGAATGCTTCATGGCTTGGGGGTTTATGGAGGTCTTGCTTCAGATACCCCAAATGGTATATGAGAAGTAGTTGGCTTCAGAGGGAACCTACATTCTTTTACTCCCATTTAACATACTTTCTCAACAGTAATCCAATATACAAATAAATAAGCAAAATATTAGTTGATGAAAACTGCTGTTGTTTTAAGTAAGATATAGACTCACAGAATGCCTGGGAGAACACGGAGAAGGCCTGAGGACTGTCCCTGGCATCTGCTCACAATTCCTGGCCGTAAGTGCTTAGTATACAGATGAAAAGCTTCTAGCATTTGAGGCAAGAATTACATCTTGTGGATCTTACACAGCTGACTGGAGGGTGGTGTGGGATTTTGAAGTTGGAGAACAGTTCAACAGAAGAGAAGGGAAAGGTCTTGGAACTGATGGATGGCAAGGACCAAGTGTCATTATTCTTAAGAAAATGTCCGCCTCTGGCATTTATGAGACCAAAAAGCACAGCATGTTCAGGTTTCCTTTTTGAATAAGGGCCTTGATCTGTCACTTGGAGCTTTGGTCTGAAGCTGGGAAGCATCTCTCCTTTTGTGAGTCAGCAGATTGTTCCTGTAGCTTTTCTAACTTTGAGCTAGGCCTGAAAGCTTGGCCAATTTGCCCACCTGGGAAACCAGACCACCAGACAGGCTCTTAGTAAGTTTTCTCTCATTTCCTCTGGAACCTTTCTTTCCTTCTCTTTTAAAATTTGGCCCGTATTTCTAGTATAATGAATCCTTCCTTGATTGCCAGAGATAGCTTGTTTTAGCAATCTTAATTTGCTATGTTAGAATTTCCAAGACAAACTCAGCTTGAGGACATGAAAAAAAATAAATAAATAAAAAGAAGAAGAAACAGGAGAGGCGAGGTGGGCTGAGGGAAGCAGCCAGAGATGCAGAGGAGGGCAGGGGAGGGAGGGCAAGGGAGGGAGGGCTGGGAGGGCAGGGGAGGGAGGGCTGGGATGCCTCTGGCTCACTACCAGAATTGAAGCCTCTCTCATCAAAGGGGGGAAAAATCCAGACAGGTCAATGCCTGAATCCTGGGTTCAAAGCCAGAGCGGTTTAAGGCAGCAGGGAATTCCTAAGTGCTGACTGGTATGTTGAGTGTGTGAAGCAACAGACTGAGCCTGGGCCTCAGTCCTTTGGAACTTTCATTTTTCTCACCGATGTTTTGATTCCCTGGGGACAAAGGGCAAAGTCACTCTTTTATCCCTTTATCTTTATCTTTGTGCAAATGTGAATTTCCACCGTCTGGGCTTTTCCTTCTCTGCAGCAAGACCAGCCCTGCAGCTCTATGTTCCACAAGTTCCTGCTTTTACTTTCCCTGTTAATTTTTTGGAAGGGTTAGCCCACTGACATTTCCATGGCTGCCTTACCAATTACTCATCTGCAAGCCAGTTCTTCTGGCAGTCTGAATTTGTCTTTCATTTGTCCACTTAAATTACTTTCTCAAGTATTAAAGCACTGCCAATCCACCAATTTTAATTACCTGCTTAGAGTTCTTCTTCTTTTTTTTTTAATAATCTCTGCTTCATCTGAGTTCCTGTTCAGCCCTTGGTTTCTAGGTTTATTAAATTCCATTAATTTTCCTCTTATCTCAGTATGCATCTAGTCAGTTTATTTTCTCTCTCTTTTCTTCATCCAAATATAGACATTCTTTTTGAGACTCTGCTTTGACCTTTTTATCATTTCTCCTCTTTGTCATTAATTCTCCTGCCTGAGTTGCTCCAAGCTTTGTCCGGCATGCTAGGTCCAAATCCCTAACTACCTAAGAGGGACATTTCCTTCTGTGTCATCCCATCAGCTCCTCGACCTTAGCACATCAAGGATGGGATTCGTTTCCATCCTCATTACGCATTACAACAAGTCATAATTAATCATTTCTTTCAAGCAATATAGATGAAACTTGATACAACTATACAGGGCACATCAGTTGCTGGCATTTTTCATTTTAACTCTTCTCTTGATGGTGTTTTAAAGACATTTTATATCCATTTTTGATAAAGAGTTGAGGCTAACTCAGCCTTCTGTGACTGAACATAAGAATTCAGGAGGGTTTGAAACCATTTCTAGCAGGTTCTTTAGATGATCTCTCTTAACATGTACCATGCTATAATGAACTACATGGTTTATCTCCTAAGTTTCTAACATCCGAGTGTCTTAGCCTGAGAGATGTTTTAATTTTTGTTATTTTTGAATTATTTTGTGAATGATATCACAATTTTCCCCGTAGCCCAGGCTAGACTATCAGGATGGTGACTATTTCCTAAAGTTCCCCACTGGTTTTCTCATCTCATTCCCACCTGGTACTTTATTGCGCAAATACCGGGTTTAGCGATTGTTTTTCTTTGCAGGTCTCCAGCTGCTGCCTGGCCAGGCACTGCGTGAGGCCATCGTGGCTGTCACAGGCAGGGCTTCCTGTCAATAGCAGAGAGGAAACAGTGCTTTTGGATGAACCCTCATTGTCCGGGACTGGAAGAGCGATCAGCAGGCAGTGATAAGGCTCTTTCCAACCTAGCAATCTGCACGAACCTGACTAACCTTGTTAGGGAGAAGAGGAAAGAAGGGGCGGGCACGGGGTTGCTGGATTATTTGCCAGCCTTGAGTATCCCAGCAACCAAAAGAAATGAAAACACACCCAGTGGTCAGAAAGCTTATCTTGTCAAGGTTTATATCTCTGGTTGCTTTGCAAAGTGAGTATAAAGTTACATCGTTACATGCTGACATCAGTTACAAACAAAAAGAGGAGTAAATAGACTTAATTTAAAATGAAAACCCGGATATAGCAATGTGTTCTAGATTGTGTTTATTTTGCTCTTTATTTTGGGGTAACCCCATTACTTTGCAGTTTCCACTTAGGCCCATGCCGTAGTCTCCTTTCACCCCACTTTTGGGTATTTGGTGCTTTTTTTTTTTTTTTTTTAATCTCATTCTCCTTTTTTTCAAAGGCCCTAACAGCTGAAAGGTGTTCCTTGAATATTTGTTGAATAAATGGTGGCTACAATGAAAGGCTATCTGCCTATCTTTCCTTCAGGCAAAACTTGACATAATTCTGCTTTTTCCATTATTTTATCATTTACTCAGAATTTAAGCAAGAAACATTGATCCTGCTTTTCAAAGGACAAAAGCTAAATCTCTCTCTCTCTCTTTCTCTCTCTCTGTGTGTGTGTGTGAGAGAGAGAGAGAGAGAGAGAGTCAGTTACGGACCTAGGAAACTGACTTCTACATGGTTTTGGCTGTTTTTTCCAATGGCTTATGATCCTAAAATAGAATGCAAATATTCCCGTGGTTCAGACGACATTCTCGGTAAGGAGCATTTCATTGGTGATAAATCTGAGAGGAACACTGGAGCACTGAAGGGGCAGGTGAGAGGTGGTCCGGTGCGGCTGAGGCTGGCAGCAGGGCTACTCGGGTGCTCAAAAGCCTTTCGGTAGAACTTGCCATCTTGCATTGCATCTAAAGTGCTCAACATCACCACATCTGTTTAAGTTCACTAAAGGCTAGAATGGGCTCCTAGATCCTGATGCACTGGGGTTGAGAAATATTTTCTAGGGAAATGAAAGAAAGCAAAACCCATTCCCAAACAATACAGAAGCAAAGTTTTGTTTATTTCCTAACAATCTTAAAAATGTAAGCTCAAATCCCTTTAGTTCTTTCTACACACAGGAGAAATCAATTTAGAAGATACTAGATATAGGAACCTAAGTCTCAGATACAGTACTTTGACATTCTATTATTATTCTGGACTAATATGTCAGTGTTTTATAAGTTCAAAATATATAGCAGGCATACTGAATCACAAAGTGCCAAACACAGCAGTCGTAGATTTTTAAAAAGAATAGATACAATTATTCTTAATTACTAATTATCTACACATTCCTATTTTCAGTGAGCATTTTGACCTGAATTTATGATATCAACTGAAGCACTAATCTCATTCCTGGTGAGCATCATACTTTCTAGATCAATCAGCCCAAGTTTCAGTCCCCACAAGTCTAAGTAGGATCCCTCTATGTCCCTCTGTGTTTCTATGAAAGAATTGACCAAAATCTTTATTTAGGATGTTATGAGAAGTTGACCCCAAGAGAAAATCTCAAGAGAATTAGAATATTATTACTCACATTTTAAAAAAAGCCTTGTCAAGATCGGAATGCAGGAAAAAGATGAAAACTGGCCTGAGCCAGAGCTGATGCATCTTATTGGTGGGCTGGGTGGTGCTAATTCAGTGTGACTGAGGAGGGAGGGAGGGAAAGCTTTTAAGGTGGCTTGTTTTTTCCCCTATTTAACAAAATAATAGGATTAACCTTTAATTTTTTCTTTTGTATGTGTGATGCTGGGGATTGAACCCAAGGGTTTGTACCTGCTCTGGCACTGAGTACATTCTCAGCCCTAACATGTAAATTTTTAAAGAAGACAACTCAGTAGAAATTAGTTTGTTCTTTATATTTAGGGATGGCAATTATTTTTAGAGACTGTATCGCGAAATGAGTAACCCAAATTTGCCAGGGAGCTGAACCAATTTAAAAACCCAATGGTAAAATATGCAAATTTCATTTAGGAAAGAGAATTTACTATGAAACAGACTAACCAATCAAAGGTAAGTACAGACTGAACCAAAGCTGGAATTTATTCAAGGGCTGGGTTTGCCCTGCCCTGGAGGTTCAGGTGCAGGTGGGCATCCAGGCTTTTGTAGGAGAGTGCCTTTGATCCTTGCTAGTCACTGGCACATGCTGACACAGGCTGGGAGGTGGAAGTTATCAGGGTGGTACATTTCCATTGCTTCCCCTGAGGTGCCACAGTCCATGGACCCACCTAAGGTCCTCATAGGTCTTTTGATAATCTCGCTTCCCTTTGACTTTTGTTTTTCAGTCTTCCAGACCCATCTGATATCAAAATTCAGTCTCAGAGATCTCTGTCTCTTATCAGGGAGCTGAGGCTCTGAGCGTTGGGTGGGCGCAGCGCTTTTCTCTCCCTGAGACTCCCTCTCTAGCACCCCCTGTTGTCGTGCCTGGCCTGTGGATTGCTATCTCCTTGGCTTTTTCTCTCCTCTCAGCCTCAAATGTGTCTGGCTAGACAGTCTAATCCCACTAGTCACTCCAGCTCCTTGGGTTCAACATAGGGGAACAGGGAACCAACTCCTCAGAGGTCTGTGGTATCTGTCTCTTCTGGCTACAGTCTTCCCCCTAATCTGAATCCCAGGCAAGCTTTATTTTGTTTGCAAGTGTCAGGTTAGGTAGCATTTCATTTTTCCTTCTTTTCAGGTTACTTGGTAACTTACATAAAGTTGATGTTAGATTTAGTCTTCTAGGGATTTGTCTTCCAAATTATAAGACACCCAGATCTTGTGCATTGCAATTGCTCTTTTTCACAACTTTGATACTTCACAACCTGTGCTAAATACGCCTTCTGTGGGTGATGCCCGGGTGCGAGGAGCTAGGTTAATACCTCACATTCTTACCTGCTTACCTCTCACATTTGCGAGAGATAAAGCTGGAGCATCTATTAATCTTTAAGAAAGCTGTCCCTTCTCCCCTTTTCTGAGCAGTGGGGACTTTTAGCCTAGAGAACATCAAGTCGTTCTTGGGAACTGTTTATGAAGTTGCTGTGGGTAGAGGAGACCTCGGAGGCAAGAAAAGGGAATCTTCGTAGTTAGGAACCTACTCTATACCAACACTTTTAGTAATTTCAGTTCTCCTGTTAGCTTTTTTCTTTATATAGAAATGCGAAGGTAAATATGCCTTTATATTATTTCTACAGTAAATAAACATAAGCTTTGAAAAGTTAAGCTACATGTCCTCAAAGAAGCAGTAAGGTGTTCACAAGCACAGAATTCAGGGGCAGGCTGCCTGGCTCTGTCACTAACTATATGTGTGTACTTGGACAATATACTTAGCATCTCTGTGCCTTGGTTTACTTAACTGTAAGATGGGGGTATAGTAAAGAATATTAGGATTGTTGTGAAAATTAATATGCTTATATGTAATATGTCCATATAGAATATGCTTATATGTGCTTATATATAATATGAATTATATATTCATATGCTTTTATAGTGATTAGAAGAGTTCCTGGCATTTTATAATATATTTACACATATATTTTATTTATAGAACTATTACCACATTACATATATATTGTATCCATAACATGATACGATATATGAATACATATTAAATTTTATCTTATAATTTAACAATTTCAATAAATGGAAATCAGAAGAAATGGAATTGTGCATAAGTTTTCATGGATCTGTGGGACAAGACCTTGAACTAGAAGATGGGTGGACTATGTTTTTACAAATAGAAAGAAGCCAGACAAGTGATAAGAGTCAGAAAAGACTTTCCAAGTAGGAAAAGTTTGAGAAAAGAGTGTAAAAATAATTAGGGTGATCTACATAGGAAACTGGTAAATGCTGCACCACCAACCGGGGCTTCCATGCATGCCCTGTCCGCTGCCCCACTCACAGCAGTTACTGGCAGGTTTGACCCTCAACCTTCTCTTTGGCAGACAAAATGGTCCTTTAGCCTAGGTCTCCAGAGATAGAGAAGGACTGACAATTGTCTCAGAAAGTTTGGTCTCTGGATTAAAAGAAAGACACAACTACATTATCTTTCCCCCATTGTTTCTATTTCAAGACAGAAGTGATGCCCGGCATGGGGCAGACACCGAAGACGACAAAAATGTAGAGTCTGAGTTGCTGAGAGCATCAGGAAGCTGCTGCGCCTCCCGGGTCTTTCCTCTTTCTGCTTAGTACTGAGAATCCCAGCCTCCCCTCCGGCTTCCTGGACCTGAGGCTACATACAGACGCCTCCTCAAGTCTGCCATTCCCTGCTGCGCTCATCACTCCTCTTTACTCGGCAGTGATCTGCGTCCCAATATTCAAATCACTTGTTACAATTAGTAATTATTTATGTTAAGTGTTACTTGCTCAAATTAGAGTGTGACTCTTTTCTCCTAATCCAACTCAGAATGATACAACTTGAGTGGAGTAAAACAGTCAAATTGATGAGAATTTGATGGATTAAAAAAATAAAGTCGAAACCATAATGTTGTGCCGGTAGACTTGAGAGCCAGGAGGACAGACTTTTGAAGTTTTCATTGTTGAATGTCCTTTTTTTTTTTCTGTTTCTTCTCTTCTGCCTCTGCCTCTGCCTCCTCCTCCTCCTCCTCCTCCTCCTCCTCCTCCTCCTCCTCCTCCCCCCCCCGTTTGCCCTCCCCCCTCGACAAGAGCTCACTGTGTAGTCTTGGTTATCCTGAACTCACTATGCTGAACTTGCTGTCCTCTGACTTGAATCAATTCTGTCATCTCAATATCCTGAGTACTGGGATTTCAGAGGTGTGCCACTATGCCTGGATTTAGATGATCTAACTTAATGCATGAACTCTGTTGGGGTTCCTGGGAAAAGATTTCAGAGTTACTCAGTTTATCTTTCAACAATGCTACCACCAATTGGGAGACACACATTGAACATGTTTGGAAACCTGAAGAATGATCAGAACTCTACTGTCAAGTGAGTATACCCTCCAAACCTCAAGGATTAATTTGTAACCAGTTTACCTGTTACACGGGCAATACTGTATGGATTGATTTATTTTGTGATAGTGACTTAGGGCCAAATGTACATGCAATAAAATTCCTATATATAAAATAACCGTAATTTGTAATGTTGCCCTAAAGGCCCCATCCATGCAGCCAACGGGAGATTGGAAGGGGAGCCAGTTTGCATGATTATAGTCTCTTCTAGTTTAATGTCACTGGAGATTAACACATTCTTTAGGTAAATACCGTAGGTTTCAGGGTTTATACATTTCTCTTTGATGTAGTAGCTTTTTATTTCAAGGGAGCTTATGTATCTTTAAGGACTTATTATCCATATGCTGTGTGATGAGATAATAAATCTATCTTCCAAGTTATCAAGTGCTTGCTATGTCTTGAATGTGTCCTGATCTATGTGTTGGAAACTTAATCTCCAATGTCACAGTGCTCAGAGGTGGGACCTGCTAAGGGTGACTACGTCATAGTGGTACTCGCTCTCATGAGGGAATTGATGTTGCTGTTACCAGAGTGGGTCAGCTCTTGTAAGAGTACGTTGCTGTAAAAGTGACCCCAGTCTCATCAAAAGACAATTTTTGTCTTCCACTGTGTTATGACATAGCCTGAGACCCTATGCATATGCTAATACCATTGTTTCAAATTTCTCAAACTGGGAATGTAAGCTAGATAAATCTTTCCTTTGTTAACAACTTAGTCTATGGTATACTGTTTTGGGTTGTTTGTTTTGTTTTTGTTTTCATTTTATGTGTATGAGTGTATTGCCTGCCTGTGTGTAAGTGCACCCATGTCATGCAATATCTGACGAAGTCAGAAAAGGACATCAGATCCCCTGGAACTGGAGTTATGGATGGTTTTTTGTTGCCATATGGGTGCTGTGAATCTAACCCAGGTCTTCTACAAGAGCAGTCAGTGATCTTAACCACTGAGCCATCTCTCCAGCCCTGGTATTCTGTTATATAGCAACATAATATTAAGACAGAATAGTAATGTTGGATGCAATTAAGTTAATACCTAAAGTTTCATTTTCATAAGAGCTTTTAAAGTACTGTAATGGTCAGTTACCTGTTAACTTGACACAATCTAGAATCACCTGGGAAGAGACTCTCATTGAGGAACTATGTGGGCTTGCCTGTGAGGGAGTGTCTTGATTACATTAATTAATGTGGGAAGACCCAGCATAAAAGTGCCTTTAACCCCAGCACTTGGGAGGTAGAAGAGGCAGATAGAGCTCTGTGAGATCAAAGCCATCCTGGTCTCCATGGTGAGTTCCAGGTAACTGGGGCTACAGGATACCCTGTCTTTAAAATAAAAAATGGGTGACATCATTCCCTGGGTTTGGGTCACAGACTGTATAAAAAGGAAGAAAGTGAGATGAGGACAGGTCTGCATGCATTAATTTGTTTCTTTCTGCTTCTTGACTGCACATGTGATGCCAACTGTCCTAGATACCTATCATGATGAGTTCCCTGCAGTGATGGACTGTAACCTGGAACTGGAGCTAAAATAAACTCTCTGCCTTGAGTTGCTTTTGTCAGGGTGTCTTATCACAGCGTCTGGGAAGGAAACTGATGTCTATCTACTGTCCTGGTGCTGGACATTCTGGCTTATTGTGACTTCTTTTTTATAAGATCCAAAATCATAACAGCAAAATAATCCTCTGGTTTAGTTTATTAACACTGTCTCTGACATTTTGGATACTTGTTTATAAATTCAGAGTCACCTGCCTCATTATTTAAACATATTAAATCTATTTGTGTGTGTATGTGTGTGTGTGTGTTACCCTAAAAACTTTTGTAAAGGCAAGGGAAAGGTTTACATATTTTGTGACCTATAAGAAAATGTCAAATCCACACTCAAAGCAGCATTTTGCTTATGCTTGGCTTTTATAGGGCAATTTAACATGAAATGTTAATTAATGCAATATAATTAATAAATGGAACCTTTCAATTTCTGCTTTAAAACACATCCTTTTTTCTTTTTCCTCCTCCTCCCCCTCCCCTTCCTCCTCCCCCTCCTCCTCCTCCTCCTCCTCCTCCTCCTCCTCCTTCCTCTTCTTCTTCTTTTTCTCCTTTACTATTAGAATTGTATCCAGGGTTTTACACATGCCAGGCAAGCACTTTACCAATGAGCTATATCTCCAGCCTTCAATCTCTATTATTAAATACGAGATTATGGGTGCTAAAAAATGAGACATTTTTAAATTACTTCATCTATTGGTAAGTGTTGTGGTGGGCAGCAACTTACAGAATAATAGAGAAGAATTTAGAAACTGTGGCCTAACTGCCTTAGTTATAAGACAATAATTTGTCAAACATTCCTTTCATAGAATTTTCTCTTTTACTTTGTATTTATAGGTGGAATATATAACACCCATTTATCATCTAATGATAAATTCTCTATACATATAAAAACCTATTTAGAAACATTTTTCATCACTCTCTGCATTTAAATAAAGCCTTTTGTGAATTAGAAAAAAAAGTGCAAATATCTTTCTGTGAAGACAAGGTTACCTTAGTAGGCATGAAACCACCTTCAGAGAACCCTGTTTGCAAGACTGCTGGGTGCCTGATGCCTGAGAGACTTTGAGAGTTCTTGTAACAAGGAGGAAGGAGAATAACAAACAGCTGAGGGTATTAAAAACATTGTACCCTTGAGGACATCTAGAAGGTAAACTATTTCCAACAGAAGTTATTATTGTTTATCTTATGCCACAGAATGTCTGTGGTGGGAATGGGATACTAGAAGTTCCTGTATGGAGAGGACTCTTTGTCCAGAAATCAATCAGGAACACCAGCATCATGGTTTCAGTGGGCTTTCCCAATCATTTCTGCAGGATTTCGTAGGAATCTGATCTGACGCTGCTATCTATCTTCGACTTGCTATTTGCTGTTTTACTTTTGCTTGCTACCTGCTTAATAAACCCACTCATTCAAAATGGAAAGGAGCGCAGTTCATTCTCCAGACAGAGCTCATGGTTCATTGCATTCTTGTCACAATTCTGGTCTGTTTTCTGTGAAGAGCATGCTACATAGGACATCGCCTGGAAGGGGTGCACCCGAGGAAGCCTCCAGTGACTCCACCACATCCCAACTGGTGTCTTTCTCCTTCTAGTTCACTGAATCTCCTGACCATGTCACTGTTTTACATCTTACCTGTGAGGACTTGCAGTGAATCTCTAAACTTGCAATGGTCTTGGGGACTCCGAAAGATTCTTGCAGTATTTCACAGTTTTAAAAATGTTTCTATTAGCATATATTAATTGTGCATAATAATGGACTTATTATATGTATACAGTGCATTCAATTATATTCAGTCCTGTTACCCTCCCTCCTCTTGTTCCACTCATCTTCCCACTGATCCTCCTCCTTTCAGCCTACCTCCCTTGTACATCCATGTATTTTTCCCTTCCTTCCTTCCTTCCTTCCTTCCTTCCTTCCTTCCTTCCTTCCTTCCTTCCTTCCTTCCTTCCTTCCTTCCTTCCTTCCCTTTTTTATGACCCAGTTAGTTTCTATACAGTTGGCTACAGAAGCGAGAGGAAGGATTTGTCTACAGGAGTGTGATCACCTTCCCACTGCCCATCTCACTGAATCAAATGCCTCTCCCTTTCCCCATCAGCTATTCTGTGAGTACACATCCTCAGGGAGAATTGGGGCCCCATGAAGCCCCCTTCCACTCCATGACAGATGTCAACTGCTACAATCTCGTACAGATCTTGTGCTGGTAATCATAGCAGCTGTGAGTTCAAGAGTGCAATAGCCATCTCATGTTTAGATGTCAGTGATGCATACCACCCTCTCTTGTCACACCACTGGCTGTCACATTCATTTTGCCCTTGAGATAATCCCTCGCGTTGGAGGGATATTGCAGGCATCCCACTTATGGCTGAGCATTCAGCAGTTACTTATTCTCAGCACTTGATCTAGTAACAAGTCTCTGCAGTAACCACTGACCTCAGCAAAAAGAAGTTTGTCTGACCAAAGCTGACAGAAACACTAATTTGTGGGCATAAAAATAATCATATAGAAGGCAATTTGATGGGCAGTTCATGTTCATTTAGCAAAACAACAACAGCAGCTTCCCCCTTGTGGCCCATGAGTTCTCCAGTCATGGGCTTTATTTTTATTTTTTCAAGAGTTTTTTTTATTAAAAAAATATACGTGTGTGTGTGTGTGTGTGCATGTGCATGTGAGTGCAGGTGATCTAATTCCCTGGAGCTGGAGTTACAGGCAGTAGTGTGCTGCTTGACATGGGTGCTGGGAACAGAACTCTGTCTGGTCCTCTGCAAGTGCGATCTGTAAAGGCGTGGTGGCCCACACCCTTAATCTCAGCACTCATGAAGCAGAAGCAAGTGGATTTCTGTGAGATAAAGGCCATCCTGGTTTTCTTTGGGAGTTTCAGACTATCTGGATCTACCAGCTCCCATGGGGAACTGAGTGGGTTTACAGTACGGTATGTGAATTTCCTCCCGTAGAGCAGTCCTCAAATCCAATCAGAAAGTAGTTAGCCCCATAACAGACTTGTCACTATTGTACCAGTGGTGTATTTTGTCTGGCGAAGCAGTAGTGTTGTACCCAGGTCCGCAGCTGAGTAAGACTGTTAGTTAATAACAACCCTCCCCGCCTCGGCCTGCTCCGCACTTTCTGGCACTAGGAGGACTAGCCGGCAGGGAGAAAGATTCCAGCCCACTTTCAACTTGATTTCTCCATATCCCAGGACCAGGGTGTGTGGCGTCTTCAGAGCACCTTATTTTACCGTTTCTAAGAAGACAACAAACTATGTGAAAATAGAAAATGGAAAATGTGCCATTATTGTGGATTCCTAGGTTTTCCCATCACAAAGACTGATTGAATTTTATGTCATCATTTGGATTAGCAAATAGGTCAAATTTCCTTCTCCAGCGTTCCAATGGTAGCATTCCTGTCACAAAGTGGAGCTGGGACATCAAAGATATGTGACTTCAGTATAAGCACTGAATTCGAACAGTGAACACGCAAAGTTTTGAGAGGAGTCCTGTCATGTGAATGGTTGAAAATTTAATCCAAATAAGGTTAAGATTGGCCCTTTATAACTATTCAGCCCAGAGGGAGGAAAAATGTAGCCGGGCTGGTAAATGTGTAACAGCTGGCAAGCTTCTGGTGCCAGCTCTTATTTTAGATTACTCACAGTTCTGGCTCTCTGACATCCAGCTCAGAATCTCAAAGAACCTTCAGAGAGGATTTTCAAAACTTCATTTCTTTTTCATTTTCTTGGGCTCATTAAATTAGTAAATGTGAAGGGAAGTGTGACTTACAAGAACGTAGGGGATGAATGATGATGAATAGCAAGTCGGAAAAGCAGACAGCTGTGACTGGGGGTAATGAGTTTGAAGCCTGTGCCTTAACATGACCAGTTAAACTATCACGAAAACTTGCCACTGGCTAATTAAATGCTGGTTTATTTGGAAGGATAGTCTGCAAGTCAATTAAATAAATTCAAAATTGTTATAGTCTCTAAGTCCCTATTTATAAGTAGGTTGGAGCTTGGGATACATCTTTAAAAACTTTGTAACAGATTTTAGAATCCTAGAATCCTTTAAAATCCTTCTACTGAAGGAAATAAAACACATGATAGAATTTTCCATAATGAAAATAGAAATCAGCAATAAAAACTCGGTTTGTGTGATGCTGTCTTTAGTCACAAAAGGTTTACTTTCCCTGAGTTCACCCTGTCTCTATTCCAGCCTATGTTGTTGTTCATTATTATAGTATTGAAGGACTGAGTATGTAATCTGACTTGAGTGTGAATGAGAAGGTTATTGTCATGCTTAGTACAAAGCACTTGTATATTATCTGTGTGTGTATATGTGTGTGCATGGGTGTGAATGCACTTTATTGTATAGAACCATGAGAATTCAGTTTATCATCCTCGTTACACAATCAACTCAGTCAACAACAACAAAAAATGTGCTCACTGGTAATTATAGGGAAAAAAGTCACTGTGGATCATTCATGTTACCCCAGAGAAGGTGTGCTTGCTTTAGTTTGTGAGCTTTGAAATTTCCTGCCTGTTCAATGAGTAAAGCGACAGAAGCTGTTCTTTCCTGTGAAGGTATCAGACAATATAACATCAGCACGTTCCATTTAACTCATATTGTTTCTCCTTATGGATTATTTTAAATCTTATATAGGTAATGAAGCACAAGTTGCTATATATATATATACATATGTTTGTAACAAAACACTTCAGGGCAGATATAACTTGTGCCAAGTTATAATAATGTTCAAAATAAAAAGTACATTCAATGAACTTTTTTTCCACAAATTACAACCTCTATTTTCTTATAGTTTTTTATCCCCTCATCTTTCAAGTAAAGCATTTATGTAATTCAATGTTAAATCACAAGATCACATGACTGGTTTTCAGACAATCATGTGAAAATTAGTACACACTTGACTAGCTGTCATCATTTATGTAGCTATTCTTTCATCTATCTATCTATCTATCTATCTATCTATCTATCAATCAATCTTCTATCTATCATCTCCTACCTATCTTCTTTTGTAAAGTAGGTAGATCTTGGAAAATGGAGATCACCTAGTGTAACTAATCTTTTCCTTTCTTCTCTGATCCTGTATAAGACAGGATGTTGACCTAAACATTTATGATTACTATTTTGCCATCTATGTAGAAGATTCCACATATTTATTCCCCTAATCAATTAAAAAAAACTCACACCTATTTTATGTGACAACTCAATTGGATCGAGGGGTGTCCAGGTCAGTGGGGAACATTATTTCTAGATGTGGGTTTAGGGTGCTCCAGAGGACATCAACTTCTGCATTGGAGGACTTGAGTGATGACACACTAATTTGCTGAAAGTCTGAACTGAACAAAAGTCAGAGGCAAGGGAATTAAGCTGCCTATTTCCCCTCACAGTTTGAGCGGAAATGTCTCATTTCATCTTCTATTCTCGGATTAAGATTTACGCTGCATCAAGGTTTATACTGCTGGCTCCTCTGGCTCTCAGGCTTTTGAACTTGAGCTATTTTACAATAGCCTTCCTGAATCTCCAGTGTGCAGACCGCAGATTGTGGACTGCTCAGCCTCTACAATTAGATTAGAGGAAATTTATTATACATTCCCTTTGTATCTCTCACTGCTGCAGCTCCTTTGGTGACCCCTGGTGAATACATCCTTTCCTCTAATAGCACTCTTTCCTTGTACCTTGAACACCTTCTTTAAAAAAATATTATTTTTATTTTATGTGTATGAATATATTGCCTACATGTATGTAAGGGCATCCATGTCATGCAGTGTCCACTGAGATCAGAAGAGGGCATTGGATTCCCTGGAACTGGAGTTAGGATGGTTGTTAGCCACCATGTGGGTGCTGGGAATCAAACCTCTTCCTCTGGAAGAGCAGCCAGTGCTCTTAGCCACGGAACCATCCTTCCAGACTCAACACTTCCTTTGAGAATCTTTTCTTCCCCAGTCTCTACCTAGTCTGTGCAGACAGAGGAATTTTATGGATGCCCTGATTGAAGATCCACCTTGTATTATGATAAATGCTTGCTTCGCTGCCTCCCCTCCCTTGATTGCCTGGCTGCTTTGAGTAGAAGGACCATAAAATGGGACTTGGGGTCATTACTGTGATTTGGGAGTACTTTGCAATTTTTCTCAACCTCATCGAATTCTCTCCTTTCTGTCCATTTGCAGGAGAATGTTTTCCGTGCCTCAGAGGTTTCTTCTTTACCTGGCTTCTCTCTCCAAGAAACAAGTTTTTATCTCCTGTTCATAGTCATATCTGCAAAGTCCTATTTATGAATAAAGTCACTTCCTGAGGTTCTGGGTAGACACGAATTTGGGGAGGATGCTGTTTAACCAACTCCAGCTACCAACCCAACTTTGTTAATAGAAACTGCAATGGACTCTCAGGCCAGGGGTTCACAGATTACATTGTGCTACACCAAGTCTGCACAGACTGCTTTTGATGTAAAGATGGGTGTAGGATTCAAGAAGGTCAGCAAGAAAGAGGAATTCCTCAGATGTCTCGACCCGACCACGACTGATCTTAAAGGTCAGCACTAGTAAAGGCGTCATTTAATTGGATTTTAAGACAGAGTAATCTCTAAGAATCTTATGTAAAGAAAGATTTCAACCTGATTCAGAGCTCACTATTATTACCAGAACTGAAAAATCATAGGAATGAAAAAGACTATTATTGCCCAGAGCCAGAGAAGTCGCTGGGGCTATGTCACAAAGGAGCAAGCGCATGGGAATCTTTAGTAAGAAACCAAAAAGAGCTTTATCAGAAAATGGAGCTAAACACACAGAGACTGTTCCTTTCATCTCAGGCTAGTCAATAGCCTCTGATAATCAGGGAGATACATCTTTATTGGAAATTTTGTCATATATTATGTACTAACATATCTGAAACAGCACATTTGTATACAGCACATATTATGAAAGGGAAAACTCTGTTTTTATTGAACTTCACTTTTGTAGTATCATAATAATGAACATGATATTAAAGAGCAAAGTGCTATGGTGTCTGTTCAGAAACTGAGTTATTAAAAAGAAAACAAGTTATCTTTAAAGATGAATGAAGCTAGATTGATTAAAAGTAATCCCTGAATCAGGTGTGTTGGCAATGCCTACGATCCCAAGATCTGGGAGACGGGCAGGGGATAAAGAGTTCAAGTTTGTAACTGGCTACACAGCCAGTTCGAGGCTACCCTGGGCTACGTGATACCTTGTGTCAAAGCAAATAAAGTCTCTAATATAGATGAAATGGTGTTTCATAAAAAAAAAAATTCATCCAGTAAATACAGTAAAAATCTCCCTCTCGTGTATTTGGTGTGGTGGTGGTGGTGTGTGTGTGCAGTATGGTGTGAATGGTGGTGGAGGCCTGAGCCTGATATCAGGAATCTGCCTTGATTACTGTCTTCTTTATTTATTGAGGCAGGGTCAAGGCCTGTTAATTGAACCCAGAATTCACTCTAGCCAGCTTGCTACGGGGATTCTCTATCTCTGCCACCCAAGTCCTGGAACTACAAATGGGCAGCCATGCCCACCCAAAATTTACATGGTTCTGGGGTTCTGAAGTCCTTTCCTCATGTTTGTCTGGCCAGCACTTTACCCAATAGCTCGAAAGTCCTCTCTTCTGACAATCTGAGACATACAACATATCACTATTAACTATATTCACCTGTGCCACAGAATGCCAGAAGTTATTCCTCCTACTCAACAGTAACATTGCATATGAAATCTAAAACATCACATGTTATGTACATTAGAAATATGTACAGATATTATGTTTCTATCAAAAAATGAAACTAGAGTCTGGAAAGATGGTCAGCATTAAGATTGTGTGCTGTTCTTTTAGAAAACTAGAGTTTGGATCCCAGTACCTAAGTCAGGCAGCTCACAACCTCCTGCAGTTCCGTCTGTGGTTCCAGGGGATCTGATGCCTCTTCTAGCCTCAAGATTAAAAATAAAATAAATCTAAAAAACTCATATTAAAAAGAACATTTGGAAAGCATTTATGACAAATCATTTAACTCCCATGATGATTAAAGGAAACGAACACTAGTGCTTTTGTTTTTGCAAAAGTCTTACCACTAATTTGTTTTTTAAATTACCTGTAGCTGTATACTATTTTTAATCATAGGTAGATGGACAGATAGATAGATAGATAGGTAGGTAGATAATGTTTCTAAGCTGACTTCTTTCTGGACATAGAGATTTATTATATTTGTAAAAATGATTATTTTTACTACTCTAAAACAGAATTAGCATAGTTGTAACACATTCTACCAAAGAAGGAAGGAAGTTAAACAGAGGAAGGAATGACAGAGGGAGGGAGAAAGGTCGTATAGTGATGTTTTCATTTACACAGGCAGCATCCTGTTCTTGATCACATGGTTGGCTTGCAAGACTAAAGTAAAGACAAAACAGCTTTTCTTTGCCTTCATCCTAAGACTGAAGATAGCTGTGACCTTCAGAACCTCAGAATCAACCAATTTTTTTGGCTATAGGGTGTCAATTTCATAAAAATAAATAGTTCAACTACCTTAAACAATATTAAAGATTAGACTGTGTGTGTTTGAATTCCTATGGTGCCTTCCCTTGCATCTCAAGTTGCCAAATAACTATTTCATGTGGGAAAATTTATTGAGTACTTGCATCCTCTGCTAGATGGGTCTTCTCTGTGCAGACTAAGAGATATGTCCTTGGTGCCTAGGATTGTACACAGTGAGTTTTCAATAAGTAGTCAATAAATGAATGAAAAATTGGGGCAAGAGTGAGATCAGAGGGCTGACATTCACTGAGGATGACACTGCGTGCAGACATTCTTCCCACTCCAGACACTTCAACTTCCAAACCGAAATGAAAACCCAACAATAAGGAAGTAATCATTTGAATGTATTTGTTCTTGAGTTAAATTAAGAAAAGACTATGATAAAGCAAATCTAATAAAGAGCATAGGTATTGCTCATCTCAGAGCCACGACTGGGCTGAATTTACAGAAGTTAATATATTTTTAGATCGAAACATTACAAATTTTCTAGTTTCTCTGTCTGGTGCTTTGATATCTTGGGGACTCAGTGGCACCTGATGGGGTTACCCCTCTAGGGGTTGGTTAATTCTTGGAGACAGCAATGACTAGCTTGTGAGCTAGAGTAGTCTTCACATGTAAATTAATCCAGAGCTCACACAATCATCTGCTTTATCAGGCTTTCACTGGGGACTGGTCGACCCATGTGATCACCCAGAGGTAGGTACCAGCCCAGCCAGTCTGATGGACCTTGCCATGGACCCTCTGCTTCCTTGTGGCTCAGCAGGTCTTCTCTAGGCACTTTTAGTAACAAACTGCCTGGTTGTAACTATTTCCTGTCTTTACTTACTTGAATAGTAAGACCTAAACTTCAAAAAAAAAATCCATATAAAAACATCTTAAAGTAGATATTGAAAACAAAAATGAAAGTGGATCATAATGTGATCTATCAATAGATAATTTTAAAAATATTTATTTTATTTTATTTAAACTATTTTATTTAGTTTTTTATTTTATGTACATGAGTGTATTGCCTGCACGTATGTAAGTGCACCCATGTCATACAATGCCCTTAGAGACGAGAAGAAGATGTCTGATCCCTGGAACTAGAGTTATGGAGGTTTTTTAGCCACCATGTGAGTACTTGGACCTGAACCCAGTCCTCTCTCAGTGCTCTTAACCATTGAGCCATCCCTCCAGCCCTAAGATAATTAATTTTTAAATTTTCTTGACAAGTCTGAGATATAGCTAGTGAAGATCCGATGTGTACCTGTGTTGTACAATGCCTGTGGAGGTGAAAAGAAGGCATCAGATCCCCTGGAACTGGAGTTATAGATGGTTGTTAGCTGCCATATGGGTGCTGGGAATTGAACCTGGATCCTCTGCAAAAGAAATAGTGCTCTTAACTGCTGTATCATCTTTCCAGCCCTCATTTATATTTTTAATTATGTGTATACATGAATATGCATGTGGGAATATGTGCACATATTTAGAAACCAGAAGAGGGCACCAGATCCCCCCAAGAGCTGAAGTCACAGGCAACAAGCAATTCAGTATTGGTGCTGGGAACTGAACTTGGGTCTTCTGCAAGAGCAAGCATATTGTGTTGAATTATCTCTCCAGTCCTTAATTGATACTTTTATCATGTGAATTATTTGACATTTTCTGAAAGATTTCAAGGAGAATGCCCTTTTATATGCTCAACTTTCAATTTGTTTTGTTTTTGAGACAGGGTTTCAAACTCACTATGTAGTCTCAGCTGGTCTTTAATTTCTAGTCCTCTTGCCTCTGCCTCCTGAATGCTAGGATTACATGTCTAGTTTGTGCAGTGCTGTGGATCAAACCCGGGACTTTAGATGTGTTAGGTAATCATTAGACCAAATGATTTATATACTTAGCTCCTCCCAAGCTTTTCCATAACTGAAGATTTTATCAGCTCTCATCTGTCCAATTAAGAGAATTCATTAAACAGAAAAACAAAAACAGATCAACTTACTTTTTTATAAGAATAGATGGACCTTACTAGTAGACTTAAACTCAAATTATGGGCACTGTTAAATAATTTTAAAGAAAGAATAATATTTTGTTCTAAGTTCATCCCATTCAAAGATACAGAGGCAGTGAAGCACCAAATAGATTTTGCTGTACAAGTCTGCAATTGACTATTTACAGTTCCAAATCAAAAATTATAAAAAACAATTTTCATAGCTTCATGAGAAGCTCACTTGGTGACATAATCTAATCTGAATGATGAGGCCATTGCTTCTTATTTGTTTGAAGATGCATTTTCATATTTATAATATAAAAATAGGAAGATAGTTGGGGTCTGATCTAGGCCAGGGTACAAACGGTAAATAATAAACAGTTCACAGGCTATCATATTCTAAAATTCATTTAATTTTAAAATGTGAATTTTAAAGTATAGCTATTCTAAAATTTTATTTTATTTATTTTTATTTGTGTGAGAGAGAGAAGAGAAAGAGAGAGAGAAAGAAAGGGAGAGAGTATATACTTTTTCTGTGTATGTATGCAAGTCTAGACAGGGATGTTTATGCACATGTGTGTTCATATGTGTGGATGCTAGAAGTTGACATCAAATGTCTTCCTCAAGCTCACGCTGCCTTATTTTGAAACAAGAATTGTCACTGAACCTGAGTTCATGGATTTAGCTAGGCTTATTGGTCAATGAGTTCCAGAGATCCACCTGCTTCTCCTCCTCTAGTGCTGGGATTACAGATGCATGTTGTCATAGTGGCTTTTTATATAAAGGTGGGAATCTGAACTCAGGTTCATATGCTTGTGTGGCAAATTCTTTACCTACTGAGCCATCTCCTCTGTTCCTATCCTAGAGTTTTAGGTGAGAGATCATGGACAATTTGGTGTGTGTGTCTGTGTAAGTTTTGCTTATCTACTTTAGTTGTAGGGGCACAGAATATTATTCTAATTCTTTAATATTTAATTTCATTAGCTCTTGTAACTTTTTCAATTTTTCTTCAGTTAATCTGGACTGTAACAAAGCTACTAGATTAATAGTTCACGATAGTCCTTGATAATTCCCTGTAAAGGATACAAAGATGAACAAGTCCCAGTTACTGTATTCTAGTGGGGTCAGGCAAGGTAAATAATAATGATAGATCAAAATATATGTTGATGTAGAAGGACAAACCTGCTAACATGGTCTTTGATGTTTTTCTGGATCATAGAGAAGGGAATTACTAATTGCTCCAGGAAGCTAGAAAAGGCTTGAGGGAAGAGGGTTTTTAAAAAAATGTTTTATTTATTATTTTTATTTCATGTATATGAGTGCATTGCCTGCATGTATGTAAGGGCCCCCATGTCATGCAATGCCTGCTGAGGTCAGAAGAGGGTGTTGGATCTCCTTGAACTGGAGTTAAAGAATGTTGGTATTGAAGTTCAAGCTGGCATTTTCAAATGCTCACCTCCAAGAACTGCCAGCAGCAGAGATAAGACCTGTTGGGTCTACTTCAAGGAAGGAAGATGACAATGTGATTTTAAACACTAATACAAAAGGAAAAGGTTACAGACAAAATAGAATTCCATTTTGCTAAGCTGTTGTGGGGGACATTTTAATACAGCTACTAATGGTTTCTCTAAATTTGCAGCTGCACCCTGGTTCACTTTACATCTTTGCTGACACAAATCACTGTGAATCTCTATACAATAATAAATCATTTGAAAATACATAAGAATCCAAAATACACTTAACCTCTTTAATCTGAGGTTACTTAATGTGTTTCACCCACTACTTGTAAAATGAAACATTATTCCATTTAATCACCAAGTAATGTAAACTCAGAGGGAAAAATGTCAAACCTTGCAATAAAGAAGTGTTTTGGAATCATTCAAAAGTACTAGACAAAACATTTAAAAGCATAGCTTCTTGTTGGAATTCTGTAATTTCATTGCTGGTCTATCCTAGCTAATTTACACTCACTATTGGGAATCTCAGGTCACTCAAGTGTGAAATTATGGAGGCTAGATAACATGGATTCTAAGACATCTTTTTCACATTTAAAAGTCTATGACATAGCCAGCTGTGGTGGTTCACCAGAGCGAACACTATATTTTAAAATAAACCATTATAACTGCATTATAACCATTACAAATGTACAAACATTTAAAAACCTACATATTTTATACCTTATGGAGAAACTGTTACAATGTTTACAAGGCTGATACAAATGTTACAATGGTGATAATAGTCCACTTACCCTGAAGTCACTGCCTTTAACAAAATCTGAGACGAGCCTTTAGATCATTGGTTTGGAATTTGTGCCAGAGTCTGATACAAGACATTATTATACAAAGGCAAGGGCTGGTCATTGTCAGTCCTACACCTCTAGTTCTATCATTTCCAATTTTAGAAAATATATCTGATTGCTTTACTAGTCAGGTTCCCAAGTACAACTACTATTTACCAAACCCTCTGACATCTTATTTTCTTCCAAATTCTTAAATGATGTTCAGTGTGTACTTGGAACTGTTTTAAGCACCTGTTCATTAAATTATCACATCAACTCAGAGGTAGATACTATGACAGCCCTCATTTCACACATAAACAAACTGAAAACATGGATGGTTAAGTAGCTCATGCTAGTACATGTAGCTAGAAAGGATGTTGAGCTGGGGTTCAGGTGGAGTATACAGTAAGAACTTGGCCTGCACGCTGCATGCCTATAAGGAGGCAGTCAGTCAGTCACATATTGCTATGTGGCTTAGAGGGCTATCATCTGCAAACAATGAATTGGCCAGGGCTTTTCACTCATCGTGTCAGTTTCTGTGTATTAGTTTAGACTTTGGTGATTAAAAATTAAAAATTGTAACACAATGGATCAAGGAACACAAGTCTAAAGTGTTTAAATCTGACTATGGATCTGTGTGACGTTGGTGATCGATCAGCCACAGGTAAAGGAAGCACTGAAGGTTTTCAGTTACCCAGAGACATTGTCTCTCATGGATAAATAGTAAATGTGTGCATTCATGTGACTGTATCACGGTGTTAGCTTCAAGATGGTTTTATATTTTTTAATGTTAGTATAGCTAGGCACATATGTGAGGAAAACAATAGAGATGACTAAACATATAGTCATTCTAGTCATGTAACAAGACTTTCAGCCTTTTACAAGTATTTCACAAAATACAGAAAAACTATTTTTTCATAATTCTTTGGGTCCATTTTTTTTTTGTATCATTATGTAGCCCTGACTGGCCTGGAATGCATCATGTGGATCAGACTGACCTGGAAATTACAGAGATGCACCTGTCTCTACCTTCCAGTGTAGCTGTGGTTAAAGGCATACACCACTGCACCTAGCTGAATCATGCTTTGTTTTGGTTTTTGCTTCTTCTTTTTGGAAATTTTCAATTGAATTTTGTGGATTTTATACAGAACACCTTAATTATCTTTATTCCCTTCCCCACTGGCACCCTGCCATAGCTCCCTACCCATCCCCAGTGAATTTCAAGCATTCTGTCATTTGTGTTAAAGCCAAGCTAGTCAAGTTAGTGTCCCCAGGCAACACTCGGTACAGGTTCATCCACTGGGGTCTAGTCAGCTTATCTTACCTGGCTTTAAGAAGATTAGCTCTTTCTCACCCAGCAGTAATCAGCTGCCAATATTTCTTCAGCTAAGATTGGGATCTGCTGCCCATTTCCACAGTTCCATGTTGAGCTTTCCTCTGCTTGAGCTTGCATGGGTCTTGTGCATGCTGATACCACTGCTGTGGTATGAGCTGTGGTGTGAGCAAGGTCCTAGGAACCTGTAAGACTGTTTCCATAGGGTCATGCACCTCCTCCCCTGGCTCTTACCATCTTTCCATTCCCTCTTCTGCAAAGATCTCTGAGCCCTGGATGAGTGAAGTGTAATATAGGAGTCCTGTCCAAGGACCACACTCTGCTGACTCTCATTCTCTATGCTTTGGCTGTGTCCTTTGTGTTCACTGCCCTCCATTGCAGGATGCAGCTTCCTTGATGAGAGTTGAGACATGTGTTAGTATCCTCTCTATCCCTTATTCCACTATGTTCCGTGAGCCTTAGGTGTAGAGGTTCCATTGTAGAAGTGTCACTTTGGGTTCAGCAGTTGACTGGCATACTTCTCTGTAAATAGAAGGATCCATATTTAGCACATAGTAAGAAATTACATCTGTCTACAGATGTGACAGCCTTGGGTTTTCTCTAAGATCTATGAACTCTCCAGCCATATGTATTTGGCTATGTTTACAATACCACTCAAGAGTTTCCTCCCATTGAGTGGGCTTTAAGTTCAATTTGGTAGCTGTTGATTACACCCAAGATAAAAGTGCCACTACTGGGGCTGGAGAGATGGGTCAGCAGTTAAGAACACTGACTACTCTTGCAGAGGACCCAGGGTTCAAATCCTAGCACCTATATGGCAGCTAAAAACTATCTGTAACTCCAGTTCCAGGGGATCTGATGCCCTTCTGGCATTGCATGACACAGGTGCACTTACATACTTAACACTCACACACATAAAATAAAATAAAGTTTTAAAAAGTACCATTTCTGTTCCAATACAACTTGCTGTACCAATCGCTGATGTGGTTATTAGTCCTTAAAACTTGGCTTAGACAGTTGATTGATGTGCTCCCTTAGAAACTTCCAGAGTTCTCCAAAGTTATGAGAGCTAGTCTTTAGGGGAAGTGACTTTCAGGTACATGTCAGCTCCAATGCTCCAAATCCTGTGTCTAAAGTATGTCCTGTTTTCAGCAATAGGGTCTGGGAGGCAATCAAGGGCTGTGGCAATAGCCTGTGTAATTTTGGGAGTCTCTTGAACCACCCTGACCAACAACTGGTGGGGAGGTTTCTCCTGTCTGACACTTTTCTTGTTATATAGCCTTCAGTTATACATATGGACTAATGGAGAGATATAGTATGTGTAATTGTTCAGTAGATTTTTGAACTAACATGTTTTCCTCTGGTTTTTCACACCTCTATCCCTGAATCATGTTTTAATCTAAGTAGAAATCAGAAATTGTGTGCGTGTATGCGTGTGTGTGTGTGTGTGTGTGATGTATGTGCTGGCTCATATGGACATGTGAGAGAACCTGGTACTCACTGTTTGAGCTAGACTTGCTGTCCAGTGAGCCTCTGGGATCCCCTTATGCCTTCACCTCCCTTCTGCCATCTTACCTTCCTCACTTCTCCAGACCAAGCACATGATTACAGATCTGGCAACCGCATCCAGCTTTTTACATGGGTTCTAAGGATCTGAACATGGGTTCTCCTGATTCAGCAACAAGCACTTTACCCACGGAGTCATTTTCCCAGACAAGAAAACTTTTTTGCATCAATGGGTCAGGTCCTTAGAGATTTGAGCCTCAGTGAGTTGCTGGCTGGTAGTGATCAAGTCTCAAAGTCTTATTTTCACACTGTTGACAAAGGCCATGCTAATTAATTAATGGAAACAATGGTGTGGTATATTACACAGAAACATATAATGTTAAATTCATGGAAGTATATTTTCAGGTGATGGCTTTAAATAATTTTTAAGGAAAAACTGGACAATTAGTAAAAACACAGTACTCTCCTAAATGAAATATAAAGGAAACCTTCTCACATGTCATCTTGTTGGTTTATGGAAATGACTTGGTAAAATGATAGTTAATTTTCCAAGTGAATTTCCCTTCTTTCTCTGCTCACATGATAGTTCTGGTTAAGTAAGCATGAATAGCCATATTAGTAGGTGGTTAGATGGAATAATTTCTCATCTGTGAAAAAGTAAAATATTAGAAATATGTGCATATGATAAAATGGTGAGTTGAGTTTTTAATCATATAACATACCAAACCACAGAAGGTATTTTTGCAAAGACTAATTTTTAGGTTGTGATTCTCAGTGTCACAAAAACATAAAACTAAACTTAAGTGAAAATTAACAATAATCACATTATTTTTATTTCAATTCTTGGGCTGTTGGTATGCTTTAGTTACAAAAACGAAGTCCTCTCTTTTGATCTGAAAATATCTGCCTTTCATTGACAATCTCATATACAACAGGGAAAATCAGAACTGGAATAGTGTGTTTTGCGTGTATAATGCATAATGTCGTATACTGGCTTAAGTTCTTTCCTTTCGTTTTTGCCTCATTTGTTTATAAGTATTACTTAACCATCTTTAACCATTAGAAAGTAAACATCAACTGCTAACACTGATATGCAACTTAAAATATAAATGCCTGTAATTATTAAAGAACATGGTTAATAATTATCTAAGAAAATGCTTGATAAGAAGTATCTTCCCGGAGACAAGTGAGACATCAGGCTAACTTAAGCTTTATCAAAGTCACTTTAATTTGAGAACACTGAATGGGTTAGGCCTCTGTTGCTCTAAGTGAAAAAAACAGACAAATGTTTTTCATTTTATACTTGTATGCATCTACAAAAAATTCTAAGGTTATAAAACCAAGGATAGAAACAAAAAGCTAGTTATACTCAAAGGCAGAAAATGCTTGTTTGGCATCCATCCTACCATCCTTCCCATGCCCAGGCAGACCATTACTCACTGAGGCAGATTTGGACCTTTCTTCTATAGTGTTCTAGGAAGCTGCACTCAGTGGAGTAAAACAATCCACTCTGAACAGATTGACAAAGATAGAACGTAACACTGTATGATTCAGGACTTTTGAGTGTGTCTGTATCTACAACCCATATGGATCCATTCTTACCAAATTAGCTTAAAGAAATGAGCCCTTCATTTGTGACAAAGAAAATAGACATCTGATCCCTACCCAGAAGTTCTTTTGGGTGTGCAGAACTAGAGAAAGCATTTCTCTCTATGAAGCAATTGGTTTTGGAAAGGGAAGTTAGCAACAATTGCAGCCTCAGGAATTCCCTTCCACAGGAACCTTGGCCTTGCAGCTGAAGGGCTGGGCAATGCAAAGGAAGTCTGCTGCTGTGTTTCCTAGACTGGGGGAGCACACCCTGACCCAGAGGGTGCTCTTGTATGGAAGGTCGGGCAGGCTAAGAATAGAAACAAGCTGTGTGGTCACAAAGCTGAAAATGATTTCCTTCTGTATGCTCTCATGCAGTTTTCAGGACGCCTTCTCTTTGCAATTTCTGTATTCTTGACTGTAAGCTTCACTGGTGGCTGCAACAGCAACAGCAACTGAAAACAGCTTTTCAATTTGAGAATTGTTTGCTTGCAAAAAAAAAGGGGGGGGGGTAGGATAAACCTATGCAAAAAATTATATAGGCTTTTTAGCCATCAGGTCAATGAAAATTAAAACTACTTCGAGATTTCATCTTACCCCAGTCAAAATGACTAAGATTACAAGGAAAAAGAATGACAACGAATACTGATAGACACCGAGGAAAAGGGGAGCACTCACCCACTGGTGATAGGGGTGCAAACTGCTGCAGTCGCTCTGGAAATCAGTGTGGAAGTTCCCCAAACTCTAGAAATAGATGCACTACCTGATCCAGTCGTAGCACTCTTAAACATACAACCAGAGGGCTCTATATCTTACCACAGAGATAACTGTTCATCCATGTTCATTGCTGCTCTACTCTCAATAGCAGGAAATGGAAACAATCCAGATGTCCATCAACTGACAAATGGATGATGAAACTATGGAACCTTTACACAGTAGAATATTATTCAGCCATTAAGAAAAAATGAAACTTGGAAATTTGCAGGTGAATGGATGGAACTAGAAACAATCATCCCAGGCAAGGTGACCCATACTCAGAAAGACAAATATCACATGTTCTCTCTCATACCTGGATGCTAGCTTTGAATTTTTAGGTATATGTATTTAAATTGGAGTACCTGTAGAAGTCAGGAAACTAGTAAGAGCAATGGGGGGGCGGGAAGAGTGCTGTAGAGGGAGAAAATAGAATGTGGGGGTTCTGAAGGAAGAATGGGGGAAAATGGAGCAGAAAGGATTAAGTGGGGCAGGTAATGAGAAGGCAAGGTACAGGAGGAAATGTGGAGAGAGATAATTAACACTAAAGACCTGTGAAAAAGTCATATGGAAATGTACAAATGTAGAATCTTCCTAAAATATGTATATACATGTATCTATCTCTCTCTCTATATATAATACATATAAAAATTTAAATAGAATTATCCTATAAGGGGGAGGCAGTGCTTCCCTAGACATGATAGACTATCAAACAAAAAGCCCAGTGCCAGAAATGGATTATCTCTTGGAGTTCTTGATCAGTGGAGTCCTATAGACGCCCAAATATTATAGAATATTGCCATTGTTCTCGTTTACCCTCCAAAACTTGGTGCTAAGACCTTTTTGCTGAAGACACCACATCCTTGAGGCATATTTGAGAACATTGAGAATTAAAACTGGTACTGACAAGAAATCTTCATCCCAACTGGCTGGTTGCCATAGTGCTGGAAGGTTCTGAATATGCTCTTAGGAGAGAATAGTAATCATCTGCCTTACCTAGCTGTGAACCCCGTGAGCTACAATAATGGCAAGATATGCCCACTGGTGATATGTGGCATGAATGTTATGGTAGTAACCAACCACTCTCGGACTGGATTTAAGGCCCACTCCACAAGACAGAACTCATGCCTGGCATAGTTAATGAGACCAAGAACGCATGGCTAGTGAGGTCATAGGCCTTAGGCGACAACCATTACTATTATTCTGCTAACTGAACACAGTATTAAACCAACTCATAATGATCTATTATAACCATAGATTAGTGTGTATCCCAGTCCTCATTAGAGAAGCTTCTTTTTATAATAAATGATGATTAACACAGAGACTTACAACTAGTGATTGTCTCTAAATGGGACATATATATCATATCCCTTCATCCCAAGGCTCAGGGATCATTATAGAAGAGAAGATAAAAAGATTGTAAGAGCCAGAGGAAATGGATGGTTACAAGGAAACAGTGTATTCCAGACATGACAGGGCAGTTGCACATATGAACTCACAGTGGTTATGACAACACATTCAAACTCTGTGAAAGATCGAGCCAGACAAAATCCCAGGATGGAGTGGGGAAGGTGGTCAGTAAGTCCCACCCTTAGTCGGGGAACTATTGGCAGCTGATACCTGCTGGATGAGAGAGAGTTAGTTTTCTTCAAGGATGCTCTATACCCATGTACATACTCAGTGAGTTAAAAAACAAACAGGGAATTAGGAAGGAACAGTGGTGGGAGAGAGAGGAGGAGTTAGAGGAGAAGGGTTCAGGGTAAACTTGATCAACCAGATGCGTGTAGGAAATTCACAAACAATTTTTAAAAATTTAAAAAGAGAGAGTGGAAGAATACAGGACTTCATCTCCTCTAGAAGTTTTAACCAAAATAAGCAAACCATTTGTGAAAGTGATCAACCTGTTAATTTCACAATTAAGAATTCCAGGAATATTCCCAATATGTTTAGCATAATGGAAGCTCTCACAGCATGTCTCTTGATTTGCTGGTCTTAAAAAACTTCAGAGGTAAAATTTAGCTAAAATATCTCCAACTAATTTGAGAAATACCTAAGAATTTCTACCAAGAAAAGAAGAGGACTTTAAAAAAAAAACCTGCTAGGATTTAAGAGGATGGTTTCATAATACATGAAGGGTATCAGTAATGAAAAGTCAGTACACAAAAAAACAAAGCTCTTTTAACATTAGCAACAATCAATTAGAAAACATACATACGAGGAAGATCATTCACGGTTGTACAAAACATATATTTTATACTTAGGAATAAATAGATGTGCAAGACTTTATTGAAGGGTATCTAAAACATACTTAAATAAAATTAGACTCTTTTACTGTGAAAAAATATACTTCATGTTTAACTAGAAAAAGAAAAAAAAAATGAAAGGCGCATTCAGGGACGGACCGGCCACAAGGCACAGAAGTTTCTCACATAACAGAGAGGAGCTTCTACTTGGTGTGAGAATTACATATTTGCTGTTAACTGGATTTGAATTCTACATTTTCTCTTGAATTCAGGCTGTACTCTCAATTTTTCTTTTGTAGGAGATGTTAAAAATGGACATAAAAGGAAATTCCTTCAGAATATCCCATCCCTTGTTATACAAAAATCAGGTCTTAGATATGATGCAATGCAACTCCCATACTCTGTTGTGGAATCCCGACTCCTGGAATGCCAGGAAACTAATGTGAATTTCAAATTTCTCATGCCTGAGTCATGTCCTCTTACCCAGAATCCTGGAAAAAAATCACCACTGAAAACCCAAAGAAAGTGGCTCTACTTCCTCAATTTTTAAGCCAATAATCTAAAAAGAAAAGAAAATTTCATTCAAAAACATTAAATAAATAAATAATTTACATTCTCCAGTAGACAATGCTGTTTCCATGTGATGACCCATAAAAACAGTGATTTCCAATGATGCTTCAGTTCTATTTAAAATTTTCTAACTTAGCTAATTTATTAAAAGATCTTTTATTTTTATTTATGTATTTATGAGTGTATGTGTATGTGTATGCTACATGTCTATGCATGCCTATAGAGGCCAGAAGAAGGTATCAGAACTCCTGGAACTGGAGTTACAGGTTGTGGTGGTTGGGTGTTGGGAACCAAACTCAGAACTTCCGGTAGAGCAAGTACTGTCAACTGCTGAGCTGTCTCTCCAACCCCAATATTCCCATTCTATACATTAGGACTTTTGAATCTATAAGTTCCTCTGTGTTACCTTCCATTAGCTCTGCTCAGTCCTGTAGTAGGATCATTGGTTTATTGCCATTGTCAAATCAGTGTATTTGTGTAACATTGGTAGTAAGTGTACCTAAGTCATGGGGTAGTATGTTAGTGGGTCCTGTGTGAATCCTTCAAGAAACTCTCCTGTCTCCCTGGATACTGGCAAAGAAAAACCAGAAATCTTTCCTCTCAAATTAATACCTTCAATTCTTATAGAAAAAACTGCTCTGGCAACACTATGTTTAAAAGCCTTTACTCAGAGTCTAGCTAGTTAGTATTTGGACAAACTGCCCCTGTGTGATCAGATAAACATCTTTATAAAGAGACCACCTCCCTCCTTTAGAACGCAATGGGAAGGGACAGTCACTCTCTGCATTCCAGTGGGCTGCATGAAACTCTGTTGGGCTCTAGAGTCTCTCATGTGGTCCTCTGCTGACAAATTTAAATGATGTGAAGACCATTGATCAATAAGCTGTGACTCTTCTCTGTGGCTTGTGGTTGGCTTGGGGTCCATGTTCCACTACTCTACTTGGGCTTAGCAAGCTGTTAGTCCCCACTTAAAGCCCAGTCCCTTGAGATTCGAGAAAGAAAACATGTGCTCCAAGGTTTCCCATCATCTAGATATGGATGAAAACCTACATGAGAGTCTTCAACTCTTGGACTCAAGGCCAGTGTTAACTTTGTAACTCAAAAAAAGTGGCTTTCTGTTTTTAAAATTGTGTGTGAAAACAGATGTCACTACTCTGCTGTCAAACATTGGTTCCTTTCTGGTTTCTTTAACGCTACACCATCTTTATTTTTAAGGTGGACGGAAATGAACCCACTGGCTACCAGGGAAGTAGAAAGCAGAGTTGATAAGATAGAGCTAAAATTCAGCATCACTATCTAGAGTGTTGTTTGTTTGATTTGCTGTTGAGCCGGGGAAACACACCTTCTGTTTATACTTCCAAAAGTTGCTTTCATCTCTAGATGAAAGTGTACAGGGGTGAAGTTGCCAAAATTAGTCCAACCTTTGGGTCCAGGCCATGGTTAAACTTAGATATAAAGAGATCAAAGAGTTTCCAGTATAATTCAAATAACAGCAACCCAGCAGTGTAGCTGGGGGCTGCAGGAATCTTCAGGACTCTTCCTCATTATGAACATCTCAGGGATGCTTTCTAGGATGCAAAGCTCAGAAAAGATGCAGCAGCTTGCATGCCTACTGTTGAAATGACCGCCTGCCTTCCAGTAGCTGGCAGAGAAATGCATGTTTAGACTTCCATAGATGATCTACTGGGGAGCTCCCAGGACTTCCTGAAGGCAACCTGAGGGTAACTGGGGATGGGCAGCTTCTCTCTTCTCCCTTGTATCAGCAAACACTGTTTCCTTCTGCTTCTTTTGGAAGAACCTAATTATTGAAGATTCTTCTTTGCAAGATGGCAGCAACTCCCATTCCACCTTTATCATTTTATTTTATATTTGTGTGTGTGTGTGTGTGTGTGTGTGTGTTTATGTGCACATGTGCATGTATAAAGGCCAAAGATGACATCAGGTATCCTTCCCCAATTACTTTCCATCTTCTGCTATGAGACATAGTCTCACACTGAACTCAGAGCTCAGTCATTTGGTTATGGCCGAGCAAAGAGCCGCAGGGATCCTCCTGCCTCTGTACGCTCAGTGCTGCAGTGTGGGCATGCACCTTGCACCAGCCTTTTACACCTGGGCTGGGGAACCAAACTCAGGTCTTTATGCTTGCGTAGGGGAGACTGAGTCAGGTCCTTCTTATTATTTTTATGTATTGTTTTTAGGTTCTATGCTTTGAAGAAGTCATCAGACAGGCAGACCTGGGGGGATGAAGTTGAAGTTAGTAGACCCTTTGGGCTCTGTGTAGAATAAGGTCATCAGATTATTTCCTATCTCAGACAGAACACATTTTTGAGCAATGAGGCACTTTTGTAATTGAACCTGAACAGCTGAATTAAGCAGAAGTTGTCTTAGCAAATAGGGTTGTGTGGCCAAGCCTTTGCATATGGGACTGGGTGATTTCTGGCACCTAGACACTGGTCCATTCCTTTTATCCTGCACATTACTGGGCATTTTCTAGTCACTCCCTTAGATTATTACAGATGACCATTCTCTGCTTCTGACAGCATCCTAGGAGGAAGAAAAAAATTGGCTAAAAAATTTCCGGATGACTGGGAACACAGCCTCCTTGTTAAATAATATAGTTCCAGAATAGATTTTGTAGCAAAAAAAATGTTCTTTACGAAGTCTACAAAGAGGGCTTTCAAATGGATTTTTTTTAGGATGCCATACCCACCATTTACAAAGAAAGTCTTGAAGGCGGAGCACCAACCCTTCAGGCTGTTTCTAGTGAAGAGTGTACATTCAGTACTCAGGACACAAGAACCCCGTCGTGGCTGCACCCCACTGTTCTATGTGTGCAACATAGTTTTGTGTTCAAACTGCAGCCGCATGGCTGCTTCCTGTCTGTTTGTTTTACCACTTCCTTTCTAAATATTTTGTATCATCTTAGAGACATTGCCAAGCCAGGGTCTGGGCTGCTCCCTGGAAGACCACATTCCTCTGATCTGTGGCATTAGGTTGTTGCCATGGCAAGGGTTGTTTACCACGGGGGAACACTTCACAGGATGGGCAATTCCAGCCTCCTTTCCTCTTCTCCTCCACATGCTCTGATATTCTGACCCCACCACAGCCCAGATAGGGCTTTCTCTAATTGTAAACCACATTCCTGGAGTGTGAACTTTGCTTCGCTTTGCTTTCAAGATAGGGAACTATTTGGCTCTGTTTATTGCTTTCAAACTGGGCAGTGCCCTCTTGACTGTTATGACTAATCCGCTTGTCAGCACTGGAATCTCCTAACAGTTCTTTCCTGCAGGTAAATCACATCACTCAAACTTGTGAAGCAAAGGGCGACGTATGATCAACAAAGCCCATCTACTTGATAGCGGTCTCTGTTCAACAGAGACGACTCCAAGAAAAGAAAAGCTTGCTCAGAACCTGACATGTCTTCCCCCTCACATTCCTCCAAAGGAACTCACTTCAGGAGAGATAGAGATAAGAGCTGAGGGCTGACACCCTGATTATGCCTACCTTTTGATTTGTTAAATGTGGAAATTGACTTCATCCAGTTAATAAGAGCAGGAAACAGTTTTTGCTTTCTCTTTAGAGGAAAACATGAAGTAAAGGTTTTATCTTAATTTGTCAGGCATTGCCCAAGAGACTACAGCCATGTGGGCAGGTGGCCAAAAAAATTGCTCTAAAGCCCAAGTATTAACACCCAGATATAAAAAGAATGCTAATTGGTTTTCCAGCTGAAAAATAATAAGGAACACGGTGCCAAAAATGCTGTATGCTATGGAAACCCCAAGTTTACACAATAGGGCCCGATTGTGATCTGGGGGCCCCATTTGTATTTGTGTAGAGAGCTAAACAAAAGGGGGTGTTTCATTCGCCAGCCTTTGTAGAAAGCCCCTGCTCTAGTTCAGCCTGGTGTTGCACCAGGCTTCCCACAGTCTTCCTGCCAAGTCTCCAAGATTTTTCCTGGCTACCATTCAGGAAAGTACAGCTCTGTCCTTAGCATGGAAAGTTGAAAAGGCCCTGCTTGGATACGCAGAATAGATACAAACACTGTGTGACGTACAGAGAGGGCGGGCTCCACGCAGGCTGCTGCTGCCAGCCTCCTAAGCAAAATGAGTGCGGGACTCTTAGAAGTCAACCTGGTCAAGTGACTGAGATTTTAGCCAGAAGACAAAATTGTTTAAATTTAGCATACTTTTCATTCGAACAATTATTCACCTTACTCTTCTCAGTAGGTGGTGGCTGGACTGGCTCAGATGGGGCTGTCTTCACCTTAAGGGCTGGGCTAGAGCACACAGGGTGGCTAATGAATATCACCTCGAAGGTCACTAGGTGTGAGCCACTGTCCCTATGTGGGGTTTGAGCGAGGGCTCTGACACATATTTGCTACTTGGCAACCTTGTCTGGGGCTTCATTCTGTGATTCTAAGAGTACCTCACTGATGAGAATGTGGTTAAATGAGAAGTATTTTGTACAGAGGCAGGCTGATATACCTGGTAAGTTCTAGGCCAGCCAGGACTACATAGTGAGACCCTGTCTCTGAAAAACAAAAATATTTTGTATTGCTAGAATGCTACTCTCATTTTATTGATATTGGTGAAGAATTTACAGTATTTATTTAATATGATGTTATTTGTGTGTGTGTGTATGCATGTGTGTGTGCAGTATGTGCACAAGATGTCAACTTTGCATGAGAAGGAGCAGAAATACAACCCTGGTAGGTTGAGGTGGTATTGGCCCAGTGTCACCCACTGGCAAGGACTCTGGAATATACCAGTCCTGTGTGGCAGACTGCCGTGATAGTTTTTATAGGAATGATTTTATAAAATGACCAGAATCTGGACTAATGACTTTTAATTAACTTTGGCAAACTCACTGAACCAAGTGCTCTTGTAACCTGAGCACCTGACCTTGATTTCTGGGAACCTCAATTTATGACTCTTCTCCAAGGCAGAGAATGAATGTGGGTATACTTGAGAATTAACATGTCAAGCACTGAAAGATAGCATACATCTTTAATGAAAGAAACGAAGATTGAGAGGAATTGCTTGATTTTGTGCGTACAGCTGTTTTAGGCTGGGGATGAGAGGTCAAGTTTGTCTGATAAAATAAGGGTGGCTCTAAATTTGCAGTTCCCCAAAATTGATGCAGGAGAAATAAAAGTATGAGTGAGGCCTGACTCTATAGCACAGTTCCAAGAGACATCTATAAAAATGGGTTACTTCTGAGGTCAGGCCCACTCTTAAAAACTAAAGTTAAGAGACAGGGCTCTTTATTCAGATAATTGTAATGTGGCATGGTAAAGTCGCAAGTTTTGACAAACAACAATAACAATAACAACAACAACAAACCCATAAAAATCAACAAAAAACCCAACAAACAGAAAAGTAATGATTGTTTGATGGGCTCAGCGGTTAAAAAAGAAACCATGTCCTTACTTATTGAAGTTAAGAAGCTTTGTTCTCCTTACTTATTTCATTTGGCAAGACTGATTTTCAGACCTTTGCATATGCCAGATTGGTTCCCAAATCATATATCCCTGAAAGGAGCAGTCAACTACTTAGCAACATTCAGCTATTAATCATCGAGTTGCCAAAGACATAGCTGGACACAGCTCAACACTATAAACATTTAGATTATAAATATAAACAGTCATTGGTGAGAACTGTTTATGTAATCCCATAGGACTCTGGGGCATTATAAAGTAGGAACAAAGCAGATGAATGAAGGACCTATTGTAGGTTTCACAAATTTTCAGAACAACATACTTTTTCTTTTAAACATGTTCGATCCTATTGCCTTACGTGATGAAATACCGTCATCATGTGAATCCTAGAGAGCAAATTCCCTCCAAGAAAATACTTGGAGGAGATGACCCTTAGTCTTGCAGGGCTAAAGAGTCTGCTTAAAAACATGGGGACAGATAAAAGAGACAAACAAGCAGTGGGCATAAAGACAAGAAACATGAGGCAAGGAGGAAGGGGCAACTAGGTGTTCACTTCCTCCTGGTGTGCAGGAGGAAGACTAGAAGTGACAGGTCAGGAATGGTGTTCCATTTATGGTAAGGGTGTGGGAGTTTTTAATCTTCCTTAGGAATTTTTTTCTTAAGAAATCTGGAGACAATCAAGAATTCTAATGGTCAGATTCTCCTGTGATACAGATCATTCATGTGTGACATATAAACAGGATTGAAAGGCTGAAGGAAGGATACCTATTAGAAAGCTATTGAAGCTGAGATGGACTGAGGAACTCAACGCAATGGAATCAAGGCCTTGAGGTCCTGCTTATGCTTAGACAACATGGCACTGATAAGGATTTCTGGCATGAACCAAGATGGTTAATGCTATACATCCAGAGGGCTATGAGTCAGCACAAAATGGCTGACATCTGCCGTCCAGGGACTCCGAAAGTAAACAGGGACATGTAATCTATTATATCCCAGTTTGGGATGAAGCTACCTTTGTTCAATCGCCTATAAAACATCCCTAGGGCAAAGGACACATGTGCTTTCGTCCAGTGTCTGCCTGCTCAGCAGCTTGTGTACCCTCACCTAAAGAAAACAAAGCATGTCTCATTTGCCACCCGCTCCATGGATCTTCTTTCATCTACTGGATCCTTGTGACCCTGAACTCAGCCTCTACACCAACTATTCCTAGGGTACTGGGCAGGGGTTAAACACTATTAAATGCTGTTGAATGTTGAGAATATTAGCTTTGTGGTAAACTTTTATTAATACATTTCTGTAAGCATGTTCTTAGGTTTTTCTATAAATTAATGAAACTGTCAAGAATGAGTCTCTCCACAGGCTCTTCCCTCAAGCTGGAAAGCTTTGAGGCAGGAACTTCTCAGAGACCTACACTCCAGCTTCAAGAGAAACTTAGCTATGGGTGTTGAAGACATGACTCCTGCTTCAGGAGACCTTGTTCCAGACACAGCCTGTACTAACATCAGCAACCTCCACTCTAAGTAAGGCAAAGCCTTGAGGAGCTTCAGAGAATCCCTCCTGGAATTATTCCCGACTTTGCAAAGACTGCCTTCAGTCATATCTAAAGAAGAATGAATACTTGCCTAGTGACTCAGTAAAAAGCTTATGATCAACAGATGGGGGAATGAGCCTATGCTTGGCTCTAACTGGTCTTTATAAAACTGGAAATTGTCCTGTGACTGATGCAAGTGACAGTCACCACCCTGGCATCCACTTCCATGCCACACACTCCTGGCTACATACATGTTATTAGCTCAGTTTTGGAGCTCACTGGAGGTGGGGAGTGGGATGGTGGTGTCTCCTTCCCTCCCCGCTTGGCATTCTAACACAAGACCTAAAGAAAGGTTTCCCCTGAGTTCTCCTGTCTATGCCTATCTGTGATTTCTATCATTGGTGAAGCTGAATGAGCTAGTACAGCACGAAATAAAAATGGAGCATCTGCGACAGCAGACGGGCAGCAGTGACTGATCTGGCAACCATGGCAGCAGGAGTAGATAGAGCGGTGAGCTACCAAACCTGAAAGGCTAGTGTTCTGACAGCCAAGGCTTAGGAGCTGTAATGCTAGTCGTTGCCAACTGCTGCTGAAAGCTGAGGATTTCACTGGCTGCTGTGTGCTGGGCACTGACAGTCAAAGCCCAGAAACAATAAGCCTCCACCATGAATGCCATAAGTCTCTAGTTCTCAGAGTCTGGTACTATAAGCCTAAGTCTCCCAGCACAGGGAACCTTGGCACCCAAGGGTCCTTATAATAGAAGAGCTGCTCTTTGCTTACCAATGATTTCCATCCATCAGACAGCTCCTCAGCCAGCACACTGATAACAATGGGGTTGGGAGATATTTGTCTAGCAAGCAAGAGGCTCTGTGTTCTATCTGCAGCACATGCAAAGAAAGAAAGAAGATAAAGAGGACAGGAAGGAGAAAGAAAAGAAGGAAAACAACGAAACTGGAGAAATTAGTCTATTATTCTAACATGGAGGGCCAGTGTTCTCCTACATATGCCTTTCCTTCTATAAGTAACTTGTTCTTTAGTCAACTCATAAGTCATTCCTTTTTTAATTTAAATGTTTTGAGAATTTTCACCTGTATTTATATCATTTCCACCTCTCTCTTTCCACATTCACCCCCTCTCAACTCCTTGACCTCTTCTTTAATTGTCACGTGTATACATATGTGTATACAAATACAACCCACCGAGTCCATTTCAGTGGTGCTCAGGACTGACTACTTGGGATTGGATAACCTATCAGAGAGCTCTTCCCTGGAGAAAACTGATTCTCCCTCTCTCAGAAGCCTTTAGCCACCTTCAGCTCTTCATCTAGAGGTGCAATCTTGTGAAATTTCTCCCATTCATCCATGTTGACATGGCAATTGGTGCTGTTATTATGTAGGTCTTATCTAGGCAACCGTATTGTTGAGGTTTCATGGGTGCAGCTTCCCTATCCCATCTGAAAGACACTATCTAGCTGCAGACATCGCGGTTCTGACAATCTTTCTGCTGGCTTTTCCATGATGCTCCCTGAGCCTTCGGTGTAGGGGTTGCATTGTGGATGTATCAGTTGGGGCTGAGCACTCAATGGTCACTTATTCTCTGCATTTTGATCAGTTGTGGGTGTCTGTAATAGACTCCATCTGTTGCAGAAAGTTTCTTCGATGGCAGGGGAGTGCTGAGAGCTAGCCTTATCTCTGGGTTTGAGGAGAACTATTTGGAATACAGTTATAATTTGTATTGGTTTAGGAAAGTGGCAGGGAGCAGGTTTGATCCGAGAGTCTATGACCTCTCTAGCTGTGGGAAATCATTCCTTTTTAATGACCTTGTCTATAACAAAGACTCATGGTTAGTCACGGAAGCTACCACAACTTTACCTACTCACAAGCATTTCCCTTTTAACTTCTTTCACTTCAGTCAACTAAAACTAACATTAAAATATTATTTTTGCTTCTAAATTGATATCCTCTCTTCAAAATTATTTGCTTCTCATTCTGTGAAACAGACAAACACGTGGTATGGGGGAAGACTGTGACTGAGCTATTTGCTATTACTTTTTTGAGCTCATTGGGTTTCCATGATCAGAGACAGCAGCTATGGCAAACAGGAGAGAAGACAGGAAGGAAAGGTTGTGGTCAGCAAAGGGGATGTGTTGAGAAGAGTCTGGACTCTACTCAAGTTACTCAATGTTGAGTTAAGCAGAAGTCATCAGGCTAGTCTTTGCTCTGGGTGATTCTTCTTTACAAGCAGCATTTGGCTCCATAGTAAGAGTGAAATGCAGGGACAGAATGGCTCTGCCCTTTACTATGCACATAATCACCACCACCTGTCCAGCACTGCCCATGAGGCACAGAACGATAACTTACTCATCCAAATAAAAAGATACTATGTAAAGGCTAGAGAGATGGCCCAGTGGTTAAGGTGCTGGTTACTATTGCAGAGGACTGGTTAAGTTTACAGCATCCACAAGGCAGCTAACAATCATCTGTAACTCCAGTTTTTGGGGATCTGATGCCCTTTTCTAGCCTCTGAGGGCATTGCAGGTACATGGTGTGTTTACATACATGCAGGCAAAGCAGTCATACACATAAATTAAAAATAAATAAATCTTAAAAATTAAAGTACTATCTATAAATTTATCAAAGTAGATTGAGATTATATGAGCTCAAGGGCATATTAAAATTATATCAGAAAAACCAGGCCCAAGAGGAAGGGTGCAGCCTCATAAAAGCCTGGGTCTCATAAAGAGGAAGACATATACTATTGCAATGGCCAGAGCCCCATTGACCTTTCTGACCTGACCTGGTCCAATGTGTGCCTCAAGGGACAAATAGGCAGCTGTCCCAGGGCCTTCAGCTCAGCTTGGTCCCCACTGCTGATGCAGCCTACTTAAACTGCTGTCCCTAAATCTACCCATTCATCCATCTGGACCTGGTCTTTCCTTCTCTGGCCTCCACAGTCCTGCATCTTGCCTTTGCAGTTCTTCTTGGCGCAGTTCAGACCAGTGACCCTGCGTCTTGGTTCAGCAGTGGTAGCTCTATCAGCTTTCCACCAAGCTTCATTATCTAAACCCCAGCAGAGATTTCTCTGCATCCATCAGTCTTCTGCCTATACTTATAGTGAGGCCTCTTTGGAACTCCTTGATCTCTGCTGTAGCCGCTTTAAACTTATTCATTACCATTTTGTATTCTACATATATGCATGCATATGACTGTGTGATGTATAATATGTAATATGAGAGTTAATATTAAGAGTTAAGATTGGAATAAAAGAATTTGTCAATGTCCAGCTATGAAGGGGAACTGGAACTGCTTGGCAAATTGCAGTCAATGAACCTGGTATAGTTTGTGAATTGTTACTCAATAAATTCTGACATTGGGGAAAGACAATAACATGTCCCTATGTTTCTGATAGAGCGTGCTTGGGGCAGACTGCTTGTGATGGAGCCAACTAAATCAATTAGAAGACTTACATTCTAGAGACTGAATGGTAACAATGATTTTTACTCCTACTATAAAACACAAGTTGTAGGTGTGCGGAACCAACAGTCTCTGAGTGACTATCACTTTTTCCTCGCTTATTGAAGGGACAGGTCCACATACAAACTCAGTGCAGCTCTGACCATGGGCGTAAGGGGGAAAGACCGTTGTTTACAGAATGTCTGCAGAGAAGACGAAAGGCTAAGCTGACACCCTGATTCTAAATTTTGCTGCTTTGACTCTAATGTATCCTACATTTATTTTTAGCTAGTTCAGTTATCTGTTTTCCAAGTACAAAAAAGATTAGAAGTAAATTAGAGGCAGGCATTTGGGGAATAGCAGACAGATTTTGGGAACTGACAACTCGATAGCAATGGGAAAGCATAAAAATAGCATGCAGACACAGAATCGTGTTCTGTATTATAGCATACTCAAGAAAAGACAGAAAGTCATAGACTGCTGTTATCAAGGGAGATTAAATTATGACTTGTTTTATTTTTTAAATTTAAAACACAGTTGTTTTTTTCTTCTAGGAAGATTACCATCAAATTTTGTTAAAATAAACACAGCCTAGGAATTCAAAGAGTTACACTGCTTGGAAAATGTGAAAAATAAAAATGTTTCCTTCTGCTGTAGCTTCTGACACAGCCATGCAGAGAGGTCAGGAGACCATGGGAGTGAAGGTCTTTCTTATGTGTGATCTCAGAGGCACCCCTTTCACCTGCTAGTGACCCCCTTTCTAATTCGATCATTTATTCATCTTGTATTTTTTATCCATATGCTCTTGCTCTTTCATAACTTTGGTTTTGAGGCAGAAACATAATTATTTTCCAATTGGTCGAAAATGGTAAAATAAATCATTAGTTTTCTTTTTCTCTTTTTAACTAGTTTTAAGCCTTTTGTAATGTTTATTTAGGACGACTGAATACTTATCACAAAGGCCAAAGAATTAAAAGCAAACAAAAAATTCCTAAACATTTATAACTTATATATATATTAAAATACTAAAAGGAATTTAAGAGAGTTGAATTCGAAATGTCATTTGGCAGATGCTTTCTGTCAGAATAAAGCTTCATTTCAGGTATGTTAAAGAACAATCCCTTCAAGGTGTCATAAATCTTATCTTCCCACTTTAAAAAATGTATTTATTATTTTTTTGTGTAGGAGGTATGGTCTGTGTGTGTGTGAGTGCACCTGTATCATATAATGTCGAAGGAGGACAGAAGAGGGCATTGGATCTCCTGGAACTGGAGTTATGGAGTTAGTTGACAGGTCCTCTGCAAGAACAAACAGTGCTCTTAACCACCAAGCCATAAAAATATTGCATTTTTACTGCAATATTTCTATCTACAAATACTGTAGTTGGATTTCAAGTTAAAACTGATACATCAGTTTATTCAGAAATTTTGATTTTGTAGAAACAATGATATAAGACTTTAAATGTACACAGAAATGACTTCATTATCATGTGGCTTGTAATGTAGACACCTAAAGAAATGAAATCATGATTAATTTATATCAGTATCACACTTTCACTGGGTTTTTTTACTTAAAAGCCCAAGAAAACAAATAAATAAAAATCTCCAGTGGTTAATTACGCTACTTCTATATTTGGAGGTTTTACCCAGTGTATCAAAATGTCGAAAGGAAGCTAAATAAGAACAAAGATAACTATAGTTATTGTTACTCCCAAGTGACATGCTTAGTGATGTCAAGTTCAATAGTCTCTAACCTTAATGGGGAGTTTCTCAAATTTAGTGCTATTTAGATGTGGGGCTGAAATCCTTTGGATAATGGGGGCAGTCTTGTGCACTGCAGGATATTTAGTTATGTTCTTGACTTATAGCCTAGTGTTGACAGCCCAAAACACCTTGCAACATTGCCAAGTGTGCGTGTGTGTGTGTGTGTGTGTGTGTGTGTGTGTGTGTGTGTAGGGGTGGAGAGGTACATGGGGAAGAAATTAAGCCCAATTAAGAATCCTTTCCCTAAATATAACAATTCATAATTGAGTTAACATGCTATTATTGTTCTTAAGACATGTTACCTCAGAAAAGTTTCTGCTAACACTGAGAACAAAATAAGAAACTACTCCCTCACCTGTTTTCTCCTTCCACTTGGTTCTAAATCTAAATCAACAAATAGCGTGGTGGAGGTGGGCCACCAGTTCAAGGGTACCAGTTGATGCTCTGTCTCTTCACAAATCTTCTTCTCTTCTCTCTTCAGTAGACCTAAGGCTTTTGTCACAGGCCTGTGCTTACTGTGCCTGTACATATGAGGTGTCATCATGCTTCTTGGTTTGTCAAGTTAAGTCCTGCAGTGTGCCTATTAGCCTAGCATAATTACTATCAGAACTCACTGTCTGCCTCACACATGTCCTGGGGTGGATGGTAAACCATAGCTGTCCTTCTCTGCCACTCTGGAGTGAAAACAATGCATTCTTTTTAACTTTGCTGAAGAAAGATTATGGGATAAAATTCAATTGAAAATTAGCAGAGACATGAAAATGTACTTTGGCTTCCTTTACCTTACCGCTATTTCTTCTCTGTTTCATTAACCTGAAGAAAAAAGCACTTAGCATAGAGGGTTCCCAGAAACATACACAAAATCTGAACATGTTCTTGGAAGGCAGAAACAGGAGAGTAGTCTTTGTTGGATGAGCCAAAATGTGACTGGTTGCAGCCCACAGCTTGCAATGAGGTCACCTCAGGTCTGCGGCCTTTCTTTCTGATGTATCTCTGAAGACTGTCCATACACTTTTGGCAACAAATCTGGCACAACACTGAGGATATGTTAATTAATGGAAGGACGTAGTAAAAGCTAATTGAATTGCAATCTTGCCAAATGAACATTAATTGTAGTGTTTAACTTATCTCCTTCACAATCCCATCTGAATCAAAAGACCACTCCTACAGATACTGAGCAGTATTCCCAAAGAGCACTATAACTTCTAACATGGTTTCAGACACTACAGGAAAAAACAAATCAAAATGATAAATCTCTCTATTTGTATCAGTTTCTTTTTCATGAAGTCTCTCAGACACAATGGAGAAACAGAAGTTTAGAAGAAGCCTGGCCTAACAGGAACCGCTACTTACTAAGAAGAATCAATAATATAGCAAAAAGCATGCTCCAAATGAACAACAACAAAAAAATAAATGGACTCAAAGAATAGAAAACATGAAAAAATTTAAGAATATATTAGTATCTTCAGAAAAATATGGCATCCATAAAACAAACTTAAATTGCTGTAGAAAATTATCATTAAGAAAGCGAGCAAAGCTGGGTTTAGTGGCTTATGCCTTTAATCCCAGCACAGCAGAGGGAGGGGCGGAGGTGGGGGCGGGGGCGGGACGGGGGGGCGGGGCGGGGCAGGGCAGGGGCGGCACCCCAGCCTGGTCTACATAGTGAATTCTAGGCCAGCTGGGACTGCAGGAAGATTGCATAAAAAACAAAAAGAAAATAAGCAAGAATTTCTGGATATTAAAAATAATTACCCAAATTTAAGAAGTGAAAAGAAATAATGGAGGATAAATTTGAGTTGGTTGAGTATCTCAGAATATGCATCAAAATGCACACAAATTTAACACAGAGACTCAGTTCATGACTGAGCATCTAGACATTAGAAGATCTAGATAGACTTCAGAGCAACATGATTCTGGGACAATGACAAAGGACTATTCAATACCAGGAGTGTTCTCTGGTGGAGGGGAATAGTCAAGGTGCATTATCTGCTCACCAGCAATCTGTGGTGAAGGAAAAGGAGGAAATCAAGCAAACTGCCTTGGAAAAGATTCTGAAAAGTGAGTCCTCCTGAGCGGGAGCTTCAGGCGGGTCTTTCAGGAGATTCTGCAGAAGAAAGGACTGATGTCACAGGAGGCAAGAATGATCTTACTGTCATGCCCCTGGAGACGGCCCCCATGGGACAAGGTGGTAAATAATGCTGGCTGTTCAGTACAGCAGCCTAGACTTAATTTTTTTTTATAACAAAAGGTTTTTTAAAAAACAAATATTGCTGATTAAGTTTACAGAATAAGAACATAAAAACATTTTTGTACAATTGTACATTGTAATTTCTATTCGTTTTATTACAAAAGAAACAAAAAACTAAAAGAATAAAACAGTTACAAAGCAAAAGAGTTGAAGTAAGCTAAGGTTAATTCATTATTTAAGGAAAAATTTTAAAATAAATTTAGAATAGCCTAGCTGTACGATGTTTGCGACGTTTACAGCGGCACACAGGAAATGTTGCAAGCCTCATCTTCATCTAGCACTCACTCACTGACAATCAAGGAGCTTCCAGGCCTGCTAAATCAGATCATTGTTCTGCATCAGGGAGAGATCCTGAAAAGGGGTTGCAATGAGTGTTTTGGAGTGGGGAGTTTTAGATCTGGGAATGGTCCAATTTGGTCTTGCCCATGTGTAAGTAAATTAGACAGTGAACTAGGATGAATTTGGTCGCTTAATTTGAACATATGTGGGAACTTATCATTGGTTACTGGTTCAGCTGAAAGAGCCCAGGCTCAGAACAGCTAGCAAGAAGGGAAACGGGTTGGGGAGTGGGGGGTGAAAGTGGGGGATGAAACCCTTCAAAAATGTCATAAGATGGGGGGGGACCAGGAAGTCAGAAGAACAAAGACTGGTGGTTAGCAGGTATCTTGATGAGTCAGAGCCTTTTGGATTTTAGTTTCTTTGCTCATAGTTGGGTAAAGTTTGTCAGAGTTCCGTGTTCTTGGAACTGACACTGGTTCTGCCAGGACATATAGAGGCATTTTGTTTTCCTTTGGCCTCTGTAACTAACTGCTATGTAATGTGACTGCCTTGCTCCTAATTCCTGTCATAGTGACATATTGAACATGCTTGGAGCCAAGGCACAATAGGTTGTCCAGATAGTCTGGGGTTGGAGAGGGCCAAACTTCCTGGATTTGTGTGAGTAAATCAATAATGGAAAGGAATGGGCTACAGATGTGTAAGGAACAGAGATTTTTAATGCTGTTGAACTTAATTTGGTATTACTTGTTGCTACATAGAATCCCACAGTAATCATAAAGAAGTAGCTATAGACTATCTATGAAGGTATTTAAATGTTTCATTATGAAAAATCAGGTAAATACAATGGAAATCAGTAAAGCATGTTATGATGGTTAAAGGCATGCAGTACAGGGTGCAAATTCGAACAAACTACAGTGATACATATATACGCAATGTCACACATGAAATAATGGAGCCATTATTTTTATGTTAACTAAAGAATACAATAAAATTATAAATGAAAGAAAAGAAAAATAAAAACAAAAGTGAGCCATTATCAGTGTTTGCTGCTCTTCCAGAGGACCCAAGTTCAGTTCCTAGCACTATGTTGAGATAATTTTCTTCTTTTCCCAATTTGTTGAGTGTTTTTCTAACAAAAGCGACATTACATTTTCTCAAATTCTTTTTCTGTATCAATTGAGATGACTGGTTGGGTATTTTCCTTCTTTCTGCTAATGTGATATGTTATATTGATTGCTTTTGTTTCATGGTTTGGCCATTCTTATATTCCTGAAATAAATGCCACTCGATCATTGAGTAGACTTTACCATGCTGCAGCTTCTACTTATCTGGGTTTTGTTGAGAATATTGGATCAGTGTTAGAGGAATATTGGGTTATAAGTTTACACTGGCCTTATACACAGAATTAAAAAGTGCTTTATTCTCTTCTTTTAAAAAATTATTTTATTTATTATTTTTATTGTTTGTGTATAAGTGTATTGTGGACATGTAGGTAGGTACACCCATGTCATGCAGTACCTGAGGAGAGATGAGGGCATCAGACCCCCTGGAACTAAAGTTACAGACAGTTGTTAGCCACCATGTGGGTGCTGGGAATCAAACCCAGGTCCTCTGCAAGAGCAACCACTGCTCTTAACCATTGAGCCATCTCTCTAGCCCCCATCTTTTCTCTTTCTTAAATGCTTGATAGAGCACTCATACTGGGCAAATCTGTCTATAATTTTAACTCCAGCTTATTTAGCATGTCTATTACCCTCTTCTAACCTCTGCAGGCATTGGCACACATGTGGTTCACACACATATGTATACACACATGAGTTGACCAGTGAAACCATCAGATCCAGAGTTCTCCTTTGTTGATGGATTTTTGAACACAGATGTGCTTATAACAGTTATGGACATACTCAGATTATCTACTTCATTAATTAGTCCTGTTTTTCCAGGATGATGTCCATTTTCTCAAGATTATCTAATATTTGTGGTATAGATATTTCCATTCCCTTTCTGAAAAATCAATATTAATATTAATACTTTCATTATTATTTTTCTTTTCTTTTTTTGAGCTAGTGTCTCCCTGTAGCCCCAGCTGGCCTAGAACTTGCTATGCAGACCAGACTGACCTTGATATTGTAGTGATCCCTCTGCTTCCCGAGTGCTGGGATTAAAGACATATGCCACCATGCCCTTCACTGTGATTTTGGTATTTTTTTTCTTCTCTTAAATATTCTACCTAAGTATCTATCAAATTTGTTACTCAATTTTCTATTTTATTGATTTTTCTCTACAGCTTATCTTTTTAAAAAAATTATCTCTGCTTCCTTTTGCTAGTTTTGGTTTTAGTTTGTTTTGGGTTTCTAATTTCTCTAGTTGAATTGTTGATTTGCAATCATTCTTGATTCTGTGTTTTTGTAAGGATATGTAACTATAAATTCCACCCCAACATCAGTTGTGCAGTGACCTATAAGCTTTGGTATGTCATGCTTTCATTTGTAACCGTCTCTAAGCTTTTGTTTCAATTTCTATTGTAATTGCTTCTCTGATTTATTTGTTATGACTGCATTAATTTCCACAGATTTAGCAATTTTCTAGTTTTACTTTTATTATTGATTCTTTTTATCTGTAATGATCATCTGAAACATTTAGCATACTATTTAATTTTAAAATCTACTGGGACTTAGTCTATAGATGAATTTACAGTATTCAGTACAATTGTTACCAGTTTCCTGGGTTAGAGTTGAATCCTTTGTCTCAGAAACTCACTGGAGAAGAATGAGGAGCCATGACGATGATGGGAGAAGGGCATGCGTCACTGTCTTCCTGTTAAAACTCCTGATTTCCTTTCTCAGTCCTGGCAGTTGACCTACAGTCTCACACATGCCAGACAAGTACTTTGCCATTGAGCTATATCTTTATCCTTGAAAGATCTTCCTATAATCGGGAAGAAGGCCAGGTTGTTTGCTGCCATTCTTTCTCTTCAATACAGTACTCAAAGTTATAGCTCAATACAAAGAAAGAGAAAGCATCTAAACTGGATAGGGAGAATTTTTTTTACAGATGGTACCACTGTATGTGTAAAAAATTCTAATGATCACACACATGCATGCACACACACACACATACACAAAACTATTAGAGCTAATTAATTCAGCAAAGCAATGGAATATAAGATCAACACATAAAATGTAGTTTCATTTTTATAAGCTAACAATCACCAATCTGAAGAAGAAATTATGAAGAAAACCTCACTTATAATGGCATCAAAAAGAATAGAATACTTAAGAATTAACTTAACCAAAAAGGTGCGAGAGTTGTAAGGTAAAAACTATAAAACACGGCTGGAAAGAATATATAGACAGATGAAAACATAGCCTGTGTTCATGGACTAGAAAACTTAACATTGTTAAGATGTTCTCAGCACTACCCAAAGATTATACAGATTAAATGTATTCACTATCAAAAATCTTTCATACATGATTAAGTGATTTTTGAGAAAAAAATACCAATCCCATTTAATGGGTGAAATAGTGTTTGATGCAGGGGAAACTTGATAATGATATGCAAAAGAATAAAACTAAAATATTACCTAATACCATATAAAAATTAACTCAGGACAGGGGGCTAGAAAGACAGTTCAGTGGTTAGGAGCTTGGCTGCTCTCACAGAGGACATGGGTTCAGTTTCCAACACCTACACAGAGGCTAACAATTGTCCATAACTCTAGTTCTGGAGCATCCAACACCACCTTCTGGTCTCCATGGGCACTACATGCACATGATTTACTTACATGCAGGCAAACACTCATATACTTAAAAATAAATATACAAAAAGTTAAAAAATTAACTCAAAGTAAATAAAGACCTAAATGCAAAACCTAAAGTTCTAAAAACTCCCAGAGGGAAACAGGGCAACAGTTTCATGAGACTAAATTTGTGATTTTTTAAAATATTACACTGAAAGAAAATATAAACAAATTGACTTCACCGAAATTTTTTAAAAAGTGCATCAAAAGAAAATTTAATAGAGTAAAAATAACCCTCAGAATGTAAAAAAAAAAAATTGCAAACCATGAGTTTAGTAAGAGACTAATTTCCAGCATATTGAGGAAACTCCAAAAATTCAACCACAACAAAATTGATCTGAAAACAAGCAAAGTACTTGAATTGGTATTTATCCAAGAAAGATATACAAAGGATACTTAGTATCTCTAAATATTAGGAAAATGCAATCAAAACTATAAGGAGATGGCAGTTTACACCCATTCAGCAACAAAACAGAAAATATATGACTCTAGGGATATGGAATGCAAATGGGACAGTCACCATGGAGAACAGGCCCACAGTTTCTCAAAATTAAAAACAGAGTTGCCATGCGATCCCTCATACTCTGTACAGAAAACCAAAAATACTGAATGCAACATCTCTCAGTACTTGCAATAGTAAAACACAAATCCAGCCAGGTGTTGTGAATCAATGGACAAGTTAGCAAAATGTGGTCTGTACAACAACTGAATATTATTCAGCCTTCAAAAAGAAAAAAAATTCAGATTATACTTTGTATCAGTTTGCTTTCTGCTGCTGTGACAGAAACAATGACCAAGGGAACTTATAAAGGGAAGTGTTTATTTAGCTTACAGTTCCGAAGAGGTGAGAGGCTATCACCGTGGGGAGGCATGGTGGCAGAGGTGGCTGAAGTATAAGTAGAAGTTAAGCACTCACATCTTCAAGCAGGCTGGGGAAGGAAAGTGTGACTGGAGGTTCCACAAGGCTTAAGAACTTTCTAAGCCCGCCCCCAGTGACCTTCTTTCCACATGGCCACACCTTCTGAAACCTCTCAAAACAGAGCCACCAACTGGAGACAAAATGTCCAAATACTTAGAGCCCATGGGGCACATTCTCATTCAAACCACCATAATACTAAAACATAAACAGTCGGTACATGCTAATTAAAACAATCTAGTTGTGAAAGACAATCACTACATGATTTAATTTTTATGAGGTACTATAATATTCAAAACAATAGAGACAAATTAAAATAGTGATTTCCAGGAGTTTAGGAATGGAGAATTGAGTTATGTTTGACAGACACAGAGTTTCAGTTTTACAGGTTAAAAGGAGTTGTGGAGATGGGTGGTGGAAATGGTTGAATAAAACTGTAAATGTATTTACATGCCTGAACTGTAAACATACAACAAAAGATTATACACTTGTGTTATATATCGTTATCACTACAAAAGACATTAAGAGGGAAAGAGTTCTAGGAAGAGTGAACAGAGAAGCTAGAGGACAACAACTTTTCAAGATCAAGAAGAAATTTATCCAGAGTTGAATAGACACCTGCTATTCAAAAAAGCCTACACAGTACTGATTGCACCTAGATTTTTTCTGATGAAATTTCAGAAAGTTAATGACTACAATAGTATGAAGAGAAGATGTATATTTCTATGGTAAATAAAATTCCTAAAATAATAACATTATAAAGTTGTTTATTTTCCAGCATCAACAAACCATGTACAGAGGTTTTAAATATTTTGTATATAAATATGGGGTCCTTACATTAACCCCAGTGTAAGCTTGTTCAATTCGCAGAAATACTGTTCTTACTGGAGGAAGCAATGCTGTGGCCTGAGTATTAAAACCCTTGGGGGAAAGTTACTGGTGATGATGGGATGGGGGCGAGAGGTACGTTGAGAGAGCACACAGGAACCAACGCCGAAACAAGAAAAAAAAAAAGTGGAATATATTATTGAGCAATCAAGAGAGTATGCTGTAGGAGAGTTAAAAGACGCTCCCGCACGGCACAGAAAAAACACCCCCAGGAGAGTAAGTGCGAAAGGGGAGCATGTGCACACCTGAGTGCCAGGAAGCAGAAACCTGCGAGGCTACTTTTACACGTGACTAGTCCGAAAACAGAAGAATAAGCACACTGGTCAGAATGCAAATAATCACAGAAACCAGGAAAGGGGATAAGAAGGACAGGACATGTAACTTTTAATATCATTCCACTTTTAAATAATAGTATTTCCTAATAATAATAATGTAGGTCATTCTGAGAGGTTTCCGTACCACACCATCATTGCAGCATACCCAGTTACCTAGTGACAGGCTACAGGGACATATGCAAATCATGCACAAAGGAGACAATCTAAATTACTTCAGACTGCTTATGCCTCATAGTATTTCTTGTCTGGAAGAAGCTGAGATTAAGCTGCTGTTTCGTATTTATGTTTTTGTGGGGCATTTATCAATGAACTTTGCCAGGTAGGAGTGTGCTTTTTCCTCTTTGGAACTGACAAGTCTATTTACCTCAGGATTTACTATTAACACTTCAACACCTTCACATGTTTTGATTCCTTAACTATACAACATGTATTTTTTATTTGAACACAAGAATTCTGTGACAACTTGGGGAAAGTGTGACTACTCCCATTAATAGATAACTTCTTTCTTCTACTTCACACTGCTTTTTTAAGGTGTGAGAGTTTAAAACTCTCAGGTAGCTTTTGAAAATGTAAAAAACACAAGACTAAAAAGGAAAAAGGAGTCATTACCAGCAGGAAATGCTTGTGAATGCCTCAGCCATGACCTTCCTCACCCCAGACTCTTGTTCAAATTGAACAACATGTCATTTAAGACATGTTCCATGAAAACGCATTGAGGGGCTGCAAAGTCCGAAGAAACAAGTTAGAAGAGAAGCCACCTGGTCTATATCACGAGTTCCAGGTCAGTTGGGGGTACAGGGAGACCCTGTCTCATGAGGCAAAAACAAAACAATCAAAACAACAGCAAAGGCCCTCCCCCCAAACAACAACAACAACAAAAACCAAGAACAACAAACAACAGAAACAAAAAATACAAACTACAACAACAATAAAAAAACCTAAAACTTTTACTGGAGAAGGAGGACCGTCATCAGGGTCAGGTGTTTCAGTACACTTTGTTCTGTGAGCATTAAGGCTCTCCTTCCACAGCAGGACATATCGGTTCCCCAGCAGCCCCAGTTGCAGGACATTCCCACTCTCCCGCTTACCTGACGTCACTGTGAGTGTTCAATGAAACATGCACAGATTTGCCTCTTCCCACACTGACTGTTGCTGTTCACTAGAACAAGGTGACCTGCCAAGCTGGAGTGGACACAATGTGGTGACTCTCAGAATGTTTTTTTTTTTTTTCTTATTCTAAACAAGCTAGACATTTGATAAGGGTGATATTGGCAACCCTGTTATCGGTTCTTGCTGAGGCAGTCCCTCTTCCTTCCTCCCTCCCATCCCCCCAATCATACAAGCTTCACCCAAGAGAAACAACCTCCAATATTTTAAAAGATAAACTTTTGGCTTGAATGTCGCTGTTTAATCCTGAAACAGTTTGGGACTCAGGGTGTCCAGTCAAACTGTCACTGAAATTCTTTCTGGATGATTACTCTGTAGGCAATGTGAACTGTTCAGGTTATGTAGCCATAGATAATTCAAATGTTACTTAGCTTAAAGCCTGCACTGTTTCAGTTGAGGACTGGACGAAGTGTGTTGGACTCAGGAGTCAACTTACTACCCCCGACATGGTAAAATACATATAGCAAATGGATTTATCAAATAAAATGAGAAATTGTGGCTTATTGCTTTTATGCGTGCCTTTGAGAGAGGTGGGCTACCCATAACTGCTGAAATAGAACAGCACAGTCTTATTATTTTGAAAGTTCTAGAGAGAGTAATAATATTATTTTTATAAGTCTGAATGTGACTTTATTAAAACGCAGAATATAAATTTAAGGAAAGGGGAGAGAAAACAGTCCATAGTTTTGTGTATTTAATATGTCAGTAAAAATATCAGTCTTTCAGATGATTTCCTCTTTAACTTGATGTCTTTATTTCATGATCCCAGTTGACCTGCATAATGCATTCCTCAGAACATTTTTTTAAAGGGATGTGCTTTTATATTTTTTTTTCTTTTTATATGTGTCTGTGTTTATGTTTGTGTCCAGGTATCTGTAGAGGCCAGAAGAAGCCATTGAATCTCTGGAGCTGGCGTTATGAGCTACCTGATGTGGATGCTGGGATACAAACTTGGTGTTCTGCTAGAGCAGAAATGTGCTCTTAATCAGTGAGCCATCTTTCAAGCCCAAGAACGTAGTTTTGTTTTTTAATGGAAAATTCTGTTAATATATTCATAAGACTGAGATTGGAAACAGAATAAAATCACTACATATTTCACAATAGTTTTATTAGTATAGTTGATGCTGCTAGAACAAAATACCCAAAGCTGGATATTTTAGAAATAAAAGAGGTTTATGGTGGCCCTTTGTTCTATCTACAATTGGAAATCACATCTGGTCAGCTTCCAGTGACAGCCTCCAATTGTGTCACATAGCAGTTCTCCATGTGACTCTATTTAAAATATTGTTTTATTTTTGTCATGCACCATCTTGGCCTTCTCGTACAAGCTCTGGTTGTGAATTTAGCAGTGTCCTGAAGTTCTTAAACATCTCATGTTCATGTATGATTTAAAAAAAGGAAGCAGCAGCAGCACATGAAATAACAGTGAAGTCTTGCTGGGGTGGTCCATATGTTTACTTAACTGAGTTCCACAAGAGACACACCCTTTAAATAGACCTAGTGCCAGGGCGCCATGTCAACCTTTTCTCATCTAGTTTATCTCAGGTAATTTAATTAGTATAGCTAAAAATATATGGCTGATATTCTAGGTAATAGTTTGTCAGGTTAATGACAGAGTCCAAGTTTTTATATTTAATAAAATATATCTTTCCATTTGCTTTTAAAATTTTGAAGGAGTTAATGAAATATATTATTAATAGTCTTCTGTTGTTTAGTAATTATTTCTCCATGATATGGATCCTTCATGTTGGACCCTCCTGTTGTTCAAAACCTGAAGTATTGCAGAGTAAGACCTTTCACAATGAGTTACACGTGTCTGTCACCTAGAGAGTTTGTTATCATGAGCAGTGAGGTATCCAAAATCCCCCTCTGCCTGCAAGTTAGCCTGTTATCCTACCATAATTTCACAGAGGCTGGTAGAAAACCTGGGCTCCCAGCTCAGGGAATAAAGGCATCATTAGGCACAGCCAGTATGATCAGCCTCATGTTTACACGGCCTCTCATTTGCTTAACATTCTCTTCCCTGTTGCTAGGGCAGGGTCTCTTCTCCCATGCTACGTGACCCATGAGCTTCTGGGTGGTTATTGTTTCTTCCTCCTATCTCTACATGAGTGCTGGGATTACACGTACACTGTCATATCTGGCTTTCAAGGTATCAAACTCAGGTCATCAGACTTGCTCAGCTAGGGCTTTCACCTGTTGAGCCATCTCTGCTGCTCCATATTGTTCCACTCTTACTGTTAATCATTTACTGATTTTTAAAGGTTCTTCTACTATAAAGCTAACAGTCTTTGTCATATATGTCCCAAGTATCTCCTCAGGTTTTGGTTTGCTTTCATAGTGTGAATACCTACACTTTGAAAAAAGAACTATGAAGCAGCTTTTAAGAAATTCATGACTATATAGGCAACTAAGTCATATTTGTGCAGTGGCATATTTTTATAGAGGCATACTGTTTATGTTTCTTAAGTAGACTATAGTGAACCATTCATCTGCCTCATGCTTTTAGGAACTGCAGTGACTATTAGACAAAGACACCAACAGAGGCAGAGTGAGGTGATGACTGCACAGAGGTCACGTTACTGGTTTGATTTATCGGCAGATTTGGCTACGTGAGCCTGAGAAGAGCTGACTTATGCTCATTTTATTTTGTCATGGGGTAAGAAGAAAGCGGAGGCTGTTAATGTGGCATCGCTTGTTGGCACGTTGTTTACAGGCCTAAACCTCCCTTTAGTTTTCTAAATGCTGTGCAAAGGTCTCAATGTTGTGGAGAGCTGACCAAAAGTTAACTTCTGAATGTTAGGTGGAAATTGGCTCCAGTGCTGCCTTGTAGTGGGAGGTATTAATTCTTCCAAGAGATAGTTGGCTGGCAGGCTGCTAATTTATGCGTGCTGAAGCTTTTTGGAGAAGCAAAACAAATTATTTTATCTTTGGCTCTAGGAGATACACACCCGTCTGCAAGCTTTCTAGCCCTGCGTGAGGGATGCTGTGGTATGTGTCTTTCTAGGCTTTGTTTCCATTATCACCTGACAAATATTTTGCTTTTGTTCTTATATGGATGGCTTACTTCTGGTTTTGTTGGCTTATCCAACACAAACTGGATGAAGAAATACTATGATGATGTAGTAGTTCAATCCAATTGCACCAACATTCCACTAAGGAAAATACAGTCTAATGTAGATAGTCTAGATACACACTTTCCGGTTTGTAGATACAGGTGACTTGTTCACTGGAAGCCTCCTATAACACCTCAAATACAACACACCCAAACTTTGGCAGACACCATAAGCTAATCTCCAGTGAGTTCCCACTTCTGTTTAGTCCTCTTTCCTTAAATGCCCGTAGAACCTGCAGCTTGCTGAGAACCAATAAAATATTAATAAAATATGGAAAAGATGATGGAACTGCAGTCTTTTGAATGAGTTGTAGTTTTGGTAAGGGGAGTAGGAGTTTACTCTCTTTGGGGGATAATATGTGTGTGTGCATGTCTGTAGTGTATGTGTGTGTGTGTGTGTGTGTGTGTGTAGGTACCGTCCTATGTGAGTGCATGTGTCGTGGCCAGAGGTTGACTTCAGGTATTTCCTCTATCTTCCTACTTTATTTTGGGGGACAGGGTTTCTAACTGAACCTGGAGTTCATCATTTGGGCTAGGTTGATTGGTCAGAGAGACCCCAGGATCCACCTGTCTTTGCCTCCTCAGTAGCCACAGGGGATACAGGTGCATGCCATTATACCTGGTCTTCATGTGGGTGCTGAGGATCTGAATTCTGGTCCTCATGTTTTCACTTTGCCCATGAGCCATCTTCCTACTTCACTGCATTGAGTATACAAGATTGTGTCAACACACTGTAACTAGAGAATCTCCTATTGGCTTTGAAGAAGAAAGCTACCAGGTTATATATGAATTGCCTATGCCTCAGGCTAAGTGGCAAGGATTCACCACTAAGATCTAGGGGTGATCTTTGGCCAACCATTAGAGAGAAATCAAGACCACTGGTCATATATCTTGAAAAAGCTGGGAAAAGTTTATCTTCCCTAGTCAAGCCTCCAGATGAGGCTGCAGTCCAGGCTACACCTTGCTTGCAGTCTTTTATGCTCCCACACAGAGATCTCTGCTAACCTATCCCAGATGCTAACCCTCAGCAAATATGGAACAGAAAATGTTTACTATTTTAAACTATTGTGTTTGTGATAACATGTTACACAGCATGTAAGACTGATATACAAACCTAGAGTACATTACATCCTTCTCGTGTGCATCTTCATATCAGCATAGACAGTTTAACAGTGAAATTCACTGTTATTCCCCAAAGACAAGCAGTTCTTAAATCTTTTCACTTTTGTATCTAAATCATCTATTCTATGCTTCACATTTCCATGTCTTCTTTCAGTTTTTCTGGTTTATTCTGCCCTTGTTTCTCACTTAGACTGTCACAGATCTTTTCCTTCTATGGGTCCTCACAGTACCTTTGCTCTATGTGAGCTTGGCACATTTCTCTACCCCAAATCATGCTGCAGATACCAGCCTTAGGAAGTATCCACTAGAGTGAAAGCTCTGTAAGGAAGGCAGGTTGCTCCTTGGCATGCATGCCTGATGCTTAGTAAGTGTAGTAGTTTACTTCCTGTTGCTGTGATGCAAACACTGACCAGGGGGACTTATAAAAGAAAGAATTTATTTAGCTTACAGTTCCAAACGTCCGTTGTGACAGGGAGGCATGGCGGCAGTGGTAGCTAGAGCAGACCCAGAAGCTAAGCTCCCCCATCTTCAAGCCAGCACAGGAAGCAGAGAGCAGCTGGAGATTCCACAAGGCTTAAGAATTCTCTAAGCCGGCCGCCAGTTACCTGCTTCCTTCTGCATGGCCACACCTTCTAAGACCTCCCAAAACAGCGCCACCAACTGGGCACAAAAAATATCTCAATTCTTAGAGCCTATGGAGAAAATATTCTCCTTCAAACCACCACAGTATGCACCTGCAAAGATTGAAACACAGATTAGAATGTTGAAAATTGAATTGAGAATAATGAAAACCTCATAATTTTTCCCTTCAGATTGAAAAATTAGTATAATAAACAGTTTATTTATTAAAAGAGTTTTCCGAGGCCACCAGAGTTTCAGACTGGATTGAGTGTGTATAAGTAGAATAATCAAATCAAAACCTCAGTCGAGGTTTTCTTCTTAACCTCTAAACAATCCTAACTGAGACTCTAAATTTAAGGCAGTGCATGGTGCATGGGGTGTTAGTTTATGCAGAAGAACAAGAACATTAGATTAAGTAACCAGGCAGGTTAATCTCAAACTCCTGCTACATCCCCCACCCCCCCACCTCTTAACTTAATTTTCCTAGTTAACCTGGAGTATCGGAGAAGAAGCTTCAACTAGGGAATTTCCTCAATCAGATTGGCCTGTGGGCATGTGTGTAAGGGATTGTCTTGACTACTAATGAATACAGGAGGCCCAGCCCACTGTAAGTGGCACCACCCTTAAGTAGGTGGGCCTGTGCTGTATAGGAATGGTAGCTAAGCATGAGCCTGTGAATGAGCCAGAGCACCAGCCTCCTCCATGGTTCCTGCTTCCAGGTTCCTGCCTTGAACTCTTCCTCTGACTTCCCTCAAGGATGACTTGTGACCTGGAAGTGTAAGCCAAATAAGCCCCTTCCTCCCCTTGTTGCTTTTGGTCAGAGTGTTTTATCTCAGCAACAGAATGAAACTAGAACAGTAATGAACTGGGAGAAAATTTAGAGACAGGAAAGTAGAATATTCTTGTTTTTCTGTTGCTGTTGTTAAACCATTGCAGTTTGCCATGCTCTTTTGCCCTGATAGTAAATCTCAAAGGGAATGCAACCCCATGTGTTTCCAGTTAGTTTGCACTTGAAATATCCAAAAGTTTTGTAAGAACTATTCAAATCCAAAAGCCAAAAGCCAGTATAAAACCCTTTCTTCTTTCTTTCTTTCTTTCTTTCTTTCTTTCTTTCTTTCTTTCTTTCTTTCTTCCTTCCTTCCTTCCTTCCTTCCTTCCTTCCTTCCTTCCTTTCTCATAATTGTGTGTTAGAGAAATGGAGTTCATGATATAAAGAAGTGAGAAGTGGGAATTGTGAGTTAGAATCAGGACCACAGGAAACCTCTCCAAAATGGCAAAATTCATAAAATAATCAAATTAAGTTGTATGAACTCTGTTCAGTACAAATAGATTTTGTTGATTGTACCGCCTAAGGCCTCTTATTGAAAATAATCTCTGTCTATAATAAATATCCACATTTTTAACAATAGCATCTATAAATGTTACATTTTAAAAGGGCTTCTGGTTTATTTCCTGATTATGATAGAAATCACTTTTTAAATGCTTGGCCACGTCTCATTGAATATTAACAGAATTTTTTCCTTATTAAATGAGTCAATGAACATCACATGCCGCAATATTACCTATTGGGTAAAGTTGAAAATCAGTGGGTGTATATGAAATCCCCAACTTGTAGCATTGTTATAAGTTAAAAATCACTACAAGCACATCTTTTTATATGGACATACACAGGAACTAATGATGATAAGTGATGCTTACAAGCCTTTTGTCCAGCCTTTAGCTAAGTTTTGGCATCTCAAATCCCCAGCTGGGAATGCCAGTGTGTCAGGTCTTCCCACCTCACTGACCCCATTACAGGTTGTATTTGGTTCAGGCTTAATCCACTGTATTTGTGTCAGCATAAGAGCAGATTTCATGTATTTCCAGGACAGGGATTTGAAGTTATGAAATGTAACTGTCTCATGAAGTATTATTTCTCAACCCCTTAAAATTCGATGTCAGGATACACCCAGGATATGACCATTCGCCTCTTGCTTCATAGCCCTCTGCACTTAGGTTGAAGCATCACCAACATATTCAGTGCCTCTTAGCTTGGAACAAAGAACTTCACCACCATCGCAGAATTAACCTGAAATAAAATCCATGCTTGTCACGTGTGATGATAGGCTGTGATTTCTTAGAACATGTTTGATTCCTTTGGGAAGCGTGTTTATTTCGGGGTTTTTGAGCAGATGCGTTTCTGAAGTTGAAAAGCATCTTGCCAAGAAGCTAAATTCTGAAATGTGGCCATTTCAATAAGAAAACCCAAACTAGTGGTATAAGTTACTGACCATCTGTTAGTGTTTTTATGGAGAACGTTATTGCCTGGAGTAGGAAGGAAGAAAATAATGAAATCTCAGGTGCTGCCAGTTCTGCGATTCTGTGATTTAAGCACCTTAGGTTGATTATTTTGTGTAACTTACTGTGGCTTATTTGGGGACTAGCTGTGCACCCGTATGCACAGATTTGTGTTAATTCAACTGCAAAATAAGCTCCTGAAGGCTACTCCTTTAAATAACACCTTTTCCTCTAAGTAACACTGTTCCCACTAATCCCTGATACTCAAAATATACTTGGGGTAGGGGGCAAGGGAGTGGAATATTCTCTGTCATGCTGCACACAAAGATTAAAATAAAAACCAGTAGAGAGAGAATACACTGCAGCTTTAGTTCCCATTAAGGGCAAATGATGGGATCCGGGTTTGTTTAATTTTTTTATTCATTTACTTTTATGTGTATGTGTTATGCCTGCATGTGTGTAAGTGCACCCATGTTGTGCAGAGGACAGAAGAGGGCGTCAGACCCTTGGAACTGGAGCTACAGACAGCTGTTAGCTGCCATGTGGGTTCTAGGACTGGAATCTGGGTCTCTTGTGAGAACAACCTGGGCTCTGAGAACAACCCGGGCTCTTTAACCACTGAGCTCTCTCTCCAGCCTGGGATCAGGGTTTGTGCAGTGAGGAAACTGTGACAGCAGATAGGAGGCCCCCGAAGGTGTGAGAGTGAGTGAACAGCTTCTAGGAAAAAGCAGCCACAGGAAAGGGACAGCGGATAATGTTACCATTCGATTTATAGTCAGCCTGTCTACTGTTGTGCCCCCATGCAGGTGGAAAGCTATTCCGCTCCACAGTTTTGTGTGCTTGTGCATGGGAACCAGGTGTCTCCACCTTGGGTGTTATTCCTTAGGACCCACTCACTCTCTTCCCCCCCACTCTCTGTATACACGTTCATACGTGTGCAGGTGCACTTATGTATGTGTAAGCCAGTGTTTGATGTCAGGTGTCTTCCTTGGTTGCTCTCTTCCTTATTTTTTTGAGACCACGTGTCTCAGAGAGCATGGAGTGCATCGATTTGTCTAGGTTTGCCGGGCTGTGACCTTGAAGGACTTAGCTGTCTCCGCTCTCCCAGTGCCGGAGTTGCAGGCATGTGCTGCCATGCCCAGGTTTGTATGTGCGTTCTGGGTCCTCAAGCTTGTACAGTAGGAACTTTGTTGATGGATTCCTCTCCCAAGCCCCCATTTTCTCCATTCAGCGGTCTTTTACAGGTACACAAGACTCTCTGATTGGGCTAGGCTGTCCAGCCAGTGAACTTCAGGGGTCCTCCTGTCTCCATCTCTGCATCATCGGGATTATAAATGTGTCCCACCACTATGCCCAGATCTTACCTGGGTGCTGGTGACCCAATTGAGACCCATGTGGTTGTGTGCCAAGTATCTTACCAGCTGTGCTAACTCCTCAGCCTTTAAAAATCAAATTATTCTCAAATGTACTTTTATAATTGTGGTGGTCTAAATGAGAAATGTCTTCTCATTTAGCATTTGAACACTTTATTTCCACTTGATGGTGCTGTGCTGGGACATTTAGGAGACGTAGTCTTGCTGGAGGAAGCACATCACTGGAAACAGGCTTTGAGAATTCATAGCCTGGCCCTACTTCCAATTTACTGTCTCTGCTTCTTGTGCACGTTTGAACATGTGAGTGCTGAGCTTTCTGCTCCAGCCGCATTGTCCACCATGATGGACTCTTAAGCGAAATAAATGCTTCCTTTTATAAGTTGCCTTGCCTTGGTGTTTTATCACAGCAACAGAGAAGCAACTAATACAGTAATGTTTTTATTCATCAATGAAAGGTAGATTGTTTAGTCAGAACAATATTGAGGAATGGTCACCAGTTTCTCCTGTACCTTAATAATGACAGAGGAATAGGGGCAAAGTGGCTTCCGTTCTTTTCAACAAGCCACGTATGACCCTATTAGGAGATGTTTTAAAGACGTTTCTTAGCATTTTGAACAAAATGTTTGTGCTCCCTACTGAAAATAGTTTAATATCAAGTCCCAAAGGAATTCTGTCTGCCTCATAAAGTTGCTTTTAGAGTTTAAGTTCTTGGCCTTCCTCATTCAAATGTGCACAGGATATATAGTCCATCTCCAGATTCAGCTGTTGAAGCAATAATGTATTTCTCTTCCTAAATGGGAGACTTTTGCCTAATTCTTTCAATAGAGAATGTTTTTCTCCACTGAAGCCATGTATAAATCCATCATTTTATTATAAAAGCATTACTCTCTGGTTCCTGTTCAGTTAATTTCTGGTTTTGTTCACATAGACACACACACGCACTACCCTAATTTTAAGGTAATCACAGTTGTTCTCTGAGGTTCTTGAGAGTGTGACCTTATATTTGAGCTCTACAGCTTACCAGCTGTGCAGCCTCCCACAAGTCACTTGCCCACTACAGTTATCAGCTTCTCAGCTTATAAAATAGGATCATAGAAGCAACCTCTAGACAGAATTACTGTGAAGAATGCATAAGAGAGTGAACATACAGGTTCCAGTATAGGACCAGCATGTGGAATGGATAGAGGCAATTTTCAGTAATAAATTTTCTAATTTATTATATTAATTCCTCAGAATCCCTAAGAAAATCATATTTTTCTAAAAATAGGACCCTATTTTTACTTAATAAAACATAGCTATTTTGCAAGTAGTAATTATTGACAAACTGTTAATTCATAAGCAAGCTCCAAATATACTGAGGTCCTTATATGGTGAATGCAGCTTGTGTCAAGAGCAGACTGAACACATTAGAATCTAAAGTGGACATTATTATTTTCCAAAAACAGAGCTGGTTGTTATGTAGTATAATGTCAAATGTGACTCCTAAACTTTTTAAATTAATACATGATTATGGCTCATTGTAAAGTTAAGCACTTGTTTTGATATCACCACACTTCATTAAGGTAAATTTAAATAAAAGTGTTATAAGTGTGCTTATTTTTGACCCTCTAACCAATTCAACATTTCATTCATTATTCTTCAAATGATGCATATGAAAGGCAAAAACAAACGGAATAGGAACTCTTAGTTTTTCAGTAGCTTGGGGCCATTTCCATCATTCTATAGCATGTAGTATCATCCTCTGTCTTAAACAAATAAGCAAATCTTGTCTGGCTTCACTCCTCCAAAACCTCTTCATTTCTCCGTCCTCTTTTATGTCTAGCATCTTCCTTCCCTGGACTGTGCTTTCCTAACAATTCCATGGAAAGTTTTCTTGTCGAGGCCACCACTAGCTCACATGCTGCCAAACTCTGTGTCATTCCTGTTTTTCGTCATTGACTCTGGTCTTGCTTGGCCCTAGTGCACTCGCCGGTTTGGTCTTTCTGATCTCTAGGCACTGAAGTGCTTCAGAGTCTTGATTCTGTGGGTTTGTTTTCTCTTTGTTCCTCCACTTCTCCCTTTTTCTCCCTCTCATCTTTCCTTTCGTCCAAGCCTTTGCTTTTAAATATCTCTGTTTATAGATGACCCTAAATCCCCAACACTGGCATTTCTATGAACTACAGATCTGTATATTCAACTTCCAATGCTGTATGTCTACTAATGAAATGTAGGAACTTCAAACTTACCTTGTCTATATGGGTCTCTTAGTTTCCTTGACACTTCCTTCTAAAGCTTTCTCCAGCTCAGAAAATGGAATCTATTTTTTGATCTCTTTGTTAACAGAAAACCAGAACTGACAACTTTAGAGTTACCTTTACATATCACTTTTCTCTTATGTTCTACATCCTCCTCAGTCACTCCTTAGGCCCTGCTTTTGAGATATATTCGGAACTACAAACCCTCATCTTCACCACATACCACCATCCCCTTTCACCTAGATAGTGGAAATAGCTTCTGTTTTTCCTTCTGTTGGTCTAACTGATGCTAAGATCCTTGTTACCCCTAATTAACTTGGTTACAAGTCTTTAATGTTAGTCTGTCATAATGAGGAAGGTTAAGGGTAAGTCACCAGGAACTGAATAACAGGAAGTCTAGATCATTATACATTGGGGAAAAGATAAAGAAGGAATTAGACATGAGTTTCATGCATAGATAAAAGAAGAGATCATAAAGTACTTTGGGGTCTTGCATTACTGAGTACTTTGGTGGATCCAAGGCAGGGTTTAATGAAGACTAATAATCTGTGAATTAGGAGGTTTTCTAGTCTCATAGATGTGAATATACACTCTTCAGAAGTTTGTGTAAGCCTGTCTATGAACTTAGTATAAACAGATTGCCTTTTTTTGTTCCAGAGCTGGGATCAAACCCAGGGCTTCAAACACTCTGGGCACCTGTTTTACCTCTACTGAACATTATCCCCAACTTGATAATAAGTTTGTGGGGAACAGAGGGTGCACATGTGCCTCTATGTGTGTGAACATGAATCAAGGCCAGAGATCAATCTTGGGTAGTTTCCGAGGAAACATTCAACTTATTTTTTCAGATAATGGCTTTCATTGATTGGCCTGGAGATTGCCCATTAGGTTAGGCTAGCTGGTCCCAGGATCTGAGTTTCTCCACCTCACCAGGGTAGGCTTCCAAAAGTGTTGCTGTTCCTATTATTTATGTGTGGGTTCTGGGGCTTGAACTGAGATCTTTATGCTTGTGAGAGAAGAACTTTACTGATAGTCATCTCCCCAACCCAGTGTATCTTTTATTGTACATGTCCTCTTTAATTTTTGTCAAAAAGTTGTTTTTAATATTTTATTTATTATTTCTATTTTATGTGTATGAGTATATTACCTGCATGTGTGTTAGTACATCCATGTCATGCAATGCACGAGGAGGTCAGAAGAGGGTGTCAGATACTCGGGAACTTGAGTTAGGATGATTTTTAGCTGCCATGTGGATACTGGGAATTGAACCTAGGTCCTCTTCAAGAGCAGTCAGTGCTCTTAACTATTGAGCCATCTCTTTAGCCCCATCAAAAAGTTTTATATACGTGTTTTGTTGAGTTTATCCCTTAAGACTTTAACCTTTTAAATATTTTCATGTTATTTTTTATTAGTTTTTTTAACCTCAGAAATTTAGATCTTTTAAGTCTAAATTGTACTGTTTTAATATTTAAACTTCTAATTTTTCATTACAAAGTTCTAGAACATAAAAGTGTGACTAATATGCATACAACAATCGTTTATCACGAAAGCTTGTGTAATTAATTTGTTAGTTCTAAAGAGTCTTGTAGATTCTTGGATGTTTTTTACCCAAACAATCTAAGAATAGGACTGAAGATTCATCCTTATTTTATTCCTGATCTCAGGAAATAGCATTTGGTCTCTCACCACATAAGGTGACAAATAGACGGCTTACCTCTTTGTTGCAAACAGATATCCTTAACCAGGTTAAGGAAGTTTACTTCTGTCCTTTGTTTTCTACCATACATAGATACTGAATTTGGCCAACTGTTTTTCCTGTGCCCACTTAAATGAGCACACTTTTAAAAATGGACTAGATTTCATTGATTTTTTTGTCTACATTTTATTTTTTCTTAAAACCATACTTTTATATTGATTTTAAAAGTTTTCAGGTTATGTGCATTTCCATGACGAAATTCATTTATTCATTATACATTGTTCTTTCTAGTCATTTGCTAAGATTTTCTTAGTTGCTTGTCAGATTCTTTAATAGAGGCAGGACTATTCCAGCTGTCTAGTTTTACTCTATGTGATTCCTGCCATTTACTGCCTTAGCCTTTCCTTCTCCTCCTCAAGAACTGACTGCCACATGTCCCTTAACATTAATCAGCTCACATCTCACTTGTTCAAATCTCCTCCCACAGTGTTATCTTGCCCCCAAGATTTTCTCCCTTGCTCCCACATTGTTCGTCCATAGCCATCATTGACTGCATGACACTATATTAGAATTTTCTTCTTGTGGGTTGTCTTTCCTAACAGACTATATAATTGAGGAAAGGAACTGTATTTTTCTTGCTAAGCATTGTGGCATACGCCTGAAAGTTCAGCACTAGCAAGGCTAAGACTGGAGAATCTATGTCGAGGCTAGTCTGAGCTATAAAATAAGACTTTGTGTTGGAAAAAAAAAAAACTATTCTTTTTACTAACATATTGTTTTGGGATTGAGACATGCTTCAGTGGTTAAGAGCACTGGCTGCTGAGTTCAGTTCCAAGCACCCACACGGCGGCTATCAATGGTCCATAACTCCAGTTCCAGGGACTCTGACTTCCTCTTCTGTACTTTACATGACACAGTGCACTTATATACATGCAGGCAAAACACACATAAAATAAAAATAAATAAATAAAAAATATTGTTCTGGTTAGTTTTCTATTGCTGTCATAAAACACTGACTAAAACCAATTTTGGGAAGAAAGAATTTATTTCATCTTACACTTTCAAGGCACAGTCTATCTTTGACAGTCAGGTAAAAACTCAAGACAGGAACCTAGAGGCAGGAACTAAAGCACAGACTTCAAAGGAATGCTTCTCCATGGCTCGTTCCCCTGGCCTGTGCACCAACCATTTTATTATGCCACAGAGGACCATCTGGCCAGGAGCAGCACCACCCACAGTGAGCTGGACTCTCCCAAATCACTCAACAATAAAGAAAATGCCTCACAGACATGCCCACAGGCCAATCCAATAAAGGAAATGTCCCAGTTGAGGTTTCCTCTTCTTTGGTGTCTAGTTACACAATATAACTGAAGCCATCCAGCACACATATCTTAGTAATGATACAAAGAAAACACAATTTATATGTCTATACCTATTACACACATACATAATTCATACATATATTCATGGACATGCACATATTTGGATATATATTTTATTTATATGTGCAAAGTCGCATGTATACATATATGTAAAAGCTGGTCGGTCTTCTTATAACAGCTCTTTCTATTAAAAATTGTTAGAATTATTACTGAAGTCATTGTCTGAGCTTAGCCTTATGGGATTCAGAAAACATTCAGAAAGTCTTTTGTGAGCTCATGCCGTTAACTGTTGTGGGGAAAGCCATGTTGATAGCAGTGCCGACTACACAACACATTTTCTGGAATTATTGGGCCATCTACTTATACATGCACAAGTGTCTAATTTTCTCCCACATTTCTTTGGGTGTCCTTTAGTGTTTCCCTTTCTAAAAAACAGGCTATATTCCTGGGCACTTTTTAGCACCACAATTAGTCATGGATGTGATGATTCATCAGGTTGGCTTATAAAGAGAAGGCAGCCTTGCCCTTCCTAAGCATGGACTGTTGGCAACTCTCTTCCCCCTCTGAATCAGACGTGTATTTGTTTGAGTAATCAAGAAAGAACTGTCTGTCTTGTGACCTTAGAGGTTGGTGAAAGGGAGCAACTGAATGTTTTTGGCATAGGAAAGTTAGCAGAACAATGCAAATCTGTAGGGCAGTGAGCCTCTGTTCTAGACTACTTCCTCTGGGCAGACCTGAATGCAAACCCAGCCTCTGGGTTTCAGCAGGCATTTTCATCCTCGAAGAAAACTATTTTAATATAAGTAAAATAGATTTCAGATCCTATAAAATCCATGCTTAAACTCTCCGTGCTCATTTGTTTCTCATCTTCTATCGAGATCTGTGGTCTTTGCAAAATGAGCATTTTGTATCCTACTCTGATATGAGTTGGTGAGAGGCTGCTTTATACTGTGCAGACCACCAGGGAAAAGCTTACCAAACAACCCAACTAGGGAATGAATGAATCAGACTGATGCAAACTCAGCAGAGCAATGAGATAGCACAGAGAGGCTGTGAAGTCATTTCAAGACAAGTGTGAAGACTGACAGCCAGAGAGCCCAAGAACTTTGAACGAGATGACAGATCTGATGACAATAAAGCAAAGGGAATCTGACAGAAGCAAAGGATTCACTTTACAGTGAATTCACTCATCCTAAATGCTAGTTAATCAATGTGAGTTTAAAATATATCGTTTTAAGAAAGTTCAGTTACTGAGTTTTAAGGCTGCCTAACTAGATTAGATATAAGAGACTCTGTCTCTGCATCTTTGTATCTGTCTTTCACTGTCTCTGTCTCTGTTTTTCTCTCTGTCTCTATATCTGTCTCTCTCTCTGTCTCTCTGTCTCTCTCTCTCTCACACACACGCACACTTCTCATTAGAAAATGAGAGTGTAGGATAGTGTGAGAATGGCAGATAGAAGTGTAACACACGATGCAGAGACAGCACCCAGCAGCAGCAGATTCTTCTCTGCCAGTTGACATCCTGTAGATCCATGGCTTTCATTTTAAAATATTTAGAACAGTCTACAAAATCTTTCACCTGCCTGGGGAGATGAACTCCATGAGCAGAGTTGAGTTGATTACATACCTTCTTTGACTCATATTCCCAAGTAATCCTCTTCTAAATATGACCCCGGAGTCAGTTATGTATGCCATTCTGATGTCTTCCTAAAAGGAAATAATTTTGAAAGTTAAGTGTCTGACAAAATCAACTCAGGCAAATGCACTTTGCAGATATGAAAATGTGGGCATTATTGGGAGCCACACTATAAACTCATCAATGGTTATGCTTATGAGAGAGTGGTATTAAATAACATGTGTTGGAGACCACTGATTTGTATAAGTTCCTACACAGGACCAAGTAGATAAGACTAAACCAAAATGGAGTTACTCATGCTAGGGATCCAAGCTGGGCTAAAAAACAACAAACAAGCAACTCCAGGAGATTCAGAGCAATCAGTCCGAAGGTCCCTATCCACAGCAGGCATATGATGCTCCCCTCTGCTCTAATAAGGAAATAATTGTTCCTGCTTCTGTCTTTCTGCCTTTTCATGCAAGAAAACCTCCCTCCTCTACTCAACTCCTTGGAGCACCTCTTTATTCCAAAGATGATATGATGCCCAATTCATGAGATACCAACAAAAGCATTTTAGAGCTGTCAATTAAATTGATTGAAATTTTGCCTTGTGATAGTATAGTAAACTATAATATATAAAGTTTTTTATTTATTTATTTTTCTTTTTATGTGTATGAGTGTTTTGCCTGAATGTGTGTAAGTGCACCTCTGTTGTACAAAGGCTGTAGAGGCCAGAGGAGAGCACTGGATCTCTTGAAACTGGAGTTACCGATGCTTGGTAGTTGCTATGTGGGTGCTGGGACTCGAACCCAGGTCCTCTGGAAGAGCATCCAGTGTTCTTAACCACTAAGCCATTTCTTAAGTGGTTATTAAAAAATAATTAATCATGGACAATAAAACACAAATGGCTAATATAAAGGAAATGGGAGCTAATGTTATAAAAAGGAGACAAATCAAATTTCTTTCCACATCCCAACTGAAAAGAATTTCCTTCATTTAGGTCTCTGGTTCCTATAAGGAGAAAATTGCTTGAACATGTCAGTTCCAGCTCTGGCCAATGTGATTTGCTCCTCCTGGAGAGGGTGGGCAGCCCAGGCAGACTCTGCCTCTTTGGGGACAGCCTGGGGAAGACTTGGGACTCTGCAGCTCTGGCTCACTACTCTGACTTCCTCAGGCAAAGATTATGGGTCAGAGATCAATATGACTGCAGGCCCAAGGACACATTCTAGCCACCTTGCAGGGGGTAACTTGCTGCCCCTTCCATAACTGCAACAGCTTCTGAGTTCAGGTAAAAAGAATACGTTTCTTTATGGATTCTGTTAAAGCTCCAAACAGTAATCAAGAAATAAAGTCATGATAGTAAGGGTCTACTAAATAGATCCACTATATAGAATCAATTTTCTGGAGAAGAAAATGAACCAAATCTCCTGATACTTATTTGTTTATACTTCTGTGTGACATCAAGAAGGCAGGTGTATAGCCAGGACCCAGCACAGAAGGGCTTTACTGAATGTGTGTTTCCTGACCAAAGAGTTACCACTTCCAAAAAAACCTGAAAGAAGTGAAGAATTATGAATTATGCTCCTCCCACTGCTGCAGACCTCAAATCTCAGATGTCTCCCTCAGCAGATGTCTCCTTCAGATCTCAGGGGAGGCACCACACTAGGCATTATGAAGAAGTGAGCCACCTGGGTGTACAAAAGGGGAATTGGTACTGTTGTTAGAGGTTCACACCACACAGAGCTGTCATACAGAGAACAACATGGGACAACCTCAGAAGAGCTGGGACCAACACAGCCCACTGAGACAAGTGCGAACTCTCCTTGTTTCATGAAATGGTGTCTCTGTACCACTAGCTTTTCAAAATTGCCACTCCCATCATGCATCTGATGCCGTGCCATTCAGAAAACCCACATAAAGACAAGACAAAAGAATATACCCCATGCTGGGAAAATCATGATCCATTTTTAGAATTCCTGTTCTCTCACCTTAATTCTATTAAACCTTGTGCATCAAACCAGTTATCTAAACTCCTGGTGGTCTCTGTTTTGACGAGTCTGTACTCACCCCCATGAGTGGGTTCTTTCCCTCTGTGAAAAACATGTAATTCCTTCCTTGGTGCAGTCTGACTTTGATTCTCTGATGATGACAGAAACCTGGGTAGAAATCTCAGTCTTCTTTCTCTCTCAGACCTTCCAAGATTCATCACCAGCAGCAATGCAGTGAAATCAGATGCCAGACTCTGGGTAACTGATTCCAGTATCTAAGCAAGAACCGATCACTTCACATCATAGGTGATGCAATGAAGTTGCGCTTGAAAAATTTCCCAGTGAACCAGAGGAAGGAGGGTTCAGTTTAGAGAAGAGAGAGCTGCCTTTCAGAGAACAACAGGGAAAAAACAGGGTAAATAAAAAACCTAGAGGATTCAGGGAAAAAAAGGACAAATAATGGGGGCAGGAGTACAGAGGTGATGCTTGACCAAAGTCAGAGCACTGCGAATGCTCATCTCAGGTGGAGTATTATTTTTATTTAGAGTAAGAAAAAATATGCCATTATTATTAGAAATTGGGCATTGTTCATTGAAAGCCCAGAAAAAAAAAACTTTAAAATGACAAAGGTATTTAACTAAATAATAAGCAACAGGCCTGGGAAAAAGCTCAGTCAGTAAAGTGCTTGAAGCATGAAGACATGTGTTCAGTCCCCAGTACCTACATAGAAAGCTGATCATGGAGGCACATCTATAATACCAGTACTAGGAAGGTAGAAATAGGTAGATCCTTGAGTCTATCTGGCCAGCCAGCAGCTGTGGAGGTTTGAATGAGAACTGTCTCGAGGAGTCTCTAGGTATTTGATCACTTGGGCCCCAGTTGGTGGTGTGTGGGGACCTGGGTATTGAGCACTGTGTTTTATCACTGTGGAAAAAAAAAAAAAGTCATGAATACACCAGCCTAGCCTGCTTGGCAAGTTCCAGGCCAGTGGGAGACCCTGTCATAAAGCATTAAAAATAGGTAGATATCACCCAAAGAACACTGACTGAGGGGTGTCCTCTGGTATCTACATGCGTGCACTGCATGCCTACCCACACACGCATGAACCAGTACACATATGAATGTACTTACACATACATTGATAATCACATACAATGATAATCAGTGGATTCCAGCTCTTCCGCTACTTTTGCATCCTCTTCTGACACATGGAACTGACCACTTCCTCCTACCAAGCTCCCCTGTAGGCTCTCTGCAACCCTCAGTCCCTATTCCCCAGCAGTCCCACAACATCTCCTCTCACATCTGGACTCAGTGAAGGATTTTGAGCTTGTAGACAGGGAAACCTGTATTTGAAAACCATCTCTACAATATACTATTTGTGTGATTTTTGTCTAAGTCTTTCCTAACCTTAGTTTTTTCATGAATACTACCTGGTAAACAAAAATATGTAGTTGTTGTGACAATTTTTCCCTGTGCCTCGGTGGGCCGGGTTTGATCCCACTGTTTGGCACCAACCAGGCTGAACAAAAGGATAATATGCCCTCTAATTAGATGAATTAGTTTATTTGGGTCAACTTAGAAAGGCCTCGTTTGAATATTTGCTAGTACCACCAAGATCTGCACCTGCTGTGGCTCCACCTGGTCCACACCCTAGGTTTCAAGGCTCACCACAGCAGACCTCCTGATCCCGCCAGGGGCAGCTCCCATTCTATTCCAAGTGCCAGTGGCCACCCCAAGCATCACCCATATTTCAGGGCTAGTTGATTTGGTATTCCCAGGAAAGATGGCATCTGCTTATGGTTAGTTCACACCGAGTTCCATTTCCAAGGTTGTCAACTCATGCCATTCTGGGGCCGCGGGGGACATTATTGGAGTACCTGTCTCTCTGTGCGCCTGGCCATGGCACTTTCCTTTGCCCGGTGCTTCCGCGCGCCTTTTCCCCGATGGGTCCCATTACAGTTTGTGCCACCACTAACTGTGCTTGCCCACCCCCTTTTCTATTTTTTTCCTCATCTGCCCACTTTCTTCTGCCTCTTATTGATTGTAGGGCTGGTCTTGCTGCTAAATGAGCCAATAGTAAATATACAGCTAAAATAGCAAAAATTCCAGCTAAATTCAGTCTACAGTAATCTATAGGCTTGTTGAGAACAACTTTTCAACAGCATGTCTGGTTTTGTGCAGACTAGGAACAGGAAGTTGGGTATTCAGTGCCTTGGCTATCATGAGGTCCCCATCAATATTTGCTGAATCGATTCAAAGAGCAAGTTTACTCTATTCTCTACCAGAATGATGCTAACATTTGTGCTTAGACTTTAGAGAAGGCTTGCTAGAGAAGACATTCTCTAAGTCAAATTATGTCACAGTGTGTCCCTTAAAAGTTTCTAAAAAAGGAGAGTCTGCAATCTCCCTTGTGACTGTTCTCCCATCAACACTTTCGCTAAGTCAGATACACACTTCTACTTTAAAATAAAAATTTACCACTTAATTTTTCATAGCAGTGAAACAAAAAGAAAATTTCTGCTTCATGTAACATATCCTCTCATACATGTAAACATTCACATTAGGTCCCCCTTTCGCCCTTCTCTAGCAAAGGAAGCCTATTTCCTGGACCCTTCCAAATACTGTTTGTTCTTCAAGTCTTCTAGTAATTGTGATTCTGTGAAATACCTTATCACAAAGAATGAAAGATAGGAAGACAAAATACTGAAGTCTTGGAGCTGGCACATTTAACAGAGCAGGAGAGTGCAACTCTTCATAAAGGTAGTCTACTATTTTTGAAGAGCTTCAATTATTCAGAAATTGTCCGCTCCAAAACATGATTATGTAGATGAATAAAATATTAGTGTTTTTTAAAACAAGTTGTACTTGTTAGCACTTCTTACTTTTGTAGAAATATACTTACATAAAAACATACGAAATTGTAATAACTTTAAAATGTTTTATACTTTGACATATTAACTACATTTCTAAAGATATGGCCCAAGAAGAGTGTTTAGTAGGTTTTATTGTAACATGATTTTAAGTAGTTTAAAAAGTTAGACTAGCCTGAATTCTAACATTAAGGAAAAGGCTAAAAGATGATTTGTTGCAGAAAAATTCTTGTATGAGACAGCCTTTCCTAAGGAGGAAGTCTTTATAAATCTGTGTACACATGTAAAAGAATATTTAAATATTACTTTTGACATTATAAAATGTTCATGATATAATAGGAAAAAAATTGAAAATAACTTACCAAATTGAGTATTAAAATGAAAAGATTTACAAAAAGATTAAAAAAACATTTCAGTCAATATACTGTGGTAGGTATTTGTCATGTACGTGACTTGCAATGGTTTAAGACTTAAAGTTTGATAGTATGTACTGCATAAACATCTAGTAAAATCAGGAAAGCTGAAGTGGCCTTCCCATTCTGCCCTCACTGTTAGGGTCCCATACACCAGCAACCCTCCTTATAAGCACCAAGCACACATCCTGCTAATCCCTAAAGAGTGAGTTTCAGGTCTGACAGTCAATCAGATGAACAAAACATGTTCATTACATCCTCCCGTAAGAATGGGGATTGCAGAAAAGATGATGGCAGAATGAGGTATGTCCCAGGCAGCCTGCCTTGGGCCCTAGAGTGGTCCCAGCTCTCAAGACACTGAGTGCATGTACTGGATCACGTGAAGAGCCTTATCACACAAGATGAATATTTTCTGGACGGCAGATGCTTCTACATTGATCTCAAAATTCTGAACTTAGGTCCTGGCAAGTAAGAGAGAAAATAACTGGGGAGCTAAGATGGGGAGCGTGGCTGCTGGCACTGGAACAACGATGATAGTAGTGGTTGTGGTGGTTTGAATGAGAATGTCCCCTTTAAACTCCAAGTACTTGAACATTTTGTCCCCAGTTGGGCGCTGTTTGGGAGGTCTTAGAAGGTGTGGAAACACATCACTTGGGGACTGGGCTTAGGAGCTCTTAAGCCTTGCTGGATCTCCAGTCACTCTCTGATTCCTCTGCCTGCTTGAAAATGTGAGCCTCTATTTTGTGCTCCTGCTTGGACCAACTCCTGCTACTAGGCCTCCTTGCCATGATGAAATCTAATGACCCTGTAACTGTAAGCTCAAATAAAATCTTCCCTTTACAAGTTCCCTTGGTCACAGTGTTTTATTACAGAGACAGAAAAGTAACTAATATATTAGCTCTTGACACAAGGACTTAAAATATGTCTCATCACTTGTATCCCCTGGACGTGGAGAAGGATGCAGCAGACACCCGCCTCCCATGCTTCTGAGGTACTGAAATGCTGACGCTCCTGACCACTGAATTCAGGGAAAGTGGGTCAGGAGGTGGCTACATTCGTTCCAATGTGCCACACACTTGTGCCCTTTCTTGTCTGAAGCTGGGCTTGCAACTAGCAGTCACTGCACAATGCACCCATGGTCTCTGACCATCATTATCATCTAGCAGCTGCCAAGATCTGATTGTAGTTCTTAGCAGCAATAGGAACGTGAGAAACTTACAGATTTCAGAAAATACATTAGAGGACATTGGTGTAAAGCTTTTGTGTGAAGCTTTGAAACAACTCAACTGCCTCTCAGAAAAATCTTGGGTTGAGGGCTGTGAGCCAATTGCTGCCTGCTGTGAAGGTGTGGCTTCTTTTACCTACTCTAAAACTCTATAGGAATCCATGTTGCTATTGGAGAATATCTTGGACCACAATAGTGTGATTTTTGTGCTGAGTGATGCCCTGAAACAGGCAAAGTATAAACTGCATGCTCTTGGGCTGTGAATAACTGACAGTCCTAAGCAGTAAGTGAAACAGAAAACAAGTATGAAAATTCCATTCCAAGACACTTGGGCATATTCTGATCCCACGTACAAAGGAAAGAGAATAGGCCCTTACTTGAGTGAAAATGTGTATAAGAATTACAGATCACTGACATTCTAATGAGATATGACTTCTCTGTCCCCAGCACAGATGTGTTGTGTAAGATGGAATGGGTTTTTCATTTGCTAATAGAAGACAAGAAGTCCGGGGCAAGGGGCAAGAGGTGTTAAAATGAGGGTAGAGATGGGGAGCGGGGTGTGAGTACAATCAAAATACATTAAATGAAATACTTGAATCAATAAATTTTTTTAAAAAAGAATAGGGACTGCTTCTCTCTGGGTTCTACAGAACCTGCCTCCCATACTTGTTGCTTATTTACCTTCAGGTGCAACCCACATGTGGGCTTCTGTGGCATGCTGTGTCTCCTTTAGCCAGGCGTTTTCATTAGCTATATAATTTAAAAACTGCTATTGATGTCATCTGTCCAGTGTCAGGGGCAATATGGTCAATTATGGTCAGCCTTCCCCAAGATGCAGGGCAGGAATCCTCCCATCACCAGTGAGATCAACAGAAAAACCATCAGAGATCACTGCAAACCAGCAAGTCTCCTTTTATATTTGGTGAACTTTTCACCAAAGTGTAAACTATTACAGTCTGAAGCCATCTTTCCAGCCTGCCTTAAACCAGTGTGCTCTAGAGAATGAGGCTCCCATGCATGTATCTCCATGAGACTTTGGTGGGGGGTGCGAGGGGTGAGACATTCTACCACCCCCGCCTAGTGTGTTGGTATTGTCAGTGACTGTGCTGTAGTGGTGACATCCTTTATTCAGCACTAAGCATCAGCATGAAAACATGGCATTTGTGAAGACCCCACAGTATTACAGAAGAGATGTGCTAAGTGCCTGACCAGACATTGTTCCAGCCTGGATGGCTTCTCACATTGGATCTCTGACCTGCCCAGATCTTCTGGGGCCCAATTTCTAAATTCCTGTCTTATGTAAAGTAGTGTGAATTGTTTCTGCTATTCACAGTTTAGTACTCTAACCCAAATCATAAAAGGAAGAAGTTGCAGGGATTTAGACTCTTGAGGAAATGGAGATCTTAGATTACCCACACTATGTATACCTGAAAGTCTTACAAATAAAACTGTTATCAGATAATGGAACTTGCCAGCCTGTGGCAAGCAGTGGCAACACAGTGAGTTGAATTTTCATCAGTGTTCTCTAGGAATGGCAGGCTTAAGAACAAAATAGCCATCCAGCGCTTTGAAATCGATGTGTACGGGAAATGTGGAGTTGGCTGCTTGGTTCTAGGTGTGATGGAGAGTTTACAGAGAGACAATATACTCAGCATCCTAAACCCAGGTTTCCGTGCATACAGAAGCAGCTATTTCCTGAATCCTATGAAAAGGCCTTTGAAAGTTTCCAGTAACTGAATAGAAGCAGCTGAAAATGAAACTCAGAATTGTATCCTCTGAGTCACCAAACTAGGAAAATCCATTTACCTTGTTTCTCTTGTCCGCATGTAAAGTTAGGACATCCCTTGATCAAGGGGAGAAAGGTATGGATGAAAAGAGAGCTGAATAGAAGAGTCAGACTTTGAAAAGACACAAAACCTCAAGTTCTCTAGTGACTATCTTCTTCCCTTGCCATGACCCTCTCTCTTCCTGGTTGGCTTGGGGACTTGTAACCCTTGCCTGAGGAAGACGAAGGAAATCCCTTTACATGCCTGTCTATACCGCCTCTCATGGCTGTCAGAGTTAGATAATCACACATCTCTCTTAATAAACCAAGGAAGACCCCGGCATAGTGGCCCATGCCTTTGATTCCAGCACTTGGGAAGCAGAGGCAGGCAGATCTCTGTAATTTCAAGGTAAGCCTGGTCTATATAGTGAGTTCCAGGCAGCTGGGGCTACAGGGAGAGACCCTGTCTCTCAAGAAGATGAAGAAAAATCTAAATACCAGATCCTTTGAAATACTGATTAATTTATAATGGCAAAAAACCTAAGGAATGCATGTGGGAATGAATTCTGGAAAGGCTTGATGGAGAAGGGAAGCTAATTTTAGAAGTAGCTAATTTAAAAAAATTAAAACTCTTATCAGAATTTCTTTATTCAATATCCTAACCCAAAGAGTTAGGGATTTTATTTATTCTGAAGTTAATTTGAGTCACTCAGGACTTATATTCTAGGTTAAAAGGAAAGGCCATATTGAGCTCCTTGCAATAATATAGATGAAAATAATCGTGTATGTCATATTTTCTAGTCAGAGAGGGCTGTAATTTTTACCCAGTGTTCTAGTCTGATTTCTATTGCTGTGATAAAACATGGACCAAAACCAGCTTGAGAAGAAAAGGGTTTATTTAATCATAAAAAATCTCAGGTCACAGTCTATCACTACCCCAAGTCAGGCAGGAACTCAGGGCAGGAACCTGGAGCCAGCAACTGAAGCACAGATCATGGAGAAATACCACTTAGGAGCTTGCTCCTCTGGCCTGTGCTCATTCTGTTTTCTTATGACAATCGAAGACCACTTGCCCAGGGGTGATACCCTCACAATGGGCTAGGCCTTCCCACATCACTCAACAGTCAGGAAAATGCCTCACACACAGGAACACAGGCGAGTCCAATAGAGGAAATTCCCCAATTAAGGTTCCCTCTTCCTAGATGCTGACAACTGAAGCTATTCAACATGCCCACAGTTGTTCCTTTCATCATCCTGTACTCATTAATAAACTTTAATGAATTTCCCCTTCTCTCCATACATACTCCCAACACTCCCATTTTCCTGCTGCTTCATGTTGGGAAGAGGATTGGTTGTGGTTAACCTTAGTGTTAATTCATAGTTAAGAAAATACCAAGACAAGAATGTTATAAAACTAGAAAGGGAATGAATGAATTAGGAGTGATCTTAACACAGAATCAGCTGTAATAACGAATGAGGCTGGGACTGTGTCACTCGATATAAATAAGTATGTTTTAGTCGTCTGATAAATAGTTGCACAGGGATGGATGAGAAAATATTATTTGGAAATTTAAATATGAAAGAATGGTAAGAGTCTATCCTGGGTAACAAAGAGTTAATACTTTACATTTTTTTCAAATGTGTGTTTGTGTGTGTGTGTGAATGTGTATAACCTAAATTTTCTGAATACCATTCCTGTACTTTGGCAATCCATAGCTGTGTTTTCCAAACTCCTATGCAGCTAGAATTGTGTAGGAGTATAAGAATATGTATATAATATATAAAAACAATTAGGTGATTTTAATAATATCACTTTGAGGCAGGATATAGTGGTATAAATCTTCTTCCTCTGTATGAATAGATTAGTCTTAATTTGAGAGCATGGTCTTGGTCTGGGATCTTCATAAAAAGGTTAAATGGAGCTAGCACAAAGAGAAGCTGAATTTTATACATTTATAAAGTTGGACTAGCTTTTGAGAAAACAACTGACAGAACAGTTATGACCCAGAACAAAACGAGAAATCTCTGTTGGAGATAGAGCCATCTCCATGCAGGTCCAGTTTGGTTTTGAATTTTTATCTATTTTTGTTTGTACTTATTGTCCTTATTTAGTAGAAGTTTTTATAAAAATATCAACTTAGCTTACTCTTCCTGCATAGAAGCAACTGAAAGGATTTTGTCTCTGTTTAAGCCAGATATAAAAAGTTGGGAGTTAGTAGTGCCAGCAATAATCCATAAACTAGGTGTCTAAGAGGGAGGGGAACCCTAGGAGGGAGTCAAAGGCTTATGTAACTCAAGTCCCTTTGGAAAGCTCTTCTGCTCAAACCTTGGAAGGAATCACTTTGTTTTAATTAGAGAAGCCAACACCTATAAAAGGAGATGAATTTAATTGTTTATCAGAAAGTGTCCAAATACTGTGTGTATATAAAAGGTAAGCCCAAAAGTTACTGGTGAGTCATGTGTGAAATACAAAGTGAGACAAAATATTTAGTGGGATCAGCAGAACGTTGAGATATAATTGAACATGTGACTGCATCAACTTTTAGAAACTTAACTGAAGTAACATATCCATTAAAGAGAGGACACGTATAGTAAATCAACAAATCACTGAGGTTTTTCAAAGTGAGGGCACAGGAAGTGACATCCACAATGAGAAACAGGGCATTAACTATGACCCAGTGGCCTCTGTTTATTCTCTGCATCTAACACATCATGTACATTATGTCATGTTCTGTGGCCACATAGTATGTAAGATATAGTAATTTTGACTCTTTTGGATTTTATGTGAATGGAGCCAAGCATTTTATATTCTAATGTGCTTTGCTTCTTTAACTCAGTGTGTTTTGTGAAATTTGTCATAGTGTTGCATGAGACTATAATACTTTATTCTCATTTCTGTATGGTTCTGAAATATGTAGCACTGAATTGTGCATTCTACTGTTGATGATCATTTGTGTCCTCTGCAATCTGGCATATTCTGAATTGTGCTGCTATGAACACTCATATGTATTTTAATACAAATGCATTTCTGTTAAAGATGTATGTAGAAGCAGACTTGTTTAGTCAAAGGGTATATGCATATATATATATATATACATATATATGAAAAATTCTAATAGGATTTTTTTCCTTCAATTTTTAAATGTTACATCTCAAGCAAAATATATAAACATAGACATTCTTTCAGATTGCAAAAGAAAGCCATTTGGGTACTTTCCCAAATGATAGTATGTGATCTGCTTTAGTTACTTTTCTGTTGTGAAAAACAACATGATCTAGGCAACTTATGGAAGAAAGAGTTTATTTTGCCTTAAGGTTCCAGGGGCTAAGAGTCCATCATTGTGGGGAGGCATGGCAGCAAGCAGCTGGCATTGTGGCATAAGCCAAAAGCTGGAAGCTCACATCTTCAGTCACAAACATGAAACAGAGAGAGCAAACTGAAAGTGGGGCAAAGCTATGAACTCTTGAAGCCTGTCCCCAGTGACATACTTCCAAAGACCTCCCAAACATCACCACCAACTGGAGATAAAGTGTTCAGATGTTTGAGTTTATGGGACATTTCTTATTCAAACTACCATATTCCACTCCCTTCCACCCCCCGCAATAGGTTCATGGCCATCTCATAATGCAAAATGCATTTAGTCCAAATTCAGAAGTTCCCATTGTCTCTACCTGTTTCAACAGTGTTCAAATATCGAGAGTATTTTTGAGACAAGGTAATCTCTTAACTGTAAGCCTCTGTAAATTATAAAGCGAAGTACATACTTCCAATACACAATGGCACAGAATGTACATTCCATTCCAAAAGGGAGAAATGGGGCATACTAATGAAATACCAGACCAAAACAAGACCATAAGCTAGCAGGGCAAACACCAAATCCTGTAGCTCCATGTCTGAATTCTGGAACTTTACTGCCAAAGGGCTTATATTGCTCTAGTTCTCCAGCTTTGCTGCCTGAAACACTTGGGCTGGTTCCATTCCCCATACACAGCTCTCCTTGACAAATGCCTCATGGCTTTGGTATCTTCAGCATTTTAGGGTCTCTGTTGCAACCCAAGCTTCACTTTCACAGCTTCAAGCAAAGGCCTCTCCAGCACTTGGCAATGCCACATTATAGCTATGCCTCAATAAAAAATAGATTCACTCTTAACATCTATTTTAAGGCCAAGAGCAAACTGCTGAGAATCTGTTCCTTCAGATTTCTCTCAGAACAGTGCTCTCAAATAAGGCCTACTTCTTTGTTTTATTGAAATAGTATACCCAGCATGAAATGGAAAGTAAAAGTCAGACACTGATTTTTGCTTTTACTTTTGCCCTTTCTGATCTCTAGACCTAGACCAACACAAACACACAAAATCACAATCAGTTGGTATCATTTTCTCTCACTGTTTGTAGTGCTTGATATATAAACAACACACACATACATTCATACATGATTTTTAAGTCCAGGTCAGGGAAGGGTCATGAAGAATTAAGGTCACATGCAAGATCACAAGAGGAACACATGGATTTTCTACATTATGAAAAACCTTAAGATTACATTTTTGGTTGCAAGTGAAGTAAAAGTTCTGACCAGAGCATGACCATATTGTAATAATCATTACTGCCTCTCAAGGCTGCCTTTTCAGAGAGATACCAGAATTGCCACACTTTTCCTGGCCTCAGCAACTCTCTGAAAGTGCAGAAGAAGAATCAATGAGAACCTCAACTCTTTCTTCTTTCATATCTCTAAAGTCAGTAACATAGATGATGACTGCCAGCTTGGAGTGGACCCTGGCATTCTTCAAACATAATAGCAGCAAATTTTGTATGTTGAAGTAATTGCTTCCTAGGAACAGAAAACCTCTTAGGGTCTCTTTCTTAAGTTAGAAGCTTAGCTTGGTGGGGTCTTGCCCTGTGGGCTCCCTTCCTGTCATTAAAGTGCAAAGCAGGAGACCTTTTCTTAGTGGTGCTAACTTACTTATCAATTAAAGCCTCTATTCTAGCACATGTCTTGGCTGCAACATTAAGCATTCTAGTGGTCTTTTTCCATCCAAAACATTTTGTATTTCTTTCTGCCCCACTTGCTCCTTTTCATTGTATTCTTACATAAGCATTATCACTAATAACCATAACAAAGGCTCAATTTTATACTGTCTTAAAATTTCTCCAGTCAAAGAAATTAGTCCACTATTTTTGAATTTAATCACAAGCAAATTATTAGGGCAAGGGCAGAAGGCAGCCAGATTCTTTGTGAAAATATTACACAAATGGCCTCTAGTCAAGTTGCTGTTAGAAGAAGCCTTGTTTCCCTCTGAAACCTCATGAACTGGGCCTTCACCTTTTGTATTACTCTCAGAAATACCACTTTTCCAACTCCTGCTAGAACGGCTTAAGCTCTGCTTAGAGCAGTTAACTGTTTTTCTAGTCTATAGTTCCAGGGGTTTTCATATTCCTCCAAAAAACAACATGGTCAGATTCTTCAAAGCAATATCCCACTCTGGGTCCCAACCTCTGCATTACCAACTTCTATAGTTAATTACTTTTCTGCTATTGTAACAAAGGCAACTTATGGAAGGAAGAGTTTGTTTTGGCTTACAGTTCCCAGAGTCTGTCATGGAGAGGAAGCATGGACACATGATGGCAGGAGATGGAACTTGAGAATTACATCTTCAACCATAAACATGGAGCAGAAAGAGCTAACTGCAGGGATGCTATTATATTCTTAACATACATGAGAATTGGCTTTAAAAAATAGCGAACATCCTATAATCCTTTAATAATCTGGAGATCTCACTCATTTACTTGACACATGCTATGTGTCATGTAGACATGTAGGCTAAGGCAGTTAGGCACATGGCTATGTGATCCAACTTTTACTGGATAACAGATTTGTATATCTGCATTCCTCGGAGGTGAAAGGTTTGATTTTGGGATTTGTTTCGCCAAGAAGAGTGTGTTTTATGTATTCTTTCTATTTTAGAAGGCCTTGTTGTATATGGTCTAGAAAAGCTAAGAGACTATTGCTTTAAATCAAAGGTTCATTCAAAGAAAAACATGAATGTGATCTTGGCAGTCATCTAAATCAAATCCATCATTTGTTGATGGGGAAACAAAACTCATTACAACTAAATTTGATTATTTGAAATAGTTCTGTGGAAGTGACATTTTGGTGCTGACAAAAACCCATTTCTCTTTTGTGCATGCAACTAAACCAACATTACCAGCTTCCTTTGCTGTATGAATGAGTTCTAGCCAATTAAATCTGAAATAAAGAGAAAACCAAACTAATCATCCTCACAATGCCATGTGTCTCTATTTTCTCATATGCCAAATGGATGGAGAAGATTCTGTGGCTTTTTGGAAGCAACAAGATGGAAAGTGTCTGGGTCTCTAGATAGTCAAAATAAAAGTAAAGCTTCATTATGATAAGCCATTTATGTTTGTTTTATTATGTATTAGAGAATCATGACTTGCTTTATGTAATTTAGAGCCTTCACCTGTTTCATTTAAACTGGTTAGAACGTCTCCCTATTGTACACTTGACAAAACTGTACTCTTCTTTCAGTATAAGTATCATTTACTAAGCAAGATATTCCCCAACCTATAGATGTATACTGATAATACCTGTCATACTTACTTACAGATACATATATCATGGTTAATGTAAACTGTCAACATGCCAGAATCTGGAATTCTCTGGGAAATGAGACTCTGGCCATGCCTATGGAGGATTATCTTGATTGTGGTTTAATTGAGGTGGGAAAACCTATTCACTGTGAGTAGGACAATTCCCCTGTCATGACTGGATCCTGGACTGTGTAAGATAAAGTGAGCTGAATATTAGCATGCATGTATTCCCTGTTTGATTCTTCTGACTGAGAATCAATATGACTGATTGTTTCAAGCTCCTGCTGCCTTGATGTCCTCATTATGATGGGCTGTACTTGGTTGGAGTACTCTATCATAGCAACAGGAAAAGAAATTGAGCTCTTGAATTATGAGCTAAAACAAACCCTTTCTTCCTTAAGTTGGTTTTGTTAGAGTATTTTGCTACAAGGTGGCATGGGTAACTGTTTGTTCCGAGGAACTATCCCCTGCATTAGCAGCATCCTTAGATCTATCTGTCCAATAACAACAACATACAGAACTGTGAAAACAAAAAAATTCAAAGGACATTGTCAAATACCCCGTGGGAAAGTAAATTACCCCCTCAGTAGAGAACCATTGTTCTTAGTATGTAAGCTTACTTCCTCTGTCCACATTGCTAGTACTTCTGTTACTAGTAGTATAGGTCTTGTTGAGCTTTTCCAATATACGAAAGATACCATGCAAAGCATTACTGAAGATCCCTGCTTTCAAGAGGCTGCAGGGCCTTGTGGGCACCACGCTCTTCCTAGAGTTGCACACATTAGCAGGTCACTTCACTCCATAATGCTTTTTAGTAGTATGACTAGTTCAGAAAATTTACTCTGCAGTTCTATCTTGGCCCTTAAATTTTCCCAGTGGATCCCTTGCCATCCGCTGTGCTTACTTGGTGTACATGTAAATTTGTCCATGCTCTTGCTAGCCCCAGTCCTCATCCTTTATGACACAAATGAAAATCTGCCTTCTATATTTTTTCCCTGTGGGAATTTTGATCACCTGTCCATTCATTTACTGGTCAAAAGATTGACTTAGCACCTTGATTTTTTTATGTGTTAATACTTCCTATACATGTGTCATTCCAATTACATTAAAAACAAGGTTAGGGCAAAAATATAGACCTTATCTGTTCTGTATCCCCTACACCACTTATTTAGTAACAGGTAGTCAAGTTTCAGTGAGCATGGTTATATTTTAATTTTTAAACAATGACAAATGTATCAGAAGATTTTCTACTTCAATGTTTTATATATATATATATATATGATCTAGTAGCATTTGTAGTTTTAATTTCATAATACTGAGATAAGAAAAGGGGATAGAGGTGGAAAATCCCACACTGGAGACTGGAGGTGGGAATGTTTTGAGTCTGACATGAAAATTAATTTGAGGAAAAAGTAAATTTTTCCGAAAGTATCAATTCAAAATTCCACAGGCTCTTGCCAAGCATGGGCAAACTTTGGTTTGGTTGCATTAGTTATGTAAGAGCCAGACTCTATGCTTGCGAAGGTAAGAGTAATACAAAACGTAATTATACAGTATTAAAACAACAACAACAACAACAAAAGTGGGTCCGGAGAGATGGTTCAGTGGTTAAGAGTACTGGCTGCTCTTGCAGAGGAACTGGATTTGATTCCCAGCACCCACATGGCAGCTAACAACCATCTGTAACTTCAGTTCCAGGGGATCCGACACTCTATTCTGACCTTCTCTGACACTGCACAACACAGGTGCACTTACATACATGCTGGCAATATTCTCATGCACATAAAACAAAGATAATAAATAAAATATTAAGATAATTAAAAAAGAGACTTCTTGGAGGAAATGTGTGAGGAGCACAAGAAGTCTCATCATTATCTGACTCAAATTCAGTGCTGTGATAAACAGTAATCTCACTTTACTGAGTAATGGAGGAGCACAAGTCATTTCAAAGCCTTTGTGCTTTGTAGTAAGGCAGTAACCAGTATCTCTAAAGGGATATTCAGGAAGGCAACCTGCTTTCTTAAAAATTAAATGTTATGCTAAATTAAGTGTTTGTGAATCTCAAATTTTTAAAAAATGTGTACTTATTCCCTAGATCTATTTATTTATTCACTTTTATTTTATGTGTATGAGTGTTTGTGTGCATGTACGTAAATACAACACAAAGTGTATGATACCTGGGGAGGCCAAAAGAGGGCATCTGGTCTCATGGAACTGGAGTTAAGGATGATGTTAGCCCCTATGTGAGTGTTGGGAACAGAACCAAGTTCCTCTGCAAGAGCAGCCAGCGCCCTTAACCTTTGAGCCATCGCTCCAGCCTCTCTCAGTTCCTACATTTTTGAAAAGGACATTGTTTTTTTTTTTATTTTCAAATGCAGATGGAGACAAATGAAACTTCTTAAAATAATTTTATGAAGACTGAAAGATAAATTTAAGTTGAAACTTAAATATATGGCATCGGAAATGGAGACACAGCTGTGGTTCCCTTGGCTTCTCACCTTCTTGTCGTGCACTTCCAGGGAGATTAGTGAGCTCATAAAAGACTCCCTCGGAGAAGAAAATCTCTACCATTTGTTTTAACTTTCCCATGGATCTTATGGGGCAATTTGCCTCACGGTTACAGTTAAACAAAAATTATAGAAGGTTCTTGCTCTGGGCTGAGCTCCTGTGCTATGTGTCAACAGACCAGACCAGAGCAGACAAAAGGAATCACTCATGTTAACTGTCACATATCTAGCTGAAACTTTAAGGAAGCAGATAGATGTCAAAATATTTCTTCCAGGAAACCAGAAATCGCAGTACAATAAAGAAGCTCCCTCTGATTTAACCCCTACATAAAGATATGGTGAAGTCATCTGACACAATTCACTGTTTTATTTTTGAAAAAAAAAAACTTTGTTATTTTTATTTTAGGTGTATGAACATTTTGCCTGCATGTATATAAGTGCACCAGATGTGCATGCCCATGGAGACCAAAAGAGAGTGTCAGATCCCCAGGAACTGGATTACAGATGGTTGTTAGCTACCATGTGGGTGCTGGAACAGAACTTGGGTCCTCTGCAAGAGCAGCCAATGAGTGCTTTTAACTGCTGAACCATCTCTCCAGCTCCTACTTAGTGTTTCCTTATGGTTTTGTTTCATTATTCACATTTTACAAACATACTGCTTATGTATTGGCCAGTGAGCCTCTCATTCTTTTTGTAGAATACAAACTGATTAATTAGTATTCAATAAGTCTATTCTGGGATGGGAAATTGGCTCATTTGGCAAAGTGCTTGCTGTGTACTCATGTTTAAAAAGAAATAAACACAACTGGTGTGGTTGCATGCATCTGCAATCTCAGTGCTGAGGAGATTAAGGATAGAAGTTTCCTGGGGCTTGCTAGCCAGACAGTCTAGTTAAGCCAGTGAGCTCCAGGCTCAGTGAGAGACCTTACCTCAAAAAACATGAAGGTGGACAGTGATTAGGTAAGACACCCAACATCGACCTCTGGCCTTCACATGCACATGTGTCCACACACAAGTGTGTCCACAACATGAACACACAGAGAGAAAATAAAGTCTATTAGATCTAAAACTAGATTGGTTATAACTTTTGTCTTTTGACATTACTGTGGATTAGAAACAAAGCGTTCTATAAAATGAATTTTAAAGGATTCGGAGACCTTGCTTAAAAGCATATTTTATCTGCACCTGGTCACACAGTTCCTTTAGCAGTAGTTTCTTATACATCCTTGTGTCAGACTACCTGACAGAAATGTCTTAAAGGATGAAGGATTTAGCTTGTCCAGTGTTTCAGAGGGTTCAGTTCATCAGGATGGGGAGCCTGTGGCAGAGCAGAGCCATTCATGTCATGGTGGGTCAAGAAGCAGAGAGAAAGGGAAGGCCAGTGCTCTGGAAGCTAGCTAATGGAGACTATTAAGGGGCATGTTATTGTAACTTTGGCAATGAAGTCAAAGAAGACTCTTAGCTGCTCAGTAGTGGGTGAGGTTATGAACTAATCATGTGAATGAGAGGAGGTGGCTGTGCTGCACTTTGTGGTTCTTCAGACTTTCAGAAAGACTTCAAATATCACAGAGAACTTTGAGTTCTGAGATGCTGCTCTTAGTATTGGAAGAAACAGTTTTATTAGTTGTGTATGTGTATGTGTATTAGTCTTAAGCGCAGCTGCCTATGCATTTCCAGATGAGCTTTGCTGCTAATGCTGCAATACTGAAGTCATGTTCTGTTAGTAAGTTTTCTCCTGGCCATGGAGACTTACTAGACAGAAGCAACTGAAGGGAGCAGTCCCCCGGGTTCACAGTTTCAGAAGGAACAGTCTATCATGATGGGGAAGACAGGTGGCAGCACTGGTCAGTCCATCTTCACAGGAGCGTGAGGCAACTGGTCACGTTATGGCCGCTGACCAGGAAGCAGAGAGTTTAGAGCAAGCAGAACGTGAGCCAGATATAACCTGCAAGTCATACTTTTCAGTGACCTGCTTCTGCTAGCTGGGTCACCTACTCCATAGGTCCCACAAATTTCCAAAGCAGTGCCACCATCTGGGGAGCCAGTATTCAAACACATGAGCTTTGCAGGACTTTTCAGATTCAAACCATAATGCATGTTTATAGTAGATTTTAAAAAAATCCTTCTGACAACCTATTTCACTGTCTGCTTTGATTATCTAATAACTTCTGTTCTCAGTTCAGTTTTTCTGCTGCTAACACAGTACCTGGCTACCCAGGGTGGCCTGCTTGAAGTCTGAGTCATTCAACAAATATTTATTGAGCAACTGGAAAAAAAAAAAAAACAGACCCTGTTTGGTTGCTAATAAATAACTGCTAAATAACATTGTCCTTCCCCTTTGAGTTAGTCACAGCATAGTGGTTTAGAAACAGCAATCAATTTCTTTCTCTTGACAAACTTCTTGGTACCTAAAAATGATACTTTTAGCACTGAAGTGAAGTAAGGAAAAGGACAAACGAGAAGATTCACTTTTAAAGTGACAAGATAGAATGACATCACAAGTCACATTTAAATTGGTCTAGAAGATTTTAAAAGACAAGCCTGGTTGGCATCAGAGCTGGCTAGAATTCAAAGATGCTGCGGGCTTCTCAGTTCCACCCTAAAGGTGAGACAATTGTTATCACTCAGCATGGCTTGCCAACCTGGCCCTCGGTTTCTCTGTTAGCAGTTGTTCTAGCATCTGGCATGAGGAAAGCCTTCTCTTTTGTCTCCACATATTTCCGCCTTGAGTAGAATACTCTATGATGTGACTGGTGCTGGTTTCTCACTCCTTCCCACCTCCCACAGATTCTTGTTTGTTGGCTTGCTCTCCTTGTTTTTCTTTGTCTCCTACTTTCTTACCACTCTGTTCGGCTTTTCTACTGTTTTAAGGCAATAGATCTAAAAACACTAATTGCACTCTTCCTATTTGTATTTTCCTTTGAGGAAAAAAAATCAATAAATCCCCCCCTAGAAGAGGCAACTCCTTTATCTCTCAAACTATGACAACTGAGTATGGCATTGGAAAGCTGACATGGAGACACACCTATGGCAGGTAACTGTGGAATGCTCACAGTGTGGTCATGTAGCATCAAAGCCACTGTCAGTCAAACCACATTGCTTTCATTAGCTTTGCATTGCTACAATGAAATACCTGACATAGGCTACTTAAGAAAAGGAAAAGTATGGTGTGTGCCTGTATGTGGGTAGTGTGTATGTGCAGATGTGTAATTGTGTGTGTATGCATATGATGACCAGAGGTCAACTTTAGGTTTATTCTAGAGGAACCATGTGCCTTGTTTTATTATTATAATTATTGAATTTATTTATTTTTATTTTTATGTGTATGAGTGTTTTGCCTCATGTAAGTGTACCATATATATGCAATGCCCATGGAGGCCAGAAGAGGGCACCAGAACCCCAGAACTGGAGTTATGAATGGTTCTCATCTGCCATGTGGCTGCTGGGAGCAGATCTATGTCTTCTGTAACAGTAGCCAGTACTTTCAACTTTGAGGTTTTTTTTGGGAGGGGGTTGCAAAACCTTTAGCCCCAGCTAGCCTGGAACTTGCTATGTAGAATGGGCTAACCTTGATCTCACAGAGATCCACCTGTCTCTGCCTCCTGAGTGTTGCAATTAATAGCAAGCACCATGGATTCAGGGGATCAAACTCAGGCCCTTGTTCTTACATGACAAGCATTTCACTGGCTGAGCTATCTCCCAGCCTCTGGGCTCCTCCTTCTAAATGACCCACATTCTTGTCAATGCTTCCACTCTGAGAACCATGTCTGTAGTCACAGTAATCCTTGGAGAACACCCAAGCCATGCCACACAGGAAGCCTGTAATAGTGCAAGTCTGTCACTTTGAGGAGACTCAGTGAAAAGGCACAATACATGTTTTTAATTTTCCAACAGAAGCAAAATAAGAAACAGAAAAGAGCGATACACATACACATACACAACTAATAAAACTGTTTCTTCCAATACTAAGAGGAGAGAGATATAGAAAGTGTTTCTTATGAACGTAAAGCCCTGGTGAAGGGTTTGAGTAGGAATGATATAATTTTCATTGTCAGATTTTTCTTTGACCCACACAGATCATTTGTTTCACTCCCTGAGCCTTTTCAGGGGGACTTAGAGGAAAATAGAACTTAAGCCAGGGAACTCTAACTGCAGATTTCTATTTCTAGTTCTAAGTGCTAAAATAAGTCTGTGTTTCATGGCATTAATGTGGAGAATTCCCCTATTGTATATAAAATGTGATCCTAGAAATACTGCAGCTTACTGCAGACGGCTCTGGTTACTGAAATAGAAACGAGGTGAGTTGTTCAGCATCTCTCCTCAGTTTACTCGTATGTAAAATGGGGCTAAAAACATTGTATTGTAAGGTTTTGTGATTGGATTGGATGGAATGTGATGGATGCAACCTGAAATTTACAAGTGCTTTGCATTTCACTCTGAGTGCACTATGCATGCCAGTCACTGTTGACTGGGGGATTGTCAACCCCTTTTGGCGTTGGACCCTATTCCACTGCCATTTCTTCATGTTTTTGTGGTTTCTTAACCACAAAAAGAGTCTTGCCACCAAGACTCCTACAGCAAAGGACAGACCCCTGAACAGCTCTCTTCTGCGATGTCTATGTGCTAACATTACCTTTTTTGTCATCATTTTGGCCTCCCATCTTCTCCCAATCAGCTCTGTGTTTCATCTGCATGCCTTTGCCTGAGTTTCAGTTGGAGATGAGTGGGGAAGCACCCCAATCAAACTACTTCATGTTCAAGCCTGAATATTTCAAGTACTCAGGAATATTGACCTCTTCCAAGGACCATTGTTAAATATACCTTAAACTGTAAACAAAATCACAAAGGATGAACAAAGAATGAGGTGTTCCTGGAAGACTGTCAAGAAACAAGAAAGACCAGAAAATATTGAACTGTTTTGAATTAGAAAATCAGAATTATTTTTTAGAATATATTTTTAATCAAATTTTTGTCCATTTCATATACTATATCTTAATCCTCTGTACCTTCTCTTAGACCCCCACTGGATTTCATGCATTCTGTCATATATGTTAAGGCCTATTGAGTCAAGTTTGTGTCCCCAGATGTCCCTCAGCGTGAGTTCATCCCACTAGAGCCTGGTCAGCCTATCCAGCATCACTCTCTTAAAGAAGATCAACTCTCCATCATCCAGCAGTGATCAGCAACCAACAGTTCCTCAGTTAAGGATGGGGCCTCCTGCTCATTTCCCTAGTTCTATGCTGGTTTTTATCTGATTGAGTTTGCATGGGTCTTGTGCATGCTATCATCATTGTTCTAAGTTCATACGCTTAAGTTCTCATAAGCCTGGAAAACAATGATTCCTTGTGATCGTCCACCATTGGCTCTTACAGTCTTTCCTTCCTTCTTTCATAATGGTCAATGAGCCCTGTGTGGGTGAGGTTTAGTTCTATCCAAGGACATACACCATGCTGGATAGCTTTAATGTCAACTTGACACACCTGGGTTGAAGGAAACCTTAATTGGGGAATTGCCTCCATTGAACTGGCCTGTGGCCACATCTGTGGGCTATTTTCTTGAGGAGTGATATGGGAGGGTTCAGCCCAATGTGGGCATGCCACACCTGGGCAGGTTGTTCTGCCTTGTATAAGAAAGCAGGCTGAGCATCGGGCAGGGGAGCAAGCCAGTAAGCAGCATTCTTCCGTGACCTGTGCTCCAGTTCCCGCCTCCAGGTTCCTGACTTGAGTTCCTACCTTGGGCTCCCTAAGTGATGAACTGTGACCTGGGAAATGTAAGTAAAATAAACGCTTTCCTCCTCAAATTTGTATTGGTCAGAGTGGTTTTGTCCTAGTGATTGATAACTAAAGCAGAAATTGGTACCAGTATCATTGGGTATTGCTGTGACAGACCTGACCTCGGTGTTTTGGGGAGGATTGTGGAAGCCTTTGGAATTTTGGGCTAGAAAAGCCATTGAATTCTTAAAGGTTTGTTGCTGTGGTGCTTGGAACAGTTCTGCTGAAAGAGTTGTAGACGATGGAGTTCTGGCTTGTGAAGCTTCAAAGGGAAGCAGAGACTATCAGGGCTGTTTGTATAGTAATTTGAGTTGAGAATCTGTGGTTTCTGGTCTGTTGGAGCTGAAGAATTGGCTGCAATTAAGAAGGTACTAGAACCACTGAAGGAAAACCTTTGCTTTAGTGGGACAATTGATGCTGGTTAGTTGGGACTGAATCGGCTGTAAGTAACAAGAGACCAGCACCACTCTGATGAAATCTTCTGGGAAGTATTTCCTCAGGGTCAGTACACAGAAGCTGTGGTCCAGAGTGGCTCCAAGCCTCCTCCTCAAACTGGAAGCAGGACTTGGTATATGTAAGAGTCTATGCATGGTTCTGGTACTGAAAGTGTGAAGGGGTCACAGAGGCCAGCTGAGGCTTGACACTGTGAGAGGCCAGGAAAGGCCACTGGTGAAAGTGCAGCCTCGGTTGCAGTGAAGACTCCAGGACTGCAGGGGTCACGGGAAGAATCTGAGGTTTTGTACCAGGAGAGGCCAGAAGAGCTCATTGGTAGAAGGTGCAGCCTCAGTTTTAGTGGAGACCCCCGTTTGTGGAGATACCAGGATCATGGGATGACTACCGAAGGGCAGCAGCAGGTGTGGAATGGAGCCGGCCTGGGCCTGCAAGATAAGCTGTGTGTGCTGTGAGTGGCAGAGCCAGAGAAGTGGAGCTGCTGAAACCCTTTGGAACCCAGAAAGTCGTGAGTGAATCCCAGATGTCCAGCCTTGAGCTATTTGCTGGACTTAGGTTTTGCTTAGGTGTGACTGATTCTTCCCTTTGAAAAGACTTCTTGTTTTGGATTTTACAGGAACCCATAATTAAGAGACTTTTAAAAGAGACTGAAATTTTAAGTATTGAATTTTTCAAGGACTGGGACTTTTAAGGTTGTACTGTGTTTTATTGTGATATTGTTAACATCATATCTTGGAGACAAGAAATGGAAAGATTGTGGTGTAATAGTGTGTGTCAAGTTGACAAGGGATCAATTGTGCTGGATAGCTTTGTCAACTTGACATACCTGGGTTGAAGGGAGCCTTACTTGGGGAATTACCTCCATCTAACTGGCCTGTGGCCATTGTCTGTGGGGTATTTTCTTGATAAGTGATGTGGGAGGGTCCAGCCCATTGTGGGCAATGCCACCCTTGGGAAGGTTGTTCTACCTTGTAAAAGAAAGCAGGCTGAGCATGGGCCAGGGTGGCCAGTAAGCACCGTTCTCCATGGCCTGTGATCCAGCTCCTGTCTCCAGGTTCCTGCCCCATGTTCCTACCTTGGGCTCCCTAAATGATGATTCTGACCTGGGAGATGTAAGCTAAATAAAGCTTTTCCTCCTCAAGTTGGTATTGGTCAGTTTGTTTTGTCACGGGGATGGAAAATAAACTAAAATACACACTCTGTAGTCTCCTATTTTCTACATTGTGGCCAGTTCTGGCTTCCTGGGTTCATCGCCCTCTGTTACATGATGAAGTTTTGTTGGTGAAAGCTGAGAGATGCTGGTATTTTCTTTATACCCTATTCTGCTGTTCATGAGCCTTAGGTGTGGAAATTCCATTGTACATACATCACTTAGAGCTTGGCCTCTTACAGACACTTACTTTCTATGTTTGACCAGTTTGCAGCTCTATAGTCATCTCCATCCGTTGCAGCATAATTGTTTTTTTTTTTTTAAATGAATTGAAATATGTGTCCTGGGTTATTTCATGGCATTGCTAGACTTATATTATCTAGGGGTGTTACAATATTCTTAACCATGAAGTTTAACAGTCCTTAGAATTTGTTTTTTCAGCTCTAAAAATTATAAAATGTTTGTGTATGTGTGTGGTATATGTACTTGTTCATGTGAATATGCAGGTGTGTATGCATTTGTGTGCACAAGCATTTGGAGGTCAGAGGTTGAGTTTATATGGCTCATCTTTTTCCTAATAAGATTTGTTTTTATTTTTTAATTATGTGTGTATGTTCTTGTGTGGATATGTGCACATGTGAGTGCAGGTACCTGTGGAATCCAGAAGAGGGCCACCTGATGTTAGGGTTACAGGTGGTTTTGAGTCCCCTGATATGGGTGCTAGGAGCTGAACTCATTTCCCTGCAAAGGTGCTATGTGCTCTTAACCACTGAGCCATTCTCAGTCCATTTCACTTTATTTTTCTGAGACAGGATCTCTCACTGAAGCTGGATCTCACTGGTTCAGTTAGGCTGCCTGGTCAACAGGCTTCAGAGATCCACCTGTCTTCATCTTCTGCCTAGTACTGGAATTACAAACTCGGGTCCTTTTACTTGCATGGCAAATAGTTTACTGAATGATCCATTGCCCCAGCCTACCTCATTTTTTCAAGCAAACCTTTCCCAAGTCTTCCCACCAAATGGGTGAAAAGGAGGCATATTATATATAGTAGAAAAAGATAGACTAGATTTACTAGACCGAGTATCAAACTGTGATTCTGACACTCCTTTGCTGCATGGCCTTAGGTACAAAGTATCTGATATTCACTTCCTCACTTTTTAAAACAGTGACAGTGTTATTAATTACATGTCAGCTTTTATCAGTGTTTTCTGATCTTATGACTCTAAAGACAGGCAAATTCTACAGCAGTTATTTGCTGTTATTCAAGTAATGATCAACTGCCTTAATATCAAAGTAGACATATTTGATTTGTTAGGCCTTTAATTAATCCTAATGTAAATGTCACTGTTTTACCTTTGGCAATTCTGTGTGCCTTGGTGTCTGATGGAGGCAGGAGGTTTAGTCTGTATTCAACATGTGCTTGCTGATTTATGAATGTTGACCCAAAGACTTTTTTCACTTAATGATAATATCTGTAATCTAGCACTTTTGTTAGGGAAATAAGGAGGTTTTTACCATGAAAGTTTTTGTGCCAGTGAATTTTAGTATTATATGTTAAAATGGAAATGTACATTTTAATACTTTGTAATCCATTTTCAGTTCAAATACATTTCTGGCTTTGTAGGTGACAAAAACTTTTAAAGACACCATCTAGCTTCTCTTTGGTGGTCTCTTTACCTCTCCAGGATGTTCCTTTGTGTTGACCTTTTCCAACTTCCCAAACAAAATCGTGGGAAACTCAAGGTCCTCACTTTCCTCTGTGGAAAGCATGGCTTTTTAGAAAGAATAGTTGTGGTCATTAGAAATTGCCACGTAATGCCAGGTGCTATGCCTTCAGAGGACAGGCTGAGGTCTGCTGTGATTCTCTGAAAGTCTTTCTTGTCTGACTGAAGGGATGGGAAAACTCTTCCTTAATGGTTGAAGGAAAGTGTATGTGGGGTCCGAATCTGGAGGGCACCTGCTGTGATTTCTAGGTTCTTGTGTCTGAGCAGAGAACGGGACCAGGAACAGGTGAGTAGTGGTAGACAACAGATACAATTTATTGAGAGAAAAAGCACATTCTTGAGCGTAGAAGCAGTCCAGAGAGCTAGTAAAGTTCAGAAGTTCTAATGACCCTCAGCCACAAGAGCTGGAGAGCTTTACATGTCAGTAATGTAGCACCCTCCTCCCACATTTGGAGATCACAGAATTTTCTTGTCCACAGTCTGACACTTTCATATTGCTTGATGGGAAGGGTTTCCAGCTTTTGTGTCAACTGGCTTCTTTAAATGTTACTCTTGATGTCGCTCTCATGTAACAACTTCTCCAGACTCTTTATTCATCAAACTCGTGGTTATTTATGTTGAGGTAAGGGGATACAGATGAGTCTTGCTTTTAGATGTTTCCACATACATTTCTTTCATCACTGAAGGTATGTGAGCACCAGGGAAGCACTTGCCTTTTGGGAGTTTGAGACTGATACAGGTTGGGGGTTCAGTTTAGAATCCAAAATTTAAAAATACAAAATTAGGAATGAACATGAATGCATATTAAGAAAAATTAAGAAAATTAAGGAAATCAGAGCTGGCCACAAAAATTTCAAAGTTTATAAACTTCACAAACTTCTTAAAAGAACAGAATACTTTTTTAGTTAACTATCTAACATGTCTCTGAAATACTTTTTCTCACGATTTTTGCTTGCACATTCTTTGATATCTTCACTTGCTAGTGATTTATAAAGATAGAAATGCCAGCTTCAGTCGATAGGTTAAGAAGACATTTCAGTTTGTGCTCTGACATGGTGAATTAAAATTTTGCTTCTACAATTACTTTGGAAGTTCTTCTTACCTATTCGCCTCTCTATTGGAACTATTATGTAAATTTTTCGAATGCTTGTGAAACTGGAGAAAAGTCACCATTAAAATTCTTCCCTATAGCTGGGTATAGTTGTACCCACCTTTTATCCCAGCACTCAGAAGCAGAGGCAGGCAGATGTCTGAGACTGAGGCCAGTCTCATTTACATAGGGAGTTACAGGCCTGCTGGACCTACAGAGAAACCCTGGATCAAAGCAAGCAAAACAAAACAAATTCTTTCATATGCAATCCATATTTCGAGAGGTTTCAAGTGGCGAGGTGACTAATATTCAGGACCCATTTAGTTGACATGCGTGCTCTTAGAAATAACAGAAAGAATCTCATAGACATGATTCCAATACTTCTTGGTAGAAACTTCACGTAATACTAAATTATAAGAATATTAATTGATTTTTTGTGATTCTGACACCTTCTTTTGTTTTTACTTAAAAGGTAGAGACAAGGACAGAAATAATTGGCTATTATTTGCTTTTTCACTTTTGATTTGCATAGTAATTTTTGATGTTTTCTTGTTTCTTAATCTTGCACAGTGGATTTGCTTTAAATATGTCAAGTGCAGATGTTTCATAATACTAGTCTTCTACTTTGGGAGACTTCATTAATTCATTACAAAAGCACATCATGAAAATACAAATGTGTTCAAAAAAGTTGTTAGGAAACATTCGCTTGCTTCACAATGCTTCCCTCTTTCCAGCCAAACCAGAAAATAGTGATTATGGGTTTGGAGAAGTTCTCATACGGAGTTGGGAGAAGTGATAATTGAACAACCTTTGAATAGTTGCCAGGATTTCGCCACCAAAATATAGAACACATCTGCAAAAAAGATTTAAGAACAATCATCACAATAGCAGCAGGCAGTGTGCGCACAAGAAGCTTTTGATGTGGCATTTTTTATGGAAATGGACAGCGTAGGATTTTCTCATGTTTTATCTTTCAAAGTCGGGCTGTCTCTACCACAGTCAAGAGTTCTACTGAGAGTGAGTTTAAGGTCACTTTCCTTACTTAATGCCTTATTAGTTTTCGAGCCCTACTCTATAGGGGATCCCTACTCCATAATAACAAACACTTTTATATCCTACACAATAATTAAAACAGCACTGAACTGGATTTAAGTAAATCTAACAAAGTTGGTTCTGCTGAATTCAATTATTTCTACTCTCCTAACACTTGGGCTTTTTCATGAGAATTTGGAAGTCTTTGTGTGTATATATATATGTGTGTGTGTGGAGTGCATGCATATGTGCAACGTGTGTTTGTTTGTGCACATGCCCATACATGTAGAGGCCAGAGCTTGATATTGGATGTCCTCCTCTATTGCTTCCATCTCATGTGTCCCAAAACCCAAACCAACTCATTATTGGGCATAATGCAGGGTGGGCCTAGCTAGGCCACCTGCCAGGAAGAATGGAGGAATGGCTCTCCTGGGTGTGGCCACACCGGTTGGTTGTGAAGCCAGTTTCTGCCCAGCACCTGGAGAGAACCTGATCCACCTGGGAACAAACTGCAATTGGCTGTAGTCAGAGCCCCACCCCATAGGGCTATTGGCTAACAAGACCTATAAAACACTCTGCTCTTTCTTGAATAAATGAGTTTGCAGCAGACCATCACTGCTGGTTTTCTGCTCAACTCCCAGAGTCTGTGTGTTGACTCTGTGCCTACTCGCCCCAACTGAGTCTGATAATCCCACAGATTGAGGTCAAAATGTACATGAAATGAACATGAGTTCTTTTATGTATTGTGGCAGTACATTTTCAAATGTAGCTAACTCCACACTGCTTCTATTAATTCTGAGAGGTTTTTAGCATTATATTTATGGAACCAAGTTCTAAAAATCCACACAGATTTAAAGGAGCAAAGATTCAATACAAGATAGTTGGTACTATATCTGAATTTGTATTTATTTGATTCTTTCTAAACGTATTTATTTATTTGTTTATTTATTTATTTAATGGTCTTTTTGAGACAGTCTCCTTGTAGCCCCAGCTGGCCTGAAACTCACTATGTAGACCAGATTGACTTTGAACTCAGAGATCTGCCTACCTCTGCCTCCTGAGTGCTGACATTAAAGTGTACCAGCATACCTGACTGTTTCTTTCTAAATTCTAAAATACACAGATTCTAAGAAAACTGAAAAAAAAAAATCCTAAAATAACAGCAACTTAGAAAAGACAAAATAGAGGATGAGTGTGGTGGTGCATACCTTTAGTCTCAGCACTTAAGAGGCGGAGGCAGGTGGATCACTGAGTTCCAGTGCAGGTTGGTCTACATAATGAGACCTAGTCTCACAAAAAGAATAAAGAACAAAGAAAACAAGAATAGTCATTTGGGAGTGCCATTCTTAAGCAATTTCTTCAAGAATTGTCTTAGTTTTTAAAAGAATAATCCCTGCCCTTTCCTTTGGGTTTTTACTCTTCCTTTTTGCTCCCCACCTACCCAAAGATCATGGTCTGTACCACCTTTTTACAAGGAAAGGAAAGGCGGCAATTACCATGGATTCTTACAGAGACCATCAACTAGGTACAAGCTCTAGGAGGCCAGCCTGGGGTTCTGCTTGGCTTTCAGGCTGTCACTACCAACCCATATCTTGAAACTCAGCCTGTGAGTATCCATCACGCACTTGGAAGTTGACTTTAGACCTCCGGTATGTCAAAATTTAGCCTGCAGAGCTCTGAATTAGTGTGCGCTCAGCTTCACAGGATGAAGTTGCTTACCTGGAGAAGTTGGAACAAGATCCATGTCTGCACTCATTTTTCATGTCTGTTTTACTGACACTTATTTCTCTAGTCACTGTCTTTTTTAAATTACCTGAAGTTCAACTAAAAGTGCTAAAGAAAATAAATCCAATATTTCTTTCGAATATCAGTTGCGTATAAAATAATTCAACTATAAATAAAATGCTTTCTCAGCATTTTGTTGCATTTATTTACATATTTGTTTATTTTTTATTTGGTGCATGTTTGCTGTGGCTCATGTGTGGAAGTCAGAGGGCAGCTTTCTGGAGTAGGCTCTCTTTCCACCACATGAGACTCAGGGATTGAACTCAGGCCATCAGCTTTCATGGCGAACAGTTTTCTCCTCTGTGCCATCTTGCTAGCCCTTCCTCAGCATTTTAAGGAGGCAAGTGCTGTCTGCTTGTTTTCAGTTGCAAATTTCAGTCCTCAGATTGGAGGGCCGGCTTAAGGATAAGCAGTTTGCAAGTGAGAGTCACAGTTTAATCCCAAACCTCCTCCCTTCGGTTCCACTGTACAGAAGTACATGATAATGCTCCAGAGAAATAACAGAAGGCTGTGTTTCTCAGCCCCACCCACTGAGGAGTCTTTGGCACTTAGGGAACTTAGCTTGCATGTCAGCATCCTGTCCTTCCCAAAGTCCAATTTAATTGGGGAAGGCAGAGGATGAAGATAATTTTTATTTATTTAAAATTTTTTATTGAATTTTTGTGTATTTCACACAGAACATTCCAATCATTAAAATTTTATGTGTGTGAGTGTATTGCCTGCATGTACGTAAGTGCACCCATGTCATGCAAGGCCCAAGGAAGCCAGAAGAGAGTGTCAGATGCCCTGGATCTAGCCTTACAGAGGGTTGTTAGTTGCCATTGGGTGTTTGGACCTGAACCCAGGTCCTTTGTAAGAGCAGCCAATGGTCTTAACCACTGAAACATCTCTCCAGTCCCAAGATAATTTATTTTTAAATTCTCTTCACAAGTCTGAGATGGAGCCAGGGTGAAGATCCAGTGATTGTTTCTTACATTTATTAAGTTTAACCAGTTTTAAAACAAATGTGTCTTGGATTACTGGGGTTTGTACACAGCTACTCTGTTGTCAGATAAGCACTCCATCACCCTGGCTTACATAGTTTATTCCAAGCCCCCACCACAGACTTTTCTTTTGCAGTTTCCTCAGTTTGAGCTCCCAGATCCCTGTGCTGAAGCTCATAGATGAACCATTAGTTCAGCTACCAGAACGTGACCCAGAAACAAATCGGAACACAGTTTGTTTCTTCTTAGCACATAAATATTTGTTCTAAAAGCTTAAGGACTAGATGAAGAAAGTAACCTTCAAATCCTATCTTGCTCTATGGTTCAGTATTTAAATGATTGTTTTGTTTGTTTTTTTTACTGCATATTACCTACACATAATGTTGGATTTGTGACATATCCATACATGTATATAATGTATTTTGATCATGTTCACCCCTGATTATCCTCTTGCCCTCCCCTTTTCTGCTGATCTCCTTCCTCTTCCTTGTTAATCCCTCTAGCTACTTTCATGACTTTTTGTGTGTGACTCAGAGAGCATGCGTGATGGGTTATTTACAGGACCATGGACAAGTCATCAGAGGCTTTGATGAGAACAGGAGATAAACTGTTTCTAGGGCACTGACCTCAAACATTAGCAACTTCTTCTACCAAAAGCCAGAAATAGCTAGAATAAATTGATCCCCCAACTCTTAAATGATTTTAGAGTATCAACAATTGAAGGGTAGATATGTGATGGGGATTGGCAGCCTTGGAGGCCTTTGAAAATGGACTCCTCTCTCATGGTCAGCTTTGGACCCACCTCTTATTTCTCTGGCAACACTAAAAAGGGAAACATCCCATCTTTAGTATTTAAAGTATGATATTAGAAAGTGGAGGTTTGGGGACATTTGAAGTCCATTAAAGGAAAATACTTCTTGGTCAAAAGAATGGGATCTGAGTTTTACCTACGGCCCTGGGTAGAAACATGATGTCCTGATCTGCTCCAGAGATTAGAATAGTACACACTATTGTCTCCTCTCTTGAAAGTTAATTCAGCAGGGCCTATCAGTCTGGAGACCACACCACCCGAAAGCTGATTCACCGGAAAACATACTAAGGGGATGGAGGAATAATTATCCCCTTAATGAGATGATGTGATTATTCTTCCCTGAAGTGTCTCCGCTAATACAGCTGCCTATAGAACCTGCATGCAGCACCACTAAGCTTGCCTGCTTTTCTGAGTTCTAACTTGAAAAGTGTAACTTTTCCTTTTCGTTCTTTCTGTGTTTTGTTTTGTTGATACTAACCAGAACCCTAACCATGTTTTCTCTGACACTCTGGACTTCGTCATTTGTTCTCAGGAGCTTCCTCTGTGACCCATTCTACCATCAGGCTGCTTGCTGACCTCCATTGCTGAACATGCTGGCTTTCTCAGATCCTAACTCAGGAAGAGAAGGGGCTTCTCTCTTCTCCATCTCCCTCCTTCCTCTTGGCAGCAGTTGAGATTTATAGCTTACCGACACTATTGTTTTTCTTTCAAATTCTAGTAAAATGGTCACTAAACTTCCTTCTGAGTCCTTTTTTATTTTTTATTAACAAGAACTCAAAAGAAACCCTGCTTTGCTCAGTAGCAGCTACACCACTGTGAACGAAAGTTCCTGAAGAACAGAACCTTACATCAGACCTTCTGCTAGGCCCATTAAATGATGAGAACTTCAATGATGGTGGAGAGTTTGGAATGTTGCAGGTCCAGAGCCCAGCTGCTGTTTATCCTAGGCTATCTTTGGCTTCCTTTATAGTCATTCCTTGCCCACTTCTGTGTCTGACTGAACATCCTTGTGACTAGCAGGTAAAACCCTTCAGAATGCAGAATGTATTAACAGACCATTCACTTTACAAAGTAAAAGCTAAGATGGTCCTCAGGTGTTATCTTCGGCCTACAGCAGGGAGCTCCCTGCTTTGCCTTAGCTAATCCACCTAATGTTTCCACCAAGGTACTTGAAAAGTGCCTTGATTTATGACTTTCTTTGTTCTGTTCCTGGATTTGGGGATAACTTGAATCTGTGTTCCAGTCGGTGATCATTCATACTTGGCCTCAGAACAGACTTTTTATTGTCCCCTTTGATGTGAGAGTTGTGTTTTTGCATGGATACCATCTACTGAAAAAATGTCTCTTCCTCCCCCAAACTCCTGTGGATCTGCAGGGAGAGGTGGGGCCTTGTGAGCCTGTGCCCTCTGGTAGAGTTCAGTTCTTTACAGCAAATGTGGAGCTGAGGTGAATCTCCAGAGGGTGGGAACACCTGACTGGTGGGCAAAAAGAGAGCCAAAATGAGAGCCAAATCCTCCTCTGTAATAAAGAAGTGGGAGGCAGAGTAGGAAAAGCAGTTGGGTGTAGTACTGTGTTCTGGTGAATTTCATCATTGCACAAGGAATGCGAAGAATTCTCCTGGGATTCTGGATGCTCCACTGTTTAAGGACAACCCAGGACATAGCCATATTGTATATAATTTGTAACAAGTCAGGTATTTGAGCCAATAGCAAAAATCTTTACAGAGCATTTATAGAGCTAGAGGAGATGAAATCTCACAGATCGTTCAGTAAAATTTTCTGACTTTAAAGATGAGAAAAAAGAATTAGACATGAAATGATTTGCAGTCGGCACAAATAGTCTCAGATGCTAAACTCTACATTTCATCAACTTCCCCATTCTACTCTGTACCAATCCTTTACTTTATACCAACCCTTGACATTGTTTGCATATAACCAAAGTTTTAAGTTTTCTTCTGCTTCTTTTTAGATCGATTTGGTTACCTGCTGATTCCTGAGGTGTTGAAACTTAAGACTCTCCCACTGGGAAGACTACAATGAGCAAAAATAAGGGCATGAGCTAATGGAGCAAGTCTGTTCTCTAGCTCTCAAGATGTAGAGTCTTCTGGGGCTTCACTCTCATGCTTTCCCAGGGGGTCACCAGCGTATCAACTATTTCAAAGCAGAGCTAACATGCAACCCAAGAAGGATCGGAGTCTTCAGGATGTGTTTCTTTGTGTACAACTTGTTCTTTCAGTGACCCCCGCCCCCCCTCCCTCCCGCCATGCATTGCTGGAATGTTAAGACTGATTTCCATGGAAGAACCTCTGTCCTATGAGTGGTTCTGTTGTAGTAGTGTAAGGGCTTGGTCTGCTTCCAAGTCATCCTCCTGTCTGTATTGTTTCCACATGCTTGAGCAGAGTGGTACAGCCAGCTTCTGGGCACATTAAAGTAAACACGTGGGTTAAACGAACAAGTAAGTAGGGTGAAAGAATAGGCAATGGACCCAGGGCTCGACAGTGGGCTCCTGGCCTTTACATGACTCTTTACCATAATTACTTGTACTTTCTCATTTGTTTTCTCTTAAATCAAAACATTTCCTTTCTTTGGTCTCCTCCCCATCCTACTCTTCACTTTCCACATTTTTCTCTTTCAACTTTCAATCCAAAGATCTGTTTGAATTACTGAAGCATGTGCCAGATTGTTATCAGAAAACAGTGTACTGGTTGTAAGAATTAAAAAAAATTTTTTTTGCTCAAAATTTCTGATGGTCTAAAAGATTTTTATGAGATTAAGAATGAATAAAGAACATGAGAATCTGGTGGGTGTGTGTGGTGATGTGTGCAAATAATCCCAGCACTTGAGGGGTGAAGTTCACCAGGATCAGGAGTTCAAGGTCATCCTCAGCCATATTGTGAGTTCATGACCAGCTGGGCCAAAATAAAGAAAAGAGGAAAAGAAAGTGTGTGTGCGCGTGCATGTGTGTGGTGTGTGTGTGTGTGGAGTTAGCAAGCATTAAACTTTATGCTATTTCAGTAGAGTTCAAGATACAAGAAAATCATCTATATATCATATATAACAATGAATGTTTGTAATCGTCTTTTGAGGTGCATTTTGATATGAGCAGTGATTTCCTTAAATTCTTCTCATCCAGTCCTCAGTCTCTAGTGCATATAATCTCTTTTCCTAATAGATGTTAAGAAAAGACAGGCAGAAATGTTGTTAGATCAAATGCCTTAGTACCAAAACAAAGTGTACCCTTTCTATTTCTATGCCACTGATTAGAATTGTCATGTGACCCCATACTAACTCTAAGGGAAGCTGGAGACGAGGGAACACATGGTATATTTCACTTCAGACTCAATGGAGGAAGTGTAATTTTTCATTTATCATTAGAAACCACATTCTACTACCTTATAGTCCCAATTGCATTTGTCATTTAAAATTTTATTTTTAATTTTTAATTTTGTGTATATGCATGTTATCTGGGTGTGGGTTTGTAAAGGTGAATGCAGTGCCTGTGGAGGCCAGAAGAGGGTGCTGAATTCACTGGGTCTTGAGTTACAGTTGTGAACTGCCGTTGTGCCAATGCTAGCATTTAAATGGGACTTTTTTTTTTTTTTCTGAAAAACACAAGCCCTTAGTTCATTGCTTCTATTTTAAACTAGAACAACGATGCTTTATTTAGATAAAATAAGACGATGATCTATTCAAATAAGATGATGCCTATCCATCCAAGATATTGGAAGAAAAAAACTAGAAGGAAAAGGATTGGTATTCATTTTACAGGTTTTATTATCCTCTTTTTCAAATTGAACATATATAAATATGTATACATATATACACTTTGTAAGTGTGTCAAAGTATTTTCGAAAGCTGATCCCACCTGCATAAGCACTCCTCAGATCAACCTCAACTTAACAATCAATAACCTAGAACCTTTTATGGCTTATAACCTCCTAGATCCAGCACAGTCCTGCTCCCTAATGAATTTGTACTCTATATAAATGGGATCACACAATACGTAGTCTCTTCTAGGTGCCACTCTCTCAGCATTGTGTTGAGTTTTATGTTATGCTGTTCAATGGCGACTGAATGGAGTCATATGGTTAAAAAAAATTAAAAACCATTAATCATTAGTCAGTGGGCAGGTTTGAATTCGTTTAAATCACCAATCCTTGTAGGTTAGGAAATTGGAAATTATCTTCATGCTTCATTGATCTCATGGTTCTCTTGATCTGTTTTCCTTTAGGTTTCCTTGTCCCTAATAAGTCATATCTCACCACTTACTGTGATATATAGCTATCAAATTTCCATAAGTTTTTTGACTCAGACACAGATACCTTCAGAGCTCTTTTCTTGCTTTCCTTGCTCATTTTCTTTTCAGTTGTTTTTGTGGGGTGCATGTACATGCGCAGGCTTGCACACACAACCCTGCCACACATTTTTCTCATGCTTAGTTCATACAATGATTTCTTCTAAAGTTCTCATGCCAGAGTAAAGTAGAGTTTAGAGGGATCTGAGCGATGCTTGTTGAGAAACTTTATCATGTATTTATCATTTATAAAGATCAGATAGACAAAATATTAATGGAGAGATTTGGCATTGCCTTTATATAAGACTGCTAAATCATTGTCAATTGTAAAGAAATATGTTTAGATGATTCTTTTTAATTTTTTTACTTATTTGCCTATTTTGTGAGTGTCTATGTGTGAGTGTATGCGTGCACCTGAATATGGAGGCCAGAGATTGATGTTAGTGTCTTCATTCATTCTCCACTTTATGTCGGGGGACAGGGTCTCTTACTGATTTGGCAAGGCTGGCTAGCCATCAAGCCTTAGGGCACCTCCTTTTTTACGCTCCCCAGAACTGGAAAACCCCATCCCCTGCCGTCTTGGGTGTTGGGGATCTGATCTGAGTTCAGGTCCACATGCTTGTACAACGAGCACTTCACCAACTAAGCCATCTGCCCAGCCCCTAGACCTTTGACTTTTGCTATTGTAAGTTCATGCTTGAAATAGTCACACATTTCCTCTTCAAGTCTTACTAATGGAGCTCTCTGAAAACTAACTCTTGACGATCATCATTGCCAAGACATTTCTGCATAATTAAAATCTTAAAATATATCAGAAAAATTTTTGCAAAAAAATTGCAACTTGTGCTTTTTTCTCCTATTGACAAATGCAACACTAAAATTTCCTTTGCTAATGGGAATTTTTCTTATCAAAGTTTTGAAAATGGTGACAACGCTCTTTTAGGACAATTCTGAACCCTGGAGGAGAAATCATGTAGTCTGCATAGATGAACAGTTGAAAGGTCACACGGACTGAGAACAGGAAGGAGCACCAACATTCACAAAACAGGAAGATGGGGTCGCTGCTTGGACTGCCTTCTTTCCAGGCCCCTCTGCTCCCCTATTCCCTGCAAGAAGGTCACCTTAAACTGTTTGGACACCTTGGAGACAAACTTCTCTCCTCATGAATACTGAGTGGTGGTCCCCAAATGATCAATTCATATCCTACCACAGAGAACCTGTAAATAATTACCTAATTTAGAAAAGGTTATTTGCAGATATGTTTTAGTTGAGCATCTTAAGATGATGACAGTAGCCTCTATTATCTGGTGCACCTTGAATCCAGCAACAGGTGGTTTTATAAGAAATACACAGGGCAGGTTCTCTAGTTCAGGCTGCATTAGCCGAACAGATTAGAGTGCGGGACATAAAGACACATTTATTTCCCACATTATTTCTGGGAGCTGAAAATCTGAGTCCTGGGTGCCTACATACTAGGGTCTGATGAGGGCCCTCTGCTAGGCTGCAGACTTTAACTTCTTGTACCTTCATGTGTCTGAAAGAAATGAGTGAGCTGGCTATATTTCTGGCCCCTTATATGGGCAGGAATTCATTTGTGAGGGCTCCATCCCCATGACCTAATCACCTTCCAAAGACCCCGTCTGCTAATACCATCATATCGAGGTTAGGATTTCGGTGTACGGATTTGGGGGAGACAAACACATTCCGTCCATAACTGCAGGTTTGACCGAAGTGGAGTCGGGGCATGAAGTGATGCTAGAGACAGAGACTAGAGGGATGCAGCTACAAAGCTGCCAGAAACAAGAGCAACAAGAGTCCTCTTAGAACTTCCAGCGCAATGCTGCAATTGCTCACACCTTGATTTCAGGCCAAGCACTACAAGAGAATGGTCTTTGTTGTTTTAAGTTGTCAAGTTTGTGGGCATTTGACCAAAGATCCATCACCCTCAGTGGGCAGTGGGCACATGGACTGGGATCTCTTATCTGGGTAGAGAGCAGGAGGAGACCTCACAGGGCTCCGCTTGAGAAGCCTACAGTGCGTACTGGGATTCAGACAAGGATCCCCAGAAGGGCTCTGATCCACGTTGGCCTTTTACCAGCATTGCGGGGTCAGGCTATCATAGAGTATCCACTCAGCCTCTCCAGCGGAGACGGGCTGCCCCTAAGCTCATCCTGTGTGCTTTCATGTGCTAGAAAAGCATATTAGTTGCCATTAAAATATCCATAGTTTTGACAGAAAAATGTGTTCATAGTGAATTGGAACTAGGAACATTTATACATTTATGTGTATGAATGTTCTGCTTGTAAGTGTACCTCATGCATGCCTAGTGCCCATGGAAGCCTGAAGAAGGCATGGGATTCCCTGGAACTGGAGTTACAGACTGGTGTTAGCTGCCATGTGGGTGCTGGGAACTGAACCTGTGTCCTCTTGAAGGGCAGCCAGTGCTGTGAACTACTGAGATATCTCCAGCCCCCTCATTTTTATTTTTGTTGAAAACATTCTTTGAGTATAGGCCAACAGACCATGACAAATCTATGGGTACTGGTAGTGCTTCTCTGACTTTGGAATTATCCTAATCCTATACTCATCTATTAGCTGTCTCTCTGTCTCTCCCCGCCCCCACCTTCTCTACTGGGGATTACCCAGAGCCTTGTTAGGCAAGTGTTCTACCCCTGGGCTACATCCTTAGCCCTGAGCTTCACTTTTTGGAATATCTGATACAGTTCACTTTGAGAATCAACAAAAGTTTTGAGAAATTTCCCTTCACTCACTGGGGTCACTGCTTTCCATGGCTCCTTTCTCTGTGCTCTGGGAGCCACCACTCCATTTTTTAGGCCCTGTCTTTCTGATCCAACTTTCCTGAACGTGTCTTTAGAGCTTCTGTCTTCTGGTATACAGAAAATGTAGCCAGGCATCCAAACAAAGTATGAAGATATTTTATTTGGCTCAGGGAGATGACATTGACCATCTAAATTACTCTTGATTTTCTGATAACAGCTGCTTCTTAGATGACCTCTGTTCTGTCAAAACTGTTCAGAGGAGGCCATGCTGGGAAATGGCATTTCTTCTAAGCATTCTGAAAAGTGCACACGATGCACATTTTGAAAAATTGTGCACAGTGGAATGACCTGTTGTCTGGAGTTGAACATGGGATTGCTGGTGATGTGCTAGAGTCTGCACACTATGTCCTAACTGCACACAGCCATGAGCATTTCTGACCCCAGACTATATTCTCTAGGAACCAGGACAAAGACTTTTCCAAAGATGACCTCTGGTCATCAGTTATTTAAAATTATAAAGAAAACACTAAAATAGAGAGCTGTTCACTAGTTTTAACTTATCAAGCTATGAGAGTTCATGAACTACAGGCATGAACATATAGACTCTACAGGTCTTGATGTAGAGCAGGAGATATGTAAGCAAGGTTCCTTTCTTTGAGTCCAGAGCACAGTAGTGCTAAGCTGATTACTAGCAGTGGCCACACTCACTTCTGCAAGCTTCCAGGTGGACAGTCAAAGTGACGGGGGATACAGCTGTATCACGGAGGTCATCTGTCCTAGAACTGCTGCCTGTGAAGTGTGGAGTCTGGGTTGTGGTTGGGAAGTTTCAGGCCAGACCCTGCAGGTATAAGCAGAATCTTAATGGTCCCCAGAATGGGACAGAAGGAAAATGACACTATTTACCTAGGCAAATGGGATTCCTTTTGTTCTGTATAATGTAAATTCCGCAACATGCAACCACAGCTCAAAATACTGTCATTGCTCCAAGCTATAGGTAGACAAAGTGCAAAAAGGAACTGGACCTCATCCAAAATCAGTTCATATGAAGTCGAATCATAATCAAACCCAGACAGCCCATCTAGATACTCATCTTGATATAATATGATTAGCACTAAAATTCAGTAAAGACAGCAGAAGAATCGCTTTGTTTTTATTTCAATAATTGCTCCAAGAAGTGGAAATAAATTGTGCATGAGATGTTTACATGTTAGCGTGAGTTAGAGGCACAAAGAGGTAGGAGGGCATCTATGGCATTTTACAATAAATGAGTCATACAAAAATATCCAGCATTTGGCTTTGGAAAAACTGAAACTGCCTATGTACACAAGATTGAGATAATATTTATTTCAACAAAACACTTTGAGTCTGTTCATTTTTATACACGGTGGTTTGGAAAACCCGACATTTGCTTAGCCTAGCTCGTGTAATCTATTTTGGCATTAATGTTCTCCATTTTCTAATGAAGTTAGTTTTAGGTAAAAGGGCAGTCTGTATTAAAGCAAGTGTTTTCACTGTAGTGTTGTTTATCTTAACCAAACTCCAGTCCAAATTGGCTCCTGGAATACAAGTTCTTGTAGATCATAAAGTTTAGGAAAGTTGAAAAGCTAGAACTGATTTTCTGAAGAAATTTTAAAGTCTATTCTAGTATATTCACATTCTCAATTAACTTTTGAGAACACAGCCTTGCTTCCCTTTATTACCTTTGCGTCTAGAACAGCGTGCTGTGGTGACCCCTAACACACACTGAGAATAAGTTCGTATTTTTATCTAAACAAATATAACTCATTTATGTCTGTTTCCTTTTCAGGAGAGGTTAGCTATAAAAGTATAATAAAATTTCTTGTGTGTGAAGCCTCAGCAGAGGTGGTAAGTCTGCTCTTTGGAAAGTAGTTCAAATGCAAAAAGAAGTTGTCATCTAATTAAAACTATCAGCAAGTAGAGATCATTAATGTAAAGATACCTTTAAAAAATCCGGGACTCCAGTGTCACTTTTTTCATGAATTCCAGGCATGCTTTCCCAGGCATTTCCCCAACCCCCGTACGGGGTATGACGTAGCCTTCGAAGAAGCAATCCCAGACATAATGTACCAGCTTCTTCCCTCAATCATTCCTCCCAGACCTGACTGTTTCTGCCTAACACTGCAGCTAGAAATGGCAGAGCACTTAAAAGCACTGACTGCTCTTGCAGAGAATTCAGGTTCAATTGCCAGCACCCACAGTGTGGCTAACAACTGTGCATAACTCCTGTTCCAGGGGATCTGATGCCCTCTTCTGACCTCTGTAGACATTGCACAATATAGGTGCACTTACATACAAGCCGGCAATAGGCCCATATACATAAAGTAATAAACAAAATTTATAAAAAATTTTCTTTGGTCAAATAGGTATAGAAAATTCTCTCTGAATTAATACATGGCCTCATATTAGCATTTGGATACAGGAATTTCATGGACAAAAAATTTGGAATTTCTCTGATTTTTTGAATAGAAATCTGCTCACCAGTTCACTGTAATTTAAGAACCAAGTGGTCAATTTGGTTGATATTTTCTAGAATACTCTTTCAACAACACTGCTGTGGAGCCCACTCTCCTTAGTGTGTCTTCTAGTGAGGCTCACACCTTGCGTCATTTGTTCACAGCTCAAAAGCTGGCACTCTCCCTGCCGATATGACATGTAACCGAACACACAGTGCTTCTGCTTGCAGGACTGTGGTGAGCTTTTGTCTCCTATACCACATTCTCTCTTCTCCTGGGCCACTCAGACTCCAGTTAGGGATCCAGTTCCAGTGTTCTCCTCCCTTCTCCTTCTCATGAGGATGTATACTGTGTTTCTTAGTCCATTGGGACTACTATAAAAAACGTAGTAGACAGGAGAGCGTATAAAACACTGGGATTTATTCCTCACAGTTCTGGAAGCTCCACAATCCAAGATTCTAGCAGATTCAGGGTCCAATAAAACTTCACTTCTTCACAGACAGCCATCTTATCACTAATGGCAGATGACAGAAAGGGTTAGGAGTCTCTCTTGGTCACCTTTATAACAGAATGCTTTTGATAAAGCTCCTAACCCCATAACCTACTCACATCCCAAATTCCCACCTCTTAGTCCATTACCTCAGGGGAGATGATTTCAGCATAAGAATTGAACATTCAGACTATATTACATGATAATTGTGTATTTCTGTTTCTATGTATTAAGCATCTTGAGTTGATAAGCTTGGTTTATACATGGCACTTGGAAACCTGGTGTTTTCAACATGCAGTTGAGGGTATTATTTAATAGATTTGTTGACATCACCCGTGCCTGGTGATATTGTTTCTAAAATGATTTTTGAATCAACTAAAAGTATATCTGAAAATAGGTCATTTTTCTTTTTTCACACACCATTTGCCTATCTTTAGAAATATTTGTTACAAGTTAGGCAAGGGAAAGAACTCAACTTTTCTTTGAAAAATAATCAAAATTAGTAGATACCTAATATATTTCCATTTCAAAAACTTTGTAAGATTCACAAATTAAGAATGTCTGTTCATTTTATTGCTTAGCAACCAGAGAAAACAGTGTGGCATATGTACATCCTGCATTTCTGAAACATGATTCTCTGTCATTCAGGAGAGTATCTGAATTTGTTACATTTAAGTGTTAGAGAAAAAATTTTAATCTTGTAGTCACAAATTTTCTAGTTTTCTTGTTTTTTGAAATGCTTTCAATATTTGATTTAGAAATTTCAGACATTTGTGTATTTATTGAGTTTTAAAACAACATTTGGGTAGCAAAGTGTATTTCCTCTGAAACAAAACTTAGAACTTGACAGTCGTAATTTATTTTCCTATATAAGTGAATGTTACTGATAAGCAAACTCATATTTCCAAGTTAGTGTAAACAGGTCAGAACATGGTAGGGAACAGTGTTTTCACACTACTTCTGTGACTTTCATAAATGTGCCTTATCTTGTCCTTTTTAAAAAAGCCTTCTTGCAGTTAGAGATGCTATGGTCCAGTGTTTACATTTGTTCAAGAGAATTGACGGATGTCTTTGTCTATAGAACCTGTGTATTCTCAAGGTCACATCTTTCTACCTCGACTCACCACTGGACTGCTTTTATTACCTTTGTAAGAAAGGTAGGCCATCTAAAAGGGTAAAAAAAATGAACTATTTCCTAATCTGAAGCCTTGGAACTTTAGCATCTGCAGCTCAGTTCCTGTCCCTGAAGAGACAATGTCACAGGAGAGAACTTTTCCATAGCAGGAAAATATATATTTTTTCCGTATTGAAGTCCAGTTTCTTGAGAATGTGTTTGAAGTTAAATGTTGAAGTAAACTTTAGATTTGTCTTCTATTTAAATACATTCCATACAAATTATGGCCCAAGACTAGGGCATATCATTCAGTCTCCCTGCCCACTGTGATTCATAAGGAAACCCCTTTTACTGACTGCCAACAAATGTAAGAGTTTGACATATCAAGGTTTGTGGAAACACAGATCTTAGTCCAGGCGGGAATCTGACGTGCATTCCAGGTTGGAATGCACAGTTTACAGTTACAAGGCAAGGGGGCAAGGCTGTTAGAGCCAAAGAACAGTTAGGGAGGTTGATAAATGGCAAAATAGAAGACTCCTGGCCAGATGTGGTGGCACACACCTTTGATCCCAGCACTGTAGAGGTAGAGGATCTCTGTGAGCTAGAGGCTAGCCTGTACTACACAGTGAGTTCCAGGCCAACTGGGGCTATAGGGAGACCCTGTCTCAGAAAGTTAAAAACAAACCAAAACCAATTAATAGACAAGTCCCCCAATGCACCTCTCTGTGTCTCTATGTCTCTTTCCTACCTCACCCCTTTGTTTCTCAAATCTGAGGCCTTAAATTTTCACTATTCCTAAATCTCTTAGCCTCTGTTAAATGACCAGTCACTTAGAGTCTGTGCAGCTGCATAGTAGTGATCCAACACTAAAATCACAGTTGAACTTAGGATGCTAAAGTATGTGGTGGCTTGAGTCAGCATTACCATACAAGGCAGCTTTGAATTCCTCATGGTAACCTTTTATTACTGTTTTTAAGTCTCCAAGCACTGCCAAACATCTTTGAACTTTGTGGAATGATTATAAACGTCATAAAGATAAACCTGTGATTCCACTTTGAAATTCTGTTAAAGAATGCCTAAATTATAATAAAATTGCATATGTTTCAAAATCAAAGACCCGAAAGACCATTTGAATTATTCAGAGCTAGAAAAAAAAATGTGTTGGTATCATTGGGCGACTGCTAAATAGGCTTTGCTGCCACAGCTGTGCTGGCTTTTAGAAGAAAAAGCCCCTAGATGCAAGGCTTGGTCTGCAGAACTCACTTGCTCGTCTGGGCTACTTGAAGATTCCTTGAATGTTTAGAAAGCTACCCCTTTACAGTTGCCAAAACATTTGTTCGAAACACTTCATAATGCAAGTCTGTTTTCACTTGGCACCTCAGCAGAGGAGTTCTTGCTTTCAGCTCAGAATCCGGGTTTTGTTAGGAACAGAAAGGGTTTTATCTGTAGCGACTGAGAGCACTGCAGCCGCCGACTCCATGACCCGGAATGAATCCACAGAGCAGCGAGTCCTTAAGGAGAGACGTGTCCTGTTAAAGCTGGCAGAGGCTCCTGGCAGATGAGCTCAGTGAGAGCAAGCAAATAAAAATCTACCACTATTTGTGGTAGTGACATAGTGATCTGCCATAGAGTCAATGAAAGGGAGGAAAAGTCAGATGTCAGAGGCCAGTGTGACATGGTGAAGAAAGGCTCGGACTGTGGGACCTGGTTCCTAGGGTACCAGTGCTAGTCCTTAGTTTCCTAGCATGGCTTTGGCCAAATTACACCATCCCACTATCCTCAGTTACGTTCGTGTAAAGGGTATAATGAAAGACTGACCTCAAAGCCTTCTCTCGGGGTAAAGTCACTACTATAGTTCAGCTGGCAGTTCCAACACGGCTGCTCAAAAGAACACTGAGGCTGTTCTAGAAAGGAAAGAGTGACTGAAAGTCACTAGATGTAGTAACACACTCCTTTAATCCCAGTACTGTGGAGGCAGAAGCAGGCAGATTTCCATGAGATTGAGGCCATCCTGGTCTACAAAGCAAGCTCCAGGTCAGCTGGGGCTACAGGGAGACCCTGTCTCAAAAAGACAAAAAGATTAAAAAAAAAAATTTTAATTTAAAAAAGATTTTTCTTTCTCAAGATACACACATATGTACTCACATGCATGCATATGCTCATTCATATGCTTGTTTATGCACACGCTCACATCCACACATATGTACTCAAACATGGATGCTTGCACACAAGCAGTCACAAGAATGTGCACAAACACATGTATACCCATAAGTGTGTGCAGACATGTATGCATGTACACGGGAACTTGTACACACATTCCCACATACAGGCACACATACATGAGTGCATACATGCACAGGTGCACGCAGCCATTCATACATACACACATGCACCCATGCATGCATGCACACAAGTACTAGTTAAGTCGCCTTTGGTTAAAAACCCATAAGTCCTCTGGAAAGCTGTAGAGATGTCCTAAAAATGTTGCGACTGGACAAATACTAGTTTCACTTCATAAATAAAGAAGTAGGACTCATTCTTAGCCTTCCACAAAACGACTGAGTCTTATGCCCTGGGATGCTTCAAGCCAGCAGCTTCCCCGTCAGCCTTGCTGCTTTGCGCTGGCACCGCGATGGGCAGAAGGAAATGCTTAATTCATTTTGAGTAGTGGTGATGATTTCACAATAGCATCCTACAGCTACCTCAGGAACGAAACGACGTCATTTACAGCAATGTGGAGGGTACTGGAGATTATCGTGTTAAGTAAAACAAGTCAGACCGCAAAAGGCTAATATCACTGTTTTTTCTCACATGTGAAATACACACACACATCATATATACACACACATATACATGTATATGACATGAAATAGGGAATGAGAGGGAAAGGGCCCAAATGCAGTGGGGCAAAACAGGGTAATGGGGGGAAGATGACAAAATAGCCCATGTTTTCTAGTGAATGGGGAAATGTACTTTTAGTAATACATGCACATGGGCATATGTATTTAAGACGGTAGAGGGAGGGACCAGTGAGAGATGAGAGGAGGGGCAAAGGGAAAGTGACAGGGACAAAAATTAGTATAACTTACATAATGCATAATGTACATGTGTGAAAATGCTATAATAACAAAAAGCGAAGATGCTACCAATAGATGCAAAGGGCATTTTGTGAGGCTGGCGAACACTGGGTGCCAGGCCACGTGGTGGAAATAAAAGGGAGCATAGAAAGTGAGTTCCGAATGAAGTCCTGGATACTGCTGCTTGCCTGTGCTGCCTGCCAGCTCCTCTCTGTCCCCACTTTACTCCCAATAACATAGTTTGGAAAGTGAAAAGACTTGTCTGGAAAAAATGTACTGTATGTGTTTGCCAGACAGAGCTGCCAGGATGCCCACTAAGTTTCTTAGAATAAACCTTTTCAAAGCATCATCCTTAAATTATATCACTTACAATTAAAAGGAAGTGATTCATTTTAGAATTTCCTTTAAAAATTGTAAGAAGCCATGCAATCACTGATTTTGAATACCATCACATGCCAATTATCAACCAACTTCAAAGTTAATCACCACATCTTTATCTCTGATAATGATTACAATCAGTTGTGAGTTGAGTCATCCCCTCTTATGACCTATGGCTATTTTCACCAAATAGTCGAGTCCCACTTGGATTTAAGGGGAGGGAAGATGCATTCCAGACAGTGAACGATAAGGTTCTAAAAGAAAATGTGGGACCAAAAAAAGTTTATTACCATTTTGAAAATGCAGTATTAATGTACTACATTGGCATTGATACTGCTGTGTTGCAGATGAGAAACAGGGGCATAGATGCCTAAGTAGTTGCTCACTTCGTCCTAGCTTGTGGGTGAGTAGTGGGGCCTGTGCCACAGCCTAGTTTTTTGGGATAACCACCTGCTCTTGCTTCTACATCACAAACCTTCACAGAGTTCTGCTTTTATTGTTTTATTTACTATTTTTTAACTTTTTAAAATTGAGCCTTTGTACATTTCATACAGCAGTTCTTAATCAAATTTAGACCCCTCCCCCATCCATGACTCCTAACCCTCCCACTGGGCCTCATGCACTCTGCCTCACATGTTAAGTCCCTATCCAGTCAAGCATTTGTATCCAGATGTTTTTCAGTGCAAATTCACCCTTTTAAAGAGATGGCTTTCTGGTGGGATATGGTGGAGCCCATCTTTAATTCCAGCACTCAGGAGGCAGAGCCAGGTGGATCTTTATGAGTTCCAGGCCAGCCAGGGTTAGATAATGAGATCCTGTCTCAAAAAAAATTAAACAAATAAACAAATAAATAAGGCTTTCAGTGAAATGTACGATTACAAATGTGTAATTGACAACTAAAATGTAGCTATCAAGCCTTTTGGTAAGTATTGTATTTATTTAAAGCTTAGAATATTTGTTCTTTTCTCCCCCCTTTACTGTTTTTAAAACATTTATTCATTATTTTATATTTTTGAGTTTTTTGCTTGCTTGCATAGAAATGCCAAATGTATATGCAATGCCCACAGAGGCCAGAAGAGGGCATCATATCTCTTGGAACGGGAGTTACAGAATATTGTTAGCTGCCATGTGGGTTATGGACAGATAAAGTTCCTGGCTATAGCAATTTGAGCTAATTTGCAAGGCACAGATGGGGGGAAGTTACAGGGATCATTTTTATCTGTGGTTCATGATTCTTCAAGAAAAACAACCTGTAAAGAGGCTTATCCTAAGAGGTGGAGGAAAATAAAAAAATTGTACAGCTGTATCAATCATTTAATAACACATTTTTATAGTAAGTTGTCAGACAAGCAGATAACGACACGCTTGTAGTACAGTAAGTATTCAGACAGATTAGCTGAAGTATTGTTATTAATAAATTTGATGCTATAGAACTTGAAGGTTCAGTCTTTGCAGTGTTTATTTTGGAAGTACCAAAACTGCTGGAATATAGGTTTGATCCATTAGAAAAGAAAACATATCAACCTTGTGTTTGTTATGACCTAGAGTAATGTGAAAATAATGTCCAGTGTGCTGTTGGCCTATCATATTCCATAAGAGCACTGAGATACTTCCTTGCAACCTAGCAGATGTAATGTGGCATGTCTATTCACTTCATCTTCAGCTGCAGCCAGAAGTGTTCCTTAAGTATCATGTGCTAGGACCTACCTGCCTGCTGGGTCCCACCACCTGCCTCAAGCACAGCATAATCCAAAGCAAGCTCATCACTTTTCTTTCTCCCTAGTTCTTCCAAAAATGTGGAAACCCCATTGTCCCCATCAATATTCCACTTGATTCCTCCTTCATGTTACTCAATACCATGGAGGCCATCTCTCTTAGAGTCTATTTTTTTTCCTGTTTTCCTAATTATCCATTCATCTAAGAAAATAATCCCTTTATCAGAGAAGACATTTCAGTATCATAAAGTCACATCAAGATTGTTTCTCTTGCTTCCTTTCAAGGACAGGTTTTCATCCCCATTCATGCCTTTGTTTCCCTGCCTTGCTCCTCCATGAAGTGATGAAGAATTCAGAACATAAACCTGGTTTTATTCGCTGCGGTTCCCCCATGTCAGTGCAATGCATGGCCTAGCTAGGAGACCGTGTAGCTAGAATGAGCACATGGTGTGCTTTGTCTGTGGTGTCATAGCTTAAGGTAGTTATCACCCATGGAAGGCAGCCCTACTCAAACTACACATGCATATTTCTTGGTCATATCATGTTCCAGGGTGTGCAGGATCAAGGGTGTTGGGTTTCTTTACTTCCTGATACCACTGGCTTCTCTGGACTCCTATTGTAGTGGCCAAACCTGCAGGGATCTATGCAACTTGTCTTTCAAAAAAAAGAGAAGAGTTAGTAACAAAACTCTATTCCACACAGCTTGTAGTGGCTGCTGGGAAATACAGTCAGAATGGACATGATCAGAGTGATTATCTGGCTGATGTCCTTCATAGTATCCTCCTACCTGTCTCCTTATCAGTTACAATCATAACCTTGTGAAGTATCTTTTCTATCTCTATCTCTATTATTCCTACTTTGTTCCTCTTTAAAACCTCCCTTGGGCGATTTTTGACTATTGTGTTTAGGTTTCATGAATACCTCCAAGGTATAAAGTAGGTTGTTCATTCCCGAACAACCTACAATCAGAAACGATTATAATTTCCTCCTGGAGAATTTGTAAGAATCTCTCAGTGTGGTGGAAATTATAACATGGGAACTCAGAAATTTTAGAGCAGCAATTCTTTACCACTTCTAGACACTGAAAGCAAGTTGCATATGCCTCCAGAGAGAAAAAGAGGGGGTTCTAAGAGAAGAACCTGGAAATGCACAAGAAAGGGAGTGTGATCTGATGGCTACTCCTTTCTTAGACCAACATTTTCTGTTCTCTCCCTTGAGTGCTTAGAATGAATAACCTTTTCTGATACTTTCAAAAGGCAAAAATAATTCTAATCAAGAAGGTACCCTACCTTATTCCATGGAAAAGTTGGAGGAGGCCAAAGTGGAGAATTCATAAAAGAGGTTGCCTGGGAAGGAGCAGAGATATTAAGTTATAGTTACTAAGATAGTGGAAGGTCAGATTCTGTTCAAAGCTTCCCGAAGTCAAACTGACAAAACTGAATAGCAGTTCTCCTTTATCTGTGAGTAATTATTCCATGATTCTGTTGTACCTGGTCAACGAAGGTCTGAAAATACTAAGTGGGAGATTCCAGAAATAAGTTGTTTATATTAAATTGCATGCCATTGTGAGAAATATGATAAGATTTCATGCTGCACTACATGGGACATGAACCACCCCTTTACCAAGCATATCCAATCTGTATATGCTACCTGCCTATCAGTCACTTAGTAGTTGTCTTGATTATCAGATTGACTGTGATAACTTGCTAATGGCCCCCAAGTGTGAGAGTAGTGATCATAACATTTGAAAATGCCTGAGAGAAGCTGTAAGTTCTTGACTTAATAACCAAAGCAAAAGAATCATATGCAGAGATTAGCAAGCTCTGTGGTAAGAACAAATCTATCTGGGAAACTGTGAAGAGAGAAAAAGAAATATATGCTCCTTTTGCTGTTGTACCTTCAAGAGCAAAAGTTATGGTCACAGAATTGTTTTGTTAAAATAGAAAAGGCATTGCATTTCTTTACGTGTGCATGGGGAAAACATAGTATATCCATAGAACTTAGTATGACCTGAAGTTTTGGGCATCCATGGAGGTCGTAGGATGGGAGTGTCCTGGAGTATATTCCTTGCAGATGAGAGATGCTACTATATAGTAATGTGACTCTCAGTTTCAAGTCAATATATGAGGCACGGAGCTCTGTTAGCACTAGAATCTAATTGTAATTTCTTAGACAACAAGATAAAAATGATTCATATGGAAGGGTTCACAGCTGCCTGAAGTCCATGGGGACAATTAGAAAGGACCCAACTCTTACCTGAAAAGGTAAATAAAGAGCAATACTAGGAATTTCAGAACAAATAGTTTAACTGACAAGAATAATTATATGTATTTATAGAGTGCAGTGAGATGTATTGTAAAAATATTGAATCAAACTAACATGGATATCATCTCATCTATGTAGTATTTTTCTGGGATAACTTTTAAAATCTATAACACTTTTGAAATATATGCTGTATTATTATTAACTGTGGGCACCATGCTCTGCAATATATGACTAAATCTTATTTCCCTTGTCTATTGAAACTTTGAACTGCTGTATATAGCACACTATATACCTTTACAAAAGTCAATTGTCATTTATAGCAAAATTTGTATTTATATCATATGGACCATATAAATTGTTTATGACTTAATATTTTCATGTCCCTTTGTATTTATTTTTGTATCCTCTGTTCTTGACTTTTGTCTGTCTCTCATTTTTCCAGCATTTCATTTGATCTGTTAAATTACTTTTTAAGATTCATTTTAAATTATGTAAATATGTATGTATTGAAAGGTAGGTATCTGTGGAATTCAGAAGAGTCAGATTCCCTGGAACTGGAGTTACAGATGGTTATTGGCTGCCTGATGTAGGTGCTGGGAATTAAATGCTGGTTCTCTGTCAGCAAGTGCTGCTGGCCATCTCTCCAGTTCATCTGTTGAATTCTTTATATTTTCTCTACTTTCTTCAGAATATAAAATGTTGAAAACAAGTATCCGGTTTGCCTTGTTCTTTACTCTGTTCCCAGTTCTGCAACCATTCCCAGCACATGCAGATCCTGAAAACATATTGATTGACTCTAAGTATGAAAAAGTAAAATAATCAAAGGAAAAAGGTAAAGGCAGATGAATTCAAGAGAATATTCAAGAGAAATTGGTCAGGACCAGAATTTAGGGGACGAGGGCAGTGTGCAGCCAGGCTGTGAGAGGAGCAGGTGGGAGAAGAGAGAATTTTAATAGGTATTGACCAGAGCAAAGCAATGAAACGCATCACCATTTTTTAAAAATTGCAAATGGCTACTGAGTTCTGTTTCCTCTGTCTCTTAGAAACTCAATCAAATGAATTCCTTCTCAACTAGTAAAAATCTTACCTCATTTTCATGACTTATTTTGAATGTCGCATCATTTCTTTGTTCACAAGGCTGATGGGATGGTTCTTCTTAAAAGCATTTTCTGCTCTTACAGAAGACAGGGTTCAGTTTCCAGCACCCATGTGGTAGTTATCAACTGCCTGGAACTCTAGTTCCAAGGGATCCAGTGTCATCTTCTGGCCTCCATGGGCACCAGGCATGCACATAGTATGCTTACACATATTCAGGTAAAACACTCTTACATATCAAAAATAGGTAATTTCCTTATTCACTATATCAGAGGGATATATATCATGTGTTATGTCCTAGAGAAATAAACATGAATGAAATTTTATCACTGTGCTCAAGTGAGGCCATTATATAAGAAAACTTATAATGTAGATCAAGATCTTTGTGAACATATAATAGGAGTTCCAACCCGGGTAGGTGAGAAAGGGTAATGGATTAGCTTTCCAAAGGTATCCACCTTTACAAAGCCATGAAGATATGAAGGAAGCTACTAGCTTCAAGAGACTATAAGCACTTAGAAATGTAGGCGATAATGCGTATGCATGGATGGATAAGAAAAGAGGCTGGATCATGGTTAGATGCATTAAGTACAAGTATAAAATGCTATTTTTGTCCTTCACTCTGCCAGAAGAATAAACAGTAGCTTGAAAAAGTGTTCTAAAACAGTGGACCCAGATCACCACCATCAGCATCATCCAGGAACTTGTTAGGATGAAAATCCTCAGGCTATACCCAAGACTTAAAGAATCAGAAAGTCTAGAAGGGAAGTCCAGTTATTTGTAGTTCTGAAGCCCTCCAGGTGATTCTGATGCATATCTGTTTGAAAACCACTGGATTAGAACAAGGGTGAGCAGGTAGAAAGGAAGCCCTGAAAGGAATTTACAGTGAACATGAGAGCTATGGCATGAAGGGCTGGTCACAGTGATGGAGATTCAGACAGAGACAAATTCAAATAAGTTTTTCAGGTGGCAAGACAGTCCGCATGGTAAAAACACCAGGGAATAAGTTAACACTGGTGTGTATGTTGGGGAGGGGCAGGTGAGAGCATGGTGAAGTAACAGTGACCCGTGAGAAGGGACAAGGCAGTGGGAAGGGCAGGCCAAGCCAAGGCCAGTAACTAGTTACCTTGGCAATGTCAGCTTCCCCTGTTCTGAAACCACAGCATTGCTGGCCATGAAAGTAGACTGCTGCCTTAGAAATGTATCTCCATGTACTGTTCCTGTCTCATCCCACAAGCTAACAGCACCCCCAAGCTTCAAAACCATACACACATGCAGGCAAGCACATCGTCCACATAACCACCACAGCTGACTCTGAATTGCCAGTATAACAGCTATTTTTGTTTTGAGTGACTGTCATAGTCAGCTTCAGCTGTCAATTTGACACAACCCGGAGTCACCTGGGCAGAGAGAATCTCCACTGAGGAATTTCCTCCATTAATTTGGCCTGTGGCCATGTCTGTGAGGCACTTTCTTCATTGTTGTATATAAGATGACCCAGCCCACTACAAGTAGTGCCACCCTTAGGCAGGTGGGTATGGGCTGTATAGGAAAGGTCACCAAGCAAGCCAGTAAGTAGCATTCCTCCATGATCTTTTTATCTGTTCTTGCCTCCAGGATCCTGCTTTGGCTTCCCCTGATGATAGACCACCCTAAGCTTTAAGCTAAAGTAAACTCTCTCTCCAAGTTTCTTTTGGTTCTAGTGCTTATCACAGCAACAGAAAACAAGCTAGACTAGTGACCTAGTCCTCAGGGTATAAATCATGACAGGTTAAGTTAATCATAGCTGATTTGTTTATTTTGATGGGATAAGCATGTGACTATTTGTAGCCAATGAAATGGAAGTTTAGGCAAGCCATCTGAGGCAGAAAAAAAGACTTTCCTCCCTGTCTAGAGTGAAAAACACACTATTTGCCTCTTTCCTTCCTTATCTCTTGTTCTGGGACCATGTTGGGGAGTGCTAATAAGAGACACCTTCTAGGATGGAAGGCAGCATGCAGAAGACAGCTGGGCAGAGGGATTAGGGCAGTTCTGCTTAGCGTACATCTTGTCTTTGAGTGACTCAGTTGTGTTTTCAGTTACTGCCTAGCACATTCCTGATTACTCACCTTTCTCTGGGAAACCGCATACCTCTCAGCCCTGTTTACCCCAGGCATCTGGACTCTTCAGCCTCATTTGGAAATCTGAGATCCATTCTGCTTTGTGAATCTCCTCCTCTAACCCTCTCCCTTCCCAAACTTTCCTTTGTATATTCTACAGTCTAACTGCTCTGAACCAGAGACTCCCTTATACTTAAAAATCTCTTCATTTTCTTGCTGAAATTTACTCAGTTACATTCCAAAGTCTCTTTTATTTATTTATATTTATTTATTTACCTATTTATTTTTATTTTTATTTTTGTAGTACTTTCAAGTAGAGGCTATTCTCTCCTCCCTGGGGAGGCAAGCTGCAGTGCTTATAAGGAAGGAGACTTCCTTGTTTGTTCTCATTTGCATTAGTTCCTTTTGGTTTCATGAAAACATCTTGAAGTTTAATACAGGGGCTGAGACTTTACCACCCATTTCTTTCCACCTGTGTAATGCCATTTTGTTCTGAATGTTTCAGAATTAATTATTAAGTTAAAGAGAAGCTACTGTGACATGTTCTACTAGTGAAAGGGCAAACTAATTAGCCAAAGCTATTTAAGTATCTGGTAAGTACATGAAAAAAATTCTATTAATCAAGCCAGAGTGTTTGTTGAGTTGTGTGCTAAAACCCCCACATGCCCCAAGAAGTGGGTCTCTTGCATATATATGAGTGTCCCTCCTATCCTCTATCAAATCCAGAACATTCTTTGATAGTGTTAGTCTCCACTCATTCTTCCTTGTTTCTTCTGTTGTCAATTTTGATGACCTCATGTTTGTTCTTTCCTATCTTCCTTAAATGGAACACTTCTACTCTCCATCCTGTCCAGAGGAAGAATCAATGAATTTGGTCAGGTGTGCATTTAGACTCCGAAACCCAGCATTCCTTTGAAATATACCATGGTATCCACAGTCCTCAGTCAGTCAATACTTTTAGAGAATCAACTCCAACATATCTATATTCAATAATGGCTGGCTCTAGTAATGGTAACTGGTTACAGTTGCTTCTGTTGTTGTCTGAAGGTCAGTATATCCTGGGGAAAAGCAGCATTGAAGAAAAATCAATAGCAGCCTTTAGAAATGTCATTCAAAATGCCATTCAAAACAAGTATAAAGGTTAATGGTATTTTGTTTTCAGTATTTCAAAATATATTATCAGATCAAATAAAAGTTACAATGACATGCTCCCCACAAAAGGACAAAATAATTAGCCAAAGCTATATGAGCACCTGGTAAATATATGAAAAAAAAAAGATTCTATTAATCAAACCAGAATATTTGTCAGGTTGTATCTAAAACCCACACACAACCCAGCAAAATGGGCCTTTTTCATGTAGGTAAGCATTCGATAAAATCATGAGTTAAGACTGGAGTACTTAGATCTGTAGTGGTCAGGAAGGGCGGAGGGTACAATGTAAGAAATGGCCATCAAGTACTTTTTATGGAGACCTTAACAGTTATAAGTTTTGTAGGGAGTTAAGGACATACACAGAAGACAAGTTCAGATATGTCAGGGATTCTGGAAAGAAAGGCTTACCACTGGTCTTGGGTGGTGGTGTCGTTTTGGTAACCATGGTGAAGTTGGAAGAGCTTAAACACTACGTGTTAGACATTGCTAAAGAGTGACTCAGTGTTGAATCTCTCTAGTCTTTGGTGAAATACTTGAGTTGGGTTTAGAAATCTGTGCTTGAAGACTTGTTACTATTTCAGCAAGGGCTTACTAAAGGAAAAAAAGTCAGCAGGCCCTCATTTTAGAAAAGAGAGAGAGGAAGATGGCATGTCACAAATGTGAAGGCAACAAGCCACTAGAGCAACTTGGATTTCTTAAGTGAGATTGAGTAACAACATTCCATCAATTTCTCAAAATCACAATTGTATACAAGGGTTATGAACAAAATTCTTCTATTTACAGATGAACAGAGTGGGGGTTTGGATTCCACGAGAAGTTCATGATCAATCACTCTCATGTGGTCAGGTCCTCTCAGTAAGGGTACAAAATGTCTGGATTCAATATCCTTCAGAAACTGATGATGTGTCAACAACGTCTGAACTTCCTGGGTCTCAGAGAAGAAGTCTCTCCCTTCTCTTTCCTCAATGAGGCCTCTGCTCTTGGGTTCCCAGTGCTGTTCAGGGGACAGGAAAAGCAGAGGTCACTGTCATGTCTTTTAATCCCTGAGATGGTGGCTTGTGCACAAGAAGGCATTCTCATTCCTGCCTGAAGTGCCAGCAGGGGTTCCTCGCTCCCTTCTAGTGAGGATCTCCCTCCTACCAACCACAGTGATTTGGTGTCAAATGCCTGCTGTATCAGGCATAGAAAAAGTATAAGTTCTGCTTCTGAGAAATATAGTTACACGAGATTCTGATGAGAGAAACTTCTAGTATTTGGTCAATATGAGGTAATTAAAAAATTTTAAAGTGTACATTGCTCACTTTTGGAAAAAGATATGCACAAATCCAAATAAAAACTTAATTACTTCCCTATATACACACCACTGCAGGGGAAGGATTTCATGTTGACTTTTGTAGCAAGCAAATGGCATTTTTTTTAGAGCTGAGGACAATAAAGAATATAAGATATGAAACACTGTTGGGGACTGTTGTGTGTGATTTTTTTCCCTGGGGAGACATGGCACACACATACACACACACACACACACACACACACACACACACACACAGTGCCAGAAAGGGAACCCATGACGATCAAAGTAGTGATTCTACTGGAGTCCAACTTGATGTATCAATCAGGTTTTACTGGGGTTTGTTACTGCTGTGAGTGTGGTGCCGGGGGACTTACACAGCAAGCTGAATCAAAAGCAGCTGCACCATCAAAACCCCACCCTAACATGCATGACAACTCACGAGAGCTGCAACCCTGGAGCTCCCATAGGCTTGCAGGCAGCTGAACAGGCCTAACAAAATCTCTCACTGCTTGGCTGATTAGTTGTCTCCTCCAGCTGCTGTTTTTTAACTTCTATAACCTTGGGGAGAACCCTGGTGAATCTTTTAGGTTCACCTTTCTCAGACACCAAAGTTTGATGGCTTTCTGCATCTCAGGAGTCTCCCCCGTCCCTGAGAATGTGTTTCCATTCCCAAGAAACTGCTATATTAATATAAAAGAAGTTACAATGTTAGAAGAAAAGTTATCTCATAGACTTTAATAAGCATCTTACTTTCTTACAGGAGGAAGCTTCTGAAAGATGGTTCCTTTCTAAAACATGTTTGTGTTGTATTTTAGTTTTATGTGTATGGGTGCTTACATAAATGTAAATACACCATGTGTGTGCAGTGCCCATGAAGGCCAGAAGAGAGTGCTGGGAACTGAAACCAGGTCCTCAAGAGCAGCCAGTGCTCTTAACTGCTGAGCCATAGCTCCAAACCTGAAAGGCTACTTCCTTAAAAAGAACTAACGATAAAAGTGGAAAGGAACCTGAGTACCTCTTGACTCCGGAGTTCGTGCTTTTGTACTTCAAGAGTCAACTAAATCTCATGTCTCCATGTCATCCAAACACAGCTTCTCCCTAGACACAGCCTGGTCACGTAATCATTCCTGTGAACAGTGAATGACACAGTGACATCTGTTGGGTTTCTATGTACCAAACCATCCTGATTCTGTCCTAGTCTAAGGCGGAGGGCTTCTACTTCACTTTATTCTCACTTTGCCATGTCTGTGAAAAGAAATTATTCAACTTTATAGACAAAATGAACTGGAAAACAGCTTGCCTTTTAAGACACACCAAGGCCCAAAAAATAGGCATAATGTGGCATTTATGAACAATGATGAATATTCCATTAGCAGTTAAAATTTCATTCAGATTTAGATTACTCCTTTTAATACTATGATGTTTAAGCTCCAAAAGATAACTTTTCATGGGTTGGGGAAAGCCCAGTGCAAAGGGAATACAATGTATTTCTGTATTTGTATGTGTGTGTGTGTGTGTGTGTGTGTCTGTGTGTGTAATATATAGTGTAACAGTATCAACAAAAAAACAGAAGCTGATTAAAAACAAAAGACCAAACCAAAGTATCCTGTTTATGCATCAGGAAAAAATGTAAACTCCTACTAAGGCAGAAATAGTTCAGACTGTGGAACAGGAATATGTTTGCGTGGCATGCATAAAGCTCTGGGTTTGATCCTCATACAGCATAAACCAAGCATATCGGTGTACACGTGTAATCTTAGCATCTGGAGAAAGAGGCAGGAATATTGGAAGTTCAAAGTCATCCTAGGCTACACAGTGATAATGAGGCCTGCCTAGGATACATGGGACCCGATCTCAAAACAAGAACAAAAATGAAACAACAACCCCCCTCCCCAGTGACTAAAGAAAAAACAAACGAAACCAACAAAACCACCCACAAATCTGCTAACAATCTATAATCTAGAAAAAACAATTCCTTAGGACAGGGACACGGTAACCACTCAAGCATAGGAGGCTCATACTGATGGCTCAGCATAATGGAATGTACGTGTCACCCCAACATGCAGGAGCCTGAGTTTGAGGCCACCAGACTACCTAGTGAGAACTTGTCTCAGGAAAAACTGAAGAACAGCATAAAACAGTATTTGATTCCCTTTTCAAAGTTCATCTAAAATGACATTTTTTTTTCTAAACAAAATGAAACAAAAACTCCCACATGATCTAAAGATGACTTAAGTGTCCTTACTTAAAGCTTCATGAAGCTTAAATCTTTCTCTACAACGAGAGTCTAGTTTCTGTTCTGTCCTGTCAGAAGTATCCTTTATTTTTGTCCTGGTTGTTTTATTCTTGGAGACATCGCCCCCTGCTGTGACAGATTCTTAACTGCAGAAGGATTTTTCACTCAAAAGGGATGTGGAAAAGACAGTTATTAATGTGAAGAGACTTTATTTTGAATAGCATATATAATCCATTTAATATTCATAGTGCATAGCCATGTATGAAAGTATAAAATGAAAGAACAGGAGGACACATAAGCATGGAAGTGTACAGAAGTTACTACAAGACAGTACTCATTAGATAAGACCAAAAATCATGCAAAAAATGGCTTCAAAGCATGGCGGGCAAGTGCAATCAGTACAAGTTATAGTTTCTTGGGTACAAAAACAATATACATTCTTTGGATTGAAAACAATATAAATGAATGGTGTGGATTTTTATGGTCTTGATAAAAGTCTATAAAAGCAAAGTGCAGATACTGTAATACCACATACAAGAAAGTATTCAAGGCCACAGATGGAGGTCACCAGCTCACAAAAAAAGAGTATCAGAGAAATGCAATCGGGAAAGGGCTTCCTGCTTCCAGCAGGAGACGGCAAATGCATAGGCACTGGGACTCGGTCACCAGTCAAAAGGAATCCACTGCGCATAATTGTGCAGTTCCCCGAGACCAGTGCTAAGAGGAAAGCCTCGCTGTCAGGGCTCATTTTATATATGAACCATGACTACAAATGTAGAAGCTGACAAGCTCATCTCTCCATTCAGGACACTAACTTTTAAGTTTTATACTTAAAACCTAAGTTTTTGGCACTAGGGTTACAGATATGAAGATTACTTAGACCCAAGCTTCCAACTCAAAGATTGCCTATTTGGGAAGTTAATGAAAGCTAAAATGTCTTACTGTTTTTAAAAGCACATGCACAGCAGTCTTCTAAAATTAAGACAGGAAAAAATAAGGAAAAACAAAACAAAGATACTGAACAAAATTTTCTGGTTCACTATATAGTTTTTTTCCCCTTTTATTTTTTTTTTTTCAAATTGCATTTTATTGTAGAAATGCAGACCACATCGGACAGCTATGGCTCGGCTCAATCTTGCTTGGTGCTCTCCTAAGACATCCTCTTCTTACATTCCACTGAACAGAAAACCATCCCTTCCACAGGCATGAACTTCTGCCCAATCAGACACTTGCTGCAGCAGGAGCACAGGAAGCAATCTGTGGACGCGTGCCAGCTGAAGTTATTGTAGGTCACTCTCTGCACTTCCGGGTCGATGGCATTGTGGCATCCTTGACACACCTGTTCAGGTAAAGAAGAAGGTTAGAGATCAGACTGGGCTAGCAGCCTAATACCTGACCTTGAAGGCAAACTGAACATGAGTCTGTAGACGTAGAGGGTAAACTGAAAAAGACTGATAGCAGGACAAATAACACAGGCGAACTGGGTGTCGGGAAGCATGCCTCAATCCCAGCACTCGGGAGGCAGAACAAGTGGATCTCTGTGATATCCAGGCCAGCCTGGTCTGCAGAGTGAGTTCCAGGGGATCTGGGGCTACAGGGAAACCCTGTCTCAAAACAAAAACACAAGGGACAACGACCTTCTAGCTGAACTTTTCAGCCAGCCCAGGCCTATATGCCGAGTGCGTGAGAAGTTAGCAGATGAAAGGTGAACATATGATTGGCAACTGTAAGATGCCCCTGTGGTGTCTGAAGTGGGAAATCCTCACTACAAATTTCAAAGCATTTGTTTCCAGCTTTTTTTTTTTTGTATTGGACTATACAGCAGTAATTAAAAAGAAGTTTATAAGACAATTTTTTTCCCTCATCAAAGCACCGAAGTGATAACTTCACCAGTATTACTTGTGACACAGGAGATTAGCAACAGCACGAGTTTCTAGACAGAAGTAAATTAAAATCATGTTCAATGTACTTAAGGTCTCAATAAAAAATACTGATAGTGTTTGAGAATAATGAGTTCACACCAAAAATAAAATCTGTAGTAAACTGGCTTCTGTGAGAAGATCAGTCATAATTTCTGTATCATCTAATGCCACAGAACATTAGTACTTCTGTCCGTTGCACCATTCGTTTTGTCCGTTTTTTATAGACAAGGTGTCAGGTGGGCCTTACACTCCTGACGCTCCTGCCTGCCCCTCCCGTGTGCCACACTTACAGGTGTGCAGCGCCACGATGTGCAGTGCTGGAGATAAAACCCAGGGCTTGGTGCGCGCTAGGCAAGCACTCTCCCAACTGAGCTGCATTCTCAACCTACCATTCCTTATTATGTATGTATGTGTCATACTCAAATATGCAAACGATGCAAACACACACACATAATTTTCTTAATTGAACATGCATATAAAGAAAACAAAAACCCAGTCTATACTATAGCAGAAAAACTGAGGACTAACCCATTGAAATCTCCAAAACACTAGTCCACATGCATTCTTATTTATTTACAATTGGAATAAATGTGAACTATCTAAAATCTTTGTCTTAAATACCTTTAACAAGTAGCCAATAAAGTTTTCCAGTACCAGATGACTGTGACCAATCTTTAGTACCCCGGAGTTAATGAGATGAACAGTGGAGATGAATGGATTGAGGGTCATTTAGCCTGCTCAGATGAAAAGCTATCAACTTATGCTTGCTAATCCATGGGTAAACTCACCGGGCAGTGAAGTGAGGCCTTGTTACATACATCCATTTCAGACCTGCAATATACTTACTATTTTCTTAACACTTTTTTGATCTATTTATTTTTATTTTAGATATATTAGTGCTTTGCCTGTATGTACGTAAGTGCACACATATCATGCAGTGCCCACAGAGGCAAGAAGAGGACATCAGATACCCTGAAACCGGAGTTAATGGTCAATTGTTAGCCACTATATGGGTGGTGGGAACGGAACCTGGGTCCTCTGCAAGAGCAGCCAGTGCTCTTAACCGCTGAGCCATTGCTCCAGCCCTTACATGGGGTTACATAGCTTCTTATTAGAGACTGTAATCTACAGGCTATATCACCCCCTCTTCATTGGGATACTTTCTTTGCATAATCCAGATATGAGTCCTGAATACAACAAACATCAATGTTACAAATATCAGCACACTCCTGATTAGTAGCTGCAACAGTAAACAGTTACTTTTGTTTGGATTTTCCACAGTGTATTAATGTGTAGAATGTTGTCTTATAGTTTTCTATATTTCCTCTTAATCTTTCAGTCTTTTACAACTGTGTGATGTGGCACCATTTTGAGTATTCTGCCTACATGTATGTAAGTGCACTACATCATGTAATGCCTGCAGAGGCCGGAAAAATCCCCTAGAACTGGAGTTTAAGGCAGCTGTTAACCACCATGTGGGTGCTGGGAACCAAACCCAGGCCTTCTCCAAGAGTAGTCAGTGCTCTTAACCACCGAGCCATCTCTCCAGCCCTTACTTCATGTTTATTGCCTTGCTTTCAACCTGCCTTCTTTTCCTCAGTCCTATAATACTATTTCTAGACATTTTTATTAGTTAAATCACATCTTTTCATTTTAATATACAGAAATAGACAAAACTGTACAGTTACATGCGGAATGCAGGAAATTATTTAGGTCAAAATGTAACTAATGAACACATAAATAATTGATGAGTTCAGGGTTTGTGATTCCATACAGTTTAGTTTTACTAATGTATCTGATCACCACTCACCCCACAGTCTTTTATGTAATTCCAGGTAACATGTGTAGATCCCTGCTTATTCAATAAGCTCAAAGCTGCAGATTCCCCAAAGGCCTTCAAGGGACAATGCCTTTCATCTCATTGTGCCTGACAGTGGATCTCCATCCCTAAGCCTCTCATAGTTCAAAGGGTTATTTACTTCAATCCCTCTTAATTTTATTGGAACCTAACATGTGATATAGCTAATGCTATTTGTCATAGTGAGCCCTCTAGCAGAAGGGCCCTGTGAAACCTCACAGAGGTGAATCTGGGTGACCATGGGATTCCAGGGCCCACATGGAGACAGACTAGACATCTGTCATCCCCATGTTCCTCCTTCCAGATAACTTTTATCTCAGAAATGCCCTGTTTAGAGTTGAGGACTTTTCTTCTGATCTAAAAATAATTGTTTTCTCTTTCTCTTTTTTAAAGGTTAAACTCTCTAAGCAGATCAATGCTGTAAGTTAGATGATCTTCAGTTTCACATCATGTGGCATGTTGCATGCAATCTTTGGTGTTAGTTTTTTCAGGTGACAGAAAGATATCTCATTTTCATATTAGGCAAAGCCAATAGTATACCTTATTGAGAAAGCACATCTTCTAAAAGAAACACTGACATATTATAAAATTAGATGATTAGATATCGTTTGTCAAAACATTTCTTTTTAAAATGTTATGTCCTTCCATTGATTAGAACAATGTAGTGGAGGGGGCTGATAACAGCTAAATAAGGCAGTTTCACCTGCATAAACCTCTGCTCGACAAGTAATTATGAGCATCTCCGATGCTGTCTCGAGATTCTAGTGCTTAGAGCAGACCAGGGGAAAAACATATCTGTCCTAATGGAGTTTACATTTATTTTGAAAACAAGACAGACATCCTACAAAACATACATATTATGATATCCTCCTTCTGTAATTTTTTAGGTTACATAATATATTAAAACACATGGTAATTTAACACCTTGATCCCAGGAAAAAGGAAGTTCTATGGTAATGCCCAAGTAAATGAGAAATAAATAGAAAACAAGTCAGTTATTCAAGAATTTCCTACATGCAGATACTGAAGAGATGGGGATGGAAGGGAAAGCTCCTCTTCAGATGCTCATAGTACGGTGGAGATGAAAGGAGCGTGACGGTAACAGTCACCACCCCATACACACACACACACACACACATACACACACACATACACACACACACACACACACACACACACACACACACCCCAGAACACAGAGAACCTAGCCAGAGAGAAAGGGTGGAGCTTGGGGACAGGGAACCAGGAAAGTGCTGTGAAGACACTGAAGCAGAAACTGAGTCTGGAGGAACTTGTAGGCATATAAACAACAGGAGACTGTGTAACATCAACTAGTGACATGAGCAAAGGACAAACTGCAGGGACTAAAATTGCCAAGGCAATAATAAGCAATCTGGTTTGGCTAACTAGAACAAGTGACAGGAGAGTCAGGAAGGGGCAGATCTGTCAAGGCAAAGGCTTAGTGGTCACGATTGCATTTTAGGAAGATCCTTTCCCATCATCATGGAAGGTGGCTTTTAAGCAAGATGACTGTTGCAAGAGAACAGCAGATCTGAGGTGACAATCCCCAAGCTTCAGAGCACAAAGGTCTGAAGTAGAGTAGTTGTGAGCACCTGAGATCTACAGATGGGGATGAGTGGGTGGAACATGAATGACTGTGTCTGAGGCAAAGAGTCAAGGCAGAAAACCAGCAGACATCAAAACTTGTCTGTTTTCAAAGCACTGGGCTTTCAGAACTACATGTAGGTAGCTTTTTTTCCTTAGCCAGGAGTTTCCTCTAAGTATTATTAGTTCAGGGGGATCTTAAACTAAAAAAGAAGTAAGGGCCTGTCCTTCTGCTCCTGTCTTACAAGCCCTACTATATATGGTCATCTTTTTACCTTGTATCTACATCACCCATCTCTTGGCCATCATGCAATAACAGCAACTCTGTGTAACACAATGGATCCAATTAAAAAATACATTCTCACACTAAGTGTCTGGACATTTGGCCCACACAATAAATCTAAACATACAGGTCAAATTTTTTTGTACTAAATCAATTCAATGAGGGTTTAAGAAACAGTCACCAAATAATCTCCAGGTAGCCGAACAAAGTCTTAGCGGGTAGTCTAATAACATGAACAGAAAGCATTTTTAAATGGAATTTGATCTGTACCAATAATAATAAATCCATTCCCATTAAGAAATTTTTGTTGCTGTTATTTTGTTTTGTTTTGTTTCATTTTGAGAGAGGCTCTCCCCTGTAGCCTCAGCTGGCCTGGAACTCACTATGTAGACCAGGTTGGCCTTAGTCTCACAGAGATCTGCCTGCCTCTGCCTCCCAGACGCTAGGATGAAAGGCATGTGCTACCATGCCTAGCCCTCCATTAAGGATTTTTAAGTGCATATTTTATCACCAAGCAGTATATATAATCTGTATTGTAAACACGCAGGTAGAATGAGCCACCTGGAAGTAGCTGGTAGTCAGTGTATGCATGGGTTTTGAATTTCCTGATCTCTGCTGCCCACTTTTAGGAGATGCCAAGAGAGGCAGAAACTGAAGTCCCAGTGCAGGCTGAGGCAAGTGTGCCCCTGCGTTTTCTTACCACAGCATGATTCTTCACATAGCAGGGCTTGCATACAGGCTTGTCACTGACCATCACGTATATTTCTCCGGCCAGGATGTTGTCACAGTCAAAACAGCAGAAGTGTTTCAGATGCCAGTTCTGGTTTTCCGCCTGGGTATACTCATTGCTGAATATCAGCTGGCAAGATGAGAAGAATACAACCTATCAGGCATTTGTCTTTATGCTTCAATGGCAAAGCTAGGTTCTTTAGATAGGCGTTTGGATGTACAAGACCAAAGACCTTGGGGCTTAACATTTGAAAATGGTAACATCAAGCTTGAATGTGCTATCATTTTGTTTGACTCAAGTTTTTGTTTCTGAAAGCCATTCATTAATCAACTGAAGACACCCAGATGAAAAAGAAAATTAAAATTCTTGCATGTTTAGTGCTTGGTTAATTCCAGTTGCCTTCTGGATGAGGGGAGGCAGGTGAGGACACAAGAGGCAGACTGAAGGCAGGTGGCCCTGGAGGACATACCTCATCGCAGCCAGCACAGCGGGGCTTCTCGCTGTCACAGTAATGCCTGCCGCAGTACAGCTTCCCGTTCTTCCAGAAATAAATCATGTCCACCAGCAGCTCACCACACGTGCTACAGATGAAACACGCCGGGTGCCAGAGTTTGTCGTAACCAGCCCGTTCGGCATAGATGGCTGGGTCTCCTTCCTTCATGGTCTTTTTGCAGTAGTAGCAGGACTAAAGGGAAGCATCCAAACAAGTCATCAGAACGCTGGCACCCTCAGCGTCTGCTTCATGGGCCCTTGGAGCAATACACTCAAGAGCAGCCATTTGGACTACAGTGCTCTTACCATTTCTGTGAGATTGCATCTTTCTTCACGCTGTTCTAACTAACTTCTTTCACCCTATGTATAACACAGCATTGTTTCCTAAACGGAAACACTCATTGGGAAAAGGGTAAGAGGAATTTTCACTTCAATTTTATGTGAGGTACCCCAAAAATGATTGTCTCATAGTTATCAGTAATCTTTCTTGAGGGTTAAATCTCATCAGTTGATGTGCTAATTCATTCTGTGAGAAACACATTACAGTCAGTTCAGTTTTTATACTCCGTTCATCTGCATCAGTTTTCTTTTACTTTTTCTTTTAAGTCTCTAAAAGAGACTTTAAAAAATGGAACTGGAGAGGTGGCTCAGCATTTATGAGCACTTACTGTTCTTCCAGAGGACCTGGTTCGGTTCTCAGCACCCACATGATGGTTAACAATCATCCGTAAGTCTGGATCCAGGGAATCTGACACCCCCACGTCTGGCCTCTGCAGGCATTACATGCAAGTGGTACTCTTACACACATGTAGGCAACAATTTCATACCCATAAAATAAAATAAAAAAATTTAAATACTTGCCAATATAGCCACATAAATTTAAGTCTGAATTTTAGGCATGATCTCACAAGCAAAACTAATTAACCTAAGCACATATTATTCTTATTTATGTATAAAAATAAGCTCTCTGGGTTTGAGGTCTACTCCACAAGAGGGAATTCATGCCTGTGGTACTAAACACAGTCAAGATTCCATGGTTAAGGAGGTCTTAGGCCCCAGGGGGTACTTACTTCTATTGTGGAGCTACTTTGACAGGGCCAAACCACCTTCTAAATATTTATGTTTATACCGACAGGCAAATGCTACTGTCAGTCTTAATCAGAGAAGCTTCTCTTTGCAATGAATAGCAGTATATGCAGAAACTCAGGGCTACTTCATAAGCTGAGAATAAGAGATGGTTAGTGTGCTCAGGTCTAAATAGGACATTTATACCAACCCCCTCAAAGGCTCGGGAAACACTATTGAAGATGGTGTAGAAAGAATGAAAGAGCCAGAAAACAAGGGGAAGGGCTGTGAGATGCCAATCCCAGGTTACTTGTCATTGCAATCAAGATCTCAAAATAGCTGCAGTTGCTGCCACTGGGCCTGTACAAGGTTGGGCTTGTCAGTAGTCAGTCATAGATTAGAAAGGGCCTCACAGGGCCATACTCTCCCTGCTGATCTATGGGTTACTGACAGAGTCTGGGAAAGGGGCAGTCATGTCTTCAGTTGTGTACCCACGGATGAGCCCAAGGAATAGTTCCAAACCCATGGTCACATAGATGGTCCTGGTTAAACTCAGTGGGTCACAAAACAAAGTAAAAACAGATGACTGTGGGAAGGGGACACGTGGATGTGACAGGAGTGGAGGGGGTAAGAGAGAGGAATCTCAATGCATCATGTGTATGTGTGAAACTGTCAGCACAAATTTAATATAAATTATTAAAAGAGAACAAAGATTCAAAAATACAGGAATTGATAATAAAAAATTAAACAGGAAAAATGGATACTTCCTTATCACGATCTACATATATAATACCAAGGTGTATATGTACAAAGACTAAATATATTTCTTGCTAAAGTCAGTGAAAAGCAATGTTTAATAATACTACCACCATTTTATGTTACATTGACATTAGCCAATGTAATTAAACTGAGAAACATATTAGATATACATAAAAAAAGCAATCAACACAAAAATTATGTTTGGAAACAGATGCTAGATTAGTATGTTGTATTCACACAACTGTGAACTGTGAACAGATAAAAATCACAATAATCAGAAAATTTGGCTTCAAGTAGACATACCAAACATAATAACTCAAAGTAAGGCTACACTAAATTTTCATTCAGTTTCTTTTTCTTACCTCTTCCTTTTAGAAACAGGGGAACGACCCTCCCTCCCCCCAAAAAAAGTTCTAAGAAAGGAAAATAACCCACAAAACACAAAATCGAGTCAACAGTGTGACTCATCTACTCACATACTGGGTCTTCTTGGGGTCAGCAGACTTGTCCCTGGCACCCACTGCTGCTGGGCCGGGGCTGCTTCTATCCCCAGCAGGGATGTGCACTTTGTCACCCTGACCGTTCATCTCAGAAGGAAGCTTGACATCTCCAACTCCCAGAGCCTCATTCTTGTATTTCTTCACAAACTGCTCCATCTCCTTCACCTCTTTGGGAGACAACTCATGGCACTTAGAAGGGTCTTGGTCATGTGCAGGGAGCTGCTTCGCTAGCTGCTTCTTCCGGTACTGCGCCCCCTCTGAGCCTGCCACTGGCTGCTTCTCCTTAGGCAGCATCTGCATGTACTGCCTGGCCTGGAGCAGAGGGAGATCAGGGTCAATCCTCTATACCAAACATCAGAGCAAGTTTACTTAAAAAGTGACTTGCCTCCTCATATTATAAATATCTAGAGATATTAACACAAGAATGGATTTATATAGACATAATCAGCACATTTTTCTCCATGAAATTAACCCTCTCCCCGGCAGTAAGACCACTTGGATTACTATGGTTTACTTGTGTTAAATCAACAAATGTGTGACTAAAACAAAATGTGACCTTTTGGGTTGGTCATCGTGTATATGCAGTATGAATTAGTGGCATTTTCGTCACATAAAAATATCAGTGCAGGGTTTACTTTAATGGCCTAACCAATCTGCCAAATGCTTCATCTAGCTGTCAAAATAATGCAGAGTTTGACACAAAATCTCATTTTTTCACCTTATATAGTAAAGAAATACACTATTGGAATATTTTTGTTCAGTTCTAAACAAAGTTCTAAAGATAATTTCTACTATTTATTAGATTCTTTCATCTTAAAAGTAAACCACAAAAGATGGCTAGATTGCTATAAAACATCTGATTTCCATTTAATTACTAAAATTGTTAATCATTTTCTTAATGATTCATAATCATGTTCGTGAAACGGCAAATCTAGGTATTCAGAAAAGTTCTATGTGGTCTCTAGACTTGACATTGAAAAAATAATAATAGGAGCCAAAAATCAAAATAATGGAAACTCAAGCAAAAAACAACAGATGTGGCATGGTTAACTATTTTGCAAAAGAAACTTCCTTAAATAAACAGTCCAGGATCTTCAATAAAAGTCTCCTCTTTTTCCCCGATTACTTGCCAATGCCTGATTCTGAACCGGAGGAGCCCACTCATAGGTAACAGTATTGATGGAAACATTCTTCTTGGCAGCAACTGGATTGGTCAGTATCATAACATTGCGTTTATACATGGGAATTCCATCGGACTTGAGCTTTGCAATCAGGGTGGTATACTTGGTGTCTTCAAAAAGCTTCCCCACTTTTCGATCTTCTTCATTGCTCAGGAGGACATCGTGTTCTTCTTGCCCACATTTACAGTTACGACATATTTTTCTAGATTTTGAGAAAAAGCAGAAAATGACTGACTACATCTAATCAATGATAATTATGCATGTACATTTCTTTACAGTTTGTAAAGTACTTGGAAATATATATATATGTATATATGTATATATGTGTATATATATACACAAAGGATGAACATTCATAAACGTAAGCAAGAAGGAAGTACTAAAACACATTCTTGCTTTATAAGACTGAAACCTCGGGTTCTAGTGAAAAGGTGCATGTTCAAAGGGCCATGTGCTGTTGCTCAGTCTCTCACCAAGTGAATACATAAAATCACTCAAAACTATCACAGTCAGATAGTGTGCATTTCATTTTTTACCTGTGAATACTTCACTGCATTTCCCCAAGGGTTTGTGTGTGTGTGTGGGGGGGGGGGTCATATAACTTTTTCCATAAAAGACTATGATACTATATTTAGGTTTACAGGCTTTCTCAATTTCTTTTCCTTTCCTTTCCTTCCTCCTTTTCATATTTCTTTCCTCCATTGACTTCCTTTCTTCTTTCTGTTATTTTTATAAATATTTACCACCTACCATGTGCTCCATTATGTACAAAATGGCAAATGACTGGTCAACCTTGAGAGTTCCAGGCTAGCCAAGGTTACACAGTGAGACAAGGAGATTGCCTCAAAACAGAACGAAACGAAATGACAAATGAAAATTCTTCTGCCCTCATGAGGTTTCTTAGAATTTAAGGATAACAACCCTCATCCACCAACCTCTCTAGCATCAGACATATAGAGAGAGATTCACTCATGCAACCAACATGTATGCTCTTGTGTCAAGCAGCATACTTGATACCAGGGCATGATGAAAAGCATAGGTCCATTCTTCGACCTTGACCTTCTAAAATCTGTCTGGTGAGAAGACAGATATTAAACAATCACACACACACACACACACACACACACACACACACACACACACACACTTTTTAATTGCATTTACATTAGGAAAGAAAAACAGCCACCCTGAAAGGGTATAATTCTGGCTTGAACCTAATAAGGGCTGAAGGATGTACAGACCATAGTGTTGGGTGTGTATTTGTAGATGGGGGAAGAAGAAGCAAAATGTGAAGAAAGCCTGTGAGCAGGAACAGGAATATCTACAGTGGCCCCGAACTAGGAGAAAGATAGTCCCACAGGCCCACACCAGAGAAAGCTGGTGTGACTGCAGTGAGCTCAGGGTCACAGGCTTTGTGGGGCACGTCACTAGAGTTTGGCCTTTGTTACAACAGCAATTAGGAGGCGCTGAATCATAGGCAGTGCAGTGACAGCATCAGATCTATTGTTTCAAATATCACACAACCTACCATATGGAGAATGATTTAGAGACAGAACACACTTGAAAGTAGGGAGACCATAGCACATGTTAATTGTGCCCTGAGTTAGCACTGACATGATTTTAGTAGCAGGGACATGGTGGCTACTTCATAAAACGTAATTCACATGTTGGTGGTCATTGCTGTGATCCAGGTAAGATGTGCTGTATATCTTGGACTAGGCCATTTGACAACGGAGAAAAAAAGGAAGAAATTTCAGATTTTCTCAAATGCAAATCTAACTAAGCTCTGTGGTTGATATTTAGGCATAGTGAAATATTCCCAGCAAAACAAAATTAAAAAAAAATGCACAGGTTTTGGAAATGAAAAAGTTGGTGAAAGAAATGTTTAATTTAGACAAAAATTCAAAAGAGAGTTGAGGTAAGGCATGGGAAAAGTTGATGTTTGCATTGCTTGTGATACAAGTGAAAATTATCAACCTAGACAGTAGAACACATAAACAGGTGCCCTTTCTATATCTGATAAAATGCAAATATTCAGTGATTGGTTTCTACTGTTACGCTCATTTTCGTTTCCTGTGATTCAGTTTTTCCATAAGTTCCCGGGCCGAATACTTGGCTCCATAACTGTCTCTCCCCCGTTTCCAATATGAACATTTAAGCTCAAAGTTTGTTTTGTTTGTTTGTTTGAGAAGGGTCTTTCTGTAACACCAGCTGACCCGGAACTTGCTATGTAAATCAGGCTGACCTTCATCTTGCAGAGATCCACCTGCCTCTGCCTCCTGCAGTTCTGGGATTGAAGGTGTGCACTTAAGCTCTAAAGTTCTTTTGTTAGTGACCTAGGTATTTAGCATACATACTTAACAGCATCTAATGCTAATATTCATCTTTAGTATCCTTCCAGGCAATCCGAGTGTTGTAGAATGGTTCTTTAATGCTCAGGTCCATTGCCTGTATTTTCATTCCACTTTAAAATTTTAATTTTTAAATTTTACTTATTTTTATTTTATGTGTATGAGTGCTTTTCCTACATGTATGAAGGTGCACAGTGTGCATGTGATGCCCATGGAAGTCAGAACTGGGCATCAGATCCCCTGGAACTAGAGTTAGAGACAGTTGTTAGCTGCCATATGGGTGCTGGGAACTGAACCTGGGTCCTCTGCAATAGTAGCCAGTGCTCTTAACCATGAAGCCATCTCTCCACCCTTCCATCTCTTATGATCACAACTGGTTTAGTGACCTCATAAGAAGTGGGAAGACCCCAGGAAGGGTTCTCTGGGCCAAAAAAACAAAACAAAACAAAGCAAAACAAAACAAAACAGTCAACTCTAATCCACCAAACACTGAGCAGACACTTAGTACATTAATTTTAAAATCTGAAACAAGAAACTAACCTTGCTAGCTCCAATTCTATTCATACTGTCCTGTGGGCATCATTCAGAGCAGTGAGAAAAAAAAATCAAAGAAATATGAGTTAAAAGATTCATCAGAAAGAAAGAAAATGCACTGTAGCTATTCACAGACACCCTGACTGGCCCCACAGAGGTACAAAGCACTAGCATCAAGAAGCCTTGACAGGTTTTCTGATTTAAAATTAACAAAAATCATGGAGTTTCTTTATGCTAGAAGCATGAAAAAAAAAGAACTAAAAAGTTAAATAAATTTTTGTCAAATGACAAATTATTAAATACTTATTTTTGTATCGCAAGTTTTCTTAAAACTCTGTTTCATAGACTGAATATATTAGGTCTGACTTGGAGAAAGGGGGAGGCATGAGAGGGGCGGAGGAGGGGGCACGAGAGGGAAGGGAGAGGGAAAGAAGAAAGAGAAAGAGGGGGCTGTGCGGACAGTAGGCACAGGCTTCCCTTGTGCACACAATGGTCAGGAAACTTTATTTGGTAAAAGTCTGCAAAGAATTAGTGTGCTTTATTGCAGCTATAAAAGATTCTTTCTCACATCTGGTTATCTCACACCCCCATCTAGTGGAAAGGAACACACATATCTCCCTATTACAGGGAGATTTTTTTTTTTTAATTCTTTTTCCTCAATTACTGAAAGCAATGCAATTATTTACAAAACTATCACGCTGCTGTTGGACAAGGTTTACAGTTCTACCCTCCAGAAGGGGAAAGAGGCAGAGTGGGAATTTAGTTTTTAATCAACTAAACAGATCCATATATGGACGTGAACTATGGCATGCATCCTAATAATCAAGGAAGTGACTGCTTAAAGGAACAGAAATAGATGGTGAAATCAGACTTTGGATCTGGCGACCTGTGTTGTCATCAGTAAATATGTATACCATAAAATAAGGAGTGTTAAAGGGTGAGCAATTAAAGACACAGTCAGGGAAATGAAGCCTGCTGGTTTGTAAAGCGGAGACTTTGGCAGGCTTGTGTTAACCAATGACAGAAGTCCTGCTTCTAGAACAGTTTATTTATCTTGGTTATCCTTGGAAAGAAGCCTCTTTTCCTCCCCAACCCAAAATACCTTTACCAAGCAAATAGTATCAGGTTAAACAATAGGCCAACTGCTATACTGAATAGGAAATAACTAAAGAAGTCATGCCCGATCTTCAGTTTTTTAAGTAGAAAAAACCTATGATGGAGTCATTAATGATTTTAAATCAGGGTTGTGGTGTAAGCTCTTCTGTGTCTTTCCCTAGGGAGAGCTCTGCAAAGGAGCACTTTGTAAGAATGTGACTCAGAAAGGGAAGGGTGTACGCTCAGCAGGGCTGTCAGCACTGTAGCAGCTGGAGTGAGCACATCCTCCCTGCACGCAGCTCAGATTTACAGAGAAGGGCCAGCTATAAGCCAGCGTCCAGACAAACACCTATAAAACCAGGGTTAGTGCCCAGGGCTGGTCACTGTGACAACCTGTGTATTTGCCACTAGTTAAAAAACGGTTCCTAAATCTTTGGGTAATCATTCTAATGGTTTAGTAGTGGTTGGGATTTAGAATTAAGCTAGTTTAAAACCATCTTTTTAATTTTACTTCTAAAATAGATGAAATAACAGACCAGGGCACTCTAAGGTGTGGGGAGGAGGAGTATGCTGCTTCTACTAAAGCGTTAGCCAATAATTTTTTAGCACCCAATACATATACATATGCAAACATTTATAAGCAGGGCCAACCAACCCTAGACGCAAAACTTTAAGTAACAACGTGAGAGTTCTTAGGTTAAGTCCAAGGCTACAGAAAATATAGAAATTTACAATTTCAAGCTGAGAGCAGTCAAGAAACTCTTAATTCATCCTCCTGAAAGAAAAGTGTTTTCTATCACAACTCATAAAAATAATTATTTTTCCATGGCAAGTAGCGGAAAGTGGAGAGCTTTCACAAGCTGCCAGCTGTCCCAGTGATCTAAGGCAAGGCCGGGGCACTGCTACAAACCGTAATTTAAAAGGGCTGGAAGCCGCCCTTTTCTAACGGCGACATACATATATGGGCTACAGAATGGGCCTGTGTTACAGAATTCAATGCAAGGATTACCCCATTTATGGTGGGGAATGTTAAGTTTCTTGCCAGCTCTAAATCATTTAGAAATTCTGAAAAGATACATACTACAATCAACTAATTATTATTATTATTTTTGGTAAGGTGTAACTGTTTTCAAACGATGTAAGATCAAACCATGATTCTGTTGCTTATATGCACTTGGGAGGCAGAGGCTGGAGAATCACTGTGAATTTGAGGCCAGCCTGGTCCATATAGCAAGTTCCAGGCCAGTCAGTGTTACACAGTGAGACCATGTCTCAACGAAAACAAAACAACAGAACAACAACAAAATCTTCAGATCACACTGGATATTTCACAAACTATCTCTGAATATTAACTGGAAGTGTGTCCAGCAAACAGCAGTTCTTACTAGGTAGATACTCAATTCCTTAATTTCTCTTTTTCTTTTACTCTTGTAACCACAGGCACACTCAACAAGGGGAAAGGTCCAAGGTAAAGGACCCTATTGATTGGCAGGATGTCTATGTCACAAAAAAATCACACTTCAGAGAAGACAGACTGGGACTGCTGAAGTTCAAAGTTTCATGGCTGTAAAAGTGAAAATGTTTTAATTTCAAAACTGGCACAGATAAAGATGATTGGAAGGCTTTGCCAAGCTTTTGGTTCAAATTTAGGTCTGCCATCTATCTATAAGCCATGACTTTGGTAAGGTATTTATTTACTTTCCTAAGTCTACTTTCTGATGTATAAAATGGGTATTAGGAGACTTGAGAAGAATCAGAAACATGAAGTGCTGTGGTAAGAAGAATTTTAAGAGAAACCCCAAGCTCTTCACCCCTAGAATTGCTCCCACAATAATGTTATTTTAAGTGGTAAATAGGAGGTATCCAGGTAGACCTAATCACTTGGGTCTTAAAAAGGAATGAAAACAGAAGAGGCAGCCCCAAGGAGATTAGAGGTGCAGAAAGGATTTTATCCATTGTTGACCTTGATGATGGAAGGAGGCATACATCACAGACTCTGAATGGTCTCCAAAGCTGAGAGCAACCTTAGTCCAAAGACAGCAAAAGAGACAGGGACCTCAGTTTTCTAATCACAAAAAAATCAAATCCTATGAACCGCAGGAATAGCACTGAGGCAGATTCTCTTTCTGAGCTGTTAGATAAAAATCTACTCTGGTCAGCACTTCGATGTCAGTCTTTTGAGGTGCCAAGAAGAGAATCAGCTGAGCAGTCCCTCCTCCCTCACGAATTTCTAACTTAAAGAACAGATTCTTGGTTAATTACTATGTGGTGGTTTTACGTGCTCAGCTTGTAGTAAGTAGTTAAACAACAGAAAACTATCACTAGTGCTTACTGTATGCATGCAGAAATTATTCATAAATTAGATTTCCTTTTAAGAACACAACTACATAAACAAATCATTTAAGCATCTGGAGGTTTTAGTTATTTGAATGAGATTTGACAAGCTAAGTGGAAAGTTTCATTCTAAAGTGCTGAAAGTACAAGAATTCACTTTTAGTTTTCTACAATTTTGTGGTAAATTCTAAACTTCCATTCACCCCTCTAGATCCATGATCTGGTCCTCTGGTCTGTGCCCAAGAGGCTGGCTGACTACATCAGTGCACTTCCTTGTCCTCAGCAATGGGAGGCACTAGCAGGAGATCAGATAAACAAGAGGGGGATCAGGAGAGGAGAGTGCTAGAGACCACACTGTATCCCCTCAAATTCATGTGCAGAATGCCTCATGCCTAATAGAACTATGTTTGAAGTTAATGCTTTCAGTAGATAATTAAAGTTCAATAAGGTCATAAGGATAAGGTCCTAATCTGATAGGATTAGACTTTTTACGCTAAAAGAATGATCTCGCTCGCTCCCTTCTTCCCTCTCTTTCCCTCCCTCACTCTCCCTCTCTTAATGCGTACATATGCACACAATGCACTGGCTATGAGAATACAGAATGAGAGGATGACTGTCTATAATCCAGAAAGAGGATGCTCACAGAACTCAGACATGGTGCCACCTAATCTTTCCAGCCTCCAGAATGATGGGAGAATCCACTTGTATTTAAGCCACTAAGTCTATGGTATTTTGTTACGGCAGCTAGAGTTGACTAATACAGGGAACAAGAGATACTTCTTAATGGTAGTGCATGAGCTAAAACTTGCTGTTTCTAGTGCTGGGGGATAGGGATAGGTTCTTGCCAGCCATAGGCATATATGATAATAAATTCTGGGAATTTTAGGGAACATGGATCAAGCTTGGAAGGAAAGCGAGAAGGCTTGAAAAACAAGCAAGAGGCCAGATGCTGGTGTTTGCCAGCAAAAGCCAAAGACTGTGATGAAAGGAATAGGTCTGGTGAAGACTGAGGATTCTTAACAATTGAGGAACATGCAATAGTATCCGTCAACACATTTTCAACACATCATTACATGGCTATTGGGCAACTTCACTGGTAAAGGGGCAGAGAACTGAACTCTGAGTTTCTACATATGCTTGTGAAGCTCTCAGAGTCCTAAAGGTCAAGGTTCACTGTGAAAATGGAGGAATGGGCTAGGTGGGGAGGGACCCTGTGGCCCTAGTCTGCATCTGCTATCTTTATTACGTGCAGGCCTACCAAAGTATTTTACTAAGACCATTCTGAAATATGGCTGCACTTAAAGGTCAAAGGCATCTGCCTCTGGCCTTCCAGTTATGCTGAAAAAAAATCAGGGGATGATCAAGAATCCTAACAGAGAAATGAGTCTGAACTCCAGCCAGGAAGATAAGAGCACTACTAAGAAATATCATCTGGAGGGACCATACAAACACTAGCCATGTTGGAGGCGAACCTGTACTTTTTATGGCTTTGAAAACTCTCAGACTATATCCAGTCTGTTTAACGACTCTGTATGATAAAACTAAAATAAAAAGCTGTTTCATGTCATGGAGATCTGTCTTAATTTGAAAGCATGAGATTATAGTGATCTGCAAGAGAAAAATAATACAGACCAAATAGAAATTATTATAAAAACTACCCTGCTTTGGAGAAAAGGTGATTATCTGTTAGAGATGAGCTTTAAAAAGCTCTCAAGTAGTTGTTGGTAATTGCACTGCTGAGCTAAAAAGGTTTTTACCATTGGAAACACTATGCCCAGAAGGGGGCGCTGCACCTCTGCAAAGTCAACTGGGAGGCAAAGAGGACAGTGGCACACACAACAGGAGGTGAAACATTCATCCTGGTGTTCTTGGGCTCCTCCTTCGTGGATTCAATACAGAGACAGATAATGTCAAAGGAACAAAAATAAAACAAGATAAAAAACCCTTCACAAGTCATTATTCTCTAAATATAGTGTAGTAACTATTTACCTAGTTTATACTATATTAGGTATTATAGGTAATCTGAAGATATGTACTGATATATTACATGCAAACACTACAGTTTTATGAAGAGACTTGAGAATCTGTGGATCTGGGTCCTTCAGGGGTTTGGTCCTGGCAAACAACCTTATTCTAATCCATGGAAACTATTTTGTTTAGTGACGATATTTTTAGATCCTTTTTAGAACCTGACAGGCATATTATCAAGCTGATATATACCTTGAAAAGGCAGCACAAAGACAGCTACTTAAACCTGAAATTTGAAAATCTCCCTGGAAAATTCTAAGCTCTCTGAAAATAACAAAAATAAAGAACTGTGTCATTATTTTTGGGAGGACTTAGGTTCCTATTGCCATCGCTTTTTAACACACTTGTCTCTGTTTCCTATGACTTACTAACTATGCAAAGAGACTACTACCAGGTTTTATTATATCTTTCATAAGCTTGCACTGTATACAGCCGCAATGGCTCATTAATTTCTTTATTCTAGAGTTTCCTATGGAAATCTGAAGCACAGAATTAGTAGTTCAATGGATTTCATTGACAGCTGGGGCTGTAGCTCAGGGGCAGAAGGTCTGCCTTACATGCTTGAGGCTCTGGGTTCAATTCCTGGTACAGGAAAAAAAAAGGACAAAGCAACCATCACCCAGACAAAGTGTATTTATTACTTTTATTTTATGTGTATGAGTATACTGCCTGCATGTCAGTGCACCCATGTTGTTCAATGCCCACAGAGGTCAGAAGAGGGCACTGGATTCCCTGGAACTAGAGTTACAGAAGGCCGTTAGCCTCCATGGGAACTGAACCTGGGTCCTTTGCAAGAGCAGCCAGCTCTCCCAACTGCTGAATCATCTCTCCAGCCCCTGGTCTTTTTTTCTAAACAAATGCCAGGCTGATTCCAGCTTTGAGGAGGCATGTGGAAAACAGTCATGTTCTTCATAAGAACAGATTTATACTGACATGATACAAATAAGATGTATCTAAAAGTTACATCTTGGATCCATTAATACTTGTCTTTAAGAAAAATGCACTTCATTCGAATGAAGACATTGCTAATAAATTATTTTTTTTTCGTAAAAAGGTTTCAAGTTCATGAAAAATTTTCAGTAATAAAGCTACTGCTGAGAAATTCTTAAGACCTAAATTCAATGTCATTTTCTGACAGCTAGGATTGTGAATGTTTAGTTAAACATTCCCACCGATCACTCAGTGCAGAGGCTGGCATGAGACGCAAGAAGTTGGCAACTATTAAAAATAACAAGTTAACAAACAATCCTGAGGGAATTACCACACACTTCTCTGCCAATCAGAAAAGGTATATCAGTATTGTAGGCTCACGGGAAATCTGACAGCAAATAAATCAAACAATTCTAAATCTACTTATTATCATCCAATCCATTCAGTCAAACCTAGTGATAGGACAGAATAGCTTTACTGTTTAGCCACTGTAGAAAAGAAAAGATCTACAACTGAGCAACTGAGCTTGAGAATTTGTGAGTGAACGCACAGCCCCATAAGTTGCAGCTGGAGTACAGAAGATTAATGACGCTGAAAAGAGCTTACCTCCAGAAGTGCAGTTCAAATCCTTCACAGTTCTCTTTGCATTTCAAACAGGGGGCTCCAAACCCTTGCTCATGACCTAAGCCCATCTGTTAAGAAAGGGACAATGTGAATCTACTATTATAAATCTAAAAGAATTTTAAAAATTCAATAAACTCCACTTTTAATTCTACTTAACACACTTGTTGATATTACTTTCAAACAAACCTTTTATGAGTATCACACTGTTTAGCCAGTGATGATCTCCAGGCTCATAAATGGCAGCTCTGAGCATATATACAACATATTTTATATATCATTGCTTTTATCACAAAAAGAAAAGATGCAAAATACAATTTTATAAAAGACGAGAAATGTAAATACTTCAAGTTGCAAAAAGTCACCAATTTATGTCTTTGCTCACTATATGCTCTGAATGCCTTAAGTAAGAGAGCACTCAGAGAACAGAGATTGGAAAACAAGGCCTCAAATGACGTATTTTGCTCACAGAGATCAGAAAAAGGAACAGATCCCCTGGAATGGCTTTACAGACCATTGTTAGCTGCCACATGGGTCCTGGGATTCGAACCTGGGTCCTCTGTGAGCACCGCTAGTGCATTTAACCACTGAGTCATCGCTCCAGTCCCCTTATTTTACTTTTTATTTTGAAACATGGTCTCACTAAGTTCTCCAGATTGGCCTTAAACTTACAGTCCTCCTCAGGTTAGCTTCCGGAGAATATAGAATTACATACAGTTCTGCACCATTAGGCTTACCAAATCACAGATCTTTTAAAATGGCACATCCTTTTATAATTTTACCAAGTTTTGTTTACCACTGTCTAACCAAAACCACATGGAAGTCTGTTCCTTGAAATATCAGCCTGATGACCCTAAAGATTAAATGAAGCCCTTCCTAAAAAATGACCACATCTTCTTACCATAAACGATGGCATAGTCAAAACCAGCTGATCCACTCTGCTGCTCAGGAGAACCCGTGCTAAACTTATGTCAGACCATCACAAGCCTTCTCCCTAAAGTATAAAGGTCAGTACAACATGGACTAAACTTGAATACCTTCTTGCTCAGTGTAATTCACTGCCAAGTCAACTTTGGAAAGGGCATACTCTTTCTATCTACCCTTTTACCTTAAATAATTTTCAGTGTCTTAGAATCATTAGAACGTATGGTATTCAACAAGTGTCTCATATTCTAAAGCACCCCACATATTCTTTAGCACCCCATATATTATTTCTTGGGACAGGACTAGGGAACCCCTTCATATGACAGATCAAGACACTAAAATTTGAAGAGGATCGATTACTTGCTCCTAATTGCATAGCTGGTTGATGTAAAGGAGACCTAAAACTGTGGCTCTAAGTGGAGATGGTATGCTGAGAGCCTGATATGGGCAGCACTTGAATCAGTTAGAGAGGCTGAACAAGATGCTTGAGTTCTGAAATCACGAACAGCCAAGAGAAGAAAGTATATTCCAGAATGAGGGAACTCCAAGCACAAGTCAGTCATGGAAGGGGGCCAGCGGGAAGCACTAAGGCCATCCACTGTAGCATCTGGGTGTTTGGTTTTCCTTTTCTTTTGCTTTTTAAAAGGAAGAAAATACCTACTCCATAAGCATTCAATCATGCCTTGGGCCTGCTAGGTTTAACAGAGAAGACTACTACAGAGAAGGGAGGCTGGTAAGGAGGAAGCCCTAGAGAACAGCCATGAGCAACGTGGGCAATGTGGGCAATGCAGTGGAGGGCCGGGAGCCAAAGCAAAGTGTGCTCACCAGACCTCAGGACACCAGAAGTTCCAGACAACTTGGAGAAATGCAGAAATTTAGAAAATGGCTCCATAAGCTGCATTCAAAGCTCAGAAAGTCTTCCTCCAGGGTGCTTCCACTTTTGCCTGACTGAAGGCCAACTTAACCCCTCCCAGGACCACGTGTACCTGGGGAGAGCACTACTCCCCACCCTTCTACACGTGCACTTTCACCTTCTCTGAACACTCACACTGGAGAAAGGACACTGAAAATGCCATTGACAGAGCAAGTAAGTGAATGGGCACGGAAAGAGGTCACTGCAGGAGGTACTGTCCCCAGCTAAGACCCAAGAGAAACAGTCCTAACTACAAACAAACACAAGGGGCTGGAAGGGTGGCTCAGTGGTTAAGAGTACCAGCTGCTCCTATAGAGACCCTGGTTCAATTCCCAGCACCCACATGGTGGCTAACAATCATCTATAATTCCAGTTCCAGGGAAATTCAATGCTGCCTTCTGACTCCTCAGGCATTGCATGGCATGGGTACACTTACACACATGCAGATAGTACACATAAATTAAAAATAATAAATAGAATATTAAACACAAAGACGCGTTTTCAAAATCACTGTTAGCAACAAACAAAGACGGTTTCAGGATGGATTTTTTTTTTTTTATTTTGCTATAGACAAGTCCTTTTACAGCTACATGTGTTGGGTTACAAAGCTTAAATCTCATTGTTATGCAGCTGAAAATCTAGAGCTATGTCACATTATTGGGTAAAACATCTGTAGTCTAATCCTCTTTTTCAACCTCTATTAGAATTATAAAAAGCATAATGTCACACCAAGAAAGGAGATGACTGATCTACCCTCTCATTCCCTGTTTAGTGAATGTGCCTGCTTCCAGACTGAGTTATAACCTGGAATGCAGTTGTAAAATACAATACAATAACAATGCCACAGAGAAGACAAACCTCTACTGGTACGAAGCAAACTCCTGATCTGTTCCCAACCGAAGCATCTAGGAATCTGCCAGTCTCCCACTCCTATGCTGAGCATGCGTCAGATGAAGGAAAACAAACTAATTCTACTCTGTCTAGCAAGAACCACCCCTACCCCGTCAGCTGCTCAAAGGCCCATCCCCATACCTGTTTAGGCACAGTATCAGGGGGCCTGGGGTTCCCCATCTCTTCTTAGTTTCATTTCAATAGTCCTGTGTGTCCTAAGGGTGCCACTAAGTTCCTTCCCTCCTTCATTCTGTGTTCAGGATTCCTGAAACCCCATAATCTAGACTTCCCAAAACACTTCTTCCCTTTTCTTTACCCACAGCACACACCACCACAATTGAGGAGCATCTTCTTTCTTTTCTCAAAAGAGATGATGGACATCCCAATCTTATAGGCTAATTTCTGCCCAGTTGTCTGTGCTTGAGAATTCTTGATGAGGAGTAATAGTGTTATTTAATGCTATGCAGGGTTACGCAGGCATATGTATGCAGCGGCAGGTGAGGAGAGGAAAGGGAGCCTGGATGTTAGCTCCTTGTCAGCCAAGACCAACTGGCTGTTTGGAAAATGAAAGCCAGATCCTTAGACTCAGATGAACATTATGATACATGTGCTTGTGTATAATAGTGATGTTAGAGCTAGCTATAGGTATTAAAAATATAATATGATCACATAATTATAAATACTAGAATACTAAGAAAACAGAGAACTGTGAAATGAAGAAAGACATTGAAGGTCAGTCAGGAAATTGTGATCTGGACCCATAGTGTCACCAGCCACATTCAAAGGTTTGTAAAGTCAGTTTTCTTCTTTAGGCTTCATCTAGATAATGAAGGCACTGAGTTTGATTGGTTCTATTTTTTAATTCTTTAAAATTAGAACACAATCATGTATCAAATAACTTCATCTTAGATTAGCTGTTTTTCAACCCGGTCAAACTTTAGTTGCTAAACAGAAAATGAACATCTGAGAAAAGTAGTGTATTCGCAGGTCTTCTGCATAATTAGCTCTTATGCAGGGGAGGCCTCTGTTATCTGCAGACTGGTCTTGGGAGGACTGATTCACTGGAACTGACCCCTACCTTCCCCATGGGCCAACTGTGGTCCTCACTCCACAGGCAGTTCTAGGTTCCATGCCTTGATGTTGGACCTCTCCCATTAGCAGGCACCAAAAGTTTTTCTATTATTGTTCTAGGATTATTCTTCTACAGCCCCAGTATGTCTTTACCTATGTCCTAATTGAACTTTTAGAGATAAAAATCAGTCTGGGAAGTTTTTTATAAAAAAAAAAGAAAATTAATACAGTCATAACTTTAAAAAGTAATTACTAAACTGATATATTTTCAAACTAAAACTATATAACCAGACCTTAGGATATAAATTCAAAATTCTATATATCTCTTATAATTTTTGAATACTGTTTATTGACAAAATTGTACTACTAAGACTCAACAAGTATGTGAACTCTGCCACTACTCCTAAAATATGAGTTTGCCAATCACTCCCCTTCCAAATTCTCCACAAAATCCTGTGATGTAATCATGTTGCTTCTTAAAGAAAACAATGCAATTAAAATTTAAAAAAAAGTCAGAATCTTGAAAAAAAAAAGTCAGAATCATTTGGATCTGTAAAGCACATTTAGGAAGCAAAAGACTCCAGTTGTGAGTGTCTCAGTTCTGCTATGCAATTATTTCTCCAGCAGTATGAGGTGGTATTCCCTACAGAGTCAACACTTGGTGCTTAAAAACACATGGTTTTCATAAGCACACAAGTCTCAAAGCTGTCTACTTTGTGTAATTTTAGTAACACATTCTGGCCAGCATCAATACAAGGATATGACAGGTTAATTTTTCTTCTTCAGTGTCTAAGAAAACAGGTCCTCAGGGCTGACTATATTCGGAGAAATCATAGTAAGGCATAGGGAATACTTACAAAGAACCCTTGAAAGAATAAAAGTGACTCTACAATGCATATCTTGAAACACTAGTCACAAACAAATTTTTAAAATATAGTATAGGCTCCAGAAATTGAGCTTCCATTTTCATGATCTCCAATCACCCCCGTCCCGTCCCTCCATTTAGTTCAGAGTAAGAAATGGGAAGAGCATCAATTTCTCTATAACCATAATGTCAAGCAACCAGATAGGTTGGCAACATTTCAGGTGACCCTCTTGATCCAGAGGACGGTATTGCATATGAGATACTTTAAAGAGAAAGGAAAAAATGGGGAGTGGGGGACGTAAAACATCTGGTATTTCAAACATGGTCTGGTTGATCTGGAGACAATTTGAATCTGGAAGATATTATGCAGTATTCAGGGTGAGATCATCTAACTCATGCTGTCTTCATAACTGAATTTCCCTCTGGAGCAAGAGTCATATGTGGTTACTAAATAAGTAAGTGTTATTAAGACTTTTTTAATCACCTTGTGGTGAAGTTTTCCATGTCGATTATATGAAATATGCATAATCTATGATATCTTCTGTGTGTATATTTTACCCACCTACCAGACATAGAGATACACATACATATGCAAGTATATACATGTGCATTCATATCATACTCAGAGACAAAGGAATAACTTTGTAAATAATGATTCTTAGAACATGGCTCTCAGAAGCTATTTTCTGTGATGCTTTTTACCACTCCCCTATCAATATATATTGACTCATCTCTGACACAAGGTCTTACATTGTTGGGCTTTGCCCATTTCCCAATATCTACCAAGATGTGCACTGCCTAAAGAAGTGGTAGAGGGGTAAGTTAAGCAAAACACCGACTGAAAATATGAAGAGAACACCTTTTAACTTTTACATAGTTTGCCAACTTTCTCAAGTGACAACACAAAGAAAATAATTATTAGGGTCTGTGATTAATTACTCCTAATAGAATCTCCATGTTTATTTTTCTTTGTTTATAATATTGAAACTTTTTTTTCTCTTACTCATCTCAATTCTATGACAGAAAGAACGAAAAGGTCACCACTTGTCTTGTCACCCCAGTCAGGGCGTGAAGACCTCTTTATCTATATGCTAGCATACTTACTATGCATCAAGCCCAAAACACTACAGGTTGCTCCCTCATCTGCATCCAGTTGATGTTCAAACTCTCCTCAAGGCCACCTAGGAACACACTTTAATTGATCACCTCCTTTACATAATGCCACCTTACTGTTTTCAAAATTAATACAACCTAAAGGTGATCTCAACACTCTTCTTAGAGGCTTTCAATGAGGTCAATGAATTCTTTTCTCAGCAGGGCAGAGAAGCTGCTTTAGAACCTGGCACCGCCTCACTCCTCTTACTTTTCCCTCCAGTGCTCTGTTCCTCAGCTTTGCCGTTGCCTGGGTCTCCATTGCTCTTCCCTATCTGACCACTGCTTTTCACAAAAGGACTCTGGAAGGGATGACGGTGCTAACAGCAACACTCATGCTGCCAGATGGGGTTCTAAGTGCTTTATGCAGATCATCTTGTTTCATTCTCAGGACAGTCTTAATGAGTGTCTGAGGTACTATTAGCATCCATGTTTCCATCCAGATAAGTGATACGAAGCAGAGACTCCTGTCTTTTCTTAACTACCGTAAGGATGGGGAAGGACATGAAAAGACCTTTAGTTTAAAAAATCTTTAGTAAATTAGCTTTTAAGAAATCAGAAGAAAGAGAATTTTTAACTGAAGGACAAAGGATTACTATAGTTCAAGAACAGACTCAATCACTTAATGGGTCTGTTCTAGTTATCCAGAGTTAAATAGGAATACATCTCCACTTCGGACCTTAGATTGATCCCTTCAGCTTCAGAGTGCAGGAAGTGTAAAATTGGAAGCCATGCATGAGTCTCCATCATGAAATCCAGAGTGAGCCAAAGGGTATGAAACCTTTTGTTTAGACACAGTAGAGAATAACCACACGAACTATTCTGTTAGGAGGAAAAGGAAAGCCTGATATTTTTCGGTCTAAAAAACCTTATAAATTTTATTGTGGAAGTAGGTCAGTTTTCTTAGAACTTTGATGCATCAAAGCAAATGATTTCTATCAAATCTGTGTCTCTGTTTCTTAAGGCAGTACTAATATGAGATACTTGATAGAGGGATAGTCATCAAAGCAATTCATCCACTTGGGCCTGAGATGTAATTGCGTGGTCGCTGACCACCAAAGTCTTACACACAATCTCAATGAATGTGGTAACATGACTTATAGAATAGCAAAGGAAGACCCTGCTGGTTTTCTAGGGAACAATGACTTTAGGTTGGGCAGGATATCTGATGCACTTCTATGTTTCACGTGTGAATGTAGAAAAGGTAGTAAAAATACTTCGACTATCATTTGTTACAATGCAGCTACCCACAACAGATACATTATCTCAACTAATTCACAATGACACTACTAAGATACATAAATACATCTGGAGCTGTGACTAAGTAAAAGAAAACAGACCCAAGACTTCTGTCCTATCAGAGCAGGGAAGTTCAAGAGAAACTGGGGAATAGAGTTCAACTGCTTGATTAAAATTAGGAAGTATTTATAGTCAGTTGTTCTTAAATTCACGGTACTACTGAACTATTCAAAATGCAATTTACTCTTAGACTAGTAACAGGGGCAATGTAATTTAGGCCTTTTTTCTTTTATTAAAGACTTCCACTTATTTTAGGAAAGCAACTGACAGGAAAAAAAAATGTAGTCTGTGTCCTTAGTTTATGCAGGTTCCTTATAAACATTTTCAATCTTACTACTATAAAATTATTTTTATGCCACATCTACCAATAAAACTTCTCTTCAGTGAGTGAGTTTCACTAGGCCAAGTCCTTCCACTGGAGACAACGCAAGGCAAGCCGTAAAGATGTCACAAAAAACAGGCTATGATTATAGCTGAAATCACTTCTTAATTAGGATTGGTTCCACTGAAGGACTCTGCAATGGCATGTGCTTAAGCAACATGCCCTCACAGTCTTCTATTTACTAGCTATAAAAAGGATTCTCAAAACCCAATTCGAAAAGGTGTCTGTAGGAGTTACTAAAAGCACTTAGATCACAGCAAATTTTCCTAATTTGGTCTTATGTCATTATCTCCATAGCTGGCTATCAAGAGTGGGTCACACAGACAGAAACACATTGAGAGGGCTTTATTAAGACACTGTACCCCAAAATGTATAATCCTTGATTAACTCTTGACAGGTCCACAGCATAATTTCTTCAGGAGTGACCCATTTTAATACAATGCGGAGGATGACTGCACAGTGAAGTGATGTACTGTCCGCACCTACCTGACTGGAGGGCATGCAGGAATGGGGAAAGTACAGATGTGTTTTCACCAAATGGAGAAAGAAAGGAAAGGTTTGCAGTATTGGCTGAGGGAGCCCTTAGAGGAGGCTGTTCAAGGGAGCAGGGAAGTTCAAGAGAAACTGGGGAATAGAGTCCAACTGAGAGAAGGCACAAAAACTGGAGGAAAGCAAAAGAAAAATCAGGTCTCACCGAAGAGTTAGGAGTCTTAGAAACCAGGAAAAGGAGGAATGAAGCAGGAACCCTCTGCCAGGTAGAGGTGTGGCTCAGTGGTTGTGTGGCTGCCTAGCCTTGGGTTTCTCCCCAGTCAACAGGATACAGACAGGATGAGGTGAAGTGGCTTAGTTTACCACACCATGTTCTTTATAGACTGTTACATGAAGCCTTCCCCACTAAATAAGATATACAAACACCATTTTCTATTTTGTCTAATGGCTCAGAAGAATTACACTACTTTTGAAACATGCATATGCCACCTATTTACAACTAGGATCACACTTCTGTTGCACATTACCTTAATTATCCTTTATCTTGGTGGAAGTTAAGTGATAAGTCATTAAGGATGTTACAGAAGCCAATATTCACTGATCTTCATTCTTTCATATACATTGTGGGCAACTGGGATAATTCAGGAAGGGAAAGCCTACTCTAAAACTCCTACCCTGCCTTTCACAGTAGGAGACTGATGAGACTACATCCCAGCAATAGAGGAGTGTCATGATTTGGTGTTTAACAAACTATCTCTAAAGACAGTTGTTTATTTTGTACTTTCTGATCATGACAGTCTGTCCATGCTGCTGTTGGTACAGTGGGCTGGGTTCACCTGGCTGTACTAGCTGTCAGCTACCCTTCAGGACAGCTAGGGACAATTGGTTTAGGGGAGCTTCTGCCACGCTTCATCTCTGTTTCATGTCCTCCTCTCATCTTCCAACAGGCTGGCCTGAGTTAGTTTACAAAGAAGCAGCAGGGTTCTAAGGAAGCAGGTACAGACAAGCAAGATTCCCTGAAGTCCAAGCTTGGAATTCACACAGCATCAATCCCAACATATCTTATTGGGTCAGGTAAGTAACATGACAGTACAGATTGAAAGGCAAGGAAAGCAGATTCCTGTACTGCAAAGAGCTATGGAATTCTCAGTATTCACCAAAGAAACTGAAGAAGAGATTGTGATTAGGATGATATATCAAGTCCATATCCTGGTCTCTGACACTGTTGAATCAGTGCTCTACCAAGAGAATACAGTGTTTTACTGATGATATGTATACAAGTTCTGAGTGGGACTATTTATACATTCAATTTCATTATGAAAGTTAAAATCAAAGTAATCTGCAAATGAAAAAAGAAAAAGTTAAATCTAATAATATATCCAAACAGTTATTGAGCTTTAAAATGGGTGTTTGTGTTCCACAAAGTACTAACTAGCAATAATTTACCAATAGCATCATCACAAAACTCTTCACAATATCATCAGGTATTAAGTGGTGTGAAGATTCCTACAAGGTTTTTTTTTTTCATCTAGACTGTAATTTTTGATGATGATGCTCATATGTCCTTATTTTCTATGCACAGGCACCATACATACTTTGTGCTTTAAAACGTTCATTTCAATTATCCTGATACCCTGAGCGAGGCACATAGTTAAGGATGAGGATGAACTAAGGTTTAGAGGGTTAAGTAACTTTGCCAAATGTACACACCTAGTGGGAACTAGGACCAAAGTTGACACCAGGATTCTAAAGCCACAATAAAAGTCTGGTTCACTAGACATTTAACTATTTGTCTAAGATTTACCCAATTAGGCATACTGATCAGAGACTAAAATAATTAACAATGATTGAACACTTGCTACATTAGGCATTGTTCTAAGTATCTGTATGTAATACCTAACTTCACAATAATCCAAAAGTCAGGTATTATCAGTATTTCACAGATTAGTTTACCAAAGCCAAAGAAGCTAAAAAACTTATCTCCATTATTGGGCAGGTATCAAAGCTGGGATTTAAGCATACATATAGGAACACCAAAAGCCACATTACTTCCTCTAAGTCCCCTGTGTTAGGGAGAAGAGATGACAGTGCTCAACATCCTCTGTTTTGACTCACCTGGTTAACAAAGGTAGCAGCAAATAACAGCTCTACTGCCTTATCTGTAACATCTGAAAGGTGGAGCTTTAACATGTCTTAACTCCCCTTACCTTTAAATTCTGCCTACTTCTCTTCAGATAACTTTGTACTCTACTAACGCTGATATATTCTAACACTTGCACCATCCCTTGGACTTTCATTTTCTTGTCGCACTTAAGAGGTCAGAGTTTATGACCTTATTTGAAAACTTCAGGTGCCTTGTTGGTTTCAACAGAAATAAGTTCAGCACTTCTTCATGTAACATGGAAGCAACAAGGCCCAGCTGAGAGGCATTTGGAGGTCTGTGCCTCAAATCTAGCAAAGGAGCGATTAGAATAAAAACAGACTCTCTAAAAAAAAAAAAAATCAAGTAAGAGACAATGAAAAGTTCATTGTTCCTTTTAGAAGGACTACAGACTATCTGATTTGTAAAAGTAATAGTCTGTGATACTGCTGTAAGGACCCCCCAGAAATGGAAAATGAAGGCTACAGCAAATCTGACTCCATCTTGTTAGAAAAAGCCTCAGCCACGTAAGCTTGGCTTCCTGGCTTCAGAAACTCTTTCCCACCCCCGTAGTTAAACATTTGCAAGGACATAGCCTTCAAATATCAGAAGGTTTTGTAAAACCACCCTACTTAGGACTACATGAGATCTGGTCAGGTTGACCAAGGCTAAAATCAGAGACATAAACAAGACCTTGAAGTATACTCTGGTAAGCACATTCCATGGGCCCTGTTACCTTAATATGAGTAAGATGCTTTTTCGTGCCAAGTGGGCTTCCTTAACCAATCCCAACCCTTGTCCCTCCTCTCTTTGTTTTAACCCTATAAAACATCACCTCACCCTCCACTCGGGGCCACTGTCTTATCACCCACTGCGGCGGTGTGTCAGACTGTGGACCAAGCTCGAGCTTGTAAATAAAGACCCTTTGTTCTTGCATCAGATTTGACCTCCATGGTGGTCTTTTGAGAGGATTCAATAACCTGGGCATAACACTGCCAAGGATATTAGTGCAGAATCAACTGAACACATGACAAATCTTCAAAAACGTATCCTCAAGTCCCATATTCATGACTCTCACTGCTGTGCACACGAGGTTGAGGCAATGTTCTCGATTCTTCCTTCCAGTGCACTATTAAACATATACATCTTTGCTGTTATCTCATAGTTGCTTGTCTGGACTTCTTTGCCCCTTTATCTTGAGTTTGGGTGTGTGACTGCCTTAGCATAAGAAGAGGCTTAAAAGGTGCTGTTTTCACTGTTACAACCCTTTGCTTCAAATATTCACAGATCTAAATGAAACAGATGAGGAGGAGCCAACCTTCTCTAAGGATACTTAGCCATGGCACTGGAGCCTGCCTGGACTGTGACTGTGACTGCTGACCCTTCTGGAGGCCCACAAGGGCAGAGGCATCTACAATGTCAGCCCCACACTTTCAGGAGCCACAGGAGCTAGTCAACTCCCATTCACACCTACGGGCTGTTCTTGAACTACCATCACGATAGATGTGGCTGTTTTAAAAGCTATGCATGGCATAGTAGAGCACAACTGTAATTCTAGTACGTGGAAGGCAGAGGCAGGGAGAGCAGAGGAATTCAAGGTCATCTTCAGGCATATGGAAAGGCCAAAGCCAGCTTGGGCTACATGAGATCTGTCTGAAAAAGAAAAAAAACAAAACAAAACAACAAACAGGCATATAGAATCACATAGTGATTCATGACTGTGATCCCAGAACTTGAGAGGCTGAGGCTGATGGAGTGACCACAAGTTCATGGACAATTGGAGCTATGTAATGAGTTTTAAGCCAGTTTGGGCTAGAGTAAGACTGACTCTCTCTCCTTCTCTCTCTCTCTCTCTCTCTCTCTCTCTCTCTCTCTCTCTCTCTCACACACACACACACACACACACACACACACACACACACACACACATACCCCTCTCATGGCTTCTTAGGAGGACTGGTTTGATGCCCCAGAAAAATCAGACCTGCCCAGCACAGGGACAGGGAGATTGTTCCAGTTACAAGAAACACTGCAACTGTCGTGGCTACCTCTCCAATTGCATCTTTTGTTTCAGGTGACATTAATTTTGCCATGACACCTTCAGAGGACCCTCAGATGACCCTGCCCAGAGCCATGAGACCTCCTGTGAGCAGTCCTCCTCCTGGATGGTGGGAGCAGCTAGCTTATTCATGACATTAGTCCCTCCTTTCAACAGTCTGGGAGACCTCCCTCCTGTGCACTACCCCCTGGTACTGCATGAGCAGTCCTCCTTCTGGCTGGCGGGAGCAGCTAGCTTATTCATGACATTAGTCCCTCTCTTTCCAGAGTCTGGGAGACCTCCCTCCTGCGCACCACCCCCTGGTACTGCAGCCTGAACTTCAAAAGCCTCATTAAAGTGTGTGAAGGCCCAGCTGTGGTCTTTACTACAGGTACACATGCTAAACTGGCAACTCGAGGAGCAGATATATAATTCCTAGGGCTTCAGCCCCAGGCACACCCAGCACCAATCAGAGTGGCTGAAGTTTTAGACAAGTAAGGATAGCAAAGACCACAAAGAACCAAGATGACAAAGGCAAAGACCTGCAGAGGGCTGAGGTTGTGAAGACCCCACACTGCCAAAGAGTTGCTGGCCCCAGCCATGGGAAAGTTCCAGAAAGCCACCAAAAGTCACTAGCTTTGCCTGCTGGAGCTGTGCACTAGCTGCTGTGTATTGCTGGACCCCTGGCATTTAAAGCCCAACACCTAGAGCTACTTTAGGGATCCTAACACCCTAGACTCGGAGCTGCTGACACTAAGTTGCACTTTGACAATTCACTATTTTCAGAGTAAACAAATCTTTCTCCCTGTCTGGCAATATAAGAAAGACAAAAGCTTAGTGGCAGGATGATGTCAACCCACAACTGGGAGCCAGGTCCAGCTCGCCCAGCATCAGTTAGCCTGAAACGTGAAGTGGCCTCCTTTTATCAACAGATGGAAACAACATATTAAATGTCGTCAAAGTGAGAGCAAACCAATAGATCCTTAGCAGTGGGCTATGCTCCTGTACTCTCAGTGACACATTTCTTCAATCTACTTTAATCCCAGCACTCAGGAGGCAGAGGCAGGCGGGTCTCTGAGTCAGAGGCCAGCCTAGTTTACATAGAGACTTACAGGCCATCTGGCTTTATAGAGAGACCCTGTTTCCAAAAAAACAAAACCCCAAACAACAAGCAAGCAAACAAACAAAAAAAAACCCTGTACTCTGGGATAAATTCTTCAGCTCACATGCTCTGGCTTTATAAGAGTTAAAAGAAACTGTTAATGGTGTGAATTTCAAACTGGTGTGTACTGACTTTTTCATAGCTGGGTATCTTCACACTATTTATTCTTCCTTTGGAATGCTTTCTTTGCCCAATGAAATTTTGTTTATTGTACAGGCGCTGTTTCCTCAATAAAATGCTCCCAGTCTACCCAATTAAAGTCAATTACTTATGCTTCTGGGACTCTCCAATGGTGGTTTGCATTCTGTTATAGTAGAGCTATTCACAACTGTGGCAGGTGATGAACTGTGAGTCTGTAGTCCATACTGAGACACACACAGAAAGTGAGAGTGAGTAATCAGGAGCCTAAGTGCGTTGATAAAACCATCTGTATCTGTTACCTTTAATCACTTTAAAAACTGGATCAGAATTTGTCTTTTGTTTTAGTAATTCAGTTTTGAGTTTTAAAAAACAGCTCATGATAGATTTTTCTTAAAAAGCTGTTCCTTAACAGATAAAAGAGGGTTAAGACAGGTATTCAGGCCCACTCAGCACAGTAGTTAATTTACATATTTGTCTTCCTTCCCTCGTCCCTCCACTTTCCTTCTTTCTATTTTTTTTTTCTTACCAGGGCTGTCACCCCAGTGTTTTAGAGTGCATAAGCTCAGTGATATGGATAGAAATCCAATTTAGATTATCACCCTAAATTTAAACTTCATGTTTAACATTCTCTATGAAAAACAAAGAAAAACTTTATTCTGAGCCACCCAGTTGCTTTTGCTAATGGCAAGAACCTTATAAAGGAAAAAACAACAGACGTTTCACCATTGTGACTCACTCTATCAGGTTGTCATGATGATGTGTTCCTATAACACCCAAAGTCCACCTTAACATCTGCATGACCATTCTGCAATGAAATATGATATTCCTTTATTCTCAAACACAGTGAGGAAAGTTCCTGTGGTTTTGACTTCTTCATGGATTCCTTGCCAAAGCATTTGAGGAGGCTTTCAGCTTGGTATTTTTACTCAGCTCACTGTTCAGATAAGAAGCTATGCAACAAGCTCCCGAAACTCCTTTTTATAGTTTTTTGAGGTGTTCAGGACGTTACTATAATCAAGAAGCTGAATCATTCATGCTTTGAGGATGAGTCAGTATTTCGGAGAATGAATGTATTTACACAGTAGCAATGTTGCTGTCACCAGGCACCCAAGATCAGCAGTCCCTTGCTGTCTGGCTTCAGACAAAGAGCTCTACCATTAAGTCTTGTCCAGACCCAGCCAAACCCCATTCTCAGCAGACTGAGGGAGGATCAAAGAAGCTGGCAATGCTGAACTATGCTTTTTACCTTTGTGAATATATCTGAGTAAAAGCAGCAACAAATAAGTAATAAGATCACACACACCTTTGCCTCTCTAGTCCATTACTTAAGTAGGAAGTTAGGTGGACTGGGCACTAAGAAAAAAATCAGATGAAACTACTACAGATTTGACTGTAGCTGTTGTATAGGTAAGTTGAAGATTGTAACTGGGTAGTTGAAAACAGAACCTTTAAGTTTCATTCTTTAATAACAGCAAGTTTAATTCCTGGATATTTACTCAGAACAGTGAAGTTACTTTTCTTTAAAGTCTTCAAATGAGGTTTTGAAACTTTTTAATTTGATTAGTCTTGTTTCTCTATTTTTATGTTTTTGCAGTTTATTTCTTTAATCACAGCTTGTATCATTTCCTTGAACATTTTCGCCGTTTTATAAAAATGGAAATGGTTTCCTAAATGGCTTACATATTAATGATTGAATAAACAGAATTTTCAAAACAATGATTTTTAGTTACCATGGCAACAGTTGCCAAATAAAACTTTCCAATAACTGCTAATAGGAAACCAAGAACAATTCTTTTGCAAGGCATTTGTAACAAGAAGACTGCATGTGGGTACTTTAGAAGCACAAAGCTACATTATATAGCTTTACTCATTTATGAGAACTTTTACATTTCAATAGATAAAACTGTTTTACCATCTCTCCCCCGACTATTACTTAAGATAATGGTAATAAGAATTCCAAAGTTTGTGAAACCAAGAATAAAGCCAAGAATCAACAACGAAATTTCCCTAACCTCAAATACTGCACAGATGGTTATAATCCCTGATTTTCATTTGTCATGTACTTGGGAAACTTCATTTAATTTACAGATTTAATTACATTTAACATACTCAAATACCCATACAAATATTATGAAGATGACCCAATTATTAAATATAGGCATACTGAAAAAGAGCTAAGATATATGGGGACAAATTACTCAGTTTGTTTTCCAAGTTTTCTTCATGGAATTCACAAATGTATAAAACATTTAAAAGTACACCACATGATGAAATCATATGTATATATATTTACATGCACAAATTTATATATTCATGGTTTGTGTGATTTTAAAAAAATTTTATTTCCTATTTTTATTTCTTTTTTATGTATGTCAGTGTTTTGCCTGCATGTGTGTAAGTACACCACATGCATACAATGCCTGCAGAGGCCAGAAAAGGGAGTTGGCTCTCCTGGAACTGGACTTACTGATGGTTGTTAGCTGCTGTGTAGATGCTGGGAACGGAACCCAGGTCCTCTGCAAGAGCAGACAGTTCTCTCAACAGCTGAGCCATCTCTCCAGCCCCAATGGTATGTGTGTTTTTTTTAAGCACCATGGAACATTACACTTAGTAGACTGCTGATATAATTTTTCACAACCAGAAACATAACATTTAGAACTTTAGAAATCATATGTTTCTCATAATCACTTTTTTACACATATGAAAATTAAGATCCATGCTAGCCTAGTGTGATGTGCAAGATATATGGATGAAGGAAGGAAGACAGCCTAGAAATATAGGAAATCTTTCCATAATATAGATATTTACCTGTCCTGAATGCCTACTGACCTGTCCTAATTTCAAACCACTATGGTAGTTTGGTTTGTATAAAAAAACTTTATATTTACTGTATAGTCAATCATCATCTTAATTCTCAGAGAAAGTGTTTGCCTATTTAAAAAAATCATATTTGAGGAAGTGATTTCTATTCTGATAAAGTTAGCATCCTATTGGTTTTCAGACTGTGTGCTTTATCCATGTTTTATGCATACCCCTCAGGGTAAATTGCCAGAGACAGTCTACAAAAGCAAAAGAAATGTGAAAAGGAATTTCTGGGAGACTTTCATAGGCAAGAAAAAAAAAAGATTAAGCTGCTATAGTGTGCATCATATCGTGTACCAATTAGTTGCTACTATCACATGCACAAGAGTTTTTAATTAGGTTTTGCTGTATTTTGTTTTGTTTGAAGTGAGCTGTTGTGACAGTTGTAATGGTTAGTGTTAAATGTCAACTTGACAGGTTCTAGCGTTATATGGGAGACGGGTCCCTGGGCAGGCCTGTTGGGGATTATCTTGATTAGGGAAATCAAGGTGGGAGTCTGCCCACTCTGAGCAGCACCATTTTCCTAGACTGGAACCCTGGACTGTGTAAGTAGGGAGGAAGTGCAGAGCAGAAGGATGCATTCATTGCTCTTTGCTTCCTGATCGTGGATGTGATGAGACCAGCTGTGCTAAGCTGCCATTGTAGACTATACTTTTGAACTGTGAGCCTGAGTAAATTCTTTCTCCCTTAAGTAGCTTTGGTCAGGGTATTCTGTCATAGTAATAGGAAAAGAAACTATGACAATAGGTAACAGTCAATAGAGTTATGATTTCTGAGCTCCATTGTACAGGACAGCATAAAAGAACAAAATTAATAGAAACCTACTACAGTTTTATTCAAACTAAACAGGGCAACCAAGAGAAACTGACTTCATATTCAATCAATGTAATATATCATATCACAGGTTAGAAATAATAAAAGCTTAGCTAAGGACCTCTTTATTTTCTTCTGCAATTCTTCTGAGTCAGAGCATCCAGTTCTAAAGCAAAGCTCTGAATATGCCTTGCCCTCCCTTTCCTCCAACCTGCGCCAATGACTCTTACAGCAAATGTGGGTTGGATGTTTCTTCAACCAAGAAAGGCTTCAAGTACAGAAGCTAACTGCAGATTTGAGCACCAAGGCCTCGACAAACTTGATTCTTCACCACACTCAGGGGCTACCTCTGAGAAAAGAAAATCATTCTGATTTCTAATGGTTATTACCTTTGTGGTTTTGAACTTTTTCCATCTCTGGCCACCTTACTGGCTATGTTTTTTGGCTAATACTTAAAATTTCTAAAAGCAAAATTGAATGCTGAGAGAGGGGAATTTTTTTCCATGATGCATTTTTAAGATGCCTCTCACTTTTTAAAAGTAGAGTTAAAGAAACAAAAATTATGAATAAATGTATGAACAAAGTAAAGGTAGATTTTTTAAAAAAAAATCGAGGTTAGAAAAAAAGGTTAAGAGATAGGAAATACAGTAAAATTAAAGCCCTGCAAAAAATCTAGGCAGTATAAGGAAAATTAAGAGTGTCTCTTTCTCTCTGGTATGTTTTGAAGAATAAAACAGTGACTCTCATGGGAGAGGAGCGCAGAAAGGAAAGAGGAAAGCAGCTGGCGATGGGCCATGATTTGCCATTCACCACAAAAATGAGGCTATTTCTGCTGCTCAAAGGCCATTGTTTTTTCTTTGCAATCAGATGCAGATTTTACTTACACAAAGTCAATTATGATGAGAGATGAGTTATAAAGAAGACGTCCATATGAATAATTCAGAAAGCAAGGCATAGACAGAAAAGTCAAATTCTTTTCTAAAATACTGTTAAAACAAAACTCTGTATAGCCAAACACATCTATAGCAACAGCTCACATACTTCAAACAAAGTAAAATATAGCAAAATCTAATTATAAAAACCCCTGTGCTTATAACAGTGGGGTTTAACTGGTACTCAATTCAAAGATAAGTTCGTGGAGAAGCTCTCTTTTCATAAACCAAGAATCTTACAATAGTATCATCCACCTAAGTAAAGACAGCCCTCTTTAATTCTTTTTACAGGAAATGCTAATGGGAAATAAATAACATTTTCCATCTGCCTTGGAAAAATTCCTTCTGAATGAAAACATGTAAGAGCTTTGGAAGGGGAAATGCCATATATCTTAAGGCAAAGTCCAACTGCTTTTTATTAAATGACTCTATATTTCAACTTCCAACTTGTCTTTGTTTTCAAGGTACATTCAAACTATTGATTTTCTTTTATACCCAGGAAGATATAATAATCACCTTAAATAAGTACCAAAATAAGGCAAGAAACTCTGTTGCCTTACTAGAGGTAGTCTAGTAATGTTTCTTCAAGTGTGTTATCTCTTCAAGTGTGTTAGAAAACTATTTCTAAACTTCTAAACAAAAGTGTTTTTTTTTTTTTTTTTTTTTTTTTGTACTGGGAACTTTTTATCCAATCCGCAGGTAAAAAAAAAAAATTGTCTACTGGTCTACAAAGGTAGAGCAAGGATGGGGTTAGCTGTCAAATGGGACAACTTGGGGATCTCATTCATTTTCAGTTTACTAATAGAAGACTTTTCTGAGATGCAGCAGGAATGACAACATAGTCAAGGATGGATTTATTAGTGTTTGGGCTTTATCTCACTGCCTTTAAATTTCTGAAATCCTTTTTTTCTTGGAATGGAGTAGGATTACCGAAAGGGTTAAGACACTGGGTTGAAAAGATATCCTTTTAAAGTAAATGGGGGATGGAGGAAGAAAACTATGCCACATGTCAAAAGTGTTATTTATCATAACCCAGATTTCAGGAAACTACCTATAAATATCTGGTTTTTTTTTTCCTCCACTGCAAGTACATTTAATTCTTAACTTTGGACTTCTCCTCTCAGAATTACTGATTGCCTCAAAGAGGTTTTAAAATACTTCTTTTTAGTTAGATTAGTTTTTCAAAAGTAATTTTACTTTACAGCAAGATTTAGCAGAAGCACAAAGTTCCCCATGCTGTTTCCCCACATGTTCAGCCTCCCCTACCATCAACACTGCATCAGAGCAGGGCATTTATTACAATTTTTGAAACACCTGACACAACATTATCTCCAAAGTAGTTCAGATTCTACATTACAGTTCACTTTGGTATTCTATATCCTGTGAGTTTGGACAAATAAGTGACACATCCACTATGAGGGAATCACACAAAATAGTGTCATTACCCTAAAAATCCTGTCCTTTGCCTACATACTCCTCCCTACCTCTAGAGAATTTCTACCTTTTACAAAGCAGTTTTCAATTCAATATGTATAAGCAAAGACTCCCAAATTTTAGACAAATGCCTAATGTAAGTATCTCTTTCATATAAACCAAATGAGTACAAAGTTCACCAACAGAAAACTAAAGGGGCAAATAAAATGCTTTTCTAAGTGACAAGTACGATTAGCCAGAAAACAGTGTTTAGAGAATAAAAAAGAGATCGAATGGGAAGAGACTAGAATGGAGTTACTGTACTCAGAATGTATTTTATGTTTTCCTGTTCTTGACTTCTCTTCTGAGTGCTGATTTTGGTCATAAGAGACCAAGGAACTGTTTGCTCACTGAAATTTTTTATTGGTCAACAGCTTCTTAGCCCAATACTTTCCATTTGCATACAATTCCAAAAATTCAGTTCTGGGCATAAAAATAGAATTAATGCTCAAGGCATTTTAGAAGATGAAATAATAATACAGGCAACCATAAACAAGCAGAAAAAGAAAATTAAGTTTTCTGTACTTTTCTCTCTGCATAACTTCCTTCCCAATTTGATAAATGACTACTAGCTTAAATTTGCTGCAAAGTAAACAGGCGCAGTTCCCTGGAACACGACCTTTAATGTCGAATGTTACACTAGAATGTGACATCAGCGTTCTTTTGAGTCATAGTCTGGACGCCACCCCTTTCTCCCAGGCGACCTCAGGCTTCCAATGGGCTTGGAACTCCGCAGGTAGGGCCATCAGCCTGGGCACCCAGAAAAAGTCAGGGCCACTAAGCACCGGCGACAATCGCTGTTTATAACATTTTCTTTGAGAAAGAACTCCCCCAAAAGGAGACAGTATTTTGGCAATCGAGCTATGAGTCATACACACACACACGCCCCCTCCCCCCGAAAGTCATCACTCGAGAAGTTATCAGCAGGAGCGGCTGTGAAGGAAGTGCACTAATCAGCACCCACTCTAGAGAGCCTCAAGGTTCGGGCTGTCACCACATCCGCGCCCTGAACCACACGGGCTCGCTAGGGCTGAACTTCCCCATTCAGGAAGAGGTGTCAGTCACTGTCCCGCCGCCACCCGCCGGGACCTCAACCTGGGCTCTGGGGGAGGCGCGGCTGAAAGGTTTTCCCGGAAAGTTTCAAGCACCTCCCGCCGCAGGCGCACTGACAGCGGGGCACAGGGTCCCGCGCCGCCACGATCGCGCGGCGACTGTCCCGAGTGGAACCGGGGTCTGCCATTCACACCGGGGGCACCCGGGCCGGGCCCGCGCAGGTGAGGCCGGCCCGCCGCTCACCTTCTTCATTTTGGCTTCCAGGTCCATGCTGGGCGTCGGAGGGGCTTCGCGTCCGCGATCTCCGCTGCGGGGACTCGGGCGCCTCCGCCGCAGCCACACACCCGGCGCCCTCGAACTTCCGCCACCCGGTTCGGCAGCGGCAGGACCGGGAACAAAGAGTCCCGAGCAGCCAATGGCAGCCGCACAGCGCCGGGGCCGCCGCCAATCAGCGCGCGCCGCACGCACCTTCGCGGCCAGAGTGCGGCGCTAGCAAGGTGAGGGGCGGGGCCGCGAGGGGCGGGGCCTGCGGAGAGCGCTGGAGTGGGACTCAGTTGCCAGTAGAGAGGCACCAGTGGGGGGTTGGATGGGGCTTGGGTGGTGATTTGGCTGGTCAGCCACCAGTTGAAGACCTGGCAGAGCCTTTTCCGTCTAGGCCGGTTATACCTGTGCACCTGGGACATTTGATTTAGGTCCAGAGGAGTGGTGATCCTTGTGCCAACTTCTTGGTTGATTTTTCAGGGCAAAGGTGAGATTGCGGAGATCATTAGGCTGTTCAGTGGTGAGATTTGAGGCACCTATTTCACTACTGAATTGTGAAGGTGGCCTTTCTCCAAATGCTTTCCTCCATGTCCAGCACCACGGTCGAGGAATCTCTCACATCCTTAATGTCACTGCAGGCCACTGTATTATTTTCTGAGCATACTTAACCCTGAAGATATGAACCACTCAGAAACAGACTGTTTCACTGTTTGAAAAGACAGAGGCTTACTATTGTCCCTACTATGCAAAATACAGGTTGCCCATGTGTCTCTTGAAACTGAGTTTTAGCAGTCTGATTGCACCATGGGCACATCAAGGCCCAGTCCATTTCATACCTTCTTCAGGAGCAATGCAATGAAGACCGACAAATTGGAGCGTCTGTGAGCAAAGTAGGGATAGTTCAATCTATCTCCTCCGTTTGGCAGGGAAATGAGGATCCCAAATGCAGGTACCTGTTTTGGCCTGTTGGGGGCAGAACTAGTGTTCATGAGTGGCAGTGATTTCGCCAGGATATGGGAATATGAGACTGGAAACATTTTGACTAAGGAAATAAAAGCAGTTTATTCCTTCCTTTAGATTTATTTTATTTTTAATTATGTATATATATATGGGGCAGGGGTGAGTATTTGCACCAATGAGTGCAGGGGCCTATGGAGTCCAGAAGAGCTAGAGGTGGTGAGCCGCCTGGTGTGGGTGCTGGGAAACCACGCCAATCTTCTGAAACAGCAGTATGAGCTCTTAACCACTCAGCCATTGCTCCAGCCTCCAGCAGTTTTCTTCTGTCCTACATAATGATAGAAATGATAATGCTAATAGTATAAGGTAGCCTCCTAATCTGGCGTCTACTTTAAATATATGCATATATGTATATATTTTAAAAATAAAATTCCCAAATGATACAGAGACTTAGGTCCAGATGGTCCACTTTGCTTGTGAAAATTTTGTAGCTAAAAACTACTACTCCAAGTTCATATTTGTCCACACTTTCAACCCTTTGTTTTATTTGAAAGTTTGCTAATACTGTTTACTAGTGCATTAATTCAAAATATGCATGCATTCTTTATCCTATTAATGGATAATCCAACCAAAATGGATTGTGAATGAGTTTTCCTTTTCTCTATGTTGAAGTAAAGCAAAGTTCTATTATTTTCTCCAACCACCTGATTGGTATGGGCCTTCAAAGTCTGCACTGCCAGTGTGTTGTCTAATGCACTCTGATGATGTCTAGCAATGGTAAGAATTTTTTTTTCTTTTCCGAGGAGATTAGCAGATGGAGAAGGTCCAGGAAATCAGTTTAAATAAGGCATCAAGCAAATGTTACAACATAAAGTGAAGTACCAAAACACCAGAGATACACCAAGAAAATGATTTAGAAACAATAGTTGTTGGGTTTTGTTGTTGTTAAAAACAAACAAACAAACAAACAAAAACCCACCAAATTCTGCCTTCCTCCTTTTCTTCCTGTCCCTTCCAGTAGCCCTTTGTATAGGTGGCATTAGCAAGAACAAGCGTGGAAGTTCAGTGGTTTCTAACTGGATTCATCATTCTACCAATTACAGATTATTGTAAATTGTTTATAGATGATTCATATAAAATAAAATCGAAGTAGATAAATGTTAGAATAAACAAGGCCAGGGAGAGGGTGGTATTGGTATTCAATTCTTCAAGTGTTAAACAGTAAAGATATTAAGAAGTTAGAACTGGGACAGTTTGATAACATATAGTTGTTGGCAGGCATGTTTCTAGCAGGATCATCTCTGCAGAAGATTCAGGAAAAGAGAAAATACAGAATGAGAAGCAGAGTTTCATGTAGCTGTGCTTTTGATACTGTGGCATTTGGAGATTAAAAGTACCCAGTATTTTTTAAAGTTGAAGGGAAATATTAAAATACAAATTTTAGAGATAAAAGCATAGTCTGGAATGTTGATCTAGGTGAGTTAGCATCCTACCTAGATTAACTAATTAAAAACCTAGAGAACAGTAAAATAGAAAAGGACAACCATTGAGCAAGGCTGAACAAGACAAGCACAAAAAGGAGGTGAAAGGTACTCAAAGGGAGAGAAAAAAGTTGAAGGTATCAAGACCCCACAAATAAGAAAGAAGTTTCAACAGGTTCTATAGGTCAAGGGAAACAGAAACAAGGCCAGAGAGAGGGTAGTGTTGGTGTTTGCTGAAGCTTTTCAGAAGAGTGCTCCTTGACTTCAGATTAATAGATACCTTAATTTAAAATCTTTTGATTTCAAGTAATAGAAACTCCATTGAGTTAGTTTGATAATTTTTTAAGCAAGGTATCATTTTATTATAAAGATACAGAGGTTTCTCACAAATTCAAAAGCTAAAGTGCACAGGGAAGTAGAAGAAGCGATGTGGAGCACCTGGGATATATATGTCTTTTGTCAGGAGAAATGGAGGCAGGGGATGAATGGGACAAACTGAAGAAGAGAAGATTGATTAGGACATCCTAGCTGAATCCCAGATGATCCATGATGAGAGACTAAGAAAAGAGCAGTGGGCCTGGAAAGTTAGAATGAATTACCAGTAATGCTAAACAGGCTGAAATATTGGTTTTGGCTGATTCTTGAAAAAAGGAGGACAAGAAATCTATTAGGACTCTTTTTCCATGTCATGGGAATCTGGTTTTGGTGGTGGTAGGAATGGTGGATGGACATTACATCTTTCCTTCTGTGGGAACAGAATTAGGCAAGGAAGTTTACTTGAGCAAGATGAGTTTATTTATGTACTGATTTTGCAAGGTCAATGGAATCTGAGTCTGGTAACTGAAAGGAACATCTGGAGCTTAAGATGTAGATAATCATATGTACACAGGTTCACATGCACAAAATATATGCATATGTACAGAAACATATATAGATTCAGCATTCAAAAAATACCAGGGAAGTCTACTATACTAGATGAGGAGTGATTTCAAGATAAAGATGACTATACCTTTCTTTCCAGTTATAAATGTGATCTCTTGAGGCCTCAGCAGAGAAACTAAGTATTTATTAACACTCGTCCCAGGAATGCTTACGTGAGCCTGGGATAACCATTATGACTTATTAGCAGCTTGGATAACATTGCAGGCTGCCCTATAGGGGATATTTTAATAGAAAACAGGCACCAACCAATCTCAGAACAACCATCATGTGGAATATTTTTTAAATTGAGCAAACATTGGAGTTTGACTACACAAGTAATAGATGAGCTACATGATCGATTTAGCATAGCTCCAAAACAATGATACTCTGGAAGTTTGGAATAGGAAACAGTTACATTACTGGAACAAAATAGAACAGAGTTGTCTATACAACATGCTCATAACTATGGAAAACATTGTGCACAGAAAAGGAATATGAAGGAACTGAGTATCTGTAGTGATTTGTCTTTGATTGGTGAGTCCATGGTGATTTCTTCCTTCCTTTTAAAAATAGTCCATGATATGTATGATATATTCCTTAATGGAAAAACCTTACCTCAGGAATATATTATTTAGGGCATTTTAGGAAGACAGGGCAGTGAAGTATAATGTTCAATATCTTTGAAAACTCACATTAACAAACCAAATGTAAAAACAGATCAACCAGTTAGGAGACTCAAAGGTCAAGGGACGATCTTTATCCTAAAGCCAGGTAACATTGTTTCATAAACAACAAAACTCAAAACTCACAAGGTGAGAACAAAGCAAGAGGCACAGGATGTGTGTGTGTGTGTGTGTGTGTGTGTAAGCAACTCTGTGTGGAAGGGAGGAAACAATGACACCATAGCTGATGAATGGGAGAATGGGTACGTTCTCTACTGGTCACTTAAGAGAAAGAATTTCAGGTCAGGTTTTTGTTTGTTTATTTTTCAGGTAGGAGAAACAGTAAGAAAAGTTCAAGGGCCTGACCCATCCAGCTCTTGTGCTATGTCAAAACTGAGGTCTAGTACACTCATTTTTTTTCTAGAGTAAATAAAAACCCACAATAGGAAACTCCTATTGGAGAAATTGACATTGAGTCAGAGACCCCCTTAGTCACAGTAGCCGTACTTCAATTGCTCGAAGGGGATAGTATCAAGAAATCCCCCAAACATGGCTCCATTTTTAAACACTTCATAAAAATAAGAGATTGAGCTCTGTGAAGTTGGAAAAGATTTGCAAATTCTCAGGAAAAAATGTGCATTGCATAAAACAAGTAAATTCTGAAGGCCAAATTCCATACAAATTTATTATAAGAAAATAGCCAAATTGGGAAACCATGCCTGCAAATGACCAGGGAGTGTCAAAATAATGTGTCTTCAAAACAGAACAAAACTGTGAACTGATATTTTAATTTTTAAAAATTTTACATTTATTTTATTGTATGTGCATGTGTATGTCTGTATGTGAACATGTGTGGTGGAGCACACATTGGACATATGGAGATCAGAGGACTCTGTGGTGAAGTCTTATCACCTTCCATCACATGGGCTCTGGGCATCCAGCTCAGGCGGTCAGGCTCAGCAGTAAGTACCTGCACTCATTAAGTCTTCATGCCAGCCTGTGATCTATTTTTTTAGAACAAGATTTTAAAAATGAAAAGATTTATATGTGTAAACAACTATACAAATCATAAAAACTCAGATATAAAGTGATAAAACTTGAAGAAGAATTAGAGATAAATAAAACATTATTATATAAATGGAGAATAAAATAAAAAAAACTCCAAGAGTAAAAGCCTTGTACACTTAAGAACAGTAGAGGTGTCTGAGCCCAGGGTCTCACAAATGTAAGGCAAGTGCTATATCAAGTGAGCCATATCCCAGCCCTTTTTAAATATTATTTTGAGATGGGATCTTGCAACCAAGTTGGCCTTCAACTTATGCTGAAGCCCTAACAGATTTTGAATTTGAGTCCTCTTGCTTCTGCCTCTAAAGTAGCTGGAGTTACTGGAGTTGCAGGTCTATGCCACCAAGCCCAGTCAAAAAAAAAAAAGTTAAAAACAAAGTCTAACAAAGCAGAAAGTACTCTCAAGAAGTTAACTGGTCTTGAAAACAAATGATAATTTTAACTGTATTGACAATGCTAGGAATCCCAGAAGAGGGAAAAGAAGCTGCAAGAACAAATACCCCAAACTCTAGATCAAGAAAATGTCACTGAATTATTTGTTGTTTGTTTTCAGGCAGGGTCAAGTTATAGAATTGGAAGAAGTCTTTTCCAACTGCACATTTTGTCAGAGGATTAGTATCAAAGAACTAAAGAACAAAAAATCTTAACATTAGAACAACAAGCAACCCAATTAAAAATGGGGCCTGGAAAACTAAACGGAAAGGCCACAAAAGAAATCATAGACATATCCAACAGATTACATCTTACCCCACTTGGAATAGCTAAGAAAAAAACAAAACAAATGACAGCAAATCCTGGTCAGGATGCTGGAAAGATAAAACACTCACTGTTGGTGAGCACACAAACTGCTGCAGCCAGTATGGGAATCAGCATGGAGTGTCCTCAGAAGTCTAGAAATAGATCAAAGACATGAACTAATGGCACCAGTTCTGGGTATATTCTCAAAGGAATGTATATCCTACCACAGGGATACCTGCTCATCCATGTTCATCACTGCTCTACTGACAATAGGCAGCAAATGGAAACAGTCCAGATGTCCATCCACCAATGACTGAAAAATAAAATGTGGTCCATATACACAGTGGAATAATATTCAGTTGTAAAGAAGAGGGCTGTTATGGAATTCACACGTAAATGGATAGAGCTGAAAACTCCATGTGAGTGAGATCACCCAGACCCAGAGAGACAAATTTGGCATGTTCTCTCGCATATGTTCCTAGCTTTGAATCTGTAGACATATATTTAAATTGGAATATCCATAGAAAGCAGGGAACTAGTAAAGAGCAATGTGGGCTGAACTTCAAGGAAAGCAGTAAAGAATGCAGTAATATGATGGAGGAATGGTAATAATGAATTCAGAAGGGAAAATGGTGTAGGGGTAGAGGGCAGTACAGACGTGGGAGTATGGAGAAGGATAACTCACACCAAATACCTCTGAAAACATTGTATGGAAACCTCTCATTTTCACATCTTACTTTGTAATGTTTATATACACAATGTTTTAATGGTACTAGAAATGAAAGATACGCCACAGGCAAAAACAGATGCTGGTATTTTCTTTAGGTTTTCTGTAGATATTATACCTGAAATATTCATATACACATCTCTATTCCTACTACTGCCACCTTTCTGATTCATAAATGTAGGTCTATGAATATAAATTTCTCTGAGCAAAATTCCACATTTTATTTAAAAAATCTATTAATTTACATGTCAAAAATCTCATGGACATAAATAAACTAGAAAAGAAAAACCAGAATGGATATCTAACTGACATTCAAAGCAGCATTATTTAACAATAGTTAAAAAGTAAAAGCAGGCCAATTGCCTATGAAGGAATAATAGATAAACACACTGGGGTGCATGCATATAAAGAGTTAACAAGAGTACTTGTAGAGGATACAGAGAGTCTTCTTTGCACGGGTGTCCTTGTTGCTGTGCAACAGTCATGCCCTTTGGACCTTGGGCATATTTAAGAAATAGATGTCCAATAAATTCTATATCCCAAAGAAATGAGATTTTGACATATACTGAAATGTAAGTGAAATTTGAAGACATGAAAAATTATTAGTTATTATTAAAAGTTATTATTAAAAATATTATGCAAAGTGATAGATAATTAATGATCTCAATTTTATTAGGTACCTAAGGTGAAAGGAGAGAACTGACTCTGCAAAGTTGTCTTCTGACCCCCCCCACACACACAGAAAGAAAAAAAGGAAACTTTTACCAACATGCAAGAACTTGGGAATATTTTCATAAACCTTTTTGAGGAGTCTCTCAAGAATGAGCTTCAGACAACAAATTGCTGGAGAAACACTGATATAAAGAGAAAAGCATAAAGATATAGATTTCTAAGACTAACTAATGGACAAGAAATAGAGAATACATTGACTCTTTATTACCTGGAAACATAGATCTATTATAAATCAGACACAGTTTTCAGGGATCATATTGCTGATAGTATTGACATGATCAATCTGTTTTACACCATGAAAGAAATCAAGGAGATAGTCTGTTATCATTCAGTATAACTTTAAGAACTGGGATTCTATAAATGGAATGAAAAGAAGTATATCAAATCATAAATCTAAAATAGTTTAAAATTTTTGCTATCATTCAACTATCCAATTGTCTGAATCTACTAGTTCTGTGCCTACAAAAAGCCTACAAACAATAACCTACTAGCAGTAAATATCCCTGTTGCCCAGATTATGAACTTGAAACAAAAGTTCTTCATAAAAGAAACCCATAATTTCTTGAGAAAATGACTGACCCAAGCAGAAAGCATCCAGGATAGGCCTAGGACATGCCATAGAAGAGGAGAGTGAGGAAGCTATGAAAACCTACTGTGGTCATGTCAAACAAAGTTAGAAGCAGGGCTGGAGAGATGGCTTATCAGTTAAGAGCACCTGTTAGCAATCATGAGGATTAGAGTTCAGATCCCAGCACCCCCATAAGTCAGGAGTCCCCACAAAAAGCCCATGGCTCCGTCTGAGGGGACTGGAGACAGGAGTGACCTCAGGCTTGTGGCTTCCCGCCAAGCTGAGAAAATGGAGGTTCCAAGTTGAGGGATGAACACTGCCTCAAAGGAAAAGTCAGAGAATGATAGAAGGGGATACCCAACGCTGTCTTCTGGCCTCTGTGTGCACTCATGGCGCCCCTATTCACACATGCACACACACTCACATAAACACACAAGAGAAAAAACAAAGAAGGGAAGAAAGATGAAAGAAAAAAGGAAGAAAATAAATTTCAAAACAGAAATCAGAAGCGCTAGTAGAATCTCCCACAAGTGAACAGGGTATGACTCGATCTTTAATACTGATCCTGTGGGGTTATAAATGAGAAATGTCCCTCATAGGCTGACTTATTTGGATACTTTGTCCCACCTGGTGGTGGTATTTGCAGAAGTTTAGGAAGTGGAGCCTTGCCTGGAGGAAACATATCACTGTGGGTGGGCTTTGAGAGTTCATAGCCTTGTCCCACTTTGAGTTTTGCTCTCTCTCTTTCCTATGCCTGCTCAGCTTTCTGCTCCAGTTGCCATGCCTGCCTGTCATTATGCCTCCTCACCACATTGGACTCAGCCTTCTGGAACCATAGCCCAAATAAACTCCTTCTATAAGTTGCCTTTGGTCATGGTGTTTTGCCGCAGCAATAGAAAAGTAACTAGTATGAAATATGTATACCAATTATAGTATATTAAAATTCATTACATATGTTTAAATCCATAATATATATTTAAATATATATATATATATATATATATATATAGAGAGAGAGAGAGAGAGAGAGAGAGAGAGAGAGAGCATGCTAGGGAGCCAAATACTCATCTAAAGAAACAAGTGAAGACAGATAATTTAGGATTTAGTATGCCTTTCTGAAAATTTCAGTATTCTGTATAAGCAAATATTAGCAAGTATGTCTGAAGTATCAAAATTGATTATTGAAGAAAGGATAGAATTAAGAAGTTCACTATTTCACTCAATGAGTAAATGCAATACCACTGACTATTACTGTCACAAAAGAGATAAACAGATATTATGTACCCAATACCACTTGAAGGAATACCAGAAGGGTAAGACCTGAATCTGACCCAGTCTTCATTTACAGCTTCCACTTAACAGGAAATACCCAGGGTAGAAGAGCATATTGAAATATGTAACAAATGCTAAATCAGCAAAATCTTGACTAGGAAAACTCTGCAGATCAGATGATCCAGGAAGTTCTTCTGGAAGAGCTACAAGGAAAAGAAAGATAGAGGAATATCTATCAGGATGACACAAATTCATCAGATTTGGGCCTAGGTGTGACTCAATTCTTTTAAAAATTAAAAAATATATATATTTACTATACTGTGTTGGGGGTGTGCCACTGCATGTATGTAGAAGTCAGAGGACCATTAGCGGAGTCTCTGTTCTCCTTCCATCATATGGAAGCCAGGGATGGAACACAAGTCTTTAGGCTTGGTAGCAAGCACTTTACCCACTGAGCCATCTCTCCAGCCCCTCATAATTCTTTCAAATGAGCTCAGTGATCAAATATATAACCAATAGCTAAGTTAAATAAGACAGGATGGATTGTGTTAGTTTACTAGGACTGTCAAACAAATGTCCACACACTGGGTGGCTTACAACGACAAAAATCTATTTTTTTCACAGTTCTGGAATCTAGAAATTGAAGATCAAGTGGTAAAGGAACGGTACTTTTTCTGAAGACTCTAGGACAAAATTTTCCCTTTTGTCTTCTTGGTTTGGGGTGTTTGCTGGCAGTCCCTGTCATTCCTTGGCATCCAAACAGCTTGTCCCTCCCTTGAATGGCTACTTTTTCTTTGAGTATATTATGGTGGAATCTCTTTCCTTTCTTTATAAAGACAGGAGTCATTGGATTTAGGGCCCACCCACATCTAGTATGATCTCATCTTAACTAATTATATCTGGGAAGACTGCTTCCACATAAGGTCACATTCTGAAGTTCTGGGTGGTTATGGATTTTGGCAGTCACTATATGATATGCTACAAATGAGCTTGCTTCTGTTTGGTGGAACAGTAGTACGGTAGACAAAACAGGAAAAAAGTAAGTGATGAGATTTTTTAAAATAGATTGCCTTACTGCAAATATTATGTCCTGTAAGAATGGGAATATATGAATTAACTTTGCCTCCAGTAGAGCTGATTCCTTGCTCTTACACTTTTGATATACTGTATTCTTACTCCTGGAAGTTTTGTGGGGTTTTAGTTTGTTTTTCTTTATCCACTGTCCCCAGTGATAATATTCCATAAAGTCATCATTTGAGATTTTCTTTATGGAAAACTGTTCTACCATAAGAGCATCCACCTTGGTAGAAGAAGTGTTTGGTATGCCATAAGGAAATGGTCTCTAAGTGTCTTTGACTGGGCTTGAGATTTATAGTAACTACCAGTCTGTCTTTTCTATTTCAGGGAAAATATGAAAGCAATGTTTCTTAAGTATGATACATACTGAATATTTTTCCCATCATTTCTAGACAAGGTTCCCCTATAGCCCCAGTTAGTCTGAAGCTCACTATGTGGATGAGACTGACCTTAATCTTACAGAGATCCATCTGTCTTTGTCAGTAGCATCCAACCATAGTTATGACAACTAAAAATGTTTCCAGGCATCACCAAATGCCTTCTAGCAAGCAAAATCACTTCCAGTTTAGAATCATTGCTTTCCATGATACAAAAATATTTGATCAATTGTGTGTTATTTTTTCTATTGCTGTGATAAAACACACCATGACCAAAGCAATGTATAGAATAAAGAGCTCATTTGAGCTTAGGGTTCCAAGGAGAGATCATAATTGTGGGAGTAGTATAGCAAAAGGAGGTGTTTGAAGCCTTGTCGACCTCAAACAGGAAGCAAAGACATGGCAAACTGGAAGTGGGATAAGGCTATGAACTCTCAAAGCCTGCCCCATGTAACATGCTTCCTCCAACAAGGCTGCAAACTGTGCCGCTAACTGGGGCCAAGTGCTTGAATAAGTGAGCCTGTGGGGGATTTTTCATTCAAATCACAGCTGTATACAAATTACCTCCAAACAGTAGATCTAAACAACCAAAAACATATGTCTTTGTCACAAGTCTTCAATAAGAAAGAAAAAGACTATTAGCTGAGATAGCTCATCTGGGATACTGTACAACAGCTTGGCTTCATTGGCAAGTGATACTGGCTGTCAACTGGGATCTCTCCAGTAGGGTTTCTAAGGACTGCTGGATTTTTTTCACAGCATGGTGGAAGGGTTTCAAAGGAAAATATACCAAGTAAGTGAAGTGGAATTCATAATATACTTTGGTCAGTGGCAGTTACTGTTTGATGGCATGTTATGGCTATGCATGAGTAAAAACAGCCTGATTCTTAGCATCCATTTTAGCCAGAAGCAGACCTGAACTGCTGAGAACCTGTCCTTTTAGAATTGTCTCATAACTGTGCTGAAAACAAGGGCCTTGCTCTTTCTTTTATTGAAACCATTTATCCAGCATGAAATGGGGACATGAAAATGAGCCCTTATCAGAGGATTTTTGTTCCTTCTGATACACAACCACAAACAGATGTTATCAACTTAGTCAATATATTGTTTGCCTCACAAATGAGATAATCTTTGTTGCTTCCAATAAATATCTGCTGTTTACAGCAGTTGGTTGATGTGTAAAACATACCCAGGCACACATATGTATTATTCTGGGTCAAGGAAGTGTTATGGGGGATTAAGGCTATATTTCTAGGTCACATGAGGAGTCCAGTGTTCAGTGAGCTTGTCTACATTACAAACAAGATAAAATTAGCTGTTTGATTGCAAGGTTAAAAACATCTGTCCAGAGCATGTCCATATTGTAAAAGTTATCCCCACAACGATCTGTCTCTTTTTCTGTATTTTCACATCTATTGGGCTTCATTCTTTGAGATAATCACAAAGATCTTCCCACATTTAAGGGGAGAAGACAAAGACCCCCACCTCAGTTTAATAAACATTAAAGAGATAAGAATTTGTGGAATGGAGAAATGTGAATTTTCTGCCATCTCACCTATAAACACAGTAGCTTACATTCTTTCATATGCTGAATACAATGATTTTATGTTCTAAAATCTTCAGATTTACACATCTTAAATTCTTTTAAAAATATTTTACTTATTATTTTATTTTGTTTTTTATGTGTATGAGTATCTTGCACGTATGCATGTAAGTGCACCCATTTGCAATGGCTGTGGAGGTCAGAAGAGGGTGTTGGATCCCCTGGAACTAGAGTTATAGGCCGTTTTTAGCTACACAACGGGTGCTTAGAATTGAACTCAGGTCCTCTGCAGTAGCAACCAGTGCTCTCAACTGCTAAGCCGTCCCTCCAGCCCCCTCAAATTCTATTTTTAAAATTTCATTTATTTCTATTTTATGTATAAGAGTGTTTTGCCTGCATGTAAGTATACCATGTGCATGTAACACTTGAGGAGGCCAGAAGAGGGCATTAGATCCTCTAGAACTGAAGTTAAAGATGGTTGTTAGTGGCCATGTGGGTACTGGGAACCAAAATGGCAGGTTCTTTGCAAGAGCAGCCAGTGCTCTTAACCACTGAGGCATTTCTCTAGCTCTTCCACATCTCAAATAACTGTAATCTATATCTAATATCTATCATTTAAGTCTATGAATGTTTCTTAAATGTAGTTAATTAGTTCCAGCTCTTTGAATGTGATTCTTCTTGATCTGGAAAACTGAATGGAAAGGATAAATTATCTGTCTACACACACACAGTCTCCAGTGAGACAGCCGTAGAATTTGCTTGCAGATGTGGGTAGAACAGAAGTATGCAATAATATGCTCCAGAGGAATTGTGACCTCTGGCCGGCAACACATCATCTTTTTGGTTAGCGCCTCTTTGTTCTTCAGGATATTGGTTCTGTCTGCTGGGCTCTTGCTTCTGCTCTCTGAGTCATTCTACTTTTTGTGTCAAAAGTATTTCATTTCTCATTAATCTGCTTCTTGACCTCAGAAGTCAGAGGCTTCTGCATTTTCTGTATTGACTCAGTCCTTTCCAGTCTTTTCTGTTATAATTATTTGAGAAACTTTGTAACTTTCTTGTGTATCAATGTATAACAATTCTATTGGGTACAAGTCATACCCATAAGTCTCTTTGAGATGATCCTTTCTCTAGCTTGTGCTTCCATTGTGAGACTTTCAAAGACAAGCACATTTAATACTTCTAGAAACTCTTTAGCACATGTTCTCAGTGGGATACACTTTTAAGATCTTTAGGATGCCTTCTATCTGAATCACAGTGCCTTAATATATGAACCACTGTGTTAGATATTGTTAACTTTCTAACAAAGGCTCTTCATTACCGTCTTAGATTTAGTTTTGTCCATAATACATTTCTTAATTCTCAATTTTAAAAGCTTTTGTCATGTGGAAATTGGGGTGTAAGAAGCAAATTTACTTTGGAACCCAGAGAGCAGAGGTTCATTTTAAACAGTGTTTTCTTTAACTTATCTCTCTTTATACATTTTATCATAGCCAGTGAGAATAAGTCAGGTGATACTGCTAATATCTACGATTGTCAGCTTCTAGGTACATTTTCATTATCTGTGGCTCTGAAGACAGCAGCCACAGGCACCAGAAATGCCACTGTATAGAGCATTCACTTCCTTTCCTAGTTTAACATTTTCCATGCTTCAGGCCCCCACTGGCAATCTCTTTGGACTTTGGCTGCAGATAACTGTACCAAAAGTTGTTTAGATTTCAAATAGTATATTGAAGCCCTTTGGGATTCTTCTTGCTCCTGCCCAAAGCCAGTGACTTGGCTTGCTTGGCAGTGCGGTGTTTCTAGTATCCCGAAGGTATTTGAATATATCTACTTCCTTATGACAAATAACCCCAAAGTCAGTGGTCTAAACCAGCCATATGAAAAAGCTTAGAAATTATATGAATGAGGATTTGGAACAGAGCACAAAGGAGAGTCATGTTTTTGATAAATGGGACTTTAGCTGGAAGTCTTAAAACCTGGGGATGGTTTATTCATATGAATGGGAGCCAAAATCATCTTCCCATATCTGATTGATGATGGCTGATATCCAGGACATTAGCAAGGATCTCTGAATATGGCTTCTGTATGTGTTCTTTCTTCATGGACAAGTTTCAACCTCATCACAGTATAGTATCTGGGTTACAAGAGTACACACCCAAGAAAGCAAAGAGTTTCTGCCACTGTTCTGAACTAGTCTTACGAGCCACAGAAGGTTATATACCTGGGATAGTTAAACACTGTACTTTCCAAATAAAAGATCACTTCTTGGCTAGTTTCTAGAAGATAATCTCCAAACCCTTGGAATACCCTCCCTGATAAGAGCCTTACACTGTGCCAAATACTTTATATTAGCAATGTGATTCCTGCTAAGGTCTTTGAATCACAAATAGCAGTTTGACCCTTTGAGCTGTGAAAGACTAAGTTTGGACATCTAAGCTCTATGAATGAGGTCCTACAGAAAATCTTGGATACCAAAGCTCATGTGAGTTTCCTAGTTAGCAGTGTATATGGATTTTCATACATCATTGCTGAGAGAATTGAACGCTGCATGCATAGTTTTACTAGGGCAGACAACGGGGCTTTGTGTGTAGTCTTACCCTTTGTGGCATGGACCTTTGCGGATTTTAATCTGGTCCTTCACTATAAAAATCAGAACCATGATGATAACTTATTTCTAATTTTGGAGGGTGCTGATACTGAATAATTCATTGAATCTCAGGGACTTCCTGGGACTTGTAGACAAAAGAAAAACCTGTTCCTGCTCCAGATATCCAGAGTTTTAGTAGGAAGGATTGAAGCCTGGTAGGCCAAGGTTCCTCAATGGTCAGGCTAGAATTATCTAGAGGTGTCTTCACATGTCTAGTTGGTGATGGCTGTTGACTAGGACCATCAGGAACATCTACACATGGTTATCTCTGTGTGTTCTTTCTGCGTGAAGTGGTCTGAATTTTCTGATAACATGGTAGTCAGATTCTAAAGGTGAATATGCCTGAAAAATCAAGGTGGAAGTGCAGGACACTTTTCTGAAGTGATCTCATGAAGTTCTGCTCAGAATCAAGGGGAGCATAGACCATACTGTGCAGAAGGCATTTCAAAATCACACAACAAAAGATATTTTGGTAGATATTCTATTCTATGTGTGTGAAGTCTATTTTGGGTGGGGGGAGTCTGAAACAGGGTCTCACTATACAGCCCTTGCTGGCCCAGAACTTGCTATGTAGGTCAGGCTGACCTCAAAGCGACAGATATCTACCTACTTCTGCTTCCCAAGCTTGTGTCCTTACGCCCAGCATATAGGACTTTTTAACCTGTGTACTATAGCTCTACTTTTCAATCTTATAGGAGCAAGTCTCAGTCTTTGTCTCCTCTCCCTTCTGTTTAAATACTTGCTCAAATCGAATCATTGTTTTGTTTATAGATGACAAAAGCTTCACCATGCCACTGGCCTGATCCTGGGTTACTGTGTTTGAAATGAGGGAAGGAATCAGACAGAATTTAATGAATCATGGGAGATGTTTATAAAGTGCTCCCAATTCTCTGACTTCTGAAAAACCACATGCTACATTTCGTATGGGACAACACATAGCTTTAAACAGGTGGAAAGAGCTTCTCATAACAACGCTGTTGACCTACTGGACAGACTTTTCTTTCTAATGGTCCAATTGGATTATAGCTCTTCTTGGTCATCTAACTTGTTGATGGCTGAAAGAAATCACCATCACCTTCCAATACCCTGACAGTGACTATGAAATCCTCTTAAGTCACAGCTTGGAGTTATCTCTCCTGTATCCTAACAGAAAACTGGAAAGAGATTTAGTTTGCTACCTTAATATTTTCAATATTTCAATGGAAATATTTTCAATATTTTATGTTAGGATAGCTGCCCACCTCAAACAGAACTTCATTAAAAAAAAAAAAAAAAAAAAAAAAAAACTTCCGAAAACCTCTAATCTGTGAAGGTCTCATAACTTCATTGCATGTGATAGAGACACAATTTGAACTGGTTTAAGCCAGATGAGGTTTAATTGACTTCATGTAATAATGAAAGAAGGTGTGATACCAGAGGAAACTTGAACACCATTAGAACTCAGCCTCTCTGTCCCTCTCTCCCTCTTTTTTGCACTCCAGCATTCTTCTCAGACCAGATTCCCCATGTCATGGGAGCAATGGCTAGAGAGAGTTCCAAGTCACATCTTCCATAAGTAGATATAAGAAGCTTCTCCTCACTCAGGAAGCAGAGGCAGGTGGATCTCTGTGAGATGGAAGCCAGGCTGGTTTACATAGCAAGTGCTAGGTCAGTTGGGGTTCCAGAGAGATCCTGTCTTAATAAAACAAACAATCAAACAAAGGAAGCTTCTTCACAAATTCAAGTTTGAAAAATCTTATAATTTGAGATCAACCATAATTTCATCTTAACCCGAGGAGCTGGGGCTCTAGGTTACTTTTGTCCTTAAACCTTAAGGCAACTAGTGATGCAAAATCTAATTTTCTACTCTAAGAACAAAGTATTTTCATTTTTTTTTTACTAAGAAAATTTTATACTTCTGCACCAAGTATACAAAGATTTATTTTACACTGGAATTCAGAGCGTAAAATATTTCCTTTTAAATTGTTGGATCGATTTAGAAACAATGTAAAAACTGAAAGGAATGATAAAGTCTATTTCTCTTATAAGCAAACATTAAATATTGACAATGATGTTAAGTATGTGCTCATGTTTTGAAAACAAAGGAAATGTGATGTAAAAATAGAATTATAAAAGTATGAGACATAATAACATTGGGCTTTATTGAGGTAATTGGCTCGGAATGCCTTTGTGTTCTGAAATTTCACCTTATTTTTAAAACAAATACTTTCTTGTGGACAAATGTAGTGAGTGCTGAGTGGTATTTGTGGAATTACTGTTTACAACCTCATGCTCACTGGGTAGAATGATATCTTTTATAAATAAGTAATGAGGACTTTTGAAAGCTTTATTCAGTAATCAAAATAACTGTGGAAATATTCTGTGAATTAAAAAAAATGTGTGTACTATGCAAATTTAAACAAATGTCATTAAGTTTTCCATTATCATAACAAATATAGAAATTTATTTTCTGAGTAACGAATTATGTTTTTTTCAGTAGGAAAACAATAAATACAGTACATTAATATGCAAAACCAGAAGCTGGCTTGGTGATATTTTTACAAGACTCAAAATTCACAAATATTGAAAGTCTATGTCAATTATAACCTTGCCTTACCTGGGTATACCACTTATAGTAAAATGGTAGTTTTATTTTGTGATAAAGCATTCTTATACTTATGAAATTATCATTTAATAAATTTTCTTACTTAAAAGTTTTGCAAAATTTTGCATTTTAAAAACTGCCTTTCTGTGAGTATACCATTTCTCAAGAGCCAGGTATGCTATAGTTAATGGCAATGTTGTACTTTTGAGATTGCCTCTTAACTGTAATATAAATACGAGTCTCTGGTAAGCCTCAGTGTGAGCAGAAGTTACTAATTTATTTTTCATAAGTTGAATCAGCCCTAAAAAGGGCTGGCCTCAGCCTATGGGTGACTATTTTAGTGTAGCTCTTACTGTGATAGTTGGGAGAAAAGAAAATCAATTACAGTTTAGAAGGATGTGTATTCTATCCACTTAAAACTGGGGCTTTTAATCCCTGGATAAAAACCTAGCTAGGAATGCACTCTAAAAAGCCAACCATTTGTTTCTACCATAAGAGGATGTAGCAGCTTTCAGAAGCCTATCATTTAAACACACAGATTAGTCAAAATAATGATGTGAAAGATATGCCAAATAAGGTCTCCTTGTTCCTCTGGGTCCCGCGGAAAGTAAATTGCACAACAAACTGATCATCATATTTCATCTGTTTTTGATAAATCACAAGAGTTATGTCAGTGTTTACATGTACATGACAAACCAAGATATCAAAGGCAAATAAATTAATTGATTTGTGTCTTATTGTTTTCTTTCTTTTTTTTTGTTAATTTAACATCTCTGTAACTTTAAAAAAATAAGGAAATATGTGGATAGTAAAAATATATTTATGATTTTTTACCATCTTTCTGGTTTTTGTGAATTAGCAGGAAACATATTATTCATTCTACGTTACACGTCTCAGCACAGCAAGATGATAATTTCATTCAAATTAATTCAACTCAATCAATTTCCTACTGAGAACTTATTCCTCCTCTACACTGTGGCATGAAGCCCAAAGATGTGATGTTACCTTTTCCTCTTAAGATCTAGAGGGGAAAAGAACTAGTAAGCCATGCCATACTTAGGTGGTAATTCAATACCTCAGTTAAAGCATAATGATGAAAAGCAAGTGTTCTAGACATTAAAATATGACACGTATTAGCATTTTGATGTCCGTTCTACTCATTATAAGTAAACACTAGAAATAACTAAAATGCTCGTTATCAGCAGAGAAGATAAATAACTTGTTTTGATTCATACAGCAGAGTTCAACATTTACAATGATTAAGCACAGCTCTATGAGTTAGCACTGATGACTGTCATACATAATGTTGAGCACCCCATAGCTCCATTTAGAAAATGGTACAATTTGATTATTTCCTTATACCTTACTCCAATAAAAACTCATTAACTTAAAAGAAAACCTTTAAGTACTATAAGGAAAAAAAAAAGAAAATTTATTTTTAAAATTCAATTAGCAAAGATCTAATTTTGCTAAAGATCTAATTGCTAAAAACTGTAACAGCTATTCTAAAGCTAGCAAAAAGCTGATTAAGTTTTTTTTCTGATTAAACCATCACAAACAAAGTCAACAGACATGCTACAAAAGAGAGGAAACAATTATTCAGAATTAACAAGCTAGGAATTAATTTTTAAAGAGATACTTAACCCAAGAGAAAAACTTACAAAAGGACATGAAAAACTGGTTCATAGAAAAGATAAATATCTGTAAGTATAAGGAAAAAATATGAATTCTTTACAACAAAAGAATTATAAACTAAACTACAGTGATTTATACTTTTCTCAACCCTGGGGTTAGTGAAATTCTAAGTTTAGTGAACCTGAGGAGAAAAACTACTCATCTATCAAGTGTCAGAGTACAAAAGAGGTCCTTGTTGAAGAACAATTGGAAGTGCCTGTCAAAATTAGAGATGTCTTTCCCCTTCCATGATGGAATCCCATGGAAAGAGTTTATCTGCAGAAATACAGGCCCACATAAAGAATAACCTGCAGTGTTCTGTTGGTAACAGGGAAAAGCCAAGTATCTCTCAGCAGAGGACTGGTCATAGACGCTAGATGTATGTCATAGACGCTAGATGTATGTCATAGCATGTTATACAGTTATAAAAGGAATGAGAGGCTGTGGAGATGGATCTGTGGATAAAGTGTGCTATGCAAGCAGGAAGATGGGAGTTCAGATCTTCAGTACACATATAAAACAGGTGTGATCCGTGCTTGCAATCCCAACCTGTGGGAGGTGAAGACAGGATCCCTGGAGCAAGCTAACTGGCGAGGGCAGTTGAAATGGCAAGCTCTGGATTCAATAAGATACCCTGCCTCTGTCTATAAGGTGAAAAGCAACTGAAAAAGACCCTTGCTGTCAAACTTGGGCCTTCACACACATGCACACGCATGTGTATGTGCACATCCATGCACACAAGCACCCCCCACATGTGAACACATATGCATACACATCATGCACACATACACATGCAAAAAAGAAAGGACAAAGAGCTGAGTTAGGAAGTAAGCAGAATGGAAACAGACAAAGACGTGTAGTTTTCCAAGCAGGAAAATAGCATAGATGAAACAGAGGCGAGTGCTGGGTGTGGTGGTGCACGCCTTAGTCCCAGCACTCAGGAGATCTAGGCAGGCGGACCCCTGCAAGACGAAGACCAACTGGGCCACATAGAGAATTCCAGGTCAGCAGGACCTGGGAGACTCTGTTTCAAAACGTCCTCCAAAAAACCCAGAGGCGTGGGGGCTGGAAAGATGGCTCCGTGGTTAAGAGCCCTGACTGCTCTTGCAATTCCCAGCACCCACATGGCAGTTAACAACTGTCTGGTACTCGAGTTCCAAGGGACTGAACACCCTATTCTGACCTCTGAGGGCATTGCATGACGTGGTTGCACTTATACATGCACGTAACGCACTCTCATATCCATAAAATAAAATAATAAACAAAACATTTTTTAAAAACCATAGAAATGGTTTTTTGTTTGTTTGTTTGTTTTGACAAGACTGTGAGAGATTTTCCAGACTGGGTAGTTGGACAAATAGTCGTGAGAAATAGACTACTAGGTTCATAAGACTTGATTATAGTGAGATTGAAGTTTATCTAAAAGTCAGGAAATGTTTGTTGGTTTACAAGGACCGATATAAAAATTTCTGGAGACTTGACCTCAGCAGCTCTTCTTAGGCCCTGCTTAATCGAGACCTCAGGCTCATTACCAGCAATTCTCCAAAGGACTAACCAATTGAACGCCAGGCTGGCAAATCTTTTGATGACTGAAATGCTTGTTTAATTTCAAAATATTTGTGAACTTTCCAAATTCCTTTGTTACTGTTTTCATTTCATTCTGTTGTACTTGGAGAATACATTGTATGTTATTTAATCTTTTTACACTTAGTGAGATTTGTTTTATGATTTGTCCTGAAGAATGTTCCTTGCTTATGCTGGGATGCCTGATGATGTCCTAGCAGTCTTTGTAGCTCTGTTAATTAATTTTTCTTCACCTTCTTCCTGTTTCCCAGATTGAGTAATTTAGTTCCGTCTCAGTTCTCTGATTCTTCTGTCTCCTTACATCTACTCTTCAACCCTGATAGTGTGTTTCATTTTAGCTGTGCCTATCAACTCTGGAATTTCTCTCCCCATTTTAATTTTGACATGTTTTATAGTTTCTACTTGGTGAGACATTGTTTCTATTTTTCAGCTACTGCTTAAGATATATTTTCCTTTAGTTCTTTTCAGCATATTTAAAGCAGGATATGTAAAGATTTCTCTAATAAATTGAGCATAAGTGCTTCCTCAGTACAATTTTTATTTGTTGGTCTCCTCTTGCTTTATATGTCTCATGATGTTTATTTGAAGTTGGACATTTTAATAAAATAATGTGACTGACTTGGGAATCAGATCTCTCCTCTCCCAAGGGTTTTAGTATGCTGTTTGTGGATTTTCTGATCTCTTTCTGTATACTGTGTTCATTGTCACGTGTGAACACAACATTAACCTCTCTATTTGGTTATCTTGGAGGTCAGTTAATCATTGGAAAGAAATTTCCTTATTTATTTTAAAGATTTTATTCACTTAAAAAATGTTTATGTGTATGAGTGTTTTGCCTGCATGAATGAAAGCACTGAGTACGTGTAATGCCTGAGGATGCAGAAGATAGCGTCAGATCCCTTGGAACTGGAGTTAAGGATGGGTATTAGCTGCCATGTGGGTGCTGGGATCTGAACATGGGTCCTTTGGAAGAGCTGCCAGTACTTTTAACAGAGGACTCATTTCCAGCCCTGTTTGTGTTCTTGAAATCAGTTGATCTACCAGTCTTTGCTGAGGAGCCCTGTTTGTGACAAGCCATACTTCTTCAACTCTACACAGTTCTGCTATAGCTTTTCCCACTTGCACAGAGCCTCAAGGTTAGCCAGTATTGAAAAGCGAGCACCTACTCATGTGTACCCTGAGCATTCAGGTAGCATCATGCATCCCCTTGATATCAGGAACATGGCAGAATTTTGCAGAATCAACTGTGTATCAAGTTTTTTCTGTTAAGATGTTTGATTAGCTGATCATTTCTTCTAAAAGTTATTCCTCAGCACAGAATGCTAGCATGGTCAACAACTGTCTCTGGTTATTTTCAGTGAATGTCCCAGTGGAAATGGAAATGCCACTCTTTATAGGAGCCGGCTTTGAGTTACCTCAAATAGCCTTGTGAGTCGATCTCCCAGGGAACCACTAGATAGCACAAATAGTTCTCTTAGGATGGAGCTCACAGGTGTGCTTAATACTATTTCCTCCTCCAATAACTGCCAAACTATAATCTGCAATTAACCTGTAATTACAGGTTGTTGATTTTCAACGTTACCATAAGAATAGGTTCGATGTTAAAATGCCACAAAACTTATTGTTTATATCAAGATTCAATGGTTTTTCTTCAAGAAATTTCTCATAGGGTGCTCTAAGTATTTTAGTTAATTTTAAGTTCTAAGAAATTGGTTGTGATACTTTTTGCCAATATTTTCATTGATTGTTTTTTGGAAGAGAGAATTTTCAACATCCTTAGGTCTATCACTTAAATATATATATATATATAGATATATAGATATATATCTATAGATATATGTAAAACAATATGAAAAGAAAGGGCAAAAAGATTCTTAGCAAGTGGGATGCCCATAGTTTGGGGAGAGAACACCAAAAAATAGTGTTGGAATGTTAATTGCTTAGCAAGAGCTACATATCTACAATGATGTCTTAAACTTACATAGATTTAGTGGAATAATGATAAAAGCTTTGAATAGGGTACTAACCACACTGCTTCTGTGTACTATATTTTGAATTTAGCATTCGTCCTCCCTTAGTTTGTTTTCTGGAATAATATAGGGGTGGAAAGAAGGAAGTGGATGTTAATGAACCTTCTAAAACTTCCCATACTATGCTGGAGATTTTCTAAGCAGGTGATGTTCTTTCACTGGTAATACTTTGCAAAAGTCAATACTTTCTGTGATTCCTTTGTTTCTTTTAGTCTTTAGCTTGGTAGAGAACTCACAGAGTTCTTGAAAACCCAGGAAATCATATTCGATGACATCAAAATTTGCAGAAATAATTCAATTGTATAACTATTTAATACTGATGGCACATCATATGATTTTGTTTAATAGTTAATATAACAGACCAATAATAGCTTCAGAAACACTTGATTAGGAATATAAGTAATATAATACATGTGCACACATACACATACACTCACATTTCTGGACAAATAATTCATCAGCCTAAGTTTGATTCCCAGCACTACAAAAACAGGCCAATGCTGATATACCAGATGAATATCCTTCAAATTAAAAAGAAATATTTATTGTTGGTCATGGTGCCTCACACTTTAATCCCAGCACTGAGGGGGCAGAGGCTAGTGGATATCTTGAGTTCAAGGCCAATTTGGTCTACACAGGAAGTTCTAGGTTAGCCAGCGCTACATAGTGAGATCCTCTCTCCAACAAACAGGCACGCAAATAAATACTTATTCATGTCACACTGTTGCCAAACCAGGAGACTACCTGTGGTTCAGTAAACTATAGATCATGAGTTATTTGAAGAAAAATATCTTGAAGTCACTCATCTGAACTTCATCTTATTCACAAGCAGCCGACCTCCAATTAATTGACTTTATGCATTCCCTGGTCTTGCTCACCAGATGCCGCAGCAGGAAAAGTGTTTACCTATGACCGCTTGAGGGCTTTAAAACCTGACAGATAGTGCAGAAGTGGTTGGAGCCCTCTGGTGGTAATATGATGGAAGCACAGGTCACCACAAAAGGAGTCTTGGAAAACAACTTGGCTGGAAGCTGAAGCTGTCCTCTCAGGCTCCGTTTACATTTCTGACTTTTCTGTCCCATTTTTCTTTGTCTTTAGAAACACTGTGTTTCTGATGAGGTCAGAAGGTAGAAAATGGACAGCTGAGGGCAAGGACCCTGAAAGCAGCAGTTCCAGCAGCAGGAATGTCCTTGGTTCCTCTAGTCAGGAGCTCTTGTTACTTATCGCTTCCCGAAAGAGCAACAGCTTGGAGGTAATAGGTGAGGGTGTGACTGGAACATTCCAGTCCAGACACTAATCTCTTCTGGTGAAAAGGTTTGGACTGCGTCTTTGTATTTTCATGGTGGAAATGGGTTATATCTATTCCCCAAATTTAGGGTTACCTCTTGCCAGGGAGGATGCCAAGCATCCTTGATCAGGGCTCTGTTGAGTTCAATACAGCTGTTTTTCTTCTGGTCAAAAGCATGGAATGTACCTCTGACCTCGAGTGGAAACCTAACGTTCCTAATTATCAAAAACACAGGAGTTAATCTTTTTAGGCCTATTAATCACCTGGCCAAGGGAACACCCTTCACCAAGGCTGATTTTTCCAAAGCCATGCTAAAGAGATGGGAGGAATAATTATTCCCTCAATGAAATAACATACTTTTCCTTCCCAGAGCCCCAGTCCTCTGTGTAATCTCTACAGAACTGCCGTGAGGCTTTGTTAGGATTGCTGCTCAGAAAGGCATAACTTTTTCTTCCTTTTGTTTTCTTTCTCTTTCTTTTGGATGCTGGCTTTACGAGTAGTACTTTGTCCTTCCTCTTCTTCATCCCCTTCCTCCAGGCAGCTGCCAAAATTTACAGCTTCCATGCCCTGTTGTTTTTCTTTTAAACTATAATAAAATTGTCTTCAAGTTTCATTCTGAGTCCATTTTAAAATTCTTTTATCAACAAGAGGACCCCAAATTCCTCAGTATCATTTCCTTAAGGGCTATTTTTTTCTCATTTATACATGTATTTTTTTCCACTTATACACACTTTCTAAGTGTACATTTCTAGTTTCTAATTTGCTCATTTCTTTTTTATTCTAAATTTTACTTTATTTTAATTTTTTATTGAATCCTTGTGTATTTTCATACCGAAATCTCAACTAATCTTAGTCATCTTTATACTGTCTTCCCCACTGGCACCGCCTCCCCCCAATAACCCTCCAATTTAAATCCATACATTCTTTCATCTGTGTTGAGGCCTACTGTGTCAAGTTAGTGTCCCCAAATGTTCCTCAGTGCAGATTCATCCACTGAGGTCTAGTTAGCCTATCCAGAATCCCTGGCTTTAAGAAGATTAGCTCATCCTCAGCCAATGAGTCTGCTTGAGTTTGCATGGGTCTTGAGCATGCCAACACCATTGCTATAGGTTCATATGAGCAGGGTCCCAGGAGTTTGTAGGATTCTGTTTCCATATAGTCACGTACCTCCTCCTGGCTCTTGCAATCTTTCTGAACCCTTCCTCTTCCACGGTGGTCCCTGAACCCTAGGTCCTGACCAGGGACCCACACACTCTACAGATTCCTAATCTCCACATTTGGCCATTTGTGACCTTTTTTGTTATTGGCTCTCTGTTTGCATGAGGGAGCTTCATTAATGAGAGTTGAAAGATTCATTAGTGACCTCTTTACCCATATTCTGTGTTGCTTGAGCAGGTATGTGTAGAGGTTGCATTGTAGATGTACTTCTTAGGCTTGGGCAATTCACGGATGATGTCTGTGTGTGACCAGTTGTGGTGGTATTCTGTAGTAGTCTCAGTCTGGTGCAAAAGAAGATTCTTTGATTAGTGGTGACTGGGACACTTGACTGTAAATATAGAGATACATATTTTTCACTTAGTAAGAATTTATATTATTCTAGGGATGTGGCAGTGTTGGGGATTTCTCTAACATCTATGACCTCTTCAGCCATGTATATTTGGTTATGATTACAGTACCACACATGAGTTCCTCCCATCCAGTGGGCTTTAAGTTCAATTAGGTAATCATTGATTGCCCCCAAGATAAAAGTGCCACTACTGCACCATTGTCAAGTGTTGTACTTGCCATTGTTGTGATTATTTAGTCATGAAACTGGTGTTACAGCTCTGATTGATACTCTCCCATAACTGCTAACATAGAGTGTTCTCCAGAACTATGAAAACTAACCTTCAGGGGAAGTGGCTTAGTTTGTTCATGACTAGTTTGATTTCAGTTGCTGTGAATCCATGTCCATAGTGACTTGGGAAGGCAAGGATTTACTTCATCTTATAGATTGCGGTCAGTCATCAAGGAGAGCCACATCAGGAACTCAAGGCAGGAGCTTGAGGCAGAAAGCACAGAGGAAGGCAGTTTACTGGCTTGCTTCTCCTGACTTGCTTAGCTAGCTTTCTGATTCTACTTAGGCCCACTTGCCTGAGATGGCTCAGCCCACAGTGGGCTGGGTCCTTCCACATCAATTAACAATTAAGAAGATGCCTTTCAGAAAGGGCAACAAAACTAATCAAGACAATATCCATTCACCAAATGAGCTCTAGTGGGCCTCATGCCCTTTTTTTTTCCAATTCCTTTTTTCTTTTTTGTCTTTTTAGACAGGGTCTCCCTGTAGCACCAACTGGCCTAGAACTTACTACGTAGATCAGGCTGGCCTTGAACTCACAGAGATTCACCTGCCTCTGCCTCTGGAGTGCTGGGACTAAAGGCATGTGGCACCACACCTGACATCAATTCTTTGATCTTAAAATCAGCATGCAAAACGAACATCTAATGTCTAAACTTGCTGATATGGCCTTTTCTAACTCACAAAATGTTATTACAATACAACTTCAAGGGTCTTGCACAGAGTATTGTGCAGGGACCAGGCATAGAGGCAGGGTCTGGGGTGATAGAAAGGACATAAAATGAAGAAACAGAGGCTCTGATATGGCAGAGAAATCTGTAGATATTTGAGAGGTTCTGAGGAAGAACACCTAGTCCAGCTTGACAGGAAAGATTAAGATGAAGGATTTCTAGACAACATTACTATTCAGATGTAAGAGCTGCCTGTCTCATGTTTGGACTTGCCCCTTCACCTTATTCATATGCTGAAGCTCTGCCTTTCAGTGATTCAGAATGTGACTATAGTTGGATGTAGAGTCTTTAAATTGATAATTAAATAAAAGTGAAAATTTTAAGGTGGTCTTAATCCCATACCATTAATGTCTTTATAAAAAGCCTAAATTTAGGTAAAAGACACAGAGAAAGGATACTGTGAAGGCACAGGAAGAGATGCCCCAGAAGAAGTCAATCCTGTTGGTGTTTCCAGAGAATTTGGGATTTCTTGTGTTACTAGTCTTGTTAATGGAAGAATTTAAAAACATACTCAGAAGGAAGTTTAAAGACCATTTTAATTCACCTTGGAAGAAAAACAACAGGGCAGGCGAGCTATGAATCTTATCAATTGACAGGAGGAGGGAGATGGAGAAGAGGAAGGGAGAAATCATGCCTTTGAGTTATTCATGAAGGCAACATGTTCGAACACCAATGGAGGCTGGCAGGCAGTTGCTCTGCTCGATGGAAAGAGAGAGAGGCAGGAGGTTCTGAAAACAAGCCCAGAGAATGAGGGAAAGTATGCTTACGCTTTTGGCTGGTATTCAAAAAAGAGGTAGTAAGAAAAGGAAAAATTATACTTTTTGAATCAGAACTCAGACAAGCGGCTGGCTTGGCAGTGCCGCGCGGGAAGCTCTGTGATCAGCTGTCACGGGGAAGGGGACTGTTGGAAATGCAAGTTCGTTTTCTCATTAAAGAGATAATTATTCCTTCCATTTCCAGAGCATGCCTTCAGGTGAATCAGCTTTCTGCTGGGGCAGACTCTGGGTCAGATGATAACAGGCCCAGCTGGACTAACTCTTAAAGGAGGAGGCAATCCTATGTAATGTTCTAATCCTTGGAGCAGATCAGAGCATCCTGTCCTACTCAGGATCAGAGGTAAATATCACATTCCATTCTTTCGACCAAGAGGAAGAAGCTTTCCCTTATGAACCTAAAAAATTCCCGAGACCTCTGCCTTTTCATGTGGTATTTAAATCCCAAAGACTGGCAGTTGTGATGTTTCTTCAGGTATTACCCAGGAAAGAGGAGGTGGGGTCCGAAGCAGATGTTGTGGGAGGGGCTAGCCTCCCGGGTCTTCAAGGTTACCAGTCCTATCTAACTACCCACCCCTGGTACTCCAATCTTGAGTATCCCGCCACCCCAACTGTGAGAAAATAAAATTCCATGTTTAAATCGCCCAGACTGTGGTATTATATTATGGCATCAGTAGAAAACCATTCCTCAAAGAGGAGAGCAAATGCAGGAAACAAATATAAAATGCCAAAACTTCCTCGGGAAACCGAATAATTTAGAATGACAGCCCGCTGAGGCGCTCTGTAATGATGACTTGTTTGAAATAGGAAATGTGAGACACTGAGGGGCAGAGATGAGTCACTGGAAGCAGAGAAGACATTCAAAGAATGACCATTTAGCTATAACTCTATACATAGTATGTTAAAAATCTTATTTTAATATTTAACTTGAATATTTATATTAAGATTAATATAAATATATTATTTGATTGTTTTGGAAACTAAAAGCTAAACAAAACCAAAACTCTTTGTATCCTCACAGTCTTAGCACTATATAGCCCTTTCCTATGCCCCATCCCTCCATAGATGTATTCAGGACAGCTAAAGTTTGCTTAGCTTGGAACTTGATTGGCAGGTAAGTGATGGACATGGTCTCTATCTTGATTAGGACAGTGGATACATTAATGTACACATTTGCCTGAGCTCAATATACCATATCCTTAATATTTGTGTATTTTATTGTGTGAAAATTAAATTTCATTTGTGTTGGTAAAATAAAAAAGTAAGCATAGAATTCACTACTATGATGATGATTCTCAGGAAAAAAGTAAAGCTTAGAGGTTCTAAAACTGGATGATAGAGGTAAATGGAACAGGAGAAGACTGTTAAGTGAGATATCATTAACTTTTACTTTATACAGCATTAAATTATTCTGTTTATCATGTGCAAATATCAACTACCTTTTCCTTTTCTTTCTTTTTTAACTTTTATTTTATGTGTATGAATATTTTGCCCGAATGAGCATAAGAACACCACATGTGTGTGCCTAGTGCCTACAGAGGCAGAAGAAGGTTTTGGAGTCCCTGGAACTGGAGTTAAAAATGGTTGTAACCACCTGTTGGTTCTGGGAACTGAACTCTGGTCCTCTGTAAGAGGTTGTATTCCTCACCACATGGCCATTTTCCAATCTCTCAGTTACTTTTTCATTTAAAGGCCATAGAGGTTAGAAGGATGGGAAGGTGGGAGTGTGGCGCTGAGGGAGGAAGGGCTTTGGATACAGAGATTGAATGTCAGAACTTTATCCATGGCATGAGAAGTTCTCTTGGGACTGGTTTAAGAGAAAAACACTGGAGAAGAATGCCATCTAAGAGCTACGTTGGTTCAGAGCTCATCCACAAACCCAGAGAATGGAGCAACCTGTTCCTGTGATCCACCTGTCCTTGAACCAGAAGCCCTTGTCTTCTGCATGCATGACTGCAGCCACTGCAGGAGGGAGGTCATCACACTGCATGTATTGCAGGACTTCTACCATGGGGTAGGCAGTGATCACTCTGTAAGCTCCTTGTATTATTGCATTTAGATTCTGTCCATATTTGGGCTCCTTTCTGCTACATCTTAGGATATTGACATGAATGAAACAGGAAGACTGGGCTTCAGGAACCTTTTAAAATTGGAAATGAAGGTAGTTGATACCCTTATTTTATGTACTTTTAGATGACTGGAATACTTTTGCTGATATGTTATAGTGATTTGAAAGTTTGGATTTCCAATCAGGAATATACTTTGTAGACAGGAAGGTTTAGTCAGAGAACAGGGACTAATGAGAAAGGAGAGGAAAGTTCACCTGACATATTTGGAAGAACTGGATTGAAAAAATAATTCTGCTTGCTTTTTTTTTTAATTAAAAGATGGTTTCTTATAACTAGTAAGCCCTGAAATCAACTACATCACTAATCTCAATGTTGATGGACTCCATTCCTCTGAGAGGTTGCAATTAATTCAACAACATTTCCCTGTGAAACTTAACTAAGGCAGACAAAGGCTTGGAAATCTTAACAGCGTGAAAGGACTTTGCTGCCACCTAATGGATAGGTGAGGTATATTCATTATTCTGCAATAAACAGTCTACTTTGACCATAAGGGACATCCTTTTATACAACTATTTTAACAAATAGACTTGAACTGAAAATTACTCTCTGTTTGTACCAGTTTTAATTTTATTAGTGTGTATGTGTTTTATGTGTGTATTCTATTATTGTGGTAATGTTGTGGACATGACAGAATATAAATTTAGTTTGTGCTTTTTGTGTTTGTTTTTTGAGACAAGATCTCACTATGCAGCTCCGGATGGTCTTGAACTTTCAATCCTTTTGACTTAGTATCGTGATTATATATAGGAATCACCATGTTTGGTCATTTATATTTTAACTGAAGTATTAGTATTTGTTTTCTTAAAATTTTATTTAAGATAAATCTTAAAATGGTTTAGTGATCTAGTAGATAAGTCTTAAATACTGAGTTTATTTTACTTAAGGAAATTCTAATAAACATAAAAGCAAGCTGAACAATTAATCAGAATAATAAAGATACTGGGAGAAAAATAGTTTGAAATTAAATTATGACAGAAAGGACAGATATTGACTATCTATGCATGCTTGTTCATTTGTATGTAGAAGCATATTTGCTACTAATTTCTTTCTCAATTTTAAATTGAATTAATTTAAAATATAGTCTGGGATTGATTTTTGCTTCTTTTTCTCACAGATAAAGAATGCTTGGTCCATTGTCAGCATTTCGACTTTTTTGAGACATGGTCTTATGTAGTCCAGGCTGGCTTCAAACTTGCTATACAGCTGAGGATGACTTTCCTTGAACTACTAATCATTCTGCCATCACCTCTGGAGTTCTGGGTTTAACGCATGTGTAACCCCACACTCAGTTTAAAACTTCACTGTAGTTTATTTTTATTTCCTTATCACAGTTGGCTAATTTGTTCATGTAGTTTTTCCATTGTTGGGCAATCTGTTTCTTCATCTCTTGCTGTTTTCGCCTGGTAACAGTTTTTGCACTACGCTTCTTTTTCTTTTCTATTAATTAACCTTGCGTCTCATTTCTTTTTGTTTTTCTGTCTTCATTGTTTATTTCATTCATTTACTCTTTCTTTACCCTAAATAATTTTTAGCTTTACAGTACATATTACATTATTTTTTACTTTTTTTCTTTTATGGTTATTAGTTGTAGGGATGACTTTTAGAGTATGAACGTAATCTGAACTTTTACCTAACCTTGTAATCAAAAAGTTTCTGTATATATTGTAAACAAGCTCCCTGAAGGTGCTCCTTTTGTGAGCTGATCATCTGACTTTAATCCTTTAATCAGGACCCAATTTGCCCTCCACCCAACGTAGTGAATCAATGTGAGTGTGTATGATTTAATATATCAAAGCAGCATGCTTTTCTCATTGAAAACAATGAGAGAAATCTGTTTGTTGTTGGATATGTGATATTGTAGACCTAAGGGTCAAGGGCAAGATTTTCAGACAAGATAAGGATGGGCCCTGACTTCTGCTTTCCTGTTTCATGCTGGAGATACTGCTTCAATAAAGAATGAGCAAGGCCCTTGCTGGGGAGCACAGTTCTGAGAGACATCTGAAGGGACAGGTACTCCACAGTACAGGTCCACTCTTGGTTTTATGAATGCTGAGAGTCAGACTGTTTCTTTTTTGAGCATTACTGCCATATAGCTTAGTAATGTCACAATTAGTGGTGTATTATGGTGTATTAATAAGCTTTAATGAATAATTGATCATAGGTGTACTTTTATATCTTGAGTTGTTGTCGCTGCTGTTAGAGCAATTAATTTTCTCCTCTAAGAGTTGTACTGGGGGCTGGAGAGATGACTCAGTGGTTAACAGCACTGGCTGTTCTTGCAGAGGACCCAGGCTAGATTCCCAGCACCTGAATGATGGTAAACAACTGTCTATAACTCCAGTTACAGGGGAATCTGATGCCCTCTTCTGATCTCCGAGGGCATGCACAACATGGGTGTGCTTACATACATGCAGGCAGTATACTCATACACATAAAATAAAAATAATAAAAGTTTTAAAAAAGAGTTGTACTAGGGATTGAGCCTTCAAAAGTATAATTCTCACTCAGCAGATACCAAAGCAAAACATGAACGGATGTCCAAAATATGTACAAATTTTAACACAGAAGCACAAAAATTGACAAAGCAAGCCAGCATGACTCCTCCAAAAGATCATAGCTCCCCGGTTACTGCCTCAAAGACATGGAAATGAATTAAAATGCCAGGTGAAGAACTCAAACATTCACTTATAAAGTTGATATCTTCAGAGAGTGTTAAAAACAAGCAGATGCATGAGGTAAGGAAACCAAGTCAAGACCTGGGAAAGAAAGCAACATGGGCAAGAAAGCAAAGATGTCTGGAAAAATAACAGAAATGTTGGAAACGGAAACCTCAATAAATCAAATAAAACTGTAGGGAAGTCAGGAGTGGGGATGAGGGGGCGGGTGTTAATGGGGGGATGCTGGGGATAACGCTGGTGCTGGCACTGGGAAGGGAGGAGGCAGGTTGGATGGGAGGAAAGAGAGCAGAGATGAATGAACCTTGGAGGGCTGGGAACCCGGCGGGAAACGTGATGCCACCGACTGCCCCCACCCCCCGAGAAATGCACAAACAGTGTGCAAGCATTAATACACACACACACTATATATATATATATATAATATATATATATGCACATACCCAGGGGCTATTTGGCAAGGAACACAGTAACAGAAAGCACCTCCCTTTGTGTGGTTGGTGAGAGTGGTCTAAGAGGCTCCCAAAATAATACAGGGTATTGCCAAAGTTCTTGGTTATCTCTTGGTTATCTTCTAGAACTAGAAGACAGTACATATTTGCTATAAAGGACTCAGAGCAATAGAGCAGGAACTGACCTGGAAGTCTTCTACCTGAACTTTAGCTTTAATAGTGTCAGATGATAACATGCAAACTGCTAAGGGGGAAAATCAGTCAATGGTCCATCCCAACCCTAAATTCTAATAACCATAACAACTGACACAGCATACTACCTCTGTTGGTGCGGTCGTAGCACTCTCATCTGGGGGATAATCAACAACTATCTAATTGGAATTAAAGCCCTGTGGATGGGCGTGAACTCATGGGTGGCCCTGTAGACTCAGCCATGGGGTCGGGGGGGCACAGATCCTAGAGAGAGCCCTATCTCTGTCATATCTCTAGAGAAATGAAATTTCTTACCATATGCTAAACATGGATCCTTATATCTATATACAAACGTGCAGTACACCACTCATCAAAGAAGCTACTTTTTGCAACAGATGTAGGCTACAGCAGAATTCCACAACTGGTCGGACACAGAAAATATATGGTTGAGGGATGCCAAGTCCTAGGTGACATCTATAGTTGAACCTTTATACCTAAGGCTCACGAAACAGCAGAATGAGGAGCAGAGAAAAAACTAAAGCATCCTTCAACTCTCACCAGTGAAGCTTCCTTAAACAACATAGTGTGATGCATACAGAAGGCCACAACTAGCCAAGTTTTATAGAATAAGAGACTGCAGAGTATGTATGCCTGGATAGGTCTCCTGTATTGAACCTCACCCACCTATGGCTCAGGGATCATTTTGGACGAGGGGACGGAAAGTGTAAGAGCCAGGGTTGGTTCATGAACTTAAGGAAGCAGAGTCTTTCAGGCTACTGGAAGCTTGAACACGTCAGATTGTGGCAATGATCAATAATGGCATTCAGCACACCCACTCAAATTAGACAAGGGCCCAGAGTGGAGTCATAGAAAACAGTTAGAAAACAGTGGCAGACCAGACTAGACTAAGAACCACTGGAGACTGATTACTAGGGGGAGAAGAGAGTGTGTCTTACCATCTCTAGACAGCCTGACCAGACTCCAGTCAATGAATTTGCTCTAAAGGACATCCGAGCAGTAATGCTTGTCTGGATAGGACTTAATATGTATGACGGAATACATGAGACTCGGTGGAGGTTGGGGGAGTGGGTGGAGGAGGGGATTTAAATTTGATTAAGAACTGTTGTATGAAATGTATAAAACGTAGTAACAAAATGTTGTGGAAAGCTTTATGAATAGATTAGAACAATATAAGACAGGGTATCAGAGATGGAGGATAAGATAGAGGAAATTTTATATTCAGACATCAGTAAAATGAAATTAGTAAATAAGCGAGTATGACCAGAGCTTCTAAGTGCCCTGGGCTATTGATAAAGAGACCAAAACGAATGCATGGAATAGAAGGATAGAATACAAAACGAAAGATGCAGAAAATGTTTAATGAAATTACAGCTTCCCCAATCTAGGAAAATTAAAAGAATATCCATGCAAAAGAAGCATTTAGAACCCCAAATAGACATGATCATAGAAGAACTACATACAATATAATTAAGATGACAAAAGTATAAAACCAAGAAAAAACAAGTAGCATTAAAATCTAGAAGAGAAAAACTCCAGGTCACTCACAAAGGAAAATACTTAAAATAACATCAGAACTCTCAAGAGGATGCTAAAAGCCATAATGCTATATTTCAAGCCCTGAAAGCAAATAGTTGCTAAGGAAGATTACTATATCTAGCAAAGTTGTCTTTTAAAATGGATGGATAAATGAAGACATTCAAGATAAGCGTAAACTAAAGCAAGCCGTAACTGCAAAGCCAGCATACAGAAAGGGATCCTAAATACAGATGAACAAGACAGTCTCCATCATGAAAGCACAGAAAAGAAAGTATTTTACAAGAGGACTAGATGAACAAAGAAGTCAGGAAAGAATTGATCACGTTCAATACACTAAAGCAGCCAATACAAATTTGAATATAGGACATAGAACAGAAAATAACAGTAACAACCAACAAAATGAAATAAATGAACAGCAACCAACAAAATTACAGAAACTACCAAGTCTATCATTAATAAACTTAAATGTATCTTGTCTTAAGTCTCCTAATAAATGATGCAGACTAGCAGTGTGCATTAAGAAGCAAGGTCCAACTGTCTGTTGTCTCTAACAAACACACCTCACTGATATAGACTGTCACAGACTGAGAATGAAAGTATGGAAGTCAATTCACCAAGCTAATGAAAGCCCCAGGAAGCCCCAAAGATATTCTAATCTCTGATAAATTACATTTCAAACCCAAATTCATCAGAAGTGCCAAAGAAAATGATGACATACCAAGAAAGCAAACATTCCAATAAGAAGATTTAACAATTGTAAATAACACTCACAAATTTTGGGGTTCCCAAGTTCATAAAACAAACATTAATAGACATCAAGAGACTGATACTCCTGATACAGTAATAGTAGGTTAATTCAATTCCCCACTCACATCAATAGTTTTGTCCTAGACTGGAACTGTGTTGCTGTGACAAAGTACTTAACACAGCTGGGTTTGCTCAGGAAAGCACTTACTTTGCAAGTACAAGGAGGAGCTGAGGTTGATTACCAGAACCCATGTAAAAATGCTGGACGTGATGGCATGCGCTCATAATCCCAGTGCCGGAGAGGCAAAGATAGGGAATTCCCTCAGCTTACTGGCTGGTCAGTATAGACTGGTTAGTGATCTCTAGAGCAATAAGAAACCCAGTCTCCAAAAGAGGAGTACATGGTGTTGTTGAGGATGACGCCTGAGGTTTTCTCTGGCCTGCACACACATGTATATGTGTACCCACCTACCCACATTCACATGCCCACATGCATTAACAAAAATCCAACAGTAATGAAACAAGCAAACAACGTACGTGACAAAAGCACCTCCAGGAAGGAAGGGTTCACTTGGCTCACAATTTGAGCGGTGCATGAAGGCCTGGCAGGCATGGTGCAGGAACTTGACTCAGCTGCTCATACTGCATCTGCAGTCAATTAGAAGAAAGCAATGAATGCTGGTGTCCAGTTTTCTCTCTCTTTTTTTCCCCCAATCAGGGACCCAGCCCATGGAATGTTGCCACCCACATTTAGGGTGTATCTTCCACTTCGTTTAACTTAACTTAGGTGATTCTAAAACCTGACAAGGTGGCAATCAAAATTAACCATTATAGGAGTGTAGCCTGAGAGGTGCCTTCAGTTCAGTGAAAATGATGTATACCTTGCCTTCACATGGGTGACCTCACACATTTTTTTCTCTGACTGTATTTAGGCAAATGTGTGGTAAAAATGTTGGGGCTGATACATTCTTCCCCAAAACTATTTCTGAACATTTTAATTAAGGTTTGGTGGGATATTAGTATCTTGCCATGTTGTCTTCTCACATGGGTTGCAGCAAGATGTTCACTCACTAATGCAGAGAAGATTCAACGGAGGCTTAAATGTGTCAGAGGTTCAGGTTTATTCCTCAGGCTGGGGAAATTCCATTTAGCTACAAAAATTCCATTGGCTCTGCATCTGTTGTTTTCTTACAACTATGGTGTAATGTATTTGGTACAAAACTTTTCTTCTAGGACTCTAAAATTTTATTACTTCACAGTGTGGTCATATTAGAGCAAGTCAGCAGTTTAATTTCATTATCTTCTGCCACTAGGGACTTTCTAACAAGAACTAAGACTGGTATTTGTTTAACTATTACCAAGAATAATAAATAGGAACTATATTAACAAGAATAGAGAAGTGAAAAAATATCATTTGTCCACGGATGGGCTGGAAATATGGAGGGCAAGAGGAAGGAGGAAGAGAGGAGGAGAGATAGATAGATGATAGACAGATAGCTAGACAGATGGATAGATAGGGAGAGAATGTAATGTAATAAAAAATCAAATTATTTCCTGAAGGAAGTTTTGTGTTCAGAGTAATTTATTAATTATTTATGCTCCTGCATGTTAGACAAAATTGCAGTAGTTGAGGAAACTGAACTACCTTCCATAGTAATTACATTGACTGAAAATAAAAAAGTTCTGAGAACTCACTGTGCTGATAGATGGAGAGGTCAGCAGCAGCATCTAATATGGACATTTTGGCTAATGGCAAATAGAAAGAGCAACTCAAAAATAGCCATAACACCGTTAAATGTGAGTCACTGCCAAATTCCCAGGGTGGGTTCTCTTTTTACAATTTCTTAGCCAAGGTAGTCAACTGATAGGAACAAATTTGTCTAACAAATGTCTATAGTGAACATGTCTGATTTTTCTTTCTATGCAGATACTTAAACAAGGGAATTTGAAGAAGTTGTGTTGTTTCAAGTACTGGCAGCTTCCAGAGTTCACTGTCTCTCTTAGTCCAAGGAGGATGTTGGCCCCTATAGCTCAGTAGAAGGGCCTCATACAGACACACAAGGATCTCATGTCTGTATGTCTCAACAAGTCTCATCCCTGAATGGTCTGTCTGGATTGACCTTCTTGCTCTGTAGCTCATGATTAGCTGGGTGATTTGTGGCAAGTTATTTAAAGTTTTCAGACCTCTATCTTCTAGGTTTAAAATGGGGATGATAATGTGTTCCCTGAAGTTACTATCTGACTTAGAGGTAATGTGTATGAAAATGCCCATCGTGATGTGTGTGGTGCCACCACTTGTAATTCTAGCACTCTGAAGGCAGAGGGAGGAGGACCCTGAGTTCAAGGCCAGTATAGACCACATACCTAGACTATGTTTTTTTTTTTAAAAGCCTATCACCACTATAGACAAATAAAATTAAAGTACAGTATTTCTAACATTTAATATTTATTATGTTATATAGAAAACTTTACTTTTTACTCTTTTAAAAATATACATGCTTTTACATTGAACTCCCGTCTAAAAATAATCCCCAGCTAGGAAATTATTTGCATCCATTTGTTAATGGGAGTGGTGATTTGGGGTGAAATGTGCTTCTCAATCTTTCTCAAAGGGGTTTTCCTTTGAGGATATGGTCTGCAGATGTTTGTTACAACATACTGTATCTTCATTAATAAGAGAAAGCTAGACAGCTAAGTTTGACATGGTCAGCTTTACAGATTCTACTTTTTAAACTCTGGATCACTGATAAATTTTGTAGTAATCTGTGGATGGATGAAGTTATAATCAGCAAGATTTTTCATAGGGTCAAACTATACCTATAGAAAGTAAGTTAATTTGCTCATTATATCTTTACAGTGAATAATTGCTGAGAAAGTCACTCACTCATTTTTCCAAATTTTTCTGCGTTAAGAAATATGGTGAGATATGCTTTGTGTTTTTTTCAGTTGATGAAAGTATATGCATCCACTTATGATGATGTCAGAGTCCCTGTGACAGTTGTTTAGATCTCTTGACCTCTATTCGCATTTCTTTTTATAATATATTTTCCCTGTCAGCAGTGTGTAGTTTTGAGTTATCCCTTGGGAAAATGCTTTGTCTTTAGAATGCCGGCCTCTGCCTGGTTTCTCTGGCATTAAATACACTGCATTTTCAAGGGGTCACTTTTTACTGGGTCTCTTTTAACTGAAATTTAGAAAAATGGCTTTTTATAGACTAAATCTAGGTATTGCTAACATTTTATGAATTCTGTTGTAACACTAAAACTCAGCAACTAATGTGTATTTTGCAAAATAGTATGCTTTGGCAATCCTTTGATACCTTACAGCATATTTCTGCCTGAGTTTCATGTCTTATGGAAGATCTGACTAATTTAAAGGTTCATCTATATCTCTAGGCTGAGGATGTACTTTATATTGCCAGCTGGTTCTTTGAAAGTCTAATTTAGGGACTGGGGAGATGGGTTAGAAGGTAAACTGCTTGACATGCAAGCATGAAGACCTGAGTGTGAATCCTCAGCACCCTCATAAAAAGCTGTGTTTGCTGGGTGTGTGATTGTAATCCTCGTGCTAGAAATTGGAGACAGGAGGATTGCAGGAGCTTGCTACCCTGTCAGTCTAGCTGGTTGATGAGTTCAGTGCTCTCGGTACAATGAAAGGTCCTTCCTCAAAAAATAAGGTAAAGAGAGATAGAGGAGGACACCCAAGATTGACCTCTGGCCTCCACACAAGCACACACCGGCATGTAACTGCCTCCCCCGCCTCACACCAAGAAGAAAGAAAAGTAAAAAGTTAATTTAAGGACTGGGGAGATAGCTCAGTTGGTAAAGTGCCTGACGTACAAGTTATGAGTGCTGAATTCAGATACCCAGTCCCACATATGAAAGCCAGGCATGGGGGCCTGGAGAGATGGCTGAGCAGTTAAGCGCACTGGCTGCTCTTGCAGAGGACCCAGTTTCAGTTCTCATCACCCACATGGCAGCTAACAACCATCTAGAACTCTAGTTCCAAGGAATCTGATGCCCTCTTCTGACCTCCATGGGCATTGTACAACATGGGTGCACTTACATGCAGGCAATATACTCATACACAGAAAACAAAAATAATAAAATATTTTTTTAAAAAGCTGGGCATGGCAGCATGTACCTGTAATCCCAGCTCTGGTAGCATAGAGAGGTGGATCCCTGAAGCTTACTGATAGCCAGCCCAGACAAATTGATAAGCTTCAGGTCAGTAAGAGATCCTATCTCAAAAAATAAATGTGGAGAACGATCAAGGAAAGTCACCAGCTGTCAACCTCTGACTTTCCCATGTATATGTACATGAACAACCACACACATGTGTATACACCCACATGAACAGGGGCATATACCACACAGCCCTCCCACACACACACAAAGAAAGGAAAATATTCAAATCATGCTCATCCTCATGCTAGAAACCTGCTATTGCTTTCTACCTTATAGTACAGTTCATGATCTACATGAGACTTGAGTATTCTCTATTTATTCATCCTCAGCTCTGGTATTCTCACTCTTGCCCATGTTGTTTCAATCTAAATGACTTTTATATTATTCTTTAAGCACAAGAACAGTCTCATCCCTGGGCACTTGTACATGCTGTCCCCTCTCAAGTCAGGAGAACTATTCCCTTGATGGCTACATGGTTTATAGGCATTCATTTCATTTCCAAATTCATCCTTCTCTCCTCCCACACAAGTCTTTGCAGATCACTGTCTTCTTCCCTCCACCACATCGAGGATTTGTCTAATCTGTTCACTGATCCAACTCTCCAGAGCCTAGATGACAGCAAAGCATTAGGTACAGTAAAACACTTTATGAGCAACATACTTCATACCAAATATGTTCTCAATTTTTCTCTGAACCAGAGCTACCCATCAGAAGCCTAATAGATTGTTGGAATAAACTTTGCCATCATAAATCATCTGTTTATTAGTCATTGTTATTCAGTGTACTGGAACATCTTTTATGAAGTGATCATGAATTTAGAAAAGAATAGAATATATTTCTGTTCTTGAGTAATGGTAACACATGCAAATTTAACTGACATTCAATTTTGTTATACAGCCAGAGAAACTATTATTGTTTTCATTTTTGGACATGGAAAAGTAAGTTTAGAGTGTTTCAATGACTTTTAACTGTGATGCATAAAAAGTCAGTGACAAGTGGGATTTCTGCTACAAACTAGTCTGCATTTCTTTGGACAGGGAACCCCCTCCCCGAGCTGGGTCCTTTTCTGTTCTGTCATGCTGCTGTTCCACACATCCACTGCAGAGAGAAGACAGCCACATATCACACCGAGAGAACAGAGAATATTATTCTTTCATCAAATGGCACACTACTTTTGAGAAAGAAGTAATTATAATCCTGCACCTTGGGTCAGTCTTGAATTGGCAAGACTATGGTACATTAAGTTCAGATCTCAGTGGTTTTGATAGAATATTTTCTTTTCTTTGATGTTTTAAGTACAACATAGCTTATGGGATTCAGGGGTTGTTCAGAGTCACTGGGTGCCTTGGTTGATGTCCATTTGGACACCGGCATTGGTGATCATCAAGGTGATTCAAACCTTCCTACTTTATTTACCATAATTAGTGCCCTGATTACTCAGACATCAAGTGAGTTTAAAAAGTAAGATGACTGAGTATAGTCCACTCTGGTAGAGATCAATATATCTACCCATTGACAAACATACACACTCCTTCCTCATTCTCTCTCCTTTCCTACCTTCCTTCCTTTCTTCCTCCCTCCCTCTTCCTTATTCTCCCCTCTTCTCCTCTTCCTCTTTCCTTTCACGCCTTCCGTTTGCTCCCCTCTTCTCCCCTTTTTTTGGCTTGGAACCTGTTTGTGGTATAAAACCTTTTAAGGTAATACCTGTGTTCCTCACTTAGTTTCACTTTCTGACTGCTACAGAAGAGATCTATTAAATCCAGGGTACCCAAACCTAGGTCGTGGTTGCCTCTAATAGTGGCAATATTGTCTTCTCGTTGCACATTGAAAGTTATGGTTGCTATCCAGGTTTTATCTCAATCCCCTCTAACTTTGGTTTATATGTTGGTGTTATTAATAAAGTAATAAATACTTTATTAATACTGGGCTGGTTTATGCAATTGCAAGTTGTTCAAACCATGATTTTTTAAAAATGTTACTCAGTCTCTTTAACATAGTCATGACTATGGGAAATAAATGTAAAACCAAAAAGAAGAACTAAGTTGTGGTTTCTATAGCTTGGCCTCCCTTAGCAGTGGAAAAAGTAAAGTACAAGGAAACAGAAAAAGATACAAAAGCAGATCGAGAGCTTGACTTTCAATCACGCTCCTTAGTCATCATCCAAGGTAATGTTTCTTTTGAGTCATTAGAACTATAAAGTTTAAAATTACTTATTCAGGGCGTTAGAATCCTAAAACTATATATTTACTGTAGTTTTAAATATTTAAGTGTTATTAACCTTTAACTTACATGTTCTTGTTTTTCGTTACTGGTAATATTTTATTGTAACGTTGCAGTGATGGTTGTTAGAAGAAAAAAGAAACAGTGACTTGTACAAATGAGATCTCTAAGCACTTACTTTTAAACGTGTAGAAATACTTTAAAATTTTTCCAGAGTTTATAGAGAATTGGAATGAACATGTCTATCCCATTTTATATATGTTCATAATAATGTAAGAAGTATCATCTATTGATAGTGATCAGTCATTCAAGAGAGCACAAGAAAAGAAGGTTATTTTCTAGGACAAATTTTTGGGAAAGATGTGCTTTGTAAGTTTGAAATTTAAATGAAATTCATTAATTTAATAAAATTTAAATTGTATTTTCTTAAGGTATAGTACAGATTTCAATTTCATAATTGAATAAGGAGGAATTTATTTCTTATTATTCAGCAAAAAAACAAACTTGTAACTTATTGATCATTTCTTTTGATATGTATGTTGAATCCTATTTTAGCCCTTTAGTAGGAAGAAATTAGTTATTTAACTTTTTTTTTTTTTTTTTTTTTTGGTCTTTTTGGGACAGGGTCTCCCTAAAGCCCTAGCTGGCCTAGAACTTACTACGCAAACCAGGCTGGCCTTGATCTCAGAAAAATCAGCTAGGCAGCTAAAGAGAAGACATCCAGTCCCAATCTCTGAAGGGTCATAACAAGTTTCAGAGATGTCAACACAAAACAAAGCAAAGAGAGGAATAAGTGCCCCATAGAGGACTCACCACCTTTCTTCTTCAACCACATCTAATCCTGCGCCAGGGCCGCTGTTGGCTGCTTAGCTGAGAGTCAGCTGGCAAAGGATTCTGCAAGTGCATCCTTCGATAATGCACTAGAAGAAGGAAGAAAAGATTTGAGCTAAGACAAATTCTTAACTATTACTATGCTAAATAAGTCTCTGTTCTTTAACCATGTAAATGTGAACCTAGTCTCTCCTAGCACTCTTTAATTTTCCCTGAATAGGAGTGCATCTGTTCCCTGATACATTCTTCACCTATTTCATAGTGACTGGACTGTAGAAGATTTCAAATGCAGGAAGGTGTATACCCGTTTCTCCTCATTCCCACTATACTCTGAAGTCCCAGTGCCCACTGTAGTTAGTGATGTGCTCTTCCCAGTGCAAGTGTGACTAGGAACTCTGGGATAGGCTAAGAGATTATAGAGCCTCAGACTGATAAAAAGTGAGGGAAGGAGGTGAGAGAGGAGAGGCAATGCATTGATACGTGGCAACATTTCAACAGGACACAACCCTCCGCTTACCGAGCTTCCATGCTTCCTATCTCTCTCACTTCACAGCCCACCCCAACAGAAATGCCACTTTAGGAATCAGTAGAGATATCACTTTAGGAAGATAATTTAATGGGAAGACAGGCATGGCCAGTGCAACTCAACACTCAGAACTACAGCTAAAGAACAAGCCGCCTAATGTCTATTGCATGACGATGTTTAATGGCAGTGTGCACTTTACTGCTGTGGTAAGCTTTGTTCTGAGATGTGGCTAAATTGCCTGGAAACATGTTAAATCTTTACTAAGTGAAACAAAAGCAATCTGGCTTGTCCCTGCCACTAGGGCCCATCCTTCTGCCTACTTTTCTTGGTGATGTCCTTGCATGTGGTAATCTCCTTTCTGGGTCCCAGGAACAGGAACCATCATTCTCAATGGCAACCCTTCTCTGGAAATTCTTTCTTTCTGGTGTTGCTTAGCCTCAGGAAGTTGGCATCCGCACACGTCCTGATCAGAACGCAGTGGAGATTCTAGAGGCACTTTCTTGGGAGCCTCACTCTTTGTAGCTCTTTCCAGCCTAGTACTTTGCCTCGCAAACTCTTACCACTTGGCCCTCCCAGTTCTCTTGGGAACTCTGGACTCGGCTTGGTTCCTTCCCTTGCGCTGCAGTTTGGGAATTCCCTCCAAGCACTAACTGAGGAACCTCCTAATTGCTCTCCATTCTCTGTGGATCACTGCTCTGTGTTGCCTGTTTAAGATTTGGAAATTGTTTCATCTATTTTTTTTTTTAGACGTTTAAGATACAAAGGGTAAATTTGGTCTTTGTTCTTGTATTTCTTGGCTAGCAGTAGAAATCCTTCATATTAAATTTTTAAAAATTATTCTTATTTTTGAACATTTTTTTGAATTGAGTTTTTGTGATTTTTTTCATACAATGTGATTTGATGGTATTTAGATCCTCTTCTCTATCCACACCTCCCCTTATCGCCCCCCACCCGATTTAATGTACTCCATTACACACTACACATTACACTATTTATGTTTATGATTAAATTATTCCATTTCCTGTGTATTGGGAAGGAATAAACAATCTTCCAGAAATTTCACCTTTGTTAAAATCCAAGGTCCTTGCAATAAATTATGATAAATATTCCTGTGGATAAAAAATTTTAAATCCAGTATAACAAATCAAATCAAATCAGATTTTATTCTTATCATTAAGACAAGGAAACCATTAAAATCAGTTGCTTTGTATTATCTGACACTGGAGGTGTTTGTTCACCATTTCATCTGTTAAAAATGCTAATTTGGAGGTTAATTTAAAGAGACAAGTGTAGTTGTCTTACTGAATGAAGGACAATTCATCCTCACAAGTTTTTAAAATAAACAACAAATACTGACATAACAACAGCAAAAAACCCACCACTAGCTTTTAGGAGGAGAAAAATTCTGTAGGAGGGGAAAAGTTTCAAAGCTAATATCAAAGAGAATATTATGATTAGATTAACATCAGATCTATTTTAAATTGAGCTAAGGTTGACTGACGCATCCTTTCAAAAGAAACGCAAGCTTCCTATAGCTTCACTGGTTTTCATATGCTACCAGCAAAGCACGCAGAATGATGCAACCCTACTGACTCCACTGCAGTCTTGTTATAGATCAATGAAAATACTGTGATTTGAAGAAATGTATTCCATTTTTCTTTCTCTAGATATATTTTATTATTCTTTGAGAATGTTGCATAATGCATTTTGATCATATTCACGTCTACTTCTCCAGATTTAGAACCCCCACCTCTCCACTCTTCCAAACTTCATGTACCCCTTAAAAAATAATAACCCACCAAGACCACTGGAACACTTTCACATCCTTGAAGAAAACTGACTTGTCCTCCCCCAGAAGCCATCAACTGTCAGTAGCACTTCAGCTAGAGTGGGACTCATGAACACCCTCTCCCCTGCATGTTAGAAGACTGACTGGGTTGATCTTGTGCAGCAACCACATCATTTGTTGTGAGTTCATGAGTGCAGTAGTCCTGCCATGTCCAGAGGACACTGACTCTTTTCCTCTCTATCTATAACCAACTGCTTTCTGATTAGATTTAATGCCTGCTGCACAGGAGAAAACGCATGTCTGGCACAGTAAATCTTGTCAAGAACCCATGGTTGGGAAATTCACGGGCCCCAGGGTGATCTACTCCTTTATTACTATTATTTTGCTAAGTGGACATAGTTCCAAATTGCGCTTTAAATTTGTATCTCTATACATTCTACAATAATCTCTATAGATTACTGTAGCTCCCAGTCCTCATCAGAAAAGTTTCTTTGTGCAGTGGACAATGGTTAGTGCAAAAATTCACAACTGATCCAAATGCAGAGAATAAGTTATCAGTGAAGTGCTCAGACACAAATATTTATATTACTGCCTCTTCCCAAGGCTCAGGGACTACCATAGAAGAGGGGACAGAAAAACTGCAAAAATCATTTTAAGAATTCAAAATTTTGGGGTCTGGAGAGAGGGCTTAGTGGTTCAGAGCACTGGCTACTCTTGCAGAGGACCTGGGTTCAGTTCCCAATACCCATATACCTGCCAACTACCATCTGTAACTCCATTTCTAGGGAATTCAGAGCCCTCTTCTGGCTTCTGTGGACATTACATATATGTGGTACACTTACATACATGGAAGCAAAGCATACACATAAAAATAAATATAAAAATAATTCATAAATTTGCTGGGAATGGTAGTATATATCTTTAATCCCAACAATCTTAACATTCAGGAGACAGAGGCAGAAGGATCTCTGGGAGTTCCAGGCAGTCTTAGCTACATAACAAATTCCAGGTTAGCCAAAGTTACATAGTAAGACCTTGTCTCAAAATAAATAAATAAATAAAAATGAAAAAATAAAGAACTCTGTGTTGATCTTATTCTATTAATTATACATAGACCATACTTAAAGTGTGATACATACAAAATTTAATGTTTTGAAAAATCAAACTTTGAGCCAAGAAAATATCATTACCAGGAGGTCTTTATTTCAGTGTGAACAAATATAACTTGCACATGCCTCCAATCACTCTTACTGTACCTCTGAATGCTAAAAAAATACAAAAACACTTCATATAATTTTACATACTAATTTCACTTTCAATGGACACAACATTAAAATAGTATTCTTTCAGCTATATACTCAAAAGTAATGTAACATCAATAAAATATGATGCAAATTTTATGATGCAAATAACAATACAGATGTTTTTTTTCTAAACATGTAAGTGCATGCTGGAGTGGTGGTTTTGTCCTTCAATTTTCTTATCACTAACAGCTGTGGCACACCATCAGGTGACTGTGGGGGTTTAGTTCTCTTATTAGAAAGTCCATCCTAGATTGTTCTTTTCCAGAACTCTGGATCTCAGCTCTAGTGACTCCAAAATAAAATTCAAGGATGAGAATGTCCAGGAACGCTGTATGCAGTGTTTTATTAGAGGGTCTAGTTACTACAATATGATTTCTAACATTTTCAAAGAGACTTATCTTTATGATTTAATTATATATATATATATTGTCTCCCTGTAGCCCTAGCTATCCTGAAACTCCCTACATAGACCAGGCTGGCCTTGAACTTAGAGATCTGCTTGCCTCTGCCTTCTGATTCAAGTGTGTGCTACCACACCCGGCGCCCTTGGGAAAATTTTTTTAAGATTTAGTTCTTTGACAGTTTTAAACATGTACATAATGCTCGCTGGTTGCTGTCTGGCCCTATTCTCTCTTATCCTCATTACCACTGTTAATGCTGTTAATACCCACGTCTTCCTACCTGCCCCTTTCCCAAATTCATGACTTTTGATTTTATGTTGTGACCCATTTAGTTTAATCAGTGCTGGTTCCCTGCAGTCGGATCAGGACTGTCGTTTGGGGCCTGGAGGGATCACCAGGGGGTAAGAAACTGAAGGCCCTAATTTCTCCTTTCTCTGAATCTGTCCGCAGGAAATAGTTCAGCAATGAGGAGTGGGGTCCCCTGAGTTACTCTTTCATCTTTGCCTGGCTGTTAATGGGCCCATTCCTGTGTTGATCCAGTGCAATTACCTGTAATTCTTGAGACTTGTGATTACAATGACTCTGTAATGCCCCTGTGGCATTTTGCAGCCTTTCCCTTTCTTCTGGCTCTTGCAATCTTTCTTTCCCCCTCATCTATAAAGTTTCTGAGTCTTGGAGGGTATAATAGTTATTTTCTGTTGCTGCAATAAAATACTAGGACCAAGGCAACTTATACAAGAATTCATTTGAGTTTAGGGTTCCAGAGGGAGATCCCTTAATGGTGGGGGCGGGGGGCATGGCAGCAGGTGGCCGGGGTAGGAAACTGGCGGGTTACATTTTCATCTACACACAGGAAGCAGAGCCGGGGAAACTGGAAGTGTGACCAGGCTATGAACCTTCAAAGCTGGACCTCAGTCGCATAGTTCCTCCAGCAAGACTGTACTTCCTCAACCTTCACAAACAGCACTGCCAGCTAGGGAATCAAGTGTTCAAGTTCATGTGAAATTTCTAAAGTCGTACTTATTCTTAGCATCTCATACAACAATCTCATACAAGTCTGTCTTCCCTGCAGTTTACAGGGTCTCTGATGAAGGGTCAGAGTGGTAATTGTCTATGGGTATAAACATACATCTTTAGAAGCTGGTTGGATGCTATATCAATGTAGCTAAGCAAACCTCCTCTGCCATAGACTTTTGAGTAAGTTTATTGTACCAGGTATCAAAGCCAGTAAGAAGCCATTTGGTTGTCCCCACAACAGTCATGCAACTCATATATGATGCTTAAATATTTCTTGAAAGTCTTTAATCTACAGATCCCCATCCTAATCTTCTCTTTATTTTCCTCTTGTTCCAGTTTTATGTTGAAGACATTACATTATTTATTCTTCATAATTGTATCTATCTACATACTACTATGTTTTAAAAAATTATTATATTTTTGATTTTCATATGATATAATTTGATGATATTTAGATCTCCTCCACTCTCTGTACCTCCCCTTACTGCCTCCTGCCCAATTTAATGTACTCTTTGTGTGCGTGTGTATATAATGATCTATGGAGTCTGATTTGTGTCCCCAAATGTCTTTCACTGTGGGTCCATCCAATGGAGTCTGGTTAACCTATCAAGAGTTCTATCTCTGTCAGATCATCCCAGCAGCCATTAGTTGCTAAATATTCCTTAGGTTTGGGTTGGGATTTCTTACTCACTTCTTATCTATGCTGGATTTTGTCTAGTTTGAGATTGCCTGGGATTTGTACATGATGTCACCATTGCTGTGAGTTCATATGTATATCTGACTACCTGCCTGAAAAACTCTGTTTCCTTGTGGTCATCCACTACCTCTGGCTCTTATAAATTTTTCACTCCTTTTTCTGCAGTGATCCTTCCGCCTTAGCTGGCAGAAGTTTCAAATAGATGTCCTGCTTAGGGATAAGCACTCTGCAGTCTCTTGTTCTCAGTACTCATCCTATTGGAGAGATACGTGCACAGCCATATTTACTGCTGTTCTTTTTACAATAGCTAAAAAATGGAAACAGCCTAAATGTTTTTCTCCTGATGAATGGATAATGAAACTGTGGTACATTTACATGGAGTTCTACTCAATGGTAAAGACATGAAATCATGAATCAGGAAAGTGGATGGAGGTAGAAACCATTATACTAAGTAAAGTAACACAGACTCCGAAAAACAATCAACACATATGCTTTCTCATTTGTGGATCTTGACATTTTAAATTTTAAGCAACCTGAGAAGTTTTGATACTCTAGGATTACCCTGTCTTAGTGGATGTCATTTTTGAGGCACTGATGTGGATTCAATTCAGTTTTGCATCTGGACCTATATTAATCCCAAATCACTATATTTCCTGAGAATATTTCTGCAACTGTAACTGTTTGAGACTTGATTAGATCTCCTGGGTCTCTTTATAAATAAAATCTTTCATTTAGGCTATGGGGTCTTGATAGATTCTTGGGTAGAAACTACTCAGGCTTCTAAAAATTGCCTGTAATTCACTGAGTTTGGTTGGGGCCCAGAGATGACTGTTTTAACTGCTTCATGTAGGACAGCAAAAGTGCAGTCACTGTTTTCAGATAGCTTTTTGGAGGTGGGGTTAGTTTGTGGGTTTCAGTCTGTTTTTATGGTAGCATGGATTTTTTGGTAGCATGGATTTGATTATGAGATAGTAATCATCATTTAGGAAGGAAAGGAAAATATTTAGGACAGCTAAAATTTCAGAATTAAAAACAAGGACTCAGTGTCAATTATTTGCATAATTTATACCTGTGAAAACAGTAGGTATCATGGATTTCTTTTAGCAAGTTGAGAAAGACAAGAAACAGTGAGTGGTTATTGTTAAATATACAGTTTTATTTGTATTTAGTTTTATGATTTTGTTAAATAGTTAGCCATGTCTATATTTTACCTGGTTAAATATATATGTGGTATTTATAATATATATTATAGAAATAGGAGAGAGAGTGAGAGAGAGAAAGAGAGAGATAGAGATTGACTCACATGATTGTGGTTGTGGGGCTGGAGGTTCAGTTATTCAATAGTGTTGCAGTCTCATATCCCAAATCTGCATTGCTGGCCAATGCATGGCCTTGGAAGCAATGTTTCTATGGTGTAGTCCTGGAGAACCTTAGACTTTGCTCTTAAGGCTTTAGTTGATTGAATGCATTCCAGCCAAACATGGAGACTAATTTTATATATTCAAAGTCTACTGGTTTCAATTTTAATCACACCTAAGACCTTCCTTCATGAAAGGTCTAGGTTGGCATTTGACCAAAACAACTAGTATGTCACCACCTAACAAAATCACTTAAAATTAAAAAAAATCCGCACACACAACAAGTCCTTCAACCCTGTGCCTCCACCTTATAGGATCATAATGGATTCCTGAAAATTTCATTCATAATTGCATTGGTAAAACACAAAACTTTTGAGTATAGATGTGTGCAATAGTCTTTTTATATCCTTTCCTTGTACATAAGTTAATTTTAATAATCCAGATATCCAGGTGAATGATATTTGTGAAGATTTTTGTACCAAGAGGGGTCTTTTCTTTTCCTTTTCTCGGTGCCAGAGTAACAGTGTATCAGTACACATACATAAAATGCCAGGCCGAGGAAGTGAGTGTGAGAGCCCCTCAACCTATTCTGGCATTCCTTCTCTTTTCAATAATCCTGTGCTCAATGTAATCTGGGCCCTTGTGCGGTATTTGTAGGACTAGAGACAAGACTGTGCTGACAGAACCTGGAAGGTGTTTTCCCTACTTCCCTGACTCCTCTTGTTTCCATTCCAAGTTCCAGGATCCCGCAGCTCCCTAATAGAAGCATCAATCACGCACACAGCAAGTGGTGATGTACAGAATTGAATTTGGCAAGATATCTATTCAGTGTCTTGATTTAGACTTCAGTAATTTCGGTTCATGAAACATGTTTTCTCTATCTGCTTCCAGCTGGGAAACCCTGGATGGATGCTTGTCTCTTTCATGTTGTACTTCATTCAACTTTCATCCCAGAGTGAGAATTATTACTCACATATCCTCTGCTCAGCCGGGGTCTGAACATCTGTTATGACAACCTCTCAGTGTTGATTAGGGGGAGTCTAATACTTTTCTGAATAAAAAAACAAGAATTCTATACAAACCTCAAAAGTGACCAAAATATTTTTCTCTTGTTTAGCATTAAGAGATTGACACTTGTTTATGAACTGTAGCTTTGACCTACTGTCCGATATGTATTGTGGTTCAAATAGAAGCTTATTTTGCTCTTATGTTGGTAGTCTAAAGTCAGGCAAGTGGCCTGAGGATCATGGCAGAATCTTTCCTCATGAAGGTTACCAGGAATGTTTGCTGGTGAATTGATTCTGTGAAGACACCAGTATTACAGTGATCACCATTTTCTAGAAGATGAGTAATTGGAAGATAAAAATTTGAAGGCAAGGCAACTGCTTATATAAAGGAAATAAATTCGCTCATAAATTTTTTTACATGTTATTAGACTCTCAATTATTTGACCACACCTAGCTGCAAAGGAGGCTGGGCACACAGCATTTATCTCAGTAGCCAGTCAGCACTCACAGTTTTACAAATGAAAAAAAGAACACCCAGAGAAACTAAATACTGACCAAAAATGGGAGGTTTATGCTACCTTTATGGTAGACATTCAATTATTTTTGAGAGCAAACGATTTCTTTCTATAAATTACAGCACTAATATTACACTCACTTATACAAAATTCAGAAATACAACAAAGACACAAAGAGCTGGAGGGTGAGACTGAAGCTAGGACTCAGAAAGAGAGTGGACATAGGAACTGAATGTTTTCACAACCTTCTGGCCACAGTTCTACTTCTCTCTGTGTTTCTCAGTTACTTACTGTTTGCATTGTAGTTTTCTGTAGCCCTCAGGGACGCAAGGAAAAGAGCATCTTATGAATTCCTGAATTCACCAAAGCTGGCAGTTCCAACTTGATGCAGAATTCATTTGGCTTCTGGTAGTCCCTATTTCAAATTTCTGAGTAGAATTTCCTGAGTGGTCCAGCAAGGGTCACCTGTCTGCCTTTGGCTCTTTAACCACAACAAATGGAGTAAGGACCACAGAGTGCAATTGCAACTGGCAGGGACCAAAGATGTATAGGAGAATATACTGGAAAAAAGAGGCCTTCCTTAAAGTGTATATCTAGCCTTCATTCCAATTAAAATTCTTGGAAATCCATCACGTCAGGATTGAGTATTATCATTTTTTCTCCTGCTCTCCCATTTTATCACGAGTGTATGTGTCCATAGAGACCAGAGGAACTCACAGCAAAATCTCATTGGCTGGGAGTTGAAAAGTAAACAAAGAATCTCCTGTCTCTGGAAGATTTGATTCTTCCCCCTCCCTTCCTCACAGGTAGAAATGTAGTTGGGAAATGAAATGAGCAATCTTGGCAGTTGACAACGGTCATCTGGAAAATGACTTGCCACCAACAACTGAGGCCCATGGTTCTCCTGCTTTACTGAATGAACACCAGAAACTGGCAAGGTCACCCTGTGATCATGATGAGAAGAGATGGACCAAAGTCATTTCTCGATCATGTTTGAACAGCAAATCTGTACAAACCACAAAAGTGACCAGACAGATCCCTGGACCAAGCTAGCATGAGTGACTGCTGCTTAGTTGTCAGTTTCAGCTTTAGATTCATGGTTTCCTGTTTCACTGAGGTGTTGGTACCTTGTGTTTGAATTTCCATTGCATTTGTATTCTTTGAAAATTTCATACATGTACCTATGTGTTTTGACCAAATCCACTCTCCATTCCCACCCCTCAAATTCCTTCCTATCCCACCTGAGTATTCTTTCCAATTTCATGTGCTCTGTTTTGGGTCTTTCTGCCTCTTGTTTATTTTACTTGTCATGATGATTCCAGTTGCATTTATTTTCCTACAAATGCCATGATACCATGATTTATTTTTCTCTATGGTTCTGTAAAACTCTATTTCTCTCTCTTTCTCTCTCTCTCTCTCTCTCTCTCTCTCACACACACACACACACCATTTCTGGTATCCAAATCTCTTTCATTTTTTTTATGGAGAAATTATGTATTTTTTAAAAAAATATGAACTGTTTGCTCTTCCGTTTGCACCTCCATCACAACCCCCTGCCCAGTTCCACATAGTGCTGCCAGTACGGACATGGGTGTAGGGCCATCTACTAGAGAACGGGTAACCTTGCAGGGGACACTCTCCTGAAGAAAACTAACTCTCCCTTTCCAAGCAGCCCTCAATTACCAACAGCCCTTTAACTATGACTTCCTCCCCATTCCTTGTTGGGATTTTGGTTGGCTTGATCTTGTGTGTGTCTTGTGCATGTAGTCCCAGACACTGTGAGTTCATGTGTGTAACTGTCCTGTTGTACCCAGAATACTATTTTGCTGCAGTCATCTATTACCTCTGGCTCTTAGGATCTTGCCACTCTATCTTCTGCAATGATCCCCAAGCCTGTGGGGAGAGGGTGAGATACAGATATCTTACTTAGGGCTGAGCACACCTAGTCTCTTATTATATGCATGTTGACCAGTTGTGGGGTTCTGTGTTAATTATCATCTACTGCGAAAAGAGGCTCTTCTGATGAGGCCTGAGAGATGCACTAATCTTTGGGTATAAAGATGAGTTCTTGGGAGGTAGTTTAATACTATGTTCATTTAGCAGATTAATAGTGGTAGGTTCTCTTCTGGGACCAGTAACCTACTCAGTCATGGGTTCTTGGCCCTTTCTGATAGCATGAAATCTAGAGTTCATCCTTGTTTCTTTGAATCCTCTCTAAGCCACCTATTGCAAACTTCACTCTTGGAACCACCTCCTGAAAGCACCCTTTACCCCATAGCGCTCCGTGGACATGGTCTTCCTGCTTCAACAAGTAACACATCTACCAGTGACCTCAGCTCTACTTTTAGGGGTCCTTGGATGGTGATTATTAACACGCTTCTCTAAGGGGTATGACTAAAAGTAAAACACACAGAACAGAACTCTTTGCTTTCACACCTGTGTATACACTAAGGACACTCTGCCCCAGTGGTGTTAAGCATAGGGTCAGACTTGTGAACTAGTTTGTACAGAAGATGATTAAATAAATTCATTGTAACTCAAAGTCTTTCATAGTTCACTGGAAGAGCATGTTGTTACAGATATTGCCCCCCTTTTGTTTAGCTTTTAAAATTAAATATTTGAAAAATTCCAACAAAACATTATTTATTATTAATGACAATAACATAACAACGAGAATATAGTAGCTTAAACTGTTACAGATACTTTCATCATTTTAGGTATTTGAAATTGATCAAGCAATTTAAATTGAGAAATGACAGTTTAATTTTTACTTTTACTAGCTATATCCTGCCTTACTGAAATATTCCTCCTGTGAACTCCTGGGTCAACTCCTAAAGCGCTTACTTTCGGAGAATGCATTATTCATTAGATTTTAATATATATGCATCTGTTTATATGCCTCTGTAATTACACGGATTGTACATGACTAAAGGGTGTTAATCATGCAAGAGATTTTTTTTTTCCAAGTCTCCTACAGGGGTTGCTACTCAACACAAGTAATCGCTTTAAAAATGAGTGTCTTACATCTGGATAGGGGAAAATTTGGTGACAGCCCAGAGAGAACACTAGACTGTTGGTTTGTTGAGGATGCAGACGTGCTGTATTTACACCGCATCTCTGGTTGATAGGGTTATAGCTCCAGTGGGCATGTTAGCATATCATGGCTGCCCTATGAATACTAACTGAATAATGAAAAGATTGCATTGTCAGGGCCTCCGGGATGTGGAGGATCTGGAGAAGGTTCTGAATGGGAAGACAGAAATGGAAGACAGTTTTCATGTGTCTTATCATTTTGCCCCTCAGGCCAGGCCTATGGTCTCCATATCACTTCAAGAAGTGCTTCAGACAGTTATTGGCATGCACGTGTGCCCTGCTTTATACTCCTTTGGTTGTTTATTCATTTTAAGGATATAATACTTTGAAATTATATAAAAGTTGTTAGCAGAAATTCCAGATTTGGGGAAGGGTGTGTTCCTTTTCCTCAGCTTTCTCAAGGTTGTTGAGCTAATCTTTGGGGATGGAGTTACTATAAAAGGCAATCTGAAAAGGGTTAAGTCTGTGGAATACTGAACAACACACAGAGGAAGGAACTGGCTCTCTCCTCCAGAATGTTCATACATAGGTTCTAAGCAAGGGCCTATTCCTGCCTCAAGCATGACTGTGGTCTATTTCCTTTTGCACCATGCTTTATTTCATAGATTTGCTTTTTTTTTTTTTTTTCCTATATTCTGAGCATCTAATCTTTGGTCTTGGTCCTTATGACCAGATTGTCTAAAGAGTTTTCCTGATGCTTCTCTGCCTTTCCTGCTAGAGTTAACATTTCCTTTTCCTACTTCATTTGGGGCACCTAACCGGCTATGGTGATGTTTCTAGAACATTTCTTCTGTAGCTTCATGTTCCAGGATAAAATACTCTAATGGTTCCGTTTTGTTCTATAACCCTTGGGTCTGTGCAACCAAACCTACTTAATGTCATGGACATTTCTGTTCAAGTGCTTCCCTGGTGTCCCGGTTGTTGTCTGCAGACAGCAGGCTTCTTCCTTCTGCACATACCATACTCATTTGCATATCTGCGTCATCTCACCTGGTCCCGCATTTACCTCACATCTCTTTCCCAATATTCCATTTTTTTAAGGTCACCTTTCGCTTTCTATCTTCTAAAAATTCTTCTTGCCAGAACATAAATGTAATTATATTGTATGGATTCCGCAGAGCAATTCTTGCCACAATTCCAGTTTATCACTAAACTGTTTTCTGGTGGTTTCTTATGATTGGGTTGAGTTTTCAAACTTTGATTATAAACTAAATATATTCAAGATTCAGTGATTTCTTGGACAATAGTTTCATTCTTGACATGATAAATTGTAAAAAATAAAACACTAGTGGGATGAAAGGTAAGCTTTAATCAAAGAGTGCTGGTAAAGAGGAGGCTCTTGGACGCAGAAGGCTGCTGGCTCAAAGGCTGAGGACCAGTTGGGAAGCAGTGAGAATGGCCCATTGTTCGTACACTAGGCCGATGGAGTGCAGGGCGGTAAAGGGAGGCTTCAACTCTGGTTAACAGGGCCATTGTTCCTGGTTGCTCGCCTTAGCTCAGAGTACGAGATAATTCATCAGAAGGCTCTAGTGTTTTTTTTTTTTTTTCCCTCTTGCTCGGGGGGCAGAAACTGTTCCACTTCACAGGCTGAACTTTTTACCTCTTGCCCTGAGAGGCAGAGACACGCTGCCTGAACGCTTCCATTTTGAGACAGCTTGTAGGAATCCTTCTTCAGCGTCTTCAGAAGACGAATGCCTCAGCTCTCTAGTGCATCACTCTTCCACGGAAGCTCAGAAGGGGCTGTGCTTCAGGCAGAGGGGGAAGTCTCCCAGAGTATGGACCTACTAGGCTTTTTTTGGGAGGGAAAAAGACAGCATTTTGCAAGCAGAGTTCTAACTGAACATCCCTGTGTTGCAATTATTATTGTATGTAGTCTTTGCTTTCTGTGTGAATTAGGAAGGGACGCTTTGGGTGACCGTTTAATCCTTTGCTTTTCCCCCCATTAATTTATAAAAGTTCAAATTAAACAAGCCTCCCACTGTTACCAAGTTTTCTGAACTGTTTTGTGCAAGCATTATTCAACCTTTGAAATCAATACAATTAAAAGTTGTGTTAAGAGTCCTCCTTTTAAGGGCTATGAACTTTCTCTCTAAGGGTTTTTAACTTGTTTCAGTTCTTTGATTTCTTAAATGTGTCTCAAAAAAGGAGATATACATGCTCTTTAATTGCTTCTTAAACCGGCAAAGTTAGACTTTGTGTCTTAGACCAAAAAAAAAAAAAATCTTTAAATTATTGCATTTCTCCATAGATTACTAGCTTGTTAATTTGGAGAATGAAACGAACTCAGGAATAAAAATCATTTGACAAGGTATCTCAGGATTCACTTCAAAAAGAGCAGCGCCTCCCTAACGAGGGCCTGAGATCAGAGCTTCTGTATGACGCACTGGGGACATCTAGTGGTTAGAAGTGAGAATGGACCAGAGACCGCCACACAGAATAGACGGCAAGACTAAACCTAGTCTAGAACCAGAAAATCAGTAAACTTTCTGTGAAGAAGGTCATGAGCATTTTAAATATGATTTTTCACTTTGTTATTTTGAACTACTTATGAAAACAGCTGCTGATCTTATTAGATTACACTTGGCATAATCTACAGTGGTGTCAGGTTTTAACACATCCTGCATATACATCTCCTGATCCACCTTGTTGAAGCATATTTGCATAGCATAAAGGAAGACTGTGTTTAGCAAGTTATTTGAACCCAAATAGTATTTTCCTGAATATCTTTTCTTTGGCATGTAAACTTCAAGGTTGTGCAAATGACAATGTTTCTTCTAGTTTGGAAATCTGCAATCCTATTTGAATGATATTACAGTCATTTTCTGCAGTATTTATGCTGTTCAAGAATTTTCACAACTATCATCTAAATTTATAATAAAATATGACATATGTATTTTTTCACATATATTGACAAAAGTTAAGGTAATATGTGAACTGAAGGAGCTCAGATTTCTTGACATTTGACCAAATGGCCCTAGGCATCTACCATATTATTGACCTCTATCAGTTCTAATCGTTTAATAACCTTGCAGTACAGGATCATTAAACCCTAGATACAGCTGGGAAAGTTCAAACTTAAAGATGTGAAGTGACTTGATGAAACTTACTAGAGGCTCAGAAGAGGATCAGTGTTCACACTGGGGTCCATCTGAATTCATTTCACAAAACTACAAAGCATCAACTGAGTAAGTCAGGGACTCCCAGGAAGCTGGTGCTGGGTGTATTTATTTCCTCTGAGACCAGGACCCCACAGGTAAAGGTTCTATGGATATAAGACCCCAAAACACAAATACAAATTATTGTTGGTGATATCACCAATTTTAAACAATTATTTAAGAAGAGCCCTTAAAATAGCTTGGTAAATTAATTGTCAGTGGAAACATTATCTAAAAAATATCTCTGATACTTGCTGGTAACTGCAAAGTCTGTGTTTGTAAGTAAATGATATTTAAGACAACAGAAGCACAAATGATTAAGTTGACTAAAGACAAATTTATGGAAAAAATAATTCTAAGCAGCAAAATTGATTAAGGTTTAAAGAATATCGATACTCAAATTTCTCTTTTGATTGAAAGCATATTAGGATTTGTTAATGATGAAATGTTTATATTAGTATCTTCAATGTGCTTAAGAGAAATCCTTAAGTAAGGATTGATTTGGAAGAATAAATGGTGAAGTAAGAATCCATTGATTACTACGCCGTTTTAGAGTTCTCCTCAAGTAGACCTTTGATTCTAGAGGTTGTTCTATTTAAATCTGTCCACTGACTTTGTGAAATATATGATACTCTGTTCAGTTGTTACTGTTTACTCATTTGAGCTTTATGTAACCCCAAATTTTTTTCAAGAATACTTTTGAATCATTAATTTGCTTGGACTTAATGAGATTCATAATACCACTGTCTAAAAAGTTCCACACATTATCAATGTTATTTTATTATAGTATTCTTCCTCTTTTCTGACTAAATTAAATGCGTGCCTCTCAATAAAGAGAAATTCCTGGATACTGTCTGCAATAACATCCACATTGTTGGAGAGGTCACTACAGATGATATTTTTTAAATAGAAAATTAGTGTGATTTGGGATGGAATTTTATTATTATTATTTGCATTATTACTATTTCTCTTCTTATTTCCCTGTTGGTGATATGGAGTAACCTTTACAAAGGCTGATGTCATGGTGCCAAAGAAAAACTAACAGTATGGAAAGTAAACAGATGCAGCACATGGTTCCTAATAAACTTTAAGTAATATCTTCTAAATTTCACTGCAGGGAATTCTGAAAACTAATTTTCCTAAGCAATTTTTTTTCTTGTTAGTTTTAGTGGTCATGACCATACAGAAAGGTAGTAACTAAATAAATATTATTTCAGTTTAATAGGATTAAAAATTAGAAATGCAAATTATCCTCCGACTCTATCTGCAAACCCTCAGCTCTGTTTTTATGGAAATACCCTTTTAATGGTTTAAGCCTATGAAGAAAAAACACTGAAGATTTTTAACTAGCCGCTTTGCAGGGGACGGAAAGGAGCAAAGAAGATTTAGCGGTGAAAAGAGCAAATAAATAGGTGCTCCAAGATTAAAAAGGGGGTAGAAGTGCATGCTGAGCTGTTGAAAGACCTCTCTGTGTTTAAAGAAAAATATTGTTTGGTGCTTTCCCCAGCGCATGATCAAAATAAGAGGTACAAATTAGTTCATGGCCGCCAAAGCTACAAAACATCACGCAGAGCGCTGTCTTTGGGACCGTTTTAATGAGGAGAAGAGGTCATCAGAGTGTGACATTGCTTTTCAGAATTCTTCAAGAACAACACAGACTTCCTGTTCCAAATGTGGGAGAGAATAAAACAACCTTAGTAGTAATCGTACAACTTTTGAACCGCGTTCCTTGGAAATGCTGGAGCGCGCTCATTTTGTAGCTTTAGTTAGCTAGCTCAAAGGCAACGCTTCCATAGTTTTCCATGTGCCCTTATTTCAAACGTACAGTGAAACGGTGGAGCTTTAACATGGATTATATTTATAAAATAAAGTTTTATTCAGGCTTCTAAAGAGATTTTAATGTTTTCATTGCTCCAGGTGAAATGGTAAACCGGCGGCTCTGTTCATTAACATTTCGCATCAGTGGGGAAAAAAATCAAGGATCACCACAGACGGCATAAAAGGAGGGACAGTGTGACTTTGAAATTAAATTCACTACAATCTTAGTTTTGCCGCATTTCAAAACGTGATTTTAAAATGCATAAGCAGTTAATGACATTCTAGGTCAAATATTCATGGTCCAATATTAAGCCCCACAGAGATTGGTATTATTCAAATGTGTAACGTATCGAAGCAAGGGTTGAAGAGGGTTTTCCGACATTTAATAAATAAGACGTTTACTTCGGTTTCAGAGGCCAATATAATAGCATTATTTAATACTTTAGGTAGCGATTGGTGTATTTTAGTGTAACACTACTGCAAACCAATTGCATACTTTCTACAGTTCATTAACATGACATTTATAAAGTGTGTATGGATAGAAAACATTTATATCCATATAATTACTGCAAATCTCAAAAAACCCCAAAGCCCTAGGACTTCTAATTTTTCATATAGCAGTGCTTACAAACTTTCAAACTTAGTTTACTAGAGATTTTTTTCCTTCCCAAGTAAGTGATTCACAAATAACCACATTTCTTCTTGATGTGTGAAATTAATTGTCAAATGCATGAAAATAATTTCAGAGACCTACAGGGAAAATTTGAACTTGAGTTGAGATGGAAGACAGATCATTCTGGTGCGTGGTAACGGTTCTGATTAACGTGTAAGGAAAGGTGATTCAGTGTGTGTGCCCTTAATTGACTTAGAGGCGGCAGTACATAGTGTATTTCCCTCTCTCTATTTTTTTTTTTATCTTACCTTGCTTTTTATTTCTAGCCTGAGAACAGAGTGAAGCACAGGCTCCCTGCCTCACAGATGAGAAAGCATAAAAGCTGTCATTCTAGTTTTAGGCCTTTTCAACTATTTAATCAAAAAGTTTCTGAACTTAACATAGATCATTTACTTAAGTCAGTCCTTTATAGTAATTTCATTTCTTCTAATGCATGAGGGCTTTGTTCTTAAATATTCTTATTCATAAGCCAGACATATTTAAGTTGTCATTCTTTTTATGTAGAATTTTTATACAAAGACCTAGGGAGGGAGTTATTTTTAGCTTGAGTCTTTAGTCTGGTTTGGCCTGATACCTTTTGGGTTGGTTTGAAGTCTTTCCTGTCAATGATTACCATCAGTATGCGGTATTGATTTCTTTTATTATTATTTTTTGCACTATTACTATTTAACTTATCTTCTTATTCCCCTGTTCTATTAATTCAACTGTATTCTAGTTCATCAACATTACCCTCAAATCTTTAAGATGCCTTAAACATCAAAAAACAGCATAAGCCTTAAAACCAAGATATAAGCCCAGGGAAAAAAACACAAAAACAAAAGGTAACAAAAACAAAAGATAAAAATCTAAAGTTTAAAAAAAAATTATTTAGAAGTATACATCCATGAGTAAAAAAGTGTAATTTTCTGGTGAATCAACAAAACTATCATGAAAATCTCTAATTTAAATAAAGAAATTATATTTCTAGCAAATATATATTGGCAAGGAAAGATTTTAATTAAAGAAGGAATTAGTTTTTGTTTTGATGAGTCACTGTGATTCAAACAAAAATTGAACCCTTCTTTATATTGTATATCTTTTGACAGTTACTATAAACTTCTAAAGATTATAATCACCTCAAAATTTTATAAAGGTTTTGTTTCATAAATCAGTTTTTATTTTAAATACTGTGATAATTGACTTGTTTATTATCCAGTCCAGTTGTAAAAGTTTTGAAGAAAATTTATAAACAAAGTGGATAAAGTGGTAAGATTGATGTAGTAGTACTTCAAAGAAGACAGATTAAAAAGGGAGATGTAAGACAAAAGTTAAAACGACTTGCAATAGCACATAATATGATTAATTAAATTTTATATGAATATTCATCATTTATTGTAAACATACTAAACTTTAATAATGTTTTTCAATTTTAAAGAAGGGTTCTCATTTTTTTCTAGCTACTAATAGTCTATATTTTATTTAAATGTTGAGTTAATGCTATAGCTCTCAAGGAATGTTCCATGACCCTCAGTGTGTCTCCATAAGTGTGACATCTCAAAATCATTTTCATGCTAATTAAAAACCTTCTTGGTCATTTTCACAGTTTTGGTATTTGCCCTGACTATATGAAAACAATACTGGACAAAATAACCGATGCTGTTTATGAATCGAGCAGTGGTACCACACTGGTCTGTATCATCACACCTTCCTGCTTCGCCCGTCAGATCTGTAAGCCTGCTCTCCAGAAGGAAGGGAAACTTAACTTCATTAAATCTTGACCTATGAGCTCATTCAGGTTTCTGAGTGCCATTCTTAGGTGGAGCTCAAGAGTTGGTCTTTTCTAGTTTCTTCATTCAGTGTAGACCTAAATGACCCCACCCAAGCAGCAGAAATTTGTTGAAAGAAAGCCTGGATAAGTAGTAGTCTGGGGCAGTCCTTTATAATCAATACTAAAGAATGTGGCTTATGGTTGATTTAAATGATGAGTGATTTCGATTATGTATAGTTTCTTGACTCTGGCCAACTTGTGTGTTAATTTTAGAAATGATGCCTTTGACCTCTCTGAAGTACATCATTTCATCTGTTAGGCATGTTTGACTGGCTTATAGAGAAAATGCTATTTAATTAGATATTGATTTTATTTTTGTTTATGTGTATGATTATGTGTCTGCATGTGCTTGTGTGTACAGATGCCCATAGAGGCCAGTAGAGGGCTTCAGATCCCCTGTGAGTCACCTGATGTGGGTGTTAGGATCTGAACTCAGGTCCTCTGCAAGAGCAGTACATTCTCCTAACCACTGAACTATTTCTACATCCTAAATCATACTAATTTTCTATCTAAAAAATATCATCTTTTTTGACCTCACCATCATTTTTTTTCTATGGATTTCTTTCCCTACATAAAAAGAATCATATTGGGGGCTGGAGAGATGACTCAGTGGTTAAAAGCACTGACTGCTTTTGCAGAGAACATGGGTTCGATTCCCAGCACCCACATGGTGGCTAACATACATCAGTAACTTCAGTTCCAGGGAATCTGTTGCCCTCTTCTGAAATCCACAGGCACTGCATGACACAGATACAACTATCTACACGCAGGCAATAATACACTTATACACCTAAAATAGAAGTAATAAATCAAAATTTAAAAAGAAACTTAATGGCCTCATATATTATAGGCAAAACTAAGACTTCAAAACAAAATTATTAGGAGTGCAGAAATTGCAATAGTTAAGCACCAAGGCACTATTGCTTATGATGTTCACATAGAACTTTTCAACCTATTTTATTTCAACTGTAAACCATCATTAGCAGTAAGCACAAATATAAACAAAAATAATAGAGGCTTACCCTAAGCAATGTCTTGATGGGAAATGGAGATAAAGATAACAACAGAGGAAGCAATGTATTTTTCTTTATTGAGGAAACAATAAATGCTTTTACATTTGTAAGAATTTATATCTTTGAATATAAACATAAATTTTCTCATTAAAACCATTCCTTTTTCCTATTTGAGGGAGGACTTCTTTCTGTGAGGGAATATTTTCTGTGCAGTTTGTTAAAATTATATTAAACACACACTATATATATTACTCTCTCTATATATAAATATAAATATAAATATAAATATAAATATATATATATATATATATATATATATATATATATATATATAGTGGTTAACAGATAAATCCTTAGCTATGGGTCCAGGTTACTGACTCCAGATGGAACTCTATAGTAGATAATATTTATATTTATACCTCATTTTGATTTCTATTCTGTGCTGGATAGCTTCAGTTGCCAACTTGACAAATCTGGGAAGAAGGAATCTCAATTGGAGAATTTTCTCTATCAGACTGGCCTGTGGGCATGCGTATAAGGCATTTCTTGACATTGAGTGATATGGGAGGGTCCAGCCCGCTGTAGGTGGTGCTACCCCTGAGCAGATGATCCTGGGTCATATAATAAAGTAGACTGAGCAGAAGAGAAAGCCAGTAAGCAGCTTTTCTCCATGGTCTGTGCTTCAGCTTTTGCCTTCAGATTCCTGCCTTGACTCCCCTCCATGACGTAAGGCAAACAGACCTTAAGCTGTAAGTGAAATAAACCCTTTCTTCCCCAAGTTGGTTTTTTCCCAGTCAGTTTTTTAAAAAGTTTTTTTTGTTGTTGTTGTTTATGTGTATGAGTGTTATGGCTACATGTATGTAAGTGCATCCATTTCATGCAATGCCCTCATAGGTCAGAATAGGGTGCCACATTTCCCTGGAACTGGAGTTGAAGATGGTTGTTCACTTCTGTGTGGGTGCTGGAAATTGAGCCTGTATCCTCTGTAAGAGCAGCCAGTGCTCTTAACTGTTGAGCCATCTCTCCAGGCTCCTTGGCCAGTGTTTTATCACAGTACTAGAAAGCAGCTAGGGTGTACTCTGTGTGTGCATGAGGGCATGAGTGAGAATGATGACATGTTGACTCGGTTCCAGAAGCTAAGCAAACACCTGTCATGCAGTCTTACTGTCTGTAGTGCACATTTTAGACTCTGTATTTGAGACTCTTTAAATAACTCACTTTAAAACTGTGCTGAAATTTAGTTGAGATATTGGCTATTACTATGCTGTGTACAATTTTGTATGACTATTCATTCATGCTATTGTCGAAGTAATAAAATAAAAGAAAGACTCGTTCATATAATCTCATACAAATAAGTTTATGCTGAGTGTCAACTTACAAATCAGAAATCTGAAATCCTTCAAAAATGGAATTTTTTTGAGTATAAATATGATACCAGAAGTAGAAAATTCCACATCTGACTTCATATAGTGGGTCATTGTCAAAATTTAGGTGCACTAAAAAATATTGTATATATTACTGTCAGGCTATTCAAAATATAAATACATTTTATGTTTAAAGTTGTATCTCATCTCTAAAATATATTTGTTTATATGTACGAATATTCCAAAGTTCAAAACTTTGAAATCACAAGCACTCTTGGTTGCAAGCATTTCAGAGATGGGATCCTCAATTGCACTACATTTTGGGAAATTCTCTTCTAAGCAAAGACTTTGCCTAAGAGAATGAAGATCAAGGAACCTTGTGATGTGCTGTGCTGTGTAAGGACAGCAGAACTGGAGACATGTAGGTTAGTCTAAATGAACAGTTGCTAAATGCAAAACATGATGCCTGCGTTACATGGAGTTGTCCACCGTTTAGTTGGACATGTGGCTCTAAGAGAGTCAGTTATCACTAGAGCAATATTTCTATTTTACATTCTTTCCATATTCTTCTTGTGATAGCAGTTCTATGAATAACTTTTATAAGTTTATTTATTCACTCATTTATTTATGCAACAAATAATTATCAAATGCCCATCCATGAAAAACAATTGTATTGTGATATAGGCAATGGAGAGAAAGAAAAAGAGAGAGAGATAAGAGGAGAAAGAGAGAAAGAGATGGGAGCAAGGAGGAAGAGGGAGAGAGAAGGAGGAGGAGAGAGAGGCAGGCGAGAGGGACAAAGGAAGGGAGGAGAAAGGAAGGGATGGAGGTTCCAACACAAATAGTTTTCATGCTAATGTATGTGGCACGCAGACAGGACAGAGACGAATTAACCACAATTAAAACTGGTCCCTATGTTCAGAGTATTGTGTGAAATTTGGAGCCCTACTAAAAATTTTATGAAGTGAAATTTTTGGAAGAGTTACTATGCCAGACTCGGCCACATGAAGACTGCAGTGAACTTTACAGGAAGAAGCAAAGGCTGGAGAAAACTGTGTAGGCTGATTTTGAGTTTTGAGGGACTGTGAAATATGCGCACGTCATTGTTCTGAGAGTGGCGTGAATGCAGACATGGATTGCAAATCACATGTTCCTAAGAGCTTTCATAAAAAATGTTGCTTTATTGTAGACTATCACATGGGCTTTGAGGCCATTCTCACATGTGAAGGAAATCTCAGACTGTAACACAAGAACTCAAATATATATTCACTTCTTCATGGGTTTCCCTTGTCTTCTCTCAAATTAGTGAATTTTGCCAGAAATCAGAATAGACTGTACAGATCTCCTGTGACAGACTTCCAATCCTTCTGTTTGCTTCTGCCTCTGTAAGTATCAAGTGAGATTTCCTGCACAGTATCCTGTCTTCAGAGGTTTATTGCCTTTTTATTTAAATTGGCAAGCAAATTTCATATTTCTGTTGTACAGCATATGTTTTGGTAGATGTATATATTACAGATGAGTTACATACATTATCATATACACTGCTGCCATACTTTTCTTTGTGGTGAATGTATTAATATCTACTATCTTGGAGGCTGAAGAGATGGCTCAGTGGTTCAGAACACTGGCTGCTTTTGCAGAGAACCCAGGTTTTGTTCCCAGTACTCACATGATGGTTAACAACAATTCATAACTCCAGTTCCAAGAGATCCAGTGCTCTTCTCTGAACTCTGTGGGCACTGCATGACACAAGTACACTTATATACATGCAAGCAAAAACTCATACACATAAAATAAAAAAATCTATTCTCTTGGCAGTTTTCAAATATATATTTCATTATCATTAGCTACGATGGCCATGCTGTGTAATAGACCTCTTATCCTCAGTCTGCCTCTGTAGTTGAAGATTTGCGCCCTTTGCTTAACACCTCACAGTATCCTGTCCTCCAGCTTCTGGTAACCACCCACCTACTCTCTGCTTTTATGCATTTGACTCTCTTGGGTTCCACATATGCATTAAGTCACATGGTATTTGACTTTTGAAAAATTCGTTTATTATACGTATTATGGCTGTGTGTGCATGGTGTGTATGTGTATGTTTGTATTTGTGTGTGTTTGTTTGTATTTGTGAGTGTATCTCTCATGGTGTGATATGGAGATGAGAGGACAACTTTATGGAGTCAGTTCTCTCTCCATCTTTATGTGAGTTCCAGGGATCACACTCAGGTTGCCAGGCTTGCCTTTACCTATGTAACCATCTCAACAGCTCCGTATTTGTATTTTTTGTGCCCAGCATATTGTTGCTTTGTGTGTGTGCATGTTTTTTTTTGTGTGTGTATATATATTGTGTATGTTCATGTGCGTGGAGGCTACAGACAATCTTCAGTGTGTTTGCTCAGCTGCCCTCACCTTTTTGTTTTTATTTTTTGAGACCATGATTCTCACTGGCGTAGAACTCACCAAACAGGTCATGCTGGCCTGTGATTTCCCGGGATCCACCCTTCCCACCTTCTCAGTGCTGGGGGGTTATAAGCATGTGCCCCACCTTTTCTTATTTTTTAAATATGGGTTCTGGGAGTTGAACTCAGGGCTTTCTGCTTGAAAGGCAACCACTTACTGACTAGTTGCTTTCCCAATCCTTATTTTTGCTTATTAATCATTCTCTTCATTTGAGATCTTGGAAAAGAATATAAATGAAATGTATGATTAATTTGAAATCGTTTTCTGGAAGTTTATAAATTTTAAAGCCTGATATTCCTTCCTTCTTTCCTTCATTCTTTCCTTTGTTTGATCGTTCGTTCCTTCCTCCCTCTCTCTCCCTTCCTTTTTAAAATTTCTTTTATTTTTCAGTTTTTTTGGACAGGGTGTCCCTGTAGCCCCAGCTGGCCTGGAACTCACTATGTAGACCAGGCTGCCTTCCATTTCACAGAGATTTGCCTGCCTCTACTTCCAGAACACTGGGATTAAAGGTGTGTGCCAACATGCCTGGCCCCCCATGTGTTTTTACCAGGCTTTTGGGAAGCTTACATGTGTGACGTTAATGTTCTTGTTAGACCATATTGCCTTTTCACGTCTTCTTCTCTGCTTCTTAGAAAATTCTTCTCATTTACTTTCACATTTGCATAAATATTTGCCATGCTGTCTTAGGGAGCTGACAGGGCATCAAGGAAAAAGACAGGCTTCAGGTCTCTTGGGGTTTACTGACTAGCTAAACAATGGATAAGAAAAGAAGCCACCAGCACCTTGTGGCATCAGTGAAGTTGCAGGAACCACACACACACACACACACACACACACACACACACACACACACACCCCTGCCTCAGATTCAGGAGTAAAGTAAGCAAAGAGGAGAACTAAGCAGATGTGGTTGTGCAGTAGCAAGAATATGGTGCCATGAACAAGAAATCTGGGAATGACTGACAGGAGGGCCAGAAGTGCACTGTGGGAAGTAGAAGCCGTCTCCGCAGGAGAAATTCCTGAGCCAGGGTCACAGCTTGGGTGGGGAGGGGCATGGCGATGCTCTTCTTCTCAATTTGGCTAAGAACTAGCCTCAGAAATTATGAAATGTAGGGATATTAGGAGCCACAAAAGCAGCAAGAAATATATCATTCAAAGAAGCTGCTTTCTTGATTTTGTTCTTCTGTAACTTTATTGATGAATTTTGAGAATGCATTTTATGTTTTTTGTCTTTGCATGAAATGTGTGTATGGTGTGTGTGTGTGTGTGTGTGTGTGTGTGTTTGTGTGTGTGTGTGTGTACAGTTATGACATATACCATAGCATGTGTTTCAGAAGACCACCTTGGGTGTCCATCTTCACCTTCAACCTTTAAAAAATATTTTATTTATTTTTGTTTTATGTGTATGAGTGTATTGCCTGCATGTTTGTAAGTGTACCCATGTCACGCAGTATCGGAGGAGGTCAGAAGAGAGTGTTGGATCCCCTGGAAGTGGAGTTATGGATGGTTGTTAGCTGCTATGTGGATGCTGGGAATCAAACTTGGGTCCTCTGAAAGTGCTGTTACCCCCTGAGCCATCTCTGTAGCCCCCAAGACAGGGTGTTTCGATGTTTGCCACTGTGTATACCAGGCTAGCTGACCCAGGTCTCCACCTCCCATCTGGCTATAGGAGTGGTGGGGTTACACATATGTGCTACCACATCTGATTTTGTGTGGGTTGTGGGGATCTGAAATTGTGTCCTAACCCTTGTGTAGCAAGCGCTTTTAGTGATTAAACTAACTCCCCAGCACAAATTTTATCAGCTTTAATACACAAATCACACTTGGGTTTTTCTTTTTCACTGATATACCATTGTACATCAATGCAAAGGCAACTTACAAGAAAGAGATTAAATTAAGCTTCTTCTGGTTATATCTCTCAATGACAACAACTCCTGACCATGACAGCACCACAGCCTACTAAGGCATATATATATATAATATTATATATACATTTCTTTCTCTGCTCACCCACATAGTACTGCATTATTCTTTACTCACTTAACAAACCACATGTTTGAAAATTTTTCTTTATTATATATCTGAATAGTCTTTGGACTTATAGAACTTTTATAAACATCAGATTAAAGTCAAGCAAAAATCACTCAAAAATCACTCAAAAATCAGTATATAACCTACTGAAAAGAGATAACTCAAAGAATGTAACTTTTGTAAAGCACAGATGACGCATATATTGATGTTCCAAATAGTTCAATCCGAGCTGATGTGTCCATTTACAGTCACATTCCACATGCCCAGGATGCTAAAACATGCTAAATTCATGCCCAGGAGCATATCACAGAGGAAACACAATACTTCCTCTGTGCACAGAAAGTGAGCAGAGAGGAAATAATGAGATTAAAAGGGTCGAGAAGCATCATCACTGAAGACATCTCACCTGCATCAAGAGGTGATGGGATAGGAAAGGAAATACTTATTAGCCCCCAATTTTATACCTACCAAAACAGTTCCTTCAGTGTTAAGGTGAAATTTTAATGTAAATACTATGTAAAAGCTAAACTCTAGATCATTGGTGTTCAGAATACAGTCATCTGGGCTGTACCTGTCAACTTTTTGTTATTGACTCATAGCAAGAAATTGAGAGTAATTGTGCTAACGCTTTTAGACATTTGACTTTGCTTCAATGTTATTGATTGTGGAAGAACAGTTTTAGTAATGACAGTTTGAGGGGTGCTTCTCTGTGTGTGAATAACAAAATAGGAGGGAAGTTAAGCTGAATGAGTAATTGACTGTGCTGTAGTTTTATAGTACTTAGAGGAGAAGAAAAATGAGAACAAACAGATCTGTGAGCAAGATGCATTTATTGAACAAAAAATGAAGTAGATACTAAGCTTCTATAGAAGGTCATTGCCTTTCCTTTCCTTTTCTTCTTTTCTTTCTTTTTTTTAGGTCTTTTTGAGGCGAGTTCTCCCTGTAGGCCTGTAACTTGCTATGTAGACCAGGCTGACTTCAGTCTGACAGAGATCCGACTGCCTCTGCCTACCCAGAGCTGTGATTAAAGGCATAAGCCACTACTCCTGGCTTCCTTCTGCTTGTTGGAGTCAGTTATTTTTTGAATCCCACATACTTCTTTTTGTTTATTCCCACAGTTGACTGGGGCACATCGTGACATTGAGAATCAGAGGAGTATGCCAGGAAAATAAAATTTCCAACTCTCAGTTGCCTGAATAGGTCTTTAAAAAAATCCTTCTCTTGCTTCATAATTCATTTGATAAGAATTCTAAGTCATTTCTGGGGGAGAGATGGCTCAGTGGTTAAGAGCACTAGCTATTCTTGCAGAGGACGTAGGCTGAGCCAGCACCCACATGATGGCTAATGACTATCTGTAACGTCAGTTCCAGGAGAATCTGACACCCTCTTCTGACCTCCACAGACTTTGCGCAACATGGGTGTGCTTAGCATTTATCCAGGCAATGAACTCATACACATAAAATAATAAATAAAATATTTTTTAAAACGAAAACGTCATTTCCCTCAAGGCCATTGTGTTCTGGTGTCCAAAGTTAGTGAGTGATATTAATGCCACATTTTTTTTTTTTTGAGACAGGGTCTCATTACATAGCCCTGATTGGTCTTGTGACCCGTCTGTCTCAGGCTCCCTCGTGTTGGGATTACAGGTGTGTACCTCATACCTGGCCTACCTGAAGTTAGAAGGCTGGGTTCCTTTTGAAGAAAATACCTTAATGCTATGCCTTTTGATATCTCTTGAACTAGGTGCCTGGTGGACTTTCAGTCAGAAATTTAATATCTCGAGTTCTAGAGAATGTTCTTTATTAATTCCTTGATCCTGGCATCTCTATTTTCTCTCTGGATTCTTGATTTGCTTGAGATCATCATCGTATGAATGAGCATCATTCCTGCTTTCCCTTCTTCCAGTTCTACAATTCGTTTTAAGTAGAAGGTTTTGATTCCAGAATTTCATACAGTGCATTTTGATTGTATTCTGGCCCGCTCCCTCTCCAGCCCCTCTCTACTACCTAATTCTGGTTCCTCCATTATTATCTACCCTTTTATTCATTTATTAACTTTTCTGAATTTTTGTGATTTTCACACAATATATATTTTGATGGTATTTGGAACCTTTTCCTTATCCGCACCTCTCCCACTGTCCCCATCTGATTCAATGTACTCTATTATACAATTAATAAGGCCCATAGAGCCTAACTTGTCCCCAACTGTCCTTCAGTGTCTGCCACTCATTTCTGTGTAACTTTTGCATTTTGAAATAACCCCCTAGATTTTTTTTCTTTATCCTTTTCCAGCTTCAGTGAATCTTGATATTAATTTCTTTAAACACATTTTTTTATTCAGAAACTGCTAACTTTAAGCTTTATTAAATATAGTCTTAGTTTCCTCTATGATTTTCCTTCTTTTTATACCTTTCTTACTTGGAGATTTATCTGTCTGAATTTCTGTGGCGCAGAGAGGCCTAATTTGCACCTTCCCATACCCTAACCCTAACCTTAACATTGTCATGCCTCTGTCTCTGGTGGTGTCTGGGCTCCTCTTGCTGTCTGCTTCCAGCTCTGAGAGTTCAGTTCATTCTGCTCTTTCATGCTCACTCTAGATGGTTTCCAAATCTATAGTTTCAGTTTTGATGCTGATTATCCTATATTGCTAATTCCCAGCTAACTGTTTTCTTCTGGAAAGCATTGATGAAGTCATCCATTCCCCAAGGACACCAATTTTGTTGTTTCTTACTGTAAATGGCATCCTCTTTGAGTTCATTCTCTTAGTTTCTTTTAATAGTTAATATCATCCAAACAGTAGCAACCAAATCTTTCTTTGTAAGATGATCTGGAATTGCCTCTGCCTTTTTGTTCTGGTCACTACTATAAATCCCACCAATTCTTCTCCAAATCATTGTAACATATTTTCTTAATGAATACCCTGGCCTTCATTCTCAAGACCATGTCATCCAGTGCTACTCAACTAATTGTGATTGTGCTATTTGGTCACTCAAAAATGACAAGTCCTTTCCATTTGCCGAATGGAAGCCAAATTCTTCAGTTTGGTATTTAATATCTTTTGTATTCTAGTTCTACTCTAGCTTTCGGATATTCTTTCCAGTGGCATCATATCACATTATTTATATATCCTATTGCAAGGAATTGTCACATGCATCCTTGAGTTACCAACTATGTATCAAAATGACACATTTTCCCTCAAATAATTTTGGGCTGTTGCTTAGTACACCTCTTATACATTTCTTATTTTTATTTTTTAAATTATGTGTATGCATGTGTGTCTCTGTGGAAGTATGTGAATACGAATACATTCATCTTCACAAGCTAGAATAAGGGTACTGGATCCCTGGAGCTTGAGTTGTCAACAATGCAGTGATGGTACTGGGGACCAAACTCTGGTCCTCTGACAGAGAAGTACACATTCTTAACAACCGAATCATGTCTCCAACCTCTAAGACTTGCTGTTCTTGAAGGTCAGCTATGTTATTGATTTATTTGTTCTCTTAGGGTGTCTAGCATAACATTTGCTATCGTAGGCCTTCAATATTCATTGAAGTATGACAGTACAGATGATCTGAATAATGCTTAATCCATTTATTTGAGTTACCATGGGTTTATTGACTATTTGTTGTATAGATGCAATGCCTTTTACCATAGTAAGATATCTGCATCAAAGCTCTTGTATTACTTTTATTCTTTGTTTCCTTCCATAATATGTTGCACAGTGCCTTGAATATATCTTGCGTTTTTGTGAAGAAATGGCAATATATATCATATAAATAATTATTCTTCTATGATTCTTTTGAAAATGCCAGTTAGAAAAATTGGGGGGAAGTTTCCATTGGTGATGCCATTTTTTTCCATTTCCTCAAGACAGAATCTGTTGCTACCCCTTAAAATAGTCTAATTATTTTACTGGAGACCTAGTTATAAAATGACTTGCAGTTGCACTAGAAATAGAATTCTGGTGTCACTTAATGAGATTTTTCAAGTTCACATTACTTATTCTGCAGACTTCTTCATTTGAGTAGATTATTTAATATTTTATTTGTTTTATTATTCACATTTTGGGGGTAAAATATTTCCATTCGAAGTTTGTTGAATTATATGCCAGAGTTGGAGTGCATAGAAGTTTCTCACAATCCCGTTATTTCCCAGAGTGCGGCTGTCTAATGTGTCTGTAATTCACATCCCTGGAGCAGGTTTTCTGCTGCTTCCAGAGAAGGAAAGCAAGTTAACAGTTCACTCCCTGTTTAATGACAAGCTGGCAACCTGCACCCAGCGTTCCTTTCTATGTCTTCAACCAAAGCCATTATACAGCATTTAAAACTCTCATAATTATGTTCTAAGATACACATTGCAATACATTTAAATGTATCCCAGCACTTTGTAGGATGTCATCTATTTAATTTATCACTGATATTTTACATGATAAAGTGGATAAAAGGTAACCTTTTCCTGTAGTTTCTCTGTCCTCTCCTTGTTATTCATTCACCAACTGGCCATTAAACACAATTTGGTTTCAGGGAGTCTTCTTTGTTTCCGTGTTAGTTTTTTATATAACGGGCTCTCATGTTATGTGTAACATCATGCTAATATTTATGGGACACATAGACATATGTAAGCCATGAAAATTCCCTCACAGACCTAATACTCATAAAAGTTAGAAAATAATGAAATCATGCACTCAGTGGCAATGACCATGAATATACAGACTTAGAGAAGTGACCTTGGCAGTAGCAGAGGAAAACCTATGGGGAATGGTAGAATTTGGGTTTGATGGGAGTGATTGAGCTGGGTAAAGAAAGGCTGCTGTATTTGAGGGAGATGAGATATCAATGGAAAAACTAGTCCAAGAGGCAGTCAACATATGTGCTAAAGTGAAGGGTGAGGCTATGTAAGTGTAGACCAAGATTGATGGGGGGTGACACCAGGCCTCCACTTAAGCCTTCCAACTTGTAGTAGGAATAGAAAGATAGAAAAATGTTTACGAACACATACTTCAGACAAGACCCAGAAGGCTATGCTGTGTCATAAAAGATGACAAAACTCAGGATGAGAAGTCAGATAGCTAATTGTGAAGGTTAAAATAAAGGTGATTACAAATAGAATGTGAGAAAATGTGGGATAATAAAATAAGAGAAAGCAAGATTAGAAGACAAAACAAGAAATGGTGAATCTGAGGGTCAAAGGAGAAACTTTAATGTTACCTTATATTCTTATCATAAACTCTCACTAATTTTGAATTTTAGTATTTGTTCAAGTGTAGTTCTCCCTCTGTGACCACTAGGTGGTGATCTTTGTTAGTCATTAATGTGGTTTTTCAAAGATGAGTTCAGCGATGGTAAAAGAAGAAAATAAAAACCTTAAGTTTTTGTTTCATACAGTCATGAGCTTTTAACTTTCACGGCTGTGGACATATATCTGTAAACGTTTCCCTCTGTCTTTTATTTATTTGAGTAGGGCTCAGAGATAAGAGAGGAGATGGAATAAAACCTGATATTTAGATCTCAGTTTTCATGTTTGGCTTTTTGGGAGTTCCAACGCCTGCCACAACTGGCCTTAATAGAGATTACTGACTATGAATTTTCTGCACTTAATCCTGTGTTGACCATGGTGAGGTGAGTGGGAGTGAGGGGTGCGAGTTGTTCGGCTGAAGGATCGTTTACAGCCATTACCCATTTGCTGGTCTCATGTGTTCTTTGCTTCTCCATCCTCTACCCAGCATGCTGGAGTTTGCAGTCTCATCCTTTACATTGTACCAACCCTGCTATCTGGCAGGTGAGAAGAAAGACAACTTAGGAAAGAGCCTAGTGTGTGTGTGGGGCAATGCCAGTGAATGTTGAAGGACTGATGAATGAAGAATGAATGAGAATCTTAATTCAGCACAGAAAAGGCGGTCTTGGTTCCAGAATGTTACATAGCAGTTTCCCTGATAGTTTTTTTAAAATGTGTACTGAATTGCTTAGTACAAGTGAGGAGCTGTGTGTAGTTTACATGGTTCTTTGCACCCCATCGGCATAAGAACCCAACCACCATGGCTAAGGCTGTTCTGTGGGAAACATTTTCTTTTCCTTCCTTCCTTCCTTCCTTCCTTCCTTCCTTCCTTCCTTCCTTCCTTCCTTCCTTCCTTCCTTCCTTTCTTTCTTTCTTTCTTTCTTTCTTTCTTTCTTTCTTTCTTTCTTTCTTCTTTCTTCCTTCTCTCTTTGTAAACATACCACAATAAGATTTTAATAGAAAATATGAAAAGACTATATGGGAATTCTACTTTCTGTTCAACCGCTCTGAAACTGAAAGTGCTCAAAAATATCTATGAAAACAAAACATAGTAAAACATACTCATTAAAGCAACATTATCATTTGCTAAGTATTTAACAGGTCTAACTTAAGGTACTGGACAACTTGGAAGATGAGGCCCTCAGGAAGGCAGTTATCAGATGCTGATGTGTCTCTGGGCAATCCACCACCTGGTAGACACAAGAGGATGGACTTCTGGAGATTTCTGTCCTGTTTTTTTATCCGTTATAGGGGACTCAGAACCATTGTCTTTGCTTGTCAGAAGCCTTCAGATCAGAGTAATACCTTGTGTTGTCTAAGATGGCACATTTGGAGGAATCATATTGTAGTCTCCTCTTGTGTCAGTTAATTTTTTCATATCTTCTTCTTGGTCCTTTGAATACATTCAGGGCATAGCATGCTATTTTCTATTCCTGGGGATGGAAAACAAAGGCTGATATTGGGAAGAGAGAAATCACCTTCCTGGGACTGTCTGGGACCCAGATCTGACCCATGTGAAATGCCAGGTGAATCCAGCCTGCTACATCTGCAGAGGATAGTCTGACATAGGCACACACCATATGACACCAAAGACTTGAAGCAAAAGGGCTCCTTGTTAGTGGGAAGCGGACACCAGTTCACAGACTGGGCTGGTCAGCTCTTGCATGCTGCAAACTTGGACGCCAGAGGTGGAGTTACGATTCCAGCTATTTTAGTCACTTCTCTTTCTTGCTACAAATTTTTTGAGGCCTGGTCCTTTGACCACTTGCCTGGGTTTCCTGGAAAATGGCTTCAATTTGCCCTTACATGATGTGTTAATACCATCATATTTTTGTTCAGGATATGCATGTATCTGCACAGTCGAATAAATCTGTATTTTCTTGCCATCTATATCCAAGTCAAATTGTTGACCAGTCCCAGAGTATTCCAGAACACATTCGTAGAGGCAGGATGTTGGTCATAGGAAGGGCTTGTCTCTTAAGACTGGATCTTCAAGAAGTTTTGATTTACAGGTGAACTTTGTTGTTTTCCCCAGGATTCATAGTTTTGACATCTCCCACTGAAAAAAACATTTGATTTCATTTAATGTCCTGTGGTAGGTTCCTCAATAACTGGGACCAGTGTTAAAATCATACTTTTCTCACTCCATTCCTCCTCAGAGCAATTCTTGGTGTAACTTGAGTCTGACATTTCAGGACTTCTTGGGAGAAGACAAAGCCAACAAAGATAAGGAAATCTCACTGTTCTGCTTAAAAGAAAACAAACAAACAAACAAACTGTGAGTGTTTTGCCTGTATGTATGTAGGTACATCTGTGTTAGTGCCCTTGAAGGCCAGAAGAGGGTATTGGATCCCCTGGAACTAGAGTTATAGAGGTAGTTAACCACTATTATATGGTGCTGGGAACTGAACCCTAGAAGAGCAGTCAGTACTCTGAACCACTGAGCCATCTCTCTAGCTCTGGAAGAAGCTTTCAGAGTTACAAGCATTTAACTTACTGATGAACTTTTGTTAACCTGTGATTTTATAACAAGTTTTTAAAAAAAATGAACTAATAGCATAGTTCATAAAAGTCACCTTTGAAGTGCCTAGTCACACAACATGTAATTAACAGTAAAGTCTTACAGTACAAACAGAGGTCTTACCTATCCAAATAGTTTTTAATGCTAAGTTTAGTAATGATCTTTAATAAACCCTTGCGATTGTAACAACAATGACACCCCAGTGGCTTTAGTAAGTCTGAGGTTACTCCTTAATTTATTTTCAACATTTCCCTTTAGAGAAGAAATTCTGAGTGCCAAGATACAGCTATACATTTGTTACCTGTTCTGAAAATTAGGTTGTCAATTCTCTCTTTAGCAGAAGAAAGGAAGGTTATTTCCTGTCCTCCCAATAGCTACATTTTAATGAATTTTTTATTTTACTGACTTATTCTTGACTGCCTTTCTCTTTCCATTTGACCTTTTAGGCCAATCAGGGCTTTTAGCCAAGGATCAAAGAAATCTGAGTCCTGGCTTAGGCAAATCCCAGTCTCATTTCTTTTACCTGATTTCTTTGCCTTATCTCTGCCTGCCAAAGATAATCATCACATAATATTCATCATCTGGAACCCTGACCTCTGAAATAGTGAGTTTGTAAAGCAAAATTTCTTGGTGGCAAGTCAGTACATTTTAATGCTCAATGCTGCCACGTTCTAAAGCAGTTACTTGCTTTTATTTGTTCTTTTCCTTGAAGTGAAATTCACATGACATAAAAGCCACAATCTTAACCATTTTAAATTGTATGATTAAATCACTTCCAGCACATTCATAAGGAAATACAATCATTAACCATGGCCACTGTCTATGGTCATGCATTGATTAATGACAGGGATGAGTTCTGAGAACTGTGTCCTTAGGCAATTTTGTCATTGTGTGAACATCATTGAGTGTACTTACACAAACTAAGGTGGCTATATAGCCTTCTCAGGGGACCACTGTCATATATGTGATCCACCATAGACCAAGGCATCATTAGGCAGCGCACAACTGTAATTCCAGAACATTTCTACCACCAGAAAAGAAAGCTGTTTGCCCATTAAGCAGACACTCCTCATTTCTCTCTACTGGCTCCTGAAAAATCACTAATGTGCTCTTTCCCCATGTGTTCATTTACTCTGCTATTTCATGTGTGCATATTTTAAAATGTGAAGCCACATGTGGCTTCTGTAATTTTTTTTTCACTTAATATCATCTTTTGAAGATTCATTATGACACTCCATGTGTCATTACTATCTTCCTTTTTAAGGTGAAAGACAGTTATTATAGTAAACATTGTAGTTTGATTATTTGTCCCTGTACTTCTAGGGTTGGTTGTTCAACTTTTTGGTCATTTTGAATATTATTGATATGAGCTATTGAATATGAGTTTTTTTGAATGTTTATTGTCAAATTTATTGTATACACAAAACACATACACACACACATATATATATATATATGAAGAATTTCTGGATCATGCAGTAATTCTCTAATTTTTTGAGAAAATTAATTTTCTTTTTACATGTGCTAAAATTGAAAAATTGCTTTGTCATTAAGCCTAGTTATTAAGTAGGGCTTATTAGAAAATAAGGTACACTGGAATGGGGGTATTAGTCTGTTAGCTTTTCTTCCTTTGATCAATAATTGAGAATCAATAAATAAGTTATTTAGACAATGAAGATAAGATGGAATAGTATTTCTTTAATCAAAATGACTGAAGCACATGTCTCCTCATACTGTGCTTTCATTTAACAAATATTTCTTGGGCTCAACAGTGCGTCAAGAGCTATTTTAGGACCTAGAAATTCAGGGAAAAACACAAAAAGGGTTCTGTCCTATTGGAGCTATATTTAGGAAAGCAGGAAATTATTTTACATATGGACAAAGCTGTGAATGACAGAAGGAACTGGTGTGGAGTTTTTGTCCTAGGCTATAAGGGGATTTTCAGATCTTAGTGTGAGTGAGAATCATCTGGAAACATTGTTAAAATGTAGATTGGAATGTGAATATTCAGGAACACAAGCTCAGACATTCTGTCTCCATCACAGCAACATGAAATACAGGCTGTACTCGGTGTGCAGAGAAGGCCTTCCTCAAGTAGGGGTTCCTCAGCAGGGACACAAGGTGTAATGTGCATCAGGACCGAGCCAAGTCTGGGATGAGAAAGTTACATAGAGGGAAAACAAGTCAAGGTTCAGTGGAAGAAGCAGGCTTGATGAAAGAAGAGAGTAGCAACCTGTCTGTCCCTGATACACAAGGTCACAAATACAGAACAAGGTCGGGTTCCTTTGATTGCTCACTAACACAGGTGAGAGTTCATTCCTAGACCCAGGGGACACCTTCGCATCAGCATCTTTCCAGGTCCTAAAATAGCTCTTGACGCACTGTTGAGCCCAAGAAATATTTGTTAAATGAAAGCACAGTATGAGGAGACATGTGCTTCAGTCATTTTGATTAAAGAAATACTATTCCATCTTATCTTCATGCCATTCCTCACAGTTCCACCTTCTCTTGAACCTTTAGTTTCTTTTCTGTGCATGTCTTTCCCTTTTCACTTAACATTTGGAACATTTTTTATGCAATTAACCATTCTGAAATTCAGCATGAAATATTTGTCTTTAGAAATTCCTGGTTTTGTATAATATTTATTGTTTAAATAATTTGGAGGTGCTATTACAATCAAATCTCTGATGGATATAATTATTTATTACTGTGATGTCACATCATTCAATAATTCCTCAGAATACATTTTAAAAATATGATAGAACTTTAGATGACCAAAGTTTAACTTCCAGAAAAATAAAAGAATTGTTTTAATTTGTGCACATATTATCAGTCTATATTTCCATCCTCTTTCTCTGGTATTAACTGATAATACAATCATCAATATTACTAATTTTAATTTTTAATGAGATACATTTTATACCACAAAGAATTTATTAAATGGCAAATTGTTTTAAAAATATAATTAAAAGATGGTACGTACAGTTCTAAATTTGTTTAATATTTAATCTCTTGTTTTCATTTTTTACTATTTCTCCTAATTTTTTCTATACTTTTCTATAATTTACATTGACAACTGCATCATTTTTTAGTAATTTTAACTTTGATTATTTTTTTCCTGATCTATGGCATTAGCTAAATAGATCTATGTTTTTCCTCAATTTTTGCTAATACTATTTTGCTGGGCTGTTTAGAGATTAGGGACATGTGTTTTGAGGTCAAACTTATTTGGCTTTATCATTTCACTATCCAAATATATATCATTGGACAAATTACCCATGATTGGTTGTTTTGAGATTTTTTTCATTTGCTTAAAGTTAGAGGCATTAAATAATATGATTTTAAAGAAATATTTACTTTATTATTTACATATATATTTGTCTGTGTCATGTGCATGCCCTCAGAGTCCAGAAGAGGCCATCAGATCCATTGCAGCTGGAGTTACAGGCAGTTGTGAGCTGTCTAATGTGGAAGCCTGAAACAAAATTCTGATCCTCTAGCATAGAGCATGTGTTTTTAACCACTGAACCATCTCTCCAGTTCCATGAATGAATTTTCGAAGGAGATAATAAAGTACTCAGCAAAGTGCTCAGTACATGTTGGTTCTTTTTCCATGACTTTCTGAAGCTCTGTATTCTTTAGGAAATAAGAATGATATCTAGTAGAATATTTGTGCTGCTCTTTAATTATATGCACTTGTCCTGAATACTCTTTTCTGGAAATCCTTGAGCTAGGCTAGGTCTGTCTATCTTTTTCTATACAGGTAGTTATTTCATTTTGTTGTGCTTCTTCCCTGCACCCAGGAAACCAGAAATAGAGCTGTCCATAGCATTAAGAACTCCCAGAGAATTTCCATAAATTACCCAGTGAGATACTTCTCAGTACTTAAAGCCATAAATTCTTAAACTCTAAATTAAATATGTCCTACTATACCTTTGGACCTTATGGCACTCTAGTCTTTCACAATATACAACTTTTGGATTTGTTTGTGCTGGAGAAGGAGTGTTACATTATATAAATCGTGTCACACTCTTTAGACACACATAGTTTATTATAGTCAGAGTAGGCTGGTGCTGAATAGGAGCATAGTTGTAGGACATATCTAGAGAGTGAAAGAGGCACCACAATGCTTTAAAATAAAATTCCCCATTAGGAAAAGAAGCCAGCATGAACTCAACTGATTAAAAGAAATTCTTTATGATGCATACACAATCAGTTCTCTATTTTAATCTGTAACGGAGCACAAACATTTTACTGCATTCCTTAATACTAACTTTCAGGCACTTTTTTGATTATTTTGGTATTTGCACACATTTTAAAGTTCAAATATATTTGAACAAAAGGAGAGAAATAATTCAATGGAAACTTTTAGTGTTTTTTAAGCGATGAAGAATGCTTTCCTCTCTGCTAGAATGGCCATTAGTAGCACTATGAAATGATGATTCAGAGACAGGGTGAGTGAGATGCTTCTTTTTGTCCAAGTCTAGGCATTCACTGAAACAGAATTGCTTCAGGCTATGACTTTGGCATGCCATGGGTTAAATAAAGGTCAGCTCCAAGTGAAAAATAAAAATCAGTTCATCTTTTAGTGTTAAAGGGGCAAAATAGTTATAATTTTAGATGCTTTTAGAGCTCTTATCATTCAAGGATTTTTTTTTTTTTTGGATTTCTTTTCCCTCAACTGAGTATTTTCAGAACAGTGGTGTCCATAATGTATACGAGTGCCTTGGGGGCATTTTGAAGGGGAAAAGAAGACAATTTTCCATATTTTAAAAAGCATTGTTGCTTATCCAGGCTCTTGCATGGTTGTTTAACAATGGAGTGGTGGGGCTAACCCACAAGACTGAGAGAGATTTTTACATTTAAGTTTATTAATAGTTATTTGGGATAAAGATTTTCTACAATCTGGTCTTAATCCCATTTTGGCTCACAATTTCTGTAAGGTTGACTAAACACAGACTTGTGATTGCTTATCATTATTTTTTTTCTAACATATCTTTCTTGGGAAAGAGGTTAAGGAATGCAAAGACAGTTTATTAGCTAATGGGAGTTCAAGATCTCCACATCTCTTTAGGCTTTAATCTCAGCTCCACCACGCTCTTCAAATGGCATAAGAGGGGGCATTTGTTGAAAGGATTGCCTGTGTCAGTTCCATCAAGCAAGAAGAGCCCGATTCAAGTCAGTTCATATTATCCCTGCTCTTCATCCTCTGCCCAGAAAGTATCATCAGCAGTAAAAATCAAACAGCCAATTACCTGGTTAATTCTAACAAATATTAACAACTATGTAATAAATGTCTTTGGTGGTTATGGGATGAAGTGGCTTTACACTGTGAACAATATAAATGCTAGGCACATTCTGATCAGGATGGAGACTGCTTTGGATGACCTGTGTAATTCAGGTAATTCTCTGTAAGCAATCTTCTTTAGTCAAGGAGGTTGGGTAAGGGCTAGATAGACAACCTCTTAATAACTCCCTGGACAAATTAGAAGCAACAGATTTCCTCCACATATAAATTAATTATTGACTCAAAAGGGAGGCAAAGTTTCCGTGTATCTTTCCTGGAGACAAGGAAAGGCATTGACTCCTCAAGCTGTGGCATGAATTCCATTATGGGAAGGGTCTTATAGCTTGCCCCTTTGGAAGAAAAGATGCTAATTGTATTTCTTTGGGTCAGAAAAAAGAAATCTAGGTGTGTGGTATAAAATTATCTTTTCTCTTTTTAGAAAAATCATCCCTTTTAAGAATATAATGAATGATTTCCCTATCAAATACTGACTCTTACTGTAGAAAAAGTCTTTCTGTGACTAATGAGGAATGATTGAAAAATAAAAGCTTATTCCCAATCATGCCAGTCACACCGGAGAGCGTAGGGGATGAAGAGTCGGTAGGCCTCTCCAGGGATTCTGTACATTTGGAGACATGCATTCTTATTAGCTCATTCATAGAAGAGTAGATTCTATTATTTTTAGAGATATAAGCATCCTTGCCAAAACTGTATATATGAAATTGTGAGTCAATGTTTGCTGAAGAATTTCATGGATGTATTTTAATGTTTTCTTACTGTTGAAATTCTTTTTCTCTTATGTGCTACACAAAATCATTGGGCCTGTGCTTGAACATTTCAAACTTACCTAAAGCCTACAAAACGCCGAGGCAGCCTCTGTCATTGGCAGATCGCTCTAGTTATTAGATCTCTTTTTTTCTCCAGTCAGGTTTTATCACCATATAATTTCCACTCTTAGGTTTTCGTTTAACTTTATGGAGGAATGTTCATATAAATCTACTTCTCTTCACATGAAAGTTCATACTATATTTCAAGATAGCTGGAATGTTTCCCATACAATTCTTTTTCTTTCCAAAGCTAACTACTACCATTTCCCAAGTGCTAGTTAGTATTCCTAGTCCTTATTTGTCTTAGCTCTTTTTTCCCATTCAATTTTTGGCCTGTATTGCTAATGAATTTATTTTACAAACTATAATATATTGAGTCAATTTTAAAGTAGGAACTTAAATACTTTTATGTATTATTTTATTTAAATTCTAATACCAATCTTTCAATATTTTTCTTATTAAAAATCCTATGTCAAGTCCAGGCACAGTGGCACACACCTTTAATCCCAGGAGGCAGAGGCAGGTGAATCTCTGGGAGATGGAGGACAGCCTGGTCTGCATAGCAAATTCCAGGCCAGCTGGGGCTGTAAGGAGACTAGGTCTCAAAAACCAACCAAACAACCAACCAATAAACAAAACTTCTGTGTCAAGAGCACCTAGCTGTTGGTGTGATTTAGACTCATCATGGCTCCAAATAACTGCAGGGGCATGTTTAAATTACCCATCCTTTCCACAGTTCCATTTTCCAGTAAAATGGGGTGTCATAATGTCTTCTATTAGAACTGTTGTCAAAATTGAATAAGCTAATGTATGTAAAACCCCCATTAAGTGTCTGTCTCAGAAGGGGCGTTATAGCTATTTATGAAATGTAAGGTCCAGCCATTGGCCCACAATGAGCACAGTCGAGACGGTATGCAAATAACAAGAACAGTTTTATTCTGGAGAATCAACCAGTGTGCTGGGGTCTGCCATTCAGAGTAATGGTGACCCTGAGGCAGTGGCTCACAGGTCTTTTAAACACAGGGGATTTTCAAATGGGTATTGGGAAACTCAGGCAAGGATTGAATAATGGTTAGAACAGATGTTTGGGGTAGTTAGAGATCGGTCCTTAGTATGTCTGACTCAACAGGTCCTTAGTCCATCAGACTCAACAGGTTCGACTCTAAGACGGGATGTTTGCCTAAGATAGGTTTCCTGTGATTAAACTGTAATTGCTGACTAGTCAAGGCGAGGGGGGGGGAGGGGAGAGGGGTGGGTGGATGGACTGTTCTCTGAGAAAAGGAAACTTTCCATGAGAAACAAAACTTCAACAAGAAGCAAAACCTAAGGCTAAGCTAAAATGAAGGCTATCACAAAATGGAGTTTGTTAGATTCCTACAGATGCAAACAAGCTAGTGTATGTTTTCTTCCATGCTAGTCTCTCTCTCTCTCTCTCTCTCTCTCTCTCTCTCTCTCTCTGTGTGTGTGTGCTGTTTCCTTTAAAATGGGTGTGGTGTGCTCAATAGCTTCATAATCCCTAGAGCCTGCAGATATTACCTTATATGGGAAAATAAACTTTTGCTTCTGGTTCATTAGGCTTCCTGAGATAAGGAGTTTATCCTAGGTTATCCAAATAGATGCATTTTATCACACGGCCACTACATGGGGAACACAGAGGCAGAGTCAGAGAGGATGCGATGGTGAAGCAGACACTGGAGTGACAAACCTTGAAGATGGAACGGACCACAAGCTAAGCAATGTAAGCAAACTTTTAGAAGCTGAAAAAAGAAAGGAAATAGGCTCTCGCTTAATGCCTCCGGAAGAGCCAGTCCTGCTGATATGTTGACTTTAGGACAGGAAACTGAGTTCAGACTTCCTCCCTCCCTCCCTCCCTCCCTCCCTCCCTCCCTCCCTTCCTTCCTTCCTTCCTTCCTTCCTTCCTTCCTTCCTTCCTTCTTTCCTTCCTTTCTTCCTTCCTTCCTCCAGAACTAGATGAGAAGAAAAAGTATCGTTTTCTTACCGTTTTTTAGCTTTTTAATTTTTTTTAACCCAACCATAGGAATCTAATATAGTGATGTTAAACCTATCTGAAACCTTGCAGTAAAAATGATTCTGAAAGAACCCGATTCTTCAGTGATGAGTATCAGAGGCATTGTTTTCCATCAACAGGTGGAATTGTATATCTTATATCTGAACAATTCCAGTCCTCACTATTGGGGTGATGTGATAGTCCTTGGCCACTTTGGAAAGTGGTTTAATTAACAAAAAGCCATTCTAATGCTTTTTCTCGGGTCCCATTGATGCTCATGATAATACCGTGGGGTGGATTTTTCTTTTCTGCTACCATTGTCTTCATCTCATGTCAAATGCCCATTGCCCCATTAACGTTAGGGCCTCTTTAGGACCTTTGAGCGTGAGTGCTGCAGTGCCTTTGACTCCCTGTTATTGTGCCTGTCACATCACTAACAATAACAACAATTTACTGAGCATCTACTAGGTATCAAGTGTCACCTTAGGTTTAGAATATTTAATTGCTATAATCAAAATGATGGCAAAATTACGTTGTTAGGATCATTCTTGTTAAGATGATAAGAATTTCAAATGTAAATGTGTGTATTTTATGTCTCTAGCTTTGTAGCAGGTTTTTTAGGACTCTCCCAGTTCTTTAAGTGTGTTGAATGAAGAGCAGAAGGTGTGCGAGAGACTTTGTACCCACACTTGGCAGAAACTTCTTCAAGTCTATTTTCAAAATTGGTTTGCTTATCTTCAGGGAACTTTAAAAAGACAAAAATCCAAGACATGAGAATTATTTCCAGTTTGTTAATAAGTGATCTTGAGAAAGATTGTTTATGTTGAACTATCAATGCTCTTTTAATGAGGACCAGTTTTAGCAACTTTGAACCTACTACTTAATTTCACAAACATTTCTCAGTGAACACATTCTAAGAATCTTTGTGGACTGCTTTGCAGTTCAAGCTTCCTGAGCAATGAAGGCAATTCAATGTTCTGTACAATCTTCCTGAAGATCACATGAGAAAAATATGTGGCATATTCCATTTTATAAGATGATATGCTAGTGTTTGGACCTATTACCACAAACTGGGTAGCTTAAAGCAACAGAAATGCTTTCTCATAGATTTGGAGTTGAGAAATAAAAATCAAATTGTTGGGGCTCAAAGAGATAACTGTAGGCTTCCTTCTAGCATGACGCTAATTTCTGACCACAGGGTGTTTCTGTATTTCTTGGTCTCTGTCTCTTCCCTTCTAGCAGCATAGGCCAAGGACTATACACTATTCCAGTACAACATCATCTGAATTTTTATCAAAAATACAACATCAAGGACCCTATTTCCATATTAAGCAGCATATAGGAACCAGGAGATGAAACTTTATCATTTTGCTTGGGCACATTCGTAGTGTCTGTGAGTGTGTGTGTGTGTGTGTGTGTGTGTGATGCACTTCTAGTCACAAAACTAAGAAAAGGCAAAATCACTAAAATCGGTGGAAATAAACATTCAGAATATGAACCCAGGACTTCTGTCTTACACATCACCCTATGCATTTCCAACCTGCCTTTCTAGTACATTCTGTGTTGTTTCCATGAATTCAATTTTTTAACATCTTTTCTTTCCCTCTCTCCCTCCCTTTCTTCTCCTCCCTCCCTTCCTCCCTCCCTCCCTTTCTTTTTTCTTCCTTTCTTTTGTATGTGTGTGGGTGCATGTGTGCCATGGTACATGTGTACAAATCAGATGATAACTTAAATAAGTCTGTTCATTCCTTCCTGCATGTGGTTTCCATAGATGGAACTCAAGTCATCAGGCTTGGTAACAAGCACCTTTGTTCTCTAAGTCATCCCACTGTACCTTTTCTCACGAATTCACACAGTAGTTATTTAATAATGTACTTTAGAGTTTCATGAGTCCTAAGGTCAAGCTCACTGATATTTAATTTCCCAAATTCATTTTTTTTTCATACTTGGGTAAATGTTCCCCACAATTTGCTGTTTCCTACAATACTTTTCTTGTTTTCAAGCTCAGTTGATTGATCTGAGCCTGGACATTTTAATATATTCAGTTGGGTTTTTCTGCTCCCTGTTATCTATAGTCCTATGCCAGGTTTTCATTCCATTTCAATGCTAGTTTCTTACATTCTAGTTTAAAACACAATGCAGAATCCAGTGGTTCTACGTGTGTATCTGTTGCTCCTGGGCTTCAGAGTGTCACAAATACATCAGCCTCTGAAGAATCACCTTCCCTTTCTGGTTTGCCAAACAGCTTTCAACAGGAGGCTGGAAATTCCAAATGGGGCACAAAGTTTAAGCCCACAGTTGTATATTACCAGGTAACCAACCAAGCAAATGATAATTATCAAATTCCTTGTGCCAGGTGTTGCACAAGATGAGGATTCTAGCCACATAGAAAACAACATAAAAGAAATCCGAGCTGGTGAGATGGCTCGATGGATAAAGGCACTAGTGGTCAAGACTGAAGACCTGAGTTCAGTTCCCATGTCCCACATGGTGAAAGGACAAAACAAACTCCCACACGTGTTATTCTTTGACCTCCATGTGTGTACACATGCAAGTAAATAAATGTTTCTTTTTCTTTGCATTATATTTGGAGGGGAGCAAAAGTGTAAACATCACTGAAATATTGTGACTATGAAAATAATTTAACAAAGGTGTTTCTAGTCTACAAAAGAAATACCTCTCTGGTCTTCAAGTGTTCCTTAGAACCACACTTTGGAAATTAGTTGTATTCTCAAACATTGTTCCTTTTGACTCCAGATGTTTGCTGCTTGTTGGCACATGCTCCTTACATAGGTGATGCTGAGTTTAGGAATGACCCCTGCCACTTTGAGCATTGAATACATATTCAAATCTTTTAATACTACACAACAAAAGAATCAAGTTTTCTTTGAGTTGAGCAATAATAACCTCTTCTTTTTGTCTTTACAGCGTCCTAACAATGAAATAATTTTCTAAAGAACTCAGAAAAGGTACGTTTGACATATTAGGAATGCTTAATTCAGATTTGAAAGAGTTATTTAAAGATAGAATTCAGAGTATTAATTCCACATTCCCTAGGGTACTTGTTTAATCTGGCCATTTCACATTGTTACAGTGTCGTACATGGCATACACTTTTATAAAGACCAGAAGGAAAAAGATGCTTGTCCAGGTACATTGAACAGGATTTGGATGGCCATTCACGGACCATGCAATTCCTCCAGCAGCTCTGTTTTACTTTCATTGCTTTTTAAGAGGTTACCTCGAGGACAGAGCTCTTCAGCCTCGGGGAGATGCAGTGTCTATTGTGGGCTGTTTTTCTGTTTGACAGTTGTTCCTGTTTTGTGTTTGTTTCTCCTGTAATGAGGAGACAACTTTCATCCAGAGAGATGTATGGGTCACTTGTTAGTGCACTTAAATACACCGAGGCAGTCCACCAGCTGGAGATTGGGACTTGTAGCTGAATTATTTTTGCACAGCGAATGGTTTTCCTTTTGACATATTTTAATATACTTGCACACTGAGAGCAAGGGTGGGTGAACAGAAAACAGACTGTTTTATTAACCCAGCAGTCACCTTTGAGGTTTGTACATGTCCATTTTTTTTCTTGCCTTTGTACATAATCCCAAGAGACTGGTACCTGGCTTTGCTCAGAATAACAAAGTCAGGCACAAATCTCCAAACACAATTGTTAGCTGAATGCCAACTGTTTCTTCTCATCTTTTTTTTTTTAGCTTGAGCTTTAAGAATTGTGTCTTCATGTGTAAACCAGAACCATTAAAGAATGAGTTTGTTTTCCTATTTCAGAGGCTTTCCTATTATTTCCAATATTTATCATTTATCTTGCACCATATAATCTGAGGTGATAAAATAAAATCATTTTTTTGTATGTGTTTTGAAGAGCTTTTTTTTTTTTTTCCTGAATGTACTAATAGAAGAAAAGAAGAAAAACATGTTACAGGCTTTAACCGGACTCCAATTTCAACTGAAAACACAATTAGGAGAAAGTGAGGGAAGACATCAACATAGTCTGGAATCCAGGATCCAGCAGACAGGACTTCACATGCAATTTTCACGCAAACCCATGCTTCATAAACTTTTCCCAGAAGGACCTGCAATTTCTTCAAGTCATTTACCTTCCTTCTCCAAGGTATCTATCTAACTACTTATAGAACTGCAATTTCTAACCAAATATGGTAGGTAAGAACTAAACCTCCATTTAGTTTAATTATATTGAAAGTTGAAGAAACAATCAGAAAAATATTCCAGGGCCTTCTCCTGGGTCCTAGTAAGAGATGAGGATTCACAATAAGTGAGTCATTGAGGAACACGAAGTGTGAGGGCAATAACCTCCCAAAGTGTGTTGATTTCTCTTTCTCTCATCAGCTTCCACATTGTCAATATGCTAATAATGAGACACTTCCACCTGACATCTTGGAGCCTCACATTTTCCAAAAACGTTTCATGTCATTTCATTTAATTCTCCAAATTGACCAGTGGGTGTGTTGTATGAGTGGGAAAAATATTAATAGCAATGAGGTTTAAAAAAGTCCTCCAAGAATAAACAAGTGGTGTGGTGATTAGAAGCTGTGGTTTGTATTTCTGGCCTCGTGGTTCTGGGCCTTATAAAAACATTGTTTGGTTGAGTTATTCATTGTGAAAGATAATAATTATGCCAAAAAGTTATGAAGTATGATTGATGGTTTTTTTTTGTGGTTTCTATCTTGGTGAGTTTCTTTCTTTCTTTCTTTTTTTTTTTTTGTAGTGGGGTGGGAGTTCAGAGTAGTTACCTTGGAGGTGACGCTGTGCTTAGGACTTAGGTAGTGCATCTGCCTACCAGATGGCAGAGGCAAGTTTGCAGCCCATGTCTCTGACCCTCAGTAGAATGTCTAGAACTCAGTTTAATTTACGTACTGCGTTTTGAGTATCAGCTTTGATCAAATTCCTGAACTATATTTCTAGGGTGAAAATACGAGAAGAGGCCTTGCAGTGAGGGTTTTGTAATCTACAAGGGAAAAGGAAACAATTAGAATGGAGGAAGACTGTGCCTGTTGGGTGTGGTGCTGAGACTGGCACAAAGTGTGGTGGGGTCAGAGGAGGCCTGCCATTCTCAGGAGAGTACCACTTCAGCCATATTCACGTCAACGTTCATGTAACTTTACATACATTGTGTTTCAGTAAGTTTTTAATGAGAAATACTTATTATAAGCCAAGCATTCAGAGGTCATTACTTAGAAAGCAAGTTTGTTTGGTTTGTAATTATTTCTGGCTTTTCTACGGTTTTCTATGAGTGTACACACTTCTAATAGAACAATCTCTGGGTCTGTAATATTGGTCCTCTTAGGAATGTATTATTATCAAAATGAGCCTTTTCAAAATGACTAGTTAAATAAATGCTGTGGGATGTGTATCAAATTAAGTACTTTACATCCATTCTGTGCATCATTGTGTGCAGTGATCTAGTGAAATATCTACAATTCCCATTTTATAGATTATGAATTGAGGCTCAGAACATTTAATAAATCATCTCAGGATTGTGTAACTAGAAAAGTGATGGCATTTATGGTTATGGCAATGCCGACAGCTCTTAATTTGTCTACCTTGTTTGGTTTTACCTCTATTTAGTAAGGTCTTCAAGACTATTTATAAGAATAGCCTCCTTTGAAGTGGATGAAGCCAAAGATCATTTATTGGCTTCTATTACCAGGAAGGAGAGTTGCTATCAGGCCATGACTGGAACCAGAATTTCAAGTATCTTTAAGACTGTCTCAAGCTCATCTACGCTTCTTGCTGTGTAAGGCCTTTGTTCTTAGACTTGGATCTTCCTTCCAGTCTTTCTCACAGCTTGCCACAAAGGAAATGAAGGTTTAGGTAATGACTTCAATGTGAACAGTTCCAAGCAGGATTTTCTGGGGTCTCAAGTCTAGTTCTTGGCATGGTTGTGACCAGGATGGTGAGTGCTGCACTCAACTTTTATTGGTCAGGGTTTCACTTTTGTGGCACTAAGCAGAGATAGAGAGGAGGTCGGTTGTTAGAATGGGAAGGGGGCTTTCAGTTAACAGAAATCATTAAGAGCCCTGTTCTTATTGCTGTGGTTAGTATGCCACTGCCTAACAGTGGGGAGATTCCATCTACTTCAGTAAGATGGAGGCGTTTAGGCTATTTTTGTCCACTAAGCTAAACTTTGACAAATTTATTTTGAACATTTGGAGAGTTGACCCAGATATATTCTCTATTTGTGAAACTTTTGTTATTTATCTAAAATGAAAAATTCTGATTCAGATACAGAAGAGGAACAGCTTCTAACAGGGAGAGAAATAAAAGTTAGCACCGAACCAGTGGGTTATACACTAGAGACGAGCTAGGACAGACATCATGGGCGTATTTGGTTAACTCTTTGGTTAGCATATGTTAGCATCTTGAGACTTGATTAAAACTATGTGATGTGATGAGAATTCAACTTCTGTGTTTAAAAATCTGTGGGAAGGTACTTCCCACTTTGAAGCTGTGTTTGAAGTCACCAACCAGCTCATACTTTAGACTTTTTAAATCCGCAGCTATGCTGCTCTAAAAGATTCTAAGCCTTAGAGACTTGTACTGTCACTTGTGAATTTTAAATGCCATGAGATTTTGTAGCAACATACTGTGTTTCAATAAAAGTTTATTAGTTTATTTTAAAGAAAGAAATTAGGTTATCTTAGAGTTATGATGTGGGGGTGTTCTTTTTTATTAATTTGTTCTTTAACAAATTTCTATATACATATAAAATATTCTGATTATTTTCCCTACAACCCTCTCTTATCTTCCTTCCCTGTCAGTCTCCTTTTTCCCTACAAATCTCATTTCCATATTCATGGCCTTTTGTTTTGTTCTGTGACACACTGAGTTTAACCAGGATGGTCTGTGTATCACTGAGTTTGGGACTACTTACTGGAGCCTGGTGGTTCACCAGTGGGAATAAATGAGGATAATGACTTCTTATCTCCCAGGAGTTCAGCAGTAAAGTGTAGGCCTTTGTGAATCTCTCCCTATCCATGACTGGCTATTGGCAGGGCCAGTATGTATAGGGCCAGTAATGGCAACTGCTGTATGTTTGACATCGCTGTGCATAGGAGATGGTGTTTTGAAGCCTTTCTCACTGCCTTCCAGCTCTTACAGTCTTTCTATTCCCCCTTCTGAAATGTTCCCTAAGCTTAAAAGGGTGGCATAAATGTCCCGTGTAGGACTGTGCCCTCAGCCATCACTTGTTCTCAGCATCTTGGCTCTGCGTCTCTGCATCCAGTACTGCTCATTGTGAAGAAAGGCTTCTCTGATTAGGGCTGAGAGTAAGGTTTGTCTATGTGTATAAACACAGACATTTAGAAGACAGTTTGATTCTATGCCTATTTAGCTAATCAACAGTAGTGTTTCCCGCTTGGGCCTCTGACCTCCCAAGCATGGATTTTGACTGGGTTTGCAGTACCAGGCATGGATTCCCTCCTGTGCAATGGGACTCAAATCCAGTCAAGGAACAGATGATTACTCCCATAAGAGTTGTGCCACTAGTGTTCTGGTGGGGACATCTTGCCTAGAAGACTGGTATTGCAGTTTTTAGGGTTCACAGTTGATTAAAGTGGAATTATGGAAGTTTCAAGGAAATGGATAGGACTGGAAAAATTAATACCAAATGAGGTAATCAAGGCTTCCAAAGAAGTGGAGGTTTTCTTTAATGAGTAAAACAATATTTCTTTCTTATCCATCATCATAGGCTAGTTAGTGCTGAATGTGAACAGAGGTATTCTATATAGTGAATATAGAGGCTCTGTCTTGCTGCCGTGTCTACTAAATTTTGTTGGTTATATGTGGAAAGATAAACAATAGTAAGAAAATGTAGTCGTTTTCTTTTCTATAACAATTTCAAATTTTTCTTGAACTCACCATCCTTCTGCACTTACAATTCTCACTGGGTGTGACAGGTGATAAGACAGGGACTAGATGGCTCTGAGGAGGGGAAAATGCAGTCAAATCTGACTTTTCAGTTCAAGTTTTCACAGCCTGCTTCTCAAGGCAAACCATGAAAGTTTGGTGGATCTCAAGCAACACATGCATGTTCTGGGTGATTTTCTCCAAGAGGTTTTTTTTTTCTGCCTGGTCACCCACTTCCTGCTAGCACTGCTTCCTGAGGTTCTGGATAATGGGAATTACAGCCTGTTTAGCAAAATTTGTCTCATTGTTCCGCCCTCCCTCCCTCCCCGCTCCTCAGTGTACCTCCCCGCTCGCGCCTCCTTTCTGCTTTTCTTCCCTCCCTTTCTTCCAAACACCTCTGTTCATGGCCTGTGGTCTTCTTCCTAGCTTCTATAGCCTAGATCCACTTTCACATGCCTTTACTCACGTACCTAAAAACATCTAAGCTGGTTGCATTTCCCTCTCAGAATCTGTTTTAACAGCAATGGCAGCAACAGTGCCTAAGGTTTCAGCTACAGAGCCCAGATGAGAGCCTCCTTGTCTACCGGGGCCGGCCGGAATACTTGTAAACCATTGTTTCTGATATTCTGAGGTAACTCAATGCTGTGAAATGAGAAGCAAAGCACTAAATAGAAAACAGACAAAAACTCTCTTCTTTATATTCTTTCTATTGGCATTTCTGGCTTTCTGTAAATTCTCCACGACATTCACACTATGACTTTGTTGCACAGTGGAGAAACTGCTTGTGTGTCTCCCTTTAGCTTTCCTTTCCTCTTCCAGTTTACCTAATTAACTATTCTGAGTCCAACTAATTAACTACCTTCTGTAATCTATCCATTGTTTATCTATCTATCTATCTATCTATCTATCTATCTATCTATCTATCTATCATCTATCTACCTATCTATCATCTATGTAGAGATATTTATCTATCATCTATCATTTATCTGTCATCTATCATCTATTTATCATCTATCTATTATCTGTCTGTCTATCTATCATCTATCTGTCATCACCTCTCTGTCTTTCTCTGTGATTTTTTAAAGAAAACATTTTACTTTCACTTGACCTGCTAAGAATTTCTACACATATCTTTTTCTAGTGCTGATGTTCATTTTATTTTTCCTGGCACCTTAGGGTAAGAGGGATGCTGGGAATGGAGTTGGATTCAGAAAAAGAAAAATACCAACACTTGTTTATTAAAGATATTAATCCTGATACATAGGTAAAATCCACAGAACAGCACAGATGATGAAAAGCGTTCAGTCACAGAAGTAGCTGCTAATCCTTTCATACTTAGATCCTGTTTCCACTTGTACTTTGAATGTTCTAAAGTTGTTAAATAGCCTGTAAGGTCTGGTCATCTCCTTAGATATAAATCTCATTTAAATTTATGCTGGACACCTTTTTGAAGTTATCTCTTTCAAAGAATTCTTGAAGACCCACTTTTAAAATAAAACTGAGACCAAAAAAAAAAGGAAATTATGTCAAGTTGGTCTAGATATTATAGTTTAAACTTTACATACTTTGAAGGTCCTTCTGCCTTTAGTATTGATAAAAGAGACAGAAATTATTGAAAGTCAAAGCTGAAAACCAAAGTGACAAGCATTCATTGTCTGTAATTTTTTTTAAAAATTTTATCAGAATGAGCCTTTTTTTCCCCTAAGATTCCTTTTGACTTGAATGATGAGGAATGCACAGTTCAGACATGAGCAAATGCGGCCCCTGCTGCCTGATGGTGAGTAATGCATGAACTGAAAGGACAGCTGTGCTGTGTTATACCCATAAGACCGACACTGTAGGGGCTGGAGAGAGGGGCTCAGCAGTTAAGAGCATTCACTGCTCTTCCAGAGGACCTGGAATTGTTCCCAGGCTCCAAGATGGCAGCTCACAGCTGAGAGTAACTGCAGTTCTGGGGGATCAGAAACCCCCTTCTGGCTTCTGTGGGCACCAGGCAAGAATGTGGTGCACGTACTTGTGTGCAGGCAAAACACTTATAGAATAAAAGCAATTGACTCTTTAAAAAAGATCAATACAATAGTCTAGAAGTTTGGAGAATGTGCCTGAACCCCATGGTATTGTCTGAATAGCATGTGTTTTACACCCAGGACTTATACTCTGTGAAAAAAACATTATAACCCAAGAGCTTACTGATGGAGGGAAATGGCTCTCAGACGCTGAGTGGAGTTAGTGGGGGAGTCCCCTGTCCTCTTAGAGTCCATAAGTATAAGTAGTCTGGTGTTGTCAAGCTTACTAATCAATATCAACATCCAGGACCTCTCCTGATTTTAGGTAACAAAGAGAGAATTACACAGGCTTTTAGATCATGTGTTGCAGTGTCCAAAAAACTTAGAACCTCAGTATTCCTCTCTTCTTCACTATTATTGACATGCATATTTAACCTAATTGCCTTTTACTTATTTGAAACAGATTATTTGCCTTTAGCTTTATAATCTCTCTGAAAGCAAATATTGCTGTTGATTTTCAACATTTCCTTAAACGACTACTTTTTTGAGGTGATCATTAAATTATTATGACCACCTCTTCAAATTACTCAGGTTTACTTGAAAATGCATTGTGGGGTTATACAAAAGATATTTCTTTAGAGTAAGATAATATACACATCTTGTTAATTTTCAGTGGCAAATGGTTCTCCTCACTTCTGGTCATTTTATCCATAAATATTACTCGTGTTTATTTTTTTAACTTCTAGTATATATGTATATTTATTATATCTTGATACATGTGTTGTTCACCCCATTAACTATTTCACTACTAAAAAAAGCAAGGGATACCTAAATTCCAATTATTTCTAGTAGTTCTTACACAGTGAGTAATAACTTCTATAAAAGTTGCCTGACTCTGAGGAAAATCTCAGGCACAGAAAATTGAGAAAAAAGAGAACAGAATATATTTTCATTCTGATATACACTCTTAATACAGCATGTGTAATGGTCTAAGGGGTTTATTGCAAGATTTAAGGAAATGTCACATCTTGGTTATTTGTTAATTTTCCTTACTGACGAGATTTCCAGACTTCCCATTTATTTAGCATTCATCTTACCTTCCTAGAGTTTAGATTTGAGGCACTGACTTTCTGCAAAGTGTTTTGGGATGCCCATTCTGAGCACTCTGCTCTGTCAGCAGCAGTTTTGGCAGAACCAGTTTTCACTTTTTGGATACCTTATCAGTAAGAAAACAAACTTCCAAATTTCTGTGTTTACATTGGCTCCAGATTACGTAGTTTTCCCTTTTGGGTCATGGAGGGATCTATTCCTATTCTCCGCTCTGCTTTCAGTGGACTCTATACATCCCCACCTCTTTTCCCACTCCATGCTGAACTTATCACATCTCCCATGTACTATTTTCATGTCATGCTGTTTGTTTTCTTTGTAGCCCTTCAAACTGTTAGAAAATATCTAAACTATTGTGCCATGAATTCTGCTGTTGTTTGTGATTTCCTAGCTAAAAATCAGTAAAGCCATTATGGCGACCCACTGAAAATAGGAGCTGCATGGGAGAAAACCTTGTCTGTCTTATTTAAAGGCATGACTCTTATGACTAGAACACAATAGGTGCTTATGAAATATTTGTTAATAAATGGATTCTCTGTTAACTCTATTCTTGAGACTCTTTGATTTAAACGTTGCACACTATCCCAGACAAATCTATCCACTATCACGGCTACTAGCCTACTAATATTAACAATAGTTAATAACACTATCAGGTGCTACTGGCCTATTTAATAACTTTTTAAAAATGCAAACTCAATGGGACCCAGAGTATCAATCTACTGTAATATAGTAACTTGGTGTTCTTTTGTGCCTTCCTCAAATAAGGCCTATTTTTTCTTCACTGTGTAATACTTCATAACTGAATCTATTTACTTGCTCTGACTTGGGGGCATTTTCTCCTCTGTCCTCTGTTGTTATAAAGTCATGATCAGTATCTCTTGCAAATTGTTTTTATTTCTATCTAGCTCTCTCTAGGGGTTCTGCCATCTGCACAGTCAAGGGCATCATCATTTCTCATCTCTGTCACCACAGTGCTCCACGTTCAGGTCTTTGCTTCCAGTCTTCTTCCCATTCAATCTGTCCCTACCACATGTGCCCCAAGATCAATCATCATGTAGACATGGCTGTGGTAGCCTTCTCTTTACTGAGCAAAAACATCTTTGAGAAATCTCTAGTGGCTTTATTACCAAGGCTTGAGGTTCATTCGAGCAGGGCTGTGAAACTTGACTCTCCTACATTTCTTGATTTGAGTACTAGGAAGAGTGACCAAATTGCATAACTGATTCTTAGGTAATTTCTTGTATCTTATACTTTGCTTAGCTGGGTAATAGCTATGATACATATAGAAAAATCTGAGATAATTTCCCAAAGTACCTTGTATCATGTTTTTCCATATGAATAAATAATCAGGGATTGCTAAGACTTTTGAAAACAGAAAAATGTGGTAACACTAATATAATACAATTGAAAGAACTAGTGCTTTCGGTGTTCCTCAAGAGAAAAAGACCACAAGGGACGTAGGCAGACAAGCTTAGAGTTTCCCTAAAGCATGAGCTCTGGATCTGCTCCAGGATATGAGCAATGTTCAATGGAATCACAGTTCTCAGGCATTACTGAATGACACAATTACTTTTGTCTAGAAAATTTTCAAAGAAGTTATTGCATGTATTCCCTTATAGTCAAAGACATGTATCTGTAATGTCTTTTTCTAATTTGGATACAGAGCTTCACTCTTTTTTTGATGATTTTCAATATATCTATTATCGTTTCTCCCCACTCTTTTTAACAATCAGTGCTGTTTTACAAAGGAAAATTTCCTTGCTTGTTCTTGTGAACAAAAACACAATGCCTTCTTTTCTAACTAAATATTTATTAGTTGCATAAAGATCTATTTAGTAATAAAGAGCCAGTCAGGTTTGTCATGGGGCAAATTGTTTAAACACTTAGAAAACTAACCCAGGAAATGTATAGAAAAGTTATTTAAAATTGTTGCTTTCTGATTCTACTTTTTATCTTTCCTCCCCTTGTGGTGGGAGCACGTTGCCCCCTTTATCACAATTATTAACTTTCCCCCTTTTATCAGAAAAAGGATCTTGTCTTCTTTGATTCTCTTACTGATATTTTAAAAGGGCTTTTCCCTCTCTTGCTGTCTCTCTTAGGCAAACCCCCTCTCTATTGTCCTTTGTTATTCATTGTCAGTCTTTGTGCCCACCTTCTTATCCCAGCCTAGTTTTTTTCCCATTTTCTTTTTTTGGGGATGGTGGTGCTGGTTATGGTTTGTGGAAAGGTGAGGTGTTAAGTGTTAAGAGTCTCAGAATGGTTTCAGTCCCTAAGCAAATGTAATCATGTTCAAGTTGAAATTGTTGCATATACCAGAAAGGACAAGGTTCCTTTGTTTCAGTGAACTGAAGCCTCAGACTTGCTTAAAGAAATTACAAAAGCTAATAATGGGAGCATTCTCATCACTGCGCTTTCATCACTGATGGTGGGGAGAGACATCTGTTTCAGTACTCCCACCCGGCCTTTACACATGCGTTGTGGGCTCAGTGAGGTCTTGTGCTCTCTTTTCCCTGTGCCCATCTGCTTGTATGGCATGCTCTCACCATAGCATATTTTCAGACCCTTGCCATAGGGCACAAGTGCCAAGCAATTATTTGTTGAGATAGACAGCATGCATAATACTGTAAGTGGCATCTGTTCATAGGAAATCCCTCCCTGGTGGCAGCAGTGTCATCCTAGCAGCTCATAGGAATATTGGAATTGACATTCAGGGACAATTGCCTGACTCATCTTATCCTGAATTCTCACCCAAAAGCATCTAATACCAGATGCTTCAGAGGGCCATACAAACCCCTGACTCTTTCTCTTGCTCTCGCTTCACCTATAGTAATTGGCAATACTGTGCTATGGGGAAAATTTCTCTGTGACCCCAGCTGGTAACCAAATTATGCCCTAAAGCACGAACATTGACATACTTTATGTTGAATTATAGCTAAGATGGTGAAAAAGGAAATGTTTTCCATGTTAATGTGCTTACTAGATTATTTGACCTAAATAATAGCTCAAATAATAAATTCAAAAAATTACATTCAATACTCACTGTTTTGTGAAATCACAGTGATGGACAGACATTTAATTTTTATGAGTTCTGACTCTTGTGTTTGTCATTTAGTTCTCCTTTTAAGTATTTGAAATAGATGAGAAGAATATTCTATACGTTTTTATTATCTAAGACTTGAAGATTTTCAATGTACTTAGTAAAACATATTAACTGACTCTGAGAAAATTATAATTTATGGATTTCAGTCATTTGATGTTAAGAAGGCAGGCAGAGTCCGGAGCCATACTCATAACTGGTAACTGAAAAGGACACTATTCAAAGAGGTCTTTTATAAGTTTATAGTTGTTTCAATTTCTCACACAGTCTACAGAGACACTGCCCATCTCTGCAGTGGGGCCATTGTAGGTGCTCATCAGCAGAGTATGAATAAGAATTCCAAAACAAGCTAGAATGTTATAATTACAAAAGGCTTATAATATTCAACATTGAAGGCTTAGGTGATATGTAGCTCACTGGATAGAGTGCTTGCCCAGTGTTTACAAAGCCTTGGATTTGAGCCCCAGCACTGCAAAAACCAGGCATGGCAGCCCAGGCTTCTAACCCCAGCACAGGGAGATAGAGGCAAGAGGATTAGAAGTTCAAGATCACCTCCAGCTAAACAGCAAGTTTCAGGCCATATATATGGAAAATAAAATTAAGTTAAAAGATTGAAATGAAAGTAATCAGCCACCCATTTGGATCAACCTATCAAGTTTATATCCAGGGTAGCTTTAAACATGTGATAAACTATATTAGTTATATATTGTTTCACCTCCAATCACAGTGAACATCAGTGACCCTCCACACAACTCCTTTGCCTCTTTCTGATTTTCTGGGGTTCTATTATAAGCCTTTTACTGCATCTTGTTTGGGTAACTATTCTGTATACTGATGGTTTGAGTCTCATTTGAAATCTGGTTGCTGGTGTTGGCTGTTGACTATTTCTAGAAGACAGCTTATCTTTGTCATAGGTGTAAGGGATACAATAGCCAGCTCTAACATGGCTATTATTTGAAACTTTTATTTGCATCTTGTCCCACAGGCCAAGTCAACATGGTTTACTACACAGTAAGTGTAGCGATAAGAAGGTACAATTTATTCATTTATGAAGTACCTTAACTGTAATTTGCTATATGCTGTTGACCATGTCAATAAGTTGGAAGAAACTTTCTTTTCTGCTTATTTGAAATAGTAAGGTCATAGCTAGAATAAATAAATTTGGTAAATCTGTAAGAAAAATTTGTCAACATCGTATATTTGCGAAATTAATCTCTTACTTTATTACCCTTTCTTTATATATTTTGAATATGATTTTTTAAAGGATTATGTAACTTGCAAATATTTTTCTCCAGTCTATCTTTTTATTCCTTTAACAGGACCTTTCATAGAGCTAATATTTTCCATTTTGATAAAAATCCATTTTACCAATTATTTATCTTACAGATTGTGCTTTTGTTGTCAAGCCTTTTGATTAAATGTGAAATGCCATTTGCTAATATTTTAATAGTTTTTGTGGATTTTTATATCTAAATGCATAAATAATACTGATCTATGGCTTTCTTTTCTTCTTTCATTGTATTTTCTCTCTGGTTTCGGTATTGTGATATTCATCTCAGTAAAGAAGCTGGAAACTTTTTCCCCAAATCCCCACAATTATTTCTTTCTCATTTTGTGGCTTTGATAGGTACTCCAGTTAAACACACAAATTAAAGATTCCATGCTGGAATCCTTATATGAGAGAGAACATGCAGCATTTGCTATCCTGGGTCTGAGTTGCTTCATCTTCATTTATTTATAGTGTTTCCTGTGTATATATCAAAGTATAGTTTCTTGATGTTGTTTCATATGTTACAGTATACTGTGTATTTATTTTTATGGACCATGTTCTTTATAGTCTACTGGTAGTAACATCATGTTTCCGTGATTAAAGCATAGAAAATTGATTTTTGCTTAGATTCCCTGCTCAGTTTCTTAATGTAAATTTCGTTCACACGTGGCAAAGCTTTGTAATTTTTGCAAAAATCATGAAACATAATTTGGAAAATATTATAAAGAACAAGTTGTTAAAACTCAAGAATAAGAAACAAATTATTCAATTTTTAAAAATGAGCAAAAATTACCAAAGTACATATAGAAATGAGAACTATATCATTGGGAATCTGCAAACTAAAATGTGAATGAAACCCCTTCATGCTTGTTAGAATGACTGGAATCTAAAATGCTGAAAATACCCAAGAATGCAGTGCAGGAGGAATGCTTGTTCATTGCTCAGGAACCTGAAAACTGGCTTCAGATGACAGTCTGGTGGTTTCTTCCAGAGTATAATAGAGTTATAGCAAATGATTAAACAGCTATATTCCTTTGGATTTACACATATGATCTGAAAACAAAAACATACAGAAAGATTTATGTCATCTCAGAAGCACCAAGAGATTAAGTAAATTTGCAAACTATACTGTATCTGTATAATTAAATAGTACTCATCAATAGAAAGAAATAATAGAGTACTATAAGACTATAAAGAAACCTTTGAATGCATATTACGCTGTGGCATATACACATGTGAAAAGCCACATAGTTTATGATAGCATACTGGAAAGTCATAACCATAGAGAAAAAAAATTTAGTGGTTGTTATAGAGAATCCAAGAGAGAGACAGAGGGAGGGATGGATTGGGTGGTCTAACAACATTATAGCAAAGAAACTGATGATTCTATGTTGACAGATACTTGGAATTATGCATTTTCCAAGTCCACACAAGTGCACAGTGCAAAGAGTGAACTCTGATGTAAAATATGAACCTCAGTTAACAATAATGTACTAACAGTGGTTCATCAGTTATAACAGGTGGACCATGCAATTGAGAAACATAACTAGAGGGAAGCTGTGAGAGTGCGAGGAAGCAGATGAGATCTCTGTATTTTCTGTGTAATTCCCTGCACCCCACAAATCTAAAACGCTGTTCTAAATGTCAATCACTTTTTAAAAACTCAAGACTAACACATTTACCCCTTTTAATAGAAGCGCAGTTGTGCTTTTTTCTTTTGTGAATTTCTAAGCCTTTCTTGTTGCCATTTTCTTTCTGCTTGAAGAACACCCAGTCATTCTCAGAGGGAAAGATTATTTCAGTTTTATTCCATTTGAGAGTATTATATATTTCTCCTTTGTGCTATAAGTTATTGTCATCAGAGATAGAATCTGAGTTGACAGTTATTTTCTTTCAGCACTTGAAGCTGTTGTTTCTTTGTGGTCTTCACAGTTTCATTTAAGATTACAAATCCCTGCCCTGAATCAGGTGTTGAATGACAGGTAGTGAGTCATCTCTCTCTAGTTTCAATAGTTTCATTTCTCAAGAGTTTCTGTTGTTTACCATTTTGATTTTCATGTTTATTGGGATCTGTTTCTAGAGTTTTTTCTGTTTGCTAAGATTCTTGAATATGTAGATTCATGCCTTTCAAGAATTTGAGGTTATTTTAGTCATTGCTTATCTGTTCTTTTTTTATGTAGCTCCATACATTTTATTCAGAAACTCTCATGACACAGCACTTAGTTGTTTTGTTATTTTTCAATGTCTCTGAAATTCTATTATTATTTTTTGGAATTTTTGTATTTTTTGAGAATTTCATATATGAGCACTCTGCTTACATCATTTTCAGCCTTCTTCCCACGTCTTACCAACTCCCTCCTAGTTTCATGATGTTAATAATTATTGTTATGTATATTATTTTATACACACACACATGCACACTCAATCTATTGAGTCTATCTAGTGATCTCATATATATATTGTTTAAGGCTGACCACTTGGAATTAGATAAACTAAAATCAAGTTTCTCTTTGTTGTTCAGAAGAGAGAAATTCCATTGATCTGCTCTCAAGTTCACTAGTTGTTATTTTTTATTATCTCTTTGCCTCCAATTTTCTATTGTTATCATTTAGTGAGTTTTTAAAATTAAGTTATTTTATATTTCAGTTCCATAATTTCCACTTGGTCCCTTTACACATTTATTTTCTAATTTTTTTCTTTAGCTTAGAGATAATTTGATATTACTAAGTAAACATTTTTGGTACTGCTTTGAATTCTTATTAAGTCACATCAGTGTTAGCTTTATCTTATTTAAATATCTTATTTTTATTGTTAAATTATACGCACGTACGTGTGTGTGTGTGTGTGTGTGTGTGTGTGTGTGTGTGTGTGTATCTGGGCGGGTATGTATAAATGAGTGCAGCTGCCTACAGAGTCCAGAGTCATCTGATCCCCCTGGAGCTGGAGAAATGCTCAGACAGGATATCACTAAAATATTGTGAAAGGAAAATCAAGACAATGTGGGATATTATAGAGGCCACTGGACTGAAGTGAGCATAAACGGCTCTCAAAAATGTCATAATTTCAAAACGATTTAGTAACAAGAACCAGCTTACAAAATATTGTTGACCTTAAAATCAATTAGAAATTTGTTGGTTATTCTCATAGTATTTGAGACAGTATTGCACCAGTGGGCACATCTTGCCAAGCTAGTTGTTGATGCAGCTTTGAGGATAAACAGCTGGGTAAGAGTGATGATTAATTTTCCCTTCTGGTAGTATGTAAGCAGAAGTTTGACGTAGGAGTCTTATTTAGATAGAAGCACTTTGCAACCCCTCGTTATGCAGCCCCCACCTGCATGTTGGCCAGCTGTGCGTCTCTGTATTGATCACTATCTGTTGCATAAAAAAAAATCTCCTCTGGTGAAATTTGAGAGGTACATTAGTCTATGGGAATAAGAATAATTCATTAGGGGTTGGTTTAATGATACATCTATTTAGCAGAGTAAAGTCTTAAGCTCTCTCCTATGACCTGTGATCTGTCTAGTCATGGTTTCTAGGCCTGGTATCAGTGTCAGGTACAGGCTCCATCTTAAGTGTGAAGGAGACTTTAAATGCAATTAGAAAGTGGTTAGTTACTTCCATAAAATTCATGCCTCTGGGGCTTGAGAGACAGCTCAGCAGTTAAGAATGCTTCCTGTTCTTCTAGAGGACCTGGATTTGATTCCCAGCATGAAGATTCAAAACCTCTTCATGGGCATTGCAACTACCTACATGCAGGCAATGCACTCATACTCGTAAAATAAACATAATAAATAAGAACTGTTCCACTGTCGCACCAGTGGGTATGTCTTGCTAGGCCATTTGTTGTAGCTTGCAGAATAAACAGTTGAGTACGGTTGATTATTTTTCTTTTCTAGTAATATGTATCACACTTTCCTGCACTATGAAAGCTACGATTAGAGATTTTGGTACTGACTTTGAATTCAGTATCAGCTTGATTTCTCCTTATTTGTTCATGTATATAGTGTCTTTGCATTAAGGTCTTCTTCATAAGTTGCAGCCCATACCCGACATTGCTATCAGGCCTAAGAACCCACAGCTAGACAAGTAAAAGGCCATAGGGGAGAGCATAATTCTATCTTTTGCTAAATATATATACTATTAGGTTGACTCCTAATGACTTAATCTAATACCCATAGATTAACACATCTCTCAACTTTTACTAGAGAAGATTCCTTAAGTAGCACATCGTGATTAACATGGAGACACACAAGTGGCCAATGTACAGAGAATGAGGCTAAAGAGCACTTATCCCTGAAATGGACATTTATATCAAACTTCTGCCTCCCAAGATTCAGGGATCATTGTGGAATAGAGAGTGGAAAATTGTAAGAGCCAGAGGTGGTGGACACCACAGCGAGACAGAGTTTCCAGATACTGGACAGTTACTTATAAGAACTCACAGCAACGCTGACAGCATGAATAAGTCCCACATAACATCGAGTCAGTCAAAATCTCAGCATGGATATGAGGACACAGGTAAGACACCCCAACCTGCCTGGGGAAGCATCGGAAACGCTGGCTCCTGGGAGAGGGGTAATCAGCCTGGTTTAAGGGCGAGGCTCTAGCAAGTTGAACAAGCTCCAGTGAATAGACCCACACTGAAGGACATTTAGAGGCACAGGTTTAGCTCTGTAAGCCATTATATATACAGCGCAGATGAAGGAGGGGATCTACATTTGATCAAAATGAAATTTGCAAAAGTTCAAAGAAGCAAAAAACCCTAAAATATTGTTGAGTGCTTCAGGGAATAAAAATCAATACTCTTTTTGGTTATGAAACAAGGAAAGGGGGACTGATGGCAATGTCAAGCTACACTATTGGTAAGCTTCACCATTAGGGTCAGGGTCATGATTTATAGCATTTGTAGGAGTCACACACCGGATACTAATATATTATATGTATAGCTTTATATATATTTAAAATATATAAAGCTTCGGGTTTAATGTATGCATGATTTCACATGTGCACCTTTTTTCTAAATATCACCTCTCTACCCATGCATGTGCTTGCCCCAAAGACTTTTTATTTTATAATTGGTATAGTTGTCTTCGTGAAAAATGTGTTTTAATTTTCAGTAAAATAGAAGAACATACAGGAAAAAAATAGATATTCAGGTGAGTTAAGGCCACAAAGTTTTGAAAATTCAGTGGTTTTATGGCCAAATATTAGAGTACATTTTGAAAAGGTCAGATTCTGAAAGGGATATTAGGTAACCAACTCTATATTATAATTTCTGTAAATCTTGGATACCATTTTAATGATGCCTTTGCAAGTGAGTATTACACCTGTTAATTAAAGTTGAAAAAATAACCAACATCCTTGTTATTAGTATCTATAAGTAGCAATTCACCTGCTGGATATTCCAGGCATATATATTTAAAACACAATGTGCTACATGAAATCAGTGATCCTATGTTTAATTACCTTTTGATGTGAGTTAGCAATTTAACTTCATTTTATAACGTAAAGGTTAGGTATGGGAAGTTCATTCTACAATGCTTGTGCTATTATAATAATGAACACTAAATTGACCACCGAGTAAAAAATAATATTGAGGAAATCTATCCACAAGCTGAGTAATTTGTAAGGCTACTACACCCCAAAGAAAATGTACTCTTATTAAAAAAATTTAAATACATTTGTCATTACATGATAGTGCTGATGGGAATCTAAAAGCTGAATTCTAGTCTAGACCTAGGCATAATGAAGAAAAAGTAATCACATTAACAGCAGTTGGTCTGATCCATCTGACTTCAAACCAATTCTGACACTTATGAAACTGTTCAGGTTACCAGATGCTGGGGGCAAATTTTCTGTAGTGTTTATGGTCTCACACTCATGAATCAAGATTATTTATGTCCTTAGAGCACTTAAAAACTACCTCATATGTTATTTTGCTGCTGTGTAGCCTCTCTGTGGTTTCTGTTTGTCTTACATGCTTTCAGATTTTCCAAGTAGTCTTTTCTAAACTTACAAACTAACTTCTACAGTAACTTCTTTCAAATTTGGATAACCTGGGACAAACAGAAAATGAAAACAGAAGAAACCTCTGTACAAAAGTTTTGTAAACAAGGGGCTGGAGAGATGACTGGGGGGTGGGTGTTAAGAGCGGTGGCTGCTCTTGCAGAGGACTTACATGGTAGCTAACAACCATGCATAACTCCAGTTCCAGGGGAATTCACTGCTCTCGTCTCATCTCTGCAGACACCAAATGACATGGGTGCACTTACATACATGCAGGCAATACACTCACATATAAAACTAGTAAATAAATAAATTACAAATGTTTTGTAAACTACCCTCTTCAGAAGGTAATCCAAGTAAACAAAACCAAAACTTTATTTTTTGTGTGTGGGTTTGACTATATCTATGTAAACTTTAAGAGCTTACATTTCTTGTAAGAAATATCTATCAATATATTTTCCTAACATACACAAAGATCTTGCTTTCCTTATAGAGGTTTGGGAGTCAATGATACCATTTTAGCTAAAAAATATAGATTAAAAAATATCAAAATGAGAAATTATTTTGGGCATATAGATGTAAGGAAAAGCATGAAATACGAGGTTACAAAGAGAACAACATTCGGTAAGAATACAATTAAAAAGTGATGGATTAAATAAAGGGAAAAAAAAAGTAAACTTGTTCTAAAATCAAGGAACACAGTTAGTCATATATAAAACTGTAGATCAGGCAATTCAGATCTTCAGGATTCAGTTCATCTGTCTCCTCAACTTTTCTTATACATGCTTGTCTGTTCTGTTGACTCAAGCCTTTCTGACTTCTCTTTCTCATGTGTGCCTTGATAAGGTTTGTTTTTGACAAGAGGCCTTAGAGCGCTTATTCAAACCCCTGCTTCCCAAGGCTCAGGGATCTTTGTGGAAGAGGAGAGGGGAAGATTGTAGGACTCGGAGGGGTGGATGATCACAAGGAAACAGTCTATCAGACAACTGGTCAGTTACATATATGGACTCACAGCAATGGTGACAGCATGCACAAGTCCTGTGCAAGCTCAAACCAGACAAAAATCTCAGCATAGATACTGGGAAGTGGGTAAGAGATCCCAACACAACCCGAGAAACGTATGGCATTCGATGGCTACTTGGAGGGGAAAAGACGTGTCTTATAGGGATGCGACTTCTGGTAGGCCCAGTGAATAAACCCAGACCAAAGGGACATTTAGGGACACCAACCAGACTCTATAGGTTGAAATCTATGCATATTAAATTGAGTGGGGTGGAGATGGAGGGGTATGGATGGGGAGAGGATCTAAATACCATCAAACTACATTTTATGAAAATAGCAAAAATTCAATTACAATATAAAATGAAGGCTTTTACAATGAACCGGCCCTGTAGATTTTTATTTTTATTTTTATTTTCTAGCAGATGTAATCCACAGATGACACCACAGAGTTCGTGTGTTACCCTGTTGTTTCATGAATGTCGCTTCTTCTTCTTACTAGGAAATTTTTCCTTGAGGACAAAGCTCAAGCTACTGCTTTCATTGAGACTTCAAAGTATTGTGTCAGCTGATCTGTTTACTCAGTAGGTACTCAGTAAATATTAGCATGTTGAATACATGAACCAATGGATCAGATGCAAATTCTTTCAGTTTTGTGAAGAATGATTAATCTATCCTTCCTCAGGACTGGTTTAAATAGCCATACGGAAGTTTATTGGGCCCTTGGCGAACTTTAGGTGCCTTTAGTTGTAGTCTATGGAAAATGGTAATTTTCCAGAAATGATCTTACTAGTTTCTGAAGTATACCTTTCGGATATAGTATTAGAGGTCTGATTTGGCAAGTGAACAATTCTTAAGTGACTACTGAGGTATCTATATTTTATGTATTAAAATGTATAGATAAAAGGAGAAGTAATGACCTTTACAGACATCTGCCTTGCAAATTTGGTGGGATTTCCCAAATTACAAAGGCTAATTAAATTTATTAACATGATGAGCCTCTTCTTTAGTCTTGACTTTGACTTCAAGTCATTTTTGAAGAGTGGTACTATGGGGATATATTGAGTAACTTTAAAATTCATACACACATATCAATTTTTTAAAAACTTGGGTTGTAAAACTTCATCTTGCTAGGATAAGTACTTTCCTTGAAAAAGAAAATATTAAAATATATGATTATGCTTATCTTGCCTTAAGTAACATTTATTTTAGAATTAATAGGATACATGAAAGACATCTTTATAAAGATTTTTTGTCTATTTGTGTGTGTAGTTCCAAAGAAATAATTTAATCCTATTAAAGCCAGTTGAATGGATCATCCACAGGCTTTGTCAGTTAGGTGAAGTTCAAATTCTAATCAGTATTAAAGGAATACAAATATAACATCTAACTTGTATCATTTATCCTTTGCACTTGAACCTTACAGCATCATGAAAACTGCTTTCAAAGTTCACAGGGCAATTTCATTGGAAATATTGGCATGAGATTTGACCTCTCAAAGAACAGTTAGTTAAACTAAAAAAGAACTCTATGTTTACAAGTTTAAACTATGTCTTTGTAAGAGATCTAATAGCTCCACTACTCCGACTGTTCAGTTAAACCAGAGCAAATGTCTTCACTATTAAAAACTTGCTCTGGGCTAAACTTGTCATCAAGATACTAGTCTGGAGGCTATTTTGTTTTTGATTTATTTTGTCATTAACTTAATGTGAATGATTTAACTAAATGACTAAAAGGTCTAAATAATATATGTGTGGTATAACAGTTTGGTATATACTACATTATTAATTTGAATAGCATTCACCATTAGATTTTTCTCTATACATCTAAATGAACTTAAAAAGAGAGGAATTTTGAACAACATGCATTTTTTTTCTCAGATAATGTTGCAAGTTGGATGAATAAATTTAATTAATATTTATTTTTAAAAGAAATATTCATATTGGAGGAGTTTGTTCATTGAGAGTTCAACTTCCTCAATTTTGACATCCATTGGGAAGCCAAATATCTTTTTTTTTCATATAGAATGTTGATGCTCCGTTTTTATTCTCCCACAAAAGGCTTTTGTAAGTAAAATGCCAATTTTATAAAGTCAAAAACATTGAAAAGTTTATGAAATGTCTGTAGTATGAAATACCGTCAGTAAGGACCCAAGAAGAGGAAGAGACAATCTTAATTTACTGTGAAAAGCAAAGACAAGCAGCTGATTTACACATTTATTTATCTTTCTCTTTGAGATGGCATCTCACTCTGTAGCTCAGGCTGGGCTTGGACTTGAACACATGGTTCTCCTGCCTCAGCCCCAGAGAATTGAGATTGTAAGTGTATGTTTTCATGCCATGTGTTTAGTTTTGACTCTTTTAAAAATTTTATTTATTATTTTTATTTTATGTGCACGAGTGTATTGCCTGCATGGATATAAGTGCACCTTTGTTGTGCAGTTCCCAAGAAGGTCAGAAGAGGGCACAGACCCCCTGGAACTGGAGTTAGGGGCAGTTGTTAGCCTCCATGTTGGTGCTGGGAATTGAACCCAAGTCCTCTGCAAGAATAGTCAGTGCACTTAACTGCTGAGCCACCTCTCCAGTCCTAGATTTGGATCTTATTAATGATCTCATATCAAGTAATAGTATTTTCAACTGTCAAAAGCTTGTATTGTCGAGTCTGTAGCATTTTAGATAGGAAGCTATTCTTTCTATTAATGCTGTCTTTCACTATTATTAGTCCCTTTAAATTCCAACTCCTTTTGTGTAAAAACACATTTCTTGTATGTTAAAACTTCAGTTCAGGACATAGTCTTTGGGAACCTCAGTAGTAATTATTCTTTCCTTTAACCAATCAACTAAATTTATTCTATCAGAATTGACTATAATGTGCTTTATATCAGATATTTTTCCTTATATAGTTTTATTCCTCAGTTTGTTTGGTTGTGTGTTTCTAACCTGTAAGGCTCATGCATAGCTCTTCATTGTGTACCAAGGGCTATGATATGCACTTAAGTTAGCAGTTTACTTTATTTATTTATTTTATTTTTTTGAGTCAGGGTTTCCTTGTAGCCACAGCTGGCCTGGAACGTGCTGTGTAGACCAGGCTGGCCTCAGTCTCACAGAACTCCATCTGCCTCTGCTTCCTGAGTGCTGGAATTAAGGTGTGCACCACCCTGTCCAGTAGTTCAGTTCTCTGGAACAGTCACTCCAATCTTTTACTATCTTCTGGCATATTAGGACATTTTTAAGCACTTGCTAATCATATATGACTTACATTATAAACTCTCTTCTCATGTTACTGTACTAATACATATTTTAAGCATTACATTTTGTCATTAGACTAAAATGAACAGCATAAAAAATTCTAGCTTTTACTATTTTCACTGTAATTAGGGGACCTGATTTTGGACATCAGCACTCTAAGCACCAGCTCCCAGTATGTGAGACAGCTGGATATACCATCCACAATGGTCTTCTGGGGTTAGGAAGTTCTTCTTAGGGGGCAGGAATTGTGAGATCCAACCTTGGCAACCTGGACCTCTGGACAGATATATCCCAGGGGCTTTGCTAAAAGGAGAGAAGGCTAAACTTCACTTATTTGCTTAAAATCTGCATCATCACATGTCTCTGTGCGTATCTTTCTGTTTACAGTTAGTGATTGTCCTCCACATAGCTTCCAGGCCCATTTCAATGGTTCTCCCTTAGAAATACTTTCCTTGTCTTTGAGACCTTCAGTAAGAATTAGTCTCTACTAAATTGTCACTTGGAGTTTTATTATAAGAGATGTCTAGAAGTTTCTTGATATCAGAGTTTTGCTTTATAGATTTATATTCCTGTTTGCTTGCTAATGTGCTTCTAAACTGTAAGGTGAATTCATATTTCATCATTGCATCTTCCTCAGTGCCAAAGGTTCTGGTATGTTTAATGGTCATTCAGTAAAATGTTCATGGCCAACTTAGGAAACTTCAAAAACTTTTAAATGGTTTCTTACCTGAGAGTCAATCTTTTCCCATTATTTTTTTTTATAATGTGGCATGTTACTTTCCTGAAGAAATCTCCAAATATGCCATCCATTCTTTAAAAATATTTATTGGCTATACTTCAAATGACATGTGTGTTCCTTTAATTCAAGGTCCTAAATAATCTGGGTCTTTCCTACTTTCTACTTTTAATTCTTTACTACTCTTTGGATCATATTTTCAATTCAAAATATGATAATCACAACTCATCAGATGTGTTCAGGCTTCTGTGTTGCAAATCCTTAGGCAGGCTCTGTGGGTACAGATTGCTTCCAGTTGCTATAGATTTAAACAAAGATGTGTCAAAACAATGATGAAATATTTGTGTGGTGACAGTGTGACATCATGAATTTATAGTGGCATTCACATCTAAACACTAAAGATTTAATAGAAGGGAGTACACACATTTCCTTGGCTTCCACAAGGGTAAAGAGCAAAAAGTAAGTCCTGGACCCAGGTTGAACATGTCTGAAATAGTTGAACTGAATCAGTAAATTTACTTCTGTCTTATTTTTCATTCCTGTTCTGCCCCTTTCTCTGTGGGAGTGTGGATATGTGCATATCTTAGATATTAAATTGAAGATGGAAGATTCATATTATTTTCTCTTGTTATCTGGGTTTCCAAAAATTCTGTAAGTATTTATCTGATATATACCATGTAAATACTCAGTTTTGGAAATGTATAAGTGATTTAGAAATGGTTCTATTGCAGCATAGAGAATGGAGATAGATTTGAAGAGGTTAGAGAACACATCCTCAAAGCATTATACCAAATTTGTGTTCTGATGAGCACAAAACAGTGTGGACTTGTAGGAAGCAAGCAATAATGAAAAACTTGTCAACACAACTGTATGAAGAATAGTGAAGGAATAAGCTATATATTAACCTTGGAGATAAAGGAAAGTATGAGTGTGCTATTGCTATACGAACAAAATGATCCCACTCTATATTATTCTAGAATGAAGAATGACTAACATGACAAAGGTAGAATGGAGTTCTTTTTAAAATTTTCAGATAAAATTAAGTCTTTCAGCTGGTAGATTGACCCAATATGAAAATGGGTGTGAGATCAGTTATTGGAGGCATTAAATTATCAACTGAATATTTTCTTTTTCCTTTTCAAATGGTTCTAAAGATACATTCTATCTCACTTACTTCTAAAACCATTATTAGACTGACAAGGATGCTGTGAAGAAAAGATGAAGAATTCTAGCAGCACTTTAATGTGCTGAATGTAGATTCTGCAGGAAAGGACTGCTAACATTTAAATTTGTGAGCAATATTAAAACTCATTGTGCTAGTTTCTTTTACCACTGTGTCAAGATACCTGAGAAAACAACTTCAGGAACAATTGAATTTAGCTCATGGTTTTACAGGTTTCAACCCTTGGTTTCTTAGTCCCATGACTGTGGGTCTACAGTGGGGCAGAAGAGCATGAAGAGAGGGCTCAGTGGAGGAGAACTGGTCACTCTATAGCATGTGAGGCAGAAAGACAAATAACCTTCAAAGACTTGCTTCCAATGACCTATGTCATTCAACCTCACATCCCCCCAATAGTTCAGTTCATCAGGGGATTAATCACCAATGAAGTTTGAGTCCTCATGGTCCAGTTGTGTTCCTAAAGCTCAAATATAATGTTGATATTTTAAGCTCTTAACAAATGATCCTTCAGGTCATCATATTCTTGAATCAAGACCTTACAGGCTTTGGAGAAATTGTACAGGAATATAAAAACGCTGTCCTCTTTAAAAAGTTCTGTTAAGATTTATTTATTTTGATTTGGTGATGGTGTCTCTGGAGGCCAGAAGAAGGTGTTATGTCCCCCGGAGCTGGAACTAGAGTTACAGGCAGTTGTGAACTCTGATCTGAGTGCTGGTAACTGAACCTGTTTCTTTCAGGAGCAGCAAATGCTCTTAACTGTGTAGCCATCTCATCAGCCACTCTAAAACTGTCTCTTATTATACACAGTTTTCATTTCAGGTATGCAGAGCAGGAAAGACACATCTCAGACCTTTCTAGATACTGTTTATCAGTATTAGGCATTCAGTTTTGATAGGATACAAATTTAGGAGGGTCCAAATAATACATATGTTTTTATTTACTAATATTCACCAGAAATAGTTCCTCAAAAGTGAAGTAACTTTGTAGTAAAATATCTAGTACATCTTTTTAAATAGTTTATTCTAAATAAATGTATTTTAAGCATAGTTTCATTGAGATATAATCCTAAATCAAAGGATGTGATCTGGTGGCATACAGAATTAATTTGAAGTTTATTTTTAATTTAAAATATTTTATTTGTATCTCTTTCTTTAAGAAGTAACATGATTTTATTGAAAGACTTTGTATAAGTTGGAGAATTTGGAGAGGGAGTGAATGGCAATTTCACATTTTAGGAACAGTGGCAAATGTCACATTTATTGTTGAATTTTGGGTAAGCAGTTTTGTCAGTAAACAGTATTCAAAAATTATAGTAGGTATACAGAATTTTGAATTTATAGCCTAAGATATAATTACGTTATTTTTAGTTTGAGCACTATATTGGTTTAGTTTTTATAGTACTTTTTATCTTTTTTCAGCTTCCCAGAGTTTTATCTCTAGATGTTTAATTAAGGCATAGGTGAAGGCATACTGGGTTATAGACGAGTAATAGAAACATAATGGAAAACCTCTTGGTGCCTCGTAATGGGAGAGGTTCAATATCAAGGTCTGGATACCCAGGACTGTGGCATGGAGGGCGAGGTGAGAGGTCCTTTCCAGAGAATCAGTCCTCCAAAGACCAGAATCTGCAAACAACAGAAGGCTGTGGTTCCTCCCTGTGAACCTGGAGCTCTGGTTCCCATAATGTGTTGGAACCATGGTTCCCTCAGGTGAAACAGAATGGTGGTCCCTCCTGTGAGCTGGAGCTATGGTCCCCTACAGAGAGAGAGGTAGAGTTGTAGTCCCCTCCTGTGAACTGGAGCTCTTGCTTCCGCTAGTGAACCTGGAGTTGTGGTCCCTTCCTGTGAACAAGAGCTGGTTCCCTCTTGTGAGGTGGAGTTTAGTCTTCTCTGGTGGACTTGTAACTGAACTGCTCTGCTCTTGACAATCCTGAAGCTATGGTTTCCTCCTGTGAGCTAGAGCTGTGGTACTTCACATGAACCTGGAGCTGTGGTTCCCTCACATGATCCTGAAGCTTTGTTTCCCTACTGTGAGCCACAGTTTCATGTTCCTCTTGCAGTCGGTGGACAGCGGAGGAGAGCAGAATATGAAGGACTTCCTGATTCTGGGTAGCAGTTTCAGTCTTCTCTGACTGACTACATTCTCCACAGCCCCAACCCCTAGTGTCAAGTGTTTTTTGAGACAGAATCTTGCTATATAGTCCTTTTGCAGCCACCCCGCCCCATGTGCTGGGACTGTAGGTGTGCACCACACCCAAGTAGTATGAAATTTTAAGCACTGATTAAGGTATCACCTTTCACTAATCTTAAACATATTGTGGATCATGTGTAAAATGATCTTGCCATTACATCTCGAACAGTGGTTCAAATAATTCCATTTTAATCTGGACAGTTATTGTTAACAAGTGAAAAATGGCTTAATTGTTAGTGATACTGCTATAGGATGTTATCTCATGTCTATATTTTCCAGACTCAGAGCTACCTCACCTACAGATCTAGGAGGGAGGATATTGGAAGAAGAATCTTTGGAGATTGTAGAAGTAGATATAGGAACAGAAAGCCATTTTTTACCTAATTTCCATTTTATTTTAGCTTAGTAGTTTACTGACAGTTTAGTAATAATGGAAGGGAATTTACAATCATGATTTGGTACAACATTCAGTCTCTTTTGCCAAGCATGGAGTTAGCATTTTTCTAGAATCTTCAGAAGTGATAACCAGCTCTCATCAAGTACTCATATTTTCCCTTTGCATTTGTCCCTCTAATGAATTATTAGAGATATATGATGCTTTCGAGTACTGAAATTTATAAAATAGCCAGAAGTGTACTTGTAAAAGGGCATTCAAGAGTCAAGAAAAGGAAGATAAGGACCATTGAACGGTCATTTGAAGTTGACCTTTCTCAGATTTCCTGGCTTGAAATGTAGAACCATTGTTTTAGGACAACGCCAATTGTGTGACTAACCAGAAGTAGAAAGATGGACATTTAATGTGACATTTGGACACAGGGAGAGGATAGGGGAATGGAATGAATTCTCAGGGTTTAGACATCAGTCTAGAACTCCACTTTTATTTCATATTCAGAAGTTCAAGTTAAAAAATGAAGTGCTTTTTAGCAGAATAATGTATTAGATTCTCCCCTACGGCCTGTGGTCTGTTTAGCCGTATATTCCTAGACCTGATATCAGTGTCAGGTATAGTCCATCTTATGAAGCAGACCTTAAATCCAGTTAGAAAATGATTGGTAACTCCCATCATATTCTTGCCACTTTTGCACCAGTCGGCATATTTTGCCAGGCTGGTTGTTATAGAAGCATGTGGAACTCACAGCTAGGTAAAGTTAATGATTAATTTTTCTTCTGGAGCCATGCCTGGCACTTCCTGCTCTGAAAGCTAGCCAATAGAGATGAAGCTTTGAAGTCAGAGGTACCATTTGGGAACCAATGGGTGCTGGGAAGGGGAGAGTCAGTCTCTTTTAATGATGTGACTCTTGGTAGGTTAACCAGGCTTCAGTGGAGAAATCCACACTGAAGGACACTGGGGGATATAAATTTGACTTTGCAAGTCTTTATATATATATATATATACACACACACAATAGATGATATAATATAATGTTATATATATATTTCAGTACATTAAATTGTGCAGAAAGTGGTAAGGGGGAATGTAAATAAAGGAGGGGAATCTAAATATTACCAAAATATATTGTATGAAATTAGCAAATATTCTATAAAAAAGGAACACAGGAAAGTAAAATCTTTAAAAAATACTTTAAAAATATCATTTATGTTTGGTTTTCATTAGGAAAAGTAGCTTTCTATCTTAATAAATCATGTGTGAAAGAAGTTAAATTTAAAAGAGAATAATTGTCATTCTAAAAATGAGAGCTAGGCAAGCCACAGGCTCTGAAAGATGTATTTTGCAGTGGTTACATAAGAGGCAATTAATTCACGGAACTATTTTTGCCATCCTAATGTTAAGAGCATCTTATGAAAGAGAAGTTAAAAGGATATATTTAATAACTTTGGAATCATAGCTGGTTATTTTATCATAGTGGGTTAGCTTTATCAAAAGGTCAATCTGGAAAGTTCTGCCATTGGTAATACTGTGGGTGAACTAACCAAATACATACACGTAGTTCCATCTAAAGGTGAAATCTATGTAACTTTGAATGAATGACCTGATCTCGGTGGAGCTAATAATTTCATTTTAGCTTCATTTTGACCTATTTTATTCTTGTGACATTTAATGAAATCTATAAACAAACTTTAAAATAATCTTATTCAACAATTTTATACTTGGGCTTTTAAGCATGCATACTTTCATGTGACCATGAAATTATTGCTAGTCTGTTTTTTCAACGCAGTGCTTGTTGAGGATGGGATTCATCCTCTAATGGAAATTAGCAAATGAAATCCATTTGGTCTAAACAGCTCTATAAATTAGACACCTACATAAAGTTTTATGGGAATGTGCAAAGAACTCTCTCTACCATAGAAAAATGGAAAGATTTATGTGATTTCTATTTAAAAGCTGATTCCTTGCTTCATTTCTTTCTTACTCTTAAAACTCTGATGCATTCTTCTCAGCTGTACAAAAATCAATCACATCACATTCATTTTTCTTCAAATAAAATATAATTCTTTCTTCCTAGTCTAAAACATCCTATATGATTTGGTTCCTATTGGTCTTCCTAATCTAGTCCCAAACCATTCTTTTCCCTTTCAGTGTGCTGCAAACCAGCCTTAATTCAGCTCTGTGAGCCCAGCATGCTGACTTCTAATAAGTCTTTGCACATCCCATTCATTCCACCCTGCTCTGTGCATGGCTAGTTCCTTTTTATTCTTGAAGATCACGGTCTTGTTTCCTCTTTTGCCAGGTTGGCCTCTGTGTGTATGAATGTCTATTTAGTTTTTATTTGGTGATTTTTCTGGTTAGCCTAAAGTTGACGAGTTCAATCTTCATCCACAACAAATGCTTGATGTGAATATAAGTTGGTCAATAATTACTGACTAATGCAATGAGTGAAAATAGATATAGAGGTTAATTCCTGCATAGTCTGCAAGCAACTGCTTTTATGAAATTACTAGAAATGTATTGAATTTCAACAGAGAAACAATGATTTTTGATGATTTTGAAAAATTTAAAGAAAAAACAGTATAATACATCTCAGGAAACCTTTATATTTTTTGAATTTTATTTCAGAATTCTCATAAATGCCAGGTATTAGAAAAATTCAGAAGCTCTGTAGGCCAACAGGTTGATTCCTTTCAGTTAGCTGATAATTTGGAGATATAATCAGTAATGTATGGAAACTTGACCAGTATGCCTATAAAAATAGAATTTGCTCTGTTTATATCTTGACTAGCCAAGGCAGAAAGAGGAATTTTTGTATATGCTCTGTGAGTTAGTATAGGAAGGTAGAACAAGTAATTTACTATTGATAACTATATAAAATTAGTTAAATATTTTTATTTGTTATAAGCACTGTACTTATGACATAATTCATAGAGAACAAATTTAATATCATCATTAGAAGTTTAGGGAAGATTATATTATAACTTAAGCTCTAACTGAATCTTAAATCTGCTTTGGTTTATTCTCTAGGCAACCAGAAGTAAATATTTTAGGTAAAGCTTGAAAAGATGCTGGAAGGCCAAGTAAAAAAATGCCAAGAATTAGGTTAATTGGCATAATGCAAGGTGGCTGGGCACAGTTGGGGAAAGTGTCAGCATAGGGAGAGTCCCCACTAAGAAAGATGGTTTGTGCAATTAGCTCTCTGAACTTTAACCCCTCCAGAATAATTAATGAGTAAGAAAGGGGATCAAGACAAAGACACAAAGTGATCTGGTGGACGCAGGCAAGCGATACATCAAAGAATGCTCGTAATTGGCCCTGTGGCTTTCATTCTTTGCCCTATTTCTTTCAATTCATTGACTCAAAATAATGGGTTCAGGTTCATTATCAACAGGTTTTAGCTGTAAGAGCACAACATTGCAGCAAAGCTTGGATTGTGGCAGTGTTGATGACTAAGTAAGAAGTTGCAGTTGAGAACTACTCTTTGAAGAAGAAAAATAACAGATTCCTTCTGAATGAATCAACAGCATTTGCACTCATATTGAGAATCTTGAAAACTTAATGTTTTCCAACCTTACAATGCTGGAATATGGTTGGTGTGGGCAGGTATGTGTATTTCCGTTTCAGTGATGTTTTAGGCCAGGGTGAGAGGGTTTATGTACTGTTATGTTAAATGGAGTTGAGTTACTGACATGCCATATGTAAAACTATCAATTATTTTGTCCCTTTAAGCATATGGCTTTATGCTACTTTTATAACTTAAAAAATATTTTTTCTGAGAAATTTTGACTCCTCTTGGATTATTTACTTTTGTGATTATAATGAGAGATAAGTTGGAAGTTTCTTGAGAAATTTCTAAAACAAGTGTTCTGGATTGTAATTAAGATAAAATTTTAAATGTAATTCATAGTTTAAAAACAATTTATACTGTGCAAAAATACAAAATTTCTTTCAATGTTTATGTTTTCATATTCATTTAATTTTATGTATCCATCATGAAAGTCAAAAATCAGGATAAACTTTAGTTTTTACTTGGAAACTAGAAAAATAATTTTACTAATTACTCCAAAGTTTATAGAAGTTATTATTATAATCATTAATATTTATTCTTATTACCATATCTATATTTGATTTTAGACATCTAGATACTCTTATGAAATTCCAAATATCACTTTCACATTTAATTAATGTCAATGTGTATCATTTTTTATAAAAATTATTGTTGTTTATAAAATCATACACATTTTGAACATACTTTTGTTGAATGGTTCTGCATCTCTCAAAAATTATGCCGTACATAAATGCCATGTAATTGTTATTAAAATTTAAATAAAATTTTCTAGAAATTTGAGTAAAATACCAGAGAGGAGATTGAGTTAGAAATTCAGCTGTGTAATTCCTGTCAAATAAAGCACCTGTCAAGATGACTGAAGATGACTGGTATGGATGAAGCATTTAAAAAGCCTTATTGTGGAGACTATGTTTGTATATTTATGTAACAGTACAGTCTATGGTAACTGCATAAAACATTTCTAATAATTATTTGATACTCACTAATCAAAATTCTGTGGCATCATCCTAATTCATATAAACATAATTTTTGAAAATCATTGACTCTTTATACAAAGACATGCATCAGAAACTTAGCTTTTGCACTTCCTGGTTTCAGTTCATCATGGCATGTCATCTTACCTTTGCTTTAGATCATATTCTGAATTAAATTTTAAACGAAGAACATACAAGTTTTCACATGAGCAATATCACCTTTCCAGTTTGGTTGACAGTAAACTTATAAACACTTAATATTTGCCAAACATGTTCTCTAGTGAGTTGAAAATTTTTAGACGTATAGGACTAGTGTTTGAAGAGCTTTAGGTACCTGCTTTTGACTACAGTTTAACAAATTAATTTAGAAGGCACTCCTAGCTGCAATAATCTGTTAAATTTGGAAGTGCTGAATTCAGGACTATGACATTGAGAGAAATTTCCTCTCTGTTAATGTACCTAACTCACTGAAGTAGATGTGTCTGCATACACACTTATCACTTCTGTATACATTTCATGATTTCATAGACAATTATTTTTTGATATTATAACCATAGCTATAAATGAACAGAAAAATCAAACACACATAAGCTTGTCACCACTAAGGTCATGTTCTGCTTGGGGAGCAAATGTGTAAACAAAAAAACATATAATGTTCAATACCATACTTTATTTATAATTATATGATGGCATATCACATATGTGTGTTATGTAAATCACATATTTCTATTTTCTTGAACAGAAGAAGGGGGCAGTTAAGGGGTATCTTAGAAGATTTGAGAGAAGTGACATTTAAATGTAGTTTGATGGTCAGAAAGAGTGTGATATTTGAAGTTACCACAGCATTAAAAACATACAACTTTCAAAAGCGAAGTTATACATTAAATTGTTTAAAAGATTACCTGGAGTACAGAGCATTGAATAGAAACTGGCTGGAATATTAAGCTAATATATAGCATGGAGACAGATTGGAAACACCTCTTATCCCTGCTATAGGTTTTTGGTTTAAATCTGACAGCTATGGAAAGAACTTTGGAATATCTGCCAGAGTGTGTACTTGAGGAAGACAAATGTGTGGGATCTGGGTAGCTGAAGTGGAGAGACTAGTGTCTAAAACTTCTAGAAAGCTACTGTAATTTTTACAGCATTGGAATTCCAATAATTGAACAATTATCTACTCAACTGAGTTTTGAAAGTCCTGTGTGTGCATATGTGCTTTTTTTTTTTACTTGCCTAATTTCTTCTCCCCATGCATGAAAAAATACACACACATATATATTTCTTTTTAAGAATTTCATAACTTTAGTTCTTATGTTTAAGTGTGTTATATATTTTTGAAGGGTTTATTTGGCTTACATCTCCTGGGAAGTGTGTTATATATTTTAAATAAGCTTTTTGTATGTTGGTGTGAAGGAGTCCAGTTTCATCTGTTTTCATGAAAATATTCTGTTGTTCCAGTATTGTTTATTGAAGAGGTTATTTTCTATCACTTTATTTTCTGAGCACTGTTAAAAAAATCAATTGGATATAAGTCTGAGGTTTTTCCCACTTTTAAGTCCATTCCATTGATCTATATTTATTATTGGTCATTTACACTCAGTCTTGAATACTACAGCTTTATTGCTTTTATTCTATTTCTTTTTTTGATTGAGAATTTCATACATGCGTTTAATGCATTTTTACCAGTTCAGCTCCTATTCCCTCCCATCCAGTTCCTCCCTTGTCCCTTCTGTGATGCTTTCCTTCCCATTCCATGTGATTTTTTTTCTTAAACAGTCTGAACCCACTTAGTACTGCGTGTATGTGCATAGATATAGGGCCATCTATTAGAGCTCCGGTAACCCCTCAAGGGCCCTATCTCTGGAACAAGCTAACTCTTCCTATTCGCAAAGTCATTAATTACCAAAACCTCCTCGGGTAGGGTTAGGGATTCATGAGATCCTCCCCATCTGTGCTGGAATTTTGTCTGACTTGATCTTGTGCAGGTCTTGTGCATGCAGTCTCAGCTGCTGTGACTTCATACGTGCAGCGACATTCCAGTACCTGGCAAACACTGTTTTGTTGCCGATGTCCACTACCTCTAGCTCTTACAATCTTTCTGCCACCTCTTCCACGATGATCCTTGACCCTTGTGAAGGGGGAGGAGGATGTAATAGAACTGTCTCATTTAGAACTGAGCATTCCATAGTCTTATTCTCTGCATGTCAACCACATGTGGATCTCTGTATTAATTGGCATTTATTCTAAGAAGCTTCTCTGATGAGGGTAGAGTGTGCACTAATCTGTGGGTATAAAGATAAGAAGTTAGGGAGCATTACTATGTTCATTTAGCAGAATCACAGTATTAGGTTCTGCCCCAGGGCCTATGGCTTAACCCATACCTGGCATTGGGATTTTATTTGGCATCCTATGGTGTCTTGGAGAAGCATTGTTATAGAGTTATAGGAATCTAAACTCCACACACACACACACACACACACACACACACACACACACACACACGGTTTCCATATAGCATTTTCAAAGGTTTTTCGGGTTAGTTATCCGTCCCCATATTTCCTCTTCTGCCTTGCCTCCTATCTTCTACCCCATTTAACACTTATTTGTCCAATATATATCATTGTACCACTGGTTTTCAATCCTCTTCTCCTGAAGTCTCCCCTACATGATCCCCTGTGAGTTTCCTGGATTTCGTATTTCAAATTCATTATTTTTCATTCCTTTTCTGGGATCACTGAGTTTCCAGAATCATCTTGTCAGCAAAATAAGGCAGCTAGGACTTTGATAGATAGTTCATCAAATCTTTAAATCAACCTAAGAGAGGGTCTATAACCATAGTCTCTCCTGCCATTATTTAAACCTCTTTCCTTCTTTCTCCTTCTTTTGTTCTTTCATTCCTTCCTTCGTTCCTTCCTTCATTCCTCCCTTCATTCCTTCCTTCGTTCCTTCCTTCATTCCTCCCTTCATTCCTTCCTTCGTTCCTTCCTTCTTTCTATTTTTATTTTATGTGTATGAGTGTATTGCCAGCATGTATGTAAGTACACCTGTGTTGTGTAGTGCCCAAGTGCAGAAACTAAACGAGGGCATCAGATCCCCTGGACTTAGAGTTATGGACAGTTGTTGGCTCCCATGTGGGTGTTGGAATTCAAACCCGATCTTCTACTAGAGCAACCAGTGCTCTTAGCCACCGAGCCATCTCTCCAGCCCCTAAACCTTTTATTTTTTAGCAATATTTTGTAGTCGTAAGACACAATATTTATGCTGTTTAAGCCTTATGTATTTTTGATGTGTTGTAAATGGAATTGTATCCTTAATTCTATTGTTTTTGAATTGCTTGTTTATAGAAATACTTGCTTGTTTATTGATTTTGTTTCTTTCAAATTTGCTCAACTTTAAAATTTTTCTCTAATAGTTCTCCAGTGTATTCATTAAGTTTTTTTTGTTGTTCAAAATCATACCAACTGTAAACTAGAGATATTTGTACATTTGTATTTCTTCTCCTCTCCTCCTCTCCTCCTCTCTCCCCTGGTCTCTTCCTCTTCCTCCTCCTCCGTGTGTGTGTGTGTGTGTGTGTGTGTGTGTGTGATGCCTGCCTGCTCTGGAACTCGCTGTAGACCAGATTGATCTCAAACTTATAGAGATCCATTTGCCTCTGCCTCTAAGTGCTTGGAATTAAAGGCATGTGCCTCATACCTGGCCTTACTTCTTCTTTTCTGACATAGATGCATTTTTTAAATTAATTTTTTCCCTAATTGCTCTGGCTTGACTGTCTAGTATAGCGTTTAATAGAAGGGTGAGAGTGACATCCTTTATCTTTATTCCTGGTCTTAGATAACAGGTAACCACTTAGTCACCCATTATGTATAATGGTAAGTTTTTCAAAATACCTTGGTCAGGCTGATCCATTTCTATTCCTAGCCTACTGGGTATCATGTTAATCTTGCAAATGTGTTAGGTTTGTTTGATGCTTTCTTTGTCTCTACAGAGAAAGTAATATCATTAATTAAATGAAATTAAGAAGATTTTTAGATCTATTAGTCTGCAATAGTCAGTACATTGTGTTATTACTTTAATATTCTTGCAATGCATCTTTATTTTTGACAATTTATTTTTAAGAAGAATAAGTCCAAATACAGGAATATGACTTGTATTTCCTGTATATTGTTTTTTTAAACCAAATGTATCATTTTATGTAATATTTAAATAGATTTTTACCCAAGAATGTAGCTATAAAGTATAATTTTTATGTATTTTCAGTAAAGACAGATTGTTCTTCAGCTTTGGGAAGTAAATGAGTTCCTTTTTGTCTCATATATATTTCTACTATAAGAAACACACATTTCCTAGTTTAAATAATATTATATATTTTACTGAAAATTATGGCACATACAACAGAACTGAAAATGAGTTTCTGCTTTGATATTTAAGCTTGAGAAAATCCAAGCACATCTTTAGAGTGAGACATCTTAATGATGGAAAGGTGTTTAGAACCAAAAAAGATGCTATTAACATTCATAAGAGAATTATTTGAAATCAGATTTGTGCTTTATGTGGTAATTTCAGAATTTCTTTCACTGTATTCTTTATATAAGCACAGAAATGATTACAAATGACTGAAGAAATATTTTTAATGTAGTCAAGTACACTTTTTAAGAAAAAAGGAAATAAGCATATTTTTCAAATTTAGTATTCTTAAAATAATAAATCATATCTTTAAAATATCTTTGATTATATAGTATATTAAAATGTCAGTTCAAGATAAATATTCCTGTATTGCTATGTACCTGAGTTGCCCTTTAGATACCTAATACCTTGATCCATATTCAGGTTTTTTTTTTACTGTAGTCTGCCTGCTGTGATGAAAGAGTCATCTCATCTTGTATTAATTTCATTTGATATATGGAATATCATTATGTGGCAGCTGTTGGGTTAAGCTTGAATTCAGAGAATCTCTAAACTTTATAAGTCTTACTTAAAACTTCCTTTGTGTCATTGATATTTTTATTTTCACTTGGGTGTCTACTAAATACATATAGTAAAAATGTTACCTGTTTTATTTGTGAAGTATTAACTATGCTAAATATTTAATCAAAAATTCCTTACCTAATAGAAAAATCAAATAAAATAGATTAAATACATATATGAATATATATGAATATATATATATGTTTGTGTATGTATTATTTTGTTGTTTTGAAATAGGGTTTCCTAATAGCTGGAGCTGGCCTGGAACTGTGTAGACAAGGCTGGTCTTGATCTCACAGAAATCTGCCTGCCTCTGCCTCCTGAGTGCTGAGATTAAATATGCCACCATACCTGACATATTTTGTCACTATAATTTTGCCCTTTTTTCTTTTAATCATTCTGCAAGGGTTACTCTGACCGTATTCAAGGTTTCTAGCAGTGGAACATTTTAAGTGTATTTCACTGTGCACAATTTGAGTGTTTGTGTATGTGAGTGTTACTTTGGAGTTTGTGTGCTTGTTTTTCATTCTGTGATGCTCTTCTTAAGGGATTATGTTTTCAGACATATTTTGGAAGGGATTATTTTTTCATACATCCCTGATAAGACAGTAACATTGTTGAATTTATTTTACATCTGTTCCATCTTTGGTTACTAAAACCTTATTATTTTAAAATTATATTTTCACACTAAAACTTCAATCTTGTTGGGTTTTGTTATGTATTTTGAAAATGACTTTTAAAATATAATATTTATATCAGTTCTTTAAGAAGTTCGTACTGTGTCTTTTGATCAGATTCACCCTCCACTTCTCCTAACTCCTCTCAGATTTACCTTCACCTCCCTTTCTCCTCCCAACTTTGTGTACAGTCTTATTTTAATAACTCACCAAGTCCAGTTTGGGGCCATCCACTGGAAGATGTTTGATTTATCAGAGGCTATATCCTTAAAGAAAACTGACTCTTAGGACTGAAGAGATGGCTTAGTGGTTAAGAACACTAACTACTCTTGCAGAAGATCCAGGAACGATTAGATTCTCAGCATCTAGGTGGTGGCTGAGAACTGTCCTTAACTCCAGTTCCAAGGAATCTGATGCCCTCTTCTGACCTCCTCAGGCATTGCATGACATGGGTGCACTTACGTACATGCAGGCAATTCACTCATACACATAAAGTATATATATATATATATATATATATATATATATATATATATATATATAATATGTATATATAAAAGAAACAGACTCTTTCTTCCCAGAAGCTACAAGCTATCAATAACTCGTGAGTTAGGGGTGGATTGGCTTGCTTTTGTGCAGGTCCTGTGCTGGCAACACAACTGCTGTGCATTCAAGAGTTCAGTGGTCCTGTGTGGTTCAAAGGATACAGTTTTGTTCATATCTTCCTTGACCTCTGGCTTTTATAATCTTTCTTCCTCCTATTTCATGGTGGTCCTTGAATCTTAGAGAAGGGGGATAATATAGATGTCCCATTTGTTGCTAAGCATTCTACTGACACCTCTTCTCTGTACTTTAGCTAGTTGTGAATTTCTGCATTAATCACCATCCACTGTACAAACCTCCCTGATGAGGTCCAGGAGCTGCACTAATCTCTGGACAGGGACATGCAAATTTAAAGGGCAGTTTGAAATGCAAGTTTGCCCCTGGGACCTGTAAGATCCTAGAGGTCATGGGTTCTTGGCCAAATTTTCAGTATTGGCCTTTCAGAGATTAATAGTTGCTGGAATATAGCACAGAATGATAGCTACCACAACAAAAATGTCTGAAATGGAGGCAAAAGCCTTTGGCAGTGGTATTTATAACAAACTAGGCACACTTCCAAACTGCTGTAGAAGCTCTCTATCAACATCTAGTCATTTCTGGGTTACTTCAGCAAGCCGGAACAGTCAGTGCAGCAGGAGGAACAGCACCGATTGCCCCTTGTACTGGGAGACTAACACAATCCATTTGCTATATCATTTGCACCCCAGATTTCTCTCAGCCTAACTGGTCCCTCCATTTTAAGACCACTGCATACTAATACCTTCCCAGTGCCTGTACAGAGTCCACCAACTGCACCAGTCAGTCAGATGTCTCTTCTGCTGACCACAGGCCCCATGAGCTTTGCTTGTTTGCCACATGAGCCAGGGCTCCTATACATCACTATCTGGAGTCAGAGGTAATCAGGCTCAGACTGTGTTGAAGCCTGAACAAGGTGTGAAGGCAAAGCAGAGAGCAGAGGTTCTTTAGTCCATTCAGTGACTCTTCCTTGGACAACAAAAGAGCAAAGAGATAGTAGAGAAAGCCCAGAAAATGGACAGTGATTCAAATAAACCTCTGGAAACACTGACTGACCCTCGGGTGCGTGTCAGGAGAAAGTAGAAGAGCACCCACTCCCGTATCTGTTAGAGTCACAAATCTGTTAGACTGGATCAATCAAACCTCAGGCAATCAAAACTGAAGAGACAATATGTGAAATGCTGTGGTTTATTACAGGGCATTAAAGGGAGAGGAAACAGGTAAAATGATGTCAGAAAATGACAGGAACTAGAGGGATAAAATGTTCAGTGATAGTGTCGTGTCTTGGAGATGCACAAGGGCCATAAAAGAATTTTACACACAGAATCTGCAGCAGTTGAAACGAGGCTTTGCAAACGCTCACCTATTCTATAACATTTGCTGGATTCACACGCACCGCCAGTCAGCTTCTATAGAAGCGTGTGCACATAGTCCATAAGTGAATACAGTTTATACCTAAAGATATTTATAATGAAACGAAACACTGAAAACAGGAAGAAAAAGGAGTTGGACTTGAATCCAATCAGAAGGTGGTTGGTTGCCCCTATACTGTGTGTCATTATTGCATTCATGGGCACACATGGGGTTCACAGATGGATAATACTGTGAATGAATGACTTTTGACTCCTAGCAGCCTACATACCTCTTTCCAGTAAGTACTATATCAGAATTCCAGCAGGGAGGAATTTTCTTGGTCTGGTCCAACTTGATTTATCCATGTACTATGACCAAAGTGTGTGGTGTCTTCAGGGAAAGGGTCTTACCATCAAGTTACAGAATGCAACCAAGAGCAATGACGGTAGCCTATATTATTTTGTGGGTCTATGAGACCAGATAACCAACAACTTGAGAGGAGATCTCTCACATATGGCACTGGGATTTTTATTTGGCAATCTATGACTTCTGGGGGGAGCATTACTCTCTGTATAGAGCAACTCAAATTGAACTCTTTTATGTGAATGTATATATGAATCTTATAAAATAGTAGTTTCTATATGGCGTTTTCAAACACTCTCAGTGTTATTATCCCTCCCCCAACTCTTTCCTCTGTCTTACCTTCCTATCCCTCTCCCCATCTAAACCTTCCTTCCCTTTATTCTCCATTTCACCTTTTCTTGTGTTCTACTATTCCTTTTCCCTTAAGATTTCCACCTCCCTCCATGCCCCAAGGTTCCCATTCTAGTTTGGTGGATTATATAGGTACTCCAAGTTAAACATATAAATCTAAAGATTGCATTGAGATCCACCTATGAGTGAGAACATGCTTTGTTTGTCTTTCTGAGTCTGAGTTACCTCAACTCAGTATAGTGGTTTATAACTCCATCCATTTACCTGCAGATTTCATAATTTCGTCTTTCTTTGTAGCTGAATAAAATTCCACAGTGCATAGGTATCACATTTTCATTATCTAGTCATCAGCTGATGAAAATCTAGGCTGTTTTTGATGTACTAGCTGTTGTGAGTAGAGTGGCTATGAACATGGATGAACATGTGTCTCTAGAGTAGGAAATAGAGTGTCTATGCCCAGGAGTGGGATAGCTGGGTCTTATGGTAGATCTATCTCTAGTTTTTGGAGGAACTACTACACTGATTTCCATAAATGCCTGCATCAATTTGCCCTCACAGACAGTGTATGAGGGTTTCCTATTTCCTACACATCCTCACCAGCATTTGTGACTAGGGTCAGATGAGATCTCAAAGTAGCTTTAGTTTTCATTTCCCAGGTGACAAAGGATGGTGAACACTTAAAAATATTTCTTAGCCGTATGTATTTTTTTTTTCCAAAGAAGTCTCTTCAGTTCACTAGCCCATTTATTCTCTGAGTTGTTTTCTTCTGTTTTGTTTTGTTTTTCTGAGTTATTTATATATTCTAGACACTAATTCTCTGTCAGATGTGTAGCCAGCTAATATTGTTCCCATTCTATAGGCTCCTCTTCTCTTGATTAGCAGTTTCCTTTGTAATACAGAAGACTTTTAATTTCATGATCCCACTTGTTCATTGTTGGTCTTATTTCTGGGAGACAGAAGTTTTATTCAGAAAATCCTTATCTGAGTCTGCATCCCAAAGTATACTCCCAAATCTTTCTTCTAGAAGATATCTTCAGTTTTAACACTGAGAATGTTCATTCATTTGGAATTGTATGCAGGGTGAGAGAGAAGGATCAAGTTTAATTTTTATCCAGTTTTCCCAGCACCAGGTTTTGAAGATTTTTTCTCCAATGTGTATCTTTTGGCATCTTTTTCAAAAGCTAGGTGACCGTGGGTGCATTTACTTATATATGGGTCTGCAGTTCTATTCTATTGATCATTGTGTCTTTTTTTGTGCCAGAGTCATGCTACTTTTACTACTATGGCTCTGTGGCAGAATTTAAAGTCAGCAATGCCATTACCTCCAGCACCTTTTATATTGTTCTTGAATGTTTTCTCTGTCTAGGGTCTTCTGTGCTTCCAAATGAATTTTAAAGTTGTTTTGAAAAATGACATTTCGGATGCGTTGCTCCAAAAATGTGTATTACCAATTGTGTTTCTATCTATTTTCAATATGTTTACGTACAGTTATTGTTTTAACGTTTATCTCATGACTCAATGGTACTCACATTTGAGACCATAATACAGGATTAATTAGCATATAAATACTAAAGTACTTAACGATATAATTTTGCATTAAGCCAATCTGAAAGTTCATTAGTTGAACATTTGTTTATAAAAATGATATGTGTACATATCTTATTTATCTAGACCAATATATGCTAGGACATTTTCTGCATGAACAAAAATCCATATATTTGCTTTGAGATTAATTTGACCTTTTGTTGTTTCTGAGTGTGAAGAAGTAATAAGATACACTTAACATTTTATACAATAAAATATGTAGACTTGAATAAGTTTTATTTAGAATAAGACTGCATTTATTTGGAAAACCTAAAAATATTAGTTTATATATTTACCTGAGAATATTCATGTATTTATATTGCTTTAAATTATATTTACACCTATGTTTATATATTTATGCATAAAATAGCATGTACATAAATTTGTATTAATGTTTTTTGGGGGTTATGTATGTGCTCACACATGCTGAGGTTATAAAATAAGTTTTGGAAGTTGGTTCTCAAGCCACCATGGATTTGAGGTATTGAGGTGATTTTTCCTGCTGAGCCTTATATTTGTTTGTTTTCCATATCACCAATATTATACATTATGATAAATACATATATATATATTCATTTTTTTAAAGAAGTAGATTTGATGGTGCTGGAGAGATGGCTCAGTGATTAAGAGCACTGGCTACTCTTTCAGAGGAATGGGATTTGGTTCCCAGCACCCACATGACAGCTCATAGTCATCTATAACTCCATTTCTAGTGAATCCAATGTCTTCTCTGGTCTCTATGACCACTGCACAACACAGATGCATTTACATACATGCAAGTAAAACAGTTATACAGATAAAAGAAAAATAAATAAATAAGAAATAGACTTGAAGTTGCCAGCAGGAATTACTAGATGCTGAAATTGGTATCTTGATATACTAAAGTTACACTAGATGTGTTTTAAAATTAATTAGTAGAAAGATATATTAATTGTGGCAGGTAAAAGAGCATTTGGTTCAGTTTTGTATAGCTTCAGACAAGAAACTGTAAATACAACAGTTAAGATAGGGGTAGTGGGAAAGATAAAATAGGAAGATTTCAAAAGTATTGACACCTTTCCTTGTGTAAGATTAGCGAGGGGGAGGTCACTAAAATGTATGTGAAGAAATCACATCAATGTGAAAGTGTAGTTAACACTATGACAGAAGATTTTAAACTCTTGATTAATAGTGTTCTATCTCTGGAGGTGAGGTTCTCTGAGCATCTTAGAAGATGTCGTTTTAGAAATCTTCCACTACAATGTAGTCATCATCAACATGAAGAGGGAATATGTATCAAATGTCCACATTGAATAACTGGAGTTCTTAATTTATTACTGAATCAATTCTGAGGAGAGGCCATTTTTTTCAGAAACTGTAAGTTTTATTTTACAACTATAACCATATAGGAATTGCTAATAATGTCTTCTTTCTAGTCTCCTCTTTATCTGTAGTTTTCTACTTAATTCATTATTTTACTTATATATTCTCTTCCTTTTGATCAAATTTCTCAAAAGATTTGCCCATTTTAACAATCTCCCACCCAAGAACATTATTGCTTTCCCTATGCTACTGGTGTGTCTGTGTCTGTGCCTATGTCTGTGTCTGAGCCTGTGTCTGTCTGTGTCTGTGCCTGTGTCTGTCTGTGTCTGTGTCTGTGCATATACAATGCTGAGGATTGAAATCAGGGCCTTGTACATGCTGAGCAGATACTCTACTACTGAGCTACAACTTTAACCATCTCGATAATCTTTAGGATACCTTTTGTTTCTACGTCATTTAATTTGGAAAACAATCTCTGTATATGAGAGCTTAGTATGCTTGCAAAAAATGAAAGTATGAAAAAATGTGAATAAACCCCAATTAGCAAACCTTAAAGAATTATGTTTATGTATTTATCCTATTTTCTTAAAGTTGTAGTTTCATTTCTTTTGTTTATTATATTCACAACATATTTATTTCTAGGTTTTGACTTTTTTCAGGTTCAATATACTCTGTTCTTAGAAAACAGATATTTTTATGAAGGTCAAAATTAATGAAGTATATATCAGATAAGACTGGATATATTTAGGGTAGAATAATCATAGACAAGTACTAGATACAGTACTAGACTTCTTAGAGTTCCATTCTGGATTTGGGATGTATTTCTTCACTGTTTACTTTTAGGTTTATTATGTTTATTTACCTATTCTGATTTTATAGGTATGTTTTCATGCATGTATGTAAGTAAACTCCTGTGGGCAATGCTCACAAAAGACTGGTGTCAGGTCCACAGGAACTGGAATTATGGATGGTTATTAGCTGCCATGTGGGTGCTGGGAACCAAACCCAGCCCCTCTTCAAGAATAGCTAGTGCTTCTAACCACGGAGCTATCATTCTAGCTCCAGGTTTACTATTTATTATTAGGTCTTATTAGGACAGCACATTTATAATATTGTTAAAGTAATCATTAAAATTTTATTTCACAGATAATTTGTTTGCAAGTAAACTTTCGTTTATGCTTCAAAATCTTGTCACTAAATATTGCTATAATACATCATGAAAATTCTTTAGAATATTAGAACTTTTTAGCACTAGGGAGGTAACTTGTTTTCTAGATAGAGACATAGGTGTATCAGGTATATACACCCACCACATACAGACACACGCACACACACACACAGACACACACACGCACACACACGCACACACACACACACACAATTTGCTTTCTTACCATTGAAGTTTTTTTCAAGTCAGCTTTTCCAAATGCTGTTTTTATGTTGCACTTAATGTAATAATCAATCAAGTATTTAATAATCAAGTCAGTAACACTGATGTAATTATCTAGATCTAGTGAGATTAGGGCTGGGTTTATACCGAAAAGAAGCAGTTTTTCTGTCCTTCAGTATAAGGGAAACAGGGACTTCTAACTTTCCTCACCTGTCTTGAAATTACTATCTTAAACATGCTTTGGTCATGTCTGAAATCTTCATTTAACATTGTGACACTCCACAAAATTACGCATTCATCTGAAGTATGGATGCTAACTCTTTTCAAAACAAACAAGAAAAAAGATTGTCCAATGGTCGTATTTGAATTCATATACTCCTTTAAACATATCTTTTGTTCATTGAACAGGTAAGGAAGGACTTTTAAGAGTAGAAAAGGGTCAGAAAACTTAGGGTCAAGACTTTGAGGAAAGGATAGGTATTGGTGACATATGACATACATATAAGGTAGAAATGAGATTAGCATGTTGCTCCTGCTCCATCGGGGCTTTCAGTGTATTAGTGATTGAAATGAAAGATGAATGCTGGATGCTAATGGACAAGCACACGATTAGGTCAAGAAAGAGAAGGGAGACAGACTCAGTTAAGGACAAGATCCATTTTGACAAAGTAGATTCTAAAGAGTTTGATGATAACAATTGCAATTATGACATAGTAGATTAAAAAATGATAAACTAACAAATGAATTTATGCTTACAGAAAGTGAAAGGACGTCAAAATTCAAAGCAATTTTGGCAGGGTAATGTGCAATTGATCCATCAAGTTGCCTTTGTCTTCTTGTATTAGTTTCCTGTTCATATTTTCTTTGATATCTGAGAATTGGTAATGATGATACTGCACTGGAATGAGAAACATTAAGTTGGCTGAAATCAAACATGAGGCTTTGCAGATCTCATGTTAACACTTGGCATCTTCAAATCTTTCCTGCCTCATACATGGAAACATCTTGTGAAAGGAAGTCTTTCCTGATATCCTGAAATGAGTAAAGCAGAATTTGTGGGAAATTAGAGAATCCTGATCAACTTAAGCTGTGAAAGACAAAGAGAAGTTCTGGCCTTGCCTGGTGTCCTATGACCTCTTGCTTCCTGCTTGGCAGGTTGTCCTAGGAATTCTCCTACTCTTCCCTTAATTAGATTCCACATGCAAGAACTAAAACCTACAAAATGCTAGTAGACAAATCAGAATTTATATGTTCATTACAGTGTATTTTTACCATTTGAAACTTTTATTTATTCTTAGTATATGAGATGTAATACATGTGTGTGAGTGAGGGAATGAATGTGCCATGTGTGCATGTGGAAGTCAGAGAACAACTTTTAGGACTTGGTCTATTCTTCTATCCTGGGGATCAAACTCAGGTCTTCAGGCATACATGGTAAGCACTTTCCCCTGGTGAGCTATCTCACTGGCCCCAGTTTTATAAAAAAGTTATCTGATAGATTATCTCATTTCATTTCCCATAAATACAAATAATTCTTATATGACAGAAAGAACTTCCAGTATTTCACTTGCAATCACTACTTGGCCAAGACGTATTATGACCATTACATAACTATACTTTGACTTAATAAATTGTGTACTTTCAGTTCCTAAGAAATAACCTAAGCCTTTTGAAACTTGCATTATCTTCTGAAAACCTACATGGTACCATCCAGCCCACTAAGGTGGTGTTTTCACTACACAGCCCATGTTCTATATTCAAGTTCAGAGCTTTAAAAGTTTTTTTTTAAGTTATAAGTGCATTAAAAAAATCATGCAAAACAATTACAATTTGCTTAAATTGCTTCACCTGAACTGCTTTCCACTTCCCCAGTAAAGTTCAAAGCTCTGAAGCATTTTATACTTTTTCTCAGGCTTATTACAACTCAGAGAAACAGAATTTTTATTCCCAAATGCACTTTGACATTTAAAAATTGGAAGAAGTATTGTTCTTCAGATTTATCTCATGCACATTGGTATTCCCTTGCAGTTTTGATCACATGATACTGTTTTATCTCCATTAACCTGTAATTACAAACTAAAAGAATCTTTTTTCTAGCATGTTAAATGTTGATTAATCTCCTACAGATGAACTTACATTAAACCTAGATCAAAAGAAACATGTAAATTATATTAATTTCCAATGAGAAAAGCAGCTATCACAGGTACTGTTCATTCGTGTGTTCTGAGGAGCACATTTGATCTCTAGAGGTAGGCTTTGTGCTGGTCCTAGGATCAGAGTGAAAGGTTGCTAAGTACCTCAGATGTCTAAAGGTATAGTAGGTGATTACATGTATGTGAATCCTGTCCTCAACAGGGATAGAATGTCCTGGGGCTGTGACATTGTACGCATAGCGTAGCCTTTGTCAGATTTTGCACTGACATTGCCAACACAATTCTCATTTTAATTTTTCTTGCCCATATAGGTAGGTGCTTTATGTTTGATTTCTCTCCTGTTGGGCAAACTATTAGCCATAACAAGGTTGCTTTTAATTTTCTTTGATTTATTTTAATTTCATCTACATATGAGTGTTTTGTCTTTATGTACGTATGCATCACATGCAGTGCCCATGGGGGCCAGAAGAGGACCTTGAATCCCCTGGTGCTGGAGTTGTGGACAATTGTTAGCCATTGTGTGGGTGCTGGAAACCAGATCCAAGTAATCTGCAAGAGCAGTCAGTGCTCTTAATCACTGAGCCATCTCTCCAGGCCTGCTTTTCGTTTTTTAATTAATTGGTGAGGTTTTTTCCTCTCTTAAGGATGATGCTACTGCTAATGTGGTCTGTTGTGTTTTCTATCCTGTTAAAGGGGAGAGCAGGATTCTCCTTAGGGTCATCAGGGATTAGTGTTCTTGTGTATTCTCCACATTAAACCCACACAACTGAGCACATGCTTGTAGATGTGTCAGTATTATGTACTCACACAATAGATTTTGGACACCATAGCAACTTCAAATGATGAAACATTCTTTTAAAAAATATTTTATTAATTATTTTATTTTATGCATATGAGTGTATTGACTGCATGTATGTGATGCCTGCACCACATGCAATGCCCATGGAGGCATTAGGGATCGTTGTCAGCCATCATGTGGGTGCTGGTAACTGAACTTAGTTCCTCTGCAAGAGCCACTAGTACTCTTAACTGCTAAGCCATTTCTCCAGCCCCTGATGAAGCATTCCTTAAGAATCAGCTTATAATTCATGCCCTTATGTGTGAACGTGCTCTATTTAAATGTACCTCATATAACTCTTTTGCTGGCTGTCATTTTTGTTAAAGCTGTACAAGCTTAAATTGTTCACCAAGATGTTTAGGAAATCCAGTAACTCATTATTTTACCATTCTTGAGGCAGAACCTCTCTGCCGCAAAAGCAATTGTATTTATGTAACTTTAGCTGATTTATTTTTGGGGAGGGGGAGTAAAAATCACATCTTAGATAGTGTTTGATAAAATCTGTACTTTTTGTTTGTTGATTTTCAGTATTATCAGTTAATTTTCAAGTCCAAAGACTTGAGAGTTAGCACTTTCCTTCAATCTCATAATCTAATCTCCCACTCCCCAATGCACTGATGTGATTTCGTTAGATCAGTGTCATATATGTTTATATTTTTATGACCATAGAATTTATGTCCAGAATCAGATGATAGGACCATAATTTCCTTTATTGTTGAATATTGGTTTTCATGGAGTTATGAGTTATCCTTACCTCTCACTTAAATGAATTTTCTATCTATTTTTAATGGATTCAGTGGCCAAGAATCTCTCAGATTCTCCATGTCCTTTCTGAAGATTTGAAGTTCCATTACTTTACCGTAATTTCATCTTGGAGGGGTGCTGACACTCTGCAGTACAGACCGGTTGTACTTAATAGCTAGGACAGGCCTGTCATATGGCCTCTTCCTTCACCAACAGCCTGGGAGCTCATCTTCTCCTTTGTATTTGGCTCCTTGTCCAACCTCACATCTATTCTTCCCTAATTCCTTATCTTGTACAGTATATGTGGTGAATTATTTTGTCTGCAGATGCCTTCCATATTGGAAAATTATTTTATTTTAAAACATTTTTAACAAGTTTTAGTTTTGACTGATGGATATAGAAAAGACAGAAGCCACTGTGGAACTTAGCCCTTTGTCCCCCTTCACTGATGCTCGTGGGATCAAATTTTGTCTCCTTGTTCCCATTTAGGGTAGGTACATTTTCTTTTCTTATTTTTATTTTTATGTGTATGAGTGCTTTGCCTGCATGCATGTAAGTGAACCACATGTGTGTAGTGCCCGTGGAGGCCCAAAGAGGGCAACAGATCCCTTGAAAATGGAATTACTGATGGGTGTTAGCTACCATTTGGGTGGGTGCTGGGTACTGAACCTGGTTCCTCAGCAAGAGCAGCCCTTTCTCTTAATCACTTAACCTCAGGGTAGGTATTTTTTCATGCATTGTCCTTAGTGGGTCAGTTTAATGTTTTAAGTTATTCCTCATCTTAATTTTTATAAATTATTTTGTTGATTATTCCTTCTTGTTTTATTCTGTTTATTCTCTCTCTCTTTCTCTCTCTCTCTCTTTCTCTCTCTCTCCCTCCCTCTATCCCTCCCTCCCTCTCTCTCTGCTTGTGAGTATGACATGCCACAGCACAGCACACTCATGGATGTCAGAGAACAGCCATGAGTGTTGGTCCTCAACATCCCCCTTGTTTGAAACAGGGCCTCCTTGCTGTTCAACTGCATACGCCAGGTTAGCTGGCCTATGAGCTTCCCAGGATTTGTTTGTCTCTAGATCCCATCCCTCCATAAGAGCACCGGGATTATAGATTTGTGCTGCTGCACCTGTCCTTTTAGTTAATGTGTGCTCTGAGGATGTGAATTTAGGTCCGTATACTTGCACAAACTCCTTACCAACTGAACCATCTCTCCAGCTCCTACTTCCCTTTGAAATTTTATTTTTTGAACAGTGACTTCTATCTCTTTATTCCTTTTATTCATTTTTTTCTGGGAGATTTTTTCACCTTTTGTTGAATATGTTAGATTTATATTTTTCTCAGGTGCCAAGAATTGTATACTTACATAATAAAGTTATAATTTTGCATTGTGATTTTCTCTCTTTGGTGGAGTTTTTCTTTAATACTTCTTCATGTCTTGCTTTGTATTTGTAATGTAGTTTCTGACATATCTGATGATATCCATGGTCCTGTCTGAAATTAAAGCTTTAGTGTCTGTTCCTCCAAATGTGTTTCTTTTTAAAAAAGTACTTTATAATTTTTATTTTATGTGTGTATGTTTATTGCTTGTATGTATGTAATTGAAATACTTGCAGAGGTCAGAACAGGGAATCAGATCCCCTGTTACAGATGGTTGTTATCTCTTGAAACTGGGGTTACAGGTGGTTAACTGCCATGCAGGTGCTGAGAATCAAACTTAGGTCCTCTTTAAGAGTAACCATTGCTCGTAACCTCTGAGCTGTCTCTCCAGCCCCCAAAATTGTTTCTTATTTTAACATTGTGAGTTTTTTTTGTTTTGTCCTAGGGCCTTTTCATCTTGACTTTTGTGCTCTTTTAAGAGCAGAAGGCTTAACAGATGGTGGAACATCAAATGGGTGGCTAGGGTGTAGGCCCTGTTAGCTATATTGTAAGAATACTGGATTGTCTTGTTTTAGTCACTTACATTCAATATTTTCTGCTTCACTAATCTGATTTGCCAAAAAAGACTATTTAAATTTCATCCCAGAAAAGCAGTAACTGGACAGCGGCATGTCCTTGGTATTCTTAACTGAAGGCCTGATATGCTTTGCCACTCCCATTAATTTTTAATTAAGTACAAGAATCAGATTATCCATTTTACAGTATATAATATTTTGTCTTCTAGTTTCCAGTAATGTTTTTTAATAGATTCTTTTTAGTTATTTTATTTTCTTAAGTGTGTGTGTGTGTGTGTATGTATGTATGTATGTATGTGTGTGGATATGTATGTGTGTGTATGAATGCAGGTGCCTTCAGAGGCCAGAAAAGGGTATCAGATTTCTCGGAATGGAGTTGCAGGTGACTGGGAGCTGCTTGATGTATGTGCTGGGAGCTGAAATCAGGCCCCCTAAAAGAACAGTACATGCTTTTAACTACTGATTAATATCTCCAGTCCTTTAATAGTGTTTATATTAACTTATATATGAGCATTTACTTTATTATCACTTTAGAACTACTGGGAAACAATTCCAGAGAATTTTTGGTTTAGCACTAAGAACTTGACTTTCCTTGATTCTTGCTAAGAATCTCCTTTTCCATGTCTATAAATTGCCCTTATTTGACTGTTTTTAACTTTGTGTAACTTTTTCTCTTTCCCTTTCTGCTTGTTCTTGTGGATTACACTCCTTATAAAAACTCTGAGGTATAATTCGCATAGAACAAACTATACACATATAAGGGCCACATTTTTAATTAATATTTTTTCATTGACAAAATTGTATTTGTTAAATCTAATATGACATTTTGAAATATGTAGACATGGTGAAATGACTCAAAGTATATATTACTCCAGATATCTTTGTGATGAGAATACTTAAAATCTACTCCCCTTGTAATTTTCAAGAGTACAGTAAATTGCTATTAAATAAAGTCACCATGTTATATGACATCTCTGTTGAATTTTTCCTTCTACCTAACTGAATTCTTCTGATCATTGAACAACATCTCTCTATGTCTTCTCCCATGCTCCACAATCTCTAGTCTACCGTTTATTTTATGAAGTCATTTTTGGATTCCACATATAAGTGAGATCATTCAGAATCTGTCTTTCTGTGACTGTTTTATTTTACATGGGATTATATAACAAGACAATGAAAGAATTATGTCAGAGATATGTTTTTGTATTATTTTAGTATTCACAGTAATCATGATATGGAATCAATTTAAATATCCATTAATAAATCAATGAATAGAAAATGGGTTATATATACCCAAAGGAGTAATATTCAGTCTTAAAAATAAGGAGATGGTACCATTTTCAGCAACCTGGACAAACCTGGGGGGGGCATTATTCAAAGGATAGATTTTGGACATTTTATCTATCACCACAATTGAGATAATGACTATATTCCATCATTCCCTAAAAGATTCCTCTTGACCTCTTGACTTTCCTCTTGACCATTCTCCCTCATCTTTTCAACTTCCTCTCCACTTTATTCGTAGGCAACATGTGATATGCTTTCTGTCATTATACATTGCATTATATTTTGTTCATATGAGTGGAACACTACAGTTTTTTTTTTCTTCTCTGGTTTCTTTCACTAGGTATAATTATTTCAAGACTCATGAATGAGGTAGCATATTCCAACAGCACATTCATTTTTCACTGCTGAGCAACAATTAATGTCCATTTTTACTATTTCCAGCTTGGGCTTTTATCAACAAATGGTTTATTTATTTATTTTATGTATGTGAGTGTTTGCCTCTATGTATGTAAGTGCACCCATGTGTGCAGTGTCCATGGAGGCCAGAAGAGGGTGTCAGATCTCCTGGAGCTGGAGTTTAGGATGGTTGTGAGCCACTGTGATATTGCTGGGAACTGAACCTGGGTCCTCTTCAAGAGCAGTAGTGTTCCAAACCACTGAGCCATATCTCTAGTGCAAGCAAACATTTTATGAGTCTTTGCATATAAAATTTTTCATAGGTGCTGGGAGATGGTTCAGCAGGTAAGAGTGTTTGTTGTAACATAATATAGTTACCTGAAAATACAAATGCATATTTATGAAAGCAAAATATTTTGATGGCATAAACTGCAATCAAATACTTGTTCTCTGGTTAGATGTAGAATAAGGTTGTTGGAAACTCAAGATTTTGAGCTGAGGTAGCAATTGAGTTTACATTTTTTGCCATTTAATGTTTTCTGTCTCAAAAATCACTCTCTTTGTTGTATGGCAATCATTCTCTTGAAACTGATACTTACAGTGTTTTGCTTTGTTTAATTGTTCCTGTTAGGAGGATAAATCTGGTTCCTATTACTGTCACCTACAGTAACAATCAGATTTTATAGTCTTAACATTAAAAAAATACTACTTTAATGAGTTTTCAGGAGCATGCTAGAAAAAAATCATAAGGTGACTTTTGTCTATGTGAGTGTGGTGGTCAGTGGTTGGGGTTAGGTGTCTTCCCCAATCATTTGGAACCTTATTTTTTGAGATGATCTCTCACTGAAGCTGGAGCTCATTGATGGAATTACAGAAATAAGCCACAGAGCCCAGACTTTTATGTGAGTGCTGGGATTTGAACTCAGGTCCTCCTGATTGCATAGAAGGCACTTTACTGAGCAAGTCAGCTCCCCTGTTCCCCCAGAAAGTGTTTTTTTTTTAAATTCATTCATCAAAGAAACTTCTTTTGGTAACAGTTGAAGATTGTTACAGAGTGCCACAACTGGTCACACATAGTGGATAAGTGTCTGTGAATGCCCAACCGTAAGTCACACATCTACAAAGGAGTCTCTCTATCTAAGGTTCCTGGAACATAGTGGAACAGGGGTTAGGGAGAATATTAATGCATCTCTCCACTCTCATAAGCAAAGCTTCCTCATGCAAGAGAGTATGGTGTGCGCAGAAGCTGACACCTGCCCAACGTGTAAAGAATAAGGGACTGCAGAGAGCGTGTCCTCGATAGAACTCGTGTGTTAAACTTCACCCATCCATGGCTCAGGGACCATTGTACTAGAGGGAGTCGAATGATTGTAAGAGCCAGGGTTAGTACATGAACATAAGGAAATAGAATCTTCAAGGTCTCTGAAAACTTGCTCCTATGAATTTCAGCACAAGACCCATGTAAACTCAATCAGACAAAAACCCCACATAGAACTGGGTAAATGGGGAGCAGGCCCCAAACATAGCCTGACTATTAGCATATATTACTGCGGCATGAGGGAGAGTTGATATTTAAGGGAGAGATTCTAAATAGGCTTCTAGGTCCCAGTGAATAAACTTGTACTGAGGGATATCTGGGTACACAAACTTGACTCGAAAGGCTTTAACATATATTTCAAAATGCATGAAATCCAGTGGGGAGGCTACGGGAGAGTGCAGATGAGGGAGAGGGTAGTAAGATGACTAAGATTTTATGTATGAATTGCACAAAAACTCAATACAACTATACATTGAAGAAATTCATTCTCTGAGAATTTCATGTATGTACGGAATATATACACGTGTTTCATTTAAAATTTTATTTATTATTTTATGTGTATGAATGTTATTTCAGCATGTACGTAAACATACCAGTGTTATTCACTGCCCATTGATGTTAGAAGAGGGTGTTGGATCCTCTGGAGCTGGAGTTAGAGATGGTTGTTAGTTGCAAGTTGATGCTGGGAATTGAATCCACTCTGCAAGAACAGCCTGTGCTCTTAACTGCTGAACCATCTCTCCACCCCTAAAATGTGCTTTTTAAACATTTTCTCTTTTTTGAGAATTTTGTACATGAATACTGTATTACATAATTTTTACCCATTCTTCTACACACACAGATACACACACACACACACACACACTGCACTGAGTTCATTTAGTGTTGCTTATGTGTACATCTGACTGACCACTTGGAACTGGCTAACCTACTCTTTTTCCGGTCCAATTCCTCTTAGAACCCCACCTACCACATCCCTCTCTCACTTCATATCCTATCTTTTCATATCCTATTGAATTTAATCAGTGCTATCCATATGTGCATGGGTGTAGAGCCATTCACTGGGGCATCAGCAACCTACTGGGGGTCACTTCCCTGACAGAAACGTAGTCTCCAAATCCCAGCAGTCATTGTCAGTGCTTCCAAGGAGCAGGGCTTCGTGAGCCCCTCCCTCGTCTACACTGTAACATTGACTGACTTGGTCTCATGCAGGTCTTGCGTAGGCAGTCATAGCAGCTGTGAGTGGAATAGTCCTGCTGTATCCAGAGGAAATTGCTTTACATCACTCCACTGCAACTTCTGACTCTTGCAGTCTTTCTACCTCCTATCCCACGATGTTCCCTGAGCCACGTGGGGAGATGGTGTAATACAGGTGATACATTTAGGGCCGAACCGTCCATAGCTACTCATTCTCTGCATTTGGACCAGTTGGGAATCTTTGTATTAGTGGCTTCCCAGTACAAAAAGAAGCTTCTTTGATAGGGGCTGAGAACATTGCTAATCAATGGACATTTTTAAGAGCCGTTAATTGTAATTTCAACAAAGGCAGGGACCGTATGGTGTATTGTATATCACACAAAAAATATCTGAGCATGTAAACCATTGTACTAGAAAAGTTGTAGATAAAAAAACAAGAATATCTTCTTTTTAAATCTCCATTGATTAGGACGTCTTAAGATTTCTGTCTATCCTTGATGTTCTTATTTACCAAATAATACTATCAGTATTACACTACTTTTTGTGTAGAATTGTGACCATCATTGTATCACTTATCATACTAGTTTGAAAAAAATCAACATTGCATACAACTATGTAATGCCTTAGAAAATTTTAAAATTTAGTTTTATAAAATGTTTATTACAAGTATTTTTGAAGTATTTAGTTCATGAACATTTACTTTATCACTTATATGTCCCACAAGAAAAGAGTATAATATGAAAACACTAAAAGATTTCCAATGGATTATAAATCATATAACTAATATCAGGAAATATTTGTATGTTTAATTTATCTGGAATTATCTAGCTTTCTATTTATGCACATATCTTCTTATCTTTCATGACTTTTCTACATAATTCAATAAGGTTTAAATTAAAAATTAAATAGCATGAAACAGCATTAGAAAAGGGAAAAAAAGAAGCCATGTTTAAATAACAGACATTTTTATGGTATTGATTCCAAATTGTGGGTCCCTTGCTTTTAAAAAGAATAACTTCAAACACAATACTGGATTTGTTTTAAATGTAACTATGGAATTACTGAGAAGAAGCTTTTCCCATTTACATCAAAGATGAAAAGATGATTTGTGATAATGCATGGGCTATTTTCCTGTCATCATAATTGGACGTGCTCACTAAGCTGAATTAGCAAGAGAGGAATGAGCAGAGAGCCTGCCCATTGATACCTTACTCTGTATCTAAACACTGAGAAAATGTTAGATTGCAGCTTATGCCATCAAAATACTTTTGCATTCATAAAATGCCATATGCATTTATATTTTCATGTGAATATATTATTGAAAGATCATGGAATACATCTACTCCAATTTATCCAATAGGGGCAGAATTTTGACTTGGTAAGATTTATTCACCACTTTATTTGTTTAAATTCATGCTCGTAGTGATGATGTGTCAGATTCATTTTAGGAATTCAGTGTGTGATGTGTCTAAGCTGAGATGCAGGCTCAGTTAGCAGGGTTGCCAGTAAAACACAAGTGGCTTCGCTTCATTTGAAATTCAGATGGACAATAAATAATTTTTTGGCATATATATGTTCCATGCAATATTTGAAAGATATTTAGATATTATATGAATATAATATATAAAATATTCATTTAAAAAATATGAACTTCAAATGTATCTAGGAATGTATTTTTTGTTCATTAGTTCTGGCAAACCTATCATTTATCAGTTACCAGAGGAATACCAATTCTGTTTTCATTGGTCATCTTATCCCTGTATTTATGTTATTCTCCTCAAACTAATTGTATCTTTGCAATTTCAGTATCTCTTCAGAAAACTGTTTCTAAGTCTTTGTTCTGTCACTTCATTAATGTTTTTTAAATTTTTCTTTACTAAAAAGATTTTTCCTTCTTTAAGAAGACTGATTTTGTGTGTGTGTGTGTGTGTGTGTGTGTGTGTGTGCGTGTGCGCGCACGCCATATTTGTGTAGGTGCCCACAAAAATACGAAGAGGGCATCAGGTCCTCTGAAACTGGAGCTATAGGTAGTTGTGAGCTGCCCAGTGTGGGTTCTAGGACTCAAATTCATGTTCTTTGGAAAAGCAGCAAGTTCTCTTGACACTGAGCCACCTCTCCAGTTCTTTGTTTTAGTGATCTTAGATTTTTATTACATTAGCTACCTTTTTAATAGAATTATCATTTAGACCTTAACATTTTAACTATATGTACTTCTTCTGTACTATATAGTCCTTAATGCTAAACATTCCATTGTCCCACCAACAATTCCTGCTTTTTTACTTTATGTCTTTGAATATCCGAAATCTAGCATTTAATTAAAAATAAAGTAATAACTTACTATGTTTTGTTTCATCTACCATTTTTTCATTACCTTTCACATTCAAAGTTATTTCCTTATTGTATGTACATTACAGTCCTTCAATCATTACTATGTGGAGCAGATGGCCTGGATTTATAGAGCTTTTTCCTTCTTTCACTATTTACTAGTTCTAATCTTCACTAAGTTACGCAGTATTTCAGTTACAGTTTCCTATAGAATAACAATACCACATAAGATAATGGTGTTGATTAAGTAAGGTAGACAAAAATGTTTCAGATAGTTCCTTAGTAGTCCAGGATACACATTACAATGTAAGCTTTTGTTATCATCATGTTATTATCATGATAATGACCATCATCATCGATCTTAAGATCATTCACAGTGCCTACGTCCTTTCATCTTTTCAAGTCATTTGTTCATCAAACCTATTTAGATCCCACTGTACTCTGAATATGTAGACAAAAAAGGAAGTTTTGCCTTTGTTTTATAAATAGGAACCTCAAATCGGCCTTTTATACACTCAGAACTTGAATTATATGCCAGAGATTTATTTTATCTTCCTTTCATAATCTTCCTCCACCAGCCTTAGTCATCTCTCCATGTTTTTTGGTGAAGTATAGGTATTTAGAAGGGAACTTCCACAAACTAACTCTTAACCCAGTTTTCTGGCCAGAGTTAGCCCACACCCTCTGGCTTCTCTGTTTTGATTCTGAATCTGCTCTCAGTCCCCTACCTTACTCTCTCCTGAGTGCAATACATCTCCTCCCCTTATATGTTGAACCTCTAATAGCCATGTCAAAGTTAACATGTCCAAAGACTGTGCTCCTAGCTTCCCCAGAAAACTGGCACTACACAACTTTCAGCACTGTCTTTGGGACTTGTGATGGCTAATCTTGGTGGTGAATTTGACTGGATCTGGAGTTAACTGAAATGAGAGACACTTTTTGATTGGAGTATTTGAAGATGGGAGACCCACCATAAATGTGGGCATTACTTTCAGAGGACAGTCCATATAACAGGTCATGGCAAAAAACTTTTGCTTTTTGCATGCTTTCTTTCTCACTAGTGAGATTACCTTGTTGCTATGGTGTTCCTCCACTAATAGTAGAACCAACTTCTTTGAATTCCAAGGTAGACTGAAGGCTGGCAGATCTCCAGGAATTCTCCAGGCCTTCAGCTCCAGGTTAGTACTGCTGAGGCATTCTGCCTCGTGGACTGAGCAACTATCAAATTCTCAGCCTCTCCAGTGTGGTGAAGCTGTTGTTGGACTCCCTCTATCCTGTAATACAATCTACATTCACTATATATATTATATTCATTATATATATGTTCATTTCTATATATATTCACTTTATTAGTTCTGCTCCTTTAGCAAACCTTGACTAATTCAGGGCTCTTTAGCACAAAACTCTTGACTCTTGCTTTCCTTTCGCACTGCATATCTTTTCCCCAAAGCTTTACTATTCACCTTACTCATAAAAAGTTAATTTATGCAATTTTAGTTTTATAATCTGGAAAACTTAAATGATAGCAAATAATGCCTCTCACAGAAATTTGGGGAGAATCGATGAAAACCATGAAAAGTTCTGACTATCGTGTTTCTTGCAAATACGAATAAATATTTGCAGCTACTTTTATTCTATTAATATTTCTCTTTCTCCCTTCCTCATAAAATGGATTCAGATTATGGTAATGTAGACAAACACAGAAATATAAAATGCAATAGGCTGAAATATCATCAGATGTACATTAACAGCAAATGAAATATACCATTTTCTAAGTTCCGGAGAAAACAACTCTTGTTATACTGCTCATTTGATACCCTTTGAAAGGCACCTAGAAAACTTGATCACCAGAAGTGGTGACTTACTTAACTCTGTGCCTCAGTTTGCCCATCCTAAATATGAAGATTATGATTGTTACAGAAGGGTTTAGTTTTGTATTTGACTGGTGAGGTGACTAACATATTGGAATGGCTCTTTGAATGTTTAACATATCTGATTTTGTTATGACAAATTGGTCTTCTCCAAGGTTTCAAGGTGAAAGGGAAAGGACTGTATTATAGCTCATGGCTTTACAGATGCTATCGTCAGTATATGTGGAAATAATTTTTTTAATAACTTGTAAAATATAAATCACAGAATGGTTTTGTCCAAATTTTATACATGCTTTTTTCTCTTTATAAAAATTATTTTTATGAGTATGAGTGTTTGTCTGCATATATGTAAGTGCACTACATGGGCACAATTACCTGTGGAAATCAGAAGAGGGCATCAGATCCCTTGGGAGTGGAGTTAGGATGGGTGATAGTTTTCATGTGGTGCTAGGAACTAAGCCCAGCTCGTCTATACGAGCAGCCAGTTCTCTTAATGACTGAGCAATCTCTCCAGCTCTGATATGTTATTTTTTTCTAAAGTAAAAATAGTATTTAACTGCACTTAAGAGGTAGGGGATATAATTAATATTAAATGTATTCTACCCTCATTTATTTGTTCAACAATGAGTTATTAAATGATAGTTAGACACTATGTATTGTATGCTAAGGTTTTTATGGGGCATAACGGTGTTTTTACATGAAACAAAAAGATACATTTCACAACAATTTCTATAAGCCAAACTCTTCTTTCTGGTATTCATTTTGGATTGTGCTATGACAAGTTTTTTTCTTTTTAACGCTGTAGGATGTCAGTATTTAAGAGTCCTTGCAAAAGCGGTAGCATTCATGGAATGTATTTGATAGTTCGCTCTGTTTTCCCACAGAATTTCTTTGCTAACTTGTCCTTCTTCCTTACCTAAATCTAATTTGGTCTCTGTCTCAGTTAGCATCCATTTCTGTGATTAAAAATCCTGACCAAAAGGCAACTTGGGAAGGAAAGGACTTATTTCACCTTCAGCTTATAGTGCATCATGAAGGTAAGACAGGGCAGGAACTCAGGACAGAAATTTGGAGCACAGACCACAGAGCAGTGTTGCTTACTGGTTTTGCTCTTCTGGCCTGGGCTCAATCTGTTTTCTTATACAAGACCTGACCAGGACCTGTCCAGGGGTGGCATTGCCCAGAGTTGGCTGGGCCCTCGTACGTGACTCAACAATCAAGAAAATGCTCCACAATGGAGACAATTCCTCGTTTGAGGTTCCTGTTAACAAGGTGTCTCAAACTGACAACTAAAGCTATCTGACAATGTCTCATTTCCACTGAAGTAGACAGTACTTTTCAGTGCAAATAAATCTTGAAAAAGAAACCTTTATCCAAGTTGAATATTTTTCATCTGGCATAAAGTTACAAGCAGAACTTCAGACTGCCTCTATACCTGAAACAGGTGTGTGAAATCAGCTGGTGTGGGCAGTCAGAATGGTGAAGAGCATAGAGTTCAGCATCTGGCTGCTTACCAAGAACTAGTGATTTATTTTATTCATTTAATATGTACTTCACCTTACATATGCTTCCCAGAAAAGGGTGAGAGAAGCAAGAATTAAAGAAATAGAAGACTGATTATTCAGAAGAGAAATAAACTTTTCTTATAAATGTTTATTGAAAATAAGTTGTAAGTTAGTTACATCTATTCTTGTGCCTATAACTCTGTGACAAATTATTGGAATTGTGTGTTCAGAGCATGTAATAAGTGTTATACTATTCTGACTATAAATTGACATATTATTATTATCGTTCAGAACAAGTATCTCATGTATACTTTGTAAAAATATCTTAAAATATTAGAAATGAGTAATTATTATTAATCTTCCTGTTGTCCTATAAGGTTCATTCTAACCACAATGAAGAAAATTCACATGAGAACTTAAAGATATTTAATGAATTCAACTCTTGACTTATTTGAGGCAAATTACCTTTGCATTTGTTATTCAGGGACAATGTCTATAACTTAAGGCCCAAATTTTCACATTGGAAGATTTGTATTCTAATTCTACAATAAATTAAGATGATACAATTTTGGACATCATAGACTATATCCTGTTTTAGGGAAATGTATTAGGTGATGACTTGAGAGCTCCCAAAATTGTTTAATTGTGTTCTAGTGGCTTTGAAGTTCACATTCACAGGAAGACCTTAGACAACACCCAGAACTGTCCTCTTCCCCAGAGCCACTGGTTCCACACTCATATTCTACTTCCTTAACTAGAAAGATTGACAGTGCTTTGGTATTCTGATTACTTTAGAGATATCAGACACATATCAGAAGTTGACCTTGGACTGCTCAGTGTATATTAAACCATTGGTAAATTTCTATGATATTTCTAATTAATATCTTAAATAGTCATACTTCATTGAATATTTAGATATATCTTTTCATAGAAAAACTCATTTCTTTATTCTTCCAAAGTCTTTGCAAGTCAAATAATATTTCATTTAATGTATTTTCTTTGATACTCTGAAATGGTTTATGTTTAACCTGTTTGGATAAATGAAATTGGTATTTCAAATTTGATCATAGCTTGTTTGGTGAAATTTGCAAAGATGAGATACGCTTATTTTCACCTAAATCCTAATGTGCTATTTCCCAAGTTAACAGTTAATGTTTTTCCACATTACTATCTTATGAGAATTTGATATGTGATATTTTAAAGAGTTTATTTGCATCCAAAGATGATTCCCATTTATAATGAGTTTCATTTATAGTAGAAATTGTTTTAAAAACTCTGCTTTTTTATAGAGTGTGAGGCATCTATTATTAATAAAATATTGATATTTTTCTGAATTGTGTTGAGAGAATAATGTTCTCTCACTCAGAAAAAAAAATCCTCCTTTAGACAGGAGTATTCTTACAGAAAAATCATTACGTCCACATATGTTCATAAGATACACTATTAAATTTAGCAGTCCCATCACATGTAAGCTTCAGATATTGTTGCTTTAATGCATTCCCTCACTACTTTGATAAAAGCCTTAAGATGGTGCCACAAGTTCTTTGATGATTTCCTCTGATGTTATAGTACCTCTCTTTTTTTCCTCCAAAAATTCTGTTTTGCATAAACATGAGAAGTCAAGGCAGTTTGAATTAATGAGTAAAAAGATTCAAGTTTTAGCAACAAGAGTACATCTGTTTGTGAACAGTTCTCTCACACATTATAGCTACCTTTTTTCAGTGTAAGGAAAGCTTATTTTCTATTATTGAAAATATGAACATTTTAATTAGCTTTAAAATATCCAAATATGTCCTCCAAGTTTGTAATTTTGAGGTTTATTCAGTAATATCCCCATCGAGTTAATGAGATTTACTAATGGAATTTAGAGTGAGGAGAATCATAGTGACCTAGATAGTCTCTTATTCTGATTTGTTCTCCCCTCACTCCTGTCTCTTGAACGTGTTCCGTGTTCTGTTGGATGACTGTGACTACTTAAAAAAATCTTTAGTTTTTAGATTCCATATACTTAGTGAGGACTGGTGTAGAACCAGTGTAGATTATTTAAATTTTAGATTATATCTAAAGCTAAGTTTAAGGTTCCTGTTCGGGTAAACTATTAGCAAATCAATCATTAAGTCAAATTTGTTCATTTTCACCATGAAATTGTCTTTCAACTAAACATTTCCTCTTCAAAATTAAAGGCTACTAGCCAAAGACCTCTAATTTAGCACTGATGTGAAATGCTGCCTACCTCACATTAATTCTTTTTGTTTCAATATTTGGTCAAAGCCATGTACTCTGGGTCTCTCTGAGCCAACATAACCTATTTAGTTGCTTTCTCTTCATATATAATACAGCTTTTCTAAGGCTTATGCTGTATTATCTATATTTTAAAGCCAAGAATGTTCTTCCATGGCTCTATTCTTGGAAAGAATGCCATTCTGCCAACTCTCTGTGGTACCTGTGGGATTACATTTTCCCATTGTGCGAGAATGTCATTTTCACTTTCTGCCTGTACTGCGTGGACCGATGATTTAGACATCTAAACTATAACCGCGTCTGATATTCTCACCTGTTTCTTTCTCTTTAAAATTAAGGTTACTAGGCATCACTCCCACCATTGTCCCTCCTCTCTCACACCTGTTGTGCCTCTCTCATACCAGACTCGCAGCTTTGTGTCTGCAGCAGAAGGGGAGCAGTTGTAGGTCAGCATATTGTGTGTGACAGGAGTTTCTCTTCCCTTTGTTTTGAGAACTGGCTGATCTTGTGCTTTCTGGAGTGGGTTATAGTCACCAACAACCAAATGGTTTGCATGTATGCATGTGTGTGCAGGAGTGGGTGTCTCTCTGTGTGTCTGTGACAGAGATGCCATCCAAAATACAGAGAGCATAATGGGGACTGTAAAAACCTATGAATTTTGTGCTCTTCAAAGCTTTACTTGCTCTGTGCGGAAACTGGACAATGAAGTACAGTTTCTGCATGATTAGTGAAGTCTAGACACAGAAGCAAAGAATCACTTCTGAGCACATCATTGCTTGTCATAGATTTTCAGAGAAACCATCAGTGCTTCTGTCACAGCTACCTCTTATTTCCTCTTGTTTAAAATGAAAAAAAAAAAAACCCAGGGGTCAAGTTTTCTAGTATTTTAATTTTATAATTCCTAAAGTATTTTTTAACCTGATTTGTACTTTCATTGTTGTTTGTTTTTTTGAGGCAGGGTCTCCCTGTAGCCCCAGTTGGCCTGGAACTTGCTATGTGGACCAGGTTGGTCTTAATCTCATGGAGATTCGTTTGTTTCTGCTTCCTGAGTGATGGGATTAAAGACATGTGACACCATACCCAGTTCAAGCTTGTTTTGTTTCTTAAACCGCTACATTTTATAACATGCCAGGGAAAGTGACTGGCACTCAATACACATGTCTCAACTTGCTTGAAACCTGAACTTATGTTTGGATAGAGTCCTGATTTGTTTTTTGATACTTGACTTTCTTGATATATTTATATTTCTTTCTGTGCCTTCTTTTATTTATTAGTTGTCACCAGAAAAATGCAATGAAATATTTTCCTGGAAGAAATGTAGTATATATGTTTTGTTAAAAGATAAAGTCATTCACATATGACACAACCTAATTAGTATGTTTGCCAATAATAGAACAGTTGTGCCCATTTATTTGCTTTGGGGCAAATACATCAATTTGCAGATTTAATGGATCCTTTTGGTCTTAGTGTCAGAACAGAACATAAATACTGGAGGGGATGGGGACATATGGACTTTATAATGGGCAACTCAGGGTTTACCGTTCATTGATGTAAACCTCTCTCTGGAAGAATGGCTTCCATTTAATATTTCCTAAGTCATGGCAATATGTATTATTTATCTTGCTATTTTAACCCTGTTCAAATAAAAAGACATATTGAAATGTTCATTCTTTAGCACTTGATATAAGAGTCACAAGACTCACAAAGGCACAGACCACATGTGGAGTGTGGGAAATCGGGTTTAAGCATATCATACTCAACCTAAGTGGTGTTGACAGCACTGGGGAGGTAATGTGGGAAGAGCGAGACGGTTTTCCGTAGTCATGGTGATCTTAGAGCCCAGGCATCCGAGTTCCAGGATTAAAGGCATGTGCCGCCACACCTGGCTTCACAATAGATTCTTAATCTGAAAAGGAAATCTAAATAATAAAGAATCACAAAAAACAAAATAATATTAAAGTTAAAATATCTTGTTTTTAATAATTTCTATTTATGAATATGTAATAAATTTTAAGAAAAAGGGTACATTAAGCTCTGATTTGGGAAATTTTGTTCTTTTGTCCTACAGACTTCAAAAATATTTTATGAGATAAAACTCATTTATTGTAAATACTAACATAGGAATATACACATTCACTTTTTATAACATTTCTATTTTGGGAGGAATTTAATACATGAATATTGTATTTTTCATTATTTACTCTCCTTCTTCCAGTTCCTCCCATGTCTCTCCCACTCTCTTTTAATTTCTTGTCATCTTCTTTGATTATTGTTACATATGCATATATATTTATAAATATATACAAATATATGTACACATACATAATGTACTGAGTCTACTTAATGGTGCTTACATGCACCTGAATTTAAGATTGCCCACTTGGGATCAGATAACTTATCCAGAGAGCAAGTACTTGGAGAAAACTGATTCTGTCTCCCTTAGTCTCTTGTATTACTCTGACCAACAACTCAAAGGCAGTTTCCCCTGCCTGGCCCTCTGATTCTTGTTATATAGCCTTCAGCTATTACAGGTGCACTAACATATATATTATATGTGTATTTTCCCTTTGGTTTACGCATCACCTAAATGTCATTTTTCTTTCTTCTCTCTCCTCTTGTAGAACCCTCCTTCATCCCATTTTCTCCATTTCATCTTATTATCCACGTCTCTTTTCCCCTCCTTCCCCTCTCTACCAATGATTCCAGTGGTTGCTTCATGATACATTCTCAAACCTGAGGATTTGGAGTTAGTGTCCACAAATGAGAGAAAACATGTGTGTCTATTTTCTGAGTCTGGGTTCTTTAGTCATTTAACATTTTCCTCTGTCGGGGAACCTGCAGATTTCTTGATTTCATTTTTCTTTGTAACTGAGTAGAATTCCATTGTGTAAATGTACCCCATTTCTATTATCCAGACATTGGTTGAGGGACACTGAGGCAGTTTCCATTTTCGTAGCTGTTGTGAAAAGAGCAGCAACAGACATGGCTACGCATGTCTCTCTGGAGTAGGACAGTGAGTCCTCTGGATACATACCAACATGTGTTATAAGTGGGTCATATGGTAGATCTGGTTTTAGTTTTTTGAGAATGCTGTGCGCTGATTTCCATAGAGGCCGTGCCTGTTTGTAATCCCACAGGCAGTGAATGAGGATTCCCATTTCCCCAATATTCACTTTTATGGTAGGAGATAAGAATGATTCATGATGGATGCTTCCTAAGATACTATCTATAAGGGAAAGCAAGGGCTTGCTGCAGTGACTCATCATGGTCTTCACCGACAGCTTCATCTGGGGGCTACGAGTGTTTAACTTGCTCCTGGTTAATTTCCACACAATGAGTAGTCTCAGAGGACAGCCTCTCTACACAGCACTGAGAGATGTTATAAGGAATGAGCTCTCCCTAAGAAGGCATTGGCTTTATTTTACTCACTTTGTCCATGACATGCTTAGATTTTTAAAATGATTAGTGCTTATCTCCCTCTTACTTAAAGCAAAAAGGAAGTCTTCTCCCAGCTATCTCCCCATTTCTACCTTTAATAGCCACGTTGTGGTGTTAGTTAAAAATACCAATGGAAAATCATAAAGTAAAGTAAAACAAGAATTGAATATTGATATTCCTTTATGTGCAAAGACATTATTTTAGCCTCAAAAGAATTAAAAAAAACATAAATGGGAAATGAGACATATTTCTACAGTTTTTATCTTTTATCTATCTGACCTTATTATCCTATTACTCCACAGATTTTCCACTGTTGCAAACAATTGTATTCTTATGATTAAAGTTTTTATGGGGAAACAAGATGGTCTTTATTATTCTTGTGGTGCTGAGCCTGAATGCAGAGCTTCACACATGATAGGCAAGTGCTCTTCCACTGAGCTATCATCCCATCTCAATAAGTTTTGGAGAAAAGTTTGGTTTTGCAAAATGCCAACTTCAGTTTTTACTTCTCTGAAAAACACATATAGAGTTATTTTTAAATTAAATTTTGTCACTAAGTCCAGATTTTCATACAATGTATTTTGATTGTATGCAGATCTCTCTCCACAGTATGTCCTGATTTCAGGTCCTCCATTGTTATCTGCCCCTTTTTAAAATTTTTAAGTATTTATTTGTTACTTTGTTATTATTTTTAAAGGTCTATTGATTGCATCCTGTGTGTCCTATACGCTCTTGGGTTTGGGTCCATAACCTGGAGTTTGGCAATCTACCAGTCATCACACCAATAAAGAAAACTGACTCGCCCTCCTCCAGCATCCATCAAATGCTTGTGGACCCTTAACTAGAACAGAGGCTTCCTGCCTACCTCCCCTAATCATGATGTGCTCCTGTCTGGCTTGGGTTTAGCATAGATCTTGGGCATGCTGTCATAAGTGCTATGGGTTCATATGTGCAACCGTCCTTTGGTGTTCAGACAGTACAGTTTCCTTGTATTCATCTACCATCACTGTCTCTTACAATCTTTCTGCCATCTCTCTACAATGACCCCTGAGCCAGAGGGAGGAGAAGGCATAACATAGGTGTCCCTTTTAGGGCTGAGCACTTATCTGTCTCTTCTTATTTGCATGTTGACCATTTGTAGGTCTTCAATTACCAGCTACTGTAACAAGAACCTTCTCTGGAATTGAGAGATGTACTAATCTATCGATATGCAATGTCACTGTAATTCAGATTAATATTATGCCTGTCTAGCAGAATGATAGTACTAGGTTTTCCCCTGTGGCCTCTTATTTGTCTAGGCACAGGTTCTTTACCAGATAACAATGTCAGCCATAGATCCTCTTTTATGAAGTGGGTATTAAAAACAACAAGAAGGTATTGGTTACTCCTATAGTATTCATGCCACAATCGCACCTCTGGTTATATTCTGCCAACCAGTTGTTATTGTAGCTCCCAGGGCTCACAGCTAGGTAAGGCAGATGATCACCTTTCTCTGTCAGGCACCGTCTAGGACCATGAAACCCAGCCAGCAGTGATGTAGCTTCACAGTCAGTACTATCTAGATTTCTCCTTGTTTGTTTCTTGACTCTGATATGAAATGTCTTCAGCAATAGGGTCTTACCATTAAGATCTGGTAGGAAACCAAGTGCAGTGTTAATAGCCAGTATTGTTTGAAGATCTTTGGGATCTCTCTTGTCAACAACTCCAAAAGAGGAAGTCTATTCTTGGCCTTGGTCTTTTCACTTGCAAGCCTGTGGTGTCTGTTAGAGTCATGAACCCCTGTTACAAGGCAGCCTCCATCGTAGGTTTACACATGACTGTTTCAAAAGGCCTTTAGTGCTAGTTATTCTCCTCTTACTCCCTCCTCTGTGTTGCCCTTCCGTTTCTGACCCATGAAACTGGTTCTATATATTATTCCCCTTTCCCATTTATGTCAATGCATTCTATCTCCTATCCCATGAACTGCCCCCTCCCTCCACCCTGCCATGGCACCTTATCTCTATATGCAGATGGATGATATGATATTACACATAAGAGAGCCCCCAAATTTCCACCAGAAAACTGGTAGAAATGATTAATACACTCAGGAAAGTGGCAGGTTACTTCAACTTATAAAAGTTAGTAGCCCTTCTATATACCAATAAGAAGCAATCAGAAAAAGCATTTAAGGAAACCTTCCCATTCACAATAACTTAAAAATATTTAGGAATAAACTTAATTAAAGACTTTAAAGATCTCTACAATGAAAATTTCAGATCTTTAAAGGTGGAGATAGAGGAAGACACTGGGAGATGGAAAGACCTACCATGCTCATGGATTGGCAGAATTAATATTGTGAACATGACCATCTTACTAAAAGCAATCTATAAATTCAATGCAATTCCAATCAAAATACCCATGACATTCTCCACAAAGCTAGAAAAAAAATCATCCTAAAATTCATATGGACTCACAAAAGCCCCTGGATAGCCAAAGCAATTTTGGGCAATGAACAATGCTGGGGGACCACCATAACAGTTCTTGAATTATATTACAGAGAAATAGTCATAAACCAGCATGGTACTGTCACAAAAATAGACATGTAGAGAGATGGAACACAATAAAACCCAAACATGAGTATATGAAATTTCTACCACCTGATATTTGACAAAGGTGCCAAGAACCTACAATGGAGGAAAGACAGAATCTTTAACAAATAGTGCTGGCAAAATTGGATCTCCACATGCAGAAGAATGAAATTGAATCCTTTTTTTTACTGTGCACAAAAGTCAACTCCAAATGGATCAAAGACCTCAATATAAATCCTGAAACTCTGAAACTTCTGGAAGAAAACATAGCACGTCCTCTCCAAGATATAGGCATAGGAAAAGACTTTCTAAATCAAACATCAGTTACTCAGACATTAAGGTCAACAGTCAGTAAGTGGGACCTCATTAAGTTACAAAGCTTAAATACAGGAGAAGAAACAGTCAAGGAAGGGGAGAGGAAATCCACTGAGTGGGAGAAAACCTTTACCAGCTACACATCTGACAGGGGATTAATATCTAGAATATACAAAGAACTCAATATAAAAAGAAGCAAGAAAAGAAATGACCCAATAAAAAGATGGGCTATAGACCTGAACAGAGGGTTCTCAAACAAAGAAATAAAAAATGGCTAAGAAACACCTTAAGAATTGCTAGATATCCTTATCAATTATAGGAATGCAGATGAAAACTAGCCAGTGCTCTTAACTGTTGAGCCATCTCTCTTGCTCCCCACACCTAATTTTTATTTAATAGTGTGCTATTTAGTTTCCATGAGTTTGGATAATTTTCTCTATTTTTATCAATGCTGATATCTACCTTTATTCCTTTGTGGTCAGATAGAATACAGAAGGCTAAGTAAAATTTTCCTAAATTTGTGGAGACTTGCTTTGTATCATAATATGTGGCCAATTTTGGAGAAAGTTCCATGGGTTACTGAGACGCATGTGTATTCTTTGGTGTTAGAGTGGAATGTTCTGAAAATGTCTGTTAGGTCCATTTGACTTTTGATGTCATTAACTCGAGGGTTTCTCTATTTAGTTTTTGTCTACTCTGTTTATTGGTGACAGTGGGGTACTGAAGTAACTCACTATGACTGTGCTGGCATCTGTTTTATGAATTCTCCTCTCACAGTGAGGCCAGGAGTTCAGCCCCACCCCATCCCCAGGTTTGAACTGATTGAGCAAATGGAGAATGTTCTCTAATTAGAAACCAGTTTATTCCAGGTTACTTACAAAGGATTCATCCCTGTAGAGAGAGACAGAAATTTCATATGGGGGAGCCAGCTTTCTGATCAGAAGTCCAGTGGACCCCTGGCACACACACACACTCAAGATGGAGACCTGAGGCACCCCACCCACGTTTCCTACCCAGCTTTTTCTACTTTCCTGCTGGACCCTCCCCCCTAAGTCATTGGTTGGTTGGAAAGTATTTGACTCTATTGGCTTCATCTGTGTCAATCACATTCTTGGAGGCATGTTCCTCCAGGCAGAGAGAAGTTCTGTAAATTTACCCTGACACCCCACCCCTTTTCTCTCTGGCCCTTACAAAACTGTCCACCATCTTCTTCCACAGTAGTCCCTGAGCCTCAAGACCAAGGGGTCTGAGAGGGAGTAACAGGTGCAGGATGATGTTCTTTCCACTGCGGCATGGATTATCATCTGGCTTCAGTGATGCTCCTTCTACTATAAAAACACAACAACTGTAAAAACAACAACAGCAACAACAGCCAAAGTAACAGCCATACAAATATTGAATGACCTAACCTATGGGTGTAAATACAAATGCTTAGGCAGTATCTGAGTAGGCGCATGATGTTCATCTTGCAGACAATTACAGTATCTTCTTTACGGGGGCTATAACTCCCCCATCACCACTGGGGGTCGACATTTTTTTCTAATATCACACGTGTGTTCCCTCCCTGAAGAGCAGGCCCTACATCCAATTATATGTTTGCTGGGGTGCACATACCAGAGGAGCCTCTATTACACCTGCAGAGACATCTTGTTTGGCATCTGACAGTGGAGCATGGAAGATCTGTCACTAAGCAGAGCTTTTCAGGACCATTCTCCCATAGCAGTCTGCATAGAGCCCTCTAGCACTGTGAAGGCCAGCCATCCATTTGCAGGGAGTTTCCAGCTCTGTCCCAGTTAGATCTCTCTTTTCCATGCTCAAACCATGCCACGTCTTCAGTAATAGAGCCTTACTGTCCACTTCCAGTATGCGACCAGCATTATAATGTGGCAATTGCCATTTTTGTAGAAGGGGACTTCCAAGACTCCCCTGGCCAACAGCTCACAGGGGGAGTAACTCACACCTGGTACTGGAAATGCTAGTTAACAATTATATAAAGTATCCTTTTACTCTTAGGCATCTATAGACCTAGGCCGATAGAGCTCCCCAGAATTTCACAGTTATACTTCATCCATGTACCCTGTATGAGTTACATTCCATCCTTGTTCCATCAGGTGTACTTGATGTTTCTCAGCTGGGTTTCACATCTGTAAAACACTCAGAAGTTAACATTTTATATATATATACAAGGTCTAACATAGCATGGAAAATTCCTTTTTATTTGCATCAGTTGTTTTTTTCAACAGATCCATATTGGTACAGTGGCATGTAAATTAGTCAGTCCTTTACTATCTTTATTTATTGTCTGGAATCCATTTAGTGTCCTGGAGTTCTCACATGGGGCCTCCATGCATCCCTTTATCCTTGCTAGCCTCGTTGGGGCTGGCCCAAACTGTTTGGTCCTACATAGGGCCAAGGAGGAATAAGGCTTCTCTTGCCCCTGTTGCACCTGTTGTTTCCCAGGGCCAGGTAGACTCTGGGTCTGACTCCTGGCTCTAGTCTCCATTGATTGCACCTGGCTGTTAGGAAAGGCCCTGGCCAGGCAAACTGTCTCTACCCCTCAAATAGCCATTCACAGGGGAGAAGTGTACCCTGTTCACACTGAAGGGGCTTTTATCCACCCTTGGGATAATTTTTATACTCTGTGTACCTTTTGTGAACTGCTTCTCAGGGCTTAAAGCCTCCCAGAGGTGCTTTAGCACAGAATTTGGCTTTTTATCAGTCTTTTCTTTAGGAACTTGGGCTAGACAAAAGTCTTTCCACATTTATCTATGAGTAACTCAAGCAAACCTCCTTTTCTGTTTTGTCTCTTTTATACATCTTTTAGGATGTTCTATTTTTCTACAGGCATACTTTACATGCTGGTCTAGGTTTTTTAAATCTGTCAAAGCCTCTCCTGACTTATAAAGATCTTGTCCCACTAGGGAACTTAGCAGGGACACTAAACCTCCATACCAATTCTGAGGTCCTTGTTCAATGAAGTCCTTCATTAAATCTCTAGTGAACACAGTCCTATCTGGTCCTGTGAAAGGGGCACCATATATTGCTTTCCTCATGTCCAGTTCTCTCAGCAGTGCCTGTCCCTCTTTTTGTTCCCCAGCTCCTGACATCCATGGAAACCTCCTCTGGTGATAACCAAGTGTCTCTAACAGCTTGCACAAGCCAGTCCATCAGAGACTGCTTCCCCTTGAACTGTGTCAGGTTATGCAGCCTAAATTTCAAGGAGGGATGAGCGGTTATATTGCTCAGCTGTCCTGCCTCTGCAGCTCTTAATCCCATATGTTCCCATGTCCCACAGCCTTACAGGCCCGGTAGCTAATGGCTCTTTCATGGTTTGTTTGAATGTCTTTCCTAGCTCCAGCAGTTCTAGGGCCGAGAACCCTTTATTCACTAAATTCTCATGCTCATTAAGGCCTCTATCAGCATGCTGACATCTGGATTTTTCCTTTCGTTGTATTACAGCTCGAACCTGAGGGGCGCTTTTAGTTTCTTCTGGGTTGCTCCCTCTCTCATTGCTGCCTGATTCTTCCCAGGGGTTCCAGGTACTAAGGTCCCAGGATGGGTCTTGTGTTATCAACCTGACCTGGGTTTTTGTCCTTTTTTGAACTGCTAGCTGTAAAAAGTGGCAGGCTAAAACTTTTATGTCCTTTTCTTTTTTATCAAATTTGCATGCAAAGTCAGAGGCTAGTATTGAAGAAGTAAGCCTCATATTTTTCTAGTGATCTAATTAGTCTCTCACACTTTGAATCTCTCTTTGTGCTACAAACTCAGCCTGAGACTGCCACCCCTGTATTTGCCCCACCAATCTCATCTACTTAGGCGAGTTCACCTTAGTTACATATTTCACTATAAACCACATTATCCCTGCAATGGCCACCACACACCAGTCCTATGGGGATAATCCACCATATCAAAATTTCTTCTGCCCACACTCTTTTCTTCACTGGTCCCCACATTAGCAGTAGGCACATAACTCCTTTTTCCAGAAGCATTTTCTATTTTGTCAGATGGTTCTGCTTAACTACGCCATTGTGTCTAATGACTTTCCCTCTCCCAGTGAGGCCAGGAATGCGGCCCTATGTTTGAACCGAACCGATGGAGCAAAAGGAGAATGCGCTCCAACTGGAGAAACCAGTTCATTCCAGATTACTTACAAAGGATCCATCCCCATGGAGAGTGGAGAGAGACAGAAATTTCATAGAGGGGAACCAGCTTTCTGATCAGAAGTCGGGTGGACCTCTGGCACACACCCCCAAGATAGAGACCCTTGGCACCCCACCCATGTCTCCTACCCAGCTTTTTCTACTTTCCTGCTGGCCCCTCCCCCCCAAGTCACTGGTTGGTTGGAAAGTATTTAACTCTATTGGCTTCATCTGTGTCAATCACATTCTTGGAGGAATGTTCCTCAAGGCAGAGAGAAGCCTTTACCTGACAGCTTTTACCCTGACAGCATCAATGACTGATTTTAAATCTAATAGTTTCTTTTATGGACTTGGGTACCCCTGTGTTTGGTGCGTATGTGTTTAATATTGGGATCTTGGCGTATTTTTCCTTTAATGAGTATGAAGTGACTTTACCTATTTCTTCTACCTGTTTTAGTAAGAATCTATTTTCTCAGATACTAGAATAGCTACAACTGCTTGCTTCTTAGTTTCATTTCCTTGGATACATTTTTCCATCTTTTTACCCTAAGGCATTGATTATTGATGGTGAGGTGTGTTTATTAGAGGCAGAAAATCATTGGATCCTGTTTTCTAATATAATCCGTTAATATGTGTCTTTTTAATTGGGAGTAGAGGCCATTAATATTGAAAGTTATTATTGACCAGTGTTTATTAATTCTTGTTGTGTTGTTGCTATAATGTTGTTTTATCACATCTCTTTTAGTTAACTATTCGGGAATTCTTTTATTCTTTGTGCCCTCTTGAGAGTGTTTAATCTTCTCTTAAGATTGAAGTATTTTATTGACTATTCTCTGTAGAGCTTGCTTCTTGACATAAATTTCCTAAATCTGATTTTATAATGGAAAGCTTTTATTTCCCCTTTGATTACAACTGATAGTATTATTGGGTATAGTAGTCTGGGCTGGAATCTGTGTTCTTTCATGACTTATTTGGTATTGGTCCTTTTTGAATTTTATAGTTTCTATTAAAGATTCAACTGTTATTCTGATGGGTCTGCCTTTATATGTGACTGGATCTTTCTCTCATAGTTGTCAATATCTTTTTTCTCTGCATTTAGTATTTTGATTATTATATGATGTGCGGAGTTTTCTTGCTCCTCCTGTCTACTTGGTGTTCTGTCTCTTTTACCTTGATAGGTATCTCTTTCCTTAGATTTGGGAAGTTTTCTTTATGAATTTGTTAAAAATATTTCTTGTGACTTTGAACTGTTTTTTTCCTCTTCTTTTATACCTATGGAAGGTTTGGTCTTTTAATATTATCCAAGGCTTCCTGAACCTTTTATATCTGGATTATTTTGGATTTGACATTTTCTTTGGTTGAGTTATCCACTTCCCTAAGCTTGTCTTCACGATCTGACAGTCTTTGTTCCACTTCTTCTGATCTCTTTTCATCCTTTTTTCTGGACTTTTTATTTGAGTTCCTGCCTTTTTCATTTTAAGTTTCATTTCAGTTTGGCTTTTCTTCATAGATTCTATCTATATTGAGTTTTGATTTTATGTATTGGATTGTTTTAGTTATTTCTATCCATTGTTTGTACTTTTGCCATCTTCATTCAGTTTTTTATTCATAACTAAAAAAATAAATCTCATTTGAGACAAGGTCTCTCTATAGTTCCAGCTAGCCTGGAACTCACTAGATAGACCAGGATGGCCTTAGTCTCAGTCTCACAGAGATTCATCTACCTCTGCCTCCTGAGGGCTGTCACTAAAGGCATGTACCATCATGCCCAGCTCTATTCATATTCCTCTTTGAGTTCCTGGAACATATTTATAATTGTTATTTTGAATTGTCATTTTTTGTATTACCTAGGTTGCCATTCTCAGGAATCATTATGATGATGGTGTTAATTTCTGGAGGAAATTTTTGTTAGGTTAGCTTTTTTTTTTTCTGTGAGATCTAGATATCTTGGCTTTTGTTGGTGGTGATGTTTATTGGTATGGGTAGGTAATCATTATTGAGTGATTGTTTATATCTTTGCTGTTTCCCCAACTTGTTGGATTATGGGTCAGCTGAGTGGCACTTGACGTTCAGTCTTGGGGTCACTTTATTTTCATAGGGGAATGGGGTTTAACAAGGGTCTCAGTTTAGCTAGGGATAGTTGCAGCTTTTGAGTGTGAGTTCCAGGACTGATTTCTCAGGGTCCTGGAGGTGGGCTGGGGGAGTGCTAAGTGAACAGGATGGCTGACAAGATCAGGCTGGGGGAGCCTACAGGTCTGAGATATACATGGATCTGAGGGACCCAAGAAGGCTAAGAATTCAAGTGGTGGAGTACGGGGAGGTTTGGGATAGGAAACTCATGGCTCAGCATATACAGAACTTTTAAGTGTGTCTCCAGTTTATACTAACATCCTTTTCAATTGTTTGTCTTCCTTCCCCCTCTTTTAACTTTCAACTTATAACTTTTCTTATCTCTTCCTCTTCTCTCTTACTTTTAGTTACTGTAAAGGGTAAAAAATAAAATGTATAGTTTTATTTGTTAAGCTAAGTCTTTATTATATGAAATTATAGAAAAAGCCACATTTTGTTAAAAATATGATTCCTGGGTTGAAAACTCACAATGTCATAGTCATTGATCCACATAAATGATTCAAATTCTCTCTTCTTAGCCTGTGATAGGATTGAATATGAATTAAAGTAGTTATAGCTATTTACTTTTTTGTTAATAAATGACGGACAGAAATGATAACTGCCACTTCCCATAGAACCTTTAAGACCAGTTTATGGTTTTCCACATCCGATAGTCTATCCCTCCTGTGCTGAAATCATATTTGAGGATGGACTATCTATCATCCTAAGTCCTTGAGTGACTAGGTGGAACAAAGTTTCCTCATGATTTCATGTAGACATGCACTTTAAAGTAATTTTGGAGTTGTTTGTTATGACAGCATATTCCATCCTATCCTGTCTGACAGGAAGTAACTGTACAATTACAACAGACACTATAGAAAACTTGTCATTTTTCTAATCTTTAGTCAGTCATAGGAGATACCACCTCATTTGGAATATCCTAACATTACAAACATAACATGTTACCAACTATGAGTTTAGCATGCTCAGATAAGATGGAAGTCTCCATGAACTATTTTTTAATTTCTGTAATTTTATATGCAACTTTCCCAATTTTAAATGTATCTTCCCTTCTTTAATGTTATATTAACTTCCAAATATAAAAGCCTTCAGGAGGGAGGATATTTAAAGTCTTATCAGTCACTTATACCTTAGTGAATAAGGTATGTAATGAATTAATTAGAGTGTTTTCTAAAAATAGTTATAGTGGCAAAACTGGGGAGTGAAAAAGGGTCAAGGCATCTGTTTGGAAAAAGAGAAGACGACACAGAAATTAATTGTTAAAGTTTAATTTTGCCTACTTCAAAATTTTTAGGTGGACTTTGTCTTTATTCAATACTCTAGTGCATGCCAAGATTAAATATAAGCACCAGAGAAATCTTAATGCCCTTTGGACTATAGAGAATTAACTCTTATTGATGCCTTAAGGATTTCTAGAGGCTCCTATTCTTCAGAACTGAGTTGCTGGGACATAGAAAACTTAGGAAATCATTTGCTTGCTTTCAGCAATTTTACCTACTTTTTGCAGAACAACAATGAGCATTTGTACTTATGCTGAGACTGATGAGAAATTGATGGGCTGATCTTTCTGAATTTCATTGACATGGATGACAAAATTTAAAAGTGGAAAAGAGCCCTTCTGTCATTCTACAGCAACACACACAGGGGCACATTCGGTCGCACTTATGCCAGAGTGTTTCTAGTTAAAAGCATCATAAATTTGGTCAAGAAAACTTACATGCAGTTTTAAAGATGTTTAAACATTCACGTATATCTTACTTAAAAGTCTGTTCATGAAATTAGAGAAATCCGGTCTCATATTTAGTATTTTAAAATGGTGAACTCACATTAGATGGTCTCTGATTCTTAAATTAGGTTGGAACGGGAGGTCAGTTTTAGCATATATTGTCTGTCTTAAAGTGTTATCCATGAGAAATTAGGTCTTAACACATAAAAACAAACCTTTTTAATTTTCTAGCTTCTGTACTTCTCAGAATTGACAATGACATCAGGCTTTGGAATCATCAATTTTTAAACCAATGGTCTTAAGTATAATATTAATCTATATGCCTATATTTAATTTTTTGACTTGTTTTCTGTGGTCATTGATCTTAGACTTTGTGTTATGAGCTTTATGTTTTCATTATTAATTTTTAAGAGAATCTAGGTTTGTTAGTGTTTAACATTGCAAGTTTTCAATAAATTAATGATTACCTTTACTACTTGCTGCTATGGATATGCATAACACAGTGAGATTTTCATGGGCATAAAGATACTTAAGATTCAATGCTCAAAGTCAATTGCCATTAAAAGATTTTTTTCCAGTGACTTTTTAGTTTTGAGTTCAGTGAAAGTAATCTGGTTTTGACTAACAATATAAGATCTTCTCTACTTTTTGTAGACATACTTTCAGTCGATTTGCAGAACTTCACTAGCTGTCGTTTGGCAAACAGACATTTTACTGTTTAATTTGTTAATATTTTTAACTTAAACACCACCTATAATTGATCTTTACCTTAGTGGCCGGAAATGTCTTTGACATTGCATCCAACACAATTCTCATTTCCCTGTCTTCTACATTCCCAATGCCAGTTGTAAGGAAAAATAATTTCTTCTCCTAACATCATTTTTATTTGCTACTTCACATATTGTCTAGTTAAATAATTGTCTTGGCATTGTGAACTAATTAAATCATAGGTGATGTCTCTTTAAAAATCAGATAGATTATAATCTCTTTGAAAGGTAAGTACTGTTTGCTTTTATATACTTATTGCTTGATACATGGCATTTATGGAACTTTGTTAAAAGCAAATAAACAGTACTATTTTTTATGGGGATGTTATAGTAGAGAATACTAGTAGTTTTTAAATTTATGCTGTCTCCTATGTGACAAGACTAATTCTAAGTAGTCACAGCAGATGCAGCTGATGTCTATCTCTATATTCATATAACCATTTATTAGTTTTCTGTCACTATAATAAATTTATTTAGGCTAGTAGCTATGGAGGTTTCAGTGCTAATCAGCTGGGATTGTTGTCAGGCAGCTTGTGGAAGTAATGCCTGATAGAACAAATTTGCTCACTTAAGGCCAGAAAGAAAATAACAAACAATCTTAGACTGGAGTCCCACATTCATCTTCAAGGGCATGGTCCCAGTGCCCCAAAGGCCTTCCAGTAGTTCCCACCACTTCTCAATAGTGCCAAGTTGGGACTAAACTTTTAGTTTACAGGCCTTTGGAGAACATTTGAAATCCAAACCATGCAACATCCTGGTACTTTGGTGAATGACTGCTTTTCTTCCAACAGTCAGTGGTTTCATGGTAGCACTGTCCACGGTTTGTTACAAAGGACTTTCACCATGTGCCTGGGAATGATAGGTTTGGGAAGCTATAAGTACCTTAGCACTTATATTTTTGGTCTAAGATATGTTTGAAGTATGTATCTTATGTGATTTTTGATATGATAATATTAATAGGGAACTAGTAATGTGAAGAAGAAAAATGTTATGACCAATGTAACAATCTACATTTATTCATGGAAGAAGACAAAGAAACAAATTAGGAAAAGTCCATAGTATAGTAGAACAATTATCTCGCTATATTTTAATGGAATTGAAAAAAAATTTTCCTAAGTTTGCTTTTGTCAAATTAAAAAAAATCTTCTTTGAATGGTTTCATATTTCTGTGTCCAAATTTTTTCTTCAGTAATATTTTTGACTCTATAAATCATAAATTGATCCCTCAAATATTTTTCTGAGTAATGTTTTAAATTTTATATTTAAATCTTTGAAATTTTTAAATTTAATTTGGAATATAGTAGATTTCTTTCTCCCTCTCTCTCATATATACTCTTGTTAGTTACTAGTCTTATATTAATTTCTTACTCATTTAAAATACAACCTTAAACACACTGCATTTCTAAAAGTTTTGAATTTTGTCTTCATCACGTGTCAGTGCACATTTTCCAGTCAGTACAGTTTTCTAATGTATACAACTTCTCATTGCTTGGCCTTCACTATTTTTAACTTCTACAATATTTTGAATATAATCTCTTGTGTCAACAAGAATAACATACTCAGTACAGTACAAATAGAATCTGATAGCTGTTACATTGCATTTTAAAATTTTGAGGTGATAAAAATATATTGACATTGGTACATATGAGATAGGAATGTGTGCAAAGTGTCATCTATTTCTCTATTTCTCTCTGTCACACATACACAACATACACACACACGCACGCACCTCTCATAAACATATACATATGCATTTGAATCCCTTTCTTTCAAGGCAAGATTCAGACGGGAGGTTAGAGCTATTATGATCTTGAAAATAAGAGAGTCCTGAAGATCAACATTCTACGTAGAAAGAAAGGAAGTCATGTTAGAATGAAATTTTGAAATCCAGACCCAGAGTTAGTTCTGAAGAGTTTCATAAGCCATTTTAAAGAGTTTGGAATCCAAGCAGAACATTTATGGTGGTTAAAATAAAAGGGAACACAATGTCAGATATGTGATTTAGAAAGGTGATTTGGAAGCACGGTGAATGCAGGCATTGACTTAGAGGGAGCTAGATCAGCATGATCCATGACAAAGCTCCTCGTGGTGCATCCATTGGTGCATTCACTCATTAATTCAGCACCCAGGCTTCGAGTTTCAGCCATGAGACATGCTGCTCTGAGTGCCAAAGAGATGGTAATGATCAAATACACAGGGGTTCTCCGTGCCTGCGGGGAAGCCTCCTTTCCAAAGAGCAACGAAAAGTAAGCAGTGAGTCTCATTGGTAATGGGACCCTGGGACAGAGGAAAGAACAAGCAGGGAAGGATAAAGGATGCCAGAAGGAGGAGCTGGAGGAGGGTGGAGAAGACGGCATTTTACATTGCTGAGAATGTACTTCACCGAGAAGTGACTGCTTCATAAACTTAGAATCTTCCTTAGGCACCATTTTAAGGAACTAGAATTACTTTCTTTTTCTATTTCGAGCAAGGAGGGTGCTGTGAGACAGATTCCAACAGGAGGCTACAGGACTGAGTTGGATTTTGAAATAATTATGTTTATTGCCCTATGACCAAGAATTAGTGTGTGAAGGGTTAGAAAAAGAGAAAAGAAGAAAGGAAGTCTGTAACACCCAGGTGCCCGATGAGGTTCTTTATTTATTTAAATCTTTTATTGTAAATTTATATGTATATGTGTGTCTGTGTGTGTTCTTCATGTAGTGAAGTGTCCACAGAGGCCAGGCAAGTGTGTCAGATCCCTTGGAGCTGAGAGTTATAGGTGGTTGTTAGCTAACTGATGTGGGTGTTAGGAACTGAACTCAGGTCCTCTGTGAGAATAGTTCATGATTATGATCTTAACTGCTGAGCTATCTCTCTAGTCCCAAATGAGGTTCTATTTAATCAGAACAGTAGCAATCAGAGTTAGTTGAAACAAATAGATCCTGGATATTTTGGGAGGTAAAACTTCTTAGAGTTACTGATGGGTAGTTAAAGGAGACAAGCTAAACTTCAAAGTTTTGACCTTGAACAACTGGAGGGATAACAATGCCAGCGAGGCAGCTGGGGAAGTTTGCAATGACTCACAGTATGAAGGAAAGATTTGAAACGTCTTCTATGCATGAAAATGCAGATGTAACATAGGTGATTGCAGTTACCTGTATGGATTAGAGAAGAGAGGTCAGACATGAGGCATAATTCAGAGAGCACAGAGATAATAGAAAGTCACAAGAGTAAATGAGGTAGCTAAGATCATGAGTTCAGCTACAGAGGAAGAGTAGAAAGACCCTTCAGGTATTCCAATCATAGTAAATTAGGGAAACGAGAAGAGGAGACATGAACACAAAGTGAGAGAGGGGAACATTTGAGTGTGGTGTTCTGAAAATCAAGGCATGTGATAGTCATGAATGAAATGTTACAATGAAGCTCATTATTCTGTAGAATTAATGTCTGCTGAAAAAAAATGGGGGTGGGGGAGTAAGCAATACAGAATCAGATAAATAAAGGGCGTATCAAACATCTGCTGTTGATAGAGAAATTAAGTTGAGAGTGAGAAATGACTGATTATCAAGGCAGAGGCCACAAGTAACATTGCCAAGACCAGTTGTTATGTTCTGGTGAGAGGGTTTTTAAGAGCTTGAATGGAGTGGGTTTGAGTTTGAGAGGGAATGCCAGAAGGAACTGAAGACAGAGTTCTGACTTCTCTTGAACTTTCTAAATAGGGCACAAAGAAATGCAATGAAGTCTGGTTGCAGAGATGGCACCAAGAGAAAAATTTTTTTTTTAATTCCCTTTAGTAAAGGAGGAGAGGAAAGAGGACAGGCCAGTCCAAGGAAATAAACAGCGACAAGAAGAGGAACAATACTCACATAGCATCTACTTACTGCCTGGCACTACTGACGGGATGTACTAACTGTTTACTCCTCGAAGCAGCCCTGTTTTAGGTACTTTTATTATCCCTGCTTTGCAGAGGAGATTGATGCAAAGGGACATTAAGTATGTAATCAATGTGCCATATGCGGGAAAAAGAAGGCAGAGCTGGGGGTGTAAACCAAAGCATTCGAATACAAGTTAGGAGTCTTTGTTCTTAAGTCCTTTGACACAATTATTCTTTGTGAGAACTATTTCAAGATGGAACTGTCAGGATTAGACTTTTTGAACATGAAGAATGAGCATGCTCCCCCCTCCAGAAACGATTTTATTTGATGAGTCATGACAAGATGTCTTCCCATTTTCATTGTTACACGATAATTAACTGAAATGCTTCTTATAGGCAATCCATAAATGTTAAGCGGGTGATAGTAGAAGGTAGGACTGAAGTTAGAATGAGTGATCTAGAAGCTGACCCTTCGTCTTGTCAGAGGAAGCAGATAATCTGTGGTAAAGTTGGATTTTGGCAAGTAGTATATGATCATGAAAAGTTTTGATATAAAAATGATTTTTAAAACTACATCACTACTATCACAAACAATATACATAGTGTTATATAACATATAGGATCAAGAGATAACAAAATATCTCAAAATCAAAACTATCTCATTGGAGCACGATTAAGAGGTAAACACTGTTGGCATGTTGCTGCCTTATCCTTTGGGTGTATGAAAGCATATTTCCTTTCCAACTTATGAAGACGAAATGCAGAACCATGCAGTAATATAGCCTTGAAATGTACCTTCTGAATCTCACAAATATATTTTGCACAAATATATCACACAAGTGCATTAAGTAATCAAATCTAATTTCCTCTAGTAGTTGAAATGTCAAATGTTTTCTTATCTAGCAAGTGTTTCTGATAAGAATGTTACTTCTTTAATATTAATTTAAAGCCACCAATTTTACACTAAAATAAAGTGTTTAGTACTTCTGCATACTTCAGAGATTTAATTTATAATAAAATAACTAGAAAATTTGAGATAACTTAGCATTTATCTGCACCTTATGTATGTAGTATCTTCAGTAATAGGGTCTTATGATCATAACCGAGAGTAGAGGCAGTCACCAGTATTGGCTGAGGGTCTGTGGGGCCCCTCATCAACAACTTCATGAGAGGGAGTCCACTTCTGGAACTGGGCTTTTACTTGCTAGCCCGTGGTAGCTAGTAGGAGCATTGTGCGCATGTTCTAGGGTAACTCCTTTTAATGTCTTTTTCTAATATATATGTATATACTTTAAGAAGCTTCTAAAGTGATAGGTTTCCAAATGGTATTTTCTAAAGGCCTTTAGTGTAGTTATCCCTTCCCACACTCCCTCCTGTGTCCTGCCCTCCCATTCTACACTATATTTAAGTCTTCATATTCTATTGGTCCCCTTTCAACTTTTATATCACTACATTCTATATCCCTTCTTAGGAACCACATCCTGTCCCCCAATGCCATTTATTAGTTTCCTGACCTCGTTGGATTTTCCAACTAAGACATGCCTATCTAAGAATTCAAACTAGCATCCTGTTAGAAGAGAGAATGTGAGACCATACCTTCATTTTCCATTCATCAGTGGATGGACATCTACATTGTTTACATTTTCTGGCTCTTATGAAAATGGCAGCAGCAATGGACATAGATGGATAGGTATCTCTGTTGTAGAATATAGACTCTTTTGGGTATATTCCCAAGAGTGATATGGCTCAATTATATGGTAGATCAGTTTCTAGCTTTTTGCGGACTCTCCACTCTGATTTTCAAAGTGGCTGTACAATTTTACATTCCCACCTCAGTGAATACGAATTCCCCTTTACCCACATCCTTGTCAGTTTTTGTCATTGATTATATTTTGATTTTTAAAAAATATCTTATTTATTATCTTTATTTTATGTGTATGTGAGTGTATTGCCTGCACATATGTAAGTTCACCAGTATCGTACAATGCTTGAAGAGGTCAGAAGAGTGAACCAGGTACCTTGGAACTAGAGTTAAGGAAAGTTGCTGGCTACCGAGTGAGTGCTGGGAATCAAACCTGGGTCGTCTGCAAGAGTAGCCAATGTTCTTAGCCTCTGAGTTCTCTCTCCAGCCCCTATTATTTGCATTTTGGATCTTAATCATTTTGTTTGGGGTAAAATGAATTCTTAAAGTGGTTTCAATTGCATTTTCCTGATGATGAATAATTTTGGACATTTAAAAAGTATTTCTCAGCCATTTGCATTTCATCTTTTGAGAACTTTCTGTTCAGCCTTTTACCACCTTTTGTAATTGGGTTGTTGTGTTCGGTTGATGGCAAAATTTCATCTCTACTGGTTAGTTTTCATAGTGCTAAAAGATACTGTACATGCTAACTACCAGAAGACAAAATTAATCATCAACTTTACTGAGCTATGAATCCTGCAAGCTACAAAACAACTGACCTGGCAAGATGAACCCACTGGTACAAATGTGGCACAATTATTTTTATTTATTAGTTTCATTTTATGTGTGAGTGTATTGCCTGTATGTAGGTAGGTGCAATGCCCATGCAGACGGCAGAAGAGGGTGTTGAAATCTCCATGCTAGGGATGACCCAGGTCCTGTGGAAGAATAGGAAGTGTTCTTAACCACTGAGCAATCTCTCTAGCTCCAGTGGCATGAATTTTATGGAAGTAATCAACCACTTTCTAATTGAATTTAAGGCCTGCTTCATGAGATGGAACCTGTACCTGACACTGATACCAGGCCTAGAAACTGTGACTAGACAGGTCACAGGCCATAGGAGAGTGCCTAATACTTTATTCTATTAAATAGATATAGCATTAAACTGACCCCTAATGAGTTATTCTTATTAATGTACCTCTTAACTTTCACCAGAGAAGATTATTTTATACAACAGATTGTGATGAATACAGAGACCCACAGCTGGCCAATATGTAGATAACGAGGGGCTACACAGTGCTTATTTCTGGACAAGAATCCTATATCAAACTTCTGCCTCACAAGACTCAGAGCTAATGAATGATCACAGGGAAACAGGTTTCCAGACAGCTTGGCAGTTTATTTATATGAACTTACAGCAATGGTGACAGCATGCACAAATCTCACATAACCTCAAGCCAGACAAAATGCTAGTATGGACATGGAGAGGTGGGTGAGAAACCCTAACTCTAAAGGAGGAGCTATTGGCAACTGCTGGCTCCTGGGAAGGTGTGGGGGGAGCCAGTCTCATTTAAGGATGAGTCTCTTGGTAGGTTGTCTAGGTTCCAGTGAATGGACCCACACCAAAGGGCATTTGGGGGCACAATTTGACTTTATAATCTTTATAGGCATTTATATATATTATATTAATTATACTTATTTTATATAATTGTCACAGGACAGTTACTGAGGGTGAAAAAAGTTGTGTCTTTGGACTTCAAGTTCCTGTAGCTAACTAATGAAATAGTTCTCTTCATAAAGATGTAAATTATGTTTTTGTCCCTTAAAAGATAGTCTAAATTTGGACACAAATAACAATTAAAATATTAAAAATTTAAGACTGATGCTGAAGCTTAGTTGGTAGTATGCTTGGTTAGTAAATGTGAAGCCTTGACTTGGGCAGTCCAATCTAAATAAAACCATGCATATGCCACCATCTGTAATCCCTGCACTCAGGAGGAGGAGGCAGGAAGATCAGAAGTTCAAAGGCATCTTTGTTTGTATGGTGAAGTTCTAGGCTAGACTGGGATACATAAGATGTCTCAAATATAAATATGTATGTATTTATATATATATCTGTGCTTATGTATTTTAATTGTGTATTTCTATCTACATAAGATAAACTATTCTTAGTTTAAGAATATTTAAGTTATCCTGTAGTTTTTGAGGGCAAATTGTTTGAAAAGTTTTCATTTTGTGAAATGTGGAAAATGTCCTTAAAGCAAAAATTCAGTTTATGAATATTTTAACTCAAAGTCCAATTCTTAACTGAAAAATGATGAGTGTGCCAAAGAAATGTTACTTATGAAGCAGAATGTGTTGCAATAAACGTGGGGTCTTAGTCCATGTTGATAACAACCACACAATAGTTGTGTACATTCTGGGAAAAACATGTTAATTATGGGGCAATAATAGGATCAACAAGAGAGTTTTTACTGTAGACACACCACTATGGAATAGTTTTGCTGGAATGCTGTTTCTCAAATTAGTAGCATATTTCAGATAAAGATAGGAAGTCGCCTAAACTTGAAACTGCTGTGTCATTTCTTCTTCCTTAACTGAAATTCCAACCAGGGTTCAGGAAATGCCCTAATGAGCGACTTCTCTTTTCTCTTTCCTCAAGTCAGTGAATTCCAACCAGTTCTAACCATTCATTACTTGTGAACAGATCCTAGAACTTTGGTCATCTGTTGGGCTTGGTGCTTATGTTATGGGAAGAGAGACTGTAATTTGGAGCTGTTTGTCGAGGTGGTTACACTGAGAGAATTCAATCATTGCTGGTAGGTAACTAAACTGGCAGGTTAATTTTCTGCACTTTAAATAATCAATACCTGTTTTACTTTGGTATATATAGCTTTCTTGTAATTATGATTTCATCTTGTGAGATAACTAGGTTTCAGGATGTTAGAAAAGTCAAAGTATGATTTGCTATAATTTGGGTGAAATATAACTGAAATGCTATTAATGTCTTATTTTAATCAAGATGTAGAAATCACTGTTTTAGTTCATGATAACCAAGGGAATTTCTTCTTCCAGTTTAATATTCTCAGATATTTACTAAATTGGAACATAATTTAACATTTTATTGCCTCATATGTTATTTTATGAGTAAATGTTAATTTCTATTTACTTTCTAGCAATGTCTATTTTATTGGTTTTGAAAGATAAGACTAAATAAATTCTGTTCATCGCAGAAATAACTCCAGGCAGTGTATTAGCATGCATTATTTTTCCAGGGTTAAAGTATGCTATTCTTTTCATGCAGATATGGATCTAAATACTTTGCTTAGGAGATTTCAACTATTCTAATTATAGCAGTAACTTCAACAGTAATACTTGTTAATTACAATAAATGAAAATTATTATGAAGTCTTAGCACTAAGGTTAAGGGTTATCTCTATATATGCACAAACACAAGTATATGCATTTTATATGCATATTTTCATATGTATTTCTTTATATGATTACCCCACATTTTCAATACTGTCTAGGTGCTTCATTAGGAATATACATTTGAGAACAATAATGAACTTGAGGTGATATTTAATTCTGCGTGAGTAGTTCACCGATGATTTATTTACTAGAAACTTCATTTAATGATAAAAGAGTTTATCATATCCTTGAAGATTCTTCCTTGTTTAGAGGCTATGTTAACAAAGCAAGGTGAAACAGAATGGCCAGTTCATCATCAAGATTATCCAGACAACTGTCTTACTTGTCTTTTAGGTGATTCTGAGTACATCTATACAATTTCAAGTAGCTTCTGAATTAAATTTTTCCCAGTTTTGGAGGAAGCTACCTTAAGTAGGCCAAATTTGTCATTTACATTTGAGAATTAAGGAAAAATTTAAAGACACAGATGGAATACATACAATGTCTGCTCCTGTTGTCTGCTCATTTCATGGGCTTTGAGTATTATGTTTTAATCTTCAGTGTCTTTTCAAAGCAGTAGGACAGTGAATTGTAGAAGAACATTTTGTAGAAGTGAAACTTGGAGCTGATATCAAAACTGGAACAAGTTTCTTAGAAGTCAGCTTATCTTTAATGTCTTAGACACAAGTATTTACATTGTAGGTAATCAAGATATGAGATTTTTGTTAACAGTGTTCATTTTTATCTCAAACTTTTCAGAAATTATAGTGATTTTCTAAGTGGAAGTGGAAAATAATTTTGAAAAACAGTGGCTTGGACATTTAGAAAGGAGGAATAAGGAAAGCAGAAACTGAAAGAACAAAATCTTTTACACAATAGTTTGAATAAACTGATGAAATGTGGTTCATTATGGAAAGGGAAGCACTGGTCTGTGTGAGAAGTCTGTGGGGTCGTCGTTTCTACATTTTATAAGAAGAAATGATCTCAGATCAGCTCAACATTGCAGATTACTCATGGCGATAAACCTTACAGTTAAGAAAACAAGACCATCCTAGATTAAGAAATATATTGTTACCAGAGACCCAGAAAAGAGTGAGCTTTATGAACAGCACATGGGTGTCTTCCATAATTTGGCAACAAACAAAGCAATATAGAAAGTAAAATACAATTCTTGCTCAGGTGATGTTTACCACAGTTAAGGAGAAGAATTCAAGGCACAAAGGTGTAAGGATAAGTGTGACAAAACAATTTGTGAAGGGAGGATGATGGCAGCTTCAGAGGACAGAGAAGAGGAGGAGAGAGAAAAACAGATGTACAAAACCTTTCTTTGCACAATTGTGATTGACCAGGACTCTGTGGAGCTGATTGTGGGTATTTAGAGATAGATCAAAATTTGGCGGACGTTATCTTGTGACTGTAGTTGATAGATGGTTTGTGATTCAATGAAACTGGATTCTTTGGAATGTGGAAAGCCCTAGCCACTTCCAAACAAAAGAACAGACTAAAAATACAGGTAATTTATGCTTTAAATTAAGAAAATTGGAGAAATCTAAATAATGAAAAGATAAAATAGTGAAATGGGTTGTGAATCTCCCAAGTGTTGGATCGGTTGTCTGGTGTGGTGGCAATTGGTGGGCAGAAGATCATGGGTCTCAGTTCCACAGTATGGGTCAATAGTGGGAGCCTGTCAAAAGAAATGTTAATGCCTAGGGGAGAAAGCCCTCAATCCTAATTTTTAAATCTGTACCATAGAAGAGGGAGGTTGAGCTTAGTGCATCTTTAGATGTACTACGTTAATTAGTTTTATCTTTCAAAGTTTCAAATAGGTGAGAATCCTGGATGCAAAGGTTCCACTTGATCTACTTTTTAGAGACTAGATCTGTGTGAGAAAATGAAAGCAAATGCATCCAGACTAGAGATGAACTTCTGACAGGATTCCCATGTCCCCATGTCCAATCCTAGGCACTACGAATGATTCTTCATATAATCATTCACTTTGTTGAAACACTTTAGCTTGACCACTGAAAGTAACTATTTTATGTTTTAGTTTCTTCTATTAGACCAGGCACTTCTACTGCTCTTTCACTTCCTCATTTATTTCTTTCTTATACAAGCCTGTTCAGCATGCAGATTCTGAATTCACATGTGGCCTCCTTAGTATATACACCAAGATAAAAATGTAAGCCAAGCCAGGACTTTCTAGTTAATCAGATATTGGCTTTACTTTCTGCACCTTGCCATGCCCATTCTATCCAGCGTCCATCTGTACTCCCCACAAATCTAGATCAGGACCTGGTTTACTGGCAATTTGTCCAAAGGCAGAGGATGATTTCATTCATGTCTCCAGGAGATTCCTTAGAAGCTGAGATGTTTACCTTCTATATTCTCTGGGAACTTGTGCAGAGGAAAATGCATCAGACTTACTGGACCATATGTTCCCAACAGAAATTTGGTTGGTTGTTTTTACTACCAGAGTTTAAAATTTGGTAAATTCTGGGTTTCTTCCTGATTGAGTTTTAAGTGAACAGGCTTCTGATCTCTTTACTGTACTCACATATTTCCTCCCAATTTGAAAATCACTTTTCTTCTTCTACAGGTATAAATTGCAAGGCAGTTTCTCCACGAAGGGAGATTTGTTCTCTCTTACTGCTAAAGATTTGTTGTAATAAGTACATTCAAACCATTAAATTTTTTCTCCGTATTCTCAAAATCAAAGTATTTCTCTTTTTGACTGAAAATAACCACTAATATATATATCTTGTAATATAATGTTTGCAAAGCCCTAAACATATCTACCTTTAAAATGAGTAGGAAGAAACAAGTATCTGGTCCATGTGTAAACTAATGACATTGTCCTATAAAAAATTCAGAAAGCATGCCATTTCAACTAAGTTATTTTGAAGGTGTGTAAATAGAAAAATACACCTGGTACCAAACATGCTTAGTTCTGAGGATGATGACATTAGCAGCCAATGAGCACTTCAGGTGACATGTGTTGTGCTAATATTGTCCATGAATTCTCTGTAAGTGTGAGAGTATAAGCATAGTTTAGAGAGATGAAGTCTGAAGTATATCTTGAAAAATAACTGACTGTTCTCTTGGTAGGCAAACAATGGTAGAAAGGATTTGGAGTAAGAGTTTAACAGATGTAAGGCATGGCACATCCTGGGCTTTCAAAGTGAGCTTTGAGGCCACTGTGCGAAACAAGATGAAGTAAGTTTGGAGAGATAAGGTGGGAACAGATTGTGAAAAGCTACATTTTGAGGATTTTGAGAAGAGGAATAACATGATCTAATCTTGCTTCAACAAGATCTCTCTGGCTTTATTTGAATGGAAGAGCAAATGGAAGGTAAAAGACTAGAGTGGCTAGTTTTAGATTTTGGTGACAGAGTGCTCCTATGGCTGCTGTAAGACAGCAAAGATGTTTGGTGTCTCTGGGTAATATTTTGCACAGTGAGCTGTTGGCAGTCACATAAGGCAAGTGCCGAGAATACGATAGAACCCACCTCATAAGAGAACTGAAAGTGATCTACTGCGACATTTGCCACTGCAGAAACAAAGAGCAGCTCTCAAGCAAGTGGATCAGGCAAATGAATGATTGAGTGATTTCTTTGTGGTTGCCTGGCTTGGGGTTGGTGGGATACGGTGAAATAGGAAGTCAGAAGATTAGCATTTTTAGCTTGTTACTAATTTCCCATGTGACTTTGAATCTCTCTCTCCCTCCGTGTGTGTGTGTGTGTGTGTGTGTGTGTGTGTGTGTGTTTGTGCACGTGCACTCAAGGTATAAGTTACTGTCCAGTTGGAGAGGGAAGATCTGGAACCCAGTCTGCCGGTGAAGTATGGGAACTCTGGTGGTGCTTAGAGTTCGCTCTTGTAACTGAAGAGAAGCTCTGATTTTATTTCCAGCAGATCAAACGTGAAGTTTGATGGGAGTTCTGAGACTGGAAATCTAGCCCTGAGCACAGAAGGCGCACCTGTCTCTGACTACTTCCAAGGAGGTCTCAATTGCATGCTTCTGCCAGGTTTCCACAGCATGAAACACAGCATGGGCTACTGCCTTGGGTACCTAACCATCCCATACTGTGCCCCATTAGAACAGCCTTAGTAAACTTTGCTTTAGATGAGAACATTCAGAGAAAAATGAAGTAAGTAGAGAATGAGACGACTGCATAATTCAGGAAGCTAACTGTTACTTTGCCTGTCTAGGGACAGAGGATACTGCACGTTCCCCTGTTGCCCACAAATGTGTTGTCAATTAATTTGCATTTCACTGGTTGGACTAACTCGTCTATAAATTTGTGAAGATTCTATCCCACTAAACGCAGCCAGTGAGATGTATGACAATGTCTTTGTGTATTTGTATAAACGTGAACCAAATTACAACACAACAAACAGTTTGAAAACTGTTCACAAATAGATAAGCTGATATAAAGTCTTGCAGGGGAGACCCTGAATGCTAGCTATACCTGCCTGAGTAGCAATCAATGTTGAAGAACTTTACTGAGTTCCAAAATTAGTTCCAAAATGTTTCTTTTCTTTTGATTTTTTAAAATTTGGTCTTTTTGAAACAGGGTCTCCTTGTAACTCCAGCTGGTTGGGAACTCACTCTGTAGATCAGGCTGGCCTTGAACTCACAGTGATCCACCTGCCTCTGCCTCCCCAGTGCTGGAATAGAAGGCATGCGTCATACCTGGCTCCAGAATCAGTCATATTTCATGAAATCTCCCCCGCCCCATGTCCTGTTCCCTCCCTGTCTCCCCTCTCCCTCCCCTCTGTGCGCCCCTCCCTCGCTTTTCTTATCTTTACTCTCTTCTGGGATGATAATAGGGAGCACTGGTTGTGTTCTCTTCATGTGCTAAAAGCATTCCGTGTGCCTCCTCATTTGAGTCTAACAATTCTCTTGAAGCAAGTGCTGCTCTCATCATTTCTGTGAAGAGAAAAGTAATGGTTTCGAAGGCTGATAGCTTCCTCAAGATGGTCAATGGGTGAGCAGTGTGCAGAGACTGGAATCTGGGTCTACGTGATGCTTAAGCTTAGATAAATTGGATAAATACAATCTTTTCTGGGACCATTACAGTTAACGTTTAGCTCGCTTTCATTCATTTTAGACAAGCTCTTATCTTTGTAACAAAGGGGAACGTTCAAGGGGGGAAGGGATGGGGGGACATCAGAAACTATGCTATCCTAAAAATGTTTCCTAGGCTCACACAAGGATAACGAGGCCTCTAACTGTATTCGATTTGCAAAAATAGCAGATGCAGAGGCAACAAGGGACCAGGAGAGATGTCTGTATTTCATGAAAGAAAGGGGCAAAGTGAAGAGACTCATTAATGTCGAAGTAGTAGATGGATAACCAGTGACAAATATCAAGTAGATTTGCTTCAGTTTGGGCAGAGAAAGGTCATTGATTATTTTTGGTTAAACTGGTTCACAGAGGCCAGGTCTCCACTAAAAAAAGGAATTAATTGCTTCCATTTCCCACTAATTGCCTCAACATTTCCCTTTGCTTTGTCATTGGAGATTTGGTCAGAGAGGAGAAAAGTCAAAAGTCAGAGTTTGATGGAATCTACATAAAAAGGGAATCTGAGGAGACCAAATTATGGCATTTGGTGTAATAATGATAATGATATTTAGCATTTTCCCTGGGAGTGCTGTGGATTTTTAGAGCCCTTTTCAATCTTTAATCAGACCATAGGGCACATTTAAAAGAGTTCACTGTTTTTATTTCCATCTAGAGGATAAGGCATCACAGAGAGATGGAATGACCTAGGGCAAGTCTCTTGAGATGTTAATCCTGTACATTAGATCACACCCTCCAGTGTAGAATTTTAGCTGGAAATCCCGGGCTCTTCCCAGTGTTACCATTCATTTCTGCTCCTTCAGAGTCTTTTTGCTTTTTGCACACTGTTGTTTGGAATTACTGTTGCTACTGATAACTGAAAAATCACTCAAGAAAACAGTATGAAGTCATTTTGATACAGAAGCATTTCTTCATTTTCTAGTTATCTGTGTTAGAGTTTTCTCCATGTAACAATGCATGCTATCTTATGTTTGCTGAATCAGCTAGGCTTTGAAATCCCTTCTACCTCCAAGTCCTTTGAAACATGTGAGTTTCATCTCACAAACATTTATTGTTTCGAAACTCAATGTACCTTAGAAAGTAAAAATACTATAGTATTCTGGACATGCTAGGTCAATGCTAGATCAGTCTGGCTTCTATGATTTGCTCACTGTTCTTTCTGAGTGAGACCCAGTGGTTGAATGCATCTCTTGAGGAAGTTCTAAGTCTGTGATAGCAACCACTCTTCTTTGTTGGCATAGCCAGAAACATAAGCCCTTGTTAAGTGCATTATGCATTCTCAGAAACATGAAATACTAGAATTAGCATAGGTTCTAAAGCAAGATGCTTAGATTTTCAAATCTGCTCTGTCATAATCAGCTGTTTTGATCTCAGACAGGTTATATGTTGTGTGAAATTCAGCTTCATCTGTCAACCTGATTGTGGAATTTTATGGCTATTAAATGAGAACATGAGGATACAACTTCTAGGTCAATGCTTGAACAGCATGGTGTTCTTGCAATCTTGACCATGGTGCTTATTAGTACTATTATTAGTGATTGTAAATGTACTGAAAGATTAAATATTAATGGGACAACAGATTAAATATTAATGGGACAACAACAGATGTCGTATAGTCTACTACTTTATAAAACACTTTATTTAAAAAGAATGCCTTCATGATTATGTTGCACTTGAACCGGACCATCTTCATCTGGTCTGTAGCATGCCTTCACTCCACACTGGAAATGGTTTTTCAAAATTAAGTAGTTTAGTAATTAGAAAAGCTTGGGAGTTGAGTGGTAATATTATATCCACTATGCAATGGAGTGTACATGGATACTGGTAGAGGAACATCTGACTCAAAGCCACAAGACTTATCAACCAATGGGAATCTTTGTAAGCATTAGATTGCATTTCTACACTGGCATCTGTCAAAGAGAAGTTGAATCATTTTCATCCCATTTTTAAATGTAATATAAAAGGCAATTTCAAGGCAATCTCTGTTTTGATAAAATGACTACTCATACTGAGAATGAAAAAAAAAAAACTTTATGGACACTGACCTCAGTTTCACCAAGTCCTCTATGGGAGTCTTCTCAGTGTTTCTTTTTCATCCGAGAGAGTATGGTGGGTCCATTTTCTTGTCAGAACACATATGTATTAACCTCCTAACTAGGAAACATTATCATCCAGGCATTTGGGTGGTCCCGTTTTTTTCTCCAGTCCCTGACCCTGACTTCTTTTCCCTAGTTCTCAGTAGGCCAGGAGACTTTTCTCCCCATTGCTGAAGCTGAAAATTAACTCTGTGGGGAGTCCTACTTGTCAAACTAATAGCTCACAACTTTTTGGACTTGTTACTCTTCAACAATGTAACCTAATAAAATATCCTTCAAATATATAAACAGGACACACCTCCTTAAACAGCAAGCCCTGAGTATATACATGGGAATCCTGGTTTGACTGTTTTGATTAACTTGACTGTTCAAGTCAGTCAAAATGTAATCACCAGTGAAATCAACCATTTTGACAGATTTGACTGCCTTGCCTGTCAGGTTGAAGTGGTCAGATTGACTAGAGCTAATAAAACAGAAAAAAAAAATGACTTGGGAGGACGTGGGTGGCTGTATACCAGAATCTACTTTAAATAACTCCATTTGAAATCTGTACCTATTTTCCTGGAACTAGGGAGAGAAGTTTGAAAATGACATACTGCAGCATCTGACTTTCTAGAGTGAGATGTCTCAGTACTTGTTATAGTTGGCAATATATTTATAGGTTATAAAACAATTGCATTTTCCTGATGCACACATAGAGTTCAATAGGACTGAAATTCTATTCTAACTGGAAACGTGTCCTAAGAAGGCCTCCTATTCTCTGACTTTTCTGAAGGGTTGATGACAGACATATGACAGTAATGACTTCTCAGATAATTGTGTCATCAATTTAATCAGCCGTATTTTGTAGGTATCAGAGTTAACCTTGCCATTAGTTGCAATCCTTCTAAAAAGAATTTATGAAAGAAAACAAAACCAAAATATGTCACAGAATCTTTTATTAGAGGCAAGAAAATTTGGCTGAAATTATTTGAGCTAGATTTTTGAAGCAAACCATTTTATATATTAATTAGAACATCCTTTTAGAAACTTCATTTTGAGATGAATTCTCAGATTGGGCAAGGCAAAAATAACACTAAAAAGAATGATTTATGCTTCTATTACAGTCTAGGATTCATGGGGAAGACATAATGAGGTTATTGTCTGATGCATATTTTTATAGTTTAGTTTTTGTTGGTTGGTATCTTAAGGTATTTCCATTGAGAATCTGAAATATTCTGTAACTATTAGAAACACTATTCCTTAACTCCCCAGGAATTCTTACTTTTCATATGAAAATGTTTTATAAATGTTCAGGACTTAGATGTCATCTCATGGACTTAAAGAATAAATTCAATGATAAGTTTAGATAGAAATTAGTTAGGGATGGAATGTCTGTGAAGACTTTAAAATAATGACTTGTTTCTTAAAATAGCCTAACATTCATATTTTCTCTAAGTTAGAGTCACTTGATGGATCATCATATTTTTTATTTTGTCATTAATCAAGGGAAGAGTACTTTGGTTTGCTTTCCAAGTTTATGTTTTCTAATAATTTTATGAGTAATTGTTCTTAGCAATAAAGCCCTTTGACTTGAGCAAGAGATCTATGTAAACTGTCTTACTGAATGTTATGAGGAAACCATTGGGATAAAGATTTAAATTTTATATGTCCTTTACATTGGAGCATCATTATTCATAATTAAATATTTCTCATCATTCATTTAGGACTATTTCATTAGGCTATGTAAATATACCAGTTTACGTTGTTGGCAGTAATTGATGGAAATGCTTTTTGACATGTTCCCTCTTCAGCACTAGAAATTCACAGATAGATATTTGTTAACCAGAAAGGTGAACCTTTTGAAGACTTCTATGGAGTGGGAGCAAAGATTAGTCTTGAATCCTTGCTTTGCTCTATCACCTGTTGACATGATCTCAATTGTTTTGTAGGTCATGGAGGCTAAAGATTCCCAACCTTCTGACCAGAAGTAATGGTCAGATGAAGAAAAGTAAAACAACTAGAAATGTGTGGGACTCAAAGCTCAAAGCAAACATCTACCCTTCCCAAGTTTTGCTGTCATTATTAAGATTATTATTGTAACTTTAACTTTGAAAAGAACACCAAAGTAGAGGTAAATAGACACATTTTGATTTTTAACTGTATGTTCAAGCTTTACGCCTCTGAGTCTTAGCTAGTTATATGAAAGATATATTAAATAAGGACTCATAGTCATAGAAGAGCAAATATTATATTATAGAAGGGATTAAATAATCTATGGATGTGAACGCACTCTGTGAATAAGGTAATGTTTCCATTGGGCTCATTTCTTAGAATTCAGTGGTCTTCTTGCTCTAATCTTGCAGCTGCATATTGAAAAGTATCACTTGGAATGCTAGGGAAAACTAACATATATTGAGTCATGATAGTGAAAATTACCAAACAATGGAAACACTGAGACACCATATTTCTGTGCACTAGATCCTAAATCACTTCTTTTGTTATTCTTATGCAAGCTGGTTATATATAATGTTAAGAAAATGTCCACCATTTTGTCTTTGCAAAGCATTCTACAGGCCACAATGTAGAAATCAAAACAGTGTTATGAAATTTGGGGAGATAAATTTTCATTGTGAAGAGGAAGCATGGTCGGCACATATGTAAGCTGACCTCCCAGGACATCTTTTCTGGTGGTCACTGCTAACAAAGGTAGGAATTGGTTGCTATGCTGAGTTGTTTCCTTAAACAGTTAGTGAGCAATTAAAGGGAAAGATGAAAGTATTGTGAAAGTTTATGGGTCTGATTTGGGAGCATCTTGTTTCTGAGGTTCAGGTGTCTTCAGAGGAGCTCTAATGGCCTAGGTTGGACCACAGAGCTCTGCCTGCAGCTTTCTTGCTCTCTCATTTTGGTATATTCTCTTTGATCTGATGGAGTCTTCCCATTTGTTGACTTCTCCACTCTCTACCCATTTGGCCTGGCCTTGACCCACTTTCACATCCAGCCTTTACGACTCTTTATATATTCAGTTTTCCTAATTAGAGTCCCATGTCTTACCTCTTTCCTCTATTGTACCTGTTCATCCTCAACTGGTGCAGCCTCTCCACTGTTGTCATAGCACACAGTCCCACAGCAATGGGCAATTAGAACTCCTGCAAGTAAAGGATCTTTGGTTGCAGTTGGGCCTTCTATACTAGTTGACAATGTTCTAGCCCACGTTCTTCTGTGTCATCTGGCAGATTTCTTATGTTTTACTTCTTCTCTACCATCATATCTTTTCAAATTAATCCACACTATCAGTAGGTGAATTTGAAAAACATTTATTAGTACAATCTTGACAAAAAGAAATATTCAACTCTCTCTTCAGAAATCTAAAATGCTAGCTTCTGTCTCACAGAAAGAGAAAGTTTTAACAAAGCTTGGGTTTTACCTTTGTTCTAATACCTGTATTACCATCTAATACCAGCTTCTTAATCAATCACTCTTTTCATTGGGGCCTTGTTTTTCCTTTAATAACCTTATTTACTGATGACTTTATGTATAAACACCCCCCAACAGACGGACAGACAGACACACACATACATACATACACACACACCTACACACACACACACGCACACAAATGTGCATGCCTTAAAAAACATAATGAGAATTCTAGCACCACCTGGGGACTATGCCCCTGGAAATAAATGGATGGTATTGTCTGTGTAGAGATAGGAAAGGGTACCTACCTGCACCCTGTGTGATCCGTTTGAAAATTACTGCATTCTATTTCCTACCTCACATGGAGATCTGGTACAAAGCAGTGAATATGGGACACATTAGTATGTAAGTGGTATTTCAGACTGAAAGATCAGATGAGTTCCTCCATGGAGCTTGAGAGAGAGGAACTGGTAGCTGGTCCAAGCATGAGGTCTCCTGTTCACAATTCACTGTCCCTGCGGGCTGTCTTCCATTGTCTGTGCATACCTAGAAAGTGTTCTCCTGACAATGTCCATTGACCTACTTATTCCCAGGTCTGCTAATATAGTATTTTCTACTCCCTCCTTCCCTCTCCCATGTGGCATTTGACTTTGTTAAACAATTTTTTTTTCCTTGAAGCTCTGTCCTGTGTTGACTTTGTGATCTTGCATTGTCCTCATTTTCCTGGTATATATTTGAGATTCTTTCAGTTCCTTCCAGTCTTTAGATATGGAGGCTCCTGAGTCCTAAGCACTCTGTCTTTCTGATTTTAGTTCTTTCTCTGGTGTAACTTTATCAAAACCCCGATTTTTGGGACTTCTTCCAAGTACACCTCTCTACCTAGCTGTATACTTCAGATGTGCGTGAACCTTCCTCTTGGACACACCTCAGACTTTGATTTCGTTAGGTCAATGCTGAATGCATTGTCTTTTCCACACAGCTCGTTTTGTCTGGTAATCTCCCTTCTTCAGCTCTTCCCACTTCATACCACACAGTCACATGTGGATCTCCTTCCTCTTTGCCTCCTGTGTAAATCGAGCAGAACCACATGCTCTTAAAAATTAGTTTATCTATATTAGGGGTAATACTCGATATATATTTTTAAAACTACAAAAACTATCACCTTAGTTTGGGCCTGTGTTCTATCCTCCCAGAATACTAATCAAATTGATGTTTGTTTCTATTTCTAGGATGGTCTTTCAATAACTTAGTTTTTACACCTTTTACAAAGGGATTGTTCTGAATTGGCATCCAAGTACAACTGTATCTTACCAGAAACGTTCAATAGTTTAACAGGGCTTTAAGAACAAATTTTAGAATAGTATTTTCACCTCTTTATGACCTGTGTTCTGCCTCATTTTCTGTTTTTATTTGTTTTCACCTATGTTTTTGATGATATTATATTGAAGAGAGAGGAGGGAACGAGAGAGAGAGGGAGGGACAGACAGAAAGATGGAGAGAGAGGACAGAGAGAGAGAGAAAGAGGAGTTAATCACATTTTGCCAGCATGATTTGCTATTGGAGCATTTTGATAACACTGAGAAGAACTGGATTTTGATAACATTACAATATTTCTTAGAAGTCATCAGTAAAATTCATAATGTTAGATGTGTGAGAACATAAAACACAAAATTAGTAAAAATATACATTACTTCATTTTCTTATTGCTATTATAACAATTGTGCCCAAAACTTAGTGGTTTGAAACCAGGACAGAAATTTGTTCTCTTAAGAGTTCTGGTAGACCGAGTCTCACTCAGTTGCCCTGGACTGGACTCAGAGCTTTGGTGAGGTGTAGTTTCTTTCTAGAGCTCCAGGGATTTATCTCTTTCCTGCCTTTTCTCAGCTTCTTTGGCTTGCTGTCCCACATCACTTTGACATCAGCTTTCATTTCAACTCTTTTCTACCTGACTCTGACTGTCCTGTCTTCCTCTTATAAGGATCCTTGAGATTACATTGGGCTTGCCTAGATAATCCAAATTTATATCTCCATGTTAAGAACCTCAAGTAATTTTATATACAGTCTCTTGTGTAATGGAAAGTTAGATATCCAGAGTCCTTCTGAATCCCAGAGGTTTTAGATATTAAAACATCAGCAACTTTGGTGGGGAAGGCTTTATTTTATCCACTACAGAATCATGGACAATCATTAGAAAGAGTTTAAAAAAAAAGTTAAAATAATATATCTTTCTAGTATATTTCTCTTTTCTGTTTTCAATAAAAAGATGTTTCCCCTTATTTTTAAGTTGATTTATCTGCTCAAATAAGGGTGAAAAAGGATCCAAGGATGACTTTCTAGCCCATTATTTTCTGTGTGTTCTACATTATAGTACTCCTTAGTATTTTAATTTATATCTCAAAATCAATTGATGCAGAAGATTTAATAAACAACCTTTCTGTCATTGAAGGTCTTGTCAGATTTTTAAAATTTTATATATTTTTATTATTTAATGTTTATTTTGTTTGTGGGGGGCACATGTGCCATGGCATGCATGTAGGGGTCAGAGGACAACTTTGTGGAGTTCTTTAGTCCTGAGGACCTGAGTTCATTCCCTGCTTTACCCCTGGTAGGGGGAAAGACCTGAATGCCAGGGGTTGTCCTCTGACCTCGACAAGTATACTGTGGCATGCATGTGTTTGTACTCACATACATCACTCACACTAATAATAAATAAAATTAAAAACATAGTGAATATAATATCCACAGAATGTGTTTAGAATAATGCATGCTGAAAATAAAATTACTATGATAATTCATGTGCTGTATTACCCACCCTGATCTTTTCTGAGAAGATACACATTTTCTGGAAATGGGAAATATTAAGATAATAGCAACTTCTTTCTCTGTGAAGTGGGCTGAGTCTCCAAACATTGTATTTTTATTACATGCAACTCAAGACTAAAGTCTTAAAGAATTAAAGAAACCTTAAAGAAAGGACCTTAAAGAAAGGAAGGACTCAACTGGAATTAATATTTTCTGATAGTAGATTTTAATTGTGAAATTTTCCCACAATTTCTGTATGGAGAACCCAGATTTTATAGCATGTGGTCATTGGCTACAAGACATACTAAGTGAAACACAATATCTAACGAAACTAAATTGTGAGGGAATCAAGTTCCACTAACAAAGGGGAAGCAGCTCAAACCATCTTTCTATCAGAAAGTGGGTTAGGTTGGCTCACATTCTTCTATCTCTGTGAGGGCACACTTTGTTGATAGCAATGTGAAGACCTGTGTTACACGCCTACATGGCTAGCTATGCTCATGCTGGACTTAAATGTCATTATTTTTGTTAATGATAACAAATAGCTAGCAGATGACATACTACTTTATTTGAAATTGAAAGGTAGGAGATTGAGCTCACTTTTTCCCGAGAGCCTTATAACATGCTTGTATTTCGGTTTCCTCGCCATGAGAAGTGGTGATAAGCAGGTCTTTGAATCAGTTGATTGTAACTGTGACTGCTATGATTCTGCATTCAGGGGATTTCAGTTAGTCCACATGGTCCTATGATTCTTCCCAATGAACTGATGTTTCTCGGCAATATATTTTTTATAGCTTTAAAAATTCATGGCAGAAATGTTTCTTAGATTCTAAAGAAACTTCAGTTACAAGAGGAAAGTGAACTTATAATTATTGTGCAACTGAAGTTGTTCCTATGGGGGGGGCACAATACTTTGAAGAATTTAATTAATGTAGAAATATATTTTAATAACAGGTATTTTTCAAACACGGAGAACCAAAAAAAATCCCACAAAACAATTGTCATATATACTAGTTAAGTAAAACAAAGACAAGATCAATTTTACAGTTTTCTCAGAAATGCTAGTAATATCTATAAAGACTGAGTGATGGAAATGTACTTATTATGAGCAAATCCAGTTTTTTTCAGTTTGTCAATCAAAATGAATAATCTCAAAGTCTCATTTTCAATTAGATTATTTTAATATTTAACTATCTAAAATGCTCCAATCACACTCTTTAGAAAATGGTTGGGGTAGAATACTGCAGTTCTAATGATGACATTTTATTATGATAGAAATGACTTCATTAATTGATGATCATATATCACCCATAAAATAGATAAAAGATATAAAAAACTTTTCCAGTCAAAGGAATATAGAGCCACTTGAATTGTTTAGGTGTTTTTTCAAGTACAAATCTTTATACACTTTTATTCTTATAAAATTTGTAAAATTCATATATTATATTATAGATAGCCTATGAATCTCTTTTATGAGATCCATATAAATTAACAATGTTGGTAGTATCCTCCCAAATGCACTGGGATATAATAAAAATCACACACACACACACACACACACACACACACATTAGTGCATATGCAACAGAATAGTGGAGGTATTTCAAAAATTATGTTTGGATTTTATTGCAAATATTCGCACTTGTGACTTTAGAACTATTTTTGAACATGTAATTTTTAATGAATAACGCATTGATCAGTTTACTACGTATTTGAACTATGACCTTTTAAAAACCCAGTCTTGTTTCTTCTTTATTCTCTACATCATTGAAATAGTATTCATCACTTCATAATGGAAATAATATCAAAAGATCACTGAGGATGAAAATAGTACAGTTAAAAATTACATGAGAGCTTTGTTTTAACTGAAAAGAACCTATGAAGCATCATATAAACATGACTGTTGATTTCTGAAGCAAGATATTCTCTTAATAAATATTAATATTTACCTCCAATGCAATCAGATAAACCACATTCAAAAGATATTTAAGATACTGCTTTCTTACTCCAGATTCACAGGAAACTATCAAATTATAGGGGCTCTTAAGCTTCTGAAGAGTATTTAAGTAAGTAAATATTAACTTATCTAAATTTAACTACAAATTTTAAAAACATATTAGTTGCTAATAATACCAGAATATAATGTTTTATCTGACAATGTATTCCTGTTTAATGAAGAACATGCCTTCATTCATTGGAAAGGACAATTTCTCATCTTGATTGTTTTTCCAAGAGATAGCATATACACAATTTGATTTTTACTTTTATAATTAATTTATAACATATAATTTATAATTTCTAAAAATAATAAGCAATAAATATTGTACTGGTTTCTTGTTTTTAATTTACTTTTATTTTTTAAATGACAAGGACTCTGGGGCTGGAGAGATAGCTCAGTGGTTAAAGGTCATTCAGCTGCTCTTGCAGAGGACCCCTACCCTGTAGTTCCCAGTACCTGCATGTAGGATAACACCCATCTGTAACTCAGTTCTAGGGGGTCTGACACCATCTTCTGGCCTCCATGGGCATTGCACACATGTGGTGCATTTATATGCACACAGGGAAAACACTCATACACGTAAAGTAAAAATAAAATAAGTAAATGAATAAATGAATAAATAAATAAATTTAAAGTGACAAAGTTGCACTGTGTCTGCCAGATTGGTTCAGATCCTCCTGCCTCACCCTCCTGAGTAGTGGATCACAGGCACATAGTATTTCACTTAGCTTGTACTAAGTTTCACAGTTTTAAAAATTGTACAGGTCCATTAGATATTGTTAGATTTTATGACATCATGTGATTAAATACAATCATATATATATATATATGTTTGTGTGTGTGTGTGTGTGTATAAAACAGACATAGCAATTTTATCTGAGGTTTATTAAATAAGCAGCAACTAAAAGTTATAAATGTGCTCTCCCATATCCTAGGGCTAGATATGTTTTAGAATTCTTAATATTTCAGGTCTAGAAATACAATGCAGACTGTATATTGTTTACTATTTGATACCCTTGGACAATGAGCACACCTTGCATAATCAAACACATTAACATTTCTACAACAAAACCTATGAACTTTTACTCCAAGTGTGATAAAAAAGACTGTGTAAGTAGTTTCAATTCACTTTAGATATAATTTTGTCACTAAGTGAGGTTATATAAATGTTACAAAAATCTTGGATATGAAGAGATGGCTTAGTTGTTAAGAGAGCTTCCTGTGCTTCCAGAAGATCTGAGTTTGGTTCCCAGCATTCGTATTGGGTGGTTCACATTGCCTGTAATTCAAGTTCTGTGAAATTGAATGGCCTCTTTTTGACCTCTGAGGGCACCAGCATTCACATGCACAAACACATACATAAACACATAATTAAAAACAAAGTAAGTCTTTTAAAATCCTCTAATTTTCAAAGCTTTTTGGATTTTGAAATTATAGACAATGGATCAAATTCTGGTACTATCAAAGATTTAATATAGATAAATGATACACATATATATTATATAATATATAAAAGGGATCAGTGCAGAATTTCAAAAGTAGAGCAAATGATTATCCTATTTAGAAAGTTTTATCTGACAGTTTAACACACATAGATATCAAATAACCATTTTTAAATTGTGCAAAATAGAAGAATTCAATGGGTCAAAGGACAAAGAATTCATAACTTTCCTATGAGTAATTAGAAGTTGGAACTCAACTATCTCTGTCCTAGGACCTCTCCTCCTCTGACTAGGGACATCCCTCTGTGCTTAACTTACCAGTCATCACTTTATTTATTTAGCTATTTATCCTTGGAGTACTGGAGATTCAGCTCAGGGTCTTATACATACTAAGTATGTTCTATTACTGAACTATATGGCCAGCATATCACTCAAGTTTAGATGCCATATAAGTCACACACACACACACACACACACACACACACACATTATAATTAAATCTGAAACTTATTTCCAAGTTCCATATATATATATATATATATATATATATATATATATATATATTATATCTACCTGTCTACCTTGCATCCCATACTGAATACCTTCAAGTCATCAAAATCTCATGTGTTCAAAATCACTGTCTTCCTAGTATCCCTGCCTTGATTAAATCTTTCCACCTGCAGCATTTCCCCTCTTTACTTTCACTTATTTTTATGGGTCCCTCTCCCTTAATGTAATCCATCCCCATTATCCCCTTTGATTCCTGGCTTCCATGGATACTCTGTGTTAAATAAGCCTAACTAAAACTAACTAAAGAGTTGAAACTAGGGTTCACATGACAAAGAACATGTGGAATTTATACTTATGGACCTGGGCTACCTTGCTCTCTATATTTTTTCCAATTCCATTGAAAATTTTATAAATTTTCTGCACAGTGCAATAATATTCCATCGTGTATGTGTAGTACATCTTCATTATCCATTCTTCAGTTGATGGACATAAAGGTTGCTTCTATTTTTTTGGTTATTGTGAATAGAGCAATAGTGAACATGGACATGTGCATATCCATGTGGTCTAGAATCCTTTGGGTACAGGCCCAGGAGTGGCATATCTGGGTCATGCTTTAGTTTTATTGTTAGTTTTTTGAGAAACTTCCAGGCTGCAGTAGGTTATATTGCCACCAACAGTGTATAAGTGTTGCCTTCTCCACATCTTCAGCAGCATTTGTTGTTACTGATATTCTTGATGATAGTCATTCCTACTGGGTTGAGATGGAATCTTATAGTGGTTTTAACCTGCATTTCCCTAATATATAATGATGCACAACACTGTTTCCTAGCCATTTAGATTTCTGTTTAGTTCTGTAGTCCATTTAAAAAATTATTTTCAAAATGTGTCATTGTTTGAGAATTTCATACATGTATGTGAATGCATTTTAATCAGCGATACCCCCTTCTCCCTCCCTCCCAATTCCTCCTCTATCCTCTCTACCACTTTTTCCTCCCAACTTCATGTGCTCTTTTTATTAAACATAATGAGTCCACTTAGTGCTGCCTGAGTGTGCATGTGGGTGTAGAGCATGAGAACGTGTGGCCTTTCTGGGGCCCCAGAAGCAGACTGACTTTCCTTGTTTGGGTACCCATCAGTTGCTACTAATAACTTATCAACCAGAAGTGAAGCTTTATGGGCCCATTCTTTTCCCATGCAGGGATTTTTTACTGTCTTGATCTTGTGTAGGTTTTGGGGGTTCCTGTGCTCAGGGCCAGCCTGAGGGGACAACGGGTCTCCGCCAAAAGGGGGTGAGTAGGCATGGAATCAAAACACACAGATTCCGGGGCTGAGTGAGAAGCAGGCAGTGGCAATCCACTGCAAGCTTGTTCACTCAAGGAAGTTCAAGGGGTCTTATAGGTCTGGTTAGCCTATGGCCTTATGGGGTGGGGTCCCAGAACTTGATGGTTATACCCTATTGACTGCAATATAATATAAACAAGGAGAAATCAAACTGGTATTGACTTGAAAGTTTCATCTCTAATTGTTAGTTATCGTAGTGCTGGAAGGTATTGTTCGTGCTATCAGAAGGAAAAAATAATCATTACCCTTACCCAGCTGTTGAACCTGTGTACTTCAACATCCACTGCCCTGGCAAGGTATGCTCTCCCGTGCAAGAGTGACGTGAATATAATGGAAGTAACCAATCACCTAATTAGATTTTAGTTCCACATCGTAAGACAGAACCCATACCCAACACTGATATCAGTGTTGTGATTAGACAGACCACAGGCCATGGAATAGAGTCTATCACTATTATTCTGGTAAATAGATACAGTATTAAAGTGAGTCCTAATGAGTTATTGTTATACCCATAGATTAATGTGTCTCTCAGTTCTCACCAGAGAAGCTTCCTTATGCAGCAGATGATGATTAAAACAGAAACCTAAAGCAATAGGAGAATAAGAGACAGTAGGGGGCTTATCCCTGAATAGGATACCTATATCAAACTTCTGTCTCCAAAGGCTCAATGATCATCACAGAAGAGAGGATGGAAAGATTGTTAAGAGCCAGAGGTGCAGGTGACCTCAAGGAAACAGAGTTTTCTAGACAAGTGGGAAGGTACTCATACAAACTCATAGCAATGATGAGAGTGCACACAAGTATCATGTAAGTTCAAGCAGGGTAAAATTTCAGCATAACTGTGAGAAATTGGACAAGAAACCCCATCCGTACCTGAGGAACTATAGGCACCTGATGGCTGCTGGAAGGGGAAGTTAGTCTCATTTAAGGGTGTGGCTATTGGTAACTTAACCAGGCTCCAGTGGGTGGAGACACACCAAAGTACACTGGGGACAAAAATTTGACTCTGTAGGTCTCTTAAATCTCTCTTTCTTTTTGTTTCTCTCTTTCCTTCTCTGTCTCTGTCTCTCTCTTCTTCTCTGTCTATATATGTAACAGAGTACGTGGAATTGGGTGGGTAGTAATAAGAAAGGATGTAGTTAGGGGAGGGGATTTAAATATGATCAAAATATATTGTATGAAATTCACAAAAATTCAATAGAAAAATAAAAAGAATGAATTAGTGAACTTAGTAGAGTCCACTTTTCATATGAATGATGTGCTCACATTTTATTTAGGTCACATGCTTGATTTTACAACATCTTTTGGTTTCATAGAACTTGTCACATTGGATTATAATATATGTTTGAATCTTGATCGCTCCTCACACATTCTTTGAAGAGTGAAGTCTGTTTTGTTATTGTAGCCCCAGAACCTATAAAGCCTGACATATGCCAAGTACACAAAAATATTTGTAGACTTGAACTAAGTGTGTTAGAGCCGTGATGGAACACTTGCTTGGCTGCCAAGAAGGAGGCCCTGATTTAATCCCCAGCACTAGAAGGAAGAAAAAGCATTAATGAATGCTTAAGTTATAAATATAGTCCTAAATAGATTTTAAAGTACCGTGGCTTGAGTATTTGTTTTATAATTGTTGATGTGACTTGTTGACTACAGTGTGTGTGTGTGGCTGTTATACTGTTTTGAAACCCAGGTAAAGTAGTCAATCTTCAATATGATTCTTGATTAATATTTGTGACTCAAAAATTTTAATTAATCATATTTTTAAAAGTAGGTCAGACTAAATAAACTGTAGTTATTACTGGTATTTGTCCTGTATCCGTTAAAGCTATTAAATGATAATTTGATTGTGGAACTAATATAAACAAAACAAATGAACACATGTATAATTGGAGCTGGATAGCTTTGTAAAGGAGGTTTGATATTTTTATTCTAAATGTGAGTACTCACCATGCAAGAATTTTACTGCTAGAATGCTATTGAATTACAAATACTGCTTAATAGTATTCATGCCTTTCTAAAATGTTTTAAGTGTAGATCTCTCCTTAAAGACATACTACTGGAATTATCCAAATTCAAATGATTGGGACAAGAAATATATTACAATCACATTTTACATTATTATCCACTAAATGGTTTTGGATTATATAATACTCAAATGATATATGCTGACAGTTATTCAGAAACCTAACTAAAACTTTTGATGAACTGAGTCCTACTTCAGTTCAGTAGTCATATCTCAATCAGACAAGCTCCACTGTTTAATTTTAGGTTTAGTCAAGAAGAGATTTATGGGTATATCTTTGCTACAGACTGCTGTGAGGAAAGTAAGATTTGAAGAAATGAGTTATTAATCTTTATTGCAGAACATTAAGAAATGTCATGTGGCTATTATGAGTTGGTACCTAGGAGGTAGTAGATTCGTAAGCACCCCAAAATAGATTTCTTCTTTTATACCTCTGATAGTAGGGACATAATTAATAGTAACATATTACTCATTTGTGAGGAAGTCCAAATGTGTTACTGCATTTATTAAGTTCAAACTTAGTATAAAATTAACAAAATTAATTAAGGACTGTCATGTGTTAGTGAACAGAATTGTCGATCTGCTTTTGATGTTTGTAGACCTGTGTATGTATAACTAATGATTGTATATATAAACTTCTTTTACCATCTCCTAGTAATATAATAAACTAATTAATTTTATGTTTGTTTGCTTGACTAGTGAAAATAGTGGTGACATATATATATTGTTATTGAGATGACTGTGATGTGATGTTTGCTACAACTCTAGCTTTGAGTTCTTCAGAGCAGTGTCCAGAGGCTGATGCATCTCCTCTCAGGTTCTTTGCTCCAAGTTTAGATAAGTGGTCTCTAGGTGGATGATGACATGTGGGTCATACCTCTGCTTTTTGGTAGAGAATGACTTTCCCTTGGGACTGGCTTTCACAGAGAAAATACCAGTTAAGTGTTTGCTGAGAGGATGTTGAATTAACTGAGAAATCTTACCATTTTCTTTTGCTTTCTCTATCAAGATAACTTTTTAAAGAAGCTAAACTTAATGTAAGCCTTATGAATTATATTAAAAATAATTCATAAGATGTATGGAAGTATATAAAGAGGTATGATACAAGTGGATATTTTTATAGAATAGAAAATCATGGGATTGGTAGAGTCTGCCGTCTGTTTTGACTGGTTTTAAATTTTCTTGTAATAAAAATTGTGCACTTGGTCAGCTCTAATATTAATCTACTTGTGAGTTCTGAACTCCAAATAAGTGCTAGGTAAAAGGCTATAGTGTGGTACTTTGAAGAAGGGGAGAAGTAAATACATTTCTCTAATAATTTGAAAGCCACTATGTCTGCATGGGAACATAGAAAGCTCTGCCAGCCAGGACTCACCCTCCTTTCCCAATTGTTCTTCTACATTCTAATAGACTGAAAAATCCAAATGTACATTAGTCACATAATAGCATTACTCAGTTTGAATTTACTTTTATACAAGTCTTTGATGATTTGTAGTCTTGAAGCCTTCAAAGGCTGATATAAACTGTAGGAGTTTAAATCAAATACCACATACTATAATTGTCTTCTACTTCTTTTTCAACTGCTATAATCAGGGTATGATGTCTGATCTCTGTGCATGGTATAGGTTGTTTTCTTGCAAATCAGAATGCCTACATTAGTTCTATGAGGAAACAAAAAGAAACCAGAGAGCCTTAGACATTGTACATGTGACTGTGGTTCCCTCCTCCAAACAACTTTTCCTGTCTAAATCTTTTCTTTAGCTTTTCTTTGCAGGAATTAGTGATTCTAATTTTTATATTTTACTTAGTATGTTTGTTTACTCATAATATACATTGTCCCTTTGGAAACAGAGCAAACACATAGACTTCCAGTTTTAGAATTGTTGTAGGTTCACAGCAAAACTGAATGAAGTTACAGAGGTTTCCAGTAGGCTTTTCTCCTGTACATGCATCACCTCCCCAGTTGTCAGCATCCCCATTCACAGTGACCCATTTTTTAAAATTGATGGACTTGCCTTGAAGTCAACCCTTAAAGTCTGTGACTTATTGTAAAGGTTTATTGTAAGTGTTGTTCGTGCCATGGGTTGAAAATGCATAGTAATATGTATCTACCATGGTAGTGCTGTGTACGCTAGTTTTATTATTGTCTTGAAAATCCAGTACTCTGTGGTCTACTCCCTCATATCCCACTCTTTAACCAGTGGCAAACCTGACATTTTTGCTGTCTTTGTAGTTTTGTCTTTCCCAAATTTCATACAGTTGGTATCATGTAGGATGGAGTGTTTTTATTGACTTCTTTCACTGAGTACCATGCCTTTAAGTTTTCTTTGCGTCTTTTCACTATTTGATCATTCAATAATTAAAAAAAAGATTTTATTATTTTTTGTTGTAATTGTATATATGTGTGTTTATCTGTGTGCGGGTTTACGCATGTGAGCACAGTATGCATAGAGGCCAGAATTGGGTGTCAGAGCTACTAGAATTCCCTTGAGCCATTTGATGTGGGTGCAAGAATAACACCCAGGTCTCTTGAAAGAGCAGTGTGTTCTTTTAACTGCTGGTCTATCTCTTCAGTCTCTATCATTTCTTTCTGTGCAGACTATCATCCCATTGTGTGGATCTACCGTAGTTCATATGACTATTTATCTACTAGGGAAGACTTTATGACTGCTTCTGAGTTTTGACAGTTATGAATGAAGCTGCTATATAAAAACCTCTGTGGAAGTAGATTTTTTTCAGTTAATTAGATAAATAACAAGGGTACACTTGTTAGACGTATGGTAAGAGCATTCCAGTTTGATTAAAAATCATAAAACTTTCCAAAAATGACTTTATAAATTTACATGCCTACCAGTAATGAGTAAGTGTTCCCATAGTTTCGCATCCACCCCAGGCTTTGACAGCATCAGTGTTCTAGATTTTGACTTTTCTGGTAGGTGCATAGTGGTATCCTATCATTTTAATTTCCATTTCCATGAAGATGTACTCTCTGAATCATCTTTCCATATACCTATTTGTCATGTATGACCTTCCCTGGTATGAAGCTTTGGTCCAGCTTTCAGCCAGGTTGTTGACTTTTATGAATTGTTTTGTTTATTTGAGGAGTCCTCTGGTTTCTAGGTTAAAAGTCTTAAACAGATATCAGTTTCTTTTGAAAATATTTTCAAAAGTCTAGTCTGTGGCATAACTATTCTCCTGACAGTGTCTTTTGCAGAGCTGAAAATTATAATTAATAACTAAATTTCCTATTTAGACCACATAGACTGTTTCCTTTTGGTGGATTTTGACACATTATGATTCTCAGAAAATTGGTCCATTCCATCCAGGTTATCAAACTAACAAGACTAGAGTTCTTTGTTGTGTCAATTTAGCCTTCTTTTATTGTTTGTAGGGTCCAGAGTGATAATGTCCCTTCTTTTTCTATTTCTTTTCATTTGTTTTTCTTCTCTTCATTTTTCTCCTCTTGACATGAGGTCTGGCTATACTACCCAGGAATCTTCAAACTTGTGGGCTCTCACAAGCTACACACCTCCAATTCCCAAGTAACTGGAACTATAGTTATACACCCCATGCCAGGCTTCCCTTTTCATTTTAATGGGTTGAACCCCCCCTTTGCTTATTAATCAACCTACCTTTTAGTTTATTGATTCTCACTAACATTTTCAAAGAACCAGATTTTGATTTTGTTACTCAGCAAAATTCTTTTTTTTTTTCTTCACTGAGTTTGCTTTAACTATATTAGTATTTTCTACTTTTTACCTTGAATCTGATGTTCTCTCCCTTTTCTAGTTTCCAAAAATGTAAATTTAGGCTTTAATTATTATATACATAATATTAATTATGTTTTTCTGTCTCAGCATTGTTTTCACTGTAACATACAAAATTTGAAAATTTGTGGTTTCATTTAGTTAGTATGTTTCAAAATTCCTCTCAAAAGTTCTTTGACTCCGATATAATTTAGAATTGTGTTTTTCTAAGTATTTGGGGGATTTTCTGGCTAGCACTGTTGTGTGATTTCTGGTGAAATTCCACTGTCTGAGAATAGACGATGTATGATGTATCTTAGTTTCAATTAGTTAATGTGTTTTATGACTCTGAATAAGATCTCTTCAGTGTTTCATGAGAGCTTGAGAGGAAGGATTATGTGTTTTTGTTGAATGAAGAAGTATGTCTGGATGTCAAGTATATCTATTTGTTTGGTGGTAGTGCTGAGTTCAGTTATTTACTTATTGATTTTCTGTCTGCTGGACCTATCTAGCTCTGATACAGAGACACTGAATTCCCCAGCTGTAATAGTAGATTCATTTCTCTGCACTTACATTTCCATCTGCTCTTGCCTCAAGTATTTTGGCATCTACTACACATTAAGTACTGTAATATTATCTTGGAAGATTAGTCACTTATCGCTGTATACTATCCCCCTTCTTCCCCTCCCTCCCTCCCTCCCTCCCTCCCTCCCTCCCTCCCTCCCTCCCTCCCTCCCTCCCTCCCTCCCTTCTTTCTTTCTTTCTTTCTTCTTTCTTTCTTTCTTTCTTTCTCTTTTTCTTCCTTTCTCTTTTGTGTCTATGTGTATGTGGTGTATGCACATTTGCATTTACTGAGGCCAGAGAAGGATATCAGGTATCCTGCTCTGTCACTGCCGACCTTAGTCCCTTGAGACAGTCTCACTTAATCTGGAGCTAGGTTATTGACCAGCAAGCCCCAAGCAATCATCCTGCCTCTAATCTTCACATCACTAGGGTTACAGGTGCAAGTGTCAAAGTGTCATGCAACACTTTTTAAGTGGGTGCTGGGGATTTGACCTGAGGGACTCATGCTTGCACAACCAGCTCTCTCACACATTGAAGCATTTTCCCAGCCTCTGGCTCTCAGTATTCCAAATAACTTTCCTTACTCTGAGCTCTGCTCTGTATGAAATTATTATAGTAATTCCTGTATTTGGGGCATTAGTATTCACATAATATATTTTTCTCCATGCATTTACTTTAATACACATGTGCCTTTATAAAGAAAGTGAATTACTTTTCTTGATATTTTAATTGGTGCATTTAAACAGCTGATTTCAAAGTAATTAATAGTGTGGTTGAATTAGATTCCATTACATTGTCCCTTTCTTGCCGGCTGGCCTTATTTTTGTCTCCTATGCTTTCTCAGACCTTTAGGGGTTTGAGAACTTTGTATGAGGTCATGTTATCATTTTTTTAGTGCATCAGTTATACTTTTTAAAAAACATTTTTTAATGATTGTCTTGGGTTTCTCAAAATATATTTGCAAGTAGCCCAAGTGTATTTTCAAATAACATTATGTAGAAAGGCCTGGGTGATGAAAATCCTTAGAAATGAAACAATCCCAGTCCCTCCTCCTGCTGTGAGCTTTGCTGTCATGCATGTATTCACGGCATAGATGAGCACATCACACTTACACATTCATAGTAAACATGCACAATCAATATCTCACTCTTATTTTGCTCCAAGTATTAATGGTTAGATCAGTTAAAAGTCAAAGAATTTGTGAGACTTGAGTTCACCTTTATGTGTTGCTTTCTGACGGTTTTCCTTTCTTCGTGTAGGTTTGTGCTTTTGGCCTACATCACTTACTGTCCTGCCTCAGCACTTCGAATATTCTGAACCTCAACACAGGTCTCCTGGAAAGGCATTTCCTCAATTTTTACTTCTTTGACATTTTCCTTCCTTCCTTTTTCCCTTCCTTCCTTCTTCCTTCCTTTTTCTCTTTTGTGTGAACGTGTGTAGTGTATGTGTGGTGTATGCACATGTGTGTGCACTGAGGTCAGAGGAGGACATTGTATGTCCTGCATTATCATCCTCCATATTTTTCTTTCTTGGTGTTCTCTAGGGTTTCTATATCTTTGGTTTGCTGTCACACAGAGATTTGGAGAAATCCCCAGTCCTTATTATTTACAATATTGCTATCTTCTTTCTTATCATCTGTTCTATTCATTATTCAGTATAACTTGGTTACTGTTTTGCAGTTATTGGATTTCTCTTTACAGTTGAATATTTGAGATTCCTGTTGAACATCCTTTAACACACCTATTCTTCCTCCAGTTGCATTCAGTATAGTAAGCACATTCTCCACCTCATTGCAATGGTTTTTATTTGTAGCTTCCCATTTTGCTTTTGATTGGGATTTCCAGACATTGCTTACATTACACATCTGTTCTTCATGTGGTCTGCTGTACCATACAGTCCTTAGCTTATTAACCATCATTCTTTTAAATGGCCAGTCTAATCATTCTAACTTTGCCCTGAGTTTTTCCCTGATGATGCTTTGTGTCCTTAATCTCTGCTTATTTGTGGCTTTCAGTATAACTTTAAAATTTTTCTTGATAGTCAGGCATGATATGCTGGGCAAAGACCAAAACTGCTGCAACTAGATGCTTAGTAATGTGGCAGTGAGGTAGAAGAAGTCTGTATGTATCTTTGGGAGAAAAGTGCTAAAGCAGAATTCCAAAATTTGGTGATATGATTTTTTTATTGTTTTCAATACCATGTCAATAGTCTTAATATCTTTTACATTCTAATGAGACACATCACAAACTATGCCCACTCCAGCATTCCCTGTAAAGACTGGTAGTCTGGGTCTTAACTGCTAGTCTGAATTCCAACAGTTATCTGTGTTCACTAGAGTTGTACATGCACTCAGTCTCTCAGTCACATATAAGCACATCCTTTTTCAAGTTGTGTCTCCTCTGGGTTATGACAGGAAGCATGTAGCAGAGCAGCCAGTAAGATGAACTGGTCTTTACCTTTAGAGAGCTCCTTTCATTGTTCCCTGGCCATGCGCAGACTAGACTAAACCATTTGAGTGCAGACCCTGGTAACTCCCTCTCCCTGCAATGCATTTGTCAGTGTCCACATGCTTGACACTTAAAAATGTGCATTAAATGCATGAATAAATGAATAGCAGCCTATAATTAGACTTACTCCATATCCCCAAATATTGAGACATTTGGTAGAAGAAATCCAGAAGATACTTTTATGTCTCTAGAACACAGGAAATTGAAGGTGACTGCACATGGTTTATTTGATTTTTCACGCTGAGTTTTCCCATTGTTCCAAATCACTGGAAAAGTCAGTGATTTGTGGGTGAAGGATTTAGTGTTATCACAGTTTGTTGACTCTTCTTTGTGTCAGGAAACTAAGACTTTCCTGTTTAGTTTACAGAATTTACTTAGATGGAGTCCAAGAAAGGCCTCACCTGTGTCTGCTAAGCCCCTGTGATTCCCTGTAGCTATCTAGGTAGATTCAGCTTTGTTGTATATTTTCTACTATCATTACAGAGCAGTCTAAGAAGAGGTGGCAGTGTTGTTCAGAACAGTTTGTGTGGGTTCTTTGTATGATGAAGATTTGTGACTTTGTTCCTACTTAATTCATCTTGATTATTCCATATGACATTTTCTTTTCTTTCTGTGCAAAATCATCTTGCCATCCAATACCTGGCTTATAATCACTTTCTCTTCCAGTATGTTTGTTTAAAAAGTCCTGCTTCTTTTGTCATTTAAAATTCTTTGCATACACTACTGAGCTTTCCCTTATACTGAGCTAATTAGAGTCATTTACCTAGGAGTCAATATCACAGTGCTTAGGAGGCAGGCTCTGTGTTCTAATTCCTTCCTTTACTAGCTAAGGTTAATAGTCATGTTATTTAATCTTTGTTATAGTTGAAATTAATTCTAACACATTATAAACTCTGGGAACCCTGGAATTACATCAACAGTTTCTCTTGCGTTCTTGATAGTCCATGAAGCATGAGCTTCCAATACTCTGAGAGTCAATGGTGAAGAGAAAAAAAAACGAAAGAGTTAATTACCTAAATTCTAATTCAAGATGTTTTTCTTAAATTGTGAGGTATGTGCCATGTGTCAGTGTAGAATGTTCTATAGCATTTAGTTACTTAGTATGAAAGATTGCTCAGATTTGTGAAACCGAAAGTATCCTTTATAATGCACATTGTGTAACTGTATACAGACGAAGAGGGATTAATTTAAAACTGGAATAATCTAAATAGAAACCCTTAAAAATTACCATTGGCATTTTAATGAAATGTTATTTTACAGCTTTAAAGCACATAGCAATATAATTAGTAATATGTGTAATCTTTATTACCAATCTTAATCTTTTTTATATGACTGAAAAATTATTTTATGGTAGTACAATTAAAGTAATGCTAAAAATGTCAGCATAACAGAATTAGACTAAAGTAACTACTACAATATTGTACCCCAAACCAGCTAATTTAAATGCAAAATACTTTCTAAAGGCTATTTATCTGAGCTAATGTATGATAAGGGATTTAAGGAGTAGTGTGTGTAATGAAATAAAAAGAAAAAAGTACTGTACAGCAATATTTGGTATTGTTTAACATGAGGGAAAATTAAATAGGTTTATATATAGGCCACTTGAGGAAAATGTTTTAGAAGCCACAACGCAGCATAGTAAATATAAAAGCAACTGGCAGGCAATACTCCATTTCTCAGCTTTTAAAGGGAAAGCTTGAGGTGCTTAAAGCTGTCCTTTCACAAGTGATGATGATAATATTGACTATGACAACAAAACTGAAGATGCCCAGATTTCTCCTTTGGCATGTTTACATATGTATACAATGCATTCGGATTGTTCTTGCCCTACTCTTCCTTGTCCCTTCCCCCACCTATGAAGACCCGCTACTCCATACAAGGCCATTTTTAATATTCATGTGCTTTTGCTTTGAGACCCAGTGAGTTTAACCAGGGCCATCTATATGCCCATGGATGCCCAGAAGTTTAATGGTATGTTTTGTAAAGGGATTTCAAAAGACAGGACAGTTATTTAATTGTCATATAACAATGGCTAGACATTTCCCACAATGCTTTATCTATTGATTCATTGTGTTACCTACCAAATTATTATAGGTTAGAACATAAAAATATTTAAAAATATTTTTTGTAAAACAAAAGGATGCTCAGTACAGAAAAACTTGATGTTACAGAAAAGCAGAAAAAGATCATCTAGGGTTTTACTACTCATAAAGTATCCCACTTCACAGTACACGTAATTGTAGTTTCTGCTCCCTCGGGGATACTTTAAAATTTTTATTTATTTGTTTACTTAAATAATATTTTATTAGTTTTTTGAGATTTCATACAATGTATTTTTATTACATTTATTCCCTTCCCCCTTCTCCTCTCATATCCCTTCCCCCACCTCCCTCCTCCCCCACTTCATATCCTCCTTTTTGTTTCTAAATTTTAAGCCCATTTGTGTTGCCCAAATACTGTTGGGTGTGGTTCCCTCCCCTAAAGCCGGATCAACCTGCCAGGCATCATACCGTCCCTCTCCTAGGAACTATCATTTGCCATTAGCTCCTCAACTGGGGTTGGAACTTTGTGTCCATCTCTCCCCTCCATGCTAAGATTTTGTCTCGCTTGAGCTTGCACAGGTCTTGTGTATGCCATGGCAACTATCATGAGTTCATATGTGCATCTGCCCTGTTGTGTCTGGAAAACAATGTTTCCTTGTAGTCATCAAGTGTCTCTGGTTCTTATAATCTTTTCGCCCCTTCATCCAACAATGTTACTTGAGTCTCTGTGGGAAAGAATGTGATATAGATGTTCCATTTAGGGCTGAGCAGTCTACAGCTTTTTACTTTCTGCTACATTGTCTACTACATTGTCATCTACTACAAAAGGAAACTCTGGAGCCCCTTATTTCAGCTACATCATCTGCTACATCCTTATCTACTACTAAAAGAATCTTCTCTGATGAAGGCTGAGAGACGCATTAATCTGTCTAATGACAAGTCATAGGTTTAATACCATATCCATTTAGCAAAATAACAGTAGTAGGATCTTCCCTAGGGTCTGTGACCTATTTAGCCAGAGGTTCTTGGCTCTAAAAATGGGGCTAGATATGATTTCATCGTGTAGAGCAGGCCTCAAATCCAATCAGAAAGTGTTTGGTTGCTTCCATTACCTTCATGTCATTATTGCACCGATGGGACTATTTTCTCAGAGTAGTTATTAATTTAGTTTGCAGGATTCACAGCTGGGTAAGGTTATGATTACTTTTCTCCTCTGGTTCTATGCATAGCACCTTTCAGCACCATGAAATCTAGCCAGTTGGTATGAAACTTCAAAATCAGTACCAGCTTGATTTGTCCTTGTTCTACCATTTAAGTATTTATTATCTTCAACAATAGGGTCTTGCTAGTAAGTTCTGAGTGTAACCAAGAGCTATGACAACACTAATAGTGCCTAAGGGTCTGTGGGACCTCAATGTCCAACAGCTTTGAAAGAAGTAAACATTTGTATGACAAACATGAGAAGTATATATGTATATATGTATGTTATATAAAAGACACAGATTGTTAAATTTGCTTCATTTTCTTTGTGACATTTTAACCCCTCTTTTTCAGACACTAAAAAGTCTTGGCATTTTCATTTTTATCTGTAATTCTTGGAGCTATTCACTTTATTGGTTCCTTTACTTATATGTTTATTTTGGTTTGGCTGAGCTTTTTGAGTTTCGTGCATGATAGTGCGCTTGCATCATTTCCATCCCTTCCTCTCCCACCTAAATGCCCGCCATGCCGCCCCCTTCTCACTGTCATGACATCTTCTTCTCGATATTTACGTTAAAAATCTGTTTAATACTGAAGACATTTTAGTGAATTTTTACTCACTTCTTAAAATTTTCAGTTCATTAAAACCCCACAGAAACATCAGTATAATCCGAGAGAATCTAAATATTACAGTATGCTTATTGCCATGACTTTTTGTGCTGGGCGGAGAACTGACACCATATGTTGTTCCACATTGTACTCATTTGCTTTTGAATTTTTAGGTCCAGGCACACTTGGAAAGCCCTACAAGGCCTCAGATACAGAAGGTCCAGAGACAGCAAGCAAAACCCTTCATGACCCTTGACCACCAAATCTTCAGTCAAACTCTCAAGTGGCCGCAACCTCTGGCACCAGGCTGTATGCCTCTGGCACAGCATGGACTCATGAGTCCAGACAGTGATGCTGATTGTGCAGGAAACGCACTCACCAAACTGCTGACACTTGGGAAAGAAGATGACAGTACGGGATGGCATGTACGTTTAGTGGCTGGTTAGGAAAAGCCTATCATTAATGTTAGAAATAAGTTAACAGTTTTGCAGAAAATGGTTGAGATGTAAATTAATTGAACAAAAATAACTTTTAAAGTATTTGATCAATAATTAATCAAAGACATATAAATTATAACTAATTTTAATACTTGATTATTTATAAATGGGACAGTGATGATCATATTTATTTAGAAGATTTAATTGTAAGGGTTTTCTGGATTATTTAGTGTAAGAATTTATTAATATCTGAAGTCACTAAAATACAACTATAAAATACAATAATATTTATTCTTTATATATGAAGAATTTTTAAGAAATGAAATGTAGAACCATCTTCTCTATTCACTTTATGAAGTACATAAAATGTATACAGAATGAAAGTCATCTGCACAGTAAACATTAGAACTATACCCAGTATAACTTACCTTACAACCACATCTTCCAAAGTTCATTTTCTTGTATGGATGATTGATTTTTCAAGAAAAAAGCAAATCCCAGAGAATATGAATAGACCAGCCAATTTTAAGTAAGATCTAGAAAGTGATCTTATATCTTGTAAAGTATGTTTTCTAAAAATTCAAAGGGATAAACAGCATATAACAGCCTTCTGGATTTTTCTCAGTATTTTAGTCCTTAGGCTTATGCCTGACCTTTACTTTTATAATACATTTGTGCATATAAAGGAAATGTGTGTGTCCTGACTGGTCTTCTTGGTGGCCTCAGTCAATGAGAGTCCATGGCTAGGAAGGGGAAGGGTTTATAGTCCCTAAGTGTTTAGCTGCTTTGGAGCAATGTGGAAAAAAAAAGCCTGAAGAAAACGTTTTCTAATTTTTAAACTAGTGAATTCAAAGTATCTGAACAAAAATGTCTCAAGCCTTCATGGATGTCAGCATAGTCATAGTTTTATTTAGGCTGTAATAGTGGTCTCAGAACTTGATTTATCACATCTATGTTTTCCCCATACTGCCATCATTCACACATATTATCCTTAATATTTGGGATTCTTATAGTGTTGTAATTTCCTAATGCCCTTTGATTTCTGCCAGTGGTCCATGTCTCAAAGTAAAAGGTAGAAAGTTCTTGGATATATACAATATACACTAGAACTGTCACTAATTAGTTATGGAGTATTAGCTTAATCCTTCACTTGCATTCTTATATGTTCATAATCTTGTTTGTGGGCTTTTTAAAACTTGTTTTTGTTTGTTTGTTTGAAACAGTCTTATAATGTACCTTAGGCTAGCCTTGACTTTGTAATCCTTCTGCCTTAAGAATTTCAAGGGCTGGGATTACAGAGTATGCCACCATGCCTGGTACAAGGGTCATTCTGATGCCTGTATTTTAAAACTTCCAGTGGCATGATGAGAGCTCAGGAGATGGTGGCAATTGTCATTTCTTTGATTTTATCCCTTCTAAGCCCTATCTTTTGGTGACATCAGTGAACATCTCATTAATTCAAACAAAACTCCAAAATCACGCACAATAGGTCTATGAGAGTATCCTTAGGTTCAGAATTTGATGATTGAAATTAGATATAAGGAAGAAATTAAAGATAAACTGAAGCAGACTTGTGAAAATAAAAGAGAAGTGTTTTACAGCATATGTTTATCTAGGATGAAGTTTACATTTGTCCTTGCAAGGGCAGCAGGAACCTTCTACACTAACCCTTGCTCTTAGCCTGCACTTGTCATTTAGCACCTACACTGGCTCCGGGCTTCAGGCATATGAACCCACTGATAGTCACCTGGAGCGCAGGTCCTCCTTTTTTACATTCTTTCTTTACTCATCTCATTTAGTGTTTATCATTTGTCTGAATAATTCTAACTATTCTAAAACATTAACTTGGAACTCCCTCCGTAAAGTTTTTCCTGGTGTCTCTCCTAATGGATTTGGTACCTGTTTTCTGGAATTTTGTAGCAACACTCACAGCATTTAGATAAGGATTGTACATATTATGGCATTTTCAAAGCACATGATACATTTTAAATATTTATTGACATTTTTCTTATTCATACACAATAATTACTAGTGGATGCTTTTGGCAGCTGTGGAGGTGACTGAATAATGAGTTCAGTCAACCTCTGTATACATGGGTTCTACTGTTTCTTGTTTGCATCTTCACTAGAGATTGAACTCCATGAGAGCCAGAACTTCACACAGTTGCCTGCTGTATTAGTGGCTCCAATTCTGGAAAAGCCTGATCATAAATATTGTTTAATAAATTTTTGTTGTGTTACTATATGAATAATACTGTGATTTATCAGAAAATCTTCGGAAGTATGTTGGATAGCTTTAGTTGTCAACTTGACCTACCTGGGTTGAGAAAGCCTCAGTTGGGAAATTGCCTCCATTGAACAGGCCTGTGGCCATGTCTGTGGGGTATTTTCTTGATGAGTGATGTGGGAGGGTCCAGCCCACTGGGTGTGTGGGTGTTCTGTATTATATAAGAAAGCAGGCTGAGGGTGGGCCAGAGGATCAAGCCAGTAAGCAGCATTTCTCCATGGCCTGTGCTTCAGCTCCTCCTGCCTCTCGGTTTCTGCCCTGGATTCCTACCTTGGGCTCCCTCAGTGATGAACTGTGACCTAGGAGATGAGAGTCAAATAACCTTTTCCTCCCCAAGCTGGTATTAGTCAGAGCATTTTGTCACAGTGATTGAAGGTAAACTAGAACAGGGAGTATTTTAAATGATGTCTCTCAACACTTGATTCATACTGGCCAGCAATCTTGCTTAGAAGATGACATTGATGAGATCATAAAACATTTTTCTGTATTTACAAGAATTTACTACCAGTGATTTCTTCATTTGTCATTCATAAGATATCTACAATGATAACATTATCTAAACTCAGTGTTCACAATGTCTGAATTTATATCATATTTTAAAGTTTCACTAAAGTCAATTTAATGCTGGAAAGAGAGTGAAAGCTACAGTTTTGGTCTAGTTTCATTCCTATTGCTGTGATTAAATACCTTGACAAACAACTTAAGATAAAAAATGGTTTGTTTTAGCTCACAATTTCAGATTGCAGTCCATTATTGTGAGTAAGTCAAGGTGATAGGACCTTGAGGTAGCTTGTCATGTCACATCCTCAGTCAAAAGGAACAAGAAATAAGTGCATTCGTGATAGTGCTTGGCTTGTTTTCTCTACCATCACACACTCTAGGCCCAGCCCATGACATGTTATCTACATTCAGCAGGGGCATCTTACCACCTCAATTAATGCAATTAAGAAAAGGAAAATCCTTATAGGCATGCCCACAGGCCAACCTGATATAGGCAATCCTGTACTGAAACTCTCAGGTGATTTTAGATGTGTCAAGCTGACAATTAAAATTAACCACCAAAAATGGAGAGGAAAAAATGAGGACTAGAAAGAGCAAGAGAGAAACAAAGAAAAATTAACAGTCTTTAATATATATATACATATATACATATATATATACATATACACACACACACATATATATATAAGCTTTAACAATCTGTAGTTTAAGTCATTCCAGCAGAGAAGGAGGCTTTTTGTGGAAAGGAGTGGAGAATGATAATAGAGAGTGGATTGAAGTTAGGACTATGGAGCAAGAGTTCAGGAGTCCAATCCTGCCTCTGCCACTCACTAACTAAGTAATCTGGACAAGTAGGGTGTTTCTTTTCCTTTTGGTTTTCTCCTCTGTATAATGAGGAGATATATGCGCCTCATGATTTTCTGTGAAGATAAATGATGAGGTGTATGCAAAGCACTTAGAACACTGCCTGGCACAGCTCCTGTACTATGTGTGTGGTACTGTTGCCATTTAAGGTGCTTTTTGATATTGTTATCATGGTTGCTGTTACTTTTATTATTTGTTACAGAGATAATGAGAATATTTTTTCATACAGTCTATATTCATAGTTGGCTAAAATTTCACCATTGATCTTTGGATATCTATCTATGAGAGGCAACCAAAACATTTTGAAAGGACAAAAGATGATGTTTATAGGAACTCTTCTGTCAACATAATAAGGGTTGTGAACTTTGGCTTGAAAGTACTCCATGAGAAAACACTTTTCTTATGTAGATATTAGTATCTATGGGTGTGGTCACAATGGAGATTGCCCACCAGTCACTAGAGAGTAGAGAGTCCAGGGAAGGAAATGCATCAAAAAACCAAAACAAAACAAAAGAAAATCACATCAGAATCTCATATTCAGTTCTCAGATATGGTGATCTTTATATACACAGCCAAATATTTTAGAAGTTAAATACTCCAAATAAACTTTTAGACTTAATAAAATACTTCTCTGTGATTTCTGACTAAAGCATCACTTTAATCATTATTTATAGTATGTTGAATTTATTGTGTTCCCCTAGATAGAGAATATTATTGAGTATAATTGGCATGGAATCAAGTTTTAAAGAGGAAGTAACAGACTATGCTCTGTTAATGCAAAGAACAGTAATTATTTCCAGACCTAAGGAGGTCAATGGGACTGAAGTTAACAATCATCTCAACTGGTAAAACAAAGTAACTTTACTTGACTAATAAATGGTCTTTACTCCTGTACTTCTGAAATACAAGATGACAAATGAATGCTAGGAAATGCTTGGTGCCAAAAAGATCATATAATATTATTGAGCAAGAGTATAGGATTATATTATATCCTTCCTTCTTCCTCTGTATGTATCTCTGTTATCTATCTATCTATCTATCTATCTATCATCTATCTATCTATCATCTATTTAATTTCATTATCCATAGGTGAAAAAAATAAAGACATGCTTCATCTCCTTAATGTAGAAAGACTTTCGTGTTGAAATCAATAGGAGTTCCTGGAATCAAATTCAAGTATTGTGTCTTATCTCTTACTTGATTACTTTTAGTTTCCCGCTGTCCATTTGTTACTGACAAAAATCTGCATTTTCTGTCTTCAAATTTCAAGCATTATACTGAGTCATTCTTTAGATAAATATTTTATTAATGCTATTTTTCCTTGTCTAATTTTATAACATGAGAATTCTATTTTCTTCTCTAGAATTCATTGTCAATGTTTGAGGGAATATTAATTTCCTATAGTCTTCTCATCCTTATATATGCTGCTTACTTCATTGAAATTATATAATGAAACATTCTCTGCCAAATTATCTTCCTTGTTTTGTAATATCTATATAGAATGGCTCACGCAGCACAATGAGTGGTAATGACTATTTGGAATTTGCTTTTGATATGCAGAATGTATGATTACAAAGATGAGGCCTGCTGTCTATCTGCATTTATATAGAAATTCCGTGGCTCAGTGGTTCAAGGCACTTGCCACCAAGCTGGACCACCTGAGTTTAATCCATGGGATTCACATGGTAGGAGAAAACCAACTGCTACAGATTGCCCTCTGAACTCCACATACATGTGATGGCACATGCACATTCATACACATACACAAACACAAAAAATAAATTTAAGAAAAATTTTAATTTAAAAAATTCTATTAATCAATGATCACTGGCAATTCTAGATCTATATATTAAATTGGGTAATTAAATTAGCCAAAGCTTGTCATTCTTTGTCATTAAACAAAGCATGTCATTCTTACAAGTATAGATGACATTTTAGTCGGTCAGCACAATGAAGTATGCCTGGGAGGTGAGGAAGACATCACCATGCTAAGCTCAAGTTCGAACCGACACTATACATGTATCTTAGCCTTTCATTCCTCTGCTTTCTATTTCTGCATCATGAGAATAATTAAACATGGTCTTCTGAGGCTGTTTTAAGTTTATATCCTCATAGGCTACAAGTGTGGGTTTAAATGGCAGTCACAGAGCTGCTTTGGAGCTCAAATAAAGAAAAAATCATGACAAATGGAAAATTTGAGGACATAACTTGCCAAAAGATGCTCTTCAAGTATAGTCATGAATTACAGTCAAGATTTTAAGACCTGGGCATAAGGAAGCAGACACAATATATAAGAATAATGGCTAGAAGAGAGGTAGGAGTCTGAAAGACTTTTAAAGTTCTGGCAGGTTAAAAAAATAACTTCTTTAGTTCAGAAGGGTATTTTGAGTAAGTGTATTTATTGGTTAACTTTTGGATGAAAGCAGTAGAATTTAATTCATAGGATATTTAAACATGAAAGGAATTTATTGGCTCACAGCATCTAGAAATCCCTAAGTAACAATGCTTGAGATAATCCCTCCATAAACTTGCCTTTTTTTTTTCTCCTATGCTGGTGGCTTTATTATCAGCCACCTAACAGACATTATCAACAGCCCAGTCCTAGCCAGGGTACACTTTTGTCTTGCTAATTCAATTTTGTTCAGGCACACACCTGTTTATAATAAAGATTTTGGATTAATTTAATTCAGTTTGGTTGAACTTGTTGAAGAGAAGGAGTTAAAGGGTTTTCCATTTCTGGCCTAATAAGGAATGTTGAATGACTGGACTCTGAATTGTTGATTGTTCCATTTCTATGTGGTTCAGAGAGGAATTAGTTCCCACTGCAACATCTATGTAAGCGGAATGCAGGGACCCAGAGTATAGGAAACACCCAGTTCCTAGCCCAGAGTGTTGCCTCATCAGCCTCACCACCCTGGTTCTCCAATTCCTTTGTATTGTTATTTCTGTCCTTTCTGTCTCAGCTCACATGCTCACATCTGACCTCTTACTCTACAGGTCTAGCATATTCCACATATTTGGCTGTCCTGTCTTTTGTGTGTGTGTGACAAGCCCTCCCTGTAGCCCCAGTTGGTATGCACCTTGTTGTGCGGACCAGAATGGCTTTAATCTCCCAGAGATTGCCCTGTCTCCAGTGTGCTGTGATTCAAGGCCTGCCTCATCATACCTGGTTCCCAATTTTTGAAATGTACTTCTTCAACATTTTTAATCTGTAAGCTGTTGGAGATAACAGACTATTTGGCACTGATCCCTTTTTCAGCAGCTATAGCTTCAGATTCAGAATATTTTAAAAATCTTTAATCTGTCTGGAGTCCAAAATATAACCCTTAATTTTGTAAGTGCTATTAACTTCTTGGCTAAATTTCAACCCTAGGTGAACTCATCTTTTTTTTACTGCAACTTAACTTGAGCAAAGAGAAGGATCCACCACATTGTACATAGTGATTATTTCAAGCACAACACCAAATATCACAGGGATCCCTACTATTGTGAGACAGATTTTCATTCATTCCCTAGTAAAATCACCAATGATTCTTTCCTTGCACTTACAGATTTCCCAATCTATTCACTTTTCAAAAAACTTCTCTATGTTCCATACACAAAATATGTACAAATAGATTAACATTTGTTCCCTAGTTTTACCAGTTTTCTCAAACCTCTGCAGTTTTTCTTTTTTCTGCCAGTCCTGTCATGGTAGAAGAGATTTTCTAGCCCATTATTAAAGTCCCAAGAAATTTTCTCCTCTACATAGTCCTCCTGTGTCATCAGTATATGCTGATCTATAAGACTGTTCAAAGTCACATTATACTAACCTTCTATAATACTCCCCAAATCATACCAAACCAAATAACTCTCTTTGAATACATTTGCTTTTTGATTAGCATGCCATTTCAGTATTAATACACACACACACACACACACACACACACACACACGAATGAAACTTACTGCCTCTATTTTCTGCCTGTGGACACTATCTAATGACTCCATTCTCTCCTTTCCAATAAAGCTTTTGTCTTCATAATTCTAAAAAGGCTCATAAAACCAAGCAATACAATACCCAATAACAAACTTTAAATTTTTATTGACTTGGCTCCTCAGTGAGAAATGACATGGCTGACCACTACTTGATTCACTATCTGAGATGTTATGGCCTTTTACATTACTGATTTTCATCCATCTCACTGGCTCTCTTCTCTAACAGATATTAAAATTTTGTGTCTCAGCGGCTAGTCTTCAGCCCTCTTTTCTCATGTATCTGAACACACTTTATAGAGATCTTATCTCTATGACCTCTCTTCTATATGCTCAACTTTCATATCTTACTAGTTTTTTGATATATTTTGTGCTATAACAGATATTTCAAACTTAACATGGCTTAAAAGACTTTATCTCCCCAAATTTGTTTTTGGTTGACCTGGAACAGTATCAGTAACAAAACCCCAGAGTCATATTGTGTTCTCTGCCTTGTGCCTACCTACCCCTACAGTATGTCCTGGTCATAGCCAAGACTTCCAAAATCTCTGTGCTTTTCAATCTGTCATTGCACCAAACAACAGATTTCTCAGTGTTTCATCATTAGCATCTAGCACAGTACCTCACACAACATAGGTGTCATCAAATAAAGACTACATAAAGTACTTTAAAACTCACACATGCACAGAAATAAGTGTTCTAATTTAATTTTTATTTATTTATGAATACTCTTAGTGGCTAATTGGCAGCAATAGTAAGAATAAGAATAACAATAAAATACAGCCATTATGCAGTGAATACACACTATGTGATAATGAATTTTCAAAACACTTTTCCTGAAAACTTGTATATAATCTTTGGAACAAACCTATGCAGTAGAGACTGAATATCTTCTTTACAAATGAAGAAAGATGCTCAGAGAAGTTCAGTAACTCAGTCAGACTCATTCATTAAATGAATAGCAGATTCAGACATTGCTTCCAGCCTTATAAGAAGCCAAATGTAAGTCTTACCCACACTGCTGTGTCAGCAGATGAAAGAAGATAACTAGTTCATAGAAATATGCAATTTTAGATTATGGAAGGACCTGAGGTAGAGTGAACTCTTCCACACAGCAGCTGGAGGACTGGTAAGTTTCTAAGTTTAGATCTGGCACTCTGTAATTTTTACCTATTGATAGGAGTTCACTTTTTTTTCTTTCAGAGACTTGGTTGTATAGATTAACTCATTTCATTTAATATACTCAGGTAGTTTTCAATCAGGAATCTGCAAATGCTGGTGGCATTTGGCAATCTAAGTAAACTGCTATAGTTCAAGACCATTCCAGAGACTAGGGCTAAGTAAATATTAACAAGCCTCTATGCTTGTTTGGAACTTGAAAGGATTGCATTACATCAATGAGCAAGCTTTTGTCAATCACAATCTAGACCAGATTAGTCTTAAAGTCCAAGGAAGAACCAAAGTTCACTTTAGTGCAAAAGTTTCTGTATGCCTCTCCCGGTCATTGTTTGCAAGTTTAAGAAAAAGAAAATGATGAAGGAGAAAGAAAAAACCATTGCTATTGTGAAGGTTATAGATCCTTCCAAGTTGAAACTGGTGAGCAAGTGCATTTTGAAATTGTTTCGATATTTGGACATGAAACTGGCTTAAATACTGAATTTAAATTTTATAAAGTTATAGTCAATAAACTAAGGTATGTAGAAAAGAGTTTAAAGTGTGTAAAATATAATTCGCTGTATTTATTGAAAATCTTGTTTACTTATAGCTTTTTAGTGCTCTGTTGTGGTAAAAATTTTCCATAGTTTATTTAGTAAAAAAAATCCTTTGCTAAAATTAATGTTTTATTGTCACTTTTATATAAAATGTAAGGATGTTACTAATTATATATTTGCATTCCTGTATCAACTTTTAAATTAATTTAGTACTAATACGATAATGAACATATATATGCTGTGAAAATACATTACTGTCTTGTTTTGTATTTTTTCTGTTTGTGTTCAACCTAGCTTGCCAAGGGAACTCTTGATCCAGCCCCACTCATTATTTTTATTCACTTATAATGGAGCAAAAATAATAATAACAAAATAACACAGCAGTATATTTGGGAGGTCAGTGTTTGTCATTTAAGCCTCATGGTGATGTTTTAACAGATAAAATAAAGTTCTAGGGAAATCAGTGATGTGTGTCCTAAAAGTGGAAAAATCTTGCTAACCGAATCTAAATGAATCAACACGCACAAGGTAAAATCATCTTTCAGAGTCAGTGTTTCATGTATGCATACATTGTGTGGCATAAGCTTCCCTGCAGTGCGCCTCTTCGTTCTAGAAGTTTATCTTCTTTTAATGTCTGTGGTTTATCTAATAGTTGCCTGCTCATTTTGATCATCTTAGATTCACAGTGACTATCTTCACAGAAAAGCAAAAATGAGGATCTAAACAAATGCATTTCTATCAGTGTCCTTTGAAAAATCACATTAAATATAAAGTATCACACACACACACCAATTAGGGCTCTTTTTTCCTTTTGTTATGTCAGTGGGAAAGTTTTGGTAAGTGTAACTTGTAACCTTATATGAGTGTTCTTCAGTTTTGTGTATTCATAGAGAGATTATCTAGGAGATTTATATGTATTTATATACGCATCAGTTTTTTCAGAACATTTCAGGGCTTTCATAAGTAATACTGCTTTTAGGAACATGATAAGTGTATATTGTAGTGATCTGTCTGTTCCAAGAAGAATGTAAATGACGGGTGATGAGGCAGTAAATATGAACTGAATTTTAAAAAGCACAGGCAAGTTTCATTAGTCCTAGGGTAGTTTGGTAAAGAAAAAAAAAAGCCAGGAAATCTCCAGGGAAACTGTCCAAGAGGGCTTAGACCCTAAATTAAGCCTTGGACGGAACATGTTTGATCTTGATGTTATTTGATTAAGGAGGGTTCAGAAAAGAGCAGTAGGAAAGAACGAAACAGAAAAACATAATTCAACAATTTGCAGCTGTTTTGAATATTCAAAACACATAATATTAAACATATTAAACACAAGAATGTATCCACAATAGGAGAGGTAGTAGAGACTCCAACCTCGGTGGCATGCAGCCATGGATTTGAATCTAAGCCATTGTTCTCACTATATTTTATTTCTTCCTTCATGTGTGTATGCAGGTGCATGTGTGTTTGAACATGTGTGTGTACATGTATGTATGGGTCAGAAGACAACTCTGAGTATTGTTCATATGGTGCCATCCAACTTCTTTTTTGAGGTGGAGTCTCTCACTGGCCTGGACTCCACCAAGAAGCTGGCTGGCTCATCAGTCCCAAGGACCCGCCATTTTCTACCCGCTAGTGCTGGTATTACAAGCACATACCACTGTACTGTCTTTATCTTCTTTTTTATATGGGTTCTGGGTATGACACCTATGTCCTTGTGTTTGCAAAACACTAACGTATCCCCTCATCACCTCTAGTACTTTTGAAGGTGTGTTATCTTTCGATAACTTCTTCATTCCTTACAGTTGTGTTTGTTTCATATGTAGAATGATAGTTATACACACCCAATAAAGGTGTTATAAAATTATGATGTTATCTGAGTTATAAAACACATTTTTTCTTCATACCTGACACATGGAAGTAACCAAATGTTTATGACATAGTATATTTTTAATTAATTTTCCTTTTTTATTTATTTTATGTATGTATTATGCCTGAATGTATGTAAGTGCATCTGTGTCATGCAATTCCCACAGAGGACAGAAAAGGGCATAGGATCCTCTGGAAGTAGAGTTACAGATAGTTGTTAACTGCCCTGTGGGTGATGTGTGTGTATCTGTTTGCACAGTGCACATCATATGCATATGAATATTAGGAACAACTTTCAGGTCTATTCTTTCCTTCCAACATGTAGATTCCAGTGACTGAACTCAAGTCATCAAATTTGACAAGCATCTTTAGCTGCCATCTTACCTGTCCCCTCCTTTCTTAAATCTAAAAGTGTTGTTAAATCATTGTTATTCCTAAAATTATTCTCATACTTGAAGGTATTAGCCTTTTCTGCAGTCTGTTGTTGATAATCCACTAAGATTAAGGCATAGAAAACATAGCACAATTATTTTTATTTAAGTAGTTTTAGGTTTTCTGTATGCAAGTATACAGTGTGTGGCATTTTATAATTTCTGCATTTTTCTCTTAATATTATATTTTACTTACAGAAGTAGACTTGGCTCTGTGAGCCATTTTTCTCTTCTTTATTACTTTGAATAGAATATTAAATAAATATGAAACTTTATCATAAAGAATGCTTTCAAAAGAAATAATCTGAGTATTTTCACAATTAAGATTATATTTGCTATAATGCTTCAGACACACTGTTTACCAAGTTAAGGAGGATCCCTTCTCTTCCTCATCAACTAAGATTCGATCATAATGAGATTGACTTTCCTTCTGAGTTTATTGAACTGATCATACACTTAGTTTTTCTCTTTTAATACCATGAAATATACAACTTGATTGTGGAAAGTTATGCTGTTTATATTATTTTAGATTCAAATTGCTAGTATTTCGCCCAAGATTTATAGTCCTTTGTGAAATAAGTCTTTAATTTTCCTTCCTTACAATGTCTTTCAGAATCACCAAGTTGAGCCAATTCTCTCACATCTCTAATGTTTGAAAGTGTTTGTAGAATAGTTACCTAAGCACTCATAATCATAGACAAATTATCCCTAGTAGGGTCTTGACATTTTCTTTGATTTGGCAAAAAACACATTACACAACATTTACCATTTTGTTATCTTTAAGTATATAATTCAGTGGCATTAACTTTCTACATTTCAATACTATGGAAACATACATCACCACCGCTCATGTTATTTGTTTTTGTCACCTGAAGCAGAAACCATACCCTTTGGGCACTAGCTTTCCATTTCTCGCTGCTCCCCACACCTGGTTATCTTTCTTATACTTCCTGTCTCTGAGTTTGATATAAGGATGTTGTGGTGTTCTGTTATGTCTGGTATATTTCATCTAGTGAGTGTTTCCAAAAGTTTATCTGTATTATACCATATATTCATATTTCATTTCTTGTAGGTCTAATAATTACTGCAGTTTATGCATTGAGTATATATCCATTTGCTGACGGGCACTTGGGTTTTTTCCACATTTTGGCTATTATAAATATGAACACTGGTCCACTAATATCTATTTAAAACCATGTTTTAATTTCTTTTGGATGAATATGTAGAGGTGGAGTTGCCCAATTATGTGGCCATTCCATATTTAACTCTCTAAGGATGCCACACAGTTCTCCATGTAACTGTAGCACTTCACACTCCACCAGGACTACACCAGTGTCTGAGGTTTTCTGCCCCCTCCCCAGCATTTGCCACCCCCTCTTCTGTTTACCTTTTGATAGCACTTCAGTAATGTGAAATCACACATGCTTTAATTTGCATGTACCTCATAAAAGTGAATGATGTTTGAGACACTTCATGTGCTCACAGGCCTTTTGTGTGTTTTCTTGCAAGATATGTCTACTTGATTCTTTGCTCATTAAAAAAATTGTTAATATTGTTGTTCATATTGAGCCAAGAAAGTTTCTTTCTCTTCTCTTTTTCTCTAAGACAGACCTTGTATTAATATGATATTTTTTCTCCATTTGATAGTGATATCGAGAGAGAGAGAGAGAGAGAGAGAGAGAAGAAAGAGAGTAAGCTAGAGATTAGATGTTAACTCTTAACATATGATTCACAGGTAGTTTATCTTATTTTGTGCATTGCATTTCATATTCAACAGTTCCCTTTTTACACAAAAAGATTTAAATTTTGATAAAATCTAAATATGTACTTTTTTTTGTTGCATGGGATTTTGGTATTATATCCACAAAATCCAATGCCATGAAGTTCTTACTCTTTATATTCTTCTAAGTTTTACTGTTGACTATCTTATGTTTAATTCTTTAACCCACTTTGAGTTAATTTTTAAATGTGATTTAAGATCATTCTTTTTCTAGTGGGCATCCAGAGAAAACAATACTGTTTGTTGGAAAGTCTGTCTTTTCCCTATTGGATGGTCTGGCAACCTTGTCAAAACTGTTTGATCATATTGTAAGGTTCCTTTCTGGTTTTGTTATTACAGATATATAATTATCATATCTATATTATTATTCTTTTTCAAGACTGTATTCATTTATCAGTGTTTCTTCGTATTTCACATATTTTCATGTAATCTTTAATACACTACTTCTTTAGAAAGGGCACTTAGAATTTGATGGAGCTTACACTGACTCTATAGACTGTTTGAGGTAGTTTTATCACCTTGACAGTATTAAATCTTTCTGTAAGCATGGCTATCTTTCTATCCATTTGTCTTTAATTTCAGATATATTTTTCATTTTCAGTGTGTAATATTTCCTTTATAAAAGTTGAATTTTTTCCTAAGTCTTTCTTTTGGAGGTTATTTTAAATAGAAATGTTTTTTTTTTTCTTCAAATTGCTTACCACTTATGTATATAAATACAACTAGTGTGCTGATTTTATGTTTAGTAACTTGGTTAAATTCATTTGTTAGCTCAAATAGGGGCTATTGGAATTTCTTGTTTTAGTGGAACTGAGGAACTTTCTAAATATGAGATTATGAATCATTTCACCTGGGGAACAGAGGCCAGTTACAACACTTCTGTTTGCTTTTCCTGACTAATTGCTCTGGCTAGACTATCCAATTGTTGAACAAGAGAGGTTTAAACAGACATCCTTATCTTGGTCCAGATGCTAAAGGAAAGGTTACTATCTTTTAAATCTCAACTTCCTCTCTAATTATATACTTTATTTATTTGAATGTTTACTCCATCTTCTCTCTTTTTAATCAGTCTTGTAAAAGCATGTCAATATTGTTAACTTTTTCCAAAAAGTTTGCCTTGTTAATTTGTTTTTCATTTTAATGCTTTGTTTTTTCAATTACTTATGTTCTCATTTCATTATTTGGGTTTATTTGATCATTCTTCTCCCGACCTCTTAAAAGATACTGTTTATCTAACTTCAAGTTTAATCTATTTTTTTTCACATTATTATTTAAGCCTGATGCATTTTTAAAAGCACTCTTACCATATTCTAGACATTATTTTGTGTTTTCATTTGCTCTTAAATTTCAGCAGGATTTCATTTTTACTCTTGCATTGACCAACATCTTTAAAGCTTTCCCTAAATATGCAACAGCTAAGTGCTATATGAATTTTGTGTTGAGAGTTTCTTTTGATTGAGCATGTAATCAATTTCTTAATGTTTTATAGATACTTGAGAAAATTACTTATGGAGGATTTTGCGTCAAGAAACATATACATCTCTGAGACCACATGATTATTTTCATTGTTAAAGTCTTCCATAACATTCTTAATTATTTTTTTCTGCTGGACCTCCCTCCCTCCTTTCCTTCTTTCTTTGTTTTTCTGCCTGATTTTAAAAAATGGAAAGTAATATATTGAAATCCTCCACTCTGATGGTAGATTATGCATATCTCCTCTCCTGTAGGTTTCAACATTTCTCACATATTTGGACTGTTTTTCATTATGTACATGCATGTTTACTGTACTATTTCTAAGCCACATTACAGTTATGCATGAATTAATGAGTAGCCTGACTCTTAGCATTTGTTTTAAGGAAAAGAGTGGACTGGAACTCTGGAAAGTTCTGTTCCTTCCGGTGTCTCTTGGAACTGTGGTCCTTAGCCAAGCTCTTTTATTGAAACTGTATCTCCAGCATGAATTAGTAAGTGGAAGTCAGGACCCACCCTTATCTTATCTGAAAATCTTGCCCTTTGATCCCCAAACCTAAAATATCACACACACAATAACAGACAGCTTTCTCTCCTTGTTTGCAGTAAGAAAAGCAAGCTTCTTTCAGCACTTTGATATGTAAATTACGCACACCCATTCACTATCTTCATTGGAGGGCAAGGAAGGCTCCTGAGGTATAGGTTTTATAGACATTTAAAATTTTAATTTAAAATGAAATAATAACATAAGATGAAATAAAGTGCTGTAGTCTTTTAGTCAATATACAGATGTATGCTTGACACTTTTGAATAGATTTAATGATAAGTTCTCCATTTCATGTCATTAAATTTTGTTTGTTGTAACAATATACTCAGCATATTTAACTATTTTCATTTGTTGATAAGAATGACTATTTCATAAAATACCTATCCATAAGCTTACTGATCTACAAAGAAATGATAGATCTTGTTACCAAAGCAACTTGACCCATTGACCAGGGTAGATATAAATTTGCTCTGTTATGCTCCTTCAGATGTGTATGTACTCATTTAATTTCCACTAACATGGCTCTCACCACTTTTAATGGAGAAAAGGCACTTTAGACGATATGAAGTATATTACCTGCTTTGAAATTGAAACCCAATAGTTTAATGATATTCAAAAGTGATTAGCCATTTACATGAAATAGAACAGTACCTACAGCATAAAATTAAATAGGATATTAATCACTGTGCTTTAGGGCATAAATTAGACCATAACCAAGGTCAGGGTAAGATGTAATCTAGCTACAGTTAAGCAAGAGTAGATTCATTATCAGAATCCTGCTCTGTTTCTAAGGAATAATGCACCAAGTACTGTCTGACCAGGTAATGTGGACCCTGCCGTTAGGAGCCTCTCACTTTATTGTTACAGTGTATGTGTACTAGAGCTCTTTTTCTTCTTTAACATGTCTGCAATTTGCCATTCTACATTGAATGGATCTGAATTCAAGCTCTTCAGAGCAAAAGTGCCCTTTCGCCAGTTCCTTCCCCCTCACTCCCTGTCTTTTTGTTCAGCGTGTCCATTATATTTCTCAAAGGCACAGTGGAAACGTACAATTCAGGTGGGGATGGCTCATCTCATAACCAACAGGCTGCTCGACAATCACTGTGGAACTTTTGTGTTTTTTAAAGCTCTGTTTATGGGATCTTAGGGATATGGTCTCCATTTTGGATCGCCTCCTAATTGCACTTGTCTGATACATACATCATCTTTCCAACTGAGTCAACTTTGTGCCAGTTTTTGAGATAATGAAGTTGGAAAATAATAAACACTTAAATATCTCCCTTCAAAGATCCATACAGACTTATTTTAAAACAGCAAGTTTACAGGACTAGGGGGAGCAGCTCGTGATAGAACAATTGCACGGCATATATGCAAGGCCCTAGCTTGGTCCTCAGTACTCCCAAAATTAATATAAGTAAACAAATAAGGAAAAGATTAATTCAAATAAAATAAAGGTAAGGCTTTAAAATAAATTCAGTGATGAAACCAGTATACTAAAATATATTCCTGAGTATCCAAAAGCAGGCTAGAAAATTCTTATGGATATGTATTTACATCTGTGTATTAGATGATCTCAATGATAATTTTTAAGAGTAAGTAATTTTTTATGTAAACTGTTCTATTTAGAAAACAAAAGTATTTGCAATCTGTGGATTCCACACTTCAGTTCACACTTAAGAGATTCATTCCTGGACTCCATCAGCTTGTAGGGAAGTACTGAAACAGTGTCTTTTCTTTCTCTCTTGCAGCATATAATTTTGAGTTGTCTTCCAAAAAAAATCCCAAGTTTTATAATTGTACATGCCTAGAGTTTGACAGTTCATGTGAGATTTTCTCTAATGGGATTTTTTTCTTCTTTGTTAATTGAATTTCTGAGAATTTCATATAATATATTTGATCATATTTAGATCCTCTTCCATATCTGCACCCAATTTCCTATCTTCTAACGTATAAACCTATAGAGTAAGGTTTGTGTTTCCAGTTGCCCATCAGGGTGAGTTCATGCATAGGAGCCTGGTTAACTTACCAGGAGTCAACTTTAAAGGAGAATGAATGACTCTTCTCCACCCAGTAGCTACCAGTTGCCAAGAGTTCCTCAGGTAGGGTTGGGGTTTCTTACCCACTTTATCACATCTATGCTTAGATTTTGTCTGACTTGAGTACATGCTGTCACCATTTGCCGTGAGTCCATATGAGAAACTGATCAGTTCTCAGGAAAGCTCTGTTTTCTTGTGCTCATTCATCACCTCTGGCTCTTCCTATCTTTCTTCCCCCTTTTCCACAATGATCCTTGAGCCTTGGGAGGCAGAAGTTTGATATAGGTGTCTTATTCGGGGATAAGCAATCCATAGTCTCGTATTCTCTGCATGCTGGCCAGTTATGGGACTCTATGTTAATCAGCATCTGCTGTATATAAGAAAGTTTCTCTGCTGAGAGGTGAAAGATGAATTAATCCTTGGGTATAACAGTAAGCCATTATGAATCAGTTTAATATTATATCTATTTAGCAGGGTAATAGTACTGGGCTTTCTTCTCCCATGGCTCACCTGTATTTTAAAGCTTATTTTCTTTAGAAATTTATGTTTATTTCATGTACTGTAGAGGTTTATTTCCCTAAAACTAATTTTGCTCTTAATATGTATTTTCACATTTCTATCAGATTAAATTGGAGTTTTGAAATAAGTAGGAATATAGCATTAGATTATCTACAGTACTCTGTCATAGCTATGTTTGATTATATGTAGTCTTCCAAGACTTTGAGGAAAAGAAACAAAAATGTTTCTTATTCAGCTTTGGGTTAACTGCCCAGAAATGGAATAAATATATATATAGAATGGAACGATTTTGATTCGAATCTTATATTGTAAATGAGATATTTTTAAAATAATGGTAATTAACTGAAATACAAATATTCATTGACTTTTCTTGCATAATCAAATCAATAAGCAGATTTCGAATAATGAATCAGTGAGATTTTTAATTGTGTTAAAACACCTTAGTTTCTAAGAAATAGTTCCCAGAAAGCACTTCAAGAATTGCAGTGTCTATAATTGGATATATCTTATATTCACTAGAGGCAAAAGTAGTCTTGAAGTGCTTTTGGTCACCAGCTTGGATATTTATGATAATCTAGAACAGTCAGTGCGCAATTCGAGAAAGTGTGCCTTCCAGGGAGTAGAGTTTCTCACTTAATTAAGGGCATGAGCAGCTTCTTCACTGAGAGCTGTTACATCATGGTGCCTTCTGAAGCTCCTAGTCACCATTCTACCTAACTTGTGAGATGTAAGGAACTTGACAGTTCTGCTGCAATGTATATTGCTTTTTGTCTAAAATAATATTTTAATTTTATTCATTTATAACCATGTCATAATCTGGTTCAAACCTCTATAACTGTAAATATTCATCAGGATTTCCTTCATACATGAACTGATCTCCCTTTTTGTTTAAATACAAAATTTATTCAGCATATCTTATCCATAGTGTATTTTAAAATGGTCTATGTGTACTCTTGTTGAAAATTAAAATGCTATCTATTATCATTATTATTAGCAAGTGGCAAAGTGACATATTTAAAATAAAGAATTTAAAGAATGCTATTAAATCTATCCGTGTGTACAGAGGGGCTGATTAATTGGTCTTTTCTCTATTTTTCCTCTAAGTTATCTGGAAATATTTTGGATGTGTACAGTGGTGAGCAGGGGATTTCTCCAGTCAATATGGGTCTTACAAGTGCTTCCTGTCCGAGTCGTGTACCAATGAAAAAGGAAATAACAGGTAATGTTTCTAAATTTTCATCCTTTAAAAATTTTGCCAGTTGCATTAAGATTTGAGTGACACACATTCATGATGAATAGACTTTGAAAGTATAATCAAAATAGTGAAAAAGAAGAAGCTTATGGAGGAAATCCATCATTTCTTAATGATAATAGGAAGTAAATCGATATCATTTACAGTGAGACTGAATGGTTGCACTATATTAGTAGTAGCTCATATGCTGCCCACATGTATGCACGTAGCATCATTTAACCTAGGTGCATTTGGATAAACTGATATATCAAATTAAGTAATATTTTCTGTATGAAGAATTATAGAAACCAAAAGCTTGGACGTTTCCTTTAACATATTTTACAGATGTCAATAAATTTATATGTGCCTTGTAAGTTGGAAGAAGAAGACCTCATTTTTTTTTCAGTTTATTTCTAAATCATCATAACTTGATAGGAATTATAAGGGCCTGGTCAAATTCTTCCAAATATCTAGATGAAGAAATCAAGAATCAGAAGGATTCATGTTCTGAAGCTGTGTGGCTAGTGAGCAACAGAAACTGATTCATGTAATTGTAAGGTTTTCTTGACTTACACTTCCTATGTTAACTATTTTCTTTCTTAGTCTTCTCTTCCCTTCCCTTCCCCTCCCCTCCTCTGTCTCTTCTTTCTTCCTTCTTTCCTTCCTTCTTTTTTCATTCCTTCTTCCAGTCCTTCCTTCATTTGCATGTGTTCCCATGCAGGGATGCATGCATCTGTGTGTGTGTGTGTGTGTGTGTGTGTGTGTGTGTGTGTGTGTGTGCATGTGGAGGCCCCAGGTTGCCCCAGGCCATTTTCCGAGAGAGTTGTTTTATATGAGTGTGTGAGGTATGTAGTTAGTTCCAACACTTTTGATGTAGAAATCATAATGATTTAAGAAGAAATTGGACTAATCTCCGAATCTCAAATTTCTGAGAATAATAAATGTGATTGAGGAGGTTAATATTTTCTATGTAACATGCCTGCATGAGCATCCCATTGGTCATCAGGCAGGTATTATAATGTATTCATTTTACAGATGCAAAGCCTGAGGCACAAGGAAGATTTGGTAATTGATCATGGGACTATTAAATGGAGAGCCAGAAAACAAATCAGCACTATACCAGGGCTTAAAGTCTTTGTCACTGCCTTTTACTTAAATGTTCATTGCTCTAAATTCCTTGCTATCTGCACTATAATATTACTACATTATTTTGGAATAAATAATGTAGTGGTTCTGAGCATTGTTGCACAGTAAGGTTTTAATGTAGATCTAAGCCTGGTTTCAATGATTTTTCTCTCACTCAGACACTGACACTGGAGCCTTGGCAAAGGAGAGACAGAAGAAGGACAACCACAACCTGAGTGAGTGCTTTCCCATTCCTCCAGACAAAGCTAACAGGAGAAGAGCATGGAGACTAAAGTGCAGGGTCTTTTACTGTCGTCTCATTAGTCCTTGAAATCAGATTACTGAAGTTAAATGTACATGCTCACAAACTTGTGGGCTCTAGAAAAAAAAAAACAACTATACATTTTCACAAAATGAAGCAACCTGGTCCCTTTGATCCTCCGTTCTCAGGGAGGATGTCCTTGACTGAAAATAAGTATATTTGGTTACATTTAACTGTGTCATGATTCACCAGCTTACAGATATGAAGAAATAAAATGGCTATAAAAGGTATACCATTCTGACAGAAACAAGTCCAAAGTATCATTTTTCAGTATCTATTTCTCTTCCCTTCCTAATGGCATGTTATCTGCAAGCACTGCTTATGTTGTAATACTGAATTTCCCGCATCTTTTTTTAAGGATAATTTGACTCTGATAACCAGTCACATGAGATAGGGGAATATGGGTGAGAATGGTTGATAAGAGGCAAGGCTAAGGTTTAAAGTACTTGGTCATGTCTTCTGTGTTTATCTTTTTCAACCAAATGAGCTCAACTAATTGAGTGTGAAGATTTTTTGTTCTGAGAGGCAAGTCACAAACAGAAAAAGAGTTAACAGAATGAAAATGAAGAGTGAAGCCCTAAGGCAAGTCAGTAATTTTCTTACATGCAGTTGACCATTCTGCTTGTATCTGTGAACCTGCATTTGTGTCTAATACATCTGCTGCATCCAAGTGGAGACACTTCTCTCACTTTAAGGAAAGATATGGTATAGGGCACAGTTTTGGGACAATGATCTTTGGATTACCTTAGTCCTGATGGGCAGGACAAATAACTGATTTGAACAAAAGATAAGAGGAATATGACTGGAGAGAGTTAATTGTTGGTAGGAGGAGTGCTCCACAGAGGAACTGTGGAGTTCTCTCTTAGTGATCCTGTTCCTCCCTTTTCTCTTCTTCATTTCACAAAGCAGGTCTTAGTTCTTATTCCCTGAATACCTTAAGCATGTTATCTATTGCAAAAATATTATATCTAAGTATACATTGTGGTTCTTGATGTTAGACTTTAGAGTAGATACTGCTCTTAGAGCCAATATAAGAAAGTTATTATACAATTAACAATAATTCATGAATGCAGAAACAGAGAGGAAAGTCTTAAATAACTTACATCATTGGTTCTCATATTTCTGGCATTATACATGTAACATTAGCCTCACCTAAGGACTTTTCAGAAATGTGTATACTGACTCTACTAAAACCAGAATTTCTAAATGTGATGTATAAATCTGCATAAGAATCCTTCAAAGTATGTCTAATAGTAAACCAGAGTTTGAAAATCACTTGTCTATATATTGTTGAAATCTTTAAACTAGAAAAATAGGGTCTGAGAAATGAGTCAGTGGGTAAACATGCTTGCTACCAAGCCTGAAAACTGAGTTCCGACCCCAGTACCCATATGGTGAAAGGAGAGAACCACCACTTTCAAGTTGTCCTCTGATCTCACAGTCACACCATACCATGCATAAGTACACACACACACACACACACACACACACACACACATGCAAATAAATAAATAAATAAAAATTTTAAAATGAAAAATAAAGTAATTTACACACCAAGTTATTTAGCACATCCTATATAGACTAAGCTCTCTGGAGATACAAAAATGAGTAAGATACGACCCTTGATTACACAGTAGTCATAGTTGATTGGTTACACGTACTTAAAATATATTAAATACTAAGAAGAAGTGTATGGGAAAGATAGAACATGGTGCATGGCCTCAAACTTTCACAACACTAATGGCATTACAAAACATGTTTGTGTGTGGTAACAGCCCAACAGGAAGCATATGAATATATGTGTGTGCATGTATTATGTGCGTGTGTGCATATGTACAGCCTTCTTAGAAAATACAGCAATTAAAAAAATAAAAGTGTTTTGGACCAAAGTATCTTTAAATATTATGAGTTAATTATATATTCATCATTCTAATATTGATATTTTGTTTTAGTAAAAATGTATTTGAATTTTTATCTTATTATTGGAAAATACTATCTTTAGACTAACTGGGATTGTTTTTTCTTCAATGTTTTTAAGAGATTATTAAGTTTACAGATGACCAAAAATGAACTGTGCTTTAATGAGAATAATCGATAATATTTCTTCCTTAATAGTTGAAAGAAGAAGAAGGTATAATATTAATTACCGCATCAAGGAGCTTGGCACTCTTATTCCAAAGTCTAATGATCCGTGAGTTCAAAATCATTTCTGCAGTAATGTTGTAGTTTCAATACCCCACAAATGGGTGGGAGGGGACGGGGAGTACAGATCAAGTGACGAGGAAAGTAAGCATCTTATAGCGAGGATAGGGTTACGGCTGGTCTCACTTTAAATATCTCTTTCAGGGTGATAATTATTAAGACTCACAGCCTTGCCTACAGTTATCCTTCTGAGAATAGGAAATAAGTACATTAGTTCTCAATTCATAGTGGCTTTCTGTATACTAACAATATTGGCAAATTTACTAATATTGTCCCAAGCTATTTATGATACTGACTGGGATACTCACTTTATGCCAATAACTTTTCCTCCAACAACAGATTTACATGAACATCAAAATTAAATTTTCTGAATTTCAGATGTGCCAAATTCTGGAGATACATCATTAAAAAAAAGTCAAATTGTGAAAACATGTTGATTGATGCCAACCAGATTTTGATGGCACAGAGTCAAATGAGGTGTTTGAGGTTGTATATCTCAAGAAATAAAGTTTTAATTTAGAATGTGGAATGTTTATGTTAAAGAATTAAAGCATGATCTGAAGCTTCAGTGATGATTTGAAAATGACCTCTCTGACACCAGCAATCAAATAAGACCTAGAAATGAGTATGTTTGATGATGTGATACTTGTGAGAATAGAATACAATCTTCCTAAATCTATTTTTATTCTAATTTAGGCAATTAGATTTTGCATGATAGAAAAGAGTGGGATGTTTTTCCTAATGAGAATACTAGACACAACAGACATGAAGAATGCCATGGCAGAAGGAAACGTGTAGAGATCTGAGAAGCTACAGTCTAGCTTGGGCTCTACTGATCATCATTCAAATCTGCTAATTTCTCTAAGTTTTTACAGAAGAGAATAACTGGTTCTGGAAAGATGGCTCAGGAGTTGAGTGCTTGCCATTCTTTCAGAGGACCACAGTTGGGTTCCTAGCACTCAGAGTCATCAGCTCAAATCAACCTGAAAATCCAGCTCCAGGGGATTTGGCGCCCTCTTTTGGCCTCTACAGGAACCTGCACAGCCACACACATATCCATGTACCGATATATATACATAAATACAAGCATAAAAAAAAATCTTTTAAAGAGAATAATAATCAGCATTTCTTATATTTTTATAAAAGTTATTATCCATAAGGTATATGAGAATACATTATAAAGATTTTTTGAAGGATTATATTGCTTATATTCTATGAATGCTTTGATCATCTAAAGACTTTCTGGACTGACTCATTTTGTAACTTAGGGGATGGCAAGCTTTTCTTATAAATATTATATATGCTCTATATTTCAGTTATTTAACTCAGTCATTGTATCTCCAACACAGACACAGACTATATGTAAATGAGTGAACTTGCCTCCGGTTGCTGAAGTTTTATTAATAGAAATACACTGTGAGTTCTCATTTGGTCTAGATTATAGAAACCCATTTTACCACAGAATCACAGCCGAAATAGAAGATAGTGGGGAAAACTTCCTGTAAGCTTCTTAAGTGCCTTTTCTTTATTATGAATCTCAGATCCTTGTGAATTTCAGGAAGACTGTTATTTGGGTTGATTTTATTATGCTATATGTAGGCATATATTGTACTGGAAACACAGTGAACAGTCAAATCCAGGCTAGGGCTGTACACAAATAAATGCCACGGATAGAGAAGCCTACTAACGTAGCATTCCAAACTTCTCAACACTCAATGCTGCTTTTGTACATTTCAGTCCTTGGCTTGCTGTCATTCCACCTGTCACATCAGTGTCCTTTGGGGATCAGCAGTGAGAACCTCACTGTTGAATCTAGAAGTGGATTTCAAAGTGGATTTCACTGAGAAGTAATGCCCAGATCTATAACCTTGTAAAAACTATATATTCCCTGAAACAATTTGGATTTATCTTTTGAAATTCAGATGTGAATATAGATATTTTAAAAATTTCAGAAAAGTATTAAGGAAAGATTTTAGGATTAATACAGAGATAGCAAAATAAATAAGACAGCATTATCATGCTAGGGCAATAGTGAAATTAAAAAGCCCTCTGAAAACAACAAAAACGTCAAAGAAGATTATCAGTTTGAGTGAACGAATTTCAGATGACCCTGTGACAAAGATGACATCCATTAAAATTACTAAGAAGAGTTCTTTGAAAGAAAAAAAAAACATCTTGGTGTGATAGTTTATATCTGTAATTCCAGCACTCAGGAGGCTGAGGAAGGAGGATTATTTGAATTTGAGGGCATCATTGGCTATGTAGTGACTTCGAGGCTAGTCTAGGTTACAAAGTAAGACCCTGTCTCCAAAGCATATACTTACGTATAAATAAATATGCTTATAAAATTATCAATGAGAATTTTTAGAAATTTTGTGCCACAACTGTTAATTTGCTATGAAACCAGCAATGAATCAAATAAAACAAATCTAGATTTTTTTTTTTTTGTCGTTTTGAGACAGAGTATCCCAGTAGCCACAACTGGCATGGAACTTGCTATGTAGATCAGGATGATGTCAGTCTCATAGAGATCCACCTGCCTCTGCTGCCCAAGTGCTTGGATTAAAGGCATGCACCACTGTGCAAGGCAGATCTACAATTTTTCAGCAAAGAAAACAACAATGTGTGACATATCACACTGTGCAGGATACCGAGAGTACATCATGTAACAAAATAAGGCATGCTTTTTTTTATCAGATACACTTGAAAATACAAGAGAAACATGCAGGTTTGTAAAGACAAGAGAAGTAAGATGACCTGGAATGAACCTTCTAAATGCTGATGTTCTTGGGTAAATAGCACAGGTAGTGGTTCAGCTCTAAGGATCTTTGCAGAGCATTAGTCTAAGCTTTGGGAAGGAAGCCAAAGTTAATACCTTGAAGATGTCCAATTCAACAAAGTTGCCATCTTTATGTCACAAAGCATTCAGAAGTGTATATTTCCTTGTAGATTACAATTGTGGAGTTAGAAGAGAAAGTATACAGGAAAACTGTAAGAAACTTAATTTGAAAAAATGTAAATCAGACACTGAGTTCTGGTTTTTACTGAAGTTTTTAAGTACAAAATTGTACTGCTTTGAAGTAGAATCTTTGGTGATAGCTTATGGGGATTCTCTATAACTTTGACAACGGAGCACACATAATTTTTGGTGCTTCTTGTTTTTTCCCTAATTTCAGACTTTTAGTTCCCTTTCTCCCCAAAGTTTTAAGTTTAAAAGAAAAATGCTTTACAGAAAAATGAGAGGACAATGCCACCGTTTTTGGTGTAGTCATGGCTTTGTGTTCTGTGCTTTCACGATACTGTCATATTCTTCTAAAACACTTTAATGCTACAGTATATGAAATTATCTTGAAAAAGAGGAATTGTCTCTTTAATATAGAGGAAAACTTCAAATCGAAACATTTAAAGATCAAAGCTGCATCTTAAATTCTGTTAAGTGCAATGAATTTTGAAAACAGTGTAAATAGCATCAGGTACAATTAAAGTGTAGTATAGTGTTATCTGTCATCATTTTGGGGGGTTTACTTTAGACTTAAGTAAGTAGTACTCTATTGGCCTAAATAAGTAGTACTTTAAGGTTCTAACTTGACCGGGATTGTCTTTTGCTCTTAAAAATAATTATTTTGAGAATTTCATACATGTCTACAATGAAATATGATCATGTCTTGACCCCCTCATTTCCTCCTTATAATCCCTTCGGTGCTTCTCCTCCTCCCCAGTCTTCTCTCTCTCTCTCTCTTCCCCCCACCCCCGGTCTCAGCTCACCAAGTCCAGTTAGTGTTACCCATATCATGTGTGCATGGGAGTGAGACAGGTCCTTTGCTTCTTATTTTGCCTCCTTCAATTTTTCATTTCCAAGGGAAGAAATGGAACACAATTAAAGTTCAATATATTTCTGTTACTGCTTATGAATTCCAGTATAGAAAACCACAGTAATTTTCAATTATAAATATCCTTTGGCTCAATGACCAAAATAACTTGTCTTTTCATACTTGATGCACTTAATCCTTCCGAGTAGAATGATTCCAATAGATGCAAAGGCCATAGAAACCTGAGTGAATCATTTTTAAATTCAGCAAATGCTGGCAGTGGTGAATTTCAGTAGATGATGTCTAACCACATCCCAAGGCACCTTTTCACTGGGTGGTAAAATAGATCTTCATTTAATTTGTTGCTGCTAATGACATGACAACCTACCCTGACTTCCAATGATGCATATTCAAATCCTGTCTTTCATAAAATGTATATTCCCACATCAGATCATTATTAAATATATTATTGACTTCTTTATATTTTTCATAGATGATACGTATATAATATATTTTTAGACAATGTAAAGTAAAAATATCCATGGGGAGTTGTGGATTTTTCCTACGTACGTACTTTGTTCTGTATTTAAATTATTTCCTGAGACTAAGGGGTATTGGTCAGTGAGTAGTAATTGCTGTTCAAGCATGAAGACCTGACTTCATATCCTTTAGGCCCGCATAGAAAGTGAGGTGAGGTATGCTTGCCTGTAATTCAATCACTGAGAGTTGGCCAATCTAGTGGAATCAATTATCTCCAAGTTCAGTGAGGGACCATATTTCAAAAAGAAACAACTAAATAATGCAGATAAGAAATAAAAGAAGACACTGGATGCTGACTTCTAGCCTTGGCAAGCAGGCACCTCCCCACACACTCACACATTCACGCACAGGTACACACATAGCCATACATACATAAGCATACACACATACAGGCACACACAGAGATACACACACTTACCTCATCTCATGGCATTAATTTGAAAGTTTGCTAATGTTTTTTAACCACTTTAGTTAATGTTTAATAATTATTTCTAAATCTCAGTGCATATTAACAGTTATTATATAGCATTACATTCATTATACTTTCTGACATTAAACTCTTTCACATTTCTATATCTTTATTTCTCCTACATTAAAAATATTTTAATTTTTCTATGCCAAAGCTTAAAGGACTACATAGAAAAATTTAATTCTATTTATCTTAAATATTTTAAAATATATAAATATTTAAAAATATCTTTCTAAATTCAGCTTTAAAAACACATTGATGCTGTTTGTACAGAAAAATTGGTCAAATGGTTTCAGAATTTTACTCTATTGCATAAAGCAATGTTGCCCGCCTCTGCTGTGGTCCATAATCACTCAGGATCATCATTCAAGAGAGAATATATTTTTTTCTTAGAAACAAAAGCAACTTTATTAGGAAATAGACTAAAAGATTGGTACATTTGAAATGATCTTTAAAAATTTAGGCTTAAGTCGTCAGTAATGTACATTTCCTAGTTCATTAATGCAGACATACTGCACATAGATTTTAATCTTAGAGTTAATAATAAAAGCAATTTTCACTAAAAATATAAAAACTGTAATGGTAGAATCATGATATTGCATTTAGCTCTCCCACAGAAAGCCACTTTATTACTTTCTTTTGACACTTATTTTCATTCTGGGATTAATTTTACTATATAAGGGCTTCTTAACTATTCTATTAAAATTTCTATTCAGAAGCAATAATATCTAAGAGTGAATAATAGTCATGTAAATCATTATTTCATATTAATGTAAAAGATTTTGTAAGTTCTTATGAATTCTGCTGACATGCACAATTGTGAAAAGGTTATCTCTCCCTTCTACAGTGATATGCGCTGGAACAAAGGAACCATTCTAAAAGCATCAGTGGAGTACATCAAGTGGCTACAAAAAGAACAACAGAAAGCACGAGAGTTAGAACACAGACAGAAGAAATTAGAGCAAGCTAACCGGAGACTTCTGCTCCGGATTCAGGTCTTTACGGGAACCTTACTACGACTGCATAGCGAGCATTGCTGTCCCTGGTTTTATTCATTGCTCTCATTCATACTCTTTCTTATTAATGCTTGCTTTTCCTTTGGTAAGATATGTTTCTTGTCTTTTAGCAGTTCATGAATTGAGTTGTTTTAATGAGATTTGGATTAGAAATCCAAGTTCAAGATGACTTAAAATACAAATATCATGGTGAGCTAATTCTTAAACGCAGAAAGTATAACTCACTTCATATCCACCCCTAAAGCTCAAAGTGTAGCATCGTTTCTCTGGAAGGTATTGGATACTAAGTTCTCTCAATCCCCTCTGCTTCTTTTGTAACATTATTATAGACTGGATCACCTCTAGTCACTTACCGTTACACGTCACTTCTCATCTCTTTAGGTGACAGAACAGTTAAATACAGGAATTTATTTATTTATTTATTAACAGTTTTTATTTGGGACAGGGTCCCCTCCCTGTAGTCTCAGGTGGCGTGGAACTCCCTATGCAGACCACGCTGGCCTGGATCTCACAGAGAGCCCCTGTTTATCTGCCTAAGGGCAAGGATTAAAGGTGTACACCACCATGCCCAACTAATTTTTATTACTTCTAACATGTAAAACTTTCTTTCTTTCTTTTTAATGCAAGCCTGCATGGTCAGGTAAAGCATTCACCCTGTTTCCATGAAACAATATTGAGTTATGGCAAGAAATTAGCCAGTAGGAAGATTTTCTACTATTTCTATATCATGATATTTAGTCTGAGTCACTATGAAGCCTTTGTAGGCCATAAATGAGTTCACAAACACCAAGAGCCAGTTTTCAGCCATTATAAATGCAGCAGATTTCTTTATTAATGAAAAATATTTAAGATTTGCATTATCTTCACTTTGAGCACTGTTTTCTTCTGTTTCCTCTTTGCTCTCTATAAGGATGTCTTCGTTCTAATGCACCTAATGCATCTAATGATTCTCATTGGAAATTGCAGGAACTAGAAATACAGGCTCATGCCCATGGTCTGCCAACGCTGACTTCACTTGGCACTGTTGATTTAGGTGCTCATGTCACCAAACAGCAGACCCATCCTCAACAGAACTCAGTGGACTATTGCCAACAGCTGACTCCATCTCAGGGGACAAGCCCAGAGTTCTATGATCAAGCTGCAGCCTTTTCTGATCCTTTGTCTCACTTCACAGATTTATCGTTTAGTGCCTCTTTGAAAGAGGAACAAAGATTGGATGGCATGTTACTGGACGACACAATATCTCCCTTTGGAACAGACCCACTGCTCTCAGCCACTTCCCCTGAAGTTTCCAAAGCAAGCAGTAGAAGTAGCTTGAGCTCAGAGGATGGCGATGAGTTTTAAGACACAAACAATTTGTCAACTAGGAAGCAGCTCCGTGCTGGGACTATGAAATAATGATTTGCATTTCATATATTGCTTTGGCTTGATTTTCTGAAAGGAATATGTGGCCCATAAAAAACTTGATTAGAAAGTGATGAAAGAATTCATGGAAAGAACATACTGTTGAAGAATTATTGAAGATCAAAGTAATGTTTTCCCCTTCTCAACAAAGACAAAATTTACTTAAATTTCATTTTTCTGGAAAGAGGTACAACCTAAGAAATGGCTCGGGAGTGATGCTTTAACAGCAGTGACATGATAAGCTATTATTTGAACTAACGTCCTTAAAGACACTGCAATATGCAGGTCTCCTCTTATTCCCTTCTAGAGTCTTGTCAGCTCTTATAGCATCAGTTTTTGAGAATCAAGAACAACAAATGCGGTGATTATTGCCCTCCCATTGTCTGATGGACATATTATGTAAGGTGGAAGCCTTACTGGGAAAATCATATAAAATATATTTTCTGTCACTTGTACTTGAGAACTCAATCATAATAAACATGAGAATTTTCAAAATAAAACAGAACAGATATAAAAATAATATTTTCTAAAATAAAAATCTTAACTCCTTTAATCGGTTCTGTGACCCTAATTATAGCAATCTTCTTACATATTTACATCTCGGAAAAAGGAACACACAATAATTTCCTCTAGAACGTGGTCCTGAATTTTACCATTTCCTAAAATATTCACGTGTGCCATGCAGTTAGAACAGATTATTTTATTTTGCTTTATTCCTGATATCACATTCCAAGTTCTCTTTCTTTCTTCAGGAGATGGCAGATGACCAGTTTTAGTAACTAAAATACAAAATGTCCATACTAGGAGATTTTGTCTGGTATTAAAATTTATCATACTTCCAGTCTTATAGATGATTTCTGGAGATTGTAAGAGCCAGTGAGGAGGGGCTTGACCATGTGGAAATAGTATCCTACAGCTCCTGGGACCCTGCTCATATGAACCTACAGCAATGGTTTCAGCATGATCAAGACCCATGCAAACTAAATCAGACAAAAACCCAGCATAGAACTGAGAAAATGGGTAGCAGACCCCACTCTTTGCTGAAGAAATATTGGTAGCTGATTACTGTTGGATGAGGATGAGTTAATCTTCATTTGTGTTTTTATTCTTGAGCTTGTTTAAACTTTTGAGAATTTTGTCAGTACTGATGTTTCTCTGTCTCACGTTATGACTAGATTTCAATGAGTAGTCATGAATCAATCAGTATTTCTGAGGGGACACTCAGAACAACAGAAGACCCATGAAAATGTTCAATAGATAAGAAATATAGACTCTTATTCTTGAGGAGGCACTTAACAAGAGTACAAGGAAAACCACAATAAAGGATAGGAGACAGCAGAATTAAAATAAAAGCATAAGCTGTAAAATAGAGACGTTCAGAGAAAATGAATGATTGCCAAGTTGAGGAAAAATGCAGGATGTAACTCTATAAAATGCATATGTTTGACATATGGTAGTGATGATGAAGACATAAGATTGATGAATACTGATCACCAAATAAACAGAAAAAGTCAGAGAATTATCTTTATAAGACAGTTGGTAGAAAGATCTCGGTACTCTTTCTTTTTTGGGAGTTTTAGAAAATAATATTGCCAGCAGGTTGTACAGATAAATAGAATCTAGGACACAGTCATGTATAGAAATGAAATTCATTGTTAATAGAGAAATTTAAAATATAAATTATTGGTTGAGATGTGATCTCTGAAGTATTCAAACAGCTTTGGGTTTTTCCCACAATATGTCATCATAAAATTCGAGATTCTCATGATAATGAAAAGTGGGGCAATGCTAACTCCATATAAGATAATGATGGTATTTCATTAGCTGTGATTTAGGAGAATTAAAATAATGTAATTGTTTGCCATGGAAAAATAATTCTTTATTTCTAACGCCCATTAACATCAAATAGATGGGTTCACATGAAATGTTTCATGGTAAAGGAAACAGGTTTTCTTCAATATTTTTCCAAGAAGGCATTATACATTTTAAAGAATATGACTGAAGTTTGGCTTATCATCAGAGGTGATAATTTGATTTGAATTTGCAAAGCATAGGGACATAAATGTTTTGGGATCTACTTGAAACACCATTATGGATAGAAGTTTGTTGTTGCTCTAGATTGGTTTATCCACAACCTTCCTTTCTTCATATTCTAATAAGCCTTGTCAGAGTGTTGCTGTTTTCCTAACAGCATTTTCCATTCTGTTGAAGTACCACTGCTTGTCCCTGAAAACCATTTCTCATAATCTTGGATAAGATAAGGATTTGGGACAGAATGGTAAAGCCTTAATATAAGAGATCTGGAGGAGGGACTAACAAGCTTAATGCTTCATTCTGATTGTGAAATACCAAGGAATTATAAAATGGGTAAAGAGATTTTAAAGAATAAAGTGGTTTTTATATCCCAAGTAAACTAAAATAATATTCAAAATATAGAACAATGTTTAACTGTTCATGGCGTGAATGCCTCAGAAACTTAATGAAAGTTATTTATCCCCGTCCTACAATAATGTGAACTGTGCATGTGGACAGTAATTTGCATTCATCAAAAGGTTTTAGAACCCTCCAGAATGTTTTCATGGATTTCAGGTGAAAGGTTTCTGCATCACATCTGTAACTTCACAAGCAATTATTTAACTATTATCAAGAGATAGGTGTGGCAACCAATGCCCTATGTAATGAGGAGACTATTTCAACACCATCCTTATTCCAATTCCAATAGCTTTGAGGTTCCACGGGAAGAGAAAAGTGTATCAAAGACAAAATTATTTACTAAGAAATCTGTCCATTCACAAAGTAGTTTGCATTCAAGCATCTCTCTCCACTAAAGTAATTATGCCTCTTGTGTGCTATGTATTTTGAAATCAGTTATCTATGAACTTTAAATGTTATGTACATCTGACCATAACAATTTGACATGATGCATATAAATTTCAAAGTAAAAGTAATATACATTTAAATATATAGTTTTTGAGCATCTAAGAATCTTATGAAGAAATTTCAGAAAACCGATGAGTATCTAGAATGTTCTTGTAGACAGTGAAAGAGGAAAATAATTCATTGAAAAAAAATCACCAAGTCCCAGTGATCACTGTCTATTGATAATTTCTGAAATTTATTCACGTAAACAATTAATGCACAATTCCAGTGATATATTTCTCTTTTAAATTTTCGAGAATTTCACACGTGGTGACTCTAGTTTACATTGTTTTCATCTCTCATCTTCTTCTCCCAACTCCTTCCATGTCATCCACTTCCTCTTCATTTTGTGACTTCTTCTTTAATTATTATTACATACACAAACACACACATTCATATGTAACCTACCAAGTTCATTTAGTGATACTCTCAAGCTCATGTGTTTAAGGCTGATCATTTGGGATTGGATGACCTATTCAATATCCTGTTTTCTTTCCCCTTTATTATAAAATGTTGGCTTCCTTTTGCGGATTTGCATTAATCAGTATTTCCCAATTCCCAATTATCTTAGGATAATGAAGAGCTTCTTTGGTAGATATAACTTTGTATAATTTTCTTTTCTTTAAATGTTCTTTGGAAGATTTCCTTTATCAATTAGGAACATACATGCGGACCATATTTTCTCAGTTTGCAGTCTTATCAGTGACTCTAGCTTTCTACATAGAAGTAAAACAAATTTCTAAATAATAAATAGTCAGATGAGCAGGAGAACATTGAGAAATATTGTTCCTCTTCCTTCTTTAAGTTCATTATTTTTCCTACTCATGTGTGACTGTGCATAAAATATTTTATATGTCTTTCTTTGAAGAAATACACACACCACATTTCTTGATTTAGTGTGTTCATTTGCCATAGACAGAGGAGAGAAAGTGTGCTTTGTAAAAGAAAAAAAATGGTTTACTTTTCCATTCTTTTAATCGTCTGTGTCTCACTGGATTTTTCTTGTATTGTAAGCCATCATGAAAATGCTTTTTACTTTTTCTAATATAATGGGTTTTAAAATTTTAAGTAAATGAGTGTCACAACTGAATATTTCAGTTTTTATACTGGAGATATAATGTTGATATCAGGATCAATGTATGATGCATTATAAATCTCAAAAAGAGTTTGAAGTTGGAGCTTGAGAGGTTGCTCTGTAGTTGACAGAACTGGCTGCTCTTGCTGAGGACCCAGATTTGGTTCTCAGCACTTACGTGCCAGATAATAATGGTCTGTGACATGAGTTCCAAAGAATCTGGCAGCTACTTCTGGCTTCTGAAGACACTGTATAGGGAAAGGGGAACTCTCATCCCCTACTGGTGGGACTGAAAACTGTCGTGGAAATTGGTATGGAGAACTCTTTAAAAAGTAAAAATAAATCTACCATATGATCTGGTCATATCACTCCTTGGCATATACCCAGTGGACTTATCCTCCTATAGAGATACTTGCATAGACATGTTGTTGCTGCTCTTTTCACAATAGTTAAGAATTATAAAGACCCTAAATATCCCCCAACTGATGAATAGAAGATAAAAATGTTGTACATTTACACAATAGATTTCTATTCAGCAGTAAAGAAAAATAAAATCATGAAATTTGCAGGTACATGGATTGAACTAGAAACTGTTATATTTAATGAGTAACACAGAAAGCAAGCAATGTAAGTTCTCTCTCATTTGTGAATCTTAGCTCTAAATCCCACAGATGTGAGTATATATCCTGGTATAACTGCGGGAGCCAGGAAACTGGAAAAGAACCACAGGGATAAATGGAAAGGAGCCCAGGAGAGGAGGGTAGTAGGAGACAGGTTTACTAAGAGGGGAATGGGAAAAGGAGGCGCTTTAACAACAAATAAAAGGGGCCGAAGGAGGATTAAATAAGGGGAGTGAAAGGAGAGATAAATAATGCTTAGCTGGTATGAAAAACCAGAGGCAAAGTCCTACTGAAAAATTCGCATACAATATACGAGTGTATGTGTAAAGTTGAAGGCTATATTACAACAACAACAACAACAAAAACCACTAAAAAACAAAACCTAGAAACACCACAGTGCCAGGAAAGAGAGACCTCCTTTTGATTTATTGGTCAGGGAAGCCCAAGAGTCTCCCAAAATAACACAGATTATTTGCTACGACCCCTTATTTTCTATGAGAACTTGAAGGTAAGACCCTGTTGCTGTAGATAGACCACATTTCAGAATAGGACAGGGAGTAACTGAGCTGAAACTGATCTGGAAGCCTCCTCCTGAAGACTACTAGCTCACAAGGTATCAGAGGATACTGTACAAGTTGCCAAGGGAGGAAACTAATCAATGGTCATACCCAGCTGTAAAGTCTAATAAACAATTACTGGCCCAGCAAACGATTGCTATTGGTACAGTAGTGGCACTTTCATCTTGGAGATAATAAACAGCTGTCTATTTGAAATTAAGGCCCACTTAATGGGAGGGAACATGTGTGTGGTACTGGAAACATAGCCAAATACACATGACCGGAGAGGTCATAGATCCTAGAGAAAAACTCACTTTGTCACATCACTAAACCAATGTAATTTCTTAATTCATTCTAAATATGATTCCTCATATTTACAGACAAATATACCTTTCTCCAATCATCAAAGAAGCTTATTTTTGCAACAGATGGAGACTATTACACAGTTCCAGAACTGGTCAAATGCAGACAATAAATGTCTGTGAGACACTTAGCCCTAAGCGACACATCTACAATGCAACAAATGGGATGAATCCATTTCTAAACTCTCACCAGAGAAATTTCATTATGCAGCAGATGGTGATTAACACAAAAACTCACAATTGGTTAATGTGCTAAGAACAAGAGTCCACAGAGGCTTATCTATGAATAGGACATCTATTTCACACCTTTGCCTCCCAAGGCTCAGGGATCATTGTGAAAGACGAGGTGGAAATATTTTAAGTGCCAGAGGAGGTGGATGACCACAAGGAAATAGAGTCTTCCAGGCAGCTGGTCAGATACTCTTATGAACTCACAGCAATAGTGGATGGACCTATACTGAAGGACATTTGGGACACAAACCAGGATGTATAGACCATGGTACACACACACACACACACACACACACACACACACACACACACACACACATACACATACACACGTATGTGTGTGAGTTCACTAAATTGAGTTGGGGGCAGTGGAGTGATGTGGATTGGGGATCTAAAGACCATCAAGCTATATTGTATGAAAATCACACAAAAAATCAGAAGATAATGTGTTTATGCAGATATTTTTTCATTTTAGTTTATCTAAGAAGTGCATGGCTTGTTTGTTGCTGTTTTTTCAGCTCTAAATCCACCTGGGTTTGGTGAAAACACCTGAGGCCTGAGTTTGCTTCAGTACAGATAAAGGCAGAACTTATAGATGCTTCAGAATTACATCGTTTGGCCCTTCTCCAGTGTGTTGATAAGTATAGAATATCAACCCTAGTTCAAGGACATTGCCTGTACAGAGATTGATTTCATCACAGTTATCTAATAAACAATGGTCACATCTGGAGTGCTGGTTATGAGATGTGACCTTCTCATCACTTTTAATAGCTGTTATTGGTATTTTAGTATTTGTATGGTTTCTAATTTGAAAACAAGGAAATTTTTAAAAATTGAGAAAAAGTAGCCTTCAGCTGGGCCTAATGGTATTTACTATAATCAAAACCCTTGGGAGGCTGAATGGGGTCAAGCATGAGTTCAAAACCAGCAAAGGCTACGGGGTGATTTCAAGACCGGTCAACACAGTAAGATCCAACCCTTTATTGTTTTCTACTAATAAAATCTTAAATAAAATTTCTTTTTCCAACATTACCCAGCAGGCTTACATAATAAAATTAATGATTTTCCTGTTTGCAAAATTATCTATTCCATTCCTATGCTACAATTCTTATTTAAAATTTTGTATATTGTTTTCCACATTAACAAATTTTATCCTTAATTTATATCTTATTTTTGTGTTGCAAATAAAACAGACAAAAGTAACTATTATTTTATGACAAGAATAATATAACCAGTAGTCTATCCCCTTACTTTTGAAAATATGAATATGAAGGTTTAAGCAAACTGAATTCTAGAATCTTATCTAACAGCATAGTAGTTGCTTATGGCATGCCAAGTGAAAATTAATTCAGCTAGTTAATCTTAATAATAACAATGTCATTAAAAATCTTTGACTTTAATAGCATTTTATATGTATGAATAGCTGAAGTAATATTCCTATAATTTTAATCTAACATTGGTTATATCAAGAAAACATTGTTAAAATAATAAGACTCTAGAATTTGTAATTATTGCTATTTTTCATTTTAATAACAAAGTAATGTGTCTTATATTCCAAGAAAATGAAGAACATTGGTATATTTTAATGCATACATGAATTTTTGTACAAGTACTTTTTAAATGTACCAATATTTTCTTTGCACTTATTCAATGAGAGATTATAATTGTTAAATGTTTTAATATACTTTTTATTCTACCTTTGTATGCAGAATGGAGGGGAAAAATACCATATGGACTAATCATCTGTAAGGATACTTAACAGTCAGATAGGTTCATAACTGAGAACTGCATGCTACATACCCCATGTTGAAAACAATGATCCAATATTTTCCTATTATGAAAAGTAATTGTTACATTCTCTAATATGATCTCCTGCCATCTGCTTCTGCATGCTGCTATGGCTTTGATTTATGGAAAATATTTATCAGGATGTTGCAAAATTGCTAACAGGCATAACGGTAGCGGTGAAATCACTATGAAGCTGCAAAGCCTTTTAATATACTAGGTGTTCCCCAGACAATCTAGGATAAATAGAATATTGTATTCTAATATGTAAAACGTTTTAAAGCTGCTAATTGCTATTGACTACACCCATCCCTTGATAACGAAATGAATAAGAATTGCAGTAGTGTTAAGACTTTCCAATATTTAATATCATGTTTTAGAATTTTGTTCTTATATACTATTTTTTAAAAAATGATAAAGTAGGCCTGTCCCCAGTTAACTCTAAAAATGATGTTTTGTATTTAAATATAACCTTATTGCTTTTTAGAAAATTTAGTTTCTTATAAATAGGTGTTGTGAACACAATTCTCAAAATACTGATCAATGTGAAGAATTTCAATGTGGAAAGAATAACCAATCTAATACAGATGAAAATAAGCCATGTTTTTAAAAACTCTACATAGACTGAGGGGCTGGAGAGATGGCTCAGTAGTTGAGATCACTGACTGCTCTTGAAGAAGACATGGTTTCCATTCCCAGCACCCACATGGCAGGTAACAACCATTCCTAACTCCAGTTCCAGGGGATCTGACACCCTCTTCTGATCTCAGTGGGCATTGCACAACATGGATGCACCTACCTCCATGCAAGCAATACACTTGTACATGTAAAATAAAAATAAAAATAGATAAATAAGAAACTCTATGCAGACAGAAAAGATGGATGGTGGAATTACCTATTGACTGCATATGTACATAGATGGTGTATTTATTCAAATATGCCTATGAGGGAGCTTATCTCTGTATTAGAAAGGTTTTTGCATAGATCACTATACTATTCTTCAACCTTTATTATATCATACATCTATGAAGTATTTGAAGCCATCTTTAAATCACTTTCATTGGAAACACATACATACCCACTCTGAGTTAAGTGAATAAGATGAGGAGCAGTCTAACACATTTTAATGTTTTTTTTCACTAAAATAATTGATATTTGCAATTACAAAACATTAAAATATCAGAAATGATTTTGCTGACCACAAGAGGAATGATTAAAGCTCACTTTTAATGTTATTAAAATCAATTACCTACAGAGTTCTGACTACATGCTGGATAAGGAATAAAATACAATACAGCTTATTGGTTACATCACAGATACCCATCATGTTAAATGGATATCAGTTTTATTAATTGGCAACCATAGACGGGAGTACAATGTTACAGATGGAGATGATTTCGATAGAATCCACCACATTGTGGTTAAGTATATGATTCACATAATAAGAAAAACTTACCTCCGGGCTATTGTTCCTAACATGGATTAAAATTTACATATTGCTTCTCCTTATGTCAAAACATCTGGTGCCTGCAAATGCTAACGTTTCGTTAAAAAGTTTCACAAGGCAGAAAAAGTAGATTGGAAACATTGCATGCGAATCATCCAAGCATTATAATGGAATAAGAGCTATGTTGAGAAAAAGTTAAATAGCTGCAAACAGTACTATAGTCAAGATTATAATTTATTTGCTTATACAAGGGGAAAATAATGTGTGTACATGCAAAGGAAAGTAATGTTTGAGTTTTATGGTAGTCTTCTCACAACTACTTATTTGGTATAATTATATGGGGCAAGTAGGCTTTAAAATTTTTATTTATCTTTAAATTATGTGTATGAGTGTCTTGCCTGCATGTATGCAATTTGCACCCGTGTCATGGATTGGTCATGGAAGTCAGAAGGTAGTTGATCCCCTGGAACTGGAATTGCAGATGATTGTTAGCTGCCATGTGGATGCTGGGAATTGTACCCGGGTCCTCTGTAAGAGAAATCATTGCTCTTAACCACTGAGTCATCTCTCCAGCCCCCAGGCCAAGTAGCTTTTTAAGACCTTCAAGATTTGCAGTCATTTTAGCAAAGTTGGAGGCAGTGCATAATGATACATTACTAGGACAGGATAAAGAGATACCCAAGACATTATTCACCTTGAAATTATATTTCTATTTGTTTGTGGATAAGTAGTGACAGTAGCTTGGGGATGTAGGTGGAATATCTTTTCTACGTGGGTTCCCAGCTCAATACTGCCAGTCTTTGCACCATCTACCCTAGTCTGTGCTTTTGTTCTTCAGTATAACAAGGCCACTGAAGGTTTTCCTATTTGACAAGTTTCTCCTTTACCATTGTAGTCAATAGTTTTCATCACATAATTTATTTCTTTGTCAACCACATGACCCTTAAAGTCTAGCCTTGTGTAATGCATAGATTATCTTTGAATTGGATGAATAGGCATAGATATAAAACTACATGTTTATATATATGCATTTGTTTGTGCATATCTCTATCTATCTATCTATCTATCTATCTACTATCTATCTATCTCCTATGTATCTATCTCCTATCTATCTATCTATCTATCATCTCTCTCTCTCTCTCTCTCTAAATATTGCTGCAAATCTTGAAGGTCTTAAAAAGCTACTTGGCCTGGGGCCTGGAGAGATGACTCAGTGGTTAAGAGCAATGATTTCTCTTACAGAGGACCCAGGTTTGATTCCCAGTATCCACATGGCAGCTAACAATCATCTGCAATTCCAGTTCCAGGGGATCAACTGCCTTTTTCTGACTTCCATGGGCAATCCATGACACGGGTGCAAATTGCATACATGCAGGCAAGATACTCATACACATAATTTCAAAATAAATAAAAAACTGCCCCCTCACTTTGTCTCTACCCTGTACTGTCTACCATAGAGTTTTGGTTAACATGCTGCTACCTCCATATTAAGTGACTGAGTGATGATGCTTACTTGTTAGTAGGGGAAATATGTGTGTGTCCAATTTTTTGGATAACAAAATGGTGTTTCTTCAGGACCTTAGCCACTCATTAAAATGTTGACCTTTTAGTCTTTCAAATGCACTGAATAAGTCTTTCTGTTTTCTTGGGGATTCTTTAAAATATGACTTCCAGAAATGAAAATACTGTCAAATCTTATAATAGGCATAGAAAAATTGAATTTCTAGAGTTTTTTGCTTATTTTTTTTTCTTTTAAGAAATATCAAGGAGCAGTGGTTTTGTTGAGAATATAAAGAACCTGTGGCTAAAGTTCTGCCTAAGGTGTAGAAGTGGGATTCTGGCAGAATTAAGGATGATTTGCAAGCAAGCACACATCAGGATGTCTGTACCTGTCTCATATAAACTGAAAGCTAAAGACAAGGTAGAGGGTGAGAGTACACTGAGGCTTGTCTTCTGATCTCCATGTCTATGCACTCACCTGCACTGAGAAATGAGAAACACACATGCACACACACACACACACACACACACACACACAATACTTACACACAAAGAGAGAGAGACAGAGACAGAGACAGAGAGATAGAAAAGACTTAAAAAGTAATGTCAGGGTGCTCTTCTGTAAAGAAAGAAGACACTATTAAGAGATGCAGGTTTGAGACTAGAGCAGTCTTCAAGGTATGCAGGTACCATCTGGATGTATTCCCTGCTACAGATTATTCTCCTGAACTTCTCACATAATAGAACAGGTCTGTTTGGTTTTACTCACAGGCTACAAATATAGGTGTCTTTAGTAATGCTAAGTTGTGTATTTCTAAGTTTTTCCATTGCTAGATTCCATGTTTGTATCTGGAAGGTCCTCCAAAGGCCCGTGTGTTAAAAGCTTAGTGATCAGCCTAGTGCTACTGGGAGGTGTTGAAACTTCTAAGAGGTGATGACTACTGCGAGATTACAGGTTACTGAGTGTGTATATTTGGGAGGATTGTGAGACCTTTGTTTCTTTTTTGCATCTTGGTGGTCAAGTAAGGCTTCATTTTTCACTCTTATCACTGTGATTTGCTGCCTTTCCATGTTATAAAAGCGATAGGGCCAACTGATGAAAGACTGATGTCCAAGTTTGCTTTAATTGTTGTGATAAAACACTCTGACTAACACCAACTTGGGGAGGAAAGGGTTTATTTCACTTACATCTCCCAGGTCACATGGTTCATCCTGGAGCCCAAGGTAGGAACTCCTCCGGGCAGGAACCTGGAGGCAGGAGCTGGAGCACAGGCCATGGAGGAACACTATCTACTGGTTTGCAGCCATGGCCCATTCTCATGGCCCACAGTGGGCTACGCCATCCCCCAGCACTCAATAATCAAGAAAATACCCCACAGACATGGCCACAGGCCAGTCTTATGGAGGCAATTCCCCAATTCATGCTCCCTGAACCCGTGTATCAAGTTGACACTGAAATTATCCAGCACAACTGAATTCTCCACAGCTATGAGCTACAACATGCCCTTTTTTCTTTGAGAATTTTGTGCTTGTATATAATGCATTCTGATTATCTCTCTCTTATCTCCTTCCCACTCTATCAACACTCCTTCCATCATAAAATTCTTTTTCCTACATCCATATCTTTTTGGTTTTCTTCTGACCCACTGAGTTAAATCAGTGGTCTCTCTATGACCATGGGTTTGGAGCTATCCTCTACAGGCTGGTGGGCTCACCTGCGATTGTACAGCTGGATCTAACAGCAGTCAGTACTACAATACAAAGTAAGGCTTCATGAGTCCCTACCGACTTATGACTGTGACTGTTATCAGGACCAGTCTTGTGCAGGCCTAGGGCAAATAATCACAGATGCTATGAGTTCATGATTGCAATGGCTGTCCTGTGTGTTCATAATTGCAATGGCTGTGTTATGCCCAGAGCATGGCATTTTGCAATCCTCCTCCCTATTTTCTGGCTCTTAAATTCTTTCTGCCTCTCTGAGCCTTAGAGGGATTGGTATGAATGCTTTGTTTAGGACTGAAAGTTCAGCATCACTTACTAGCACTTTGAGCAGCCATCAATCTCCACATTCACTGTATTTCACTACAGAGGCTTCTCTAAGGCTCGGAGAATTTGTCTACAGTTATAAACATAGATATTTAGAAGACAGTTTGATTCTATTCTATTTAGCCAGGTGTCTTAGATCTGGTCCTCAGTAGCAGGCATTAATTTCTATGGAGCAGGCCTTAAATCCAAGCAGAAAGCCATGGTTACTAGCAGAGCAGTCATGCTACTGTTGTACAAGTAGGCTCATCTTACCTGTTAGGCTAGTATTGTAGTATGTAGGGCTTAGTTTACAAGCTGGGTAAGAATATTGGAAGTCATTATTCCCTTAAACATATAAGCCATACTTTAAAAAACATTTATCTGTAAGAAGGTATTTGGGTCATCTTCAATAGTGAGGATATAGTGTCAGTCACATCTACTGCAGCCTACCCTCAGGTAGTAATTGGTGGGAATGACTTTGTCTGAGTTTCAGGTGTGGACTCTTGTTATATGTCTGAGTATCGTAGGCTCATGTAGTCTGGGCATAAAGTTTTTCATGAACTTCTTGGTAATATAGTTGATTTGAGGGTGACTAATTCCTTAGAAGTTTCAGAAACTTTAGTGATGTTGCAAAGTGATTTTCTTTCTAGCTGTCAATATTTGTGAATGAGTTTGGACATGAGATCAATATATACTGTCAGCCATCTTCTCATCTGGAAGAAAGCCCATCTTAGTGCAAAGCTGACAGATTGGAGGATTTCGAAGGAATAGGATTGGAACTCTCATTGAATTATATGAAAATCCTTTCTTAGCAAGTGTCTTTCATAGTGCTGTCTTTTGACGTCTATGAAATATTTTGATTTCCACCGTAAATTGAAATGTGGTAATAGATGTCTCCTAAGCGAAGGAAATAGTCCCTATCTTCTGATAAGAATGGCTATATGTGTGAAACATAGTCACCTGAGAGCACCAGAGCATGATTCCCATGTGACCATGTCTAATACAAGAGCAGGAGTTCAAGAGCATCTCCACCTGAGCTGTTCACGGTAATACAGAATCACTTATTGAAACTCCTAGTTCCCGTATCTTAGGAATATTTATCCAATGTATCAAGTACCTTTGGTTTGAGATCTGTGTTTGAGGAAATGTAAGTGTTAGATGGCTCTCTTTTCTTTTCACGAAACTTAGATACAATTACTTTTTGCATAATTCTTTAAAAATATTTTATTTATTGTTTTTATTTTATGTGTATGTGTGTAATACCTCCATGTATGTAAGTGCACCCAAGGAGGCCATAAGAGGGCATTGGATCCTCTGGAACTGGAGTTACAGATGGTTGTTAGCTGTGATGTGGGTCCTAGGACTCAAATCTTGGTCTTCTGTAAGAGCAGGCAGTGCTCTTAACTACTAAGCCATCTCTCCAAGCCCCTTCTTGCATAATTCTTAATATGAAATTTAATATGGAATCTTTCTCTTATTAGTGAAAATTACCTTCTTTATATAACCTAAAATATTATACATTGATATGTAATATTGCAAGGACAATACAGAGATTGCTGTGAAAACATGGCTTCATCAAGTCAACTATCCATTTATGAAAAAAATTATATATTTTCTTTAGGTCTCTAATCTTTTCCATCCTATTAGTGGACACACAGAAGTAAGATTACCCTAGTTCTCATATTTAGGGAGCTTACCATTTGAGAAGATGGATGAATATACTTACAGTTAAACACACAATGTTTTATATATGTGTTTATAGTAAGTGTTGCTCCCGAAAGGCTCTTAAAAATTTTAATGAAATATTTCATATATTTTTAAAGACAATGATCACTTTTCAAAAGTATTCAGTAGCTACCTGAAGTTTACAAAATAAAGAAAATGTTATGAATATAAAAATAAATTATAAAATTCTATAGAATTGTTTGAACTTATAAGATAATTTTAAAATACTGTTAGTCAACATATACAATAAATTTTAGATAAATTATTTATATTCCCACCATATAGAGAACTCATCTCTTCAAGTGACTTTTTATTGACCAATTATTTTACAGTTTTGAAGGAGTAAATGCAACCTTGTAGGAAATTGTTAGTAATTAAAAACTATTCATCGATTAAAGCAAAGATATTGATTCTTGGTTCAATGTAAAACAATTTTGTTTGCTAGTAATATACCTGATTCCAATCAATGAACATTGTATGCCTGTAAGAAAATAATAATCTTTTAATATTTTATTTATTATTTTAAGTGTGTGAGTATGAGCATATTGTCTACATATGGGTAAGTGCACCTGTGCCATGCAATGCCAGTGGAGGTCAGAAGAGGGCATTGGATTCCCCTGGAACTGGAGTTACAGAGATTGTTAGCTACCATGTAGGTGATAAGAATCAAACTCAGGTCCTGTGTAAGAGCGGCCAGTGATCTTAACCACTGAGCAATCTCTCCATCCTGGAAAATAATACTTTATCTTTAAAAAATAAGCTTTGTGCTGGTTATTGTGACACATACCTGTAATCCTACCACTCAAAAGACTGATGCAGGAGAATTTTATGTTCCATGTTAGCCTTGGCTACATAATGAGACTCCCATATAAATACATATTTCTCACCAGTACATGCAAAGTTTCTTTTGAGTTTTTAGTAGATTTTGTACAATCAAGGTGGTTACAATAGAGTCAGAAAATTTTATGGTTTGGAAAAAGAATAGCTGTGTGACTTTGATGAGGTGTTTTCTTAAGGGAGTGTTTTCTTTCTTTTATAACTGTAGGATATCCAAATTTCCAGTACCTATTTCTTGAAAAGACTATCCCTTAACCACTAAAATACCTTGATGTCTTTGTTGTATCAGTTTTCCACATAATTATGAGAGTGTTGGTAGACTATTCTATTTATTGATAATTTGGACTAATTTGTGTCACTAACACACTGTCTTGATGGCTACACAATTAAAATATGCTTTGAAAACCTTTATAGCAAGTTCCAGAAGTTTTTCCTTTCTTGCAAGGTGTTTTACAATTCAATGTGTATTTTAGAATCAGATTGCCACTTTTGCAATATACAGTTTTGGTTTGATTGTAAGTGTTCTGAGTCATAAATCAATTTTGGAGGAAAATCATTTCAATAAGATTGACTACTCCAATCTATGGAAATAGTACATGTATCCATTTATTTAGGTCCTCAGTAATGTCTATCAATTTTATAGATATTAGCTAATACATCTCACATATGACTCATCTTAGTTATTCCTAAAGCTGACTTCTATCTCTTTCTCTCTTTCTTTGTCTTCTGTATCTCTGTCTTTTTAAGCTCAGTCTCTTTCGCTCTGTCTCTGTCTCCAGGTTTTGAGGTACCGTTTTCCTATGTGGTCCAGGCTAGACCCAAATCCAGGATCTTCCTGCCTTGGCTTTCCAGTGCTAGGGTCATAGAAATGTGGACCATGTGCTAGTTATCATTTCATGTATTAATGCTATTGTCAGTAATATGTTTTTATTTTAAATTCTGCATTTTTTGTTTGTTTTGTTTCGAAGGCACGGAAAATAATATTTTTTTAAGTTTAAGAGAAATTTTGATTCAAATTTTCTTTTTTATTTTCAAATACTTCATATCTTTTTCTTCTTATTATTTTAATTGAATTATTGTATATTTCATACAGAACATCTCAGTCAATCTTAATCACTTTTATATCCCTTCCCCACTGGCACCTCCTACCCCAGAGCCCCCCAACTGGAATCCATACATTCTTTCACTTGTGTTAAGGTCTATTGTGTAATTTTTATATACTTGTCTTATATCATTCAATATTGCTAATCTCACAAGGACTATTAGTTTATTTCAGAGAATTAATCAGATTTTTTACATGTACAGTCATGTAGTCTATAAATAGAAACTCCTTCCTTTCCAGTTTACTTTTAATTTTTATTTTGACCTAGCTGTTTCATAGCATGTACCACCACAAAATGAATGAATACAGTGAAAAGAAGCCACCTTGTCTGTTCCTGATCTTTGAGAATTATGGGAGTACGTCAGCCCTTTATTGTTAAATATGTTTTCTGTGGTTACTTCTTAAATGCCTTCTATCAGCTTAAGGAAATTCCTTTCTGGGTTAGTTATGTATTGTTGCATCAAAATTCAATGGCTTAAAGTAACAACATTCATTTCGCTAGAGTTTCTGTGGATCAGGAATCATGATAGGATTTGGTTGTAGCATTTGACTCTCAGTCTTTACAAGTCTTTACAAGTCATACCAAAGGCTTATCTGGGGAAATGTTCAATTTTTAGTGCCCCCGCATGAATGTGTTATCCTGAAGTGTAGTGAAATTACTTGGAAACAATTTGTCCTCTTTGTCTTGCTTTACAGATTTTGGGGAGTCTGAAGAAACAGTCCACTCTACGCATTCCTTCTATTTTCATAATCACCATAAATGACTCTCTGAAGAATGTGCTTATTTTTTCTTTTAATATGGTTAATGAGAATAGAAACTCTCTCCTGCCTTGGGTCTGGGTTATCGGCTTTTCAGTTTTCACCATTCTTCCAGCCTCTTCAAGCACCCATGCTGGGCTGAATAGCCAAGTAGGACTCTGTGTCAGCTCTATCTTCTCTCTGCCTCAGATTTCCCTTGCTAGTACTCTGCAAACTTTACCTGCTTTTGTATCCTGGCATTCTTAGCTCTCTCTCCCCAACCCAGAGTGCTGCTAACACCCCACCTGAACTATCCTTTTGTAAAACTGTCAAGCAGTGTGCTAGGCAGTCACCAGGGTGTTTCTTAGCTATGCTTGTCTTGATTCCTGATACTCCATGTTTTCCTAACTGCCTTTTGTATATCCAGATGCAACTAATTTTTTTAAAAAACTACTAATTCAAATGGAAGTATACAACTATTTCCTGTATTTTATCTTGGTCAGAAGTTTGCACATTGTTTTCTAAAATCATATATAGAAAAAGATGATCATTGGATAGATGGTAGATTAAAAATAAGACAATAACACCTGCAAAACAAGTCTCAGAAAATTATAAAATAGAGTAGACTGGTTGAAAAGTACATTATTTTTTTAGTTTTTTTAGATAAAAAAACTTGTGCTGCAAAAACATTTCTTCTTTTCCACAAACTTCTACCTTATGGATGGCAAAGCAGTCAAATATCAGTGAATATCTATCATATTTTAACATTTTTAATCTTCGTTTTCAGTGTACACAATATGTTTAATTTTTATTTCATGGTAGCTGGTCCTGGATATGATTGGGCAGTTGGTATCAGGCTTAGCTTCCTATTACAAATACCTGAAATCTTAGTTAAGACAAAGTAATTTTTTATAGCACCAAACACTACTCAAGGTAGAATTGTTATAATGTTTGGCAACTCCAAATTACCTATCAATAATTTAACTATTTGTCAAAAAGTAAACTTTGTACTTCTCGAAACAAAATAATGTAGCTCAATCTTCCTCTAATATGCATTTCATAATATTTAGAATAGAATTCAATATAATTTGTGATGAAAGAGGGAAAGTGTCAACGACAATCAAGAGATTTCTTCAAATTCAGTGGGAGGAGCTAGAAATGGTAGCACCTGCTTGTAATTCCAGCACTTCGGAAGCTGAGGCAAGAAGATCTGAAGTACCAGGTCATTCGATACTACATAGGGAAACTGTCTGTAGTAGTGAGCTTGCTCAATCTATAATTAGGAAAACACACCACTGACATATCTATGAGGATGTTCCTTAGAGAACACTAACTACAAGGGAAGGTGGGTGTCACCATCACATAGGCAGAAGCTCAGATGGAAGGGTGGGAAGGAGAAAGCCTGAGAACATAGATACTCTCTCTCTGTGTGCCTCTTCTTTTTTGCTGTCATGTTGTGTATTTAATTGCTCCATCACTCCCTCCCTACACAATCAGAAATATTTAAAACTTTAACATACTTGATACTAATTTCATTTTTAAGATTTATATGTAAGTATCAAAACATTTTATGTAAATATAAATCAGTTTTACTGACAATAACTAAATATAAATGACAATATAAATTTCCTATAAAGTTGATAAGAAGCTAAATATGACAGATTAGAATACTGATGATAATATACCAATCATACATTGGAAAAAAATGTAATCTTTTAGGATGTTTATCTAATTCTTTAAGACAAGAATCTATAAGTTAAAATTGTATACTTAAAATTCTAAGTATATATAAGTATACAAGCTGGAGAGATCATAGATCTTAGAGAAATCCTCAAGGCTGTCACTTATTACCCTATTCAAATGTAATTTCTTACTACGTGCAAAATATGAATCCTTACATTTACAGACAAGTATCCCAGTTGTCACTCATTGAAGAAGTTTCTTTTTCAACTGACAGAGATTATTATAGAGTTCCACAATTGTTCATACACAGGTGTTGTCTGTGAATTGTCCAAGCGGAAATGGCACATCTGCAATGCAGCCTCTTTACCTAAGGCTTATGGAACACAGAACAAGGTATAGACAGAACACTGATGCATGTTCCAGTTCTCATCAATGAAGCTCCCTCATACAACAGAAACCAGGAACACAAAGGTCACAAGTGTCCAAAATGTAGAGAATAAGAGTCTACAGAGTATATAGTGTAGATCCTTGAGCAGGATTCCTATATTAAAATCTACCCAACCCACCCAGGGCTCAGAGACCATTACAGAAGAGGGGGTGAAAAGATTGTAATACCAGGGAGGAAGTGCATGACCATATGGAAATAGAGGATTCTGAGAACATTCTCATATGAACTTAACAGCAATGGTATCAGCATGCACAAGGCCCATGCAAACTCAGACAAAAACCCAACACAGAACTGTAGAAATGGACAACAAGCCCCAATCTTAGTTGAAGAATTATTGGCAGCTGATTACTGCTGGGTGAAGAAGAGCTGATCTTCTTAAAAGCAGTGATTCTAGATATGAACTTGCACTGAAGAATGCCTGGGTACAGTAACTGGTCATAATAGCCGTTAACACAAATAACAGAATTATGAACTCCTGTGTGTGTGTGTGTGTGTGTGTGTGTGTGTGTGTGTCTGTATGTGTGTATGGCTATGGATGGGTGTCAGTGAGGAAGGGGGTAGAAAGTTAAAGTTAAGATGTTTTGTATGAAATGCACAAAAATTCAATATTTTTTAAATTATAAGTATAAATTATAAATATGGCATATTAACTATTTAGTAAAAATTATATGCATGAAATAACTAAAAGCATAACAATTTTAATACTGATTATCATTAGCTTTCAAACTTTAATAAAAATTATCTTCTTTTCTATGGGCTCCTGTATTCCCCAATATTCACAGTGATTATGGCTGATAGTTCTCTATACACCAGAATTTCTCACTTTCATGCTCTTAGGCCCTCATTAAATTCCTCTAGAATGGCAGTCCTTATCTCTGTATGCTGATTAACATTCACAATTCTGTTAAAATTTCACTTCCTCCCAGAAGTGTTCCATAGAACCTCTAATGGGAGGTCAGTTTTATCATGTTGGGGCTGTCATAGTTCATTATTTAATCCTTGGATTAATCCAGTCTAGTATTACCCCTAGTAAGTCCCTTTTACTAATCTATACAGCACTGTAATCCTTGCTTTTGTAAATGGATGCAGATAGATTATTGGTTGGTAAATTATAACCCTTGTTCTCAAAGCAATGTTACTGGAATAAATTTGTTCTTTGGAGAGAGAAACACAGTAGCAGCAAGCAAAAAATGATCAGGTGAGACTCTGACAGGTGAGAATCTGAATAAAATTTCTTCAGTGCCTCATTTTATTCTTGTGAAATCAGAGGGACTCTTGGAGGTTGTTGGCCATTGATGATCAGTGGCCAAGAAAGAAAGGTAGGGCATACTCAAGTTTTAACCTACTTAGATTTTAATTAGGATTTTATTCTTTTAGGTAAATTAATATGAAAAGACAAAAATCCACATAAATGACTTGTGGTATTCTACTATGCATTATTTTATTTTAGTTTCTTAAATGGAAATATTAAATAGCAGATGGAAACACTGTCTTAGCACTAAACCAGGCTATCAGATACAAAGACATATATGACACCACGACAGTTTACCTACATCCGAAGTGTGCAGCTAAGAGACAAAAGATTAGAATTCCCTTTTATTATCAAAGACGTACACAGAGTAGAAGAGGAATTACCATTGCCATTTTGTCTTTCCATAACAGAAAAACTCAAGTCCAGATGATTTTAGAGCTTAAGAATGGCTGCATTATATAAAACACAGTCAGACCAGTACAAGGTCCACAGAGTTGTGACTTTTCTTCTTCATTGACCTGCAATATGACCTACAAAATGATTGGCCTTTCATCGGATTCATCTATGAATGCTCATCTATAGAGCATCATGTTGTTACAGTCCTTGGGGTGGGATTTCTCTTTAATTGAGCACCAACAAACCTCATCTCGTTTGCTGGAAGCACAAATGCCAATGGTCTTTTGTGCTTCTAACACTTAGGCTACATATGACCTGACAGAATATGTTCTAACCATTAAGGTTGACTCTCAGAGTGCACAAATCTTTCATCTGGAATGACGGATAATCTACAACCCTGAATTCCTTAATTTTGTCTCTAAACACATATTTGTGCATTAAAGATTATAAATACTAAGAAAATTGATATCTCATATTTATACATTTTTGTATAACTCTACTCTTAATTACAAATAATGGTACCTGTATGTGGAACATAATTCTACGGATATAATGCATTCTTGGTGTTTTACTGCCATTCATAAACTGCTTCAGCAGAACTACTTGTGATTTATGAAATCAATAGAACTCTTTAAATTGCATCTTATATTATGTTGTAAGGTACGTATTGCCCTGTGGTTTCACATGCAATGTCAGAGTCAGAGGGAGCAAGAAGTAGAGAACTGTGATTTCACTATAAATCAAAACTTAAGTGTTATTTTTGAGCACCGGGATTTAGCACATGGTATCATTTCACTTCCTTTCTCCTTGGAGCAGTTAACCTGATGTGGGACAGAATTCAATTCAATAAATTAAACACTTATAGTTTAATGTATTTAGCATTAATAAATAAAGTTGTGTTCTAAGTATATACTTTATTTTCTTAAATTTTTTATTTTAAGTTTTGATCATATTTTTACTGTATAAACCAAAAGGCTAAACATGTATATGCATATCTCAACATCATGTATACATTATGATACTCTAAAATATTGTTAAACTTTCCATTAGTTTTAAAAATAAAGATTCAAAACTAAACTCTTTTTTATTTTGGCATTTAATGAAAAAAAATAAAATTATGTAAACAGTACTTGAGGAGTTATTCATAGTTACCATGAACTAAAAACATTAATCTGGATTATGTGGTTTTACAAGAGACTTTAAAAACATTCAAACACAAAACCTTAGTTTAAAAATAATTACTTGATCAAATATTCAATTGTTAATATCATCTTTAATGATATATTTCAGAATCAGGAGAACAACTTTAATTTTTCAGAGCATTGCAAGAAGGACTAGGGGATCAATCTAGAGTTTATAGGATAAAAAGTTGTTTGACCTCAGTTATCCCCTAAGCAAGCAATGACCCTAAGTAGTCAGAGATCAGAACAATATTTGCGATTCAAATACAGTAATTTCATCTGAGTATTACCAGATGATGTATATGGGTTAAAATTGTCAGAGGCAGACAAAATCAGAGAGAGAATGCAGGGGAAAACCAAATATCTGACATCTTATTACTACAGCTTACTCTTAGCACCTACTTAGAATAACAGAATTGCTGTTTTCCAATGAATATTATCTTGAGTTTTTCCATTTGCAATATTTGTGTGCTGTTATGGTATTTGATGTTTTCAGTCTTTTCTCAGACCACATCACTGCAGCATCTCTGAAATTTTTAACAAAAGATGTGTGTTTATGTGTGTGTGTGTGTGTGTGTGTGTGTTGTTTAAAAAATAGATTCCTGTGCCCATTTGGATTCAAGTTGCACCTAAGAGTCTGGTTAAGACCAAAGACATAGATGGGGTTAGTTCTATATTCTATGTGTCTAATATTTACCTGCAGGCATGTATGAAATGATTGTTAAATGACTGTGGCTACTTAAAATTTACAGAATTGAACCTGTGCAGAGAGTAGTTGATCTTAGGCTGACACAAACCAGATAGTCTCCTAATGTTACTCTGAGGAGTTTTAAACTGACTCTGTTAAAGCTGAGGTTATTTGCCTTGGGGATGCCTAATGGAAGGGTTATTATAACACTGTCCACAAATAGGGGCCTTGAGAGAGTAAGGCTATTGCACTTCATTGACAGCTAATAGATTGGGCCATTGCCATGTCACACTGATCTTCAGGGCCAAAGGTCATCTCTCTCCCTTAATATTTAAATAAAGATACTTGACAAGAGCAAAAACCATCTCATTGTCAGTGATGGCTGAGGCACAATTTATAAGAACCTTTACAAAGTCATGCTAATTCTCGGCCTTCTTAGAATGCATGGTAACCTTTCATAAATCCATCTTTTCCAGATGTCCTTGGAAATGACAGTTATAAACTATAAATGATTTGTAATGCAAAATGGGACTGACAGACTTGAAGATTAGGACACCATGTACTAAAATGAGTAGATTATCGCTAACAAAAGGCATAAAATGCATGGATAAATAGCTGCTGAAGGAACTCAACATTTCATCAAATACCCTCAGTAAATGCTAGAACAGAAACAAATAGGAAAACCTAGGCTTCAATAGTACAAGTAGAAAATTAATTTATGAATGTATTGGAAAGGAATTCCTCTGTGTGGGTCAGCTGGATGGAAAGCACACCTGCCTACAGTTCTTCCTCCAGGAAGTGGAATTATTTTCTCTTAGTAGTTTTTTGTTTGTTTGTTTTTACATATAAACATAAGAAGTTCAGTTCTTCGTAGCTTTGGAAAACCCCAGATTAGTTGAACTTGATCATATATTCTTTGCCGTTAACTTTTCAAAAATAATCAATAAAGCACCTTAATTTTTAGTAACCCATTTAAGATGAAATGGACATTTTCATACCAGTAGTTATTACAGGAATGATTTACATTTTGAGGATGAGTTGGGGCTGTGAACTTGAGCAATATGTACAAAAGACAGTTTTCAAATGCCTGTTTTCAGGGAAGGTGACTGTGAGGGAATAATTTGAGCAAAATCAGAATACTACAAATTGCATTTTTGAATATTTTAGAAATGACCAATCAAACACTACTTTTTTGTATGATCTTGAGCAACCTACATGTCACATACCTGCCCTGTGGGAGTTTAAAGCACCCGGTACCAGTACTGTTCTAAAACTACCTGGCCTTCTAGAAGTGTGGGAGCCTCTCAGGCCTGCTGGAGACGAAGTGTGCTGAAGATCCAGCTTCAGGCTGTGTCCTCCATTGAACTTAATTACTTCCGTCTTACTCTCATTTTCTCTATTCCCGATTATCTCTTAAAAAAAACGAGACTAAGGGGCTACGAAATGGTTCAGCAGTTAAGATCACTGACTGCTCTTTCAGAGGACCCAGGTTGGGTTCCCACCATGTTAGCTTGGTTGCTGACAACTATCAGTAACTCCAATTCCAGGGCATCTGGCGACCTCTTCTGACTCCTGCATGCACTGCACGACAGGATTATAACTACCTACATGCAGGCAATATATTCATACACATAAAAAAATAAAATAAAAATAAATTTTAAAAAGGATACTGATCTCAGAGCTGTTATTAGTACATCTTGGCAAAACAAATGAAAAAAAAACTAAAACGAAATGTAAAAATAAATAGAAATCTTTAGATTTATATGATTTATTTGAATTCTGGGGGCTTGAAAATGATTCATAAACTTATAGTGCTAGTGACCTAGGACTAGAATTAGAGTAAAAAACTTCCTTACAGAGAATATACCATATAGTTAAAATAGGAAGTAATACATTTTCTAGGAATCTTTGTGATTCTCTGTGAATCACATGTATTAATTAATTAATACATGTAGCATGTATTAATTCAAAGCAGAAAGTTCCTCTACGCACATTTCTGAAAGCCGTCCATGTGCTAAGTTTAGTTGACTATGAAATGTACCTGACTGAAGCATGGAGGAACAGCATTTCCTGTTCTTGCTTATTTTTCCCATCTCATAAAATGCGCCGTCATGTTTACAGTATGCCGGGGTGATGGCGTGTGTGGAACACTGAAAAGGGTGATGCAAGGAAAGTGGATTTAAAAAGACTCAGAGCATATGAGGAGTCCTGAAAAAATGGAATGCCACATTGAGAGAAGGGTCAGACTGGGCAGCGGGGCCTCTGTGAAGACTGCGCCATGTCTTTTCTGTCACATGCTCCACTTATTTTTTTATTTTTTATTTTTCATCCAGTTCATCTCGTCACATGATTATGTGCTTAGCTGAGGAAAACTGCAGTGTGAGCTTGCAGTGTTCACACTACTGAGATATTGTGTACATCAGTCCTACAGACTTTATACTTTTATTCATTTATCAGAAACCCAACATTTACTTATTGCCTAGGACAAAGAAAAATCGTTTTCTGGATTCTTTGAGAATTTGACCTGCAATGATTATGCATTCATTCATTCATTCTTCATGTATCAGGGACAAAGAAAAATTGTTTTCTGAATTCTTTGAGAATTTGACCTGCAATGATTATGCATTCATTCATTCATTCTTCATGTATCAGCCACTCTTCTAGGCACTGTTTAAGCCATTCAGGGTCTCTGCTTTTGAGAACAGGACAACTTAACCTTCCACGCTCACCTGATGACTTGACCACCTTCATTTTTACTTTGACTGTCATCTTCATTATTAACTGATATGCTTTCATTGAAGGAGATAACTGCATTTGTGCTTATAACCTATGGATTCCTATAGAAAAAAGAAATATTCTTCATCAAGGTAAATATTGCACAGAAATTAAAGAGTTAATAAATAGTAAATGAACACAAAAAACAATGAATAGGACACTTAACAGCAAAATTATTCATGAACGTGTTCTCCTCCCTAGCTGGTTTTCAGCTCAGGATATTCAGATGTCACCATGCCCAGTATTTTACATCATCTTGAATGCTATTCTTTTCCAAAACCTCGGTATGGGAAAATTTTAAAAGGAAAATGCAAAGAAAGAAGTTTATTGATTCAAATGTGGCCCACAGATGTCCTTGCTTACAATGAAGCTATGTTGTCTGAGAGTAAAGCAGATTCAAAGTCAAGACTAGAACCTCAGAACATTCTACATGTGCTAACAAACAAGATCTGCTGTGTTGATGTTTAAAAATTAAAGGCTTTGTTTTAATAGTTCTTTAGCTGATAGTTGCTACCACAGCTTTGATCTGGTTTGATCTATTGTTTACTCTAATTAACATGCATATCATGTAGTCTGATGAATGTAAATGATTCTTTATGATTTTTTTTCAGTTCACACTGGATCCACCATTGTCTGCTTTCCCTCCCCTCCTTCGTTTCTGGTTGCAATACAGAAGCTTTTTGAGTAACATATTCTTCTTTTTTTCTCTTTTAATATAAATCCAGCCTGGCAGGCACAGTGAGACATGTAGACTGGATTGAATCAAAACAGCATTCTCATTCCTTCTCTGTGTATAGGAAGTGATACTAACAAGAATCAGATTTTCCTGGACCTATAACAGAAGAAACAACTTCTGGCACAGTAATTCTTTGAACTGGGACCATGAGGCAAGTACTCACACAGCCCTTCTATCTCACGCAATGCCTTATGCGCAGAAAGCAGGATTTTTTTTTTTCTCTTCTAGCTGTTGAAATGGACTGACTCAGATTTGTGGTACTAAATCTTTGAAATTATGTGAATATTTTGATTTATTTTGAAAGTTTCCATGTTCACAATTCATCTGGTCAGATCAGGAGTTCCAGCTTTGAGTCTATGCAATTTACTTGTGGAATACATTTAAGAAGGGGATACAGGAAGATATGTTATAAATATTTCAGAACATCTGATCAGTAGAAAAATAAGTAAGCCAGCTGATAATATGACAGTTCTAACAAACCCCAAATATAAGCTGGTGTTATCAGAAATCTTGATTTTTGTACCCACAAGGTTTGGCATGAGAAGAGCTGGAGCCTAGGAGCTACCCAGGATAAGCTGAGTTACTGGGAGTTCTCTGATTAACCACTGTGAAACTCGTTTTACTCATCTGTAAAAATGGGGACAATCATAGCAACCTCATCCAGGTGTTTAGAGGTCATTATTTTATTTCCATCAGATCATGAGACTGCTCATAATTAGGATGATACTGTATTCATCATCAGAAAAAAATATTATACTCAACACTGTGCCAGATACATGGCACATGATCAGTAAACATTGAATAAATGCGTGAGTGAACAAATTCAGGATGCTGGAATTACAAGGATTAATATGTTACTTGTTCTTATTAAGCACATAATCAAGTAGAGGTGATGGATACAGGTGTGCTGTACTATAACATAATTTGAGATTTTACTGTACAACCTTTGGTTAATCACCAGTCTGGTGTTTTCTCTATTCTTTCCCCTCATGTGCCCAGATATATATCTATGGCAAATACAAACTCAAGCTTATACCAACAGAGACAATTTGAAAACTCCTATAAATTTTGCTATATGAACAAAAAAAGAATAAAGGCAGATTTTTTTGTCTTTTAGAAGAATAAAAGTTAAGGGAGAGTTTTTAGATGATATCAATAGTGCAGAAGTTGAATTCGTATTGCCTATGCTCTTTTAAGGCAGATAGGTAACCAATTTTGGTTTCTTATTTCTCTGCATTATATGTAGAAAAAACGACCTCCCATGCAACCCTTACTGATGATCTTCATGGCATCTCAGAGAAGAGAATAGTGAACTTAATATTTAACTATAGTGAAAAAAGTCTTGGCTTGATTAAGATGCCAGTTAGAAGAACATATTTTAAGAAATACTCTTCTCCCAGATTTTTTTCCCCGGAAAACATTTTGTGGCTAGTGAGATGGCTCAGTGGTTAAAAGTACTGGCTGCTCTTGGACAGGACCTAGGCTTAGTTCCCAGCACTAATATGGCAGCTAAAAATACTCTCCTGGCCTAATTAAACGCTGCATGCATGTGGAACACTCACATGCATGTATGCAAAATATAAATAAAATTAAAATAAATCAATTGAGTTTAAAAAATGGCTGGAGGGATGGCTCCGCAGTTAAGAGCATATACTGATCCTCTGGAGGACCTGTGTTCAAGTCCCAGAAATCACATCAGGCAGCCTACAACTGCCTGTAACTTCAGTTTCTACGGGATCCAACATTCCTGGCTTCCTTGGGCACTTGCCCTTATTTGCACATACCAACACACATATACACAGTTAATCTTTTGAATTAAAAATTTATTTTATTTACTATTTTTATTTTACGTGTATGAGTGTGTTGCCTAGATGCATGTAAGTGCACTCGTGCCATGCAATGCTCTCAGAGGTCAGAAGAAAATGTCGTATCTGGAACTGGAGTTACAAATAATTGTTAGGTTCTGGGACTCAGACCTGGGTCCTCTGCAAGAGCAACCAGTGTTCTTAACCACTGAGCTATCTCTTCTGCCATAAAACTGATTTTTTAAAAAAGTGTGTGTGTGTGTGTACATGGGTGGAGGTCATAGAACAACTTTCAGGATCAGTTCTTTCCACCATGTAGGTCCTGGCAATCAAACTCAGGTCATCAAGTTGCTGAGCCATCTCACTGACCTTCCAGATAATTCTTGTTGAAGAAAACAGAGAAAGCTCACTTAGTAGGTAATTAGTAATTTCTACTACACAACTGGTCCACAGGACCTCCTCAGAAATCTGTTGAGAATGCAAAGCATTGTAGCATTGGGAGTCAGAATCTCTATTGTCCCTGGATACAATTGCATCCAGAAGAAAATCACCGGTCTGCTGGAAGGTAGTGTTAAACCCTGGTGGGTCACAGGTTCTTTGTTGGTTAAACGGAGAAAACATGACCATGTCAATTGAAAAAAATTTGTTTAGTCTCACTCATAATTCCACGTGAATTATTTATATGACTACAGTAAGTCTCAATTCAATGATCACAAGATCTAAGCAAGAATTTAGGCTACAACCACCAGTTCTACCAGGAAGGTTAATTCTCACATCTGCTAACTTCTAGACATGATGTTACTTTATATTTGTGCTTTCCAAGCAACTTATTTTTCCCTTAGTATTTGCATAAAGGAAAAATTGGTAACTTCATGCTGCAGAAAGAGAAACAGAAAGACTAGAGACTTAGGGATTGATCTTCTGAGTAGAAACAACTATCCAGCCCTGCAGCAATATGATGATTTTATTTTCTTACTAGAATTTTGTATATATATGAGAGATATAATGATATCTGTATGTGTACGTGTTTGTGAATATGCACATGTGTGTCCATCTGTGTGCATGTGGAAACCAGAAGTCAATGTTGGGTATTCCCTCAGTCTCTCGCTCCGTTATTTTTTGAGACATGGTATGTCCCTGAACCTGGAGCTCACCAAGTTCACGAGGCTGCCTAGTCAGTGAGATCTCAGGATCCTCCTGTCTGCATTCCATAAGTGCTTGGAGTTGCAGATCTGTGCCACTAAGCTCAGATTACTTATTTTTTATTTGAACTCAGGTCTTCAGGCTTGCTTGGCAAGAGCTATATGGAATAAGCCAACTCCCCAGACCTTTGCTTAGAATGCTTGTGTATGCATTCTACATCGTAATCGTTGGCTGATTCCTCGTTGTTGAAATGGTAATAAGGGCAAGAATGACATTGAATGATGGGGAGATTATAAATTTTGGACTAACTTATTGCAGCCCATAAGAGTAAAATGCAAAAATAAAATCTCAAACCACAAAGCACACATAAAAATAATGTATACGTTTATTGCAAAAAAGGCTTGGATTCTCCTGTGATTTCTCTTTTTGTTTTTTGCTCCATTATTTGCTTCTAAGAGAATCAAAAATGTCAACAGCATGTAGACTGTTATTAAGAACTTAGACAAGGGTGTTCAATAGGCTCACAATAAGAACTGCTTTGGCTGAGCTCTTGGCCTGTGCCTCTGCACGCCAGGGTGAAGCAGAGTGAGGTCCTCCCGCCCTTAGGCATGGCATGTGCCACGGGTGAAAACCCTGAGCATTTCGGTTCATGACCAAAACGACTGTGACTTTTTCATTTCTGCAAGTGTTTTGACAAACTCCGATGGCTTTTGTTTCCACCTTCACTGTTTCTTACATTGTGAGGAGCTCTGAAATTCGATTTTTCTTGGAGAAAGAAGGTTGATGCCTGATAAGAGTGAAGAGAGGAAAGGAGAAGGTTCTGGGGGCACACCTCCCAATAAAGTCCATGTTCCATGAGGTTCTGTCAGTGAAGGGGGGCCGCAGGGAACGAACATGCGCAGTTATTTGAAGAAAGGACAGCAAGGAATGGAATTAATTGCTTTACAGGTGATAACAGACAGGACAACAGAAAAAGATGGGTTTTTCTTATGCCGTTCTATCTTTGAAACAGTTTTTGAGGCATTATACTGATCTTAAATAGAAACAAAAAAAATTCCATAGCAAAGTTCCCAAATTTGAAGCCTTTTGTTTTCTTTTTGTTGCCTTTTTGTTGTTGTTGTGTTTTTGCTTTTGTTTTCCTTTTTCGGAAAAAAATAATCTCCATTCTAATCTGAAATCAAAGTTGGGGAAATAAAATATGTGTGACATTCACTCACTTCTTCCCACTTTCTCCTCCTCCCCTTCCCAATTTTTACTTAAGTAGCTGCCAATCACCAGCTCAAATTTGAAGATTCATGAACTACACTTCCTGTGAATAATGATGTCCTGTTTCAAGGGATGTTCCAACTGTGGTAAGGGTGGAAAGACAGACCCTCCTCAGTGCTAATGGAAATATATTAGCATGGGGAATAAAGGCTTGAGAATAAACTGCCTTGCAAATAGGATGTAAAGCTTCATCATCTTGATGAGAAATGGTAGAGTGCAGTATTAAAAACAATAGGCAGAATTAAAAATGGACTTAAAAACTAGGGAACTGACAATGGAAATAATTTTGTCCAAAATATGTATGATACAGCTGAACATTCTTAAAGCTCCATTGTGATGAACCTTTGCAGGAACTGTTACATTTGTCATCAGCATAGATAGGATGTGAGGAATCGCTCTGGTAAGCAACTGCTTCTCACAGCTGAAAATTTTTTCTCAGTAGCTGTGACTGTGTTCAGTGCTAGGCTAACACTGCATTTTGGGATCCCTAACCTCTTTCACTTTTTTCCCTTAGGCTAGATTGCTTTCTTAAGATGTGATTCTGGGTCACAGTTGTCTCCTTGAACTTAAATGAATATCTTATTTAAATTAGAAGTTATATTACATCCTGGTTGTTTAGTGCCATATCTCTAGTCAGACAACATACCTTGATTTTCACATTTATCATTAATGTTGTTTAAAGGAAGATTTAAACAAGCAGTCAAAGCTAAAGTATATGTCAGAGGATATCTTAAATATAATCTTGTAGAAAACAAAGATGAAATCCTCTTTTTAAAGTGCATTCATCAAATAGAACTATTGTTTAATCTACAAGCAAAGATTTTCCCTAAATAACCTGCACTCGGGTGCCTCTATTCTGTGTATCAAGGACTTTTTGCTATTTTTTCTTGTAATAACTTTAGATTGATGGCTAACATGTTTTGTTTTGAATTTCTGATTTTAGAAAGTTGGAAGATCCACCTAATTCCTGACTCACCCTTAGCAAAGTGCTTTGATATTTTTATAGCAAAATAATTAATTACCTACAATAAAAACTAACACACTAATAAAAATTTCTGGGTTTTGAGCAATTTAGCTCCTCCCATTTCTGGGTACCCCATCCAACAAATCTTCTTTGGTATCTGTAACTTGTTTTTCAAAACCTGATATCCAAGAAGTTGAATATTCATTCAGTACTTTGTTGGCTTTACTCTGACAAGCATTATTTGCTTGGACAAACATCATGTGCAAAGCATTAAAGAATCGTTGGGCTGGTGTTTTAGGGGAGTAGCCTTAAATATCTTGTGCAAGTTCTGTTTCTCAGGTGAAGCATAAACAATAAAACCCCTTTCCAAGACACTTGCATGATTTCCCACTAGAGGTCTCTCTCGTAACGGCTTTCCTTTTGTTGGGCTTATTAATTATTTTACTCAAAGGAACAATTCTACCTTTTAGACTACAATGCTGCACTTAACATGTTATGCTAGAGAAAGATGTAATGCCTCCTTAGCCCGTTCTCCTCCTTGATGAGTAGATATTTGGGTGACTGAATGAATCATCTTGGGTCTTTTATTACACAATGGCTACACCTTCGGAAAGAAGTTTGAACTTTCACCTATGCTTTTAAACATCTCACAATCTGACCAGTTAAAATAACACTCTAAAATAAAGGTTTTTTTTTTTTTTTAATCAACTGGCACTAAAGTCTGGGGTTTTGCATTCTTTCCCAAACACCCAAGATCTGTTTCCAACTTAGATCATATAATTGTAAGTCAGAACCATTTAACATGTATTTCCTTCAGTTTTCAGGGGTGAAGGAAAAGGCACTCTTCTATTTGTATAGAAAGATTCAGTTTTCCTGTTTCGTGCTCTATTGCTTACATAGACAATAAACCATTAGCTTCAGGAGAATCTGCATACTATTGTAGGGTTCTTTTGTTTTTGATATATGTCTTCTGTAGGAAACCAATTAGAAAGTTTATTTTTCACCAGAAAAAAAAAATAGAAATCTCCTAATATTACCTCACACATAGAGACCAGTATTTTTATAAATTTAAAAAAGAAAGAATTTGAAATAAGCTTAGAAAACTGCAAGGAACTCATTGCTACAGAATAAAACACATTGACATCTGTCACAAACCTATTTCAATATTCAGAAAACCCAAAGAATGTTCAGATTTCTGAGGTGGAGGTAGAACTGTGTCCTCGACAGGAGAAATTCAATGGGAAGATGTGAAATGTGAAGAAGCAAAGGAATGCCTAGCAAATCAATTTTAGTGTTAGACTGAAGGTAAAGTGTGTCTGCATGAACGGATACAGTGGCTACAGCGGCTAAGCACAAAGCAATACTGTATAATGAAAAAGGGCGCGAGGAAGCGAGGAAATTTGACAAGCTGCAAATGTACCACAACCTGGCCAGAAGAGCACAGACCTGTCAGACAAACGTTTCAAGAATCTGAAACTGTTCTATAACGGAAGCAGAAAAAATAGATAATGCATTATTTACATTACTGAAATTCTATTTTGCTACCCAAAGAGTTTGCCTAATACCTCTTCCAACAAGTATCAGTTATTAAACATTTAAGTAGATATTGTCTATTCATACTAATTCACATGTATCAGTGCCGTTAGTAATCAAAGCTAAATCTACATTTGCAACCACCTCAACTATTTTAACTTTACCTTGTTGATTAGTAAACTGAAAACCTTCAAGTGTCAGGCTAGTTGGAATACTTTGTAAACTTGTAAGACTAAAGGGGAAGGTGGATTTGTTTGCTCCTTACTTTTTTCTTCTCAAAATTTTGCTCTCTCCTATGTTCATCACAGGTCCCTGCCCCCAAATAGCCAAGATAGGTAAGATGACTTGTTTGAGAAGTTCAGTGGCTGCAAGGATCTCAAAATATCACAGTTCATTTCCAGAAAGATTGTGTAAGAGACTGGTTTGTTCATTTTATCAATGAAGTCAGAAGTTGACAAGGTAAAGTGTCCAATGTAGAACCTGTCAATAAATGCAGTGTTCGACTGGTTGAAAGAAAAGACCCAAATATTTAAATGCCAAATAAACAAACAAACAGGCAGCAGTTTGGCAGAATTATAGCACATAGATATCCCAGAACCACACAGATTCTTAATGCTGAGAATTGTGGACATACTAGTGGTATTTTATGATGGAACACTTATTTTTTATGAATATTAATTGGTTCATTCTAGTGAAATGTAAAATAAATGTTATCTTTAAGAAAGATATGCTTCAGGATAAACATTCAATGCAGGAGGTTTTTTTTTTTTTTTTTTTAATCTGTCAGTGGACACTATGCCCCTAAAGGTATCTTTCTTTCATGTTTTTGTTAACAACTTATAGAGCTAGTATCTACACCTTCAAGCAGTTACTATTATTTTGGTTTAATTCAGAATATTTTGATTGATAAAAGGGAAGATTAATACAATTGGTAATCTCATTTATACCAACAATAAAGTCAATCAAATTAGAGAAATGAAGAACACTTTTTTGTGTGTTTTGTTTTCTTTCCTTGCCAAGGCACTTTGTTGTAGAAGTTAATCTACAAATTTGTACATTTGAAAGTTCAGTTTTGAAAGGGAGATAGTAAATTACATTGCTACTGAAATGTGGAAGCTGAAAACTTTCACAGAAGTGAAAGAACAAAGCTATTTTTTCTGTGAAAATAACGATACTGCATCTTTCTGAGATATTTTTCTACATATATTCATAGGCAGGGCACTTGATATAACATTGATTTGTGTTTATAAAGTTATTTTTACTTAGATGAATAAACACTTTTGATATTCTCATGCTGAACATTTTTGTGTGTTGGGGAGAGAACTATACACGAGATTTAAACCTTAAAAAGATGCATTATACTTTTTGTCTCTGTAATCCTTCAGGTAAAACTTGTAAGAATTTAGTGACCAAGGAATTATCAAGCAATGCAATCGATTTTCAGCAGGTTGATTCAGACTTTCTTGTTGCCGTAGTAATCAGCATTTTTCTTTTTTAATGTGCTTCCAAGTGAGGCTAAAGCAACTTGGAATGTAAAGAAGGTTTTTTCATTTCTTCACCCCTGATTATTTCCCCCTTTAACGTTTAATCCTTCTTTTAATTCTCTTTTCCTTCATTATCCTGTGACATTTTAGAAAGTTATTTGCTTAACTTTTGTTCACATCTTCCATTTTAAATACTGGGTGGGTTTTCTGAGGTCAGTGGAAACCACTTGCAAGACAATGTAAATACATTTTAGTGATTTTTTTTCAAGCACATGTTTTTTAATTCATATCTTTAACTTTTTGTAGTCCATGGAAATGGAGTTATTCAGGAATTCCTATTCTCCCAGTGTTAAATTATAGATTATGGAAATCATCGATTAGAGAGGAAAATGCCAGGAAGATAGGGATCAGCAGTGTGCTTCCTCCAGTGCAAGCTATGCTGTGCTTAATTGCCTAGGTGATAGGATGCATCTCATCCCGTATGGCTGTTCACGATGTGGGTGCAATTTATAAGACAGACTGAGAAGCAGGTTCTTGTTTTCCTATTGGAAATTTTTATGTTTTTCTCTGAGCATTAAGCTTTTAACAAGTGTTTCCCTTGGTGGAGTAATTTACAACCGGCTGTAAGAGTGAAATAGTGTATGTTATCCTGCCTGGGCTGTGAATGCTCACTGCTGAGATCATACTGAAGTTTGTGCATGGAAGAGCAACAGGCACTTGGATGCCGGTTCTGACTTGAGTGAACTTAAAAGAAAAATGTGGCTCTTTGTTCTTTAAAGGAATTTTTTCTTAATGGACAAAGATTATTTTCTGAAGCAAATGTTTGAACCATCTTGTTGACAGTTCTTTCTGTTTGGAGGATAACTATGGTGGCACAGAAAGCATATAGAAGGGTGTCGTTGACTTTATTTTACTTTTTAAAAGAACAAATTTATTTCCTTAGGGCTTTGACATGTATGTGTATTTGTTTTCCCTTTAAAGTACACATGAACAGCCTTAAAAACTCCTTGTCAGTAGCCATATGATATATCATTTATATAACTAAATTTGGTATAAATAAATACGGATATTAAACCAGTACAAGTATTTGAGCATTCAGTGCTATAAATCATGCATCAGCTGTCATCATGAGCTGAAACATGTCTACATATGGAGTAGCATGTTTGGTGTATCTAATCAAAACAATATGTAATCATTTAGTACATAGAAGGTCTTGCCAAGCCAAAATTATTTACAAGTAACATTTTTGTGACCTGGAAAGTTTCATAAATGAAGAATATTGTATTTTGGAAAAAAAAAAAAAACGGTCTCACAAACCAATGAAAAAAATTGAATCAAAAGAAAAACATGTACATGTATTCAATAAGTACTATTAAACAGCCAGAATTTGATAGTTCGATTTTATCACAATTTTTAAAAAATTGTTGATTTTCTGTGTGTGTGTGTGTGTGTGTGTGTGTGTGTGTGTGTATGGGTGCATTGCCTGCAGGTATGTAAGTGCAACCCTGTCATGAAATTCCCTCCAGAAGTCTGAAGAGGGTGTTGGATACCCTGGAACTGGAGTTATAGACAGCCTTGTGGGTTCTGGAAACCGAGCCCGGGTCCTCTGCAAGAGCAGCGAGTCCTCTTAAATGCTGAGCCATCTCTCCAGTCCCTTTATAATAATTATTTTTCACTAAAATTGCTTGTGTGTATCTTTGTGTTGGCTGATCTTCTATTGTGAGTTTCTTGGAAATCTAGAGTCAGAAAATCTCTTTTTGGTTCATCTTCTCCAATGCTCAGCTCAAATAGGTCCAATATGAATGGGAGAAAGCCTGTGATGGTGCGTATTCCATGTGTCTGACAAGACAGGTATGATAACAGCAAATCAGCAGGGTGAACTGACACTGTGTTGACAATAGGACATAAGTCCATTACTGAAGGACAGGGAAGGCAACGTCAGCCTGGATTAAGCTTGGTTGTACACAAGGTTTATTTCCAATGTCCTCAGATTTCGCATGAAATTCTTTTCAACTTCACATCCTAAGACTCATGTGCTTGGGTCGTTTAAGTTTTTCCCACCTCACTCACCTTTTTCACTGTGCCTGTAGAGAGTCTTAATGGAGATTCAACTCTTAAAGTAAGACGAAGATACATCATTGACATCATTGAAAACTTCGCTTTCCTATGTGTGCAACTCTGTGGTCCACCTTCTCTATGGCATCCTGGTTGTTTTCACCTTACTTCCATATACATTTGCAAGACAAGTTCTTCCAACAAATCAGTATAAAAAAAATCTGTGTCTCTATGTGACTAATCTCATTCTGTTTTGAAAGCAATTGATAATTAAATTCATATAGCGTACAAACAGTATTTTAAAATATAACTTCGAAAAAAACCACAATAGCTGATTAATAGGCAACAATTTTATAATTTGAGTTTGAGTCACTTCTTTTTCTGTAAATGTATAAAGGTAGCTGACAAAGGTGGCTACCAAAGCATTATAGTGCATTTTTATATTATTTATTTTCTCCTTAGTTGTGATAGGTTTTCATCTTGTCACCTATCCTCCCCTGTCTTTCATATCTTATAAGCAGTGTTTCAACAGGATAGAGTCAGATGAAAAGGGTAAGGATGAGGACATTTTATAGTGAAAGATTATTGCTTATTTATCGTGTAAACAGCAGCATAGTTGAGACAATCCTTTTTAAAGGTGTTCTCTTTTCTAAGTTCATAGCTTAATCATCATTTTCCAAAAAAGCCATTAAGTAGCTAAATGTGATATTTAAACCTCTTGATTGTTAGCTCTTTGGTGCCTACTGCTGTTAAAGTATAACATGTTTTTTTTGTTTTGTTTTGTTTTGTTTTTTTTCATCTACAATGCAACCTCTACACCAAAGGCTCAGGGAACATCACAGAAGATGGGTTGGAAAGAATGTAAGAGCTAGAGGAACAAGACACCTACTGCTACTTAAGGCATTCCAGGAGCGATAGGGAAGATACAACAATGAAATTTCCACAGTATGGTAAACTAACAATATCTGCATATAATGGCATGACAAGGTGGATGGGGGAATTTCAAGGGATCTTATCTGAAGATGAAGAGCTATGAGCAATCAAGGGATGCTGAGGGAGGATCAGTGTTCTCCAGGGATTAGCTCTCTGAGAGGATATCTCATAGCAAGTGGACATCCCTATACACAGATACACAGGAGCACCATTTAATAGACATAGTGTATTATATAAATACACACATATATATGTAGATAAATTATATACTATACATGTATGTATAACAATAAGAATAAAATATGAGGTCATGAAATTGAGGCGGAGGAGTTGAAAAGGGACTGGGAGAGATGGAAATCAACCCCCCCCCTCTGTTTTTTATGAGACAAAGTCTCCCTGTAGTCCCACCTGACTTTGACCTCACAGAGATCTGCTTGCCTCTGCTTTCTGGATGCTGGGATCAATGATGTATGCTGCCACACCTGGTATGTTGCTTTGTTTTTTGAGGCAGGGTCTTACTATGTAGGCCTAATTGGCCTGGAATCCACTATGTAATAGATCAGGCTGGCCTCCATCTCACAGAGACCTAACTGCCTCTTTCTCCTGAATGCTGGAAAGAGAAGTGTGCAGCACCATGCCTGGCAGGTGTCTTTCTTGTGTGGTTATAACATTAATTTCTTGGGGTAAATTTGGCACTATGATATATGAGAAATTCCTTTCTTGAAAATTATTATCTAAGAGACTGCTATATCTGAAATGCATTTTGTGGTTCAACAGAAATGAATAATTCTAATGTTCAAGATATTAAACTGCAATCTGGGAAGCATTTTTAAATTTTTATCCACATTTGGATCTTTTTATCTGTATATTGATCATAGTATTCTTATCTGTGTTAGTGAAAATCACGGATATGCCCAAGCAGTTCCTCAATATTTTTCTATTTGAAAGTGGCCAGAGTTTAAATTTGTATAGTAAATAGGGCCAATTCTTAATTGTGCAAGTATATATAGATACATATAACATTTTAGGACTTCATGTGTTCATTCAAAATGAAAGGCAATTTTGAATTCTTATTTTCAATTATTCTCAATAATTCTCAATTTTATAAGGAACGGCTGTCTGAGAGCAAAATAAAGGAAATGCATTTAAACAAAAGTATAGCAATCTTCTAGGTGCAAAAATATCTGTGAAACTGGAAATACTATGACTTAAATCTTAAAACATATATGTCTCATGAAAGTAAACAAAAGTGAAAAAAAAGACTAGCATAAGATTAGGTGTTGCTTTGGGACATAGGGATATTTCTTGCCAGTGCCTATTCAAGTATCAGTAATAGTTTAAGACTGTGATTGATCAGATCTAATTAGTCCTATTAACCCCCTTAAAACTCTGAAGGGTTCCAAGTGCTGTTCAATACTGGTCAAGTCAGATCTGATACCATGAGACTCAAGATTATTTTAACTGCTGTGTAGAAACGATTTTCAAAGAATTTATGTTTACTGATATACTTTTTACTCCTTACATGAGAATTATATTAAATTATGTTTCATTTTATTGTTTTATTTGTGTGTGTACTCTGTGTGTGTATGTGTGTATATATATGTGTATGCATGTATGTACGGACATTAGAGGTTGATGTTGGGCAATCTGCGTCTTTCACTCTCCAACTTATTTTTTTGAGATTCACTGGATGCAGAGCTCACCATCACAGCTAGCGCTTACCTGCAATTTGGGAAGGTTTACATTCTTATGAGAAGAGGGAAACTTTCAAAGAACACTGGCCTTGCCACAATCACGAGCATGTGGCACCTTTCTAGGCACCTTGACGTAGGAATCTCATTTTGCAAACATGGAAATTGGATTTTAGAGAGCTGAAATGACTTTTCTAATGCCAAATACCGATTTAACTAGACTCAGTTTGAACCAGTGTGCTATTCTTTCACTAACACTGCCTCTACGCATAAGGCTATATATTTGCATCGTTGGCTAGTCACTCATTTAAATATACATATATTTTAAAGTGGCATAATTAAAATGCAGTTTTAAAAAGATTTAATGTGAATATATATGTGAATGTCTGAAGAGGCTGGAAGAATGCATTCAATCACCTGGAGTTGGAGCTATCGGTAGTTATGAGCTAACTGATACAGATGTTGGGAACCAAACCTGGTTCCTCTGAAAGACCAAGTGCTCTTAACTTCTGAGATATTACTTCAGCCTCTTAAACTGTGCTTTAAAAACATTTATTTATTTTTATTTTATGTTTATGAATATTTTGACAGCGTCTATGTAAGTGTACCCATGCATACAATGCCTGTGAAAGTCAGAAGAGGATATAAGATCCCCTGGAGCTGGAATTGCAGAGGGTTATTAGCAACCATGTGGATGTTGGGAACTGAACTTAGGTCCTCTTCAAGAGCAGTCAGTGCTCTTAACTGCTGAGCCATCTCTCCAGCTCCTAAACTGTACTTTTAGGAAAGGGAGATGCATGAAATTGAAATAGATTTGCTCCTTGTAGGAAGTGGTCCCAGCTAAGAGAAACAGGGGACATAATTCTACCAGAAACTGTAAAAATGATTTGCAAAATGTCTCACAGGAAAGACATTATTCCTTTCAGATACAACCCAAGAACTCATTTACAGGAGTAAAAAAACTAAAGGAGAAAGCTTCAAAATAAAACAACAACAAAAAAACCTTGTCTGTCTAATTCTAATAGAGGCTGAGTCATTCTGAAAAGAGACTTAGGATTCCTTCAGAGTCATGCTGTTTAAAGTGTTCATCCCCTAGTTAATAGTACAACCACGAAGATAGTAACATCGATATTTATTTAGAAATATTCATTACGATCCTTAAGGCTGGCTAGATGGGTTAGCTGACAGTACTTTCTGCTGACCTGAGTTCAATTGTTGAGACCATGAGTTCAGAATATTAGTTAAATGCTAAGAATAAAAGTAATGTTAAAGCTTAAGAATCCAAAAGCCTACTCATTCTCTAACATTGTTTGGTTTTCTCAGATTTGCTTTCAGAGGTCCCAAGGTTTCTATTACACCACATATGTGTATGTGAGGTCTTTGTGTCCATGATGACACAATTGTTTTCATTCTCACATTTTTATCATCGGAATGCTAGAAACCCACCCATTTCTATTAAAGAATTCTATTCTAGTTTTTAGCAATTGAAGTTAAAGCTGATTTACGTTTTATATGAGAATGTTTTAAGGACTGGAGAGATTACTCAAGGGTTAAGAGCGCTGCCTGCTGTTGCAAAGGACCCAGGTTCCAAACCCAGCACCTACATGTCGATTAGCAACCATCAGTAACTCCAGTTCCAGCTGATCCGAAACCCTCTACTGACCTCTGTGGACACTGGTGCACTTACACACATGCAGGCAATTTGTGTAATACGCATTAATATGCATAAAATAATAAAACTAAGAAAAAAATTTAAGAGAACATTTTAAATAGACTCCTCTACCACTGAACTAGAGGACTTGTGGGTAGTTGATTTTACATATGACTTCTGAAAAGTGCTTTTGGTTTCCAAGAACAGGATAGACTTTTCTTCCTATTCTCCTTCAGTCAGCACCACAGGGATTCCTAGCTCAGCTTTCAAAATGTTGCAGAACACGCACCGCGTAAGGCACAAACCTTCAATCTCACTTCTACTCCCTTCAGAGGAAGGATCTGCATGTCCTGCCTTTCCCAATAGAGAGCAATACAGTTATTCTGTAGTACTAAGTTAATATTTTGAGAAGCTAACTGATTAATTCTTATCCTGTTTACTTTCTTTTTAAAGTTACCTACTTTTCCTTGAAATCTAAAGAGAGATTTTTGTTCAGCAAACTTCTTTATGGTAAAGCTAAATTCCGTAATTGGCTACATACTTTTATCATTAAAAATTTCTCCTAGTTTTCCTTTGCCAATATAGCTTCTAATTAATAGTGTTCTCATTATATGGCCTAAGAAACATGGTTAGCTTATTATTTAACCCATTTTTCATATTATAATGCACAAATTAGAAGACTCACAAATGAGACAGTTAGTAGTTATTAACTCATGTTTGTGGAAAGAAAACTGTCACAGAGAAATGAATGACAACAGTGAGTGTGCTCCATCTACACAGCAAACCTGTTTAAAATTCCTTAGAATAAATCAAAACAATATAGAAAAAATGTATTTGAAACTTCCAGCAAAAAATTTGATTGGAAGGTAAAGTTCTACAGTGTTACAAAGAGTAAATTAAATAGGGTATGGAGTAGGTCAAATCTCCTCAGAGGAAAAGGTGTTTAGTTGGTAGCTTCTTGTGAAGGTAAGTAAGGGATTTCTTAGCTTACAACTTTGAAGTGAATTTGCTCAGGTTTCTTAGGGTGATGGGTGAAATATTGCTCAATTGTCCGCAAATAATGCTTTTTGATTTTGTTTAAAACAAATAGGCCTTTTTCATGACTAAAAATTTAAGAATGAGAAGGTAAAAATGTTTCAATATTCTGTTCACATTAGAGTTTTGATTGCTCTCTCGTTTTTCACATCTTTTGGAGGATTTTCTTAGACAGCATGCAACAGTATTTATTGAAGAAAGTAAATATTTTGGCAGAAATGATTACAAGTGATGAGATTTTTGTGGCATACTATGGACATTCTGGGATGATCTAGATACGTTGATATCATTGCCAAGCATCTTGAAGTTAAATGAATGGGACATTCAGAGAAAATTTAAAAGCTTTGAGAAAACAGAATGTGATGCTTTGAAATCTGTGCTTAGAAACAGAATTCTTTATTACAAAAACAAAATTCATTAAAAATTGGAAAAATAATAATTTTGAATAAATACAAAGTAAAGCCCTTGAAACTGAAGCAAATAAATAATAGCAAGGATTACATTTTGGTAAATATCATCTTCCTTATAAACTATCTGTTGCACATTCTATACACTGTAGTAGTTCCCTGTTAATAATATGTCTGTCATTGGATAACACATTAGGTACACACACAGAAAGAGTATCAGCGAAGGTAAGATTTCAGGTTAATTAAAAATAGTATAGATGCATATTTCTTTTTTTGAACATATTTGAAAACAATATAAATTAATGTGTGTGCTTAACACTTTGTGATATTTTTACTTTTCATACATGAGTAATAGTAATATAATTTCTACTCCTCCCACTCCCCCCTCAACTCTTCCTGTGCTCCCCCACTTCCTCAGTTCTTATGATTAGGTCTTTGATTAGGATTGTTTTATATATATATATATATCTTTATAAATACATATACACCTAATACACTAACTGAATTTCAGAGGTGATCATATGTGCATGTGTTTAGGGCTGACCACTTTGCTTTTGTTTTGTTTTGTTGAAAAAGAGTCTCCCTGTGTCCTAACTGTTCTGGAACCTGCTGTATTCCAGGCTGGCCTTGATCTCATAGAGATCCACTTGCCTCTGCCTCCTACGTGCTGGGACTAAAGGTGTATGCCACTGTGCCCAGATAGAGCTGCTCACTTGGGAATGTCTAGAGGTGGGATCCTGTGAAGTTTCCCCTATCTACACTGATGTGTCAGTTGGCCTGATCATTATGCAGGTCTTCTCAGGCAATCATGCTGTGGCGATTTCAGGGAAGCAGCTTCTCTGTCATGTCTAGAACGTATTGTCTAGCAACAGCTGTCTTATTTCTCTGGCTCTTACAGTCTTTCTGCCTTCTCTTCCATGCTGGTTCCCAAGCCTTGGGTGTAGGGGTTGTGATGTGGATGCTTCGCTAGGAGCTAAGCACCACACAGTTGCTTATTGTCTACATTTTGATTAATTGTGGAACTTTGTAGTAGTCTCCATCTGTTAGAAAAAGAAGCTTCTGTGGTAAACGGTGAGATTTACACTTAACTGTGAATGTGAGGAAAAGTGTTTAGAGTATAGTAAGAAATGACTTTGATTTAAAAAATGGGCAGGTTTAGGTTCATCTCTAGTGTTTATGACCCCTCCAACCCTTTTACTTGGCTATGTTTAGAGTCCCAGCATTGATTTCCTCCTATGGTCAAGACTGAAGTCCAATTAGACAGCTGTTGATTACCCCCAAGATAAAAGTGTTCCTATTGCACCAAAAGAGATACTTTGCTTGGGTGGTTGTTGCTGTGGTTCATAGGCTTTACATCTGGGTAGGTCCATTAATTGGTTTTATCCATTGGAAGCTTGTAGGTTTAATTACACCAATGAATCTAAAACGTTTTGAAATCAAATATACTTGACAATAATGCAACACACAAAGAAATAATGAGTAAAAACTGTACTGGAATATGATAGTATTTGATTGTTACTTGAAACCACAGCAATAGACAGTAAGAATAAAAACTTAATATATCAAAATCTGTATTTGTTCTCCTATATCTTTTCTGCTACTTAAAATGTAAAAACTACATAAAGTAATTATGTTTATTCTATTTATAATATGTGTACATGCATAATTTTTTTTAAAAAGAAGACAGAAAAAGTAGACTATGTAAGGGAGAAGTTTCTATATCACACTACAGTTAAATTCACATAAAAATGATGAAAAATCTAACGTAAATGTATGTTGAGTCTTCTAAATGAACCACTGAAAAAAATGAATATATAGGAGTAAACATTGCTAAATGATTCAAAATCAGACAATATGTCATTAATTCTAAAGATAGCAAGCAACAAAGAAAGGAAAGAAATGGAATAAGACATAGTGGAAGCAAGAAGCAAAATAACACAGGGAAATCCAACTCTACAGACAACACTAACTGTAAATGGATTAAATTATCAAATTAAAAGAACAAAAATGTCAGAGTAAAGAAAAACAAAACAAAATCAAGATCCAATTACATGCTGTGTACATTAGACACCCTATAGACTTAAAAAAGATTATCTGGTTGAATGTAAATCCTGTGAGCAACAAGTGTATAAAATTTAGGATGGGTGTGTTAATATCAAACAAAGTCAGTGTTCAAAAGAAAAAACGGTTGCTAGAGATAAAGAGAGGTGTTTTTCCCATAAAGAGGAGCATCTATCTGGATAACATAATAATGATACATATATATGAACCTAAAAACATAGACACATAATAGAGGAAGTAATGACTGAATAAACCAAAGAGGGAAAATATATAAGTCAAAATGATAGCTCAAACCATCATTACCTTAGTTCCAGCTTAGCTTCAATAAATAGAATAATTAGATATAAGATCAATAATACATAAAAGACACAACAGTAGAAGAAAACAGCAAGATATACATCATCTCAAGCAAATAAGACAGTCTCCAAAATGGATAAACCCTATATTGATCCACAGCAGAAGCATCAGCATATATAAAATGATTGACTTCTAAAGAAATACATGTTTGGAACACAATGAAATTTAGTTAAAGTTGAATAACATAAAGATGAAAATTTCAGAAATATATGAAACTGAGTATCATTTAAATCACCATGCATCAAATAGAAAATAAAGAACCTTAAGAAACACTTTGATGTGAAGGAAAGAAAATCTATAACCACCAAGACATGAAGAAATGCATCTAAAGCCACACATAAAAGGGAAATTAAAATTAGCATGCCTATGTTAAAAATAAAAATTCCCAAGTCCTAAACCTGACCTTCCATTTTAAGTTGAATAGTGTTGATACTTGCATACTCAGTGAATATTTTAAAAAACATTGAATTGTATGCTTAGAATAGGTGAATTTTATGGTGTTTGAATTGCATATTGATAAATCTATCAAACATAAATCAGTAGTGTTTTCACTTTGGTAAGAAGTGACATAAGTTTCACCCAACTTCTCCCCAAAGGAAGAATAGTTTTGTATTTTGTTATAAAATATTATGAGTTTAATCTGCAATTCAATTAATTAATTGTACTTGTAAGTTGTTTTCATTGTACAGATATGTTAGTAAATTTGAAATGAATATTTATCCACAAATATATGCTCAAATAATGTATTTATATACATTTAATAATATAAGATCTTATATCACCAAATAATGTATTTTACATATAGAAAGGGTAAGAAATATTGAAAGCTGTGATACAACTGTAAAGTATACGATGATACATTGCTTGATTATATTAAAATTTGTTTCCCTCTTTGTAAGATTAATTAGTATATAATTTTACTTATATGATATTCTTAAATTTGAGTGTTGCTGAACCATTGGGTTACTCAATAAAATTTTGGAATTTATTATCAAACCTCTGAAAAGTTATTAAGACTGCAGTCATAAAAACTTCTATCAGTATTTCCAGAGTTTTAAAGTTAATACTTTTCTTAATTTGTTGAGAATTCCATCCAATGGATTTTGACCATATGCATCTCCTCCCAGGTCTGCCACAGCATCTCCTGTACACCTTAATGCCTCCCCCTTCCTTTTCAAAAGTCATTAATTCCTATTTGTGTTGTTCAAATACTACCCCAGAGCATGATCAGCTTGTCTAGGGTCACACGTTTAAAGAAAAGTGACCCCTTTTTCCAACAGTTGTCAACAGCTTCTTTACTAAGAATGGGGTTTTGTGCCTATCTCCCATCTCTGGAGATGGTAAAACCAGCTCAGAAAAATTAAAGAAAATAAAAACTCAGAAGATTAAGAGAATAAAAAGAAGTAAAAATTGCTAATTAATAAATCAAAAAATAGAACTGATACCTAAAAATATTATATATACTCAAAATCTGATCGTGTGCTTGCTGTCATGGTTGTTGTAAGTTTATATGTGCAGTCGCCCTTCTGTATCTAGAATATACTGCTTCCTTCTAGCCATCCCGTGCCTTGACTCTTGCAGTCTCTCTGCTCCCTCATTCATGGTGAGCCCTGAGTGCTGAGGTAAAGGCTACGACATAGATGTCCCATTTAGTGCTGGGGACTCTGCAGTGCTTTTCCAGGCAGGTTGCTTTGGCAGCTCACAGGTTCACAGCCGAGTAGGACTGAGGATTGCTTTTCTCCTCTGGATGTGTGCATAGCCCCTTGCAGCTCTACGAAAGCTAGCCAGTATGGATGAAGCGTCTAGGTCAGTGCCAGCTTGATTTCTTCTATGTCTCAAATTATGTAGCATCTTAAGCATTAAGGAGTATATTCCAGAGCAATGGCAATAGCCAGTAATGTTTAAAAATCTATGAGACTCCATTAGCCAACAACTCCAACAGAACTGACCCATTGCTGTGATTGGGCTTTTTATTCCTAGCCTGTGGTACATAACTAGGGGCACTGTCCCTTCCTTGATTACAAGGTAATTCCATTTAACTCTTTTTATTTATGTATATGAATAATGGAAGAGGAAGAGCAAAATGGTATAGGAGATGGGAAGGTAAGGTGGATGAGGGTTTATTGTATAACCAATGCAAAATGCCTTCTGAAACAGTCATAAAAAACCTGCTATTATAGAGCTTCTAAATGATAAAGAGTTTCCTTTCTTTTGGGGGGAATGCTTTCAAAGTTAATTTTTGCCTCAATTTTTATATAATTTTAGTGAGTTCTTGTTGTGGAATGAACTTATTTAAATATGTCTATATTTATTAGAATGGGGTTATACTTTTTGTTATCTTGGTTTTTATTTTTCTAGTGACCAGGTTTATGGTATATACTTTTTATAATTTTCTATTGTGTTATCTTGTTTAAGTAAAATAAACAGATTTTGAGTATATATAATATTTTTAGATATCAGTTCTATTTTTTGATTCATTAATTAGTAATTTTACTTCTTTTTATTCTCTTAATCTTCTGAGCTTTTACTTTCTTTAATTTTTCTGGGCTGGTTTTACCTAAAACAACTTTTGCAAAGTGAGGTTCTTGTAGTTCATTTAAATAACGATGAAAATGTTTAAAGAGATTAACTTTCAGCTACTTACCAAGCATACATTTAGTTTGCAATGCTTTTGTCCCACTTTTCCTCTTTTTTTATAACTAAAATTTTCATTTTCTCTTGTACAAGTTATTCCTAGTTATTTCCTTCTTTTTAATGTTAAATATACAGTTTTTAATTTATGTAGTGCGGTCTGTTAAAGGGTGATTTTTTGGAAATTCGGAGCCAAACTTTATGCTGTAATATATGATCCATTAATAAATAGTCTATGGAAATATTAATAGATTAAGGCTCTATTAGTCAATTGTTTACCTTTGTTTTCAAGAAGAATTTATAACCCTAATTTCTGTCTTGAATTTGTAGCCAGGGTTTTCTCACTATTTCATGCAATTCCTACAAAGTCGCCATTGATGTACTAATGGTTCTTTCTGTTGCTGATGTTGGCTATTGCATAATTGCTTTCAGGAGAGGTTCATAGGTTGCACTTTTGTGAATTCAAATGAGCAGAAGTTCTTGTAGGCTTTTTCTATTGTATTCATAACATTTTTAGAATGTTTCTTAGTTCATGAAAATAATTTCCTTCAAAAAATTGTCCTAATTATTTTATCATGTTGTGTAACTGAATATTTTAGAGCAAATGACTTGTTTCTATTTAAATATATGAACTTTTGTTTGGGAGGTTGTTTGGTTTGGGCCTGGATATTTGTACAGTTTTACCTTTTGATTGAAATATTTCAGAAGCATAATTTACCTGACCCTTAAAAAAAGTTTTGTATTATCTACGACTAGATTTCATTAGTTATTTTTCTCCTGCTGTGATAAAACACCATGACCAAGGAACTTATAGAAAAAAGAGTTTATTTGAGTTTATGGTTCCAGAGGAATTAGAGGTCATGGTGGAGTGGCAGGAGGTGGCCAGAGCAGGAACAGAAAGTTAAGCACTCACATCTTCAAGCAGGCACAGGAAGCAGAAAACAAGTAGAAAACTGGCAAAGCTTAAGAACTCTCAATGCTCATCCCCAGTGATTCACTTCTTCCAGCAAAACTACACTTCCTAAAACCTCCTCAAATAGTGCCACTAACTGGGAACAAAATATGCAAATACTTCGTGCCTCTGGGGAACATTTTCATTCAAATTGCCACATAGATCTATAGTTTTCTGAACTTCTTGCTGATATTTTTCATCTAAGCCATAATTATTGCATCTTCTTGATCCTATTTTAATTTATGTATTTTTATATGTATGAGTGTTGTACCTGCATGTATATAAGTGCACCTGTGAATGCAATGCCCACAGAGGCCAGAAGAGGGCGACAGAGCCTCCTGGAACTGGAGTTATGGTAGTGGTTAGCTGCCAAGTGAGTGGTGGGAATTGAACTTTTAAGAGCAGCTGGTGCTCTTAACTGCCTAGATATCTCTCTAGCCCTTTAACTTGTTTTCTTTTTACATAATACTTTCTATCCGTATGTTTAATATCTTCTGATATTAAAAGAAGCTTCTGTGGTAAACGGTGAGATTTACACTTAACTGTGAATGTGAGGAAAAGTGTTTAGAGTATAGTAAGAAATGACTTTGATTTAAAAAATGGGCAGGTTTAGGTTCATCTCTAGTGTTTATGACCCCTCCAACCCTTTTACTTGGCTATGTTTAGAGTCCCAGCATTGATTTCCTCCTATGGTCAAGACTGAAGTCCAATTAGACAGCTGTTGATTACCCCCAAGATAAAAGTGTTCCTATTGCACCAAAAGAGATACTTTGCTTGGGTGGTTGTTGCTGTGGTTCATAGGCTTTACATCTGGGTAGGTCCATTAATTGGTTTTATCCATTGGAAGCTTGTAGGTTTAATTACACCAATGAATCTAAAACGTTTTGAAATCAAATATACTTGACAATAATGCAACACACAAAGAAATAATGAGTAAAAACTGTACTGGAATATGATAGTATTTGATTGTTACTTGAAACCACAGCAATAGACAGTAAGAATAAAAACTTAATATATCAAAATCTGTATTTGTTCTCCTATATCTTTTCTGCTACTTAAAATGTAAAAACTACATAAAGTAATTATGTTTATTCTATTTATAATATGTGTACATGCATAATTTTTTTTAAAAAGAAGACAGAAAAAGTAGACTATGTAAGGGAGAAGTTTCTATATCACACTACAGTTAAATTCACATAAAAATGATGAAAAATCTAACGTAAATGTATGTTGAGTCTTCTAAATGAACCACTGAAAAAAATGAATATATAGGAGTAAACATTGCTAAATGATTCAAAATCAGACAATATGTCATTAATTCTAAAGATAGCAAGCAACAAAGAAAGGAAAGAAATGGAATAAGACATAGTGGAAGCAAGAAGCAAAATAACACAGGGAAATCCAACTCTACAGACAACACTAACTGTAAATGGATTAAATTATCAAATTAAAAGAACAAAAATGTCAGAGTAAAGAAAAACAAAACAAAATCAAGATCCAATTACATGCTGTGTACATTAGACACCCTATAGACTTAAAAAAGATTATCTGGTTGAATGTAAATCCTGTGAGCAACAAGTGTATAAAATTTAGGATGGGTGTGTTAATATCAAACAAAGTCAGTGTTCAAAAGAAAAAACGGTTGCTAGAGATAAAGAGAGGTGTTTTTCCCATAAAGAGGAGCATCTATCTGGATAACATAATAATGATACATATATATGAACCTAAAAACATAGACACATAATAGAGGAAGTAATGACTGAATAAACCAAAGAGGGAAAATATATAAGTCAAAATGATAGCTCAAACCATCATTACCTTAGTTCCAGCTTAGCTTCAATAAATAGAATAATTAGATATAAGATCAATAATACATAAAAGACACAACAGTAGAAGAAAACAGCAAGATATACATCATCTCAAGCAAATAAGACAGTCTCCAAAATGGATAAACCCTATATTGATCCACAGCAGAAGCATCAGCATATATAAAATGATTGACTTCTAAAGAAATACATGTTTGGAACACAATGAAATTTAGTTAAAGTTGAATAACATAAAGATGAAAATTTCAGAAATATATGAAACTGAGTATCATTTAAATCACCATGCATCAAATAGAAAATAAAGAACCTTAAGAAACACTTTGATGTGAAGGAAAGAAAATCTATAACCACCAAGACATGAAGAAATGCATCTAAAGCCACACATAAAAGGGAAATTAAAATTAGCATGCCTATGTTAAAAATAAAAATTCCCAAGTCCTAAACCTGACCTTCCATTTTAAGTTGAATAGTGTTGATACTTGCATACTCAGTGAATATTTTAAAAAACATTGAATTGTATGCTTAGAATAGGTGAATTTTATGGTGTTTGAATTGCATATTGATAAATCTATCAAACATAAATCAGTAGTGTTTTCACTTTGGTAAGAAGTGACATAAGTTTCACCCAACTTCTCCCCAAAGGAAGAATAGTTTTGTATTTTGTTATAAAATATTATGAGTTTAATCTGCAATTCAATTAATTAATTGTACTTGTAAGTTGTTTTCATTGTACAGATATGTTAGTAAATTTGAAATGAATATTTATCCACAAATATATGCTCAAATAATGTATTTATATACATTTAATAATATAAGATCTTATATCACCAAATAATGTATTTTACATATAGAAAGGGTAAGAAATATTGAAAGCTGTGATACAACTGTAAAGTATACGATGATACATTGCTTGATTATATTAAAATTTGTTTCCCTCTTTGTAAGATTAATTAGTATATAATTTTACTTATATGATATTCTTAAATTTGAGTGTTGCTGAACCATTGGGTTACTCAATAAAATTTTGGAATTTATTATCAAACCTCTGAAAAGTTATTAAGACTGCAGTCATAAAAACTTCTATCAGTATTTCCAGAGTTTTAAAGTTAATACTTTTCTTAATTTGTTGAGAATTCCATCCAATGGATTTTGACCATATGCATCTCCTCCCAGGTCTGCCACAGCATCTCCTGTACACCTTAATGCCTCCCCCTTCCTTTTCAAAAGTCATTAATTCCTATTTGTGTTGTTCAAATACTACCCCAGAGCATGATCAGCTTGTCTAGGGTCACACGTTTAAAGAAAAGTGACCCCTTTTTCCAACAGTTGTCAACAGCTTCTTTACTAAGAATGGGGTTTTGTGCCTATCTCCCATCTCTGGAGATGGTAAAACCAGCTCAGAAAAATTAAAGAAAATAAAAACTCAGAAGATTAAGAGAATAAAAAGAAGTAAAAATTGCTAATTAATAAATCAAAAAATAGAACTGATACCTAAAAATATTATATATACTCAAAATCTGATCGTGTGCTTGCTGTCATGGTTGTTGTAAGTTTATATGTGCAGTCGCCCTTCTGTATCTAGAATATACTGCTTCCTTCTAGCCATCCCGTGCCTTGACTCTTGCAGTCTCTCTGCTCCCTCATTCATGGTGAGCCCTGAGTGCTGAGGTAAAGGCTACGACATAGATGTCCCATTTAGTGCTGGGGACTCTGCAGTGCTTTTCCAGGCAGGTTGCTTTGGCAGCTCACAGGTTCACAGCCGAGTAGGACTGAGGATTGCTTTTCTCCTCTGGATGTGTGCATAGCCCCTTGCAGCTCTACGAAAGCTAGCCAGTATGGATGAAGCGTCTAGGTCAGTGCCAGCTTGATTTCTTCTATGTCTCAAATTATGTAGCATCTTAAGCATTAAGGAGTATATTCCAGAGCAATGGCAATAGCCAGTAATGTTTAAAAATCTATGAGACTCCATTAGCCAACAACTCCAACAGAACTGACCCATTGCTGTGATTGGGCTTTTTATTCCTAGCCTGTGGTACATAACTAGGGGCACTGTCCCTTCCTTGATTACAAGGTAATTCCATTTAACTCTTTTTATTTATGTATATGAATAATGGAAGAGGAAGAGCAAAATGGTATAGGAGATGGGAAGGTAAGGTGGATGAGGGTTTATTGTATAACCAATGCAAAATGCCTTCTGAAACAGTCATAAAAAACCTGCTATTATAGAGCTTCTAAATGATAAAGAGTTTCCTTTCTTTTGGGGGGAATGCTTTCAAAGTTAATTTTTGCCTCAATTTTTATATAATTTTAGTGAGTTCTTGTTGTGGAATGAACTTATTTAAATATGTCTATATTTATTAGAATGGGGTTATACTTTTTGTTATCTTGGTTTTTATTTTTCTAGTGACCAGGTTTATGGTATATACTTTTTATAATTTTCTATTGTGTTATCTTGTTTAAGTAAAATAAACAGATTTTGAGTATATATAATATTTTTAGATATCAGTTCTATTTTTTGATTCATTAATTAGTAATTTTACTTCTTTTTATTCTCTTAATCTTCTGAGCTTTTACTTTCTTTAATTTTTCTGGGCTGGTTTTACCTAAAACAACTTTTGCAAAGTGAGGTTCTTGTAGTTCATTTAAATAACGATGAAAATGTTTAAAGAGATTAACTTTCAGCTACTTACCAAGCATACATTTAGTTTGCAATGCTTTTGTCCCACTTTTCCTCTTTTTTTATAACTAAAATTTTCATTTTCTCTTGTACAAGTTATTCCTAGTTATTTCCTTCTTTTTAATGTTAAATATACAGTTTTTAATTTATGTAGTGCGGTCTGTTAAAGGGTGATTTTTTGGAAATTCGGAGCCAAACTTTATGCTGTAATATATGATCCATTAATAAATAGTCTATGGAAATATTAATAGATTAAGGCTCTATTAGTCAATTGTTTACCTTTGTTTTCAAGAAGAATTTATAACCCTAATTTCTGTCTTGAATTTGTAGCCAGGGTTTTCTCACTATTTCATGCAATTCCTACAAAGTCGCCATTGATGTACTAATGGTTCTTTCTGTTGCTGATGTTGGCTATTGCATAATTGCTTTCAGGAGAGGTTCATAGGTTGCACTTTTGTGAATTCAAATGAGCAGAAGTTCTTGTAGGCTTTTTCTATTGTATTCATAACATTTTTAGAATGTTTCTTAGTTCATGAAAATAATTTCCTTCAAAAAATTGTCCTAATTATTTTATCATGTTGTGTAACTGAATATTTTAGAGCAAATGACTTGTTTCTATTTAAATATATGAACTTTTGTTTGGGAGGTTGTTTGGTTTGGGCCTGGATATTTGTACAGTTTTACCTTTTGATTGAAATATTTCAGAAGCATAATTTACCTGACCCTTAAAAAAAGTTTTGTATTATCTACGACTAGATTTCATTAGTTATTTTTCTCCTGCTGTGATAAAACACCATGACCAAGGAACTTATAGAAAAAAGAGTTTATTTGAGTTTATGGTTCCAGAGGAATTAGAGGTCATGGTGGAGTGGCAGGAGGTGGCCAGAGCAGGAACAGAAAGTTAAGCACTCACATCTTCAAGCAGGCACAGGAAGCAGAAAACAAGTAGAAAACTGGCAAAGCTTAAGAACTCTCAATGCTCATCCCCAGTGATTCACTTCTTCCAGCAAAACTACACTTCCTAAAACCTCCTCAAATAGTGCCACTAACTGGGAACAAAATATGCAAATACTTCGTGCCTCTGGGGAACATTTTCATTCAAATTGCCACATAGATCTATAGTTTTCTGAACTTCTTGCTGATATTTTTCATCTAAGCCATAATTATTGCATCTTCTTGATCCTATTTTAATTTATGTATTTTTATATGTATGAGTGTTGTACCTGCATGTATATAAGTGCACCTGTGAATGCAATGCCCACAGAGGCCAGAAGAGGGCGACAGAGCCTCCTGGAACTGGAGTTATGGTAGTGGTTAGCTGCCAAGTGAGTGGTGGGAATTGAACTTTTAAGAGCAGCTGGTGCTCTTAACTGCCTAGATATCTCTCTAGCCCTTTAACTTGTTTTCTTTTTACATAATACTTTCTATCCGTATGTTTAATATCTTCTGATATCTATGTACAGTACATTTTCATGTATTGGCATTTTCTCTATATCTTAGAGAGCTTTGTACGTTTGTCATATCACTATTTAATTTTTCCACATAATTATTTCTAAATTTTAGTCAATTTTATGCAAACACAAATTTTTATTTTATTTTCCGTTCTTACAATCTCAGTTTCCTCTACATGTACAGACTCTGATGTGTTTCTTAACATTTCAGTCTATGTAGTCAGGCCTTCTGTGTGTTTAGACTTTTGTCACTGAGAACTGAATTCGCTTTATCAGCAAAAGTTAAATTGATTTTTAACAGTCTGAATGCCTTATAGAATTGCCAAAAAATCTTATGAAGCAAAACGTAGTTGAAATTTCAGGAATAAGCCTCATAGACAAAACCAGGTAACCTAATGGCCATCAGAGATAATACTTCCTCTGTGATGAGAATACAATCATTATTATTTAAAACTTCCTTCCTTTGTGAATCATTTCCAAGTTCTTTTTCCTGAAGACAATATATCAAATCATCTGTAATTCTTGCCTAGAGGACTGGCCTAACCTTTTCTACCTAGAGCTCTAAGTCTTTGATTTTCTTGCCTGTTATCCTCTGGAATTCATCAATTAGTTATGGAAGAGCCAGTGAGTGATCTGAAGGACTTCTGGAGTTGTAGATGTGTTTTTTTTCCAATCAAGAAGAAGACAGCAAATCTATTTCCTCTTAATAATTAAGATCAATTACCACATACAATCTAAGAGCTCTTCTTTCTGTATGTTGGTTCAGTGTGATGAGTAGCCTAGTATTGAAAGAGATTAGCCACAGGTTTAGTTCAAAGAACTATTGGTGTGCGGGTGGAAGCATCCATCTCTGTAGTATCATGACCTCTAAATTTACAGAAGGAAATAACAAAATAACAAAAATACTGTGAGGGATGCACTACATATACATCACCACATTGAGGGGCTCAAAGCATGGTATGGGTTTACAGTTTTCAGTTGTCTATTGTGTATACCAAAAGGTCTGTTGCTTTTAATTCCTCTTTAACAGTTGTGAATTCCATGAGTAAACCCACTGCTGAACCTTTTTCCTTTTATCAAATTAATTTTATTGTTAGTCATGAGTTATGTCATATGATGACATCACGACTGAAAATATAGTGAAAGTTAAGTTTTTTAAAAGTAAGTAAAAAAATATGTTTCTTTGCATATAGGCATGAAAATTTATATCTAAAACAGTTTCTATCCTGGTCAGTGTACTTACCTCTCCTCCCCTGAGGTTAAGGAGCTTACAGAATCCACCTGCCTTAAGTTGGTGGCTGGGAAACCTGGCAATATTGTTGTAGGCTGTTTTGTCCTCAAACAACCAAAGGAAATTCACTTTCCCTTGGTGCTGTAAGTAGCTGATTGCCATGATAGTTCTGCATTCTAAGAGTAACATCACTGGTGTACCAGTAAAGATGGAGACTGACACTTCGTTTTAATCTTAAGTCAAAGGAATTAATTGCTTGGTCTTTTTGTGCTCTTTTGTGTGTTTGGTTTGAAACAGAGTCTTGCAGAAGCACCAGCTGGCCTGGTACTCTATATGTAGCCTAGGCTGGCTTCACATTTGAGGAATCCTCCTATCTCAGCATCCTCAGTACTGGGGTTACAGAAATGAATCATCAAGCAGAACTTTAGAGAACGTGGTCTTAGTGGCTCTAGAACCTTCTGGTGGCTTAAGGAAAATGGTTGTACCATACCCAGTCTCTCATCATCAATATGTACACATACATATTTTTAAAAATTATTTTATTGAATAATTATGTATTTCATACAGAACATCTCATTCAATCTTAACCATAATTTATTGCCTTTTCCTCACTGGCACCATCTCATAGCCCCCCAACTGGAGTCTATATATTCTTTCATCTACGTTAAGGTCTGTTATGTCAAGTTAGTGTCCCCAAGCTACCTCAGTGCAGGTTCATCCAGCAAGGTCTAGTCAGTCTCCCCAGAGTCCCTTCCTTTAGGAAGATAAGCTTATCTTCACCCAACAATAATCAGTTTCCAATATTTCTTCAGCAAAGATTGGAGTCTGCTACCCATTTCTCCAGTTCCATGCTGGGTTTTTGTCTGCTTGAGTTTGCATGGGTCTTGAGCATGTCAAAATCATTGCTGTTGAATCAGATGAGCAGTATCCTAGGAGCTTGTAGGACTCTATTTCCATATAGTCACATTCCTCCTTGATGGTTCTTACAATTTTTTGCCCTCACTTCCTCAATGGGCCTTGAGCCCTGAGTGAGTGAGACTAAATACAAGAGTCCTGTCCAGGGACCCACACTATGCAGATTCCTAGTCTCCATGATTTAGCCACTTGTGATCTTTTGTGTTACTGGCCCTTTGTTGTATGTGGGAGCTTCATTAATGAGAGTTGAGAGATTCATTAGTGTCTTCTTTACCCCTTGTTCTAAATTGGGATAACCTTAGGTATAGAGGCTGCATTGTAGATGTGCAGTTTACGCATGGACAATTCACAGACAATATCCTATATTTTATAGGACACTGATTGCCAAGAAAATAAACATCTCTCTTATAGGCATTCCTGCAGTGAGAGTAAAATAAGTGCCACATATGTCTCTCAGCCTTACCTAAGGCTATATAATTGGGAAGACTAACTAATCTTCAAAATTTAAGATGCAGAAGTCTGGGAGATGTTTTTCAGGTTCTATCTGAAAACAGAATGAGGAGGCCCAAATGAAGAAGGAAGAATGTGATATCAGACACTTCCACAAACCTGACCCTTATATACAAAAGTCTTTCCCTTGAATGGATTTATCCATCTATTCACTCCACAGCACTTGCCAGCACTATCTCATCTATTCTGTAGAGTTACTTTTCTTCAGTTCTTTGAGGCAGGGCCATTATCCCTGACTGTATTACTACAGCATGCTTTGCCCCTAGTAAGTGATTCATTACTACTAGTTTTTATTGGGGTTTTGATATTCCAAAGCACACACTGTGACACATTTACTTCTGCTCTCACTAGATTTATTTTTAAGAGGATACTTCCTAACAGGTGCTTCCTTTCAGATTGAACAATCTCTTTACAATCTCAGCTCAGGTTTTGGTTTCTTCATTTGTCCTTGAAAGAAGAAAAATAATAGTCTGGGATTCTGTTCAGAAGCACAGACTTTTGCTTTAGTTCCCCACATTATTTCCCCAGTTAGACTCAGATTTCTGATTTGAGATGTTCAACTAAGGGAGAAACACAACTTTCCCAGAGAAGCAAAGGTGAGGTGCAACTGAAGAATGCTCATGGCAAAGGGAGTAATTCATTGAGTAGTTTCTTCTGTATCTGGAAAATCTTTTAGATCAGGATAGTGCTCAGGATGTTCTGCCCAGTCTCCATGCCAGGAATATTACAAGGCTGTGTCCTGCCTCGCTGTCACTAAAGACTTCTGTCTGGTCCTGGCTGATTAACTCCATTGGTTAGAGCACGGTGCTAATAAAAACTCCTGTGTAGGGTGGGGAGGTGAAACACAGACTACCAATTCAATTTTTAATTCCAGATTAATGACAAATGAATTTTAAGTCCAGATGTTTGCAAATGGAACAATGATAATATAGCAACTTTTCATTGTTTCAAATTTAATTGTAGGGCATCCTACAGTTTCACTTGAGCACTGTGGTGAAAAATAAGTATGCCACACCCCATGGATCCCCTGTGCAAAGCCAATGAGCCAGTAAGTCAACAAGATGATTACATGGCTGAGGTTCTACTCTGATAAATAGCTCCAGAAGGGATGACTCCTGGTTTCTTGGAGGAATTCACTTATATTTTCTGTATTTTATTTTGCTTTCCTGTGAAATGTATCCAATAACTGTATCAGGTTAGGAGGAACATTGATGTGACAAACCATGCTTCTTAGAGAACTAAGAGGTATATAATAAACTTTCATAAATTTTAACTTTTAGCCATTATATCAAAAAGGAAATGCTAGGGTGTCCTCTAAACCATTGGTTAAAAATGCTCTTTATCTGCAACAGTGAAAGTAGTATTAAACTAAATTCACTGTTTTCCTAAAGGATTCTTTTTGCCCCTTCCCTCAGAGTCACACTCATAATTAAAAAGGTGTCAGTGGTCTGCCAGACCATCCTGTGATTAGACCTGAGAGTCGGAACCACTTTATCCAGAGGAGAATTTTGAACTTGTCATTTCATCTGCACTAAATCTAGCATAAATCTTTTGCTATTTCTGACAATGGAAATGATAACCCTTGTCTGGTCTTTTAACTGATGCAGATTAGTGCCTATTTTTATATTCCTTTGGTCATTTCAGGAGGTATGAAACAGGATGGAAATTAGACCCCTGGACTCAAATTATTAGCTTTCTCAGTTCTGCAGAGCATAAGCAGAGACTTCATTTTGTTTTAATCACTTGGCTATATTGATAGTTAATAACTGGCATGCTACTTAAAATTCAGAGGGACAACAGTGGAGACAAGATCTTTCAGCATGGGCTTCACGGACGCACTCACATCTGTGTTGTTTATAAATGTGAGCTCAAACCTCCTCACGAGCACTTTACATGTTAATATATGAAATTCCCTTTCTGTAGTTAATGCAATACAGATCTAATCCGTATGCAATGATTCTAGCCCAGGACTCTTTCCAGGCCTCTGGAGTTATTTATATGCAATTTTCAAACAGAGGTGATCTTTCCTATATGCACTAATAATATTTACATTTTTAAATGGAACACAGACTGAAAGTTGAGGTTGAGGGTTATGAGGTCAAAGAAACACAGAGATTACATCTTTAACCAAAACGGACTGTTACATATTGAAAACGTCAATATCATATTTTCGCAACTTTTATGTTCCCATTGGAGACATAGCTGTCTAGTAGAAGGGGACTTCTTAAGAGAACAACTGTGTTTATCAACAGGCACTAATTAGCAAGAAGAACAGTGACTATTAGGGCAAAAATATATCTGAATAGTTTCCCACAATGAAATTCAATATACTGAATGAAGGGTGGTGAAGATAATGTGTGATTCTATTTAAATGATCAGTGGCAGATAAGCAAATGTAAAATCGTAATTAATGGAGCCAGTGTTTCAATGTGGAAATTCACTATTTGCAGTGAAGCTAAATAAATAATAAAGGATTATATTAATATCACTATATACAACTCTTGATGAATTAAAATTTTAATATAAACAAATATCATGGAAAGAATACAGAAGCAAAGCAAGCTCTACAAATAAAATGCAAGCTAACTGAAGAAGACCCTCACATTTTCATTTATCTCCAGTGAAGGAAGGTGTGGTAAGGAAGAGCAGTGTGTAGACCTGGTAGCTTAGATGGGTCTTACTGAAGTTCTGCGTTAGAATAAGCCTACATGGCTTGTTGCAACCAAGGTGATGCTTTCTGCTCTTTACTAAAACTTTTGGAGATAATTACTGGCTCCTTCCATGTCTATTAAAAATTTTTTGCAGTATAGCTCAAGCAGAGACTTAGGCTACTGTCGCTAGGCCGTTGAGATAGGATTTTTCTGGTTTTCATCCATTCTGACTTTATTTCCCAAGTCTTGTATCTAGTTATTTGAAAATCTCTCCCCCCCATCTCTTTCTCGATATAGATGTGTGTATGAGAAAGAAGGGAAAAGGAGAGGGAGAGGGGGAGAGAGAGGGACAGAGAAAGAGAGAGAGAGAGAGAGAGAGAGAAAGAGAGAGAGAGAGAGAGAGAAAGCTCAGATCATAGGTCATACACCACCATATTTACATTTAGAATTAGAAAACTTCACTGTCACATTCAACTTCTATATTTGGAGACTACTGTTTACCACATATGTAGTATGGCAGATGTTAGTAAGCTTTTCCTTTAAATAGCCAAATAATAAATATTTTAGGCTGTAAAGGCTACATGGTGTTCACTGGAGTTATGCCATCTTGTATTCCAATGGCACAATCGTTTACCACATGGACTTATATACCAGTTATGTAATCCTGGCATATAGGTGAATGCATCTCACACAATATATAAGTGAACAGACATGGCTGGCTTCCAGTAAAACTGTACGCCTGCAACTTTAGTTTTGCATTCTCTATATTGGACAAACCGTTTTCATGTGGCAAAGTGACTTTTCTTTCTTTTTCTTTTACATTACAATGGCACATGAGGCTACATTATTCTAATTTGTTACTTGGCTAAAGTGTAACACATAACTATATCTTTATGGTGTAATATATTTATAAGTACAAACTATAAATTATCTGGAGCTTTTATAAATATAAATTTTTGAATCAGAAGGAATATTTTACTTTAAGAAGCATATCTCTTTATTTCTTTCATTCTATTGAGCTCACATAAATCAACAGTATAAAGGAAAGTACATTTTTTTTTTACTCTAGAAGGAATGTTCTAAAATTAATGTAGTCAAGCATTTTGAAATCAGTTCCGATGTGGGAAAGAAACCCAAAGGTTTGCATTGGATACCATCCATTACAGCCTAAGCAGCATAGCAGCTAAAGTATTCAGAAATGAGGGCAGAAGAGGAATGAAGAACGTTTCGAAATAGGGGCAATCTGATGCTGATGCTGTGCACCTGACATGTGAATAAATTCCATTTGAAATTCTCCTTAGAAGTACTGTATGTTAAAGAACAAAAGAAGCAGCTTCAGGCTGTTTTTCATAATTTTTTCTAATTCTTTGTTTTAATGGAATAGAAGAGTTTTATGGGACTGAAAGAAAGAAAGAAGAAGCCCTCTCTGATGAGCTCTGCATTTGCAAATAGTACCTGCCACCTGAATAAAGTACAGTGCTTTGAATGATGGTGATATTGTCAATGATGTATTTTAAATCAATGTAGCTCTAAAGAAGGCAAGATCTTTTCTTCATTTCACATTAATGTATTTACCACATTTCTGGGCCTTTCCTAGGCCATAAATAATAGAAGAACTGATATTAAAAAAGACAGAGGAAATTCTGAATCCTAGTTGTATTAATAATAATTATTGTATTAATATCTGTAACAACTATTTAAGAAGAAATCAGAGCTCACCCATGAAGATTAAGCCATCTTAACATACAGCTATGAGAAATGCCTTGGAAATTGCAGTAATCTATAAAGGAAAGAACAGAATAGGATTGTCCAAAGCTCCCTTCCTTTTATAGATGGAAAGCTCCTACAGATTTCAAAAGGAGCGTCCCCTATGCAAGAAATGTATAGTTCTTCATTTGGAAGAATATATTCTATCAGATCATTTTTACAGCACAATGAGCTGAATCCTTCGAAGGAAAGAAAATGTTAGCTGGTTGCCCAGAGGCTCTATTGTGGCATCTTTTATCAGAAAATACTAGATAAAAGATGTGGAACATGGTTGCGAAAGGTGAGAGTATGCCAAATGACTTCTAAGCCATATGACCAGAGTGACTTTGCGTCACAATATACAGAAGGACTCCAGTGAGGCGCACATAGCACCTCTAGGTCAGCCTGAACTCAAATTGTGAGTTTGTGGAAAAAAAGAGCAATGGGATGGAACGTGTGGCGAGCTCAGCAAATGTGTTCTTCTGTGCCTCAGCAAGTGCTCACCTTAGACCTCTAGTGCTGCGTCAGTCAGGCGATGCCATTGTTAAGCCTGAGCTCTGTGTTCTAATAATTAAAAGAGACCAGAAAGCATTACCTATCCTGGATTCACTCACTCTTCTGTTATAAGAGTAGAGAAATAAGCCTTTTGGGGAGCTCAGTGTGTTTCTTGATGAACCAGAAACCACAATGGGATTTTGATACTCAATTTTAGCCCTAGGTTAAAACAGGGAGAGCAGTGTCTCAAAATTAGAATAAAATAAAGAACTCATTAAAGACATAATATAACCAGGAGCATTTAGTCTTAGTTAGATAAGGCTTTGAAAAGGTTCTAATAAATAATCCTTTCACAGTGTCAAGAAATGTACTAGTATTGCTGTCTAAGATATGACCACCTGAGTAACCCTGGTGGTCATCGTTTTGAAGAAATGAATAGCATTTCTTTTTCTTCTTCTTTTTCTTTTCTTGTTTTTGGTCCTCCCAGGACTAGAAAACTTTTTCTCATGTAGAAATTCTGAATTCTGTCTTATCAATGCTGGTAATTTCAATAGCATGGGCCTTGTAGATATTGGAGCCCCATCTTACTGACAGATTAATTGATAAATTGGAAACATTGGCTCTAAATAAGTACTGAGTGGAAAGTATTATTGCTTTCCAAAATAAAAATGCAAGGAAACAGACTATGAAAATCAGAATCAATGAAAATTTTACTTAATATACATTACAGGTCAAAATGTTGCACTCTGCATGAGATGGCAAGATAAGATTATTTGCATATTGGTGGTACTAATTAAAATCGGTGTCAAAATCACTTCTCCACATGTCTATTCTTCCTTCATTGGTGCTCACATCCCAAGAAAAGTTTGGCTGTTTGTATCAGCCTTAAATAACAGTGACATAATCAGCAATCATTAATTGACATATTCATCATAACTAAGGTTAAAATAGAAACATTAAAAAAATAGATTATTTTTCCCTAATGAAGTGATGTGACCTCCTTGCATGGAGGTAGTTGTTAGAATACAGGCTTTCATCTTCTCCCAAATTTAAATAGGACCCTCCAGAAGCTCTTTAATCACAATAAAAACCAGGGAAATTGTTTTGTTTCTATGCCATATGAATGGTCACTTCTCAGAGTTATGTGACAGACTCTTACAGACAAAAATCAAAGGAAGGATGAAGGGAGCCAAGAGGAAGAGAAAGACTTTACATAATAAAGCTGATTTTGTCCATTCTGCAGACTCAATGACCATGTGCTGAACTGAGATTGAATCAATTTCATTTCAGTTCTTAAATTTCAGTATCTTTTATAATGAAATAATGTAATCTTGCTCTTCTGTGTTCAGCTTAGATAGATCACAAATCGAGAGAGGAAAAATAAGATAAGATAGATTAAAAGACAAGATAAGATAAGGCAAGATAAGATAGATAAGATAAGATAGGAGCCTTAGAGTGGTGGTTAAGCTTGATGGTCAGTTTGATGTGATTCAGAGTTACCATGGAAGCAAACCTCTGGGTATGTCTGTGAGGAGTTGTCTAGACTGAGTTGATTGAGGTGGCAAGACTCAACCTAAAGTAGGGGTAGTATCATTCCATGGGTTGACGACTTGGAATGCACGTAAAAGAAAAGAAGACATGAGTTAATAGATATTCATCTCCCTCTGCTTCCTGACTGAGGTGTGATGTAACTAGATACCTCAAGCTCCTGCTACCATGACTTCCCTGGCACGAAGGGTCATATTTTCCAAATGTGAGCCACAAGAAACCTTCCTTCCTTCCTTAAGTTGCTTTTTCAGATACTTTGTCCCTATAAGGTATAAGTAACTAATACAGATAGATGGTAGATAAATGATTGATAGATAGATAGACAGACTGATGACTGAAAGCACACAATTGATAGTCTTCTCTAGTAAAAACCATAGAAATAGCCACCATTTTCACTCTGGAGAAAACACCCATCTATTGAGCTTGCTCTTTTTATAAGGGTGCCTGTCAATGAGATTGTAAGGTAACTTTAAACATTTGATTTTAACTTTAAATGGTGACTTTAAAACGTAGAGTAAGCTCTAATTTCCTTACATACCTTTCCTGGAAAATTCAAGCCCAGGTCAGTGTAATTACATTTTGAGAAGTCTTGTAGTAAGGAAATAAATCCATTTAGTTTTATTTAAGCAGCATTTCTTAAATATGTTTAAGCAATACTGTCTCTTTCTTATCCTAGCAAAGACAGAGGAAGGATTCCAAGACAAAAGAGCACAATATGTACAACTAGAAGAAAACATACTGTAAAAAGCAGGAAAACAGCTGAGCGTAGTGGTACACACCTACTTGGGGGACATCCAGCCTGGTCTACATAGTGAGTTCCAGGTCAGCTGGGCTACAGGCAGACCCTGTCTCAAAAAGACCATAAAGTAGGAAATTAATTACTTAATAATAAATAAATGACTAAGAGTGTATTCTGTTTCATTCAAGGTTCTTAGGAGGTAATAAAAGTTGGAGCTAGAAGACTTAAGTCAGGGGAAATTTGACTGGATCAAAATCTCTGGGAATATCAGAGAATTAGGTTTGGAGGCTATAAAGCTTATTGAGAACACACTGAAGTCACCTCTCAAAGTGAGTCAGAGGACTCACCACTGTTGCCATCCCTGGTCATGGGAAATGTAGTTTTACCAGTGGCTCCATCAGTGCTAAATCTTGGACACAGCTACTCACACTCTGTGCAGCTGCCTTTGGAAAGAGGGTGCAGAACTTGTTAGTTCTACTGAGGTCACTTGAAGTACCTGCTCTTGCCTCATGCTGCTTTGGTTACTGACTATATTAGAATCGACAGCCTCCACTGAGGTGTGTATGTCCTGTTTTTTTCCCTGTTTCTGTGATAAAAATACCCTGACAAAAGCAATTTAAGTAACTTAAGGTATAAAGGGTTTATTTCAGCTCACAATTCAAAGATACAGTATATTATAGCAGGGAAGACAAGACATCAAGGGACTGAAGCAGCTGATCACATTGCATGCACAATCAGGAAGTAGAAAACAATGAATGCTGTGCTCAGCTCACTCTTGCCATTTTATATGATCCAGGAACTCCATCCAGGAAATGGTCCTGCCCACAATTAGGATACGTCTTACCACATCAATTAACCTACTCAAGTTAATCTCTCACAGGCATGTCTAGAGTAAATAATTTCCCAGGTGTGCATGGCAGCTTATCTGGTAAGAGACTGAAGATCCTGTTAAGTTGACAGTTAACAATAATTATAGTGTACTTACTTGGTTTCTGTGGTATTTAGATTTCTATTAACAAGTATACAGGGTTCCTTTTAAAATACCAATGATATTCATCACAGAACTAGAAAAATAATCTAAAGATTCATATGGAATTGGAATAGTCAAAGCAATGCTAAGCAAAAAGTAACACCCACTTAGATATAAAAATAGACTACAGAGACATAATGAGAAAAACATCATGGTATTGTCATAAAAGCAGATGTGTGGCTCAGTGGACTAGACTAGAGGTACCAGCAATAAACCTACACAGTTACAATTACTTGATTCTCTATAAAAGGGCCAAAATCATACACTGAGGAAAGGCAGCCACTTCAACAAATGGTTTTGGATATTCACATATAGAGGACTGATGCTAGATTCCTGTCTCTCATTCTATATAAAATATCAACTCAAAATGAATCAAAGACCTTAATTTAAAACCTGAAACTCTGAAACTATTTTAGGAAAACACTTTAAGATATCAACACAGGCAGTGATTTCCTAAATAGGACCATCATGTCACAGGAGAAACAAGATAGATATTGAATTACATTAAATTAAAAAGCTTCTGCACAGCAGAAGATACCATCAGCAGAATGACCCTGCAAATGAGAGAAACTTTCTGCAACATTCATCTAAAGAAAGACTGAAATGCAGAGTATACTTGTAAAAACTCAAGATCTGGCATAGTGGCTGTCTTAGTTTTCTCTTGCTGTGATAAAAAATTCTGACAAAAGTAACTTATAATAGAAGGGCTTATTTTGGCTCACAGTTCCAGGGTACTACCTGCTTTTAGTGTGGGTCATCATACCTCAATTAAGCCAATCAACAGGCATGTCCAGAGGATAAATGATCCTTCACAGGAGCACCTAGAGGCCTATCTTCTAGGTGATTCCATATTCTATTAAATTGACAAGCAACCACTAACCTTCACAATGGAGTATCCCATCATTTGGGAGACAGAAGTTAAGGATCAGCACCAGCAATATTGCAAGTTTAAGAGTAGCCTCAACTATATGAGGTTCTGGGTCAAACAAAACAAAACAGCCTCAAACAATTTATTAACAAAAATAAGGTAATTCAATCAACAAATGGACAAATAATCTAAGAGATACTTCTCAAAATAACTACAAGTGGCCAATAAATACATGAAAAAATGCATAATATCTTTAGACATCAGTAAAATGCAAATAAAAAATGCACAGAGAGTCTATCTCAGGTCAGTCATAATGGCCCTTAGCAAACAAACAAAAATATCAAAAAAACAGCAAATGCTGGTGAGGATATGGATTTTAAAGGAAACTTTATACATTGTTAGTGGAGAAAAAAATTAGTCTAATGACTATGGGAATCATTATGAAAGTTCCTCACAGAACTAAAAACAAAAGTAACATCTGATCCAGCTGCACTGCTTGATACATATCCACAGGTGTCTACGTCATTACGCTACATAGGCACTTGCATATTTTTGCTAACTGTGGTGCTATTCTCAATAACAAAGATATGGAATCTGCTTAAGTGCTTCCCACAAGATCAGTGGATAAAGAAAATACAGTTTATATACAGAGTGGAGTATCATTAAACCACAAAGAAAAGCAAAATCATGTCATTGGATGGGAAATGGATGAAATTGGAGCTCACTATTTGAAACAAAATAAACCAGGTACCCAAAGACAAATATTGCATTTTCTCTGATATGCAGAAACTAGAATGAAAAAGAGTATAGCAGAGGGAATGGTGAGGGGAACGAGGAGAGAAGGGAAGGAGGGCAGGAGAGGCTGCTAGAGATTGAGGGCACAATAATAAATAATTGTGGTCATTAATAAATAGAGTTTAAATGCATTTATAATTAATATATTTTTAGTTTTTTTTTTTTTTTCCTGAGACAGTGTCTCCTTGTTGCCCCACCTGGCCTGGAAGTTCCTATGTAGACAGGTTAGCCTCAGTCTCACAGAGATTCAGTTGTTTCTATCTTCTGCGTGCTGGGATTAAAGATGGAATTTAGAATTATAAATTTATTTAAAAATTACAAATGTTTAAAGCTGCTAAGGAGGCCACCCATTGTGTTTCATATAACAGATAAAGGAGTGGGAGCTTGAAAAAGGACATCACATTGGAATGGCAAAAGCATATTGTCAGGCAGAAAGATAAGTAGAAGGAAATACTCAAGATGATAACAAAGCAGGGTAGATCATTATTGGGAGAGAAATTGTACATCACACCAAAATGCCAAGAATGCTTCCAAAAGACCCAAATATCTGAGATTTAGAAACAATTGAACCAACCCTCCCCTGATCCTAATCTTAGTCCTGTCTTAAAAGAATCTATTATAATTGTGTTTTATGAGTACTTTATATAAGTATATAAGTGCTTTATAGTCCAACTGGGAACCAGTTTTGCAGGGACTTCCCCTTTTGCTCAGCATTTTCAAGGTACTTTGGTTATCTATGTGACTTCAGGTCACAGGTAGTGCCTGTATGTGTCCAGAGTACTGTTTTCTCTTTAAGGTTAGTGAATTGTGGGTGCTCTTCCAGGCCAAAGTTAGGGAACAACATGAAATAAATGTCATTATGTTGTTGTTGCTGTTAATGTTGTTCCTGTCATTTCGATGATAGGGATTGAACCCAGGGCCTCACGCATACTAGTGGTAAGCACTCTACCACTGAGCCCTACCCACCAAAGATAGTGCTCCAATGAGTAAAGTCACTAAAAGAACACAGTAGGAATGTGGGTGTGAGAAACAAAGGTCTTTGGAAGCTGACATCAAAGAGGCCTGACAGAACTCTAACCTCCCATTTATTAAAAAAAAAAAATCACATCTTATAGACTTTCCTGTGCAATATGAGAATCATGATCAAGGTCTCTGATCCTGATTCTGGATTCTTGACAATGACTCTTCCTCCTCCTCTTCTTCTTCCTCTTTCTCCTTCTCCATTTTGACTGTAATAAGGATTAAACCTAGGGCCTCATGTACAGAAGCAAGCACTCTATCACTGCCCTATAGTCCCAGGCCCTGACTTCTTCAAACAGTTTCAACATTTCTAAATCACCTTGTACTTCCTTTTCTAGAGAATATAGTCAAAAAGAAAGAATGATGTTTTCTTGATAGCCTGTGGCAACAAGAAGAATGTTTAATGTATGTGAATAATACAGTGTCAGCCTTGGGGGGGAGCATGATAGAAAGTCTCCAAGGATAAAAGCATGCTTCTTTTTGCAGCCACTGAACCTTAGGAGAACAGTAGCAAGACACTGAGCAGAAGCTCATAGGTCCATGCACAGGTATAAAGGAATTCTTTAATAGGCTCTTTGTTTTAAAGGATTATAAAGGGAGATATCAATAATTTTACTTGCTATTGTTGTTGCCTATGTAATGCTCCTTAACTTTTACCTCATCAAAATTGTCAGAGTCCATTATTACTGATAAACAATATTGTAACTTCATTTTTTAGAATATTTTATCAGTGTGTCAAGAAACTGTCTCTACTAAAACTTTCTCAATTGAGAGTAAAAAAAAAAATAATGCAACTAGTTTAAGTCACAAGAAAAGTTGTATTACATGGTGGAAATGTCCATAGGAGAGTCGACTCTGGACACACCTTAAGGCAGAAGCTTAAAAGGCACCACCAGGACAGATTTATCTGTCTTTACTTCTCCTGAGTAGCCCAAACTGTAAATTGTAACACTAAGGCTTATATAACAGTCAAGCACCTCAAGGCTTTATATTATCACATTTCTAGGACCCCCGAAAAATGAGAAAAAAAGAGAAAGAAGGAAATTAAGAAGTGAGGAAGGGAAGAAAGAGGAAAGAAAGAGAAAGAAAGGAAAAATGAAAAATCCTTTTGTGCTTCTAGGAATTTCATCCCATTGGCTGTGATCTGGTCACATACCCATCCCTGACTTCCCCCTGATCCAAGTAATGTGTCTGCTTAGAAATATCTTAAGGTCTACCTTGAAGCCTGACAGCTAAAGCCCAGAGACTAGAAGAGGTATTTTCTGTGAAGGAAGTTTGTTTAATGTTTCCTAAAGGAGATGAATGAATCAAAAATTAATTGGTAACTAGCCAAAGAAAGAGATTGGCAGGGAAGATGAGATAACAATTTCAGGAAGAAAGATGGAAGGTATGGTGCCGGTAGGGGATGAGCAAGAGCATCCAAGCAGAACTGTACATCACGAATGGCCACAGGAAGCACTGAAAGAGAAAGCTTTGGGGCCCAAACTCCAAAGAAAAGAAATAAGCTATTATTTTAAGTGTAGACTGAGTATTTTTCATTATATTTAAAGGTTAGAACAGTCCTTGGAATTTGTTGACATTCAATACCATTTGTGGAGAACTTATTGTGTGTCCCTTTCTATATTAAATGATTTGCACATGGGTGGACCCATGTGGTTAGGAAGGCAGACTTAGGAATGTGGTTTTTCTATTTAGTATTGAACCAGACTAGCTCATGATTTTGACAGATACCTGTAACTTTGTGGTTCTTTCTTTACTCTCTGTAGTATGAGGGAAGAGTTCCAAACTCCAAGTTGTTGTGATGATTAAATGGGTTGACATTGTTACTTGATCTACAATAGATGTATACAATAGTTGCATAATCAGATTATTAAAAATTATTTTGAAGTATTGATTTTATTAAGCCTTGAAATCTATGAGATACTAGTATTGCATGCAACAAAACTAGAGAGAAATTAAATAATCTTTCAAGGCAGTCACACAGCTAGTGGATTATAAAGCTAGGATCTGATTCAGATTGCTTTGCTCCAAAGTCTAGGCTGTCAATCATCCGTTAAAACATTCAAAGACTATACTTCTCCCAAATTTAAATCCAAATTTAGAGAAGGGTTTGAGAAAGTTCATGGTAGAGTTCTTCTCCTTCTTTCCTTTAGTTTGTCTTATGATCCACAGTCTTCTGAAGCAGGAGAGACTCCTATGTGTTAAGTAACAGGTTCACTCTGGCTATAAATTAGTCTTATGGATTCAAGAAACCATACACATGTTCATTTCTAATTCAAATTTCATCATTATCTGAAAATAATAGCGACTAGAAATTTCACTAGAAAAGGTAATCAATTAATCAACCAGGTAGCCTACATATTATTAAAGACTTAATTTTCTGGGACTGGGAGTCCACCTTGTTCAGTTAAAACAAGACTAATGCTTAGCATATCAATATTTAAGCTGAATCTATTTTTATTAATTAGGATTTGAAGGTTGTCAGAAACTCACTGCAAATCATCAATTACCATGTACCTGGGATGTCCCTTATAAGAATATCACATTACACAGCCATAAAAAATTCAGAGATAAAGTAGAATGTGCAAGAAAATCTTCATTTAATATTGAAAGAATGAAAATTAACCCTTATTCTTTAAGAGGCCTTATATTTAACTTTGTGTTAACTTTCTGGGTTTTGAAACTATTAAAGAACACCGTAGATGCTCGTTCTTTTTTATTCTTCTAATCCAATTGAATCTACTTTAAATAGCCATAATTGGTGATTTTCTAGATCAAAGGTCTTCCTCAGATCAATCAGCAGAGCTTGTCTATATTGATTTCCAGCCATGCCTATGAAAATATCATTCGTTACCTCGGGAATGAGAGTGGAATGAAGAGGCTAACACCAAATTGGAAGGAGATCAATGAGTTTCATGTAGATAAAAATAAGCATGTTACTTGAGAAGAGAACATCAATTTTTTATGGACCTTGGACCAAACAGCAGAGAAAAAAATTACAGTGGGTCAGTTCTCTGAATGCTCAGAATAGCTTCTTATTCACACTGGTATTTCTTCCAGCTTAGCAGAATTCCAGCAAAGAGGAAAGAAAATAAAAGGGTTGAGAACTCTTAATTTTTGTAAGTTGCTATAAAATAATTTGCTTTGTTTTTTAAAGCCTATGTCTCCCTCTCTCTATATGTTTATAAACAATAATCAAGATATCTAGTTTCACTACAGAAGTCATTTTTATAAACTTATTCCAATCCTGATAGCTATGGTTTCCGTTGCATTAAGTCAACATGATTGAATAATAGAAATATTAATTTGGACCAGCAAAAATCATCAGTACAAAATGTTAGTTTTAGGTCATAGACAAACCCCAAGGCTGTCTCATCCTTAGGCTAATGTAACATTTTACTAAGTGCAAAGTATGCATCCTTATATTTAGAGTCAAGTATCCCAATCAGTAGTTATCAAAGAATCTTCTTTTGTACCAGGTACAAAAGACTACTACAGAGTACCCCAACTGGTCACACACAGACATTGTGAATTACCCAAGCCTAAGCAGTACATCTACAATGCAACCTCTGTACCTAAGACTCAGGAAACAGAACAATGGGCAAAGAGGACAATAATGAATCTCTCAACTCTCAATGAAGGTCCCTCATGCAACCAAGGGCCAGTAACACAAATCATCAAAAATGGTCAAAGCATGGAGATCAGAGTCTGCAGAGTGTGGTTCCCTGGACAGGACCCCTATATTAAGTTTCACTCTCCCAGTGTTCAGAGACCATTGGGGAAGAGTGGGCAGAAAGAACCAGTGAGGAGGTATGTGACTATATGGGAATAGAATCCTACAGGCTCCCAAGACCCTGCTCATATGAACCTATAGCAATGGTTTCACCAAACTCAAGCAGACAAAAACCCAGCATGGAACTGGGAAAATAGGCAGAAGACCCCAGTCATTGCTGAAGAAATATTGGCAACTGATTATTTTTGGGTGAGGATAAGCTAACCTTCCTAAAGGGAGGGACTCTGGATATGCTGACTGAGTTCAGCTCTCTCCTACTAGTGAGAAGGAACTTCAAAGTTCAGGAAAGATGGCTAGCAGAATAAAAATAAAAAGGTACATTTGAAGTTCTACTTGAAAGGTCATTGTTGCTGGGTACTATGGTAGGGCCTTGGAAGATGGAAGTGAAGTTGATGAGTTGGAAATTCCACCGTACTTGTCAAAGACTTTGATACAAAATTTACTTAAGAGAGAAGAAGAAAGAACAAAGCCTTTTATAACCAAGTAAACTGGAGAACTGGAAATATTCACGATGCTCTCAGATGACCCAGCAAGGTATATGCTAGGTGGAATTGACTTGGATTTGCATTTTCTTTGATCATGTTCATGAAATATGTCTCAAAATAGCTCCAGTGAACATTTGTTATTATTGTAATAAAAGGAAATTCTGATTTCAATGGGAACATTTTAAAAATGGTGTCTTAATAAAGAATGAATAACTAACTTAATTATTTGTTTAACATATAAAAAGTCCACTTACCATCTTTTTCCATTTTCTCTGCATAGGTTGACTATTATAATGAAAAAAATCTCATAAGTTCTTCAAAAATATTTGTATATGATGACAAATAACTGATGAAGTTTTAATTTAAATGTACTAATTGTATCTACTAATTTGGGTAAAGTGTACATAAAGTGTTATTTTATATATAGAAGTAAATTAAAACTCACAGCAAGAAGAAATAGAAAATAAATTGTTTCAAATTTCATTTATATTTTCCTTGGAAAGAAAACAAAACAAGTAATGGTATGCCTCTATCATTTAATTATAGTTGAAAATATTAGGCAATAAGCTGTGGGGTAGATATAATGCTAATATCTTCATACCTGCACATTTTTGGAGTGATATACAAACATTGACATCAGTAGCTGTTTCTAGTCAAGGACATATAAGAAAAGGCATGTGGGTAGGCAGGACACATTTTTTCACTCTACATTTTCAGTACCATTTAAGTATTGGGTATAATAATATAGTTCCTATTTAATAAATAGATACATATTGAAATAAATTGTCTTGGTAGTACTTAGGAAGTTGAAGTACTACTTGGATGACACTAAGGAAGAACACCCTGTGCATTGTGAAATATAAAAGGAGATTCCTAATTTTCTCTTTATCTTTCAAGGGAGAGATCTAGTTGCTGTAGAAATCTCCTCTAGTTATAGGCATTCTTCCAATTAGTTTATTTTGAGCACCAATGTGCTGTTGAGAAGTCACTCTATTAGTGTTAAAATCAATGCTAGCTTTGCATGACCTTACAGGTTAACTGATAGGATTTTACAAAGCAGAAAAGAAACTGAAAGAGCTTTATTTCTTAATACATGTTAGATTTGGTTATAAACATCTTGTTAATAGTCCTGTTAACAGCTTAACCATGATGTGTTTCATGATTTGGAGATCAAAGTAAGAATGGAAAACTGAGGCTGGAGAGATAGCTCAATGGTTAAGAGTAGGCACTCCTCTTCAAGATGTCCTGAGTTCAGATTCAGGAATTCACATCTGGCTACTCACAACCACCTATTTCAGTTCCAAGGTTTTTGACACCCTTTTGTGGCCTCTGAAATCACCTTCATTCATGTATACATACTAACACAGAGACTCAAACATACACCTAATTCAAAAGTAAATCATGAAATAGTGGGAAATACATGCTAATTTAAAAGTCAAGAGTTCTTGTCTCCCATCCAGAGAAAGTTCATGCAAAGAGTGAAAAGATGCTGTACTCCAAACAATCACAAGTAAAGATAAAAATTATATTCTATCAGTAAAAGTATTAAATAATTTTGAAAATTTCTTTAAATTACCGAAAGGCTGGGAACAAAGATGTCTATGAAGAATAGAATGCCTTTTCATATTAGAGAGCATAATAAAATATTCATAATTATTGCTAAATGTATATCACTAAGGTAAATATTTTAAGTAGAAATTTCACTGCCACATCTTTATCCTTACAATGGACTAAAAGCAAACTTTGGATATTTTCATTGTAAAACTAGACTTGTCTTATTTTGTGATCATCTGATACTTGCTATTGTAGGACATTTTTAAAACTTTACCAAAGAGATTTATTTTCTGTATTTTCTAAAACTGAAAGTGAGATTTCTTTTATTTTGCACATTTCTTGCCTTATAGTTTTTTTTTAATATATTGTTTAGCAAGGCTTTCAGATTCAGGTGACGTTACTTCATATCACTATAAAATATCTCATAACTACACAGATGGCATAAAAACAGGTAAAATTGCCTTTGAATCACATTAGATGCATTACAACCCAAGGAGCAGATATCATCGAAAACTAAAATTATTCTACTAAAAGCTTAGTCTCTTAGCGATTTTATTTCCCGCAGTGTCAGGGAGACTGGAGAATAAAAGCTTTTCTGTTTCATTAGGGAAGACCACTATATCATCATAGAGTTTGCAAATTATTCACAGCTACTTCAAATAAATACTTCTCTACAGTGAGGTACTCTTAAAATATTTTGGGCCGTTGAAACAAATCAATGAACTCATGCACCCCTGAAAGAGAGAACTGCACGAAAGATGAAAACACAAACACTACTGTGGCTTATGGAATTTATAGTTTAATGTAAACAGTGTGGCTGAAATGCTAATCTTTTATTTATTTAAAACAAGAAGGAAGGTCATGAAAATAATTCACCATACTGATTCTGGCATGTAAGGAGAAAATAAAGGCTGTCAGTAAAGAAAGAAATTTAATACTGAATTAGTGCACTGAATCCAACTCATGCTGTTTACTATAGTTTTGACATGAGATCACCCTTTGTTCACCAAGGATAAAAAAAAGATTGGTACGCTTCGTTCTATGAATGATGGCTACATAAAGTGAAGTGATTTAATATAACTTTTAATCCCCAAATTAAACTTGGTAACAAGCTAAAAGTAAAAGTCTTCCCAAGCATTTTCAAAAGTATACCTTTTACCTGTATGCTGCAAGACATTTTCATGTAAACAAGCCAAAGTTAAATAAGTCAATTAATTAATTTGGTTAGGAGTTCTCAACATTCTTGCACTGCCTCGTTGGAATTCTTGTACTTAAGGTTTTCGAATAAGGATCATATGAGCCATGCTTGTTTTGTCAGGTGGATAGTCTCTAGTATACAGAGCTTTGATAAAAACCAGCTGCTATGATCTGATATTGGTTGAGGCCGAAAAACCAGACAGTGCAAACAAATACTATATCTTGGCTCAAAATATTCTCCACATCTGCCAACAATTAGTTTTATATCAGACTTAGAAAGGAGTGCTGAAAAAAAAAAGGATCAGATTTCAGAGCAAGCAAATAAACAAGAAACCCTGCATTGCTCGTCCTCAAGCAGATAGAGCAATTCTCAGAGACTGACGCTGTTTGTTAGCCTTGTGGTTCAGCAGACACTGGCTTAAAAGGGTTGCAGGTATGTTGCAAGGTGGTCGTCTCCCCAGATCACTAACTTAAGAGTGTCGTTGTTTATTATTCTAGACAGAAGAGACCACTCAGGGAGATTAGAGCACTAACCCTCAGAAATGGAAGATTTTAAAAGCATTCATATGTCATCTACTGACCTTTCTGGTCAAGATTTATGGCACAGTTCAAGATGGCAATAGATAAGAAAAAAGAAAGCTTAGACTTTCCCTTGGAAATTCATTTTCTAATAGACTATTTAGCCTTATTTTAAGGTCAGTTCAACTTCTCTAGGGTGGTAGGTTTATTCTGGGTTTTTACCTCCTTGGCCCTGAAATGCGACCTCTGGATGGATTATTTCTGTTATCGTGGTTCCCAAGCAGGGGTTTGAACTCATTTTGTAACCTGAGATTTGCAATTTCCTGCTGTCTTGTGCAAGCCTTGTTAATCTTTGAACATTGATTATAAGCAATCAGAACCAGGAACACTTGTGCCATAATTCAGAAATATTCAATGTCCCTGCTTAGCATGGTGATTGACAGAGTTTTCTTCAGGTACAGAGCAATCCCAGCCAGTATCTCTCTTCCTACCAATCATCATGAGTTCATCTTAGAGGGGTGACCTAGTGGATGAAATATGCCAGGCTTTCTCCCAGGGCAAGACGTGCTTTCTCAGAAAGCCTTTTTCATTACTCTATTCCTTTTGGTAAACCTATCTCCTTCCTTCCCTTTTCTCTTAGACTTCTGTATATATCATTACAAATCTCTCCAGTTCATCAAATTTATTGAGCTCTTCTAAAGTGTCATAAAACCACAAGTGTATTTCTCTTAGCTGTTCTTTTGTAGAACCATGTATCCAAGATATTTAAAAACTAAGGGTAAGACAAGAAAATAAATTGTGTATATGGATATCATGTATTGGAATATCTGTAGATTATGAATGATTGACTTTGGTGGTTGGGGGGGAAGATGTATTAAAAATAATTCTTTTATAGACACAGTCAACATTGATTTAATACCATTATTTTAAGTATCCATTAGTAATAAAGCAGAAAAGTTTGGCTATAGAGCCTCTTCAATGTAAAAAGAAGATGGACTATTGTACTCGTATATTCCACTTGAAAGAATAATTTAATTAAAAGGCAAAGCCAGCAGGAACTTTATAATCTGCATGCAATGCAGGGTGTTATATAATGACCTTCATTTAAAACTCAAATCATTAAAACTAGTAAGTCTAACTGGTGACAAGGGAGATTTCAACATCAGGCCCAACAGCTTAAAAATATGAATAAAAATCATAGCTTAAATGAATCAGTCCATTGAGAACCTATTGCAAAGTAAAAATGAGAGAAGAAAAAAGTTACCTAGGCAATGAATCTTTTTGTGCAGTATTTTATCTTTTGACGTGTGCCTTTTTCCCCATCTTTTTTTTTTTCAGACTTTCCCTTCTGTATAAAATAAACCCAAATGTATTTCCCAGGAAAAATATTTTAGACAATTTGGATGCACCAGAGAAAATAATCCTTAGAAGAAGCTAAATCACTTCTCTCCTACCCCAACCTCATTTGTCACGTAATCTCTGGAGAAGTGAACATTTGAAATAAAGAAGGGAACAGAGCCCCTTAGAGGAGCACAGAGAGCTGAATACTCCCTGAGAACAATTTTTAGATATTTTTTAACAGTGAACTACTAGCTGTGAGATATGTGTTTGAGTCCTGTTACACCTATCCTTGTTTTGGTGTGGACATCATCATATGATAGCCATTCTTAACACAGACATGATTAGACTAAGCATTATATCAACATTTAAATACTAGGATGCTCTCAGAGCTGAAGTTGTTTCTAAACACTGTAGCAAAGCAGAGTATCTAAGTGAAGGTTTCATTATGGTTTCGTAGTGGTGATAATTCACATTCACTAAATTCCCTTCGCTTCTTTTCTCTCTTCCTCTTCCTTTCTCCCTCTTCCTCTCTCATCCCTCTCTCAGTGTGTATTCTCACTCTGTCGTTTCCTGTGAGCTATTATTTGGGTTTCCCTGTTTGCTCCAGGTCTGAGCTCCCATGCTGCAGACTACAACCAGATTTCCTTTGACATATAATTTCCAGAAAGTAAGAAAATAACCCAGAAATCAGCTTGCCCTGCCAACATGATCCAGGAGAACAGCAGAAAGTTGGAACCTAAGTGAAATGGCCAGTTGTTAGGAGTTCATTACAAAAACCCTAATGACTGACTATGGCGTATTCAGAAGTTCAATTTTTCCCAAATCATTTGAACCAACAATAAATTATATTCTCAACCAGTGAACACATTTACTTATATTCAAATAACCAAATTTAACCAGTTATTTGATCAAGATTTGGCAATTCATTCTTATTAACCTATAAGCGTGTCAGATAATTGGTCAAATTAGTTGCTTAAGCACATTTGAGTAAATCAGTTGATTTGAAGATACTTTCCTGACTTTAGAATATTGGCTAACAAGCCACCTTAGAAAACACAATACTAGATCACCTCTCTGGGATAAAGTGAACTATTTTTTTATGTGTCTGAGCATATTGCCTTTTGTGTATGTAACTGTACCCATGTTATGCAATGCCCGTGGAGAACAGAAGAGGGTGTCTGATTCCCCTGGAACTAGAGTTATGGACAGTTGTGAGCCACCATGTGAGTGCTGGGGATTGAACCCTGCGTCTTCTGCAAGAGCATTCAGTTCTCTTAACCTCTGAGCCATTTCTCTAGCCCCAGTGAACTACATTTTTTATTTATTATTTTTATTTTATGTGCATGAATGTATTGCCTGCCTGTGTGTAAGTGCACCTGTGTAGTGCAATGCCTGCGGAGGTCAGAAAAGGGCATCGAGTTCCTGGACTGGAGTTACAGATGGTTATTAGCTGACATGTGAGTGCTGGGAATGAGCACTCTGCAAGAGCTTTGGCCACTGTTCTTCACCATTGAGCCATCCATCCAGCCCTGGAAAATGAACTAATTTTATCAAATAATTGTTCATATTTTTTTATTCTTGGAAATGAATAGACTTTAGTTTCAGTAGGAAAATGTACTTAGGTGCTTAGGAGGGCTGATTCTGGATCCTAGTCCTTGGACATTTTCCTGGTGTGGTTTCTTTGGACAAAGGATGCATATGCATTCTCGTCCTCATTGTCTTTGTCATATGAGCAGTATGCTGACTAGCTGATCTCAGAGGTCTGTCTTTATTCTCACTGTCTATAGTTGGATGTAATCTTAGATTTGGAATAAATGTCCCAAAGGGCAATACAAATATGATATTGGATAAGTCCTTAAGTCACTAAATTTCAATGAATATGTATTACCAATTAATGGTATTGCTATTAGCATTTCATAATGTAGCTTAAAAGGGAATATGTTTGTAACTATGTGAAATAAGAAGTGATTACCAAAACAGATTTGATACTCCTTAGCAACCTAATGGAGTTTCTCTTGTTAAAAGTAATTCCCATAAAGCATTTTAAAATAATTGCTTAGATTTTTCAACGATCCTGATTTACAATAAAATAATTAAAAACTAGATGAAGCTCCTAAGAATAACCTTGAGAGACATAGAATGCTAAACTCTGGGTTGGTTGGTATTAATTTAAAATTTTAGTTTCATGGTATATTAAAATGAAAACATAAGAAAATATACATTATTGAACAAACAGGGTGAAAAGTGATGTTGTCTAGTAAGTAAGCAAGGTTGTTTCAGAATATAATTCCGGCATATTATTTTTGTTTGGTATACTGAAGAAAAATGAATTTAATTCGATGTGATAATAAATTCTTTCCAACTTATCTCACACTTTTAAGAAATATTATAGTGCACACTCTTCAAGTAGTTCATTGTGTGACAACTGGCAAAGATTTATCTGAATCAGTCACTAACACGGCAAAATTTTCACATACTTCTTCTGCTACTCATTTTTGTCTGCTCTTTTACATTATTACCAACACATGGTTATTGTGGGGACTGGGGGGAGTAGCAGTAAGTTAGGTGGAAATAACTTTTGGTGAGCTGAATTGTAATATTCTCTATCTTATCATAAGACTCCAGTAGGCATTAAAATATTGCATATGCAACACTTTGATATGTAGAGCGAGCATGTGAGCCTACAGGAAGTGGGTTATGATCTTTTTAGTGGCTGAAATAATCTTGGAAGTATATGTAACATTTAGAAAGGGACCAAGCACAATACTATAGGACCTCAATATTTCAAGACTTCACAGAGGAGGCAGCTCAAACCAGATGGATTATTTGGGAAGTAAAGTTCAGAAAGTGTCAAGGTAGATAGGGTTAGCTCTCCCTATCTGTTGAGAAGGACACAGAGGTAAGTGGAGCCTGAAGAAAATGCATTTCTTTGCTCTGACTGTGCTTATTTGCATAATCTGATTAAATAATTGTGATATAGAGAAATGGGCAGAGTGCCTTCAATAGCATAATGAAAACTCAGAAAACTTCTTAAAGTGTTACCAACCTTTACAAGGCTCTGAGGTAACAGAAGTTAGATAGAAAAGTGTAGCTACCCTAGGACAGGACATTGAACAAATTCGGCTGTGTTGGACTTAGCTTCTCCATAAAGCATGGCACTCAGGAAATGGTAGTAGTTGTTCTAGCACATGTAGAGGGAGTTTCTCCACAGAGTAGAACCTGCTGTCCCCAGGGAAGGTAGGGACTACATATGCAAGAGGAATGCTAATTTTCAGAACTTTGTTTTTCAGCAGCAATATCTGACATCACGGTAGTGGGAACAGGAAATATACTCATAATGCGTTTTATTACTCTTTTCCTTAACTTGGGGAGGATTTAGTTGATCTAGATTGCATAAGTCTAAATCACAACATAAACTGCTGGCAGTTTGTTAGGTCACTAAGATATTGGGGCTAAGGAGATAGCTTAGCTGGTAAAGTGTTTATCTTCTAAGCATGAGAACTTGAATTCTACTTCAGAACCAAAGTAAAGGAAGTCAGGTGTGATGGCACTTACTTGTAAGCTTAGCACTAAAGAGACAGAGACAGGTGACTGCCTGAGTTCCTTGACCAGCCAGTATCTCACTTTGTGAGTCCCAGCAGTGACAGAACAGGCTTGCAAAAAACAAGATGGACAGCACCTGAAGAATGACACTTGAGGCTATCCTCTGGCCTCCGCATGTATGCAAATATATGTGGGTGGGCATCTGCACACACAGAGAGATTTGTGACATTGGTCATTAGTTCCCTGGGAAGTATACAGTATACAAAACTAGATAAAGAAGTTTCTCATACTTGAACTCAGCAAAATATATCCATGAAGGCATCTGACTCTCAAGACATCATATTTTAAATTTTTTCTGCAGAAGATAAAAATGAAGATTCTAATTTTAAAGTACTGCTGCTTAATAAACAACCACCATTTCACTGTGTGATTTATATTCTAAAATTTTCCCTGAAGATTAATCAAGTCTGTCTAAACATACAGATCTTTCTGTACAAGTGTAAATTCTGTCTAATATGTGGAGGCCATCCTGAAGTTATTTATGAGCAATCTGGGGGGAGAATAATCAGAAGAGAATTTGGAGACCTTTGGGGATTGGAGATAACATTGTTGTTTCTGTTATGTTCCCCTATCGAGGTAAATCACCCTGAAATGGAAACGCATGCCTAGCTGATACTTTCCCATACTCCACACATCCTGACACACTTTTGAATGCCTAGGGAGAAACATATTTTAATGCAGCTGAAATATCAGCTTGACACATCTCAAAACTTTGTCCTATATGGATAATACAAAGCTACATTCTGAATATATTAAACAGGATAACATTGGAAAGAGAATCATAAAGTGTTTTTCTCATCTTCTACATGCATGCCAAGTACTATATGCTGGAAACACAGAAGTTCAAACCACTGTCATCTTTCCCTGGTACTTAAAATAGTAGAAAAATCACAGATCAGAACTGAACATTCTCTGACTCTTGTCACTTGCATGCAAATGTATTCAGATGACATAGCACTACTTAGAGTAAATCTGGAGCAGAAATAACTCTGGCTTCTGACTGATTTCAGTTTCACTTGCTCCTGGTTTAGACATAATAGATTAGTATTAAGAGGAAATAAGTCAAGGTCATGGTTTTTTGGTCATAAGTGAAATTCATCAGCCTCAGCCTTGTTCTATATCTCCTCTGACTTGTGCTGAAACTTTTGCTATTCAGATGACTTATGTTGGTGAACTGGAGTAGTATTTCTATAGTAGGCTTCAATATCATAGTCACGGTCCTTAGTAAGAAAATGACACTACCTGCCAAATTGATATTCAGATGCTACCATGCCTTTATGGGACAGCTCTCTTCTCCTTTGATAATATATGTTTCCAATAGAGCAGACCGATTTGCTTCAAGTTGAGATGAAACATTCATTATTATCTCAAAAGGGTTTCATTGGCTGATCAGTTTGCTCTCTAGTCAAGTTCTGAACACTCAAATTTCTTTTAACTATTTTTGATCCCCTAATAATTTCTTTTTTAATAACCTCTATTTTTCAGTCTTTCCATATCTGGAAAAGATAGTTCCTTAATTATCAGACAGAAAACAGCATTTCCTGGCCCCCTCTTCTTCATTTGTCTAGGTGGTGATAAGAAGACTGAGGGATAACTCAGTGGTTAAGACCATTGGTTGCTCTCTCAGGAGAGCTGAGTTAAACTCCCAGCAACCATGACAGGCAGTTGTCTCTCCAACCCTTGGGAGATCTGATGCTTCTGACCTCAGAAGGCACCTACACACATGTGCACATACCTATACACATATGCACATATTTGAAAATAAGTAAATAGCAAATGGTTGTTTAATAAAATAATTATGAATCAAAGAGAGTTGTTTTAATGTCTAACCTACACAGCTTTTGGTAAAAGACACCCTTTATGCTAACAACAAAATGTCAACTAAAAAACCTGGAGAAAGAGAATGCTAGGTAGTGAGGGAAGAAGGTCCTTGGATTCATTGGGTGATACAATGCCATGCTATCAAATTAGATAAATCTAGCTTCTGCAATGTTGGTGGCAGCATGGTGCTAATGCAGTAGTGACGAAAAGAGTCACAACCATCTCTATGGTTAGTTATGAGAACTCTTGTAAAGAAAAGGCCCAGTGTAGGAGACTCAGAAGAGCCTCAAATGATGTGTATGAGATTGAGGTGTACCCTGTGAACCCTGTCCCAGGCTGTTCCCCTAATGGCTGTATGGTCTTAAAATGTTACATGACTCCCATTAAGATAACATAGTTCTCATACAGTCACAAAAACATTACATTATTTAGATTCACAAATATTTAATAGTTATTATTTCTTAAATGAATCTTTGTTTAAAATCTTTTTCTTTTTTCATCTTTCAATATTTGGTTATAAAAAGATGAGCCTCAGGACATGCGTGAGAAGGAGAAAAATTAGCTTCAGGACAAGAATCTTGAAAGAAGTTATATAATAATCCATGAATTTTTAATTTTCTTAGAGAAAATGATGGACTTGTTTATACCAGAGAAATAAAGGCTCAGCAACTGGTGGTAGGAACAGAAGAGTGAAAATGGGATATTGATCAATGACAGAGAGGGAGGGAGGGAGGGAGGGAGAGAGGGAGGGAGGGAGGGAGAGAGGGAGGGAGGAAGGGAGGGAGGGAGAGAGATGGAGACAACAATAGGGCTTTGGGATTACCAACAAAGTTTGACAAGGATTTGGACTCATTTCATTTGCCTTGCAGGAATCCGTTTTTCTGAATTATAAAAATCTCTGTACTCAGAGGTCAACTGCCTCATTTTTACTTTGTTACAATTTTTGTGACCTTGGGAATTTATCAGCTTCTCTATGCCCCAGTTTGTTCACCTGTAAAATGAAGTTCAGAGAACCTAGTTCATTGAATTGTTATAAGAATTAAATGAAATGAGAGTTATAAAGGGTTGAGATTTATGCCTGGCAAATAGCATTACAATTGTTATGTAGAGTAGCTTTCCAAAATCTAAATTGCTGAGGTTAAGGGTGGGAAATGATGGTGGTCAGATATGAAATATGGAAGGGTTTTGTCTAGGGAACTAAGAGGAGCTTTGAACCTTCCAGGTCTGGGTGAAATCAAACCCTTGTCTATTTCTTTTATTTGAAAAAATGATAGTTGCATCATACCAATAAACGAATGACAAAAATAGTCATGGTTACTATAGTACGAACCTAGATCATCACTATTCAGTAGAATAATAATTTGAGCAAAGTGCTTTTTAAAATTTATTCTAGAAAGCCACAGTTTATAAAAGTAAAAGGAAACAAGCAGCATCAGTATTTGTATCTATCTTTTATTTCATCTACTATGTCTATGATATATTATTTCAACATATGATTAATATAATAGTCTTAATGGTATAGTGTACACTTCTAAGTATACCTGTTTTTCAACTCTGGGTTAGACCTTCATTTGGGCTAGGCACATTTCAAGGGCCCAGTAATGACAAGTCATTATTGGCTAATGTTTTGGAGAGCAGAGCTAGATTAAGGACGAGAAATATTAGACCCATGTCTTTGGACACATAAAGGAACAAATATTGTGAAATCTGTTCAGTCAGCAGAGCTTTCTGCTCTTCTATGCCCATCATCTGGATGCACAAAGATTCAAACTACAATTCAAAAAGATTATTTTTTCCCCTGATGCAACATAAAATCTGGAACTAAGTCTACCACCTAAGTCTATTTTCCTTCCAGTTACATTTATATGCAACTGAGCTTTGAATAAATGGAGTTGTGTATATATTATGTACTGGCAAAGTTCTCGTTGTATCTAGATATGCTATCACCAATCTGAAATGGTGATGTGATGTACTTACATACTGTTTTCTAAACATGGAATACCTTGAGAAATTAGGAAAATACAAAATCATTTGCAGAAATAAAACATAAAAAGAGGGTGGATTTTTGACAAATGTCTGTGAACTATTGTAAGAACAAAGTAAAAGTATATTGTGAAAGTATTTTGGTTTGTTTGGGACTTTGTCTTGTTAAAGCAAGACAGTTCATTATATTCCTCTTTGTTATATTATTTAAATTTTTGTAGTTGGTTGAAGCCTGGTCCTGAAATGAACCTCTTTAAATTTACCCAAACTTAATCAGAACCATCCTTTGAATTCATTATTTCAAAAAATAGTACTGGAATGTTGCCAGTTATCAGTTATAGCTCTTAATTCATGCTTTTCATTATCTATATTGGCAAATTCTCAGAAAAAAATAAAATATTTTATTAAGTTCTTAGGTTAATTACTTAGAAGCAGCATAATTGATATAAAAATCGGTTTCTCTAATTATGAGGATGCTTTCGACTTTACTTCTCATTCTAGATTGACTCCTTTGCTGTTTTTGATTTCTTTTCAAACTATAAAGCTGTGTAGTTCCTCACAAAATCTCCTTCCTTTTGAGGTGTTTGTGTGACAATACAGACCTCCCAAGTAACTGAATGATGACTAGAATGTTTTTAAACAGTTTAAGCAGAAATCATATTTAAAGGACTATTGAAATGCAAGTACTGGTTATACGTAGACAATCTGACAGCACCCCAAGAAGCCAATCAATCAAAATGAGAAATAGGTCAATGCAATGAGCAACATTCCTTGAGAATTACAAATCTGTTCAGAAGTGCTGGTTGTAATCCAAAGGTGTTTAGTAACTGGATTAAAGTCTCCCAGTTATTGCCAGGACCGAAAATGATTCTAGGTTTCTTACCAAATCTGTCTAATGATTTTTCCAGCATGTTAATAGTGCTCAAAGTAAAGTACATTAATGTGAAGCAAAGAAATTGGTCATCTGGGAAACTGAGGACAAACAATTGTAAACAATTGCTGTCTGAAACAAATGCAATTTTATGGATAATGATTGTCTCGATTTCTGTTTTATGTAAATTTGTCAAAGAAGACAATGCATATAAAGCCCTTCAAAAATACCTAGTGTGTCATTCACACTTGGAAAAGATTGTTCTTTGTCATTGTTAGTCATGCGGTTGACTTTTCCACATCTGAGAAGTCTGAATGGTGGCAGGCATATGTATGGATCTTCAGTCTTGAAGGACAACAGCATGTCTATTTGTGAAATAATCTGAAGCACTGTAATGGGTGTCATTAAATCGTGCCTACCTGAGGCGGTATAAATCATTCGGGTAAATGAACCAATTAAAAACCAATTACCAACACTGTCTGACAATGGAAGATTGAGGAATGGAGGGGAAAACTGATACAGCTTCAGTGAAACCAGTAGGAAGGCTCTACCCCTGAGGTTCCAGGGACAGGATTGACAAGGTGGTTAAATTGTGGCTTTCTCCTCAGAGGCATTTGCACCTTCGTTTCTTATAAAAGCCAGTGCTTGATGACTAGCTGCAGAGCTGGCCTGCACTGAACAAAAGATTGTGTCTAGGAAGGTTCTTCAGAGGACATCTCATTTATTTAGTGTGAAGTTCATGTGAAGCAAATAGCTGTCCCCTGAAAACTGCCTGGATTTGTGTCTCTGATTTAAGATTGTTGGAGTCTGTTTTCGAGTTAAGAAAGGAGGCCTCCTCAACGGAAGCTGAAGTTGACATTCATTGAAAAATCATTCGATACAATTGTCGTTTGGGCATGGTTATTTTACAATAAGCCTTTAATTCTTAAATTCCAACTGCTTTCTTATTTTTTGTGCATATGTTGGCCATTTGCAATCACAAAAAGAAAACACATTTCAAATGCACGCAGGAATCATGTGTATTTTCAATGTAAATCCTGGTCAATATTTCCCCTTTAAAACAAAAACAGCTGCTGTGCTTCTTTATTGATATGCCATTTCCAGTCCTTGTCTTACTTCATTTGTGCAGCAAAAAACCTGAGACACAATTATTTGTAATCAACAAAGATTTCTTTCTCATAGTTTTGGAAGCTGGAAGTCCAGGATTAAGGCATCGTCAGGCTCGGTGTTTTGATTCTGCTTCCAAGATGTTGCCTTGAATGCTGTGCTTTGTCTTCCAGGGGGACACAGTCTGTCCTCCAGATGGTGGAGGGGATGAGGGGTAAACAAGCCTTGTTAGGTCCCTGGGACCCTTTTTTAAAGAAAACATTCATTTGTAAAGGTGGAGTCTTTATGACTTAATTACCCCCAAAGGCACACCTCTTAATATTGTATTGGAAACGAAGTTCAACGTGAAGCTGTTTCAACTATGGCAGACTCTGCCTCCTAGCTGTGGTTTCTCCATTTCTAGATGCCGCACCCAATGAAAAAAGACACCCAATAGATTTCTTTTTTTCATTTTCATGTATTTTTTTTTCCTGCACTCTACACAATTGTATCAATAATGTGCTTGTATTGACTCTCAAACTGCATTTACCATCATCCTATTAATGCCAACTATTCCTCTCAGGTAGTGGCTTTCATTTTTTAACCTGTCTTTGAATCACCTGACTTGATCATGCTTAAGGACACAACGGCTGTTTATTCTACCCTCAGAGATTCTGATGTCCTTCATCTGAGCTGAGCCCAGGAACGGGGCTCACTCCAAGTGATTACAGTGCTGTCTAAAGGTTATTTCCACATTCAAGGGGGATGCGGTGCCAAGCCTTCGTCTTTATTGCATCAAATAGAAGCAGGGAGAAAGGAACTGAGATGGATATTTAGTGAACCTTCCTGTCTGTTTTGTGGCACTTACCTCGAAGATAGTTTTGCATCTACAGATGTTGTCTTTCTAATTGGTGATCTTTCCATTGTTTTGCTTCTCTCCTTAGAGGGTCATGTAATTCCTAGGAATGCTTTTGAATTTGTTTTCCATTCTGGTCATCTTCTCTAGAATTTCTTCTAATTCTAGACCCGCTTTTTGCATCTTGAAACATTTCTTTAGGATTTTATCCCATCAACTAATTTGAATATTTGAACCATTATTATTGGTTATGTGTGATATGTTCCATTTCCTAGTTAAACTAATGGTTTATGTGGTTAGATAGCACCTGGAGAATGTGGCTATTTTATTTTCCATAATAAAATAACCAAGATAATCAACTGATGAAAGAGAAAGTGCATATATATAATTAATAATTTATTATTTTATTTTATGTTATGAGGGTACTGCTTACATGTATTTAAGTGCATATATTTTTGTTGGGCATAATGCAAGGTGGGCCTAGCCAGGCCACCTGCTAGGAGGAATAGAGGAATGGCTCCTGTGGGTGTGGCATTCTGCTCTGGCTAGTTGTGAGACCAGCATCTGGAAAGAACCTGCCTACCTGGGGACAAACTTACTATTGGCTGTATTTGGGACCCCACCCCATAAGGTCATTGGCTATCCAGACCTATAAGAGCTTGTGCACCTGTTCAATAAACGAGTTTGCAGTGCCACACGAGTTTGCAGTGCCACGCGAGCATGCAGTACCACGTGAGTATGCAGTGCCACGTGAGTATGCAGAACCACGTGAGTCTGCAGTGCCACGTGAGTCTGCAGTGCCACGTGAGTATGCAGCGCCACGTGAGTATGCAGTGCCACGTGAGTCTGCAGTGCCATGTGAGTATGCAGTGCCACGTGAGTATGCAGTGCCACATGAGTATGCAGTGCCACGTGAGTATGCAGTGCCACATGCTTGGGCTGCTTCCCGTCCAACTCCTGGAGTCTGTGACTTGATTCTGGGTCTACTTGCCCCCAACCCCTCAGGCTGGCCCCCCAAAGTCCACTTGGGCTGGCCCCGAGTGGTGAGACACAATGGTAATGGACACAACTATATATTTTGATTTCAGAGGTTCCAGTTCAGGGTTATATTTAAGCCCATGGCAACATAGCACAGTATTCTCCCTCTGTACTTTCATTTAACCTATACTCTCTCTTTGAGCACCCCACCCCACAAAGCCCTGGCTTTCTATTTCCTGGCTTCCACAGATACTCCAAGTTTAATACATATTACTGAAGATTCAAGGCTAGGATTCACATATGAGCAAGAACATGAAGTGTTTGTTTTAATGAATTACCTTGATGGTAGGTCTGTTATAAAATCAATTTGCCCAAGTGTCTTATGGTTACTCTTTCCATCTGATGCCCACAGGGGACCTGCAGCAGCAAGAATATCATCAGAACTGTAAACCAAAATAAACCTCGTTTTGGAACTTATCAATTCTGTAGGAGAAAGTGGACAAGACATTTTGGACATGACACAGACACTGAAACTCTGAACTCACAGCAGCTACAGTTATCTACACTGATCAAGATGAGACTGAATCTTCCAACAGCCAGTCACAGTTAGGAGAGGGACTCATGTCCCTACTCGTCCCTGCTAAACTATTGACCATTGTGGATTCTAGGGGAAGGGCAGTCATGGTCTTCTGTTGTGTGCTCACAAGTGAGCCCACCAGGTTCCTCTAGATAGTTCCACACCTGTGGTCACACAGACAGCCCTGGTTAAACTCAGTGGGTCACAAAGCAAAGAGAAAAGATATGAACAGGGGAAAAGGATCTGTGTAGAGGAGTTGATAAGTGGAAAGAGTGAGATGAGAGGATGAGGGTAAGAGTGTTAGACTGCATTACATAATGGATGAAAGTGTAAAAAAAAAGTTAATTTGATGAGAATGGAGAAAACACACAGAATGCTGTTGGGGAAATTTTCTCCCATGAAGAATTATGTACATGGAGAATTTGGAATTTTGTACAGACCACAACTCAATAGTGAGACAGAAGTACAAAACCATTTCAATAGATGAATTTCATTTCATAAGGTGTTTGTGCTCCAAATTCTTGATTGGCTTTCCTCACTAAGTTTGGCAGTAGCTTGTTAATTCACTTTAGTTTTCGGGTGATGAGCTTTCATTGTTTTCTCATCTTTCTGGATGTTTATAGTGAAAGACGGGGTGGTGTGATGGGCACTTAGCAGTAAGAGGAAAGGAAAACAAAAAAGAAGCGTGCAGGATTCTACACCCACTTTGAAATCCTTCTTGAATAATACGTATTTCAAATTATGATTTGCGTGTATTTAAATTTCAGATAAATACATCAAAATCCGAGACAGTGCTCATATATTTGTCTGTATGTTGGTCACAGTGTTTTCTTTATTGCAACCTCATACTTAAAAGAGAGACTTAAGAGACTCATTCTGGGAGTTACGGTCTCTAGTTTAAAATATGCTCCACATTTTTTCTTTCTCAACATTTTTATTAGCAATTTTCATTGTCTTTCATTAGTTCTTCCTTATCTTAATTTTTCTTCTTCATTCTTTAAAAAGACATTTTTAAAATGAACTCAATATATCAGCCTTCTTAGTGTAATAATTAATTCTTTGCTCTCTGTTATTAGTTACCTTACTTTTTCTTCTTGCTGTCTTCTCTCTGATGTATCCACTCCACTTTTAAATACTTCATCTTCTTACAATATATCAAGTCAGATCTTTGATTTGCTTATTTCTATTTTATTGGCTATACTTGTGTGTTTGTTTTCTTTTATAATTGTCAATAAATATACGGATAAATTGACAGTTGTACTCTTATTTGGTCTAGTTTGTTCTATTATTTTTCATAGTGCTTAATGTCTCTTAGAAGTATTTATTCAGTTCCTTTTATTCTGTGATTTTTCTCAAAGATGTCCAGGGTGCCTCGGGACATCAATTAACCCTATCTATAACTACAGAAAAGAGACTCACTGAAATTTAGAAAAGGTTGCGTATTAATTAAATATAATTCTTTTTTCAAGCAAACCCATTCCCTCCCACCCTATTGTACAGCTTCACAGTTATTCTTTCTTTTCAGGGCCTTGATTCAGTATATTGTCGATGAGTAAAACATTCTCAAGCACTCAGAGTAATACAAATAAATAGCAACATATCATAAAATAGAGGCTCATATCAGATCTTCCCTGGATCATTTTAAAGAAGCTCATGAATTCTTGGTTTGTGAGTCCTTGAAGTAGTTTAATTCTGTTCCTGTGAGTGAAATGACTAGTTCTTCTGAAGCCTGACAAGTACTAGGGGGCAGCAGGGCATAGGAGAAAGAACTCTGCCCTTGGAGTCTGGGAGCCTGGGTTCTAGTCTCCACTTTTCCAGCAATCAAGGAAAGAGAACAAGCCTTGGAAGCTTGTTTTGTTTTCATTTCCTTTATCACTTGATCTCTAAAATAGCAGGTGTACTGAATTCAAGGGAGTCTTTCAACACCATGCATCTCTATTCAATTTGTCTTTCCGCTGTAGTTTTTGCAAAGGTAAAATTAGAGCCAAATACGTAGTAATGAGATTTAAACTAGATCAGCATATTTTCACCCTTTATAATTCTTGTGTCCAAGAGCCCCATCTTGCAAGATGTCCTCCTCCTAAGAGGTAATGCTGTTCTTTGGAATCATGGAGCTAGTTTTTCGTCGAGCACTTGGTGAAAAGACCATTGTACTAAAAAGGTTGAGCCTCCGCAATAGCTCAGTTATGTGCTATCTGAGACATTTGTGAGTTCTTTTATCTCCAAGGTATTTGTAGGTTGCTGGATAAGAGCACAGGGCCCTGGCACAAAGAGTAACCCATGAGAAAACGTATCGTTGCTAATCAGAAGCGTCAAGCAAAGGTCACAAAGTGTGTCAGTAGAAAGTGATAAAAACTGCTGTTGGGAATCAATGATTGAAAAATTTCAGGAATTCCCTTTAATCTATATTTGTAGACTGAGTGTTGTATCTTGGAAGACTTTTCAAAAAGTCTGGCCTATTCCTTCATTCAAATGTAACCATTTAATTTGAGCAGTCCTTTGGTGAAAGAAGGGCCTCTATTTGATTTCTACTCTAGATACTGACTACATTCTCTGCGTTATGAACCCAAAAATCTGATTATAGCTGAGTGCAAAAGAGATTAACCATTAACTCACTGAATTAATTCATAGGATGGCTAGGGGTTTTGAGGGACTTGAGAGTATGTCACTGCCAAAAATATATCACTAATTGGCCCAAACAATACACGTTTATTTCTTTTACTTCATGTAGAGATAGAAGAAAAAACAACGTGTTAGTAGTAGATCCACAAACCAAAAGACATCCCCCAAAGAAGAATATGCAGGTGAGAAAAACAGAAACTATCCTTATGTATTAATTCATTGTATATCTGAGAGATACAGTAAGATAAGAATCATCTGTCTGAGTGCCGACATTGTGAGAGAATCATTCATTACAGGAGGAGGTCAGTGCACGGCAAGGTAAGAAAGACTGAAGTTCAATACTGTGTCTTTTGCTACTGGAAATATCTTCTGATTTCAGAGAAAAATGAACTAAATACATGAGTTCTTATGTTCTTACAGGGATTCCTAGTCCTGTCTTAACTGTTCTCATGTACTTCTTAGAAACAAATTCCCTGATAATTGAGCTAAAAAAGGTACATTTGTACCATGTGGCATTCATCTGAAGAGATCTCATAAGGTACAAAAGCAAGTTCTATGGCTTGGCATATGTGAAACAACTGAAATTTGATCAGTTAACATTTTTTTATTGAAGTTTTATTTATTATTAAAAAATCACTTGGTTTTGCAATTTATTGGTCAAATATTAGAATTTTCACACTCATCAATTCATTTCTGCTGCTGTGTTTAGATAGCAATCCAAATGCCATTTGGAGTTGTATGGAGTGAGCGTTAGGTTGTTCAGAATTCTGTAAGTTCAGAGGACTGTAAGCTTCAAGCCTGAAAGAAGTATGAAAAGCAAAGGAAATACAAAATCCCATTAAGTGGTTAATCTGATATATCAATAATCAGTTATTTCTTTCAGCTTTAAAGTTCATTTCTTTCCCCAGCTGAACCCAGTTAACATTTTGGCTTTGCCAATTGGTAAAATGTTAGGTATCACCAACAAAAGTACTGGGAAGGTAATGCCAAGGTGTAGGGGAAGAAGGTCCCCTCATCTTTGGAGTTCCAGGTTCCCACTATAAAATCCCTGAAGCCTCAACCCATGATCTCCTTAACTTTATTAGCTGCTGAGCCACACCTTCCAACAGCTGCCAGTCATTTTTACAGACCAACTGGAGAAATGGGGAGAAAATGAGGAAACCTGGAAAATTTCTGATAAGAAGGCTGCATGTTTGCTCAGTGGAAGCAGTCTGAATCTCAGCCTCAGTACCAGAGATCTCCCAGTCCATCTTTTTGTTTAATTTCCTTTGGCTTATTTTGTACAGCCTATTTTTAGGACAGAATTCCATATACCAAACACTTTGCTCATTTAAAGTGTATAACTTCATCATCAAAATAAATTTTAGAACATTTCATGAAAAGAAGAAATCCCAGCAGTCGGTTACTACTCTCTTTGTGCTCCATCTCTCAGTCATCCTTCTTCAAGTCACAGACACAGGGAATATATATTTGGCTTTTCTGAGCACATTTTTATGTATTCCTTCAATCATCATACACATATATCCTCTGACATTTCCTTTCTTCCCACCCTTCCCTGGCCATACAAGCCTCTGTACGTAGTACTGCACTCCATTTTTATGAAATGGAGTTGCTTAGGTTCCACATATGAGTGATATCATGCTTCATTTGTCTTTCTGTTCCTGATTTACTTCACTTAGATAATATTTCTTTCCATTAATGTTTAATATTTGCAATGGCTACTGTCTCCTGATTAGACCCTACATGATATACCTGTATTGATTCTGAAGACTGTGAACATTATCTTTTTTTTTCAGTAATAAAATGACACGGTAAATATCAATAGTATTCAGTATGTCATTTTACAATGGCCAAAAAGAACCTAGGAGGCATATCATTCAAAAGGTAGGCAATTTTCTCTACTAATAAGCAAGCATCTATTAGCATTAAGATTCTAAATTAAGTATAGGAAAGGTTAGGCTTGAAAACAGAGCCCAAGATGGAATTTGTACACAGGAACTTTCTGAGGTGTATTCTACATAGTGAAGAGTTGATACGTAATGTGTCCTCCAGGGATGAGAAGACAATGTAGTTCTCTCCTACTTTGATGGATTCTAGGATGAGGAAATGTTGAATCAAAGTTCAACATAATTAGTTAGCTGCAACATTTGATGCAGACTAATTTCATGAAGGCTACAAAATGCTGCTGCCTGGCATATTACAAATCTCTTCATCTGAGAACAACCTTCAAAGAGTCGTTCAGCTTGCAGCTCTCCAGTCCACTTCCAGTAGCTCACCCTTCTAATAGCTGGAGAAATGCTGTTAATTCTATACAGGTGCTTGAGAAACTTCTCCCAAATTTAGTGGCGTAAAATAATGACAAGATGGATTTTACTTCCAACTGGCTGTTGTGGCATGACTTGGTGAGGTGACTATTTCTCTTCCAATCAAAGTCCATGGCAGTGGTTTAAAGACAAGTAGCTGTTGGCAACTAGATTGCTTACTCACAGGTTTGAGGATTTGTGCTGATGGTCATCTGAGATGAGAGCTTCTGAGACATGCAGCCTACAGTTTGAACAGGGCAGCACTATCAATTTCTCTTGCAGTTTCTTCAAGTAAATGGCTAAATCAGACCTAAAGGGTGGGGAACAGACTTTTCTTTTTGATGAAATAGACAGTGGGGTGTGGCCATTTTGGAGAACGATGGTCTGCCACAGCCACACATCATGGAATTTACTAAAAGAGAATGAAAATAGAGTACAAATATTTTGAGAAAGGGGATTTGCATATGACTGGCATTTACTCTGATAGTTAGGGGGACATGGACATTTAAACTCTTACATCTCCAATTTCAAATGTGTGACTGAACAACTTACTTAAAAAGGACTTTAAGGGGCTGGAGGGATGGCTCAGCAGTTAAGAGTGCATCTTGTTCTTCCAGAGGCTCCCAGTTCAGTTCCTAGCACTCATGTCTGGCAGCTCACAACTGCCTGTAACTCTAGTTCTAGGGACTCTGACACCCACTTCTGGTCTCTGAGGGCACCTGCACTCACCTGCACATATCCCACTACCCCACAGACATATAAGAATAAAACTTTAAAAATAAAAATTAAGGGTTTATTTTTTTAAAAATATTTTATTTATTATTTTTATTTTATTTATATGAATGTATTGCTTGCATGTGTATAAGTGCATATGTGTAGTGCAATGCCCATGGAGGTCAGAAGACAGGCTTGAACTCCCTGGAAATGGAGATAAGGAGGGTTGTTAGCCTCCATGTCGGTGCTTGGAATCGAACCCAGGTCCCCTACAAGAGCAGACAGTGCTTTTAACCACTGAGCCATCTCTCAAACCCCCAAAAGATTTTAATATTAAACCTGTTTCTAATTTATTTTTTGAAATCTGGTTTTGTTTACATATGTAGAACTTTAAAAACGTGCAACTTTCATTGTATTTTAATTTTAGTATTAGAAAAAAATTGTTTTTCTAGATGAAATAAAATGATTTAATGATTAAAGAACATAATCATTTGTAAATATAATTTATAAGGTATGAAAATATATGTATGTAAATGAGAGGAATCATTCTTTTCTAAAGTATTTATTAAAATCTATGCAATCATAAAACAATATTTAGATTACTTAAAAACTGAACATACATTTAAGTAATATTGGAATTTTAAATGTATAAATTTTAAATTGAAATAACAGCTTTAGTTCTTAAAATAAAATTCTCAATAGTCTTCTCTGCATATAAAACATGATCACCCTTCTCGTTCCTCACCAAAGCCTTTTTATCACTGTAACTGGGTCGTCTAGCATGGAGGTATTGATCATGAGGCCCAAATTTTCCCACCAGTTTTGTACTTCATTTTATTTTTAAGAAATTTGCAATTCAACACAGATCAAATCAGCTGTCCAAATAGCAGGGCAAGTTTAGGACAATGCCCTGTAACTTTCCAGCTGCCTGCTGGGGTCCTTCTCCTGCATGTCCTGTTTGTCAGGGTCGAAGAAGCAAATCAGGCAAAAGTAATGTTGCTTTTTGGATAGAGCCTGGCATTGATTTGGGGTGAGTGTGGCTCTGGTCAGGGAACTCTCCTCCCTCTGCAGTACATTTTGAAAGCCTTTTGTTCATCCAGTCTAAGAGATCAAGGTGCTATTAGCAACTTCATTATCAGCAATGTCCTGATTACTAGAAGGGGACCAGATCTCAAACTGTGACTTCTCAGAGTCAGCTCTATAGGTCAGAGTTCATGTATCTTTGGTTCTGCTTTAAACTGTGACTTAGAATTATCATTTGTGCTAAGGATAATCTAATTAAGCTTTTAATATCAGTCCTTTTTTCTGTAAATATTTCTTTTATGTCATATGAACTTTATAGCAAAATAGTATTACCTTAAATAAATTGACTTGAGATGTAATTAACGATTGATCATTTTCTATCTGACAAAGATAGAAAGCATGTCATAAGCAGATGGCCCACCTTTTGAAATTCTGCTTCTACAATGACCAGATAGATGGGAAATAGGTTAGTGATTATGTGTTTTAAGAACAGAAAGAATGATTCAACCCTAAATTTACCTGTAATCATATTTTAGGTTATCAGTAATTCATGTGATAAAATGTCAGAATTCAAAGTGTGGTCCTAAACTGTGTTTAGTCTAACAAATTATTAACACTCACCATTGTCATTTGTCAGATTGACTTATCTATTCCTACTCTAAAATATCAATGGACCAGCATATTAATTTTCCTGGTAAAGAAGAGCAGGTTAATACTATTATAGTTAGGTGGCATTATATTCTTTTATATTTGATTTTATAAGTTGTTTCAACTTTTTGTCTAGTCTTTATCATGTAAAAGAAATAATGGTTTTATTGTAGTGTATCAATTACTTTAAAATTTGTTTAAAGATGAAAGATGTGAGAGGCCCGTTGCACTTGGCTCTTCAGAAGCAGCCTCTGAGATGAGGATTAAAGACTCTGGTTTTAGATATATCTGTGGTTGGAAAAGAAGCCATGTGGAATTTATGGCAAACCCCAGGAGGATAATGATAATATAGAGCCCTTGATTCCTGGAGCATGATATCGTTAGTATGAAATTATATACCACTGGAAAAAAGCAGCTGAAATATTTTGGATGTTAGTGGAAAATAGGCATCTGACTATGGACTAGCCATAGAGCCAGAGCTGACAGTGATGATCTGAGCAAGTCTAGGTCTTTCAGAGCAAAAAGTCCATCTGACCCAGCAGTCCATTGAAACAGAGAAGTATTTCAATTGCAGACAAAGAGTAGTGACAAAGAGAAGTTTCTTGTCTTCTTCGACAGATGTAACGGTGTCTCTTGTTCAGATCCACTCTTCATACCTGTGACTGCACAGCGTATTTGATGACCAGCTTATGGAGGAAGGAAAAGCTTGTGCTTTATGAATGTGTATGATGAATATGAGTTGCTACTCAACTCAAAAGTGACCTTGAATGGCTTCTGTATCTGGGCAGAGCTTTTGGGATGATGTTCCAAACTGTCCACTTTGTTTGGAAAATATAGATAAGACTATGCATAGACTCAGAGGTAGTGGTAATTGTTCTGGATGGTTACTCAGGGAGCTGGAAGCAGAAAGGAAATCTAGGAGAAAGTCATGTGTGAATGTGATGGGGTGGTAGCTCCTTCCAGTAGAGCTCACAGGAACATGATCTGTGTTCATTCCCTCACCACTCATGACATCATGCAAAGTCGTGGTTTCCATTTTGCCAGACCCAAGTTGTAGTCTCAGTCTTGATTTTCTTGACTGCACAGCAATTATTACTCATTATTTTCTCTACGTACACCAGGGTTTTATGCCATCATAGTTTCCTGCATTTCCCTTTATCAAGTGACATGCTTATTTTCAAGTCACATTTTTTAACTTTTCACCTTTCAAATGTTAGATTGCCCTGGTGCTAAATCTTTTACCTTCTCTTATCTATGCATGTTCTCTCATAAATATTTTTTATATTAAGTATGTCATTCGATACCATCTATATACCTGACTTCTCCCTGAGCTGCAGACGGTCATGCTCTCCTTCCTCCAGGCTCTATCCACTTGGTGAATAATGAGCATACCTAATTAATCAGAACTGCCGTTTTCCCTCCCAAGCCTGCTTCTTCATGGAGTCATCCTTGACTTTTCTACATGATACATTATGTCTGCCCTATTAGCATCAGCTTTGACATCATCAACACAGCATACATTTGAAGGTTCCTCATAATGCTTGGCCTCCTTAACTCTCCTGAGAGCTGGTCAGCTGAAACCTAGGCTTCTGTTCTAACTTTGGTACAGTCATTTTTTAATGAAGATATCGTAGTGACCTTTTCTTATTAAATAATAAATATATATAATAAATACAAAAATAAATAAGATATGAAATCATGCCACAGCCCAATGGTCATAGCTCAATGGTTACTAAATCCAAAACAAAAAAATCAGAGGCTCCTTGTAGTGCCCAGGAACAATTACCTGATTGGCTTTTGTTTGTTTCTTGAATCCCTCCCACCAGCCATTCTTTGATCATCCAGCATTCTCACTATTGGGCACATTTGTGTTTATTTCTACATCAGGGACTCCTTTTACCATTTCCTCTTGCAGAATCCTCATTCTAAGTTGTGTGTGACTCTACCCTGATTCAAGTACATGGCCGGTTTTTATCTGCTTAGTTTCTGACTGTGCAGTTCACTTAAAACACATTTCTATCTTCATCTTGGCATCCACTATATTTCTTCAAAGGAGTTATTTTATACTAAAACCTTCTGATTTGAGTCTGACATATCAGGTTAACAGTAAAAATATGATTAATGTAAAACTGATTTTATAATTCACTATCTCACCAACCTTGAAATGCAAAACAGTTATTAATCTATTTTGTAGATGAAGGAATCAGGAACTTTATTACTTGGTGAAATTCATATAGTTATGTTATTCAATGGTTTTGTGTAATAGCTTAAATGGACAATGTCTTTTGAACTTTTAGCACAGGAGGAAAAATACATACTTTGGTAATATAATGAAAGTCATACTTCTTTTTTGTTTTTGAACTTGACTTCTAGGAAATTATATTCAGGTATTGATTTAAATAATTAGATTTTGCGGTTGTTGATCCCAGTGGTATATATATATACACAGTTAATTGCACTTTTTTTTCAAGATTATGTTTTCTTGTAGCCTCAGTTGGTCTGGAACTCACAAGTAGATCAGGCTGGCCTCAGTTCACAGAGATCCACAAGCCTTTGCCTCCAGAGTGCTAGGATTAAAGACGTCTGCTGCCACCATACCTGGCCAATTGCACATTTTAAAATAAGCATTTGCTAAAAATTTTAACTCATTATATTTATAGTCAAAAATTTTTATTTTAAAGTTCCAAACTCAAGTAAAAAAATTGGACCGATTTGGTCAACTTCAGATCAAGATCATTAAGAATAACCTGTAAGGTATGTATTTGTTGGAGTTTTAAGTAAAAGTGGGGGAAAATTAAAGGAGAACAAAATGCTTTTTAACAGATTCTGAGAGGCTTTACAAAGTTATTACAGAAAGAAGAGCTCAGGGAAAAAAAGACCAAATAATAAATGAGGTTATTCATATTATTAATAATTCTGCTAAAAGGGCTGATATATTGAGCTCATTTAAAAAAATCTCTCTTTAACAAGAAAAATGAAGAAAGTAACACTGGCAATTAGCTACTGACATGACCACTGCATATGTAGGTAATGATCAAAAGCATGTGGGTGGTGTGACCGGCTGAACCTGGAAGGAAGACGCTTTATCTGGCAGGAGACAGAATCCAGCCATAGTTAACTAAAGTTCAGCAGGAATGCAGGTGGATTACTAATTTATCTTAATGTTTTAATATTTTTTTTGCATTTAGTCATTTGACTATCCAGCATGTTAATATGCTTCAGGTTTCCTATGATATACCTTAATTAGACGTAAATTATATTTATAAATCTCAGTCATTTATAAAAAGAAACACTATGTAATCAGCAATGACAATCTGCTTTCAGAATTTCTTACCTCAAAGAATTTTTTCATATTTAAAATATGATATAGCTGTCTAGCTTTAAGTAAAAAATGGTTTGATAGACACATTTAACTTAATATACTGGCTGATACTATGCTGGGTGTCTTTTGCTGCTTATGTAATAGCCCACTATGTTTCATCATGCCAAATATTTTATAATACTATTTTATATTTTATTATGTATTTGTTTGGTTCCATGTCAGCATAGAAAAATATAAACTCTATGAAGCTGCTGTGTGACATTATTCCTTGGGAGACATGAACAGATGTCTACTTATCCCAGATAGGAAGACAACTACAGACCAAACTAAGGATAGCACCAAAATCCAACTTGGTGAACCAACGAGTTTTATTGATGTTACTTAGAGGAGTTTTGAGGAGGGATGACTTACAGGAGCAGAAATGACTCACAGACAGTGGCCTCACCGAAAGCTCACCCCACCATGGGTGACAGCTCACCAAAGCAAGAAACCTGGAGTGCACAGCAGAGATGCAGACTCAATTCTCCACTTGTCTTTCCTGATTTTCATGCCTTACAAGCTACAGCATCAAAAATCTCACCCAGGATACTTATTTATTGAGCTTCATTAAAAGACAGATGCTAGGGGTGAATATATCAAAATGCATTACATAGATGAAACTGTCAGAAAATGATAGAGATGCTATTAGAAATAGAAAAGCTTTATAATTTTAAAGACTGTGGGGCAGTGGTAGAAGATGCACAAGTTCTTACCTTCCCTCATTTAAGTGGAGGGGTCCCAAAGAGACAAAAATCTGGAAGAATTTGGTAGGAAATGAGCTATTCTGAATTATAGCTTTGATATACACTGCTCTGAATATATGAAATTGTGATAAGCAAATTTGAGCTTAAGAGAAGAAACTGGTCTGAGATGAGGACTGTGAAACTTCTAATATTACTTATAAGTAAAGAACAAGTAGACATCAACCAAGGAATTGCATTTTGGGGTGAGAATGACCTGAAGGAACAGGATCATGGAATTCAAGAGAGAGTGGCATCTGGGGAAAATAATGTGATACTCAGTGTTCAATACCGAGAACAGCATATGGGCTAGCTCAGCACTGAGTGCCTTGTGTTGTTGCTGTTATTGTTATTTGTTTGTTTAGTGGAGAGAATAAGGTTACACATGGCGTTTCCCGTGATTCCATACAGTTTACTATCTTGATTTTCTTAATTTTGTATAACAAGGATTTTAAATCAAGATGTGCAGTAAGGCAGCAACAGGAACGATACCATGTTTATTTTATGCAATCATAGCAAATATGGTATAGTCTTGAGGTTAAAATTCCAGCTACAATTTCCCGAGGACCTCACTGATTACATCTTAGGCTTTATCTTCCTGTTGAAGACAAATTGGAGGTGTTTTTTTTTTGTTGTTGTTTCTTGGGTTGCATTTAATGTTGTAATATTTTGAAGCTAGTAGCTGGTAAAGCGGATTCTGGGACTCTAACTTTTTATTATTTTGATAAAAATACCTTTTGGTTTGGTTCATTCTGTGGTACTTTTAAAGCAATTATTCTTTGCTTTGACTATTTTTGACAATTTTATGAAGTCCAAATTTCTCATGAATTCCTCACAAATAAAAAATAGGTCTATCTCGGAGTTTTGCAACCTTGATTCATAGCATTTAGTATGCTCAACTTCTAGGAAACACCAACCAGTAAAAGGGGCCATGTGCAGTGGATCACTGAAGTCAGGGCTGCCCTAATAGCTGCAGTGTTAGAACTACATGTTGTCTCTAATGTTGAATTTCTGTGAATATAGAACTTTATGTCATAAAACAAGAATAAGATATTTTCCTGGGAGAACACTGTATGTATAATTCTAACTTACAAAGTATAGTTATTATCTCTTAATATTGTCATACCTAATTAAAGAAGATTTTTATCATGTAAAGTTTTAAAAGATAATTAGGAGAAAATATGGCACTTTCTGTCCCAGGAAGAGAGAATCTAAGCTTGTCCCTTTTGCTGGTTTTTCAACCTTTGTCTTTCACGGCTTTTACTTGGTAAAGCTCTTTTCAAGTCTTTACGAACCAACTTATTTTCTTCTCTACTTGACATTGTCCCTAAATCTCCCCCTTACAAAAGTGATGTATATGTATCACTATTATTATCTTAGCTGCTTTCAAAACACTATAGGGAGAGTGCATTTTTAAGGCAGATATTATTCATATACAGCACAGAACATAAATTCATAAATTAATGGAATCACTGATAGCTTTCAGTGGGCAGTGGGTAGGCTAGTCATTAGGCTCATTGTTTCCAGGAAGACTATTATTTCAATAGGCAAAATGTTTGTTTTCCCAATGACTGTGGGTATATTTCAGTCAAGTATTTTGTGGTACTCAATGACCATAACTTACCTATCACAGAATATTCACTTTAATTACACTGTCATTTGACTTTATTCTTCTTTAATAGAATACGTAATTGAATAACGTATTCTCATTTCTGTAGCTTTTAGGAGTTATATGGGTCTTAAAACCTAATGCCTACATGAGTAGTGTATGATCAAAACCCACAAAATCTGCAACCAGTTTAACAATTTAGGTGTACAGCAGCATTTAACGGCTTCTGAGAAATAATCTTCCCTATAACAAACAAGATCAGAACATGTACAGGTTTCTGTAATAAAAAAAAAAAAAGACCATAAAATCAAATCTCCCAACCAAAGGAAAAATCTTTCAGCTGTTAACTTTCAGCTGTTAAAGAGTTCTACTGAAAATTTTGCAATATGGTGTATTCATCCTAATTGGCATGGTCTGGTAGAAACAGAAATATGCCAATTTAAAAAATCACAATGCTAATTGGTGTTCAGAAAAACACAGTTCTTCAACGTCACTTTCATGACATTATTTTATTTGGAAGAACATGCATTTAAAAATTTCCAACATTCATAAACTAAAGCAGGTGTGGAAGAAAAAGGAGAGATGCTTCCTGAAAGAAAGTCACAGAAACCCATAGTAGCTAGCTGGGCAGAGGAGAAAAGGCCCTCTAATGAGCCCTGTGATGCATCTGCAATGATCCTTTTCATAGTTCAGGCGGCAGGATCTAGCCTACGCTAGTGTCAGGGTTTATGTGTAATCTTCAGGTGTCATTGAATATAAATCTCAGTGAAAATCATGGCAATAGTCAAGAAATGAGCCCTTTCTTCAGTTCTGAGCAACATACTGAAAAAACATCATAAGAGTTCGAAAAGAAGACAGTTTTTTATTCCCTGTCTGCTAGATGGAGAGGTTTTTTTTTTTTTTCTTTTCCTCTTACCAATTTGACAATGATATAAAATTTTCAAACTTAAAAGATTTCTCTTTCATTTTTAGCCAGCTTACTTGATCTAGGGGTTAAGAATAGCTTCCTCTAATGGTGTCAATGTGGAAGACGTGAAAGACTTTCTGAGAGGAAGTAGCTAGGCAGTTGCTGTTTGGGCAAAGCACGATGTAAAGAGAGTGGGAGCATCCAGAACCCTCCTCCTCTGTCTCCTGCTTCCGCCACCACGTCCAGCTGCTTTTTCCTCAAACTGTGGTTTGAGACTGAGCAAAGAAAGAAACGGACCTGGCAGAAGCATGTGACAAAAGCTCTGTGGAAAAGTACCTTTACTACCACACTGGCGCTGTAGCGCACAGCTAATTAATCCCACAATAGAATGTGACTTGGCTAGTTGTATTTTGAATGTCCTCATGTGGCCTCTCTTGACGAGACTCGCCACCAAGGGTTTTAAGCTTTCACCCTATTTAATATTCATGTCTAAAGAAGCAAGGTGCCTTGGGATATTAAGAATTTTTTAAAAATTGGTCCTTTAGGTTTAGATTATAATGGAAAATTCAACAGCTATAGCTACTGGAGACAAAGGTGAGCGATTCACATTCTGGAAGTAAACTATCAAGTACATGCTGAATAAGAAAAGACGTAATTACTGGGCGGTGACGGGACAACGTGGCTCAGTAAATGGTGCCCACAAGAAGTTCAGATCCCGGACGATGTGCTTCTGAGAGCAAAATTCTTCACAAGAGAAAGAACATTTCAGTGAAAGATGATTTAGTTTGGATCGAGGAAGCAGAATTAGATTTTTAATTTTTTTTAAGTTTATGATGCTTTATTTAATGAAACATTGACCTTTTGTGATGTGATTTATGTTCTGTTATTTGTACTTAATGTTTTTGGAGCAGTTTCATCTTTTTCTAAGAATTTTCCTCTCTTGGTATACACGCACTGTTTGGTGCTGTTTACAGTCTCAAACAAGTGAGCTTGAAGATTGGGCAGTTTCAGAGAGGTCCTTCCCCAAGTCGAAGTGTTGGGAAGCTCCCAGGTAATGTGGAAGGTCACTGTTGATTAGAAGCCAGCATAGAGAGGTTAGGAGTATGATTATCTCCCAGATCATTTTACTATCGAAAGAAACACCTCTCAGTCGCAGTTCCTTTAACATACTCCACATTTTAATCTTCAGTCTTTTTTATTAGAAATATCAGCTAATCCACACCCATCAATTTTTATGATAGGCCAAATTATCATATTTGGCTCACATAATAGGTTAAATGACATTCCTGCTTGGATTTAACTCATCAAAGAACTGGGAGGAAGGAGGTTTAAAATAAAGTTCATGACACACAGATAGGGCATGGTGTTTGCTGTTTGTGTCATTGCTATTTTTCATATCCCTTCTTTCCATTATAACACATTTGCTCTTCAAATTTTCACTTAAATAAGATTCCAACTTTCAGAAATGTCTACAATGTACTTATTTCAACATGACTCAACTCTGGGCATAGAGGTAGTTAGCTATGGATTATGAAAGCCAAACACTTTTTATTTTGTTATACTAGAAGTTTTGAAATTTTCATCTGTGTTCAGATAGGTGGTAGTAATGAATAAAATAACCCAGGGTCTTTGGGATATTGAAAGTATATATTCAAGAATCCCCTGTTAAAATAAACATTCGGAGAAGTGCACAGCTTAAATTCAATAGTAAATATTAAAACTTACAGCAAGACTTATGTGCCCAGTAAGCTTTCTTAGTTTTGAAAGAGGAAAATGGAATAACCAATATATGGTGAAATCTGCACTTTAAATTTTTAATAGGCAACTAGATATGAAAGGACTTTAGGAACTAGAGTGGTAAAGCCTTACAATGGGATGGGGAAGCAGAGAGAAAAAATAGAGACTCCTAACAGAATACTGGTCCTGGGCATCTTAGAGAAGTGGATACAGGCAAGACATACCAAGGGAAGGTTTGTTCAGGACAGGAGAAGGGTATATTAAAGCAGATGACTTTGCATGTTAGAAAAATAATACAGGATACAAAATCGGGGCAAGTGGCTGTCTAATACAAAGGACATTAGATCATAATAGCACTGGAAGAATCCTAATATCACTTATTTTGATATTGAGTTTTATGGATGGGAAAACTGGATCCCAGTGATATTAAGTGGAGCACAAGGTGATGTATTTTTGTACATGGTAAATATTTTAGTGCAATTTTTTGTTCATTTCCTTGTAAAGTACCTGACACCCAATAGTTCTTGCAAAGAAGATAGATAGAAAGACAGAAGACAAATAGACAGATAAAAGGATTTGTCAGTTATCAGCCACATCTTTTCATTTGAATGAATTACTGTTAGTATTCTAATTTTATGGAATTCTTCCTTGATAAGTACTACATCTAAATGTAATTTAAAACCATTTTGCTGTAGCTAAAAAAAAAATCACAGATTTCAACAAGTTTGGATCAGTGGAATCTCTCTTATTAGGTTTTCACAGTTATAGCTATATGGCAAATGCAACATCCATGCAATTTCATTTCTGCTTATTGATACTATTCATTGGGAAGCCCAGTCACATTAATAAATGTATTTCAGCACAATAATTCAAATCCCTGAGAAGACCTCCTGCAAAATGAATATGTGGAATCATTTTAACATACTATAAGTGAGCATTTTTATAAGCCTATATTTGTTGTTATATCATTGCTTATAATAGGTTGTAGAAAGAAAAGTGTCTAGTAACCTAAGAGCAAAGGACAACTTTCTACAAATAATGATAATGTTTTTCCTTTTGTGTGTGTGAGAGAAGGGGTGTACAAATGAATTTTAAGTGACTTAATCTCCATATTAAGCTCTATTCATTCAACTTGTGAAATATGTCTTTATTTGAACTATTCAAATAAAACTTGAGGTTTAATTCTTGTCCATCTGTACATGGAACATGTTAAGCCTTAAAGACTTTTAAAATGTAAGTAACTTTAAAAGATAATCTCCAAGGGCTGAGACGGTACCCAGTTGTAAAGTGCTCACTTAGCAAATAGAAGGATCTGAGTTTGATCCCCAGAAGTCACATTTTTAAAAACCAACAACAAAAGAGACAACAGCAACACACAAAACACCAAGAATAAAATCAAGCAAATCAAGAGAGTGGTGTGGTAGTATGAGATTGTAATCCAGCCTTGAGGAGGTGGAGATGGGCCTGTGCCTGGGCTCATTGACCAGACCAACCAGTCTCACTTACTTTGCTAGCTCACAGACCAGTGAGAATACCCTAGTTTAAGAAGCATGGCGGATGCCATGGAGGAAGAACACCTGGAATAGTCTTCTATGCACACATACACACACAAAGAAACCATAGTTTATATAGCCCAATATTTTGATTTTGTACATTGTACTTCTATCTAGCAGTTCTGACTCCTAGAATTTAAAGCTGTCTTTCAAAATGATTCCCACTCCATCAAAGCATTTAAGCCATTCATAAAAAATGATGACTATTCACACAACTGTTTTTGCAGTTTGCTTGTTTGTTTTACAGTGCTAGACTTGAAGTGGTCTATCACTGAACTACATACAGAGACCCACATTGCTGCTTTTCTTAAAGTTCTTTTTACAAATTTTTCTTTTCCCATAAGCATACTAAGTGTGACGATAAAGATGCTTCAAAGCAAGATGCTGGCGGTGTTCCTCCTAAGTGTTGCTCTGCCTGACCTCCTCTTTCAGTTATATGCCTTATTGGGAGACAAACTTCCTGAGGTCTTGTATGTTTTAGGGTTTGGCATGATTCCTTGTAGACTATTATAAAAGGTTCTGATTCCTTGAACTCAGGATTCTTCCATCATAACACAATACATGCCTTAGTGTGCAGTATCCATTTGGGCATCTCCTCTTCACCTCTCCGAGATTCCGGAGGCAAGAAAAACCAGGAAATAAGATAATGGTTGCACAATGTGCCTTGCTTTGAATAACAACATATCATTCCTCTGAGATTCAGAAGTGTGTGTCTTCTGTGAGTTCTGATAAAACTGTAGAAGCCTAACTTTTTAACTTTTAAGTGGAATACAATCTTAGACATTTCAGGACTTCTCACAATGCTTACATATTTCTGTTTTCCATACTTGCTAGAATTTTACATCTTGTAGATGGTTATGTTCAATAACATTAACATTAAAGAATCAACTATATGTGTTTCCTTCTCAGACTTTCATCCCTGTCTTTTTATTAGCTCTTTACCTAGGCTAGATGGCTACTTCACATGAGCCTTCTCAACAAGGACCAAGAAGCTGGATGATGCAGCTTTCAAAACTGGTTGAGTTGCAGTTGGACAGATAGCTGAGTGATTAAAAGCACTGCTCTTGCAGAAGACCCAGGTTTAGTTCCCAGCATCTACCTGGTGGCTAATAATCACCTGTAAGTCCAGTTCCAAGATATCTAATGCTCTTTTCTGGCTTGCACAGACATTGCATGACACAGGTACACATACATTCACATAATCCAAACGCTCATACACATAACCAAAAAAAATATAAAATAGGATGAATTATCAACACCTTGTAATGAATGACTTCAGCCATGTTTTCTCTGCAAACTCTTCCTAATGTTCTCTTTTTTCAGAGTTTTGAACCACAGCTTTTGAGAGTTCTCTTCTTTTGCTGTTATTTATTCTTCTCTTTTTTCAAGTATTCTTTTTAATTGAGTTTTTGGATTTTCATGCAATACAATTTGGTAGCATTTAGACTCCTCCCCTATCTGCAACTCCGCTTACCACCCCCCTGCCCGATTTAATGTACTCTAATTTGCGTTCCCAATGTCCTTCAGTGTGGCAACATCCACTGGGGCCTGGATAACTTACCAAGACTTCCATCCTTAAAAGAGCCTATCTCCCCCGACCCCCAGTAACCATCAGTTGCCAAAAGTTCCTCAGATTGGGTTGGGGTTTACACCCACTTGCCCATATCTATGCTGGTATTTTGTCCAGTTTGAGCTTATGTATGGACTGTGCATGCTGTCACCATTGCTGTGAGTTCATATGAGTAACTGATCAGCTGTCTGGAAAACTCTATTTCCTTGTGGTTATCTATCACCTCCGGCTGTTGTAACATAATCTTTCCACATTATCTCTTCTGTAATGATCACTGAGTCTTAGGCAGAAGTATGATATAGTGTTCTATTCAGGGTAAACACTTTGTAGTCTCTTGCTCTCTGCCTATTGGCTAATTGTCGTTTAATTACCATCTGCTGCATAAAAATGTTCTCTAATGGTATTTTTTACTTATTCTTTGAAAATTCAATACATATAGACAATGTATTTTGATTCTATCCACTACCATGACTTCCTTCCAACCCTCCCCCACCCCCAGACTTACTAATGCTTTTCCCTCCCAATTTTAATGTCTCTCTTTATTCATCTACTCAATATTTCTCTGAGTCCAGTTAGTGGTGACTGTATTTGTAGGGTGTGTGTCCATCTACTGGGGCATGGGCAAAGTGCCAAAAGCTGCAACTCTAAGGAAAAGTGACTCCTCCCTCAGTAGCCGTCAACTGCAGTAGTTCCTCAGATAGAGAGGGAGGGGCCCTGATTGGCTTGATCTTGCATAGCGAGTCCTCGTATAGACAACCTCAGCTGCTCTGAGTTGCTATGTGCATAAACCAGTTAATGTCCAGAACACAGCATTTCACAGCTCTCCTGCCCAACCCGTGGTTCTTAATTCTTTCCATTCACTCTTCCAGGATATTCCCTGAGCTTTGGGTGGAGGGAGGTTGGTATAGATGATCCATCTAGAGCTGAGCAATTATAGTCACTGAGTCTCAACACGTTGAAAAGTTATGAGTCTCTGCTTTAGCCACCCCAGTATAAAAACAACTTCTCTGACCAATGTTAAAAGCAGCACAAATCTGGCAGTACAATGAAGTGAGATCGCAGAGGAGCCAGCAGTTTTATTTTTATTTTTATTATTATTGTTTTAGCTTTAGGTTTTCTGTTTGCATTTCAATTTTGGTGATTTCTACTGACCTTCCTCAAACCTTATTGATCCCTGTGTCAGCCCTCTTAGGTGCCAATAAAATAAAATTTTCATTTCAGCTACTTTGTTTTTATGGTTCAATTTTTAAAAATCGATTTATTTTTGTGAATGAGTGTTTTGCTTCTGTGTCTAGACATGTATTTATATGTTCTGTGCCCATGGAGGCCAAAAGATGGAGTCAGATTCCCTGAAACTGGAGTTATAGGTGGCTGTTAACTGCTATGTGGATGCCTGCAACCAAATGCTGGTCCCTTGCAAGAGTAGTCAGTGCTCCTAACCTGAGTCCGCTCTCTAGTCCCTGTTACTTTCATATTTGTATTGACATTGCCCAAATACCAAAGAGTCTCGGGTCTCATTATGCAGCCTCAGCTTGCCTGAAGCTCTTTATGTCAACCATTCCAGGCAGGCCTCAATTGCACAACTGATCCACCCACCTCCGTCTCTCTAGTGCTGGGATTAAAGGTGTGTGCCACCATGCCTGGCCCTCTTGTCTGTATATTCTGATATCTGCATCATATCTGAATTTGATACTCTTTGGTCTGCATTATTATTTTTTTGATAGCCTTTAGGAGCCCTTTCAAGTTTTATTGAAAGCTGAACACTTTGTTTAGGGCAGTAGAAACTGAAGGTCTTCAGTGAGTAGAATGACATTCATCTAGCCAGCAGTTGGACTGTATTTGATGCCTGTTGTGGGCATTGGGGGTGCCTAGTCCCTCCAACCACCGTGGTTTTCATCTCCCCTCTTGTTTTGGGGCTTCCCTTTTGGCAGTTCCCCCAAAGTTTTCAGAGTTCTCTTTGTTGCCCCTCATTATTATGGCTACTGAAAGCTTATTGGCTTATTTAGAATGAGAACATTTTCCCATATTCTAATAATAGGTCCTCAGATGTGCAGAGCGCAGAGGGCTGTGTGTCTGTGTTGTGTCTTTTTCCAGTTGCTTTGCCTAACCCCTTTGTCAGCTAAAGCACTGTCTTCCTGTGTTTCCAGTCGCTACAGAGCTCTCCTTGCTCTCCTTTGTAGTCTTGTTTTAGCTTCAGCTCTTTCTGGTAAAACAGATAAATTGGGCACAGAATAGAGATGAGTTGAGTTCCTTTTCCTGAGCCAAAGTGGGAGTTTGCTGTGGGCCTTGGCAGTGCCCTTTCCCTGCAAATTAAATCTTTCGTTCTGGCAATGGCAACACAACAGATAAAGATTTTGGCAATTTTTCACAATTGCTCCACTTCTTTAATCCCATGAGGTTTGTGGGAAGAGCTTTCTCGAGATGTACCTTGATCTTGCTCCTGAGAACCTGGTGGGGTTCTGAACTCACAAACAAAAGGCTGTCTATAGCTGCCTCAGTCAGGCTCATGCTAGTCTGCATGGAAGCTTAAGTATTTCAGCAGAATTTCTAACTTTGTGTTCCTGCCACTGTTACTGGGATTGTCAACATTTTGTGCAGATTTGGATACTGTATTCCAAAAGGCGGAAATCAAACTAGTTTTACAGAGACAATGACCTTACCTTCCTCCTCCTCCTCCTCCTCCTCCTCCTCCTCCTCCTCCTCCTCCTCCTCTTCTCTCTCTCTCTCTCTCTCTCTCTCTTAATAAAAGCAATTGAGAAAACTGCTTGTTAAGTTACAAACAATTATTGCACTGCTTTTTTGTGGCTCCCTTCCAGCTGCTTTAATGAAAAATAGCTTAAGTTGTTGTTGATAGCACGGTAGGAAATGCTGGCGTTTTGAGTCCTTTCACTCTGACATGACTACCAACCAAAGCTGAAAAAGCTGAAACTTTTGTTTTGTTTTGTTTTGTTTTGTTTTTTTGTGCTACAGTATGAACAGAACATTCTTTTTACCCAGGATATGGTACAAGTTTTTATTTTTTCACTCGAAGTCCCCAAATTTCCCTGCGTAACTGGGATTTGCAGATTTGGTGAAAATGTAAAAAAAAAAAAAAAAAAAAAAAAAGTTAAAAATTCTTCCCATCAAACCATTGGCAAAACCTATTTCCTAGAAGGTTGGCCCTGTAAACTGACCCCATAGCTACTCGAGTGTGTAATTTGGGGAAACACTGTTCTAGGGATTTTCTTTTTAGAGATTTATGCTAGAAGCCCAGGAAAACTGCAGTGCAGAGTCAGGAGAAGCTATAAAGATTTAAATCAAAACAAAACAAAAAAACAAACAAATAAACAAAAACAAGTAAGTCCGGATTTAGGTAGGAGACACTATTCGAAAGAATTCTTGTAAGAGAAGGAAAGGGAGGCTAGCAATAGGAAGACTTTGGCTGTAGGGACTCTAAGAGTGTGCAAGATTCTCAGAAGGTGTTAAAACAGGTTTTTTGTTGTTGTTGTTTTAAGAAAGGAGAACACAGCTGGAAAGAACTGAGTGTGGGTCAGTGGGAAAGAATGAAGGTTTGGAGAGTGGATCTCACAAAATATTTTTATGTGAGGCCAGCCTGTCACAATGAGGCCCTGGGTGAGGGCAGACTGAAGTTCAAGGTCTGGAAAGAAAGAAGCTTCACCAAAGTTTGGTTAGCAAGAGATTTGCACAGATTTATTGGTGGAAACAACTATTCACCTAGTCACTTACAAGACAAAACCATGTAAAAATGCCAAAGATTTGTTTATCTTTTCCCAGCTGAACAAGGGGACTTGTAAATAGCAAGAATTATCTCTTCAGAGTGTAGGTCTGGCTCAAAGCCGGATTAGAAGTTGTCTTTAGATAGCTCTGAAACCTTTTCTCTGCAGCATTTGTCCTGTATCCCATGAACCTCTAGGTCTTAGGCTGGGTAGCAGGCTGTGTCACATTCCTGGAGGACACTGGGACAGAAAGGAACAGGACTGGAACTGCAAGTGAAGTGACAGGTCTCCCCAGCTCACTGGCCAGGTCAACAAGACCATGATCTTGTTCAACACTCTTACGAGTCCAAGCTACAATGGACACTCAGAATTGCTGTCCTTTAAAAACAGTCTTCTGGCCCTTAAGAGATGTTTAGACCTAGGAAGCTAAGCCTTTCTTTTACTTTGTAGCGAATTGAATATTCAGTTTGAATAGTTTGCTATTTTTTTAAACTGACTTTTAAATCCTTCTATCATTCTAATTAAGCTCCTCTTCATCTCTGGAGCTTGGCTAGCTCTAAGGCAAGAAATAAAGGAAGCTTGCTTGCCAGGCCAGCCTTCCTAAGCTCTCACATCTCTACTTGAATTGATTTGCATTATAATGCACATGGGCAGGAAGATAGGTAAATTGAATGTGTGATTAACTGAGCAAAGAATAAAGCCCATATAGAGTTAACATTATTGCTAGGCTCCTAGCAGGTCATTTTTGAAGGCTAGAATCAGGCACTCTGTAAGAATGAATGTATGAAATATGATGATTATCTTATTGAGTATAAAACATTTATTACATCATCCAGTTCCTTTTTATTTAACGTGAAATGTGTTCAACAATATCTAAGATGAGAGGTAATCATGCTCTGTGGAGGTAGCCGGTGCTAGCAAGACGGGACAGCCACTGGATCTGGAAATGATCTTCTACTGCTAACTGGAGACACTGTAAAGTAATATGTCCTGACTCAGTACCCTAGGATTCTTCTATAGCTCCAAACTGAATTAATGGTTCTTTAAAATATTTGGTGAAAAAATACACATACGACCTTTACTGGCCTGTAGGGACAGATTAGTACAATCCTAAAAGTCTATCATCATAATAATGAGAATAATAAAGATTGCTTGATGATTTAAAATGTAGGTTTCTGTTTTCAACTATGACCTTGTACATATGTGGGTTTTCCTTTGGGGCATGTGATAACCGTTGTTATGTTACCTGATAGTATCCAGGGTAAGCATTTCTTTTGACAATCATCATGAAAACCGGTTCTCACATTCTTGATGTTTGGAGTAATGCTTTGATTATTCAAATATCACTTTTAGACTTCACAATACAAATGCTCAGGTGAAGTCTGTATTAATCACAACAATACATATGTAAATGTTAATATTTCATTGTCTCCTCTGTGAGGGTGTCCAGGAACGGGTTTTGCATAATCAAGTTAATAGTATTCGTGAATCTGCATGATACCTCTGGTTTATTCTGTCTTGATTCTTTTCATTTTGTTAAAACTACTCATACTAAGAACATGTTTATTTCATAAGGAAAAAAAATTCTATTTTTAATTAATTGTATCTTATATATCACAAGTTTAAACTTATAATTGAATTATATACGATAAAGATATGCTTAAATTAATATGTACATTTATTTAGATGAAACCTTATCTGTATAAAAGATTAGATATTTAAAAAATAGGTCAAGGCTTCTCTTGTTATTTCTGAGAAATCATTGTCGAGGATTTATATGGGTTGTCAATAACATAAACATAAGCAAATTATAATAAAGACACTTTTGTCAAAAACTTTCTGGAGATGATAGACACGATTTTTATAAAAATACTTTATATATTATTTTCATTTTTATGTATATGAGTGTATTGCATGCATGTACATAAGTATACACTTATGCCACAGAAATCTGAAGAAGGCATCGAATTCCCTGGAACTGGAATTATGACTGGTTGTTAACCACCATGTGGATATTGGGAACTGAACATAGGTCCTCTGCAAGAGCAGTCAGTGCTCTTAACTGCTGAGCCATCTCTCCAGCCCTGATTTTTCTTTTCTGTCACATGTAAAAACAATCATTCTACTATGGCATCACAGTCATAAAATTAGCATATGAAATAAGAAGAAAAAAATACTGTTTGGTATTGTTTCTTTCCACAAAAGCAGTTTTTAATTCTTGCTAGAAACTGCAAAATATTGTAAAAAAACTGCAAAATTTTAACATGAAAATAAAAATTTATTTGTCAACATATAACTTGCCTACTTTATTCCGGCTGAATTTAAATTAGGTTGCACTTCTCTTAACAAATGTACCTAGCTGTCAGAAGGTGAACTAAAATTTCAGCCAATCAAATTATAACATACACATATGGCCAAAGTAGTATGATGCAACAGTTCATAGAAACCAGGAACAATCTTATCACTCTCAGTAAGAATTTAAAGAACAATGGGGCCTGGAGAGATGGCTCAGCAGTTAAGAGTATTCACTTTTAGAGAAGCCAGGTTCAATTCCCAGCACCTACATGGTGACTAACAACCCTCCGTAACTCCAGTTCCAGAGGAATCCGACACTCTCTTCTGACCTTTGTGGGCACTGCAGGAAAGGGTGCACTTACATACATGCAGGCAAACACTCATACACATAAAATAAAAATAATAAATAAAAATATTTTTTAAAAAAAGAATTTAAAGAACAAAAGATAGAACCAAACGAATCCAGTCACAGGGAAGAAGTCTCAGAATTTGAAGTTCTGCAAGTTTAATTAGTTTTGTTAGGAAACCAAGGGCTTTAGACTTTTTTGATAAGTTTACAATCTCCATGTTATCTCTCTTTTGGTTTCCAAACAGGTTAATTTTAATAATTCGTTTTAGTTGTGAAAGAAATTTATATTTTCACTTTGCTAAAGGAGAATTATCTAAAGTTTTTGAAATACAACAGAGAAATAATTTTGTTTTCTATGGAATGCCAGAGCATCTTCCATCAAGGATTCTGGTCCAATCGATGATGCTGGGCCTATCAAGGATTCTGGGTCTGAAGGTCATCTAACTCTCTTTGGAAATTTAAATTGATTTTTAGTTAGAATTCACACATGGTTATGGTGTAGATTTTACAAGTATAAAAAGAAGTTAACTTTTAGGAAGCTAAGATGTGGTAATTGTCTTTTACGCTCAGTAGAAAATGTAACACTGAAGATGTTGCATTTATTGCTCTGTAAACTTAACTGACTTTGTAATTTGGTAATCTTGCTTCATCTTTACGGCAGCCAGTGGTTGAATATAAGGCTTGCTCCTTATATCCTTTTGGAACAAGTTTTTCCAGTCTGCTGGATGAGAGATGTTTACAACTTCTTGGTAGGAATTGTTTCTTTTAATGTTTTAGAAATTATGTTTTTATAACATAAAACTTTTGAAAAAGATAATGAAAGAAGCAGATTGTAAGTAGAGAAAGTAACCAAAGAAGGAGACAGGGTTCACAAGGCGGAGCAGAGAGGGGACTAAGCATTTGAGGAATTATTGTGGGAGGTACATTAAGTCCACCTGTGATACAACCCTATTAATGTTTTAGGTATGTTAATATGTTAATAACTGAAAGTGTACTATTTAAGAGCTAATGCCTTCTCTTCTTATAGGAAATAAATAATCCATACTTGGATTATCCAGACATATAGAGATGTTGAATCAGGTAAAACTTAAAAGTTTTAGTACAGAGGCTTTTTCTTATTCGTTCTATTAGTTAATATATTAAAAGGGTTTTTACTGAATGCTTTCCCATGATAACTATCAATGAGTTTTATCTGGTTTCATATATCTGTACATACATACGTACATACATTTTAAATAAAGATGTTGATTGCCTACATGAAAGATTTACGGATGAAGCAAAAAGTTTTCAAATGTCTAAAATTACATTGTTTATGAAATCTAAGAAAAACAGACCAAATGTTGAGGCTTCAAGACATGAACACTTTCATATTAAATACAGGTACTTTGCATTCCTTCTACACTAGATATTGGTGACACCATACCTCCCTGAAATTAGTACCAAAAAAATAAAAAAGACAAACACAGACACACATAGATATTTTCTCACTGAGGATCTCTTATATGAAAAAGGTCTGCATATAAAAGACAGTCCAGAGACATCTTTGAAGGTTCTCTTTCAAAGCAGCTCCACTTTCCCGTGTGTCTGGGGATTTCTGTTATTAATTGAAGTTAATTTTCTAGGATATCAGTTTGCCGTGCACGTGGGAAAGATTGATAGCCTCTTCGATTCTCGAGAGTGTTGGAAATGACACTGTTCCATCACCGGGTGCCTTCACTTTTATCATCACAAATCAAATTATAAACATCGGGGCAACCTTGCTGGAATCTGGCTTCGGGAGATTTCCATAAGATTAATTAGGCGGCCAAAGCAAAGATGGTAAAATAGAAAGGGGGAGGGGGAGAAGGGAGGAGGGAGAGTGGAACCATTCATTCCTGGCAGAATGGAAAGCCAATTCAACAATGGGTAATTAGCGTGGGCCACGGATTCTCAAAGGCACTGAGGACACTGGACTGTTTCTCGCACTCTGATGTTTAGTGCCGTATTGTGGACCCCTCATTTAATTAGTGCACTTTGATACCCACAGGAGTTTGAGGCTCCAGGGCATGCTAAACACAGACTGACACCAGCAAGCTTCTGCCTCCTTCCACTCTAATTAGAGACACAATGAGCTGCAAAGACAATGTTTTACTCCAAGATTTCTTCTGCAGATACCTCTGGCAGGAAACAATCGTTTATTTTGTGTCTATATTGGTATTCAGATTAAATTGTTAGCATGCAAAAGATGAGTTAAGGGCACAGATCTACTAAAAATGCTTAGCAGGGTTCAAAACTGATGGAAGCAATTTATGAAAAGAAGCATTTTCCCTTTTGGAAATTATTTATTTAGCTTGTAATTAAAAATAAACTTTCCATTGCAATGTAGGTTGAATTCTAAGGAATACAAAATACAACACTATTTTGAAATATCTATAACTTCTGTGCCTTATACAAATGGCTCTAAAATGATCTAAAAGGAAAAGAGAATGGGAGGGAAGCCCCTCTCCTCCTCTGAATTCAACTGCATTGAAATAACTAGCCTGCGCTAGGGAGAATGACAGAGGTCATTTTTACAGGAAGATTGCTAATCTGTCTAGAGCTCTTTTAAGAAGGCCCTGAAACATTTGCAGTGCTAACTTAAAAAAAAATTATAATGTTAGTTTTGACAGACAGTTCTGTGCTGATTGGAAGAATATAAATATCCCAAGAGAGATTGCATATTGAAAATTAATCTCGGCATCCATAAAATACAAGTATGTGTTTCTTTAACTATGCACTCTAAATCTTATCATCCCAAATTTGAGTAGAGGACAAATATTTCTATATAGTAGTATTGTTTCATGCATTTCTGTAGTATACAATCCAGCTTGAAAAATTCAATTCTCAAAATCTTCACAATGAGGTGAATCAATGCTATTATTTTCTTGTAAACGTGTTTGTCTACTTAACTATCTACATGTATAACAATTTATAGCTACCCTTTGTGAAAAGTAGATCGGAAATTTCCAAATGAAAACGAAACAAACAATAGTGTTCTAAGGTTTTACCACCACAAAATTAATGTGTCTCATCTAGCATTCTATGCTCTTGATCATATATTACAATTAACTTAAGGAAGTTTCCAGTTTTGAGAAATAACATATAAAGTCTCATAGTAAGCCTATTCAGGAAGGTAGAAATAAACGAATAGTAATGGTTGTGGATTCTCTAAGCTGTGAAAGAGCAGACGGTACTGGAAAATGGGGTAATTGGGTTGAAACATCTAGCCTAAGCCCAGTGCAGAGTTGACAACACGATGGAGCTATATGACCAGTTCTCATGTCTTACCTCAAAGCAAAGCAAAGCCAAGGAAAGGCACTGCTATGAAAAATCATGGCGGGGATTTTTTTTTTTTTTCCACCACATCAAAACTTGTTCTTAAAGCATTACTAGGCCAAAGGAATTATTACTACCATTTCCATATGTACCTGTTCATCTATGTAGTTATATATATGTTTATGAAGCCATTTGATTATTATTTGGATATTATTTGATTAGGAGAGTCTTGTTCTATTGTCCAAAGTTTCCTTCATATTTTCAATATATGATTTTCTTTCAGCACTGTTCACAATTTCTGTCTGTGCAAAGAATCCTAAGTAGGTTTCATCCCTACTGTGAATCCAATATCCAATATACTGTGAAGGTCTCCTAGGAGAGAAGTTTGAAAAATAAGTGTTCATTTTCTGTGAAAGAATGCCATGATTGTTTAGCAATATGTTTTTTGGGCTTTGATTTGGAATAAGATGTGACCTGGGGACTGGTCATATCAGCTCCACGATATTGTCAACTCTGCTCTAGGCTGATGGACTTGGTGTTTGGACCCAGTTCATTGTACCAATGCTGACCACTCTTTTATAGGTTAGTGAATCTACACCTGCTGTGGGAACTGACTGGGGACTATTGGGGACTATCCTTTCTGCATATTAAGCCTATTCTTTCGATAGGCTTACTATGATACTTTAAATGCTATTTCTTAAAACCAGAATCTTCTTCAGACTCTTCAGCAGATTACCATCTATTTTACTAATTTACTTTACAATAATCTTGCTTTTGAACAGTAGATGAATCTTGTGTTTGACATGAATTTCAAAGTCAGGTATCCAGGCCAACAATCCTTGATAAACATTATGGATATGTTACTGGACATTTCCATCTGTGAATTTCTTTTTATGATTATTTCCAAAAGTTTTACATTAGTCACTAAGATCTCACTGTCTTGATCCATAGCCTCTATTTTTAAATTAATATTCGAGTAATGTCCAAGTGTGTAGAAAAAGACTACGCCTGTAAAAGAAAAATTTAAGTAATGCAACAGGGCTTACATAAAATAAAACTTTTCTTGCATGTTTGTAGTAAAATAACTTCTAAGTATTTGATGAGTTTTCCTATATTAAGCACTTTTATTTTAGACCAGGAAACATGGGTCTCTACCTTTTGGGAGAGAGTTAGCAATAACAAGTACTCTATAACTTTTACTAATAATACTTAGCATGACTTAAAAGCATAATCCTCTCTCCCAAAGGTAACCTTTTCTACATCTAAGTCACTGAGGTAACTGTTGAATAATTAGCTAGGAATACCTTACATATTAATGTTTCAAGTCATCCATCACTTGAAATCCTGAATTTAGCCCCTGCATTATTTCCAAAAAAAGACACATGCTTCCAGCTAAAAACGCAAGGGACTCTTTGAATGTATCAGCCAACAGTGTGCTCAAGGAGAGACAATCAGTCCCATTATGAATAGTTTACAAATGGTTAATATGCCTTCATATTTTTGCCTGTCTTATTGAAAATCACCTCATCTATTATTAAGACATGCACTCTATTATAGGGGTTTGTGGGCAATTCTTGATTTATTTTTTAAAGCAGTAGACTAAGGAAAAAATTTTGAAATATATGAAATCCGCAGAGAAGTTGGTCTTCACTGGTCACAAAGGTGGACAGTGTTGTCAGATCACCTATGTGCAGAGTTGAGCTGTCTGATACACAGTTATATTTTGACATCATTAAAGACAGAACTTTAAATGCCATATAACATTTGGTTTAATGTGACAGCACGGAGCACTATGCTACGACATTATTATTTTAGATTTCAGGCTATGCCAAAAGCCATTTAGCAGTATGATCACAAAGACGTAAAAGGATCCCAAGGAAGCGTTTCTCTGCACATCACACCTGCTTTTTACAATTTCCCGTGTTTCCATTAGCCTATTTTCTTCCCATTCTTTTCTATCTTCCCTTTTCATTTAGAAATTCATTCCACTCCCTCCTGTATTCAGTGATGCTCCTTGCTTCAGGGGCCCTTTATAGTAATTTATTCCATATGCTTATTATCCTTTGTGTAAAAGAGTTTGGCCTTTTTTTTTCCTTTTCCTAACTTTCCAATTTTCAGATCATATCTACTCACTTCTCTGGTCTTGAAGCATAAAGAGTTTGCTTAGATCAATTTGATCTATCTATCTCTCTACCTTAAAAATTTAAACTTCAATTGGGTCACATGAAGTCTTTCCCACTGACATTTTGCTCAACTTTCTCTGTCTTTTCTTATAACTTAATCATTGAGATCTAGTATCATTCATATAATTGCTCTACACTGCTCCCCTGGAGTGCAATTATGCCTTTCAAAGGTTTAGTGACCACTACTATTGAAATTAAATAAGGTAAGTTTCATAAAAATTCTATCAATAGTAATATTATAATTCCTTCAATTGACAAAATAACTAAATAACTATCCTAAATCACATATACTTTAATAAAAATGCATACTGCATACTTCAATACACATCTATGGGTGTGTGTGTGTGCATGTGCATGTGTGTGTGCACACATGTGTGTGTGTTTCATAATCCCATTAAACCAGGGAAAGATGTATCTTTTCTTTGCAAAATACACCAATATCCAGATTTCCAATGTGGCCATCTCCATATTGAACTATTTCAAAGACATCATCACATCGCCTCTCCTAGATGACTGATTCAGTTTCCTCTGCTGCATTAGATGATATTGGTATATTTTAAATGAACAAATGCATACATTCTCTACCAAACCCCCTGCCTAAACCTGTAAGTATTCTTATTTTTGAGCAATAAAAAATAAAATATTTCTGCAGCTAAGGAAGAAATATGCCCTCAAGAAACTGCACTTCATGGTTAGGATGTAGCTTAGTGTTGAGTAATTACCTAGCATGCAAAAAGTTCAATCCTTAGCACCACAAGAGGAGAAAAATAGTTGTATTTTAAGCAATATATTGTTTCTTTAAAAAAAAATAAAATTTACCACTCACAAAACTGAAGGCATTTAACTGAGTACCTGTTTTGATGTGTAATAAATATTGAACCAAAGTCTTAAAGTCTATTAGATGACAGAAACTTTGAAAGCATCATTGCTAATGGTAAGTTCTATCCCTGAAAGTAGAATAATGCTTATTTTTTAAAAGCCTTGTCCTGATCTTTACTTAATATGAATTAGGTGACTTGGGAAGAACTAGTTCTCTGGTAACTACACTTACATTAAAAAAAAATTGTGCAAATGAAGTTAAATTATGAAATGAGTATTTTAAAAGACAATAAAAAGCCTTTTAGAGCTTTTTTCTGCACCCAGATGTCCACAAATTGCTTGTATATAATACCCAGTATTAAAGCTCTGAATGAACACGGATGGAGGGCTGTGTGCAAACTACCAGCTCCTCATATTATCTTAATGACTTGGAGCAGCAGTTCTCAATGGACTTACTATTCTCTATATTCTGAAATACCACTTTGATGTTCATGTGCACTTTGTATAGAGACAGGACCCCTAAATGAGCAATTTGAGTAAAGACACTTTGTGACTAATACCAATTCTCAAAGTGACTATTTCATCTTCAGTGCAAAAGGATAGAATCATGGGAGTACTAATGATTCTTCTCCTTAGATCATTGGTTCTCTACCCGTAGTGTACAGTAGAATCACCTCTGTAACTTTAAAACAAGCTGGTGCCTGAGTCTAACCTTGGGTCAATTAAATGCCTTTAAGAATGAGCAAGGAGGAAGACCGTTATTAAGCTTGAGTGATACTAATGTACAGTTAGATTTGAGATACATTTATTTATCAATGACTCTAATCTTGGTCAATGTATTTATTATAATCTCAAGATGGTTAGGGTACCCTGAATGTGGGAGTGGGATGTAGAGACAATACTTTCAAAATTCCTGTGGAGTTTATAGCTATGTATGGTATGCTACATCAATATGTATTTTTATACTCATCTGGTACTTCTGTTATGCTCTCCATGTACATTTAGAATCTCTCAGAATAGCTATAGAAGCACTTATACATTAATGGGACCAGACAACAAATTAACACGTGTGCTTAAATCTTGCGGATTCATACTATACTCAATATTTCTGTGATGTACTGGAAGTATCCAAAGTTTTTATTCAGAAATGAGGATGTGTGCATGCTTATTTATTTCTCCAGATGTTTCCTTTAGAGCAAAATGCTGTGTTTGGATAATAGTTCCCTTTCTCTCCAAAGTACATGCTTGTGAGGACAAGTTTTGATCCAATAAGATACTGAGATATAAACACTAAACATAGTTCTTTTTTTTTTTCATAAGAAACTGGGGATATGATTGTGCTGTTATATACTGAGAATCTTCTGAAAGAGTGTGCTTCTCCAAACTTTATGTGTATCTAGTCTTATTTTGTGGCATAGTTAGAAAGAATTCTGTCTGGAATCATGCCATGATTAATGGTCAAGACATGGAAGAAATGGGACAGGAAAGGAAATAATGTTTATTGATTTACTATTATAAATAATTTAATCTGATTTCTATACATTTTAAGTTGTCTTTACTATTTTATTTCCAATAAAACTGAAGTTTGAAAATGATTAATATCTTATTAAAGAATGTAAAATTATTGAGAATTACAATTCCAAATCCAGGTCTGTCTTGTTCTAGATATGCTTCCTTCATGATGTATTCTTTTATTTTCATTTTTGGAAAAGACCTGGTTTTCAAAGTGCCATATATATAAGTTCACATTCAGGAGCTGGAGAGATGGTTCAGCAGTTAAGAGCACTAGGCTGTTCTTACAGAGGAACACTGTTCTGTTCCCAGAAATCATGTGGTATAACTCCATTCCATTTCCAGGGGACCCAATACCCTCTTCTGGCCTTCATGGGCATTGCATGCGTAGGTACATTTACATACATTTAGGCAAAACACTCATACACATAAGATAAAAATAAGTAAATTTAAAAGTTAAGGTTTGCATTCAAATAATCCTCAACTCTGGCAAGATAAGTATACATTATATTCTTCCCAGAAAATATTCCTTCTCTAGTATCAGACTTCATCTTGATTTCTACCATTGATAGTTTAGAAGACTTTTTTGTTTGTGATATATGCTGGTATATATGTATATGCATATGCATATATGGGTGACCATCTCTCCAGGTCCCAATATAACTAATTTTTAAAAACCATTTTATTAGTATATATTAATTGAAAAAACGAGATGTGTATCATGATGGTATTTTCATTTAAGTGTGTCCTGTACTGCACTTTGATCATAGTCACTTCCCCTGCCCTTTATGCTCCTTGTTCATTTTCTTCCTCTTGCAAGGCTATTCCTTTTCCAAAATACTGTGTGTATGTGTGTGTGTGTAACCTAAGTATCATACACGATAGGAAATATATTTGTCTTTCTGAATCTACCTTATTTCTCTTGATTTGATAATCTCCAGTTCCATTGATTTTCCTTCAAATAAAATAATTTTGTTCTTTTCTCTGACTGAATAGAGATCCATTGCATACTCTTACCACATTTTCTATAACAGTTCATCAGCACCTAGGATACGAAGGCTGATTCTATAACGTAGCTATTGTGAATAATGCCACAATGAACATGAAAGTGCACATATTTGTGATATCAGTGAAATTTTGAACTTTGAACACATTCTAATACAAATTAGGTCTTCTTTTGTGTCTGGCTTCTTTCAGTAAATACACTTACTGGGAAATGCAGCCATATTGTCCAGACATTTGTTTATCCATTATCCCATTTTCTGACACACTGCTATCTTTTTATTGGACTATGATAAAGTTTCTTTAAACTTTGTTGTAGAAGTTTTATGTGTGAACTTGAACATTCATTCTTTTAGGATATATGCTGAAATGAAATTACTTTATCTTAAAGTAGGCGCATTTTCACCTTCATTGAAAACTGCTGAGCAGTTTTGACAAGTGCTACCATTTTACAAAGTAGAGTGGAAATGGATGTTCCAGTTGTTTTACATTTTTCTTCCATTGATTCCTTAACATTTTATTAATTTCTTTCTGGATTTGAAAAGCCTTCTAAAATCCTATCTTGGTGTAGTATACAAAATTATTGGAAAATATCTCATAATAATGGATATATGACTACTCAGGACAATTCTAACTAAAAACCAAACTAAAAACTCATGATAAAATCGCCATCACAGAAGCCCAGAAAAGGGCTAAATGCAGCTTCTGATAAGGAAAAGTCAGCCAAAATATAAAGAGGAAACATACCTTAGGAAGCCGGGAAAAACACAAAGGAGGGGAAGTCCTAAAGGAAGCACTAATGTGGAGAAAACAGGGGAGACATGTTGCAAGGTGACTGGTACCCAGAATGAGTGAATGTCACAGCCTTTTCTTGGCAAGGCTCTACCACAGTTGGCAAAGGCAGAGTGGCCAACTAGGGAAACAGAAAGGATCTTCTCCGAGCAGGTTGTGCTGTTTAATGGCACTCTACTTCTAAATACAGATATCCCCAAGAAGAGTCACTGCCTCCACCCCTCGCATGCTATCCACTCTTGCTTGCAGGAACACTCCTTCTGCTCCTCACTCACATTTTTCAACTGCTTTAGGTTCAGGTGTATGACTTCCTCGATCACTCAAGTGCAGAGTTTCTTCACGTTGGTGCTTGCCTATTGTGAAGCTCCCTCTGAGACTTCTCTTTATGTAACATTCTTCCAATTCAAGGTCAACCATTCATCAACTTCTCTCTTGATTTCAAGAGCTCAGCAGTATTGCCTTAATTTGGAACTCTACACAGGCCTCTGCAGGCTAAAATTAACCACAAATCCCACAGAAGCATTTTAGAGACTGCTTTATTTTTCCTTTGTGTTGTTATAAAGTATTCTTACCAAAAAGCAAAAGCAACCAAAATGATTTATTTGTCTTACACTTCCAGGTCACTGTCTATCCTTGAAGGAAGTCAGGGCCAGAACTTAAGGTAGGAACTCAAAGGCAGAAAGCCACTGGCAGGAGAGATGTTGCCTTCGGGCTTTCCCCAAGGGTCTCTCACAGGTTCATGATTTCTTATACAACACAGAACCAGCTGCCTAGGTATACTATTATCCACAGTGAGTTGGGCCCTCTTACATTAATTAACAATTATGACAATCCACCATCCCTGAAACATGTCCACAGACCAATCTTATTTAGGAAATTCCATAGTTGAGACTTTCCTGCCAGATGATTATAGCTGTGCCAAGTTGACAACTAATCCTAACTAGGAAACTGAATCTTATGGAGAAACAATAGTTGGTTTACTTTCTGACTTCCTAGTCTTCTCTTTCATTCAACATGGTGCTGGATGTTATTTCATGCAGTTGGGAATTTTGCTATGTGCAGCAGGAAATTTAGGCCTACCTTGTTTTATCTATGTTTCCCATGCGTGAAATTTCCTAAAATCCAGGTACAAACTGAAACATAATAAAGAAACTGCAAATACACCAAGCTTTTCTTTGAACATTGCCATATTACAAAGCTCAATCCACGTAAAGTACATGCCACCTTGAAGAGCCATCTTGGGGCCTTGCCGTCAAGTGACACATAACCTAAAATACAAATGAACTGCATATAGCAGGGTAGTGTGAGATATGTTTCTTGTGTGTCCTGCATTACCTACAGCACACTTTTTCACATGGATATGTTTGAATATGAAATCATCGTAAAACCGTGACCTAAACTATATCCTATTGTTTGGTTCCAGGTTATCATTATGATATAAATATTTGTATCCAACTCTCTCAGAATTCATATTAAAATCTAATGCTAAATGTGGTGGCATCCCCTATCTCTATGGGGACTCTAGAGGTGACTAATGCCCTTATAAAAGCGGTTACGGAGATATCCCAATACTGGTACACAAGAATACATACATGTGTTTGTTTGTATGTATACATATATATGTTTATAAATTTAGGATGTGGGTCATCACGACACATCAAATTTTCTGGCACTTTTACCTTGAACTTTCCAGCCTTCAGAACTGTGAAAAATAAATTTCTGCTGTTTATAAGCAACCCAGTCTTTCTTTCATTCTAGTGATCTGAATGGAGATAATTTCTAATCATGAGGCAGTTACATATTTTTTAAGTATTAGATTTTGACGTATGATTAGTATGGAAACCTATACCATTCAAACTTGCTAAATGTTTGTTTTATTTATTATTATTGAAAGTCATATATGAAGTTGTTATTTTCTTAATTACTGTGTAGTAATTAAGTAATATAGGTGCTATGTAGATAATATTGTTTAAAGTTAACGCAATTAAAGAACACAACTGATAGATTTTATTAGTTGTTTTGACAAGATACGCTGTTTACTATTTCCTTTGAATTTTCTTATGGTTAAGAAAATGAAAAACAAATTAAATTACAAAAGCTATTTATGAATTATAATACATGATACAGCTTAACAACAAAATTTTAGAAAAGCCCCCATTTTCTTAAGTTTTGAGAAACAAGCATTCTTAAAGGGAAAAAAATATACACAGTTGTAAAGAGGACAGCACCTACATTTTACACATGAACTAATTTCAATAGTCTCCTAAGAATATGCCCTGGTCTCAAAATCTCCACATACCTCTTATTTTAGTCTTTTATTTAAATACATAAGAATGAAGAAAGGATCAATTGTTACCTATTGCATTTTACTTTGAAATTCTTAAATACATTTTTGCCTTTTCTCTTTGCATTGTAAGTCCACTTGCTATGATTTATGATTGTAATGAATATACAATGTGAGAAATGCATATACTGTCAAAATCATTGACTTTAGAACTTGATTCTCTCCAATTTTCTACTTGAAATAAGTGAATCAAAGACCTTTTTTTCACCCTATTGTTTTTACTTTAAAAGCCACTCAGCTTTTAATAGAAAAGAATAATAAGTACTAGTTGTAAAATAATCTGTCAATCAATCAGGTACTTAGACTTTGGGCAGACCACTCATCGAGCTTTAGAAAAGATTAAAAAAAATACAAATAAAGGAAAATCACAATTAAAATAAGTGTAGATTGGAAAATTCCATTTTGTACTGATTTTATTACTGGAATTTAGAAAGGAGCATAGTGACTCTATTAAGCTGATGTTCAAATGGATGCATTGAATGACTGCTTTTGAAAAAAAAAATACTGAATAGAACTTTGGCCAGCCAGTGCACAAAAAAAACATTCCCTGCATCCTCCGTCCTACCCCTGGGGGAAGAAGTGCATCCCTTCTTGTTTATTTGAGCCTTGCAGATCTCTTGGTTAGTTTTGGAATCATCATTATATTAGTAAATTTATTTGGAAATATGAGATAAGGGAGTCCACATCCCTGCGAAGGAAGTAGAAAGGGACTTATCACCTGCCTTCATTTATGAAGCTACTGACAAACGCTGGTACCACAAGTGACAGTCTGAAGTGACCTGATTTGTACAACAAATGTCTATAATTCATCATCTCTTTGGACCTTCTAGATAAAAACTTGTGGATCTAACTATACATTTAGGCGTGTAAGGATCTGGCAGGTACTGAGGAATCAGCTCTCCCTAATTTAAGTGTGGTCTCTAAAATTATGTGCATCAGATAATATCCTCAAATACTGCATTTTTATCTAACCACCAGAAATATTTGCCCAAATAATTTGTGTTTGCAAATTGAGAGGCTAGGTTAAGACCATTTGCAAAATTTGGCCCTGAAAATGTCAAGTACATACAGCCTTTATATGGCATCATAAATATTAAAGCGTAGAAAACTTAAATCATTAAGTTCCTGAGGAGTGGTACACCGTATTTAGTTGCGTGAGGCTCAGAAGAACAAGCAGCTTCAGATTTTTCTGGGGGTTCTTAGAACTTCAACTTTAAGGCCCTCTATCTTAAACACAATCTGTAACATGTGGACATATTGAACAACAAGTTTCACTTCCATTGGCTTCTGAGGGCTGGTGTGTTCTACTACCTGCTGTAAAAACATACAGTGAGAAATAAAGGATAGGTGAATTGGGTGGTAATAAAGAGACCTGGATTTTGTGATATTTTTGTAGCTAAATGTATTCAGGATATACAGTGGTCAAGGTTGCACTAGCTTTACCGCGAGATCCTAAGATACTCTTTCCGAGAGAGGCTTTGTCTAACAATTTCAGAAAATAAAAGTCATTACAACTTTTTCTTTTACTTACTTAGAGGTAAATAAACAGTAATAATATCCAGAGAAGCTTCCCAAATAACATACCTTCTGGATTAACTGAATAGCTGCATAGAAAACTTCTTATTTGATCTTTGTAACTTCATGCATGACTTGCATTCTTCATTTGCATACAAATGTAGTGAAGGCAGAGAACTAAACTATTTCACCAAATCTTATACCTTTAATATCTGGTACATAAACAAAAGGGCAAAGCTGGAACCTTTTGCTACTGACTGAAAACCACTCCCAGTGTATCTAAAACTATTATAAATTTCACAAGGTCTACGTGAAAAGGAAGTTTTTAAAGTTTCTGACAAAGTTACAAAGATACTGCTTTTTTGACTTTAAATTATTCTAATGACTTATACTTGGTTAATTTTTATATTCTTTGTGACATGGGTGGAAGGGTGTGATTTTTGTTGTGTGAGTGTGCGTGTGCCAAGGTGTATGTATGGAGGTGTGAGGACACCTGGTAGACATTCTTTTTTTCTAACATGTAGGGGTTTGAGTTCATGCTGTGAGGCTTGACAGCAAGCATCTTGATCTGCTGAACCATCTTGCTGGCCCATTTAAAAAATCCCCCATCACATTTTAAATTAAATTAAAATAAATGAATTAATAATAACAAGGGTTGGTACTCAAGAGAGGGAGTTCAGGATTTGGTATGACTGCCATAACAAAGTACTACACATTGGATGACTTAAGTAATGGAAATGTTTCCTAGTTGTTCTATAGGCAGATTAGGGTGTCTGCAGAATTGGATTCTCTGAGATTCTGCTCTTTGTTTGCAGATGAATATTGTTTTCTCTCTCTTTCTCTCTCTCTCTCTCTCTGTGTGTGTGTGTGTGTGTGCATATGTGTTGGTGTCCTTAAGTCCTCTTCTTATAAACACCTGTCACCCTGGCTTAAGGCCTATCCTGTGACCTCATATTTCTTATAAAACCCTATTCTCAAATTCAATTGCATTCGAAAGAACTAAGGGATTAGACTTCAATCATTAATTTGGCCTTGGATGGACAGAGATTATCCTGTAACAACATCTGGGTTCCTTTTTAATTCTCAGCACTCTTAAGGTGTGGTCCCTCTGGTTGGTTCCTTGGGAATTCTGATGGCCACTATGCATGGCTGAGCACTAGTCAGGGTTAATGATCACTTTTCTTACTCTTACAGGAGGTGTGTAGCCTAAAGTTCTGATTCAAAGTGCATTCTGCTCAGATTCTCCCACCTCTGTGAACAGAAAAGTCCAAAAAAGCATCACAATAGTTTCTAGGATGCAAGTAAAAATCTAGGTTTTTGTTAACAGAAGAATGAAAATCCCAGTTTTCATTCTTTTTAAAATATATTTTCATTTATTTATTTTGGATGCATGCGTGCGTGCGTGTGTGTGTGTGTGTAGATGCAGGTGTGTTCCACTGTACCAATGTGGAGGTCAGAGGATAACTTTCGGGAGTCAGTTCTCTTCTTCCATTATGTGGATCCCTGGTATCCAATCAGGTTGCCATGCATGGTAGCAGGTGCCTACCTGCTGAGCAGTTTCAGAGGCCTATTTTCTCACTTACTCATCTCCTGCCTTCTGCATTCTGTTTGCTCCCCAGAACACTTTGAAGGACAATGTTAAATCCTTTCCAAATGCAACAGTTAGTTTTCTTTTCTCATTTTTCTCTTCAATTTCACATGGAGATTATTTTTGTTTTTCTCTAATCCAGTCTCAAATATACTCTGCTAGTTTTATACAGTTTAGATATCATCTTTATTTTTGGTGGACTGCAAAATTATTTTTAATGTCCTTTTCCTTTCCTTTCAGTTTTGTCTGATGTTAGCCTAAACCAGCTTGTTCGTTAGTTAGTGTTCAGCTGACATACATTATTCCATGGATTTCCTATAAACTGTTGTGTCTGGCTCTTTGCCATGCATTTGAAGGTGATCTGTCTCTTCTATCTAGATTTTTTTGAGTGTCTGTCATTAATTTCTACCATTTCACCATGATGAGTCATAATTTTGTTTTTCAATTTGCTTTATATCCTCCTTGGATCTTATTGGACTACATGTATCTCTATACTACATAAACACATACACATACACACACATGAGTGGGAAGAAAAAGAGAAAGAGAGAGAGGAAAAGAGAGAGAGAGAAACAGAGACAAAGACACATACATAGCTTGCTATAGGGATTACATTCTGAAACTCACATCGCTGAGTGATGTTTTCATCGTGCAAATGTCTTGAAATGACTTGGACCTATTTGTACTTATAAGGCATTGTCTAGAACATACCTAGGCTTTACAATTGCAGCCATTTATTCCTAGGTCTCAGATCTGTACATGATGTTAGTACACTGAATTCAATAGGCAATGGCGATACGGAGGTGTGTAGGAAGTTTGCAGTAGCAACAGGATAATGAGGATTACAGTGGTCCAATTGTATGAATGGTCCACTTACCGTGAATGCAGCTGCCGGGACCACGCATTGCTCCTGGGAGCCAGTGAGCGAGGGGTGAATGGATGTGACATTTTGATGCATCATTGCAGATTCACAAATGTTCCACACTCAGGTCACACTAAATTTATTTATGCTTTTTATTTAGTGTGTGTGTGTGTTTCTGTGCATGTGAGGGGGTATGGGAGTGTGGGCATGTACAGATCAGAGGACAACTGGCAGGAGCTGGTTCTCTCTTTCAATCATATGGATCCCCAGGATCCAACTCAGATTGTTAGACTGGGCAGCTAGTTGCTTTACCCACTAAGCCATTTTCCTAGCCCAAGGCTACAATAAATGTGTTAAAACATAATTTTGCTCTCTTACAAAAAATTCACCATAGATTATTGTAACTTTTTAGAATTCATGAATGTTTTACTTTGTCTCTTTAATTTTAGCACTTAGTTTAAAGCATATTGTTTAGCTTCACTAAAATATTCTTTTTCTTAATCATATTTTCTAAGATTTTTTTTATTTCATGTGTTTTAGTTTTTAAACATTTTGCTAAATATTAAGGTCAATGCACACACACTGACTTTGGCATAATGAGTCAGGGTTGTGAGTTCCCTGTAGTCCTCTCTGCCTATATTCTTCCACTGTCTTCAGGAGCAGTAACAAAGAGAAGATACCCTCTTCCGGTGTGATTAGATGTTCTTCTGGAATCTCTTCTGAGGTCCTGCCTTGAATAGGTGTCATTCTTCTCCCAAAAATGTCCATGATGATTTTTTTTTCCATTTTATGTCCTCACAGTGGAAAATGCATGTCGAACATTTTTCTTTATTACTAAAACCTTTTTATTGTTAGAGTCTGTGTTTTCAACCTTCTTAAGATCATACTGAAGTCCATCAGCACCTTCTGAACCCTTCACATGGCTTTTCTTTCTTCTTTTTAATTTAAAAAATTTAAAAATATTTTATTAGCATTGCTTTCTTGAGGAGGTAACATGATTATTGAAAGATAGTGTATAGGTTGGAAAATTTGGAAAGGGCAAACTCACATTATAGGAACAAATTCATTATAGGACAAATTTCACATTATTATTGAAGCTTGGTAGTAAAGTTGTGTCAGAATACAATATTCAAAAATTGTAGTAGACATATAGACTTTCAAATTTACATTCTAATATATAATTGCATATGTTTAGTTTGAGGATCATATCAGTTTAGTTATTACAGTACATTCAATTTCTTTCTTTCATTTTTGTTTTAACTTCCCAGGCTGTGGTTTCTATCTCTAGAAGTTCAGCTAGGGCATCGGTGAAAGCATGTGGGCTGTAGAAGAGTAACAGAAGCATAATGGAAAACCTTTTGGTGTCTGGTAATGGGAGAGGTCCATCATCAAGCCTTGGATCCTCAAGACCACGTGTAGAGTGAGGACCACAGACGGGCCTCCGGAATGATGGGATGTTCCCTCCAAAGAATCAGTCCTCCCAGCACCAGAATCTGCAAATTCCAGAAGCCTTCCCTGTCCCCAACATAAGAGGCAAAGCCTCTGCCATGCCCATCCTGGGACCTTATTGGAGGGTGCTGTGGGGAATATAGTCACTCAGAGAAGACTGAAGAGGTTAGTCGAAGTCCTCCATACTCTTTTCTGATCCACCATCAGCCTACTGCCAGAGGAATGTGGAACTGTGGCTTACAGTTGAGGTCCAAAGCTACTGGCTCATGAGAGGGGACCACAGCTCTGGGTCTCAGAAGAAGACCACAAGTCTAGCTCATGGGAAGGGACCACAGGTTGGACTCACAGGAGGGTATCACAGCTTGTATTCATAGGAGGAGTCCACAACTCTGGTAGGACAGGACAAAGAGGACCATAATTCTAGCTCATGGGAGGGAACCACAGAACCAGGGTCACAGGAGGAGACACATGACTTTTCGTTGAGGTTCCTTTATTTTGCAGCTTCCTTTTCTCTTTGACCGTCTGTTCTTCAGCTGATAGGAATTTATCAACATAATATAATCTGATGGGACTTCTGTCTGACCCATCATTGATCAAAACTCATTATACAGTGCATGACTGTACATATAATTTTATCTGTCAGTGTGAAAAATAGAATTTAAAATAACACACTGTAATGCAAATTATATTTAATATTCCTTTTTGTGACAGAAAACTGAAGTTTAGATATTAACTCCTTGAAATTATCTAATCTAGTAAATGCAAAACCCAATAACACACACCTCTTTCTACCCTGTTATCAGAATATGCTTTTTACATGGGGAACTCTCAGGAATCTGTAAAAAAAAACCTCAAAAATCTTTAGTAATATTAATAAAAGTCTACAGAAACTGAACTCCACACATGATACCTAGAATCTGATTCTCTGATATGTTTCCCACTAATTAATAACAACTTCTCAAGTCCATTGTTTCTCAGAACACTCAGACACTAATTAACAGGATAAAATTTTGGAAATTACATTTCTATGTTGCTACAAGTTAAACTCTTTGAACTGATAATTCAATTTCTTGACTACCTCAAGAAATTATTGTAATTATAGATTTCAATATACATGTTCTTGTTATATATATTTTCTATTAATATAGTGTAGCTTGATTGTGGAGCATTGCAGCATAGCATAAATATTTTTTGTGTATGTGTATGTGTGTATGGGATATACATGTGTATGCATATTCATATGTGTGTGCACATGCCCATGTGTGTTCACCTGTAATGACCAGAGGTCGTTTCAAACTCAGGTCTTCATGCTTGCATAGCAAGCATTTTACCCACTGAGCCATCTTCCTAGCCCTTTAATATAAATGGTATTATTTATAACTTTGTAAATTATGAGGAATCTGTTAGCAAAGAAAAGTTAATCACATTTTATCATATATATGTTCTTTATTAAATACACATTTAAAATATTTTTATATTAAAATGTTTAGAATGTTGAGTGAAAAATAACAAGATCTAAGAATCTGTATAAAAATATAATTACTTTTGTCTTATATACTTGTATGTGAAAGGAGAAAAGCTTGGAAGAACATACATCAAAATTTTAACAAGATTATTTTTAAATATCTTTCTCCATTTTTCCTCATATTCAAAATTATCTACAAAGCCAGGCATTACTTTTATAATCAAAAAGAAATAATAACTATTATTTTAAATGAAATCTCATTATCTAAAATTGAATTTGTCTTCCTTCCCAAATGCTCTTCATTTACTGACATTTCTATCAGTACAAGTGGAATCATTTTCTGCTTACCCAGACCTGCAACTCTGGTGAGTGATTTCTTCCTCTGCAGCATATGCTATCTTGATGGACACATGCCAAATACTATGGCAAACAGCATGGCTGTGTACTCTTCTTGCAGGAGGAAGTATGCTTGTGACAGCTAGGGTTGATACCTGGAAACTCTACAGTTTATCTTAGGTTCTCTTGCTGGCCATGTCTCCATCTCATGTTTCTACCTCGAACCACTGGTGAAGCTTCACTGAAGCCATATGCATGAAAACTCGAGTACAGTTTGTCCTTTAAAAAGAACTACAGTAGAATGTAAGCTGGGATGCTCCTGCCTGCTGTTTGGAGATGTACATGCCAAAGAATTTGAAAGTCATGTATTTTGATTCCACTTACCTTAATCTAAGACTTGGCTTATAATAGATTTAGACTGTGGTGTCTCCTCCGGTCATGGATTATCCATTCATATATTTACACCCAGTACCTGGCAATGACACTGAGTTGCTTTCATTTGTTAGCTAAGTGTGTGTCCCTTTCAGTATTGACTTGAATGTATTTTAAACAGTTAAACACTTATGTTCCATACTCTCTACGTTGATTTCCTCATGTCACAGAATTACTGAGCTCAGAATTCAAATGGTAATGTTCTTTATAGTTTTTATACTTTACAATACAAAAATATTTGCTATACTAAAAAATGAAGTTATGAATATGGTTAAGCATTTTCCATTCAGAAATTGTCTTTTCTGTTTCAAAGAGTTTGCATTAAGCAAAAATTACCATGTCCATTAGGAATTTATTTTCTTTAGGAACTTAATAAACTTTCAGTCTATTTCTGGACAATTCTGTGTGCTAATAACTATATCAAGAAAGTTTATCCTAAAAATGCTTCTTATATTTTAATGTACTTAGAGGTCTTGCTAAAATGCAAGTTTAGATGAAACAGCTGTGGACAGAGCTTAAAACCAGTTTCTCATGAACTCTGAGGTGATCACAATATTGCAGTGATAGGTGGGCATTTACAACTTCTCCTGTGCTTAACAAATTATTCACACTTGAATTTAGTTTCTGCTCAGTCTCTCAAATCTCAGTTTCAGTGGACTTTGCAAAAGGGCTTTGACAAGGAAATGTGGGTAGAAGAGCACATCAGCAATCCTACCTGTCTCAGATTGACTGTGTGATCTTATGGAGATCTCAGTGTTGGATATTTTATCAGTTTTGCCCATCTGTCTGGTTCTCTGCAGAGAAGCCAGGGAGAATGTGATTATATGACTCTATAAGCTAGAGTCTTATAAGCTCCTGGAACCTTGCTCATGTGAACCTACAGCAATGGTGTCAGCATGCACATGACCCATGCAAACTCGAGCAGACAAAAACCCAGCATAGAACTGTGGAAATGGGTGGCAGGCCCCAGTCTTAGCTGAGGAACTGTTGGTAACTGATTATTGTTGGGTGAGGAAGAGATTACTCTAGATAGACTGACTAGACCTCAGTGGATGAACTTACACTGTGAGATGTGTGGAGAAACTAACGACTCAACAGGCCTTAACACAAATGACAGAATGCATGAATTCCAGTGAAGAAGGGGTATATGTGAGGGTACCAATGGGGAAGGGGTATAAAATATGATCAAGATGATCTGTATGAAACACACGAAAATTCAAAATGTTTTACAAAAACAAGAATTTCATGTCAAGGAAAATGAACTCTTCCAAAATTTGTATTTGTAGTATGCATCTCTGGTGACTGACTAGGTAATGGTAATGTTTCTTATTTTAATACACCTGATTATTCCTGGTGTTTGTGTTTAGTCCACCAGACCTAGGCATCTGGACTTATGTGGGTGGTAGTATTTCTTGGCGTGGGTAGGTGATCTCATCTTAGTTGAGTGGGTGTTTGTATCTTTGTTTACTGTTCCCCCAACTTGTCAATTGATGGCTCAGCTGAGTGGTGCTTGCTGTTCAGTGCTGGGGTCAATTTATGTTGATATGTGAGTAGGGTATAAGAAGTGGTCTCAGTTCAAGTATTGATGCCTCAGGATCCTGGAGCTGCAGGGTGGATGGACTGGTTGCTAGGTGAGCAGCTTGACTGACAGGTCTGGCTGGGGGAGTTCACAGGTCTGGGCTGTGTATGGATCTTACAGCTGAGATGGTAGGGCACAGAACTTGGTATGAGAAACTCCTCAATACACCCAGAAACTATTTCCATAAGAGAAATGGAACACTGTGGGCAAGAAAATTAAAAGAAAATGAATCGAATGGATATTGTACTTTAGTTTTGCTCAGGACAGCCCTGAAATAGTAAAGAGAAAATATCCTCTCTGCCTATCTAGTCGTCCACCACATGTGGAAAGAGGTGACTCAAGTACGTATCTACAGTGATATGTCCACATTGGCTAGCAACTTATCTGGTTTGATAGTGACTTGGAAAGGGACAGATTTTACATGAACATTAAAAAACCAGGTCTAAAGAAGACCCATGGATTGTTCATTTCGGCAAGGCACACATGTGACAGTATCTGTAGAACTGGCTCTCAGGAATTTGTTGAGAGCCATACAAATGGATTATGCCCAGAAATTTGTCTAGTAGGTTAATTGTGGATCCTGTCAAGCTGACAAATCAATATTAACCATCACAATGTAACAAGTTAATGATACCCTCGCCCCTATTTTAATATTTTAATATTATTGTATTATCTGAAGAATATTCATTGCGGCAAGCATTTAAAAAATTTATTTTTGTGTGTGTGTGTGTCTGTGTATATGTGTAGGTATTGTGTGTGCCATGGCACATGTGGAGGTCATAGGACAACTTGGATTTGGTTCTCTCCTTCACCATGTGACATGGGGATCAAACTTAGGTCATCAAGCTTGGTGGCAAGCACTTTTACCTACTGAGCCATCTCAGTTACCCCCCATTATGATTAACATTTTAAGTTTTAAAAAATATATTTCATCTATTATTTTTACGTTGTGTGTATGAGTGTATTGTCTGCATGTGTGTCAGTATGCCTGTGCCATTCAATGCCCATGGAGGTCAGAAGAGAATGTCATATCCCCTAGTACTGAAGTAATGGATAGTTGTTAGGTGCCATGAGCGTGCTGGAAATTGAAGCCTGGTCCTCTGCAAGAGCAGTCAGTGCTGTCAAGTGCTGAGCCATTTCTCCGTTGCCAGATTTAAAATTTTAAATTATCAGCTGAGCAACTAAAAAGTCTCAAGTTGCTCCCGAACTCTAGTTGGGAATCTCAATGATTTATCCAACCTCGAGTGTTCATCTTTTCCAATGAGTTTATTTGAATTTGCATGCATGGGTATGATATTGTGACAACAATATAAAGTGTATATTTGGTGTCTGTCTTAAGTCCAAGCCAGATTTCCAAAACTCTTGTAGATGGAGGATTAGGATAATCTTTTCTCATATTTGATCATTAACTCAATTCCTAAAACTGAGCTCCTAAGAACCTTTGTATTTTGTCAGTGATATCAGATTCAAGAAGCCTATGAAATTTACTGACTGAAAAAAGCATCTTTTACCTAGTGAAGTGGTTTCTGTATAGCTCAGCCTCCAGATTAGTTGTCTGGGGACAGACCATGAAATTAAAGGGTTGAAACTTTCAGTCCCACCCCTGATCTGACATGCGTGGGAAGTCTTGAAAGTGGAGCTGTTTGCTCACCAATGACAAATGATCTAGTCATTCATTCTTTATGAAAACCCAGTAGCATTCAGAGAGTTGAAGGTGCCTGGAGGGTGATTCTCCTGTATCTAGGTATCTGGTCCAATAAATGTCTTCCACCTGACTATTTCTTGCGTTCATTGGAATGCCTTCTATGATAATCTGGTAAATGTCCCTGGGTGCTTGAACTTCCTTAGCAAATCAACAGAACCAGAGCAAAGGTCACAAGAACCACAATTTATAACGAGGCAGTTAGATGCAGATGCTACAACCTGGGACTTTGGGACAGAACCCTTAATCTGTGGAATCTGGCATTATATCTAATTATGAAATCTGGCATGTGTCTTCTGGGAGAACTCAGGTGCATTTTGGTGACCAGAGGTGACGTATTTTATGTTAAACATTGAAAATTCAAGAGTTGCCAAATTCTTTCCATTCTGTCTCATACTTTAAAAATCTCTTGCCTTGTCTGTTAACACCTTCAAACACTGATGTTTCTAACTTGCAGTTGCATTCTCTAGGAGCAGCTCAACTAAATCTGGTAAACATTCAATACTGCTTTTACTTTTTCTCTCTGTGTAGAAGATATCATACCCCGTGATTCCCTATTTGAATATTACCTTCTACTACCCCATTTTCAAAGTCACCATGGCTATTGCTTAGCTTAGCCCCTTATTTTATCTTGTTTTGTTTATCAAAAGTATAACTCAGTGTCTGGAGAGATGGCTCAGAGGTTAAGAGCACTTGCTAATCTTCCAGAGGAGCCAAGTTCGGTTCAGTGTTGGGTGCCTTAAAACTGTTTGCATCTCTGCTCCTAGAGATCCAATGCACTGTTTTGGTCTCTGTGGAAACATTCATACAAGTGGTGTGCACACACACACCGACATACATATACATAAATTATATGCATTATGTATATAATAAAATTGGAACTTCAGTCCCCACTTGTAATCATAGCTGAAGAAGTAGCGGTTCAGGAAAAAATAGAGTGAAAATAAATTCTAGTATTAAATCTAATGTGACTGAATCTAATTTAATTGGTCATTTAGGAAATACCTCAAGAAAAACCCTGATTCTCAGTGTGGATGAGAGCTGTTCCTTCCAAGCACCTCTGTCCCTTCTCAAGGTCCATTTTAGGCTATCCTTTATCCAGCCTGTGATTTCAACTTTTTCTCGTTAAACATTCTAGCTTTCTTTATTGATACAGCCTTTTCCAAGTTGATTTCACTGTTCATTGCTCCCCATAATGTCTTGGTCTATATAGGTGAATCCAGATTCTCCATAAGAACCTTGAGAAAAGTGAGAAAGTAAGACAGTGAAGTCAAACAAAAAAGAGGCTCAGGACTCCAACATTCTCTTCTAGATGACGAATGTGTGTCCATCTTCCTGTTTCTGCTGCATGGAAACTTTCGTCTTTACACACCAACCATTAGTCCCCTCTTTCATTATTGATACAAGTCATGCCTTCTTTCTGTTACTGAATCAAATACCTTTACTTGGTATATAGGAGATTACTGCATTTATCAATTTGCATCTTCCTTACTGTATCTATGAATTAACGTAACATTTTGAATGAATGAGTCTTGCTAGGAAAGGATAATGACTCATTTTCTCTTGAGGTTCAATTAACCAAATATGTGCTTTTGCCACAATTCTTGCAAATATGGTAATATGGTGCCTGTGAAGGGCTGGAGATCTGATAGAGATCAGGTCACTCTGCTGGTGATTTTCCAGGCTGCCCTAGGAGAAAAATGCTGAGTTCAGTCTCTGAGATCAGTCCAGGTTGGTTTGATCCACATTTGGAAAAGATAAAGACTTGGTAAAATTACCTTAATACCAAGTATCCTTTTGAGGGGCTTCTTTTGGGAGGTGGATATATATATATATATATATATATATATATATATATATTTCTATAATCTAGAATTATATCTTTTCTATCTCAGTGGTAATTGTCCCTAATACTGAGAACTGAGAACTAGAATTGCCCAGTCTTCAGATGAAGATAAGACTACTTAGGATTTTACTTCGCATACTCACAGAGATCATAGCTTTAACTTTTTCTATTCCCTGGTTTGTAGATCATGAAAGTTGTCTTAATTTGACTTTTAAAAAGTTGAAAATTTTCTTCTTCTTGGATTTAGCATGGTTCAACCCATGTTTCCAAGATCTTCTATGATACCTTATGCTCACTATAATAGAGTTAGCCATCATCTTGGAGGATATGGAGGCCTAGAGGCCTAGAGTCCAGGAATTTACTTTAATACTTGGTCCTTTGAGTGCTTACTTCATAAGCCAGCATTTGTTTGACTCTGGTATCTGCCATTCCTGTAACATTTTAGAGATATGTTCTATCAAGAAGTAAATTGGGGCTAGCTAGCAAGGTAGCTCATTGGGTAAAAGCGCTTGGTGCCTAGCTAAGGACCTGAGTTACATCCCAATGAACCTACATGGTGGAAGAAGAGAAGCAACTTCTGAAACTTGTCTTTTCCCCTCCACCCATGTGCCCCACAAATACACCTTCATACATACAGAACCCTTTCCCATGCACACAAAATAAAGAACAAGACAAATAAATAAACAAACAAATAAAGAAAATAAATACTGTAAAAATAAATAAAACTGTAAAAAAGAAAAAAATAAGTTAATCCTTTGCTCATCTCTGGTATGATGATCTTGGCAAATTGCTGGTCCCATGTAACAGTTTATTTCAATTATTACAGTCTACTCAATACCACATGGAAACAGAATTTCCAGGAGGCCATGCTGTTTTCCTTATTTGAAGGACAACTTTATTTTATTGATGAATTGGATATTGACTAAAAACCACTTTGCACATCACTGTTTTGAAGGAAAGCAGAAGGTTGGGGCAGGAGCTGGAATGAAGAGGCAAGGTTAAGAGAATTAAGTTGAGTGAAAAACAAGCCACATTCTGCTGCCTTAGTTAGGAAGGTTTGCTTTCAGCAATGATGAACTAAAATTCCAGAAATGAACCAGAACACTACAGAAACAAATCCCAAGAGAAAATACGAGTGATTGACACCCAGGGCACACGGAAGAATTTCCCTTACAGTGGAGCAGTGCTGTGTCTGTTGAGAAATTCTGGCAAGGAACCAGAATGGCAGGGGGTGTTGGTGCTTCAGCTCCAGTCCTCTTTGGGCATCCCTGTTATAGCACTAAATGAATTTTGTCGAAATTCCCAGTTTTCTTCATTTTTCTAAACCACTGGTTAGTTCTTGTGATCATTTACATAGCCCTTCAACCAGTCTGTGAACTACCTGATTGCATTGTCTAATACAGTAACATTCCTTCAACATTTTTTACCTATTTAGTTTTGTTGTTTTATCAACAGTTCAATGTCAGAGTTTCACAATGTTCTGTTCTTCACCTTTCCTTCCTCTTTTGATGTTCCCCGTTTTAAGACTATTTCTAGGCTGATTATATGAAGACACACATCTCTTTCTTATCAAATTTCCTGTGAGTAAATATTTCGATTTTCAAATGTCCTACAGGACATGATCAAATTATCTTGACTAGCACAAAAATCCTGATGTTTTCTTTTGTTCACCCTTTCTACTTGAAAAATGAATTCCTTTCCCAGGCAAGAGGAGAGTGAACTGATTGTCCCAAATTTCCCCAAATATTTACAAACATTTTTCATTATCTTCCATCTACCAAAGACTTATTTGCATAACAGGTAATAATTTTACATTATTAAAATGGCTGCTATAGGGGGCTGAAGCTCAGTAGTTAAGACACTAGCTGTTCTTGCAGAGGACCTGGGTTTGAATCCCAGCACCCACATAGTGGTTAACAACCATCTGTAACTCCAGTTTCAGGTGATCTGACACCCTCTTCTGTCCTCTGTAGGCTCTGAAGGACATGGGTGCACTTGCGTACATATTGGCATAACATGTCCACGCATAAAATAAAAATAATTTAAAAAAATGTTTAAAAATTAATAAAATGACTGCTACAAAAAAGAAAGATAACATTATTTGTAAGGGTGCGTAGGGAAATAAGCCATGTATGGAAATTCAAATTAATGTATTGAATGGAGATTCCTCAAAAAGAAAAATAAGAACTATCACATGTCCCAGTAATTCTGTTATTGGATATATATTTAAAGAAAATGACATCATCCAGAGATATACCTCCACCCCATACACATTACCATATCATTTATAATAGCCAGGTGTGGCATCAGCCCAAATGTCTGTCAACAGATTAATGGATAAAAGAAGTGTAGTGTTTGTACCCAAGAAAATACTGTGTAGCCTTCAAAAAAGAACAAAATCTTCATTTTGAATAACATGGATGAATCTAGGGGACATACCATACACATGAAATAAGCCAGACACTAGAATTTAGAGAATTTAGGATCTCACATGTGGAGTCTAAAACTTCATATTCATAGGAACAGAGAGTACACTAGCAGCTCAGGGTTGCATGTTGGTGGATGGGTGAGGAGATATTCAAAGGGCACAGAGTTTCACTGAAGAAGATTACATTCAAAAGTTTGTGTATACAACATGATGACTTGTGGTTAACAATACATTTCTATAAGTGAGTGGAGTTTCCATCTCCTTACAACAAAAGTGAGAAGTAATTTGTTAATTGATTTCATTTAATCAGTCACAATGTATTCATATAAGAAGGCATCATACTATACACTGAAAAGACTGGCGGCCTTCTTTGCCAATCATAACTTTTTATATCTTAACACTTTTTAAAATCTTTAAATTGACAAATGAAATTATATATTGTCATGTATAACCTTATATTTTAAAATATATATGTATGCAAATGCATGGAGTAGACAGATTGAGTTAATGCATTAATTACATCTTAAGTTTTAAAAAATTACATGATTATTTCTACCACTGCTCTTAAAAAGTAGGTTCTGTAGGCCAGGTTCTGTTTGCAGGTGTGAGACTGAGGCCAGTCTGGTCTCCATAGGAAGTTCTTGGCCAACTGGGATTATAGGGAGATCTGGTCTCAAAAAACCAAAAATAAAAATAGCAAAAAATTAAGTTAGTTCCTTGAGAATAAGATCTTTATCTGTCTAAAGTGTTTCCGTATTTGTTGACTAATGTAAATTCTGAAGGTCACATTTTCATATACTTTTTCATGTTAGTGTATCTCCATCTGAAACATCACTTCCTCAGCTGTCCACATTCCTCAAATGTCAGTTCCATTTTCTTCACCTGGATGGCAACTATTCATCTCAAAAACTTTTCTCATTAATATCTCAATGTCTACCTTAAAATTTACATCAAAATAAAACCAAGTGGTTCCCTATTCCTCTGTGTTTCCTTCAACTTCTGTAGAAGTACCACAGACCTACCTATTTCCAAAGTAAATCCCCTTTAATTATAATTTTCAAATCCTTTTGCAGCTTCTTCTCATAATTTTTATCAACAGAATAAAAGACTTAGGAACTAAAGAGCAAAGGGTCAGGAAGGGATCCAACTGTAGTGTTGAGTGGGGTCATGAACTAACAAAATTCTCTATTTGTCATATCCTGGAATATGCCCCTGACATTGACATTAGTGAAATCTCTACAAAGCACAAACTATACTCATTTCATACTTGGTCAAGTCCCAGTTCTCTAATTCTGGACTTTGAATATGATATGGTTTGAGTTGAGCCGCTGTTTTTCACTTTTGTTTACTGACCGACTAGTATATTCAGGCACATTAAAGGCAATCCATAAATATTTGAGATTTCACAAGTTTTCATAATGTGCCTTTAGATGCCATAAACTCAAATCATTTTGTCACTGATAGTGATCTGTCTGTATTGCAAGACCACATCCTCCAAGTATCTGGAAACATAATGTACTGTTTGCTTCCTGCCCTCATTTCTCTTCTTAAATAATTTTCTGTGAAGAAAATGGCTTTCCTGCCCAGTTCCATCCTATTTAATTGAATTTACCCTGAAACATTTGTGTCCATTTCCTTTCTTCATTGCATTAATAGGATCCCATAGGTGCTTTCAATATAAACATTTTCACTTATAATATTGATGAGATCTTTCCAACAGTCTTTATATATTTACAGTGCAAACATTGCAATTCCCATTTTGCAGGTAAGTGAACTGAGGCAAAGTGAATAGAAGTGCTTTGTCCTATATACTATGATGGTTTCATTTGGATGGTTTAATTAAGATGATACTAAAATTCCTTGGACGCAACTGGATTTCTAAGCCATCAAGTCATAAGATGACTTTTTACAGTTTTATAGTTTTCTGTCTTTTTATAAATAAAGGGTGTAAAAGGTTCCAAAGAGAATTTCAGCATGAGTGAAAGGGAGCTGTTTTCTCACTTTCAGTGTCAGAAGTGTCTCTAGAGACATTAAGTCTAAGAATCAGGGTTGTTTTGTTATAAGAATTAAAAAAATAAAAACACCATATTACATTTGCAATTTTATCCCACTTCACAGTATTAAGCACAATTTCTAAAAAACTTAAAACATACCATTTTTATTAATGGTCCATTTAAAACCACCAAACATTTTGATGTCAATTACTAAAACAAGGTTTAACACTGTCAAAAAGCATTAGCGCTAAAAACAGTCATCTTCTCTGTATTTTCATCTGCAAAGCATTACAGTTTATAAAACAATTTTAACTCTGAAGACGTAAGGCCTTATATGAAGGTTTCCATATGTTAAGAATTTTATTTGTGTGTTTGATTTTAAATTGCTTTGAAAAACAGACAGTTGAGGTTTATAGAAAGGAATCTTTCTTTTAGGAAATAAATGTCTGAAAAGTGCCAGGGTACCAGCAGTAAAAACATTCTGACCACAAATCAGAAACACATTGGGAAGTGTTTGTTGAGTTCACCTCCTGAAACCAGTATTTTGTTTCTATTTGCTGGAAAATTGAAAAATCTGTTGTATCTTGGCATGGATAGTTGGCTTAGCTCCGGATTCCTTGTGCAGTAGACGGTGTTACTGTATACACATTCAGACTGTCAAGCCCTCTGTTTTCAACACAGAGACTGTAAATATAAAACAAGATGGTTTGCTAAAAGCATCATCTGCAACTCTGGTTGTTCTCTTCACACTCGTTTGCATATTCTTTTTTGTTCTCTCTTAAAAACTGTGTGGAGGAGAGAGACAGAGAGAGAGAGAGAGACAGAGAGGAGAGAGAGAGAGAGAGACAGAGAGAGAGAGAGATGACAATTAATCAGTGTTTCAGCTGCTGAGTGGCATCTGGCCAAAAGCCATGAGGCTGACAACTGGAGTTTGGAGTGTGTTTTTGCAAGGCTAATTTAAGGTGAACTTAGATGGATTCAAGATTTATAAGCCTTAAAATGTCCCGACTGGAGCAAAGTTCAAGTCAAGTAATCCACGCAGATGGGGGCTCAGTCCATGGTGCCCTGTGATTTAGTCTATAGTTAAGGAGAATTTTGAAAACAGGCAGAACGGCTGAGTTTCTGTGTTTCACTTCAAAGGTCTTCAGATAATTGAGAGGATTAAACTCTTTTAACCAGTTAAGAAGTTTAGGTGTTTTTGAGTGAATGGTTTCATAAGCTATAGATGGTTTTAAGTGTGCCCTTTAAGGGTGGACACTAGTGTGGGTCTCTTTCAGCACAATGATGGCTCTGAGGAGCTCACATTCATGCCTTGTTGTATAAAAATTCAGAATGAATAGCAGAACTTGCCAAGGGATAGATAATACCTCTAGGACTACACAGATGAGTAGAAATGGGACTGAGAAACAGTCTAGAGAACCGTGTAATTAAACATACATAGGCTACTGGAAATAGTTTCTTCAACTGGCTTCAATATAATATATTCCTTCAGAACAACTGCCAACAAAAGTAGAGATCTGGCTCCAATGTTGGTTTGCTGTATACAGTCTGTTATGGTCAATAGAAAGGAGTTCAAATGTTTGTTCTCTAGTAGTGAGGAAATAAAGCAAACTTTCTACATGCAAGGATTAAGGATTGTGTAAGGGAAATGAAAAAGGGCAAACATGAAATGACTATTATTTTTAACAAAGGAAGAAGATATTAATCATACTTGTGAACAATGCCTTTTATCAGAGGAATTCCATTTTCCTCCTTCATTCTGTTTATTATTATCAGCAGGGAGCTAAAATATTCTACGGTGCAGTCAACCTATCTAAGAGATACATAAAAGGTAAACAATCAAAAGGTTAAAGTACAACACAGATTGGTTAAAAATAAATGAAATTGTCACATAAAAACACACTCTATTATTATTTCATGAATTTCCTTTTTAAAGGGGTTCAGAAAGAGACGCCTGCGAATGGTACAGGGAATTGCAAATTACCTCATTTAGAAAAAATAAAATGACATTTCGAAAGTAATAAGTTGTATCTAGTAAACAATAGTTGATGTTTACAATAGCTCTGAGGGAAAACAGAGAGAGAGGCTTGGGAATTTGAAGTAACATCAGCTTTTAGAAGAAAAAACAAGATAATTAAATGGTTGTGGCTTCTCTCACTTTTAAACATTATTCATAAGCTTCACTAGTACATTTTTTTCCTGCCAGGCTCAGAGACAAATGTGGATGGTTACAGTGCAGATGAAAGACAAATTGTGTAGAGCCCTCTAGATTGCTAGACAGAAGCAAGGGACCGCTCCTTCCTTCAACAGCCTCTATTTTCCCCTTAAACACATCTAAAACATGTCCTATGTGGAGGATCAACTGCTTTATTTACTGCTTTTATTTTATGTGTATTAGTGTATTATCTGCACGACATTATCCTGTGTCGTGCAGTGCCCAAGGAGATTAGAAGAAGGCATCGGATCACCTGGAACTGGAGCTACAGCAGTTGTTCGTTGCCCTGTGAGTTCTGGGAATTGAACTTGGGTCCTCTGCAAGAGTAACCAGTGCACTTAACCACTGGGGCACTTAACCACCCCAGCCCCTTCTTAGTTTATTTTATTGTTTATTTTCTACTTTGAGTGAAATGGGGACAGCAAGCCCATGGAGATAAGCTTGCCTCAAAGAATCTGGTTCGTATTTTCTTCTGTAAAATGAATAAAGGCTCTGATGGACATTAGATCTTATCTTTACTATGAAACAAATGCAAGCAGCACTATCTTTGAAATCGGAATCAGTGCTGATCTTTTCTTTCATTGGCTCAGGAATTGATCAGATACTCTGGTAAACTGCATACTAATTTCATCTTGCCTTAAATTTGTTTGTATTGGTTAGACTACGTTGATTACTTACTAAATTTTCTGGTTTTACTCACATCAGAACAATGTTTCACTCAAGGATTTAGCCTTTTTTTCTTAACTCTCAGCCTGGAGTTGGAGTTCAGTGGAATCCTCAACAGCAGATGCCTGGTCCCATATAGCACTGGAAAAGACATCTCCTTGACCTGTGTTCACACAGGGCTCACCAGAGGCCTGAGTTAACAAGTATGCCCTTCATCATTCATGTGTTCTACAGAGGAAAGCACTTGTTTTCTGCTAAAAGTTATTAAATTTCTATTTGATGGAGTCAAGGGTGTGATTAACAAATCTCTAAAAAGATTATACTGATCATTCTCTTTCATAAAGAACAATTAATAAGGCTAACACTAAAGAAAATTGAAAATGTTTCCTCTCCTCGTTCCAGTGAAGCAGGGATTTAGAACCTGAAGGACTCCAAGATCACACCTTAAGTTTAACCTCTTGCTGATAAAAACTGCATTTTAATATTGTACTATCCTTTGATGCAATAATCTTATACTTACCAAAAACAAGAAAGAGGTAAACCTCTACATATGTATACCGTGTACTAAATTAATAACATCCCATGTCTGTGACAAATCTGTTTTGTTACTGTATTACCCTCTGATATTTATTTTGTGTTCTTATAATGTATGAAGACACAGGCTTTCAAAATTGGTATATTTATCGTGGATTTTCTGTATATTCAGTTAATGTTAATATACCATCAGAACACATAACACTCCCCCCCCCCAACATAGAGCCAACCTACCATGTTTTGGAGTAATTTCATGTTGAAATTTCTCTTCTATTACTTTCTTCACTCTGTTCAGCAATTGTAGAACAATTTCTTGTCCAATTGTAGGTACAATGGCAGTTATTATGAAAACAGTATTGTGAGAGGAATGTATTGCTTTTCTGCTCAGAAATATTTCCTGCTATCTTTAAGAAAGAGTTCTGAATCATAAACTACTAACTTATACTTTATCTAAGAATGATATTTAAAGATGAGGAGTTGGAAATCAAAATGATATCCTGAATATTTTTGTCAACTCAGCATCAGATACAGAGATAAAGTCATTTAGCCAATCAGTTTTATGTGGCTGAATGGGACTTTCACATATGTGCACAGTAACCTCTGTGCCTAACAAACAAGTGATGGTATCATCAGCTTTGTTCCATCTATTCTAGAGAGTACACTCAAGCTAGGGAGAGTCAAAACAAGAACAGAAGAAACAAATGAAGTTTGTTGTGTTCGTTGCTCCTGCTAATTTTCTTTCCTGATCTGTGAGTAGGGAGAATGAAGACTCTGAATTTGTTCCTTTATTTAGAATACCTCTTCTGAAATTGTGAGTCATGTAACCAAATGTGAAGGATTAAGAAAAATTTAGCAATAATAAAAGGTTTCTAAATGGGCAACAACGAAAAATTAATTCAAAATCAAATGTAAATGAATCTGAGATGTTCTTGGCAGCCTTTGCTCCTGCTGTATTGTAGGACATCACTGCAGCCTTGGTTCTGAACATACAACATGTGCTCTTTGTACTGCCTGTGTATCCAATGCAATGACAACCAGTGCTGACAGAAACACCCCTGCTCAGATTCAACATTATATGTTGTAAATTACAGTGTTTTTATCATGCATACATAGTTTCCTTCTCTTGTAGAAACATCCTGGTTTAATTACAGAAAGCAAAATCTTTTAGTATTTTCCTATCATTATTCTTTAGCATGAAAGTATCAATTTAAGTATCTTTGAGTTGTATTGTGTTAAAATGTTTGTGTTTTAAAATTTTCTATTTGCATAAATAGATGCACATGTATAAATTAAGAGGTTAAATGGAGTTAACCTCAACTAGATACATTATCCTAGCAAATAAAAAACACAGAACCATGAAAAAGTTACCTTTCTTTGAGTTATTGACTAGTCAGATTCCATAGATACCCAAATATTACAGTATATTGTCGTTACTATGTTATATTCCAGAACTTGATTAAGAAGACCTTATTTCTGAAGATAGCACATACTTGATTCATAAAACAGGGAGAAATTAAGCAAATACTAAACTTGAAGCTTCAACCCTACTGGCTAGCTTTCATAGTGTTAGAAAATGTTATGCATGCTACCAGAAGAGAACAGTAATCATCACTTACCCAGCTGTGAGCTGTAATAATTACTGACCTGGCAAGATATACTGACTAGTGTAATAATGGTACAAATGTCATGAGAGTAGCCAATCATGTCTGACTGGATTTAAGGCCCACTCCACTAGGAGGAACCTACCCCTGGCATCATTATCTGGGCCGAGAACCTGTGGTATATGTTTTCATGAGTGCCCATGTGTACACATGTGGGTGTGAAAGCCAGAGGTCAGACTTGGATGAGACAGAATCTCTCACTGGCCTGAAGCTCATTTTGTCACATCTAGGCTGGCTGAACAGCAAGCCCCAGGTCCACCTGTCTCAGGGTCCTAAGCATTTGGATTATGTGCATACGCTACCATGACCATGCCTGGCTTTTCCACATGAGTTCTAAGGATTGGATTGAACTCAGGATCTTCTTTTAAAATGGCAAGTACTTTACCAACTGAGCTTTCTTCCCAGACCAGAATTTATTTTAGTTCTTTCTTGTTGTTAATTTATTGTTACTTTGTATACCTGTTTTATATACCTGTATTCTGAAGTGCAGTTGAATTTTTGTTGCTTGGTAAGATATCCTGACAGAAAGCAACTTGTGGAAGAAAGAATTCATTTTGACTTATAGTTCCAGAAGGAGAATTCATGATGGCCAGAGGAAACAAGGGAAGAGGAGGCCAGAGCAGGAGCCTGTGGGATCACATCTTCAATGCATGATGAAGCAATGAGAACGAACTGGAAATTGGGCAAGGTTATAAACTCTCAAAGACTACCCTCTGGGACATCCTTCTTCCTGACAGGCTTCTCATTCTAAATGTTCCATAACTTTCCCAAAGAGTGCCAACCAACTGAGGGCCATGTGTTCAAATGTGTGAAACCTGTGGGAGACATTTCTCATTCAAGCTACCATACATAGATCGTGAAAAAATTCCTTTGGTGAAAAGGATTTAGAAGTGGAAAAAATGTGCAAAGTCCTGATTTGGAATAAGAATCTTGTTTTCACTAAGTATATGTCTCTAAAAGGTTGGTTTGTTTTCTGCAGAACCAATGAGTTTTTAGACTATAAACTTACAGATTACTATAATATATTTCCTTAACTTCCTGAAAGAATCCTTTGGGTTAACATTTATAGATGGGGGAGGGGGGCTACATGATACATAGACTAGTAACTGTGGCTCATTTTGCCAAGGTACATAGGGACTGATATAATTTCTTTTCCACAGCATTAGCATTTGTCTGTCAAAAGCAATGGAAATATGTCAAAATTACAAAGAGATCTTATTATCTCTTGAAGGGTCCCAAATTCTTCCTGTTAGCTCTTAATACTCTTTTTTCCGTGATATGAAATGAAACAGGGAAAGTTTATAGGAACTCAGGAAGATCTCTCACTCCATCTGAAATCAGTGTTGTAAGTGTCACGTGCATGCCCCTGAAAGCTTTATACAGGTTATCAAATCCCATGTGACATTTTTCTGTACTTTAAACAACAGTTGACCTTGTTGGCAGTTTTTCTGACCTAAGGCAGGTCAGGGAACACAGTAGAAGTCAAATGTGGTTCAGATTGGCAGAGGACTGAATAGTTCCCATCTCTAGAAACAATCTATACAAATCTAAACCAGAAATGAAACCTTTTGCTGCTGTTAGCTCTAAATCTTTTCGGAATCCCTAGGTGGCACTGAGAGCATTTAGACTCACTTCATTCACTTGTCAGGTAAAGACTTTTATTTAGCAGTGAGATGAATGCTGAAGAATGGATCTTTTGAATAATGTAATTAAGAATTCATTAGGGGGGACTTAAAAAAATGACAGAATGCAATGTGTGTGTGTGTACTCTCGCCTCTGAACTCCCCAAATGTATCATACAGTTGATGATTGAAAAAAATCAGCAGAGAACCAATTAGAAAATACTGGCATTTCATTTACAAAATACTGACATTAAAATTCAATGAGGAACAAATATATGTTTGAATTTATTAGAAATTATGTTAAATCAGGATTAAAGATCATTTTTATTATTTTAAAATGTGCTCATAATATGACAAAGGACTTAACCAACACTCTGTTTTCCTGAAAAGATCTCTCAGTGTTCGCTGTATGAACCTTACAATATTGAAGAAATTCACTTTGTTCTTGGATAACTGATTTAAATGAGAAATGGCAAACTTCTTTTTCTATTCTTTGCTTTATTTTAATTCAAATGATGAAGAAGTTTAAAACAGACCCAAATGCAACAGCAGGTTAATTTGCCTGTAACAAAAGCAGGTGTTGCTGTTATCTCATATTACAGTCAGCCAGAGGAGAGGGAGGAGGTGAAAAAGCGATTATCAGTGATGAGACAGTCCAGCAGACCTACCATCCCAAGTCCCCGAGGCCTTTCCCTTAATACCCACCTGCATATAAGAGAAATGACCCAAGAAATGGTTAAATTTGTAGACATCAAAGCTTAGCGGCTAAAGACATAGGAGAATTTTCTACCCAGGTATCAATAGATTGTAAAAATTTTTCTTGGAAAAGTGACCTTTGAAATCTTAGAGGTACATGCTTTAGCATTGGTAATAATCTTTGCCCAGGAAAGGAAACATATTCAGCAAATTTTTCTTGTTTCGTTCCCTTGGCATATTATAGCCATGACAATATATGTACAAAATTTATTACTATTTTTCATCAATTCCTTTTGCAATGTTATGAAAGAAAAGGTCCAGAAATTGAGGGCATGAATTAATTCATTTGCTTTCATTGTTGGAAAGTTGGGTTACACTTGATTAATCAGAAATCCAATTATATTATCATATACCCTAATTTTTTTGTTTGTTTTACTTTTTACTTCCTTGAGACTACATTGCCTTGAAAGCTAAATCGATGTAAAGGAAGTTCTTGTGAGTCATAAAGAACTTCACACACTGATTTGTAAAATGAACTCCATTTTCCTGCTTTCTTTTGAGAATTCTGACCCAGGGAGCTAAACTCTTAAATGCACAGTTATAAGAAGGTAAGTGATCTAATGACCCTCCCTGAAAAGTTGAAAATAAAAATAACTCTACCTCTCCAGATGGAATTATTTGTCCAGATGGTCTTTGGAAGTGTAAGTGCTGACTGCATTCTTAAGGCTTTCATTTTCATTTTGAAGATCATTTCTTCTTTTAAAGATTTCTCCTAGCTAATTGGAAACAGTATGACCTAATGGAGGGAACAAAGGATAAAGAATTACAAATGTTGTGGTCTAATCCCAACCCTGTCAGTGACTACTGCTTTGTGTTTCAACCACATTGGATGCACGGCCTCTCTACCTTCATTTTGCTGTGTGTGAGATGTGGAATTTCCAACCTCAGACCAGGTGTAGGCTGGTGACTGAAAGAAGGGCACATGAGAAACACCACTCTGTCTCATAATATTATTAGAACAACATTATTTCTTGTAACACAAATAGATATTTGAGTCCTTGAAGTATAGAGTGTTAGAAAACTTCATAAGCCCACTTGTTAATTAATATCTGCTGAGATACTCATCTTAATACAGTCTAAACATGGGGTAGAATTGTTGGAGAAATCCCATGTACAAGTGGTCAGAGTCAAAGTCAGTTGATTTAACAAATTCTGGAAGCAAAGGCATGTTTCACCTAGGTTTAAAAAATAAAATTAATCTTTGTTACTTTGAAGCTAGAAAACTATCTAGAGTTAATTTTAACCAATGGTGTTTGAGGAAGACACATACTAAGATGACTCCATGAGTCAAGTCCTAGAGAATTGCCTTCCCTTGAGTGCAGGTGGAACCTGTGCCTAATGAAAGAAGGACTGTTCTTTCTATGAGTAGGTGTGGCTGTCTACAACTGTTCCCTTATAGACTGGGCCCCAGAGATTCTTCCTTCAGCTGTGATGAAGCAAATAGCCCTGCTCTGAATGGCCAGTGCACAGGGACTTCTAGGACCAAAATGCCTCAGTCATTTTACTGAAGAAAATAAATAGCATAAATAAATTCTTCCAAACCTAAATGAGCTTAGAAGCAGACTCTTCTCTAGTTGAGTTTCTAGAAATCTGGATTCATGAACCCGTGTTACTACTTGAAAACAAATATCTCTTGACTTCAGCCATTAAGTAACAATTTATTGTCCAGGAAATAAAAATTTGTATAATCTAAAGAAATATTCCAATAAAAAATGTTATCAGTAAAATAATTTTTCTTATACCTCAATACATGCGTGTTGCATATATAAATTACATGTACAGCATAGATCATTGCTAAAGATTTATTTCAGTCTTATTGTTTTAGATAAAAATACAATTTTGTACAAGTGTTAATAATTTTTTCTGTGTGCCCAAAGGATGACCTCTATAGTAGGGATTCTGCATACATTACAGAGACCCAGTACTTTAATCTGGACTCTCCAAGTTATAGTCATTAGGTTAGAATGTAAAATAAATGTAATTTGACTTTAGGATTGATAATCACGACGTAGATACTGTTGATATTTCTATAATTTTTCACATACCCGTCTGCTGCTGATATTAACTGGACCTCAGTAAAGACACAATGATATGAATGAGGAGGAAATCGGGTCGCTGCAGGGGCAGAATGGAGCATACTATCACTGTGACTCTCAGCAGATAACATTGTTTGACATTCACGTCAGGCAAAAAGGCCTGAAAGTTCATGATCAAAGGGGAGCAGACTTGACATGTACCCATGTCCTGTCTGTCAGTGGACTTGGGACAATCTTTTAGATCAGCTGTCTGGACTATCTAGATTGTTTTCTATACACTTGACTTCCTTAACTTTGTCATTAAAGTAATCCAGAACTAAGAGGTGAAGTCAGGCAGGTCACAGAATTGGGGCAATGACTCCATATATTGTGAGAAATAATTTTCAAAAACTTTGTATTAAATTTGAGGAAGAGTCACATCATTTGTTCCCAACTGTGACAATTCATAAGTAGATTTTAACATACTTTATCTCCTATTACCAATCAGGAGGACTTGAAGATAAGAGAATCTAGAGATTAAATAAATGTCATTTTTTTCAATAATTAACACATGATGTATGAGGATGAAAAATTGACCTGTCTTATGATTTTGGATATTCAAAATGGCTCTCAGTGTCAGGGGAAAATAGTTTAGAACATAGATCTAGAATCTGAGCTTTAAATCTTGTGTCCATTTTCTTTTTTGTTGTGCTTTGAAACAGTGAAAGTGCCATAGCATTCTGTGCTCCAGGCTTTTAAACCATTTATTAATCCAATCATTTGTTTAACAAATTTCTATCAGTACCTTCTGTGAAATACTCACTCTTTTAACCACTTGAGGATTGAACAGTGAACAAGCTATGCTAGGATTCTCATGGAGTTGAGATTCTGTAGCAGGGACCAGAAGATGGTAAACAAACAGCAAGTAAACAAATATTCTAAGTGTGAGACACTGATGAGGACTTTTAAGAAGAGTAATGCAGAATCATCTGAATGCGGAAAAGCAGGAAAGCTCACATTTCTGAAGAATACCAAGAACAGTTTCTCTAAAAGGGAATCTTTAAACAGAGATGGGAGAATAGCATGAACAGAACCCTGCATGTACCTCAGGGAAGGAATATCAGAGAGAAAAGAAAAAACTCTAAAGCTCTAAGCTGCGAACATATCTAGCATGTTCCACAGCAAAAATGGAAACCAGTGTTGCTACAGAAAAATGAGTTAGGGGAAGTAAGTGGAGATAAGCTCCAAAAAATGCAAGAGCAATGCAAGAGTTGCAGTGGGGTCCATTAGAAGTTGTTGGAACAGAGTTATGGCATCGCCTGCCTTTCCTTTTAAAAGGGTTTCTCCTATGTGTGCAGCCAATTCATTGTATAGAAGCAAGGCTGGAAGCAGAGATGAGTAAGGAAGTTGCTACAGTAATTCAGATGAAAGTTGGTAGTGGCATTGTGGGGGAATTCTGGGTATATTTTGAGGGTAAAGCCAACTGAATTGCTGGTAGACTAGAATGAAATGTCAGAAAAAATGAATAATGACTCTAAAGTGTTGTTACATCAAAGAATCTCAGCATCTTGGGGAAAAAGAGGTTTTGGCTTTTTTTGCTGTGAGACAGAGTCTCCTTGAATTCTGGAACTTGCTATGTAGACCAGGCTGGCCTTTGTCTTACAGAGAGCCACCTGCTTCTGCCTCCCAAGTGCTAGGATTAAAGAGGTATGCCACTGTACCAGCTGAAAAAGAAATTTTGGAAGATTGGGCCTACAAGTTACTAAGTTGGAGGGAAATAGAACAGCAATGAAGAGCACATCAACCATTCTGTTTGACCATGTCAAAAGTTTGTTTGTATGCTAAAAAATCTGCAAAGGTAGATTCTGAGTGGTCAGTTGAAAGCAGGGTTGAGGGATGGTTCAGCAACTAAGACTACTTCCTGTTCTTCCAGAAGGCCTGATTTTGGTTCTCAGCACCCACGTTGCACAACTTACAACTGCCTGTAACTACTTCAGCTCCAGGGAATCTGATGCTTTCTTCTGGACTTCACAAGCACTGCATACACAAATCATTCACTCATAAAGACACAGACAGACAGGCAGACACACAGACACACACTTTCATATCATCACAGAAAATAGATAGATAGATAAATAGATAGATAGATAGATAGATAGATAGACTCCTCCAGTGCAGGGGATAAATATTTCTCAGTGATTCAAAATATTTAAAAGCACGATTTAAGTTAAAATTACCCAAAAGGGATAATTTTTCATCATATTGGGTCTCTTCCATCTTCTCCCTGTCATGTGAACTGGGTATTACATTGACTCTTTTAGACCCTATATTAATGCTTTACATTTTAATAAAAGCCCATGGGGTTTGTTAATAGGGAAATCTATCTAAATATTACCCCTTAAATATAATTAAATAATGTATTATTCATCAATCATATATCTCAATCAAAAACTAAACTTGAAAATATTTAACTTAAAAAGTAAGACAATTGCATATTTTCAGCAAAATCAGTATGTTTATAAATATTACCATTCTTTATATCTGTCATTTGATCTTAACCTGCTATGTGACGGATTCTATTTCTTATATTTTTTTCAATATTCCTTTTGTCCTAGTGCCTCTTCTTTTTCCCTGTGTCTTTATTTGCTTTGCATAATATTTTACTTTGCATCTCCTTTTCAACTTTCTTTAGAGTTCTTTTCAGTCCCCACTTATGCTCTCAAATGTTTTCACGCCCTCCCTGCTTCCTTCTCTGTCATCTTTTCTGCTCAGTTTTGACCCTCAGCAACTGGTGATATTTAGTTTGGAGAAGGGCAAGACAAACTTGTGACTTAAATGCTCTCAATTTATTCCACAGTCATCTGTGGATGAAGGTCCCTGGATAGAGAGGATTAGGATGGATGTCACTTATTTACTGTCTTTTGAAGATTTTAGTCAGAAAAAAAAATGTGCTCAGATGGAAAAAAAAAAGTAGAAATAATGACAAATTTCTATATTAAAAACCATACACATAAATATTGATAAACTAATGAGCAGTTGAGTGGTAAGTGAGGTATTATTCAAGGGAGTTTTCATAGTCTTCCTATTTCCCATTATCTTAAATGAGAGAGGGACAATGAAAATGTGTTATGGGAAATAAGAACAAGTGAGGGAAGGTCAAGAACAAGTGGATACACTTGTGGTGTCAGTTATGCAATGTAATTAAAACGATCCTGGGCTACAACTGCACACAGATTACAAAGACCTTCTCAAATGTGCTCTTGAAGATGTGGAACAGTTGAAATCTTCATATGCCAGCGATAGAGATGCAAAACTGTACAAGCCCCTCAGAAAGCAGTTTCTAAAAAGTTAAGCCAACTTTGGCTACATAATTTGGAAATTCTAATCTTATAGATTGCCTTAAAATTATTGAAAAATTGTGTTTTCACAGATGCTTGTCAATGAAAGGTTGGGGTGGGTTTATCTTGGCCTGGAAAAATCAGAGCTCCACTGGCCAAGCTCTTGTATGTCCATACAATGAAATAGCAATACATAAATAGATAAAAAGGAGTTGTGGAATCTTCAGTAGCATGGGTGAGCCTCAATGCTTTGCTTAGTGAAACAGGGGCTACTATCTAATGTAAACAGAATCTTTATCTGAAAGAGCAAAGCTTCAGGCACAGAAAGCATATCAGTAATCACAGAGAGCTGTGGATGTAGTGGGTGATGTGTTTGGGAAGGACTGACTCTGAACATTTGTGAGAAAATTCAAGAGATGATGAAACTATTTTGGCAGTTGCTACCTGATTATATGTATTTGTAAAGAGTCATCAAAGTATACACTTAAAATACAACTTATTTTTTTGCTAAATTACATTTTGATAAAACTGACTTTAAATTATTTTTGAAGGAAGAGAAAAGAAAATCCATTTTGGGGCCAGTGAGATGCCTCAACAGGTTCGTGAATTTTCCACAGAGCCTGACAGCCGGAGTTTAACCCCTGGGACCCACATCGGGGAAGAGAACTAACTCCTGCAAGTTATTCTCTGACCTCCACACATGTATTATGACACATGTGCCCCCACATGCATGCAGATGTGCAAGCACACATGCATACAATAAATGTAATAAAAAAGAAAACCTTTTGTGATATTGTAATTTGTCATCTTGTAATATGAGAATTTTGAGGTTGGTAAGAAGAAGGACCAACAGGGCAATGACAAACATAGGCTTTTCCTCAGGAAAAGGCCTGTGGAGGCGATCTCTCGTCTAAGAGACCACAGAGCCTGCCCTCTGCTCACAGGCTGGGACAGTTAACAGGGCAGAAAGTGGGAAAGGGGGAGGACACTAAAAATTTCCTTTTTTGTTTACAGTTGACTTTCGTCATGTGTAGCTAAGAAAATAAGGTGAGTGGTCAATTAAACAATGCCGAGTGATAGATAAACATCTCTTCTGGTCAGCTACTACTGGGGGTTAACAGAGCGTGGAGGGCACGAATATAGAACAAAAAGAACAAGTTATTTTAGTATCCGGAATTGCCATTGTTTAACCAAAACCGGGAAAAAACTTTACAAAATGGAGTGGCCGTGGCTAAAAATAATCATGCATTGTAGAATAGAGTTTGAATCTGAATAGTCTTGATCAAGATAGAATAATAATATCACATATGTCTTGGAATTTATTTAATTTTATTGTAATTATAGAAATTGTTTGTATTTGAGCAAGTCTACAATTTTAGGGAGAATTTTCCCATTACAGGGAGAGAAGAAAGTGTACCTACCCCAAATACTGATATGCCTAAGACAAAAAACATAACAGGAAGTGAGGCTATAGGCTGTTGCCCACACTGAGTGTCTTCATATGTACTCTTGGTTATTTTCCTTCAATGGAAATTGCTTTCAGCATTTTTAGCTTACTAATCTGAGAATGGTCTCAGAAAAAGTATTTTGCCCAGAACCTGGCTGTACCAGGATCAAACTCTATATTGTTTTATTAGTAATGAAAATTTTAAGTTAATAACAGCTATTAGGTACTTTTTCAAATTTCATTGGTTCTGTGGATTCTCCTAAGTCCTGGTATCCCCACACAAGTGAGCAGAATTGACTCTAGATTTTCAGTGGTTTTCTTGCAGCAGAGGGGAATGTGGTTCAGGATGACTTGCAGTGGATGCTTTGGGGATTTTCAATCACACTCATATCCACATTCCACATTTGCCAATATCTCTCTCCTTTATGAGGAGGGAAACATTTGCAGAAGACTTATTTTCATATAAAAATGCTATTTAATACCTTAGAAAAACAAGTAATAGGAAAATTGTTTAGTTATTCCTAAGGTTAATAATTAGTGTTTCCTAGGCTGCCGGAAGCATAAGCTAAGTCAACATTTGGGCTTATACTTATTAAGTGAGTATGGGGGTGTTGCTATGAGCAACAAGAGGGCTCCAGGAGCTGTCAAAGACAGAGATGGTCCTCATGGGAATGGAAAGGCAGGAAGAAAGCTTTCCCTAGATTCAAGGCCTTTGTGTCCAAAAGGACGAGCTATTTCTGAGTAAGTCTGGTATATCCTTTGAAATAGCCTTTTGGTTTCCTCAGTAAATATTAAGAATGTTGATGGGCAGAGTGACTGTCATTAACAAATGAAAAGAAACCAGCACCGAGCTTCATTGCACTGAAGCCAAATAATTCAGTCTTCTAATATGTGTTTTCAAAATTGTCAACAAATTGGGGTCCAGGAGGCTCATCAAGGAGAGACCCTGCTGCCAAGTAATGACTTGAATTTGATTCCTGGGACACACATAATAGGAGGAAAGAACTAACTCCCACAAGTTGTTCTCTGACCTCCACACAAGCAGTAGCACATACGCCAGCCCACACACACCATAATAATAAATAAAATAAAAAAAATTAAAAATCAGCAAATCAGCATCAGTTGGACTCTTAGTTGAAGGTGGTTTTTTATGGTTGATGGCGATCAGAAAATCAAGATCACACACTGTCACAGATTCATGGAAAGATGAACTTAGTGGTGCATAGGAGACACTGTTAGTAGTTCAGCATCAAGAAACTGAACACATTCTCAAGAAACCTAGGGAAACAGCATAAACTAAACTCAGCATTACACTTTACATTAAGAATTTTGTTGGGGCTGTAGGAATGGCTCAGTGGGTAAGGTCATTGCATGCTCTTGCAGAGTACCTCGGTTCGATTCCCAGTACCCACATGGTGACTAACAACTGTTTGTAACTCCAGTTCCAGGGGAATTCACTGCCTACTTGTGACCACCACAGACATTGCACAGCATGGGTACACTTATATACACACAGGTAAGACACTCATGGTGATAAAATAAGAATTAAAAAAAAAATGTATGCAGTAGTTTGAATGAGAATACCTCCCGTAGGCTCCAAATATTCAGACATTTCGTCCCCAGTTGGTGATGCTGTTTTAGGAAGTCTTAGAAGGTGTGGTCATACTAGAAGAAGCATGTCACTGGGGGCCAGCTTAGAGGGTTCTTATGCCTTACCATATCTTTAATAGCTCTCTGCATCCTGTGCCTGCTTGAAGATGTATACTTCTGCTATCTGCTCTTGATCTGATCACCTTCTGCCACCGTGCCTCCCCACCATGACAGACTCAAATTCACTTGGAACCATAAGTTCAAATAAACTCTTCCTTTTATAAGTTCCCTTGGTTATGGTATTTTATCACAGCAACAGAAAAACACTACAATTTTAAAAAAATATTTTAAAAAGTAGAAATAAAAAATAAAAGAATGAGAGAAAATATTTGTCTAGTATACATACCATTCAATAGAATGGTAGTTTGGTCAGCAAACTGTCACTCTAAGCAGAAACAACATTATTTGCTAATTTTGGGTGAACTGTACCATCTGACCTACTCCAGTGCTGATCTTCAGTGTAACCAATGAACTCCCCCTTGTCATACAATCAAGTCTTCTAGCCCATACAAATGATGACTTTGCTCATATGACACACTTACCAACTCTCCTAACTGGTCTCAGGTCAGGATGAGACCAATACAAAGATAATGCCCAAAAATGGTGATGCAAAGCTGCCATGGTCAGATACTCTTAGATGTCCATTTGGGCTGTACTGGGAAAGCAAGGAGACAAAATGTTGGTGAAAAAAGCCTAAAGCTAGTAATTAGTAGCAGGGGACGCCGTGCACGTTTAGATTATTGCGCTTCACTTTGTATTGGCATCATCTTCTGAATATTTCAGTGGCTTTCATTTACATGCCCACTGAGGATTTCTGAGCAGAAATTGCCTTTTGTTCTCAGGCACAGAATTCAGTGGGGTTACAAGCTATAGCTAGATTCTGGCCCCTTCAAATATCAAAGTGTTTGATGAGGATGTGTTAAATGATATGAAATTCTCACTCTTATTAAGTAAAACCGCATCATTTTCCTAAAGATTGATCTGAAATTGTAACTTGAGAATCAAAAAAAAATAGTTTACCATGGAGTTATCCTTTAGTGAGACTATTCAAAGTCAGTATGAAATGTGATTTTTGATAATTGTAATAGAGTAGTTGTCGCACCTAAGTCACCTATTTATTTCCCACTGATTTTTACCACTTTAGTTGAGAAGGTGAGTGTTTTTCTCAAGGTGACACCTTAATCTGAGTCTCCCTGAGCCCATGACACACCTCAGTTCTCAGGTCTGATCAGAGAGTGACTCACTAAATCTCCCAAATTGAGTTCAGATATCTGAGGTGAGTTGTTTTCCCATGAGCAAATGAGTACTAAATGCAAAGTGTGTAATCTGTGCAAAGAAACATTCAGTCCTTAAGTACTTATTTGCATAGAAGAAAGAGCAGAAATCATTTTAACTTTAAATAATAAGTAAAACCTAGTTAATAAATAATGAAAAAGAAAAGAGGAAGGAAAACATTACTGCAGAACATTTTCTAAACCATGAAGGATGATTAAGTTTTCAAATAATGTTCTAGGTCTTTCCACTTTTTCACCTTCAAAATTGTTTGCCAGATGAGTGTGGATGTGTTACAAGCACAGACACATGAGCTGGGGCAATCGCTGTCCTAAGTTCAGGGGACCAAAGTTGATAAAATCAACTCTGGATAGCCTTTCACTCTAAAATCACTGTGGCTTCAAAAATGCTTTGCAAATTTGACTCAGAGCCAAGAAACCAAATGCTAGCCAATGTGAGAGAATGCTGTATCTTCTGAACTTGTGTTTTCAGGGTGTCAGAAGTCACTGAGCTCACCTACCTGAGGGCCCCATGCTACATTCTTCTCTTAATGACCATGCCTGCATTCAGACAGCCAACCTGTTCTCCAGAGTCATGTTTGAAGGTGAGCCTTGCAGTCAGGTGAATAGCAATATCTCCAAAATAAACTGCAGTCTCTTTCTCCCTATTATTCTGTTTTAAAGATTCAACTGGTTTATTAAAGCTTACCTACTACAAAGTTGGGAAGCCTTAGTCTTCACTTTGGAAGCAACTAATGAATGAACACATGGGGACAATGTGAGTTTTTTAGAGTTCTGGTATTGGAAAGAAAAGTTTTTCAGGATGAGGCCCTTTGGTCAGTGGTGTACTTAACTGGCCACTGATAATCAAAGACTATAAAAACTTCCAGAATTAAGCTAAAAATAATAAAGCCATTTAGTGTTAGGTAGAATAGCTCAAATTTACTGAAGAATTCTTGATCAAATTTCTACTCAATGCATGGAACTATTTCTATTGCAATGCCCTAGCTCTAGCTGTATTAAATCTTCTGAACTTACATAGGTTTTCATTCTTGTTGAGTGGAAAATACGAAGGCATGAAGAACTATAATACAGCACAATAAGAACAACAAACTGGAAGAATAAGAGTAAAGGACTCAGAGAAGGAGGAGTCTGTTCAAACAGGATTTCAAGGGCATCCAGAAAGGAGACATGGAACAGAACTTAGAGTTCGGTGAATGGATACTTTCTTTTTAGAGCATTCATCAAACAATGCTCTTTTATATCCAATGTGTCCAGTGTTTCCCTGCTGTCATGCAATATCCTTAAGTTAAATTCTGGCCAATAGGACACAGTGCTTTGAAACAAAGAACCCTAGAGAATTATCTAAAAGAACATGGTAGATTTAGTGAAAGCTTCAAAGCTGGCATGTTCTTGGTGCTCAGTCCTATAAGGTTGGTGAACCTTCAGCAAGTAGTCAGGAACACAGATATTGTGTTACTTTACGGCCACTCTAAGTGTATGAACCAAACATAGGCCCTAAAGAAGATTTAGATATCTAATAATCCATTTTCTAAAAGGATAGAATTTAAAATAACTTCGTATCTTCACAGCTTCTTGGAGAGTCTAAGCACCTACCCACCCAGTCTCATGTTTCTCTTGAACACAAGCATGTATGCTGACTGTAGGAATATTACATTTTGGTAAAAATTTATAGTTGAATACACATTTCCCTTTTAGATCAATTCCTTGTGCCACTAAGTAGCAAGCTTGGAAATACAGGATTATCTCAGTAGCAACTGCTATTTTCATTTGAAATACAATGTAGAACCACATGTTCTCAGCACTCAGGAGGAGGTCAAGGCAAGAGGATTGCTGTGAATTCAAAGTAGCCTGGGCTATACAGTGAGACCTTGTCCTAAACAAAGAAAGACAGAAGAAAACAAAGCAGATGGAGAAGGAGGAGAAGGAGGAAGGAGTAGAAATACAATCCTGACTCATTTTTGTAGTCAATGGAATAGGCTAGAAACCACATTCTTAGCCAGTGTTAACGTAAGTATGTCCATCCAGTGTTTCTGCTGACTGGCAGCAGTTGGAGAGTGGCTATGAAGAAGGAGACGTCAGTTTGCATTAAAATTGAAGTGCATGTAATATGTGAAGTAAGCCCATGATGCATTCAAATCACCCAGCACATTTTCAAAGATCAAAACAAACCGTAACTTGCTGGATTTGACTGTAAGGAGCATTTGGAATATGTATTTTTGAACTAACCAAGAACCCCCAAAGACTATGTGCTTATGTAAATACATCCATATAAAGTAGTGAGAGGGCACTTATCCTAGTTATTATACATTCAGGTGAGACAAGCTGCTTTTTGCTGTTGATTGTCAGAGTGTTTTATTGAAAGCTTGTACTTTACTAAGGAAAGTAAGGTCAGTGCCAGGGTACGTTTCGAGCAGATATTTAAACTTTGGTGAGGCGAATGCCATTTAGACATAATGTGGTTTTTATTAAATAAATCTGTCTAATAATATTAAGGTGCTATTTCAATGTTAAGAACAGACACAGCCAATCTTAGGTACTGAGAGATGGGGGCAGAAGGTTGGGGTCATGGCAGGGAGGGACTTGGGTACTAGTTGTACCTGGTTAAAGCTGCACGAAGAAAAGATGAAAAAAATTATAACTCCACTTCACTTCCATATTGCAGTATGGTTTATTTTTCTTTAAATCCCTCTTTGCTTTATTGAATTTCCAATGGTGAGGTAAAATTTTTGAATACATTTCTAATATGGAATGGAAGTAATATATTTTCTTTAGGCTGATATGAAATAAGACTTTATGTTCAATAATCCAATGAAGACTGAGATATTATAAAAAGTAAAAATAAGGAATATTTTGATGATTCAGCATACAATGAAATTTTAACATAGATCTCGAAATGTTGACCTGAAAAATTAAGGTAGTGAGCAAATGAATATCTTTCTGGATCTAAATTCATGGGTAGAAATGATTCTACTAAAACCTACAGTTTTGTATGTTTGCCTTATTTGATATAATAAAGTTCTATCTACTAAGAGAAAATATCTGAAATCTTATTAATATGATCCCCACAGCAACAATGTATTTTTAGTAGCTCTAAATTAATGATGGTTTCATAATTCAGCTTTTAAACATAATTAATATTAGCACTGTTAAATGAAAAGCATGCTTTGTGTATGCTTAGCTGAAAACCAAACCTCACAAATTTGGAGAAACTTGTACACTGAACCAACAAGAGACTAATATTCACAGTGTAAGCACCCTGACATTGAAGAGCTGTGATGATTCCCTTTTGATATTTGTCATCAAAACAGTTTTTGTGGCCAGAGGGAATGTGTAGAACTCTTTTAAGGACAGTTAGGTACCTAAGCCAAAGGACACCTAGTGAGATGAAATATCATAATAACTAATAGAAAAATAATAAATATTGAGAAACATTTACTCTTGGGACCCAAAATCTACTCTTAATATTATAGGATGATGAAATAACACCTATGTGGAGCTAAGACATTGAAGAGTAACATCTTGTGGTTTTTGGAACACTTCATCCATGAACTACTAGTGCATAGGTCTTGGAGCAAGGAAGAAATAAAAGAAGAAAAGTTGGGAAAGAAGAAAATAGAAAAGAGAAAGGAGGAAAATAGGCGCATTGATCAAGGCATATCTATGATTTCTGAATTCCTGGGATAGTGGCAGCGTCTATCACCCTCCATCCTACGACTGCTGTGATATTTCTTCCCCGCAGGACGGCAGCCTGATCTTCCCTGTCTGCTTATCTTGCTCTTCTGTTCAGATCTTTCTCATGGTTCGTCATGACACCCTATGTATTCTATTTTAAAAAGGCAGAGGTGATACTTTTCTTTGAGATGACTATGTACATTTATATTTGTGACATTTCCACACTGCAAACAGCTGAGAACTGAGAAGATTAGCCTACCACTCTACAGGTAGAGCACATTTCTTTGTGCTTGTGTGACCAATTATGGTGACAAAGCTTTTCATTAGGGCACTTTAGCTACAATAGTTATTACATGATTTATTTTCATTTTAAGGAGAGTGAAAGCAATTAAAACAATCAAGTATTTTACTTTTTGCATTCTTGATCTTCATTTCTTCCATTGCTCAATATTTTTCCTAAAGAACAATCCCCCAAGTAATAATAAACCTTCTTCTTTCTAATGTGTTTCCTTTATCAATAACAGTGCCTTAACTTTAGATAGTTTGAGTTTCCCTTTCTAAATTCGGTTTTCCTCTTCATAGAGTGCAGCAGGAATAGTAAGTCATGAGAACTCTTCTGACAATCTATATCCACCTTGATCTTTTCTGTCATCACTGATCTACACACGATCCTCATTCATTCTCCTAGGTGCTCTTACAATATTTCCTAATGGGTATTTTCATATCCCAGTTCTTTAAAAAGAAACCTAGTCCGTGAGTTAACTGTCACAAATTTCTATTAAATTGTCTACCCCACCACTGAGTAACCAGTGATTTCCAAACAATCAGGATAGGAAGTAGAGTTTCCACTGTGATTTGTATGCACCTATAAATGTGGCTCTTTATATGTATAACTGTGGCGATCTGAATCCATATTAGCATAGCAAAATCTTCCATGAAAGAATATCCACCTGTTGCCTACAATGGGAACTTTCTCTTTGATGCTCCTCTAGTCTTTTTCATTATATCATCAGTTCTCACTTTTAGTATATTGTTTAATTTGAAATCTCAAATTCATGGAAAATTCAGTTTCATAACATTTTTATATTTGTATTTTGCCATGAGAAGCAAAAACTTTCAGTCACTGGTTGGTATCTGCCGGGCTAGGTGCATGAGGTATTGATCTGCCTTCCTGTGGTACCTCTCACACTCTGAAAGATTTTTGTAATCTAGTGTTTTATTGGTGGTGATTTTGCTTGAAACAGATTCCAAGCATAGTGCTGAAGTATTGTCTTTCTTAAATTCCAAGAGTCTATGATGTACCTTACAGAGAAAATACATTTGTTAGATAAACTTTGCCCAGGCATGACTTTGTAGTTCTGCTATCCATAGGCCAATGTTGATGTATTTGTAATAACTATAGAAAATAATATGCCTGTGAATGAAAACACATAAAGCAAAGTCACATATTGATCTGTCTAGATAATTATGTGACTGGGTTCACAGATAGCAAATCTGCATTGTTATAGAGACTTTACAGAACACAAATGCTGTGACTACTATGAGTCTATTATTTTATGTTTTAACTTTTAAAATTCTGATCAGATGACTCAGAGAATTAAAATTTGCTATGCAAGTGTGAGGACCAGAGTTCAGATTCCTAGAATGCAAATAAAGTTAAATGTAGTAGTACAAATTTGTCATTCAAGAACTCCTATGGCGAGATAGGATATGGAGGCAGGAAAGATCCAGAGACAAGAGCATGCTTACTCGTGGCATCCTCAAAGCTCAAAATGACTGACACCTTCACAGACAGATAAAAATATCTTTCACTCATTGTGTTCTCTAGTCAAAGATGGCTTTGCAATATGATTGTGAAAAGTAGTATTTGAGGTAAGAATTTTCTGAAATGTTGATGTAAACAAATGAAGCGTAATAACACGTTAAAGCATGGGAAATTACAAAAGCATGGTAACATACCATTTTTAATACATATTTAACGCTTTGTGACTAGGTACCAAATATGCATGGCATCATTCAAATATCCCTGTGTTCTTTTAGCAATCCAAAGTGGAACATCCAGTCATAACCAGTAATTGAACATTTTTATTTAACTTCTTCACTGAAGCACTTCACCCTTCATTTTGATATCATTATATCCATTGGTGAAGATAATTCCAGATGGTTAGTGGTTATTTATCATTTTTATTTTATGTGTATGAATGTATGGCCTGCATTCGTGTATGTAGGGGTACCCGTGTGGTGCAATACCCGAAGAGGTCAGAAGAAGGTGTTGGATTCCCCTGGAACTGAAGTTACAAATGGTTGTTAACCACCATGTGGTGCTGGGAATTGAACCTGGGCCCTCTCTCAGTGCTCTTAACCTCTGAAACATCTAATCTCCAGGGTACTCACAGAATTGAGAGTGTTTGAGCCCATAATGGGAAAGATGAAAACGTTCTTTTACTGTTTCATTTACAAGTGAAATAGCCAATGCGATTCTAGAAATTTCCTTCCCAATTTATCATTATGATCCATACGAAAAAACAAAAAACCCAACACTTTACCCCATTTATTTACTTGTTAATTAAACAGTTTCTTCATGTGTTAATCAGTAATCACTGAGCTGGTGCTGTGTTAAAAAATAAATTTGAGAGTGAATTTCAAAAGGATGATCCCACTATATGGGAGAAGAATTATAGCTGTATCTACAGAGCAGGCTAAATAAAAACATGTGTATAGCCCAGCGTATTTTGGATGTTAGGGGAAGAGACATCCTTTGTTCATAATAATTTACATAGGTAAGTGAAAAAGATCCAAGGTTTGAATTGGGGTCAAATCTAGTTGGGCTCGATTTTTATAACATTCTTAATTTTTTGATATTTTATGTGTGCACGTCACATCTAACTTGTTTTCTAATTATATAAAGTTAGATAAAGATAATCTTTTATAAGTGACTAGAGTTAAGACAAGGTCAAAACTGGATCTGGTGGCACAGGCCTGTAATCCCTGCATTTGCGAGATGGAAGCAGGAGAACAAAGAGTTTAAGACCTACTTGAACTACACAGCAAGATTGGGGACAAACTTGAGATCCTATCCATAAGTAAACAAACAAACAAACAAATAAAACAAGTATAGGGCAATATTATAGGCTTAGGAAAAATAACCTAAGTAAACTTTACAGTGTAGAGATAGTATTTTTTTTAACGTAAATAGGTTAACATTTTTGTTCTCCATATAAACAAATACAATTAGTTTCTCTTTGAATTTTCTTCTTTGGGTATTTATTAACTTACAATTGAATGTATCGTATAAATCTGTTATTTTAATGCTAAATATATTTAGGCTATTAATATCTGCCTTTACACAATTAAAATTAAGATACATACTTAATGATATGATTCTCTGTTGCTTATCAGAATTTCTGAAGTCGAGAAAATAAAAATATTGTTAATCTGAAATAATCTGAAAATTAAAGTCTAATCTTGGATTGTGAGTAAAGTTGAAGTTTGAAGCATCTTGTCTACCATGTCTTGCCTCTGTGTGGTCAAAAAAGTTTGATACAATGCTGCTTTTCAAATAGGACAAAGTGACATGAAAAGAAATGTGTGCCATCAGCTGCTTGTCCTTTAATGGGATTCTCTGGTGTGCAAATCACTGCAGTGGAATGATGCAATGGGGCATAAGGACCATGAATCAGGCAATAAATTGAGTGTAACACTAATTATATTCAGTATAAACTGAAATATATATATTAGATTGCCAGAATGGCACACCAGTTTTCAAAGTCCAAGGTGAAAATGCATTTCAACTTCTCTCTCTATAAAAACTCAACAGTCTACCTCTGCCTGTTTCTGGCATCAAATTCTATATTTCTACCTGTGTTTTCAGCATGGAAACCCAATTCCTAAAGGAAAGGTCATTAGCATTATTAAATTTTATAAGAAAATCAGTATCTATTTAATAACGGAGACATCATGAATGTCAGACTTAACACACTTTGCAGAGTGCTAATAACTCTTAAAGTGTACCTTGTCTGAAGTTGAAGTCAGTATTGGAAATTTTATATTACCTGCTCTGCCTGAAAGCATTACAAAGCACTTTTGTAAAAAGTATTTCTATAATAGTTAAGTTAAAAAATAGTGACTATTTTACAACTCTGCTTAATTTACGGTTCAATTTCAAGGTTGATAATAGTTAAAATTCATATGTCATCAGTAATGATTTGAACTAAGTAAAAGAATTATTTTAAATATCACATTCTATGTTATTTTCAGGATAAATAAAGCATTTATATCCATGTCTGTTTGCAAGTTTCTTATGGTATATATGCTTTATATGCATTATTGATGACACTAGAAATGCTTTTTTTTCTATATTTCTTTCAGTTCTAGAATTGCAAGGATATAAAATATGCATTTATTCAGAAACTAAACAAAAAAACTTTAGTAATTCTGCATTACAATGACCCTAATTCAAGTCCAGTGATAGATTGGAAGAGGTTGTTTCTTTTTCTATTATATATTTAAATTAAAAATAGGGAGATGTAGTTTCTACTAATGAGTTTTGTAGGGCTGTTTTAATATGATGTCCCTGAGGAGATTTCCTCACTCAGTGTGAAGGCTCCTAAGAGGTGCTTGTGCACCTGATTAATTCATCAATGGCACCGAGGGCTGCACATTTGCCCAATCCTAGTTAAATCATAGTAGGCAGCTATTCCTCTGTAGGATGCATCACAAATTGTGATGCTCTTATTATACACCTAATTACGGTATGTCTGATTTTTTCAATAAATTCTTGTAAACGTGATGTCCATTTTAGAGGGCAGAGATTGAGGTTCATTAAAATAACTTCAATCTATAGAACTGTAATGCAACAATGACTTGTAACTCAAGGGAAAGTTCCCGTGTAATTTTAAGGAAAATGTCTATGTAAAATGCGGAGGCAATAAAATGCAACTGATTTTCAAATTAATATATCTTTATAAATAATAATTAAACAGCTGCAATGGGGGATATAAGAGAAAAAAATGCAAAACTTCTGGATAGATACCTGGTGTAGTGTTAGGGTGAAATAATAAGGACAAATGTTGTTTGAATGTCGCATTTAACTCATATCTATGCCCCATGGAGTATATTAAACTAACCTACCTTATTACTTGTGAGAACTGACTGACTTAATATATGTAAAATGCTTCAAAGAGGACGTAGTAAGCTCTGTGTAAGTTCTTGTATAATTTTTTTTTTCAGGCTATACCTAGTCTAATTATGATGTAAATAAGATGTATAGTTTTTCACTGTCTGTTTTAGTCCAAACTACTACTGCATTCCTTCCTCCTGTACCTTTGGATATTGCTTTATTGATGTTATTCTGATAAAATAAAGAGTAATCTTCCCTTTAAAATTAAGCAAAATATGTTAGCATTCATCAGGAAACATTTGGATACTTATTAGATTTATAACTAAAAAACACTAACCAAGTATATAAACAGCATGTAATTCAAATAAAATAATTTCAAATATTCCTTTTTGTGATTCTCCATAGTATAATGCAATATTTATTACAATATAGCACCTTATGTAAAATAAGTGTACAAGTGTCTTCTGAATCCCATCATTGTCTATATAGAAACCCATGTTCTAGCCTCTCAAACTGGCATATTAGCTGAATCCACCACTAAACTCAATCAACTAAAAAACCCTATTTACTTCTTATTTGTCTCCATAGCCTACACATCAAGCTCATGAAGTATCCAGACATTTGTCTAAATCCAGTGGCTACTTTTTGTTCATAGTATTTTAAAAATACTCAAAGAGATCAAAGGAATATGTCAATTATCGATGTCTGAAATGAAACACAAGTGAAAAAAAATCTGGTAAAAGAGATTTGAAAATTAGTTACTTGTTAAAACAGTGATTCACAGATATTGTTTCTTCCATTTGACATTTTATTATAAAGCACAAAGCAGAATAAAAAAGAAAGTGAAAAAGAAAAATATAAAGGTGAAAATACATTTTTAACTTATTAATCTTATCACCATACAGATTGAGAAACTCTTTCCATTAGACAGAGATAGAGTGTTTCAAATCAACTGAACAAAACAAAGCCTGCTCAGACACAGTGTGATGACTTTTAAGTTTGTATGTGTATAACATCAACTTTTCTGTTTCTTTTTTTTTTTACATAAAGATATACTGTTTTATTTTATAGAAACTTTCACTTTAAGTGAAAATTATCCAGTTGACAAAGGACAATTACCATCATTTTAAAATGCTTTGGATATGTGCCACTTAGACATCTATTTTTTTCTTTCACATTTTAGACCAAGACATAAAGAAATTTGATCACTCAGTAAAGCTGTTTTGACCCCAGTCAAAATAAGGTAAGAATTAAGTGGTTACATGTGGTGCTAGGATAAAATTGCCACTAAGGTTCAATCCACAGGATGATGCTCTGATCTCTCATTGGACAAAGGAGTTCATTGTATTTAGGATCAATAGCATACTTGAGATCTTGGTCTCTTAGCTCAGGTGGTGCATTGTGTGTGCAGTGGCAGTGATAGTCACATTGATGAAGACACTGGTTGGAAATGAGTCTCACTACATCTTACAAGAGTGAAAAGGAAAGGTGCTTCTGTTGTTTCCTAAATGGAGTTGTGACAGCATGAATTTATCAGTTGAGTCTGGACAAACGTCATTGTTAAAAAAAATTGAATTACTTCAGATAACATTCAAGGTATTGGGATATACAAGATAATAATTAGATACCACATAGTAGGTTTCCACAGTTCTCATTAATATGAGTTCTGGATTTCACCCTTAACAATTTGAGATCTTAAACCTATCCACCTGTGTGTGGCCCACACCTCGTGGAGGTGACATACAGAATTTTCTTATTTTTCTTTTTTACTGGGTGGCATATGGAAAGGGTGATTCTATGCAAAACTTTCAGTGCCATGGTTACACCATTAGATTAAAATGACTAAAGCATGCAGATTCCTTGAAAAGCTTGCTAATCTATGTGAAAGCCTTTCCCTTTTTATTTTTTATTGAATTGATTTTGAAAGCAGAAATAAAAATACTTTGAAAACAAGATTTTTCTGTGATTTGCAAAGTTGCTATTAGATTAAGTACTGCCCCGCGTATCAATTACGGCGATATTTCTATTGTTATTTGAATACATAAATTAAACAATTTTATTTTCATGTTTTAATTTTCATTTTACTTTGTGAAATCAGACTTAGAACATCATATAAAATCATTTGAATGCAGATGTATGGACCTTTTTATTAAAGGTTTCTGAGAATATGGCCGTGAACTTGAACCATCTGAGGCTTGAGGATCTACAAAAGGAAATGACCAAACAGTAAGATCTGATGTCCACAAGGATTCTGTCCTGGGCCTCTGTAAGTGAGAGGAAGTTCATTGAGGATGGACAAAATGATTTCTCCCAACTTTCCAGAATTTCAGTCACTCATAGAGTGATAAGATGAACTAAATAATTTGAAAGGGCAATTTCCACATAAGCGCTGACTCTATGTACCTTTAAATGATCAGATGTGTAAAAATGGAGGACCAAAAGCTCAGTTAATGCAGAATAAAAACTGTTGTTTTGCACTCTGATGTAGTTAAGATAAATCATAAGCTTTATGGCATAAATATGCTTAAAATTATTAAAGAAAATTTTAACTTCTCAAATTTCTTAGGCTTTTAATTCAATGTAATGAGATATGTTTGTATATGAAACTGCTTTGGGTAAAAAGAAATCCCTCTAAATGAAATGTTTTTGGTTTGTTGTTCAACTCAAAACTTAATCCAGTGATATTTGTTAAGAAAAACAATCAAGTGATAAAGATTTAGTTAGAGCTTAGGATAGGAAATTATTTATAACCAGGGAACCCTGACTTTGACAGAGTCAGCATTCAAGGAGAGCAAGTGCTTGACAGCTCTTGTTACTTTTATCACTCCTCTGTCCTTCCCATCTCAACACGTTCTCTTAATGACACCTTTGTAGATGGAGTTGGAAACAAACTTTGAAAGAGAACTTAGAACTTTTCAAGTGAACCCGTACGCTAGATCGTTTTGAGTCTCTTGTTTGTTGTTCCAAAAGCTACAGAACAGCCCTTATGCTGTGCTTTAGGGAGGGAAGGTGCAACTCGCAGGCTTCGTCAGACTTCAGTTTTACAAGTCCTAGGGTATCTTCAACTTATCAGATATTAAAACCAACCTTTTACTTCTATTTACAGTCATGGTTAAAAACTGTTAGTAGAAAGGTAAATTTCAAGGACAGGAGAATTACAGAAATATCTCCATTCCTTCTTAAAACAACTACTTTTCTATCTATTCCAATTGATATTTATACAGAGGGATCTATGACAATTTAACATTCTAAATATGATCTAATAGCTCTCCTGAATTTTAGACAGAATGCTACCATAAAATCCTACTATATTAAAAATATTTGCATATGGCATTCTCCTATACTGAAATTTATGAATTTTAATAAAGTTGCTTAGATTTTATAGCCCACAGTTATAATTGTTAATAATCCTGGAATATTATTTAAAGGGAATTAAAATTATATGAAAACACTTAAGAGCAGAATTATATTTTCAGTTTCTCACAGGTCTTACATGTTGATTATTAAGTTCACAGTAGTAAGTCAACGAGTAGTTGCTCATGATAAAAACTATGTTTAGACCTGTAAATGCATTTGTAAATTAACATATACAAATGTGTCCTGATAACTCAAGATTTATGTAACAAAGAAACTATACAGTAATGCACTCTTTGGTTTAGTACTGTACTACTGCATAGTTATTTTAATATAAAGCAAGAACATCAGTAGAAGGAACCCTACATAATGGAATCAGTGATTAATGAATATTGGTTCATTTGACAAACGTAACATTATAATGTTAAAAATATAAAATCAAAAGCAAATATTTTTATATTTATTCTACTTAACACCTTTTTGCTGAAGAATTCCAGCAATCTTACTTCACTGCCCTCTTCTTCTATAACAATTAGTTATTATGAACCATTCTCTTTAAGTGCTTTCAGTTGAAGTCAACTTAATTTCTGGGCATACAAGTCATCAAGAGGCATTCTCTTTCCAGAATCATGATTCTTAGGGAATAGTATCTGATTCCTCATTCCTCCTTTTTTCAAACTCATAAGATTTAGGATCATCTAAGAGCTGGTTAGATATTTAGTTATTTCTGAAAGGTCATTTCCAGATTGGATTCAGTGAAGGAAGAAGACCCACCCTGAGTTTGGCTACTACCATCTCATGGACAATGGAGCTTGAGGGAATAAATGGGGAAACAAAGAAAGCTTGTGGAGTCCTCTTCAGCATTCCCTTGTCTCAGGGATTCATTAGGATGTTATCTGAGCTGATTCAACATGCTATTCTGTCTACCAAAGACTCAGCCTTCTGACACCATGAACCAAAATAAACTTTTCCTCTTAACTTGTTTCTGTTTTGTTTGTCCCAACTACACAAAAGTAACTGATGAATTCATTTATACTTGCCCAAATCTATAAGAAAAATAATTTCTGTTGTTTTAAAATGAATTACACTAGTATACTATGACTCATGTGAGGATGATGGCTAGAATGAACAGGATGAGGGAATAAATTAGAAATAAGAATAAGATTAGCATGTTAAATGCAGTAACAACACTCAATTCTTCTGGTATAAAGTATGAATTAAAATATAACATGTTATTAAATATAACAACAATAAAAATTACAAAGTGGAGCTGTGGTTTTAGCTCATACATATTTCTTGACAAGATGGACCTGGCATGACTTCTGATGAAATAGGCAGCATGGGACATGCAGGGTTGCAGGAGAGTGAACTTGTTGTATAAGCTGGAACCAGCATGGTGAAGAACTGACTGGTGTGACTGAGAACTCAGACACTGGATAAGAAAGCAGCAGAGGGATGGTAGTGGGAGAAGGAAGTGTGGGAATTCACCCTAAAATATATACATTTTGTATTACAAAAATATGGATAAGCAAATTTCCCAAGATTCCTGGTTTAAGGTGATGGTTTAGTTGAATGACTGTGAGATGTTGTGAGTTAGTTACTTGGAAAATTTCAAAACTATAGAGGGGAGAAGGAACTGTGTTTGTTCAGTCACATTCTCGATTCTTAAGGACAATGTTGTTTCAACCATATTTCACTTCCACTCCTTGCCCTACCCTGGCATTGTTACTGGAATGTTTTAAAGCACATTCCAGGCACATTTAAAGCACATTTCATTAGGAAACAGTTCAATGTACACATTAGTAAAATAAAGATTTACAAAAGTACAAAAGCTAACTAACATTAAAAATCAACAGTATCCATTAAGATCCTGTGTTACCTGGTAAATGTTAACATTTTCTTGATTATTTGTCTACAAACTCTTGAAATCATATTAAGGACACATTATTTCTGCCATAGTTATGTCTCCGTATTTCACTTAAAAGTCTTTTAATTGGATGAAAGTACAAAGGAGACAGTGTTTGTCTTAGATAATTGTACCTTGTCAAGAAAGTCTTGGATTATTTAATTTTTAGGTCTTAGAATTCAATTATCAACAGTCAAGCTATAAACTATTGTGCCTTTGTAAATGGAGCTAAGGTGGCATTCACAGAAGTTAATTTTACACATGACTTTATCCTCAATGGGCAGTTGTGGACTGTTTCAACACTGCCTAGAAAGATAGTGTAAGTTGCCATAGCAAACAGATGAAATAGTTACTAAAATCAGTAAATGTGAAGGCAGCAAAGGAAAACATAAACCAGACAGAAATACATTTCCAGACCTAAATTTTTAAGTATTCTGTATTTTGTCATATGTTAAACCACAAATAGACATACACAGAGCTTTGGTTCAATATCCTTTGGTTTCTAACTTAAATAAAGTTTGGAGTACTGTTCTGCAAACCAACCAGACCAGGCAATGACTTACATATGAGATATCTATCCAGATATAGATATAGATATATGTGTATATATATATGTATGTATATATGTGTGTGTGTACATATATACATAAAACATATGTATGTATAAAAGAAGTGTCAGACACTAATTGGAAAGTTATAGTTTGGCAGGAATAAATGTTGTAACCCTTGCATCAGAGAGGAGTAAGAAGAATTAAGCTACAAAAGCACACTACGTATTTAGAGGTAACAATTCCAGTTGATTAAACTGTATTCTGCAGAGATACTTCAGAAGACATATGTACCACTTGTAAGATTTACATCCCAGTTCACATACAATTTAAGCTTCTGTAGGTCCATGAGTGATTGCAGTGAAAGCGCTTAAAGAGTAACAGATAAGAGATGCAAGCAGACAATTGCTCATGAAATCAATCAGTCAACGTGGGTACAAAGGGGATTTTTTTTAAACTAAAATGGTTACCTCTTCTAACTCATTAATTATGCATTCTATATTAAGAGTTAAAAATAAAGATGTCGAAGGTATCCATATTTATTTATAAAAGGGGATTTTTAGCTTATACATGTTTGTGGGCAAAAAATTTTTTAAAAGTTGTTCAGTAATCGAGAATTCCCAATCTTGTTTTGGAAATCATTCTTCAAAATAAATGTCTACAAACTTCTTCATCACATTAACAGTAAGCATTTTGGTTCATCATTAACTCTATAAATGTGAGTTCTTTGGGAACACAGACTCCCACATTTACCCTAGTTTGGCCAGCAGTGTACACCATTGTTCCCAGTTCCAGAAGCCTGCAGAGGTCAGTATCGCAACAGCAACAAGGCATCAAATAGGACATATCAGATAGATTAATACTGAAGAAAGGCACTTGGACCACTTATTAGCCTGCTAGCTGCTAAAATGAAATTAGAACAAAACACAAATTTAGAGTAATTTTCCATTATAAAGTGTATGTTTAGAGAAAATCAATTGTGGGTAAATATTTTTGCTTTAAAATGAAAGGGAGGGGTACAGAATGAGAAATAGAGTTTAAAGTTGAAATGATGACAAAGTTCTATAAAAGTAAGTTTCCTGTATACCTGATGGACTTGGTGGATATTCTGTACTCCTGGTACCTACCAATAAAGCGCACTATTAACCTGGGCACAATGAGGTTTTTAAAAAATATTTTGCGTGTTATTTTCATTTTATGAGTATGAAAGTATTGGCGATGTATGTGTATATGTAAGGGTATCCATACTGTATAATGCCCGCAAAGCTCAGAAGAAGGAGTCAGAGTCCCTGGAACTGGAGTTATGGACACTTGTTAGCTGCTATGTGGGTACTGGGACTCAAATCCAGGTCCTCTGCAAAAGCAGTCTTTGCTCTTAACTGCTGAGCCATCTCTCCAGCCCCGATGAGATTTTTTTTGACATTGATATATAAATGGAGCTTTCTTATTTCTAGTAATATACCTTAAATACAAAGTAAAAACTTGCCCCTAAAAGTAATAGTTGTCAGGTACAATTAAAAATTAAAGCATATTATTTTAAATCTGCATGTGCAAATGTTGATAAATGTATACATATGTATTTTCCTTTCCTTCCAAACACCTTTTCATGTTTTTTTTTTTCTATAAAAGTTAGGAACTGACATATTTTAGAAATTACATTCTGGCATTCAGAAGCTGTCTTCTCTATGATGAACTATCACTGACCTTTCTGGTGACATTGAAGGACTACCATCTCCCAGGGTGCGAAGTAATTCAACTTCAGTCGCTCCTCTGCTCCAGACATGTATAAAACAGACAATATAAACATATACTGTAGGTTTATTTTGGCTCCAGTTAAGCTGACACCATCAAACTCATTTAGTTTAGAACTTGCAGACATGGTCTCAGTATTGGCTCTCTGCTGCAATCCAGAAGGTTAAAAAAAGTTAACACAAACCAACATGGGGCTTTTGCTGAGGCAGTGGTGAATTTTCTCATACTCAGCAACGTTTCATGTCATTAAGGACATCTTTCTGGTGTATTCTACTGTCACTGTGAATAAGAAAGGGCAAAAGTTCTAAAAGAAGATAGGCCAAACTAGACGGATTCAATAGGCAGATTTTAAAAGGAGATATATTTATTTATTTTTAAATTTAACTATGAATTTATCCTAAAAAATGCAGTAGGAGGCACATGTACAAGAAGGTCAACAAGCAACACATAGAGGAATGAATTTTTATCATCTGCAAATAAATGCATATTTATATTCACTTTTTAACTGTTGCAATGTTTATCTAAAATTTTAAAATCTCCTCTGAACAGATCAAATTTCTTTTAATATGCTGTATTTCTCAATTCATAACAGTGGTACAGACTTTTGAAGTAATTTATAAAAATTTAATTTAGAAATTAAATACAATGTTAGCTGAACAACACCTAGTAACAGAATAGGAATGTTATGACATTATATGATACCAAAACTTATGTGAATGTGGTATGTTTCTCTCAAACTATCTTACTGTGCTATAAATCTAGCGACCTCAGCAGATGGATTTTTTTCCTTCCTTCTAAGTTGAGAACATTCACTTTTTCACTTAAAGGGAAGCACTTTATTGCCGGGTTCCGCAGGTAGGGCGGTGGAGAAGCCCGTCCAGCCGGCCTCCTCCAGGGGCTGAGCGGGATGGTGAGTGTCGTGGGCTGGTACCCCTTTTCACTCGGGAGAAAAACACCACACCGAGCTGGGACACTTGTCGAAGCAGGATCTCACTTTATTGCATCAGGCACAGTTTTATATAGGGTAGGGGTTGGGCTAAAAACATGGGAAGGGAAGGACCAATCATTTTTCACCAGGTAGGCTGTAGCCAGGTAGAGGCCATTTTGTTATGCCTTGCTGAGTCACTCCTATGTGAAGTGGAGTGTCAGAGACAGGCGCAAAACTGAAGTGAGGCTCAGAAAGCTGCACCAGGCCACATGTCTGGGCCCATGAGGCCCAACAGTTTATAACTTCTTTTTTACCTGTTTGAATTCTCTTGCCCTTTGGTGGCAATGTTAAGCAAACCTGGTGTCATTGGGCAGTGAGTCTGGTCACCAGGATGGAGGGGGACTGAGCAGGCAGCAGTAGCCATCATTGACAATGGTCGATAGAGGGACACTCCATGTTCTGGGAAATGGAGACTCCATACACTACTCAAAACAGCACACAATATATAAATTACTAGTACACTCATAATGCTGAGCAGCTCCCTAACTCCCAGAGTACATTGTTTAAATAACCTCTTGACATTTCATTTACATACCACTGAGGCCTTCCTCATCTTAGTATATTCTGAGTCCCACAGCCATCACAGTGTCCTGTGTTTAGAACGTTTTCTTCACCTCATAGATCATTTTCCATTCTCTTCTTTCTACTGAAGTCAACTTCTGGTCTCTCCTTCTCTGCTATTCTGGGCATTTCATATAAATGGAAACATCCATCCATGATCATTTTAACTGATTTCTGTCACCGTAATCCACTCAAGTTTACCAGTGTGGTATCATGGATCTTTTCTTATTTATTTGTAGATTCAAATACCATTCTATCTTATAAATTTTCATATTTTATCTGAATACCTTTTGGGCTGTTTCTACTTTTCTGTGCTGTTATTAATAACACTACATGCACATTACTATACAAGTCTGAGATGGAAATTTACTCTCACTTCTCTTGAGTCTGTAGGAAGGAAGGGAACTGAGGAGGTACATAGTAATTATATGTTCAATATTTTAAGGCATAACCAGAATATTTTCCAAACATATTGCACCTTCAACAATCCTAGCAATGCATTAATTTCTTCACAAATTTGCAAAAACTAATTTATTTTTAAATTTTTTGTCATCTTATGGATTTAGAATATTTCATTATGTTCTGTTTTTGTCTTTGCAATGACTATGAACATTATACATTCATTATGGGCTGAATATTAGCTTTCCCCAAATTTCTGTGTTGAACTCTAATGCCCAATGTGTCCATATTCAAACATAGGGTCTTTGACACTTAAGACATAAGATTATAATTATATGCTAGTGTCCTTAATAGACTAGTTCAAGCAATGAACTTACCTACTTCCTCCTATCAGGTAAAGACTTAAAGGGCAGTTACCAGTTTGCAAAGTGAACAGGACCTTCACTTGAACTCAGCCCTTTTGGCACCTTGCATCCATCCCTGTTCCCTGTAGAGCTAGCTAGAAGGAATAGACATCTACTGCTAATGATTCTCCAGACCCCAGTATATGATATTTTAGTAAAAAAGACATATTTTCTTATACTTATAATCATTTTACCTTTTTCAGATCCTGTGCCCTTTTAAATGAGGCTGACTTTTCTTACTTTTCAAAATTCATTATGTATTTTAAATTTTACTGACAAACTTATGTGGACAATATGAAGTTGTTTTGTGTATATGTGTCCCACTGTATGTATATATATAATATAGATATTATATATATATGTAGTGATAGTATCAAGCTAAAATATACTAGTTTCATTTCCTTTTGTTATATACCTAATTGGGAGGTTGCTGGATTGTGTTCTTGGCACCTTTATGTAAAATCAATTGGCCATAGGCCATAAATGCATTTCTGGACTCTGTTTCTTTTATCTATGTGTCTACTCTCATATAGTCTGATGCTGTTTTGAATAGCATAGTCTTGTAATATATTTTGAAATTAATGCATCCAAGGTTTTTTGTTGTTTGTTTGTTCAAGATTATATTGCCTACTCAAGTTTTTTTGTAATTTCATTATAATTGTCATTGATTTTTGAAGTTCTGTGAGAAATGACACATGGGAACTTTGTCAGAAGATTATGTAGATCAGTTTATATAAGATAAACATTCTAAGAATACCAAGTTTTGCAGTCATAAACGCAGATATGCTTCTATTTGTTTATTTCTCTCACTGTTTCTTCATTAGTGTGTCATGGTGGCCTGCAGATGGACAGTTCACTTTCTTGGCAAATTTATTAAAAATATGGAACTTGACAACTATTTCTGTGTTTTACTTGGAGCAGGGGCCATGCTGATAATCTCTAACTTGAGCATGTATGTCACCAAAGTAGCATATACAACTGACTGACTTACTATTGAATTTAAAACTTCTTTATGTCTTCTAGATGCAAATAACTTATTAAATATAGAATTTGCAAATATGCCCTTCCATTCTTTGTTGTTTCTTTAACAATGTCTAATTTTTCTAAAATTATATTCATATGTATTTTCAATTATCATCTATAATTTTGAGGTTATATGTAAGGGAACATTGTTAGCCTAGGGGTATGAAGATTTACAGCTAAGTTTTCTTTCAAAAATATTTCAGCTTTTATACTTATAAATACTCCTACAATATAATTTTTGTATATAATTCATATATATATGAATTAAGGGGACAGTTCCATTTGTTTGCCTGTGGTTGTGAATATCATTTGTTGAAAAGTCACTTCTTTTCTCCTGGAGTTTGTATGGCATCTATGTATTCTTATGGTTTAACGGGTGTTCTGGAATTGGTTAGTACAGCATGTATAATTTCTTTTGTGAGCATTCACTGTCCTTTCAGTAAATTTAATGGCCAACTATTGAATAGGCAGAGATGATCATGTATGTCATTCTCAGCTTTTTCCACAGGGATGTCTCTGTCCATGTTTTTTGTCATCCCAACAGATTGTCTACAACTCTGCTTTAGCCTTTACTTCCTGTGGACATGCCCAAGGTCAGATAGAATTGAGAAATTAGGGTGTTTTCTGCTTTCAACATATATTAGGTTTTCCAGATTTCCAGCTATATGTCAGAAATTTTCAGAGGCCCTTCAGAAATATTTTCCATTTCCTTTTTAAAAATTTTTTTTCTGAATCGTTGTGTGTTTCATACAGAACATCTCAATCAATCTTAATCATCTTTATATCCCTTTCCCTCCTGGTACCTTCCCTTTCTAGGCCCTCCCTCAATCTGGCATCCATACATTCTTTCATCTGTGTTAAAGTCTATTGTTAAGTTAGTGTCCCCAAGTGATCAGTGAAGTTTAATCTACTGAAGTCTAGTCAGCCAACACAGAGTCCTTCACTTTAGGAAGATTAGCTCATCCTACCCAAACAGATGTCAGTGGCCATTATTTATTAAGAAAAGTTTGGGGTCTGCTACCCATTTCTCCAGTGCCATACTAGATTTTTGTCTGCTTGAGTTTGCATGGATCTTAAGCATGCTTAAATGATTCATTTAAAGAATTTGTGTTAGACTCTCACTAGTACTTGTTGCAGTAGCCATTTCCTCTGAGCTGAACCCTTCCCACCAGCCCCCACCTACAGGAGGAGGGAGGCTCACAAGGCTCAGGCTCAGGAAACAAATGAAGCAAAAGATTTGAGAAGTTCCTAAAAATGACAAGATTTTCCAAGGATGTATTAGCATTGAATAATTGTTATGGGGAGACACTCAGCTGCCTGAAAGTTGTGCTAGGAGTTGCCAGGTTGCAGCTTTAGGGAATCTTAAAGGGAGGACCAGTCAGAGAGTGAGGAGAGATAAATAATTCTTAGATGGTATGAAGAGAGGGAAATGTATTAGCTCGAAAGTCTACTGAAAAAATACACGTGCAGTATCCCTGTATGAGTCCATGTGTACAGCTGAAGGCTGTATAACAAGAAACATAGTGCCAGATGGAGAAATCTCCCTTTGAATTATTGGTCAGGGTAGTCTGAGAGACTGAAAATTACACTGGCTGTTGCCATAGTCCTTGATTGCCTCCCAGAACTTGAAGGTAAGACCCTCTTGCTGAAGACCAGACATACTTTGTACACAGGATTTGAAGCAATGGAGCTGAAACTGATCTGGAAGCCACCTTCCTTGAAGGCTAGCTCTCATAGATTTGGAAAGCACTATGCAAGCTGCTAAGGGAGAACATCAATTGAAGCCCCAAACGCAACTGTGGCCTAATAGCCACAACAATGACTGGCAGAGCAAACTCGATTGGGGCAGTAGTGGCACTTTTACTTTGGGGGTGATCAACAGCTACTTAATTGGTCTTAAAGCCTACTCAGTGGGAGGGAACTCACGGGTGATACTGTAGACACAGCCCAATACACGTGGTTAGAAAGGTCAGAGATCTTAGAGAACACCCTAAGTCTGTCACATCTCTAAGCAAATATAATTTCTTACTACATGCTAAATATGGATCCTGATGTTTACAGATAAGTATCCCAGTAACCACTCATCAAAGAAGCTTCTCCTGCAACAGAGAAGAGAGTTCCACAGATGGTCATACACAGCAATTAAATGTCTGTAAGATGCCCAACCCAAAGGGATACATCTGCAATGGAATTTCTACACTTAAGGCTCATGGAACTTAGTGGAACAAGGGGTAGAGAGAATACTAATGCATCTGTCATCTCTCATAAGCAAAGCTTCCTCATGCAACAGAGAGTGACAAACACAAAATGGTCACAACTGGCCAAAGTGTAGTTAATAAGAGACAGCAGAGCATGGATCCCTGGACAGGACTCATATTAAATTTCACCCATCCAGGCTCAGGGACTATTGCTAAAGAGACGGAAGAAAGATCATAAAAGCCAGGGGAAGAGGTGTGAATGACTATAAGGAAACAGTTTTACAGATTCCTGGGACCTTGCTCTTATGAACTTATAGCAATGGTGACAGCATGCACACTGCTGAGTGAGGGAGTTGATCTTCTTTAAGGGAGTGACACTGGACAGGCTAAATGGGCTCCAGTTGGTGAACTCACATGGAAGGACATCTTTGTTTGTTCACATAAACTTGACTCAATAGGCATTAACGCATACCACAAAATGCATGAAGTCCTGTGGGCAGGCCATGTGGGAGGTGCAGCTCGGGAAGGGGAGACTAAATATGATTAAGATACATTGTATGAAATCCATAAACAAATCAATAAAAATATATTAAAAATAAACTAAAATATAAAGTATTCCAAAATGCAAAAACAAAAAAAGCAACCAGCAACAGTAACAAAAACCTGAGCTTCCTTAAATGGTTCCAGATGATAATTCTTACCTCTGAAAAGACTTTAGGGAGTTTCCCAACCCATCTGTCCTTGCCGTGTTTGCTTGGCCTGATTTTCACAGCCACTGTAGTAAGGTTGCTGATGCTTTCTGCTTGCCATACATGAGCAGAGGGGAGGTACATGTGAAGACAACAAGTGAAAATGTTATAAAACTCAGAATTCTTATCACTATCTTGTCATATTCTTGGAACAAATTCTTCTTGGGTTGTTATAAGCCTTTCATTAATTTCCCAGTTTCTGAAAAGTTGATTTGATATTTTTGTCAGTTTCCGTATTGTTTTACGTCAGAGCATACTCTCTTTTCCCCAATGTGATTCTCAGAATTCACTTTTAATATAAATTACTGTCTTGTAAATTGAAATTTAGTTAAACTCTATTTAAACTGTGACATTTAGCATATGATGAAAGTTACATAATTTTATCTGCTTAAGTTTATGAAAGTTAATAAAAATTTTAGATAAACACAAAATTCCCCATTTGGTACATAGATTTAGTTTTTACAATCCTTCCCATATATGTCATCAAAATAAATTTGTATGGTACTTTAACATGAAACTAATGTGAAGGACCCCTTTGTGAAGGAGGGGCAGGTAGGTCTAGATCTAGATGGCAGAATACAAGTTGCGCTAACTACTCTGGATTAGGAAATCATAGTGATAAAGTGTGCGTGCAAGCTACAAGATGATAGGACAATGGGATGAAATCAGAGAAAAGAGAAGAGGGAGGTCTTCCATCTAATGATTAGAGCCTGCTGGAAAGGGACAAGCATGACTATCCCTATGGCAGATGATCAAATATCCTTTAAACAATACAACTTATAAAAATCAGTAGTAACTGTATCGGATGTGAATAGCCAATGTCTCATCAATATCTTCAACATAATAATGTCCAACCACAATGAACAAAACAAAACTGAAACCAGTAAATTGATAGCCATTACATTCAAACTGTGAGTATCTTAATGCTGTAGCATCTGAACTTCTTACTGTACAATTGGATTACCTTGTTACTTTGGAAGATGTGTTGTCTCCACAGTGTACTTTCTAGTCTTATCACTAGGACAAACTTGAAACCCAAGAAGGATTATGATAAATTCAAGAAACCTTAGCATCCATTTAGCTATGGTTTTCATGAGCTGGATATTATTTTCTCATCAAACGAAAAAAAAAATGTTTTCAGCGAGTAGATGCAGTATTGTCCTGAAGTTGAACAATTCTCCCTAAACCACTGCATCAGGACAAAGGAAGTGCTTTCTTTTGAGCATTAGTAATTAATTTGTGATATTTCATTACATTTTATTTATACTTATTCTTTTTTATTTATATATTGTGTGTATCTGCTTGTGTGTGTGTGTGTGTGTCTGTGTGTGTGTATGTGTGTGTGTGTGTAAAGCCATCTGCCACAGGTTACAGGAAGTCAACACCTTAGTGGCAGATGCCTTTACCGGCTGAGTCATCTCACTAACCCTAAAAGAAATGTTTTGAAAATTTTTGGTGCAGAGTTCAGTTTCATTCCAACCTCTTATTATAAGCCTAGATTCTTCTAAACAGGGGCATTTACAATTGAATATTCCAAGATTGAAATGATTTACTTTGATTCTCCTTGTTGGATCCCAGAAGGTAGACTGAATCCAAGAAACACTGAATCAAGAAGCACTGTGTCCTTACATTATTAAACCTCAGACCACCAGAGCCACAGACAATCAAAATCATTTGGGGAATAGTGTCATCTTTGAGTCATCAGCCATAGAAAGGTCTATTTTTAATCTCCACTGTAAAAAAAAAGAGGTTAATGTATCTACAAATAATTAGATTGAAAATATTTCCCAGCCTTTGTTTACATACAAAGTAGCTGGTTCTTTAGCACATGCTTTGGTAACTATGACACTTAATCATTTTCACATAATGTAACTCAGACAGGTTTACTTTCCTAGTAAAGAATTTACTGGATGCAAACACTTTACTATATGTGAGTGTGAGATTAAAGTAAGTAGTCACATACTGCTACATTTAAACTTGGATTTTTTGTTGAAAATTAAAAAGTATAAAATACCTTGCTTTGAAACATCTAATAAATTTCTATTATCACTTTATGCATAGTCCCTTTATGGCCCTGATGTGTCCATTATTTATATCTCTATACAGTCTATACTACCACAGTATTGCATTCACTTGCAGATTCTCATGAATGGTATTGTCCTCTATTTCCTTATCTTGAATTTCTTTCCTTTTAATTTTTAATATTTTATTTTTATGGTATGTATATGAGTGTATTGCCTGCATGCATGTAAGTGCACTCATGTTGTGCAGTGCCTACAGAGGTCAGAAGAGGACAATGGACTCCCCTGGAACTGGAGTCATGGAGCATTGTTAGCCTCCATAGGGGTGCTGGGAATCAAACCTGGGTCTTCTGCAAGAGCAGTCAGTGCTCTTAACCACCAAGTCATTTCTCCAACTCCCTCCTTTGAAATTTTGAGCTCACTCAATTACTTTTAATTTATTACCCATTTTTCGTTAAGTTCTTTTCCTCAAGTTCTTTTCCTCAATGTTCTTGAACATTAAATTTATTTTTCTTGGTCTTTGGTTTGAGTTGATTCCTTTTGACAAGATTTTTTTAAGCTACTTGAACACTATTACCCTCATTCATGCCAAGTTCCTCTGTTGTTTATCAAGCATTCAGTAACTAACATCTAAATATTTGGCATTTTGCATTAAGGAGTCAAAATTCTAGCATTCTATGGAAAGCTAATAGAGTAAAAAAATACAATTTCTCTTCATTTTTATAATTTGTGTCAAGATTTTATAGGGAAAATTCCGTGGAAAATGAAAAGAGGAAATATGCTTAGCTGAGGTCTACATAGGACTGAACTCCATACAATGTTTGGCTCTGTTCAAATTGCTACAGTCTTTCAGTAGCAAAAACTTCGCTAATGTACATGGGTTTTGACTAAATGGACTAAGGCTACAGGTTACTTTAATTAGATGAATTTGTACATTGTTTTTAGTTAAACTTGGTGTTGAGAAAGCCAGTAAGGGAGGGAATTGACTGAACTTTTCAACTTTTCAGTATTTATTTAGATATTGCATAGACATAGCCAAGAAGAAATCTCTCCAAAATCACCTCAAAGAATTTTTTCTTCAACTGCATAAGATCATAAAAAAAAAAAAACACAAAATCCTTCTGTTCTCAAATGACACTGTAAAGTTATAGAAACAGAGTGTGGGGAAATCAGCTCAGCCATGAATTATCAAAACAACAGAAATGTAAACCAGGTATCAATTTATAATATCAGTTGAAGTACACCGACTCTGATTCAAACTGTCAGCTCTATTCTTTGACACTGAAAATAAAACACCAAACATGTACTATAGAAAATCTTAGCAATGAAAAAGCATGACCTTTCCTTCTATACTATTATTGTAATATGAACTGCTCTGATTGATGAAGGTCAAATTGGCTGTTTTTGCATGAATTCAGACTTGAGTCAAAACATGTTAAAAGTTTTCACATAGCCTTTTCATTGGTGAACATATTTTGTTTGCAGAAAGTATTTTGCTGAGATTCCTGATTCATTCTCTTGATCACCAAGTTTTTCTCATTTCTGTTTCCTTTGATGAGGGTGGTTAGCACAGCACAATCTAGACCTTGGATGAGAAGACTGCATTCCCTCTTTACATTTGTTCTTTGCCTCAGATATCTCATTTATATGGCTAGTACATCCCAAACATTGAAAGGGTTTGGAATAAAGGTATTGTAAAAGGTTCAGATGCAATGAATAAAAAGTCTTTAGTTATGTATGCAAGACTGACTAATGTGCTAAGAGGACTGTGTACCTTAGTGAGTGTCCAATCCTTGGGTGTTGCCACCTTACAGGGTCTAATCCATGCAGAAATGCATTCCATTGAACTCTTCTGCCCAGGGTGGTGGCCTGTGGTCCCTGAAGTCCTACGTTATCCCATGGATAAGAATTCATTCCTGTTTCCTGTATCCTCCATCTCCCCACCTATCTCTCAGGAACTGGTTTGAAAGAATAAGAGACCTTACAAATGCCTAAAGACCAGAAATTCTGTCCAGGGGAAAAAGAAATGGAAAAGAGAAGAAAGAGAATAAATCCCCAAATCCCTACACATGCAAAAGCTTTCTTATATTTTTTTTCCACTTCTAAAGAAGATGAGTCAAATAAGAGCCCATTCAAAACCACATGAGTGAAAATGAAGTTGTGTGTTTTTCACATCCTTCAGAACAGCAGAGGGATGAAAATGAGGGCGAGTTCCCTATAGTCAAACATGCCCAGAAGAAGCAAACTTTGACTTAGCCAAGAGCCAAATAAGCTGCTCCTGAATAATCAGGTCTTGGTTTAAATCCACAGAGACTTCCTTTTTATGTGTGTGAGGTGGACTTTTGATTTCATCTCTGTGACAAAGTTTGAAGTTATTTTGTGACTCTGGCATAGAAAATGAAGAAAGCCCTTGTAATGGATGGCTCCTGTAGGCTTAGTACGAGTGTATGTTTAACTCCCCCATGTGCAATACATTTGGAATCATTACTGCTCAAGAGTCACAAGGCGTCCTCTACTTAAGCTTATGATACCTGTGTGAAAGCATGCTGAAGTCAATTTACCAGGCAAATATCACTTTAATACTTGTGTCCTTAAATGAAAATATACCTAAAAGGAGAGCTTTCTAGTCCACTTTCTCTTGCTTCTGTCACATTAAGTGAACAGGTGCTGTTATAGTTTCTATATAAATAAGCAAATCTTGAAGTAGAGGAAGGAGGCAAAATTTGCATTATGTTTTTGGGGATTGACAGAATCACAGCTTATCATTTATCCCATTCTATGAATTAAAATGGATCAAAAGGGGCCAAAACAATGATACTCCAGAAATATAAACAGACACTTAAAGACTTGGTAAAATTATTGAATCTTCAGTTAGACGTACAAGATCACTAAAAACAAGGTGGAAGCCTGGAAGCTTTCCCTTCATTTCGCATCTATTTCCTTTTCATTGTGTCTGTCACCATGCTCTGCTAGTAGGCATGCTGACCACTCAAGAACTGGCTAGCTAAAACTTGGTAATACCTAATTCATCTCATGTCCCATTCAAGACTGAATCTACAATATGTAATAATGACTAAGGCATTTTATTGTCCAGCTTTACAATATCCTGGAAGCCAATATCAGGACCTAAAAGGTTCTTGAAGATCTCCAGTAAGCCTAAAGTCACCTTGGATTCCAGGAACGGCAGAGGCTCTTAGATCACTCCATGATGAGATCACACTCAACCAAGAGCAATCATATTATGGGAACTTGATTGCTCCCTTTAAGCTAGAAGGATGCCTTATTCATTAACTAGACTTTCACCTTTATCAAGATTGTATTATTGTTTTCTTTGTGTACTCTTCACTTATCTTTCCTCTGTTTGAAATTAAAACTTTTAGCACTGCAAATTCAAACTTGGCTTTATAGGCTCCTTTAACTGTTCCCCAATATGCACATTGATTAATTCTCTCTTTGCTTATGAACAATACTTATTTATATATAATTGGTGTATTGGAAATGGTGGCAGATCCTAGTCTGTTGGGAATGGCAAAACCAGGACTTTTGTCCCAAAACTCTAACAGTATGAATGCAGATAGCAGAATGACAAATCTAATTTCTCTACTTCCTTTACCCTGGAATTATATTCTGAACATAAATTTTCATTGATTAAAACTTTTTATGATAAGGCTAAGCATGGTGGTACATGCCTTTAATCCCAGCACTTAGGAGGAAGAGGCAGGTGGATCACTTTGAGATAAAGGTCAATCTGGTCTACATCGTTCTACATAGTAAGTTTCAGGCCAGCAGGGCTTGCAGGGAGACCTTGTCAAAATCATTAAAATTGTATATTATGATGCATAGCTCTCCATAGACAATTCCATGTTACCCATGACGAAAAGCTGATGAAAAGCCCAGGGACAGAGCTGTTGCTAACGTGGTAACGCTTCTATCTTTAGCATCACAAAACTTCCACTTTTGCAAATATTGTGTGGATTCCAAACACTTAACCATTCCTTTTTCTCATTTTATGAAACATTTTCAGTCTTTCTTTTGTCAGAGTGATCAGTCTTTCTGAGTGTGTCCTAAAGAAAACCAGGGAACTTCAGAACTGTTCTAATCCCAGCCCCATGTGATCTTCAGTAAGATGCTAAAATGGGAATATCAATAAATAAGTCAATCTAAGAATGCAAACTAAAACAGCAGCAGCAGCAACAGCAGCAGCAGCAGCAACAACAACAACAAAAACAGCAAGAACTATTTCCAGTACATATGCCCATGATGTAAACCTGGGACCCGAAGCAGAGTTACAGTATTTTGTAGACCAAAGAAATTCCAATGAGGAAAAATGTTAACATGCTAAAAAAGTGAGATCGATATGGAAGCAGATTGGCTCTCGAAGTTTCTGATTTTGTAGAATTTTTGACCTCTCCTAATATTTGCTTACATTAGTATATATGAGAATATGAGTTTGAGCAGTTATTAAGAAAGTGATACTTTCTAATCTGCAATAGAAATAAATGAAACAGAAATATTAATAGGGGAATTTTAATTATTACGCAAAATATATTTTGAAAAATACACAGATAACCACTAAGGTCACCGGCAGAACTAATAAATTCCAACCAAAGTATGTATGGGAGGGCCCTTTGTGCAAAAGTGTGATGCTCTTAATTGAATCTCCTGACCTCAGCAATAGAAATAATAATGCTTGCTGTGCTACAGGGACATAATAGACTCTGGCTACAAACAGCCAGTCATGGTGATATTTGAAGAGATAAAATAACAGTTCAACACTAATTTTGCTTTGTTAGTGGCAGGGATTTCACTTCTGATTAAAATAAAAGCCCGAAGTTTTCACAAGAGACTCCTTTAATTAATAATTTATTATAAAGTAGATATTTTGTTAAAAAACTGGAATAGTGAAATACAACCTTATAAGGTCTTATCTTTCCCTTTTGTTCCTGTGTGTCAGAAACTAGAGCTAAGCCTTTAGATGTTTTAATATTAGTTCTAGAAGTAATGACTCTTGCCCTAATCAGTACAGTAAGATAGCTCTGAGAGCTCTGTAACCTTCAACTTGCGCAGTCCTGATTAGTGACAGATATTCTGTCCATGAGTACATAAGACCAAAGAACACAGGTCTAACAAAAGATCCATGTAATAATGACCCAACTAAGCAGAATTTTCATGACAGACTAATGTTTTGGGTAACTTTAAAAAAGTAGTTATTCTTTTTTGGTTAAGATGATGCACCCTTTAAATAATGGAATAAAAGAATTAGGTGCTCTTAAGAGATTTCTTTAAAGTTTTCATTAGCTATGAAACGAAATAGCTTTAAGCTTTAGAGTATTCTACTCAGTTGGAGACGCTCATGTCTTTGTAATATTCTGGTGACAATTTCTATTCTAAGTGTCAAAAACAACTCTGCTATCTGGAATAAGTGGAGTAGTGCTGTCTCCTTTTAATATTCTAATCGTGAGGTGTGAAGTGAAATGGTTGCACAGTGTAATGGTGGTAAAGAAGTGCAGTGTCACTGAGACGGGGAAGGTGACAGCCCTGGAACAGGTCCCTGAGGTGCTCTCCAAGTGCACTGGATAAAGATTCCCCTGGGAAAATTTTCTCATTAGTTCTCAGACACAGTTCAGTAATTCAATAGCACCAGGTTACCATTAGTCACAAGACCAAAATATGTTACTCTCCATGCCTTAGTTCCTTTATTTGTATATGTCATTCTGAAACTGAAAATTATGAGCCCCACTCATGCAAGGCAGCCAGCGAGTTGTTTACGGACTGGAGCATGGCCCACGGCAAGCAAATTCTATACATGCTTTAAAAAATATTGACGTGTGAAGTGAGTTCAAAGAAAAATAAAGATTCTAAATAATACAGATACATTCATAAACAAATATCAATTCATTTTCCCCAAACTATTAAATACTTATGCACATGCACATACAATCATATTTCCTCAAGAAAAACAGGAAACAGGAATAATTTTTGAAGATCACATTTTCAAAAACTTTAAATTACGCTACTTTTAGACTACTGTCTGATTAAATGGAGGTTTTTAAATTCATAACATTCAAGAACTACAGGTTCTGCTTTTGAAGTTATAAAAGTTATTTTTCCTAAAAGCCAAAATACCGAATTATGTACTATATAGGTGAACATAAAATGCTTACATTTTATATTATAACAAAGGGAGAACAACTATGAACTACATAACTTTCTATGTAGTTACTCAGCAAAGATGTTGAATAGATTATAACTCAACATGTTTTGGGTCTCATTTTCATAAAATATATGTACCTTTTTCTATGCCATGAAATTAACTATACTCCTACTGCACAAATTAGAGGTGTGATGAGTTTGGGTTGTTTCCCTCATTACTTACTAGGTCGGGAAGAAGGGAGTATCCACCAAATTGGTCATTTCAGTCCCCCGATTACTTTAGGGAAACAATAATGAAATCTGTGAAAATGAAAATTGGATGCAATACCAATACAATGTCATAGACTTTTGTGTTTCATAAGACAGTTCACAGTATTTTACCTTGCAGAATTTTCAAAGATCACCATTCTGATGTTTAAAAGTCAACTGTTATGAAGGGAGTGCAAAATAGTTGCCAGTTTGCTTGGAGATATATTCTACAGGAAATTCAATGCCAATACATCCACCAAGACACTATGACAGAATCATTCTTCAAGAATGCAAACTACTTATTCTTACAAACATGCAAAAGATAAGTAAACTTTATTTGACATTAGAAATTAGAACAAGGCCTAGGAAAGAAGACTGGAGCAAATGAAATTAGCTAATGATCACTTTCTCCCAGAACTACATTTGTATCATAATAGTAATGACTAGGATTCTAAATGAATCTCCAAATGCTGTTGTTTCTATCCTTCTGATAAAGTTATGCCTGAATTATGTATCGTAAATATTTATAAGTGCTTCATATTAGAGAAATTGTCAGCTGAGGCTATGCTGCTTCACTCTCTGTCATCCCAGTGATCAAGGGGCTGATTCAATTGCTTTTTTGTCAGGGTAGTTTTCTTCTGCAAGACACTCAATTCCCCAAACACAACAAAATACAAATGGGTGGAGAGCATCAATGGCGCATGACTACCAGGGGGATCAAGGTTTTTAAGGACCTTAAGACAAAAGTTGAAATTAGCAAAATCATGAATTTTATTTCCCAAGGCAATAATCTTTCTATGTCTTGTGGATGTCTACTGAAGGTTTCTTTCTGGCCCCTTCTGTTTTCCTACAGTGAGAGTCAAATCAGCTTTTAAGGTTCTGAGGATTTGGTTAAGTTCACCTTCAGTTATCAGATCCAGGCTCATAAAATCCAGAAAGAAAACTTCATTTTAATTAAAAAGAAAATCACAAGAATTGGCACCTTTTTGGTGTTATTAAGAAAGTTGAGGGTATATTTAAATATTTAGTAACAGGTTGATGTAATTTAGCCAATCCTTATATTTATCAGAGTACAAAACCCCAAATCTTACAATTTTGTGCCATTTTCCCTTTAAATTGCCTTCAAAATGTCACTTGTGATTAAAAAACTGTCATTTGGAATGAGTTAGATATGATCTAAACTTGCGAATTTTTAGAAAACCATCTTTGACTGGGATGATTAGATCATGTTTCTACTGAATGACTAGTCTGTGGTCTGGTTTTTGAAATAAGTTTCAGAAGCAAGGGAAATAGATTTTCCTTGCAATTACATTTTTGTTGATGTATGTAAAACTTCAATATGCAAACAAAAATGTGCCTACTGCATATATTAATTTGAGAATCCTTTTAGAAAAATAAAACATTTCATTTATGATATAAAATATTGTTGGTATGCATTTGCATAGATTTTAGTCTATTTAAGTAACAAAATTCCTGATGAAAACTTTTCAGATCAGTTAAGCAGCTCCTTTTGATAAGTAATCAGATCTTACTGGAAGGTTGCTATTCTATCGGTAGGAAAGTGGTGATTTCCCATGATTCTGCTATAATAAAGTATTGACATTGTGTTAGCCTTTATATATATATATATATATATATATGTGTGTGTGTGTGTGTGTGTGTGTGTGTGTGTGTACATATATATATATTTTGCCTCATTTTCCTGCTTCTACAATAGTAGTTAAGAATCTTTTCACTAATTCCTGGCATGTCTTTTATTATCAATGATGCACTCTTATCTACTCTCATATTCAAGTACATTCACACTTCTAAACAGGCAGGCAACATACTACATGAGCACACACACAGAGACACACAGACAGCCACACACACATGCACACATAGACACCATAGAAACACATACACATGCACACACAGATACAGACAGAAACACATACACATGCACACACAGAGACACAGAAACACATGTATACACATGTACACATAAACACACAGAGACATACACACATCCATATACAGATGCACACAGATACATACAGATACACACAGACACACATACATGTACACAAAGACATACAAAGACACACACACACACACAGACCCACGTGAGAGCCAGGGCCCGCTCAACAGATGTGCTTCTGTGTGGGAGTCATATCACTTTGTTCTGAAACATTGAAGGCATGACTTTCAAGTAGTTTTAAATTTCCAATCAGCTTAGTCCACATTTAATCTAGACATATTGGTTTAACACCAAGCCGCTCCAGACCTTTTAAAGTTCAGTAGCTGCAATATAAAATTCTTCCCTGTGTTACACCAATAAATTGAGAAGCAGAGTATAATTCTATACTATTACAGGAATCTCTATGAAATGAAAGTAAAACTTTGAACAAGGCTTTCACACTGCCGCACACTCATTTACAGCTCTAATCAAAATGTTTCTCTGAGGATAACGTGTGGTTTGTGGAAGTGGTAACAAACAAGAAATATCAGCTCCACCATATTTCCATATTTCTTTCCTTATCTTTCTTTTTATTACTTTATTATTACTTTTTTGTGGTTGTTTTTTGTCATTTTATGTAGTACTGGAGAAATGAGGCCAAATTCTTTTTAATCCAAAGGCCACATTTTATAGCTGAGTTATTTATTTATTTTTTTACTTTTTAAACTAAGCAGCCAAAGAGACACACTTGACACCTCCAGCAAGTGTCTCAGTTCCCTTCATACTGTCAATAGCTCTACTGATAGCACTGTTCTTTTGACAGCTAAAAGCAGATGTGTGGGTTAAGTATGAGAGCAATTCAAATGTCCATAGTAAACTGCAGGGGGGCAGAGAGAGCTCAGAGAGCAGCAGCTTTAAAGTAATTGACTAATACAGTAAGGATATTAAAGTCATTTAGTGCCAAAAGGGAACACACTGATCCCTGACCCTCAGCCACTTTGGAGTAATCTAGTATTCAATCCAGCGTGTAATGACTGCCAGGCCTGTCAATCCTCCCGGCTCTCCAGTCAAATGCCTGTGGCTACTATTGGCTTATGGTAAAAGGACAGACCGGCAAGGAAATGCCTCTCAATCAGCCTAGATGTGATAATGTTATTGCTCCAATGTATTCTATATTGTCCCTGCATAGTTTAATCTGGTGAGACCCATGTCAAAAATTGCCCTTGTTCCCCAGAGGTCTTTACTCAACCTTTTAGTAATACAAGTGGATTTGAAAGGAAAGGGGTAACTTACTTGATGAATTGTTTCCAGCTAATATATAAAAAAAATAAGAGGTCAACTGTGGCTTAAAGGCTATCTGTGGAAGGTATAAATTAGAAATGTGCTAGTGATCTGGTTTGTAAACCCTTGCTCTCCTTTTGTTCCAATGGGTAAAATGTTTTACAATAAAAAATATTGACACAGAAATTTATTTACATGGTAGCTAATTCATATTCAGTGCATGTGCCAAAAGGAGTTTTAATAGGGGAAGATGTCAGGGGAAAAAAATAGATTTACTTGTTTCTGCCACTTCGAGCCCATAAGAGTTGGCCAACTTCTGGAAAGCTTGCATTTTAAATGAGATGTTTTGCATTTGAAAAATATAATTATTGCTACAGGCTGAAAAAAAACCAAGAGTGCAGGAAATTGCCACTTTTGTTATTTTGATTTTACTAATTAAGGCAGTAGAAACTGACCCATTTAGAGTCTCTAAAGTTGAGCAGTCAGGATGAGATAATGATTATTCAAATCTCACTTTAGTATCTAACACAGAATCTGTGTTTCTTAGTCATTCTCTCCTTTTTGGATCTGCTCTATGGAACTTTTGGAAAGAGAATACCGCAGTGAGGATGATGACATGTTATTATTTTTAGAGAACATTAAGCTTACATAAGAGGAGGCATTTTACCTATTTCTGTTTTGTAGGAGTATGCCCAGCTTTCTACAAGTAAGGCTCTATAGAAAGCCAGAAATAAACTGAGCTTCTATTTGCTTGCAAGTCTGAAATAACTTTGATTAAAAAACAAATGACTTTCGGTCTCCATCAGCCTCTCCTCTTGGTATTCAGTACTTAAAAATAATTAGCCAAGGTATGGTAGCATTTTAAAAAGCATCTGTGCATGCTACCTGTGTTTTATTCTTGAGATATTCTGTATTTTGTGTACATATGTGTATATACAATGTACATATATACTATATATTAGATGGAGCATAAGAGAGGAATATGTTACTTTTCAAATCAGTAAATTCCTAGTCCCGAGGGGCAGAAAAAAGTGTAGTAAGAATCCCATCAGGCTATCTTGGACAGTTTTTCATCAGAACTCAGGACAAGCTGTTTCACCACAGGCTTTTGTTTTCAATGAAATTTTAAATACAGCCTCGATGGGATAGGATATACTATTAACAAAAACCCATTATTATCTATTTCCTATGTATTTATATGTGACCTTTGTCACCTAGAACATTGGTGCTCTTCATTAAGAATGTACCTTGCTAGAAAAAGAGGAATGGTTAGGCAGCTGTAGACTCCTTTCTCTAGTTATCTAATTATCTGTTTAAAGTTTCCAAACCTTTCCTAGGAGATGAAACAGAAAGGAAAACCGAATAGGTCAAAAGCATCACAGGGCTTCAAAGGGGCTCAGGATTAATTTGTCTACTCTTGCTATGCCCCAGCATCAAAAAGCCAGGCAACTCCAGGTGAGGGCATATTTTATACAGAATTCCAAAACTCAGCATCCTGTGTATCTGAAAAAAAAAAAAAAAAAGTCAAGCAGGATGGCTTCAAAGTAAGCACTTGATCCTGAACTCCAAACAAGAAGATCACTCCTTTTAGCTGCAATCCATATTATAAGTTCTTCAATGAGTTGAAAGTGCATTTCTTCCTACCGTAGCCTTACAAGAATAAGTGAATCACTTCTCACTTTTTGTACATCAGCATGTTCTTACCAAAGATGTTAAATATATATTTAGTCTTTTGTAGAACAAATGTGCAGAGCATCATTCTATTTGGGTTAATTGAGTAACTTCTCCTTTAGCTTTAGCAGAATTAAGGGCACATGTTTTATTTCTCATGGTCAATATACAGTTGAAAAAAATCATTCCTTTCAGCAAACATGGAATTTCAGTTCTGCACATGGCATTATGCCAAGCTCAGACGGAGTATCAAAAAGAATAAGATGTGATCCTTCATTTCAAAAAGCTGATAGACTCATAGGGGAGGTGAGATACTAAATAAATAACCATTGCACATATTTGAAAGGGGAGAAGGTAACTCAAGCTCATTAAGCACTCACAGCGACTCAGTAGGTCTTTGTAATTAATAGACACAGGTATAGTGGAGATAATCATTTTAATTTGTTAAGCTGTCTTGACTGAAACTCGGAAAAGTCACCTTCTTATGAAGTTAGTATGGTATTTGAAACTCAGATTTTTTTGGCTCAGACATGTCATTTCAGCAAGAAAACATCTTTCCTAAATTTCCAAAATTCCCCCAAATGATCCCACTTTTAATTTCAAGGGAAAATAAAAATTTAAGGGTTGACCATGCAATATTCAAAAACAAAGCAACTTTTATGTGTGCTATTCTCTGATTAAATGTCATCATTATGAATGTCTTGATTCTTTTTCTCATCCTAATATAGTAGGGGCTTAATAATATTGAATACATTTATTCCCCTCAGACCTGATATTCTCTTCAGCGATTATCACCCAGAACAACTTTCAGAGAATAAATATAATCCCACGATGGTATAAAGTTTTAAGAAGACATCAACCTTATTAGTTAATGAGATGCTTAGATGCTTAGTCTATCTGTATTTTCAGAATCTTTTAGGCATTTTAAAATTCAAAATGATCGTAGGGAGTAGTAAATGTGTAATATATACATATACATATATATAAAAGTAAATGTATACTATATATACACATATATGAAAAAGTAAATGTATAATATATATATGTATATACATACGTATACATATATATGAAAAAGCAAATGTATTCTTTTCTCTGAATTTTATAAATCCATATTTGTTGGGGAAAATGATGATTGCATGACTAGTTGCAGTCAGTATTATCATTTCTGTTTTCCAAGTGTTGGCTTAGAGGATACTAATCTGATTAAAGGCCATTGAGACAGCCTAAAGTTTTAGGTATTTTTTGGAGATATCCCAAAATGTATGAACAGAATTGCCTTTCTCTTTGTCCCTTCACCTAGCCATTTCTAATTTCTGTTTTTAAACATTTTATTACAAATTATAATGCAAATATTTGTACAAAATAAAGATGACAAGTCTAAGAATCATCACATCAGAGTAACTGTCAACCAGGTCACAACACTGAAAGTGGACAGCAAAACTGAGAGCATTTGAACCCTGGGTAGTCACACCTCCTAACTTTTCCCTCCTCCTCCAAGGTAACCACCAATCTGACTCTTCTTCTCCCTCCCCTCCCTGGAAAGCAGACAGTACTTTTAACTGCTGAGCTATCCAACCTCTTTATGTTTTTTAAAAGAATTTTTTAGTTTATTCTTTGAAAATTTCATATGAATACACAGTGTATCTTGATCAGATCCATCTCCTGCTCTTCCCTCTGACAGCCCCCAGAACCCATGTCAACACATCTCCCTCCCAACTCCATGACCTATTTGTTTACTTATTTAGTTAGTTTTAATTCACTGAGCCCAATTAATGCTGCCCATATGTGAAGGGGTGAGGAGTCATCCACTAGTACATGGGCATCTGACCTACAGATATGCCCTCAAAGAAGAGTGATTCTCCCTTCCCAATAGTTCTACGATGTTCTTTTCTACTCAAATCAACATTCATTAGTATTTTTAAAACATTAGTTTCTGAAGCCTGCATCAGCCTGATTTCTGCTTGTTTGTTCTACTGCTTTTTATGTATTATCTTCAGCATTAGGCCTTACTAACAAGTTCTGGTGGGTAACCAAGAGCAGGAGCAATGGTCAGAATTGCTTCAGGGTCTATGGGAACTTTGGACAAAAGCTTCTAAAGAAAGAATCCATTCCTGGCATTGAGGATTTTGTTTTTCATTGGTCTATGATGTTTAGAGGGGGAAGTATCCCCCTCTTACAGAGTAATTCCTTTTCATTTCTTTCTATAATGTATATGTATATACTTTAAGAAGCTTCTACAGTTGTAAGTTTCCTTATGTTTTTAAAGGCCTTTAGTGTTATTTATCAGTCCCCATACCCCCTTCTTTGCTCTGCCTGCCCATTGCCCAGCTCATTTAAACTTTTCTACTCTAATGTCCCTTTTTCTTCTACTGGCTAGCATTCATAGTGCTGGAAGGTGCTACACATGCTACCAGAAGGAAAAAATAATCATCAAACTTACCTATTTATGATTCCTATGAACTATAACTGGTCTGGCGAGATATGCCCACTGGTGCAATAGTGGCATAAATATTGTGGGAGTAACCAACTACTCTCTAATTGCATTTAAGGTCTGCTTCATAGGATGGAGCCCATGCCCTATATTGGTATCAAGCCCAGGATCCTGGGGCTGAATAAGTCACAAGACATAAAAGAGAACCTAATACTCATTTTCTACTAAATAGGTACCATATTAAACTGACTCCTAATAACTTATTACTATACCCATAGGTTAATTCATCTATCAGCTCTCACCAGAGAATTTCCTTATGAAGTAGATGGTAACTAAAACACAATTGGCCAATGTGCAGAGAATAAGAATGCTTATCCCTGAATAGGACACCTATATCAAATTTCTGCCTCCCAAGGCTTAGAGATCATTGTGAAGAGGGAGTAGAAAGATTGAAAGAACCAGACATAGTGATGACAACAAGGAAAGAGTTTTCAAGATAGCAGGTCAGTGATTCATATGCCTTCACAATAACGCTGACAGCATTCATAAGTCTCACATAAGTTAAATCAGTGAAGGTTTAAGAAACTCCAACCTAACCTAAGGAAAATTTGGCAACTGATGACTACTGGGAGGGGGAAAGACATCTCTTTCAAGGATAGGACTATTGGCAGGTTAGCTATGCACCAGTGGATGGACTCACACTGAAAGAAATCTGGGGACACAAATTAGATTCTATATGCCTATTATATATAATAGAGTACATTAGATTGGGAAGTGTAAATAGGGGAAGGGATCTAAATTCCATCAAATTATATTGCATGAAAATCACAATAATTTGATTAAAAAATGAAAAATATAATAACCATTAGTTGCTGTTCTTTTCTAGATCTTTTGTGGTTTTAGTGTTTACAAATAAATCTTAGATATACGGAATTTTAGAGTAAAAATGCAGTTCTTAATTATTTCATAACACAGGAACTGGACCACACCTCCTCCAGTTTCGTACATCTGTGCACACCTGTCTTCAGTCTCCAACCATCACCTCGTCTCCTGATGAACCTAAACTGTCCCTGGGTCCGGGTCTTGTGCCTGCCTGGGCTGTGACAAATGAAAGCACACAAATGCACCCAGTACAAGAAGAGGGGCTGGGCCCAATTGCCTGTGGGTTTTGCCATAGCGCAAGTTTGGGCTGCAAAGGGTTAGCAGGAAAGTGCAGTTGCAGCTTCACGTCATGTATATGTGGGGTAGGAGTTGTGGGGGCGGGGCAGGATCTTGCTTCCGCTAGTAAACAGTCATAATGATGTAGTAACTGAGATTTATTTTGTTCACATCTATGGCACAATTCCAATTTTTTTTTTCCCGAGATGTAAGTAAATGAAAATGAAGCTGATGACTTGATTAAAAAACAAGCCAGCAACTAGCTAGTTGATCAAACATCATCACTTAGTATCTCATTAGCTGCTGACCTGAATGATCACTTTTACTATTGACAAAATGTCCACATACTTTTGGGCTATCTTTATGGTTAAATGTTATTTATTTTTACCTTTGCATAAATGCATGAGTAGTGTTTTCCTTTCATTTTTAGTATCATTTTTAGTTAACATTAACTTTACTGACTGAATTTTAAATGAACTTCAGTGTCATTTGCTGATTTCTCACCAAAATCCATGTACCTTAAAGGCATATTGTCTATTAAGTTTGGAGAAAAATGTAATCTGCAATATCGAGTGTTGTCACTGAATAGCTGAGTATCATTTTACTTAATTATGTTTTAGTTTTGTCTTGTCTTTTTTTGTTTGCTAGTTATTTATTTATCTGGTTTTTGTAAAGAGAGCTTAAGCTGGCCAATAAATATATTCAGTACTGGTTTTTCAAATAAACTCTTCACATCTAATTTAATAACTATCTCATTATTTAAGTCATATATATAAATGTGCTATTTAACATATCCTTTAGCTTGTCTTCGTGATGCAGACCTGTAATTCCAGTTGCCTGGGATGCTGATATATGAAAAAAAAATTTAAGATCCACCTGAATCACAGAGTAAGTTCAGGTCTCTTGAAAAAATTAGTGAGACACCATCTTACAATTTAAAAAGGAGGCTAGAGAGATGATCCAGCTGTTAGGAGCACTGGCTGCTCTTGCAGAGGACCCGGGTTTGATTCCCACCACCCACATGGTGGCTAACAGCCATCTGTAAATCCAGTTCCAGGGGATACCATGCCTTTAGCTGACCTCTGTGGGCATTGCACAACATGGGTGCACTTATATACATTCAAACAATACACTCATACATAGAATATGAAATAGTAAAAATTAAAATATTTTTAAAAGAAAAAACCTGCCTAAGTTTTTTATAGCACAGCGGTAGAGTTTTTGCCTAGCACACTTAAGGCCTTAGACTAATTTACCAGTATTGCCAAGATAAATACATATAGACACACATAAATAAATAATGAGTAAATAAGATCCTTGAATCAGTATATGTACTGACATAAATAATATTGTCCTGTGCATGTTAAAGAAGTATGAATGCTATTATATTTAATATTCCAATCTACCTGATATCACCCTTCATGCAAACATATGGCTTATGTATCAGCAGCAATCTTTATCAATGTGAGGAGGATTCAAAGTAGGTATTTAAGCATGCCTATGTTCACATTTAAGATACAATTCCAACCATACCATAAAATTTAAAGTCCTTCAAATAAGAAATAGAAATAACATATTTTCTATGTTGTAGTAGTTTTTAATTAATTATAAAGCATGATGACATATTTCCTCTAGAAAAAGGCTCTAATCATTATAAAGGGTCTTACTGTTGCAGTGATTTATTGTCTACAGACCTGATATTTCCCCTGCCATGTATTGTCTCTTTTCCACAAGAGCATTGGCCAGTTGAACAACAGTAGAGTTGTGGAGTGTTATACATAAACACACCAGTCACTCAGAGAATTGGAAAATATGTTCTAGTACTTAGTGTCTGTTTAGTTAAAATATACTTATGAACCAGTGATGACTAAACTGAGTTTTAATTGACCATAAAAGGAGATCAGAGAAATGAAAATTGCAGTAGCCTGGAAATGATGACTATGGCTTCATAAATTGAGTAGGATTTACAAAAAGCCTTTTAGATTTTGGAAGATATGAGTGCTACCTAGAAATGAGGCAGTAGGATATTCTGAAGGAAAAGAACAAACTAAACAGATAATGCCTAGTAACAGTCAAGCTCAAAAATCAATGATGGGTGTGCAAGCTGTTGGGATCAGCCGTGTATTCCTGTTCCTCTCTAAGGCTTTCAGCAGTTAGGAGCTTCAGCTTTGCAGCATTGTCCACTTTCTATTTAGATTCCAGGTCTGATGCTGTCATAATGCCAAGCTACAGAAATGTAGCTGCTGCTTTGATAGACTCAACTGATTCTATTCTTTCCCTCAGAAGTGAGTGCTACCCACGAGTTTTTGCTTTGTTTTCAGTGAGCTAGTTTTAAAACTCTGACTTTCAGTTTCACAATTCAAATAATTTTGTTACATAAGAAAACTGATTTCATTCATAGTGTCCCTTCAGGCACATTTTAATCTAACAGAAGCATTTGTAAACATTGCAGAATGACAGCATAGTCTTCTCCAAGCTGGATTTGATATACAAACATACGTGAATTGCCAGACAACGCCTAAACACACAAGCAAACCCACACACATGCACACTTCTTTATTACCTCAGAATAAAAATGCAAATGAATTTATTAGCCTAAGAGTGGCACCAAATGGAAATTTATGCACATACATTTAAAAAACAGAACCCTTGAAAATAAAGCAGTTGCAGCCTATTAATTTTCCTCTTTGACAGTTTTTTAAATTCCCCTAAAAAAATGAAACAGCATGAATACCGTCAATATATCACAACAGCCACATTAGGTTTTGTGATATACATCATAATATAAAGAGCACTATTAGAGCCCAACCTGGGAGCCATTAAATCATTCTAAATCACTGTTACATTCCATTAGTGTCAATGGTGAAACCACATAATAGGCTTTATTACAAACTTCACCTTGGTAGGCCATTGTCTCTAATAACCACTTCTCTATGATGTGGTATCATACCCAGAAATCCAGGGAGATAATAAAGGCTCCCTTATTTCTTTTTTATTGGATGGGTAAAGTTAAATTTAGCTGTAAGTAAAAAAAAAAAAATCCCGAAGCTTTGTTCACTAACTGCAAGTTGCTGCTATTTGGGAAAAAAAAAAAAAAATTAGGCAGACTTGGGAAGAACAGTTTGAAATAAATTTAAAACCTGGCAATGCTGGGGCCTGGGTAGGCTGGGCAGTGCCAGCAATTACGATGTCAGTTTTGAGCTGTGGTTTAGTACATTTGCACTCCTCTGTACACTTTTTTGCAGGAGCAGAGTATTGATTACAGAAACACTGTAAGTTTCAAACCTGCCCTTTCGCTCATTCTCCCCTGGTTTGAGCTGTACCCTTTTAAAAAGTCATCTGGGCACTTTGTTGAGGTGAGGCTGGTAAGGACTTCAGCTCCAAAGGAGATCAATTTTCAGACAGATCAGGGAGAACAGCTGTATGGCGTTCTATGTCCCTCGTCTTTACAAACACAGCCATGGACTCTCCTCCCCCATGAAGCCTCGAGTCACAACCCCTTAGTTCTGTTTCTTAGAAACACCCACATATAAAATACTACCTACAAATATTTCTACTATGTACTAGAAAATTTTAGCAAGGATCAAAATAAATGGAGAATTGAATGCTGTTTTAGGGTGAAGAATAATCTTACGGATTGTAGAAATAATTCAGTATTTAATAGGCTGTCAACTTAAAAGACAAAAGCTTTATATTCTTTCTGATTATTTGTGAGTAATGATGAAGTATTCTTAAATTATGGCTTTAAATAGTGGCTTTTACTTATTCAGTGTGCCAGTCTGCTCTTTGAAAGTGAGCTTAGAGTAAGATCAATTCAGGACTGTGATGGAGATTTTCCTTGTGATTCTATCTTAGTTTGGGCCCAGTCACTACCACTAGACTCAAAACAATAGCGTTATCAAATGTCACCCTCTGAGAGATGATATCTGAGGAAAAGAAAGGAATGAGTCAGAGAAGAACAGGCAGACATTGTGGGAAACGCCTAAAAATCACCAAGATGGGAACATTTCAGGAGAAAAAGAATACACAACAGGAGAAAGGTGCAACCTGGATGTACATTCCTAAGATTCTTATCCAATAAAAGATAGATGAATAATAAAGCTAGAAATCAACATAGACTAAAGATAACATATAGGCATCTCATAGTTGTTAAAATTATATTCAGTGACCTTCTGCCACAAAACTGTTTTTAGATTTTGAAATGAATAATGAAACCTGGGCCAAGAGGGCTCAGTGGGGGAAGGTGTTTGCCACTGAGCCTTGTGACCTGAATCTGTTCCCTGAGCTCCACGTAGTCGAAGAAGAGCAGGAACTCCTACAAGTTGTTCTCTCACCGCCACTCATAGAATGCACACACACACACACACACACACACACACAAAGAAATATTTAATAAGTATATAAATCAACAAGAGTACTGTTGAATACTGAAGTTTGCCTCCCTATATCGCGTTTACAGGGTTAGCACGCAGACCTGTTCTTCCCGTTTTCGCTTTCCTTCAGGCCCTTCCTTCTCTTGCTTCCCTTTCCTTCCTCCTTTCAGACTCACTTCCCTATCCCCTTTACTTCCCTTCCCTCTTCCTCCTTCTCCCTTCTTCCATTTTAGTCTTCCGTTCTCCCTCTACCGTCCCTCCTTCATTTTCCTAATTAACAGCCTCTTGCAGCCCTGGCTAACACATACTGTGTTTGAAATAACAGTGCAGGAAAGTGTTGATGTAGCACCCTATGGAAGGGAATTAAAGATCAAGCACGACACATTAGACCTTTCATTGGCATTTGAACAGAAAGCGAGTATGAGCTTGATTTGCTGTCTCTGCCACCCAAAGGAAGTCTTTCTGCTAGAGCCTGACCTTGTTTTCCACTTTCAGGGTTATTGTATTTTCCTTTTTTGTTGTATGTCTGGTTAGCGATGCTATTGATGTTCATAGGAAAGGGAAGGAATCGCTGCTGGAAAAGTTCGTGCTCTGCTTCACGAGGGCTAGCTTGATTTTCTTCCTTTTTCTCTATTTTTGTCTTTTTTTCTTTTCACTTTAGGATAAAAGTCATTATTGAGGTCAAGTCTTAAATACACTGAAAAACTAACACAACCACAAATGACACCATTTAAAAATAATTGCTATTTATCTGGTTTTGGTTTTAGTTTTTCTCTGATGTAAAAGTTGACACTTGGTACATTGTCATCTCAGTGTTGAAACTCATTGTGTCACCAATAAACTGACATTAGAGTGAAAAAAGAAAATTTTAGTGTCTGGTGTTCATTTCTTTTTTATTTTTTATGGTATTTGTGTGTGTGTGTGAGTGTATGTATGATAGAAGAGTGCAAATCATGCCTGTGCGTTTAGAGGCCAGAAGACATCGTGTGTCTTCCTCTATTGCACTGTCACTGAACTCAAAGATCTGTTTTAGCTATCCTGGCTTGCCAACCAGCTCCCAGGATCTTCTTGTCTAATTCTGCCCTATTGCCAGAATTACAGACCAACACAGTCATGCCCAATCTTTATGTAGATGCTAGAGGTTCAAACTCAGATCCTCATGCATGGCTAGCAAGCACTCTTACCACCTAGCTCTCTCTCCACCTCTGGTTTTTATTTCTTAAGCATAGATTTTAGTCTTAAAATGTGATGAAATACTGTTTGGTTTGTTAACATTTACCATAATATTGTCTTCCATGTCAAAGGAAGAAATGGAAGGAAGGAAGGAAGGAAGGAAGGAAGGAAGGAAGGAAGGAAGGAAAAGAAAGAAAGGAAAAACAGACAACAGAAACAACCTGATCAAGCTACATATTATTGCTTCTTAATTTCATTAAGCTGTCCAATACCAGAGATTCTCCCGAAGGTGGGCTGTGCAGTAGCACGTCACACAGTAGGGTGAGAGGGTTATAAAGAACAGTCTCACTCATTGTTTCTTCTTCCCCCCATCTTTCATCTTCTTTTTCTTCTGTCTCTCTCTCTGTCTCTGTTTCTGTCTCTCTCTCTCTCTCTCGTGTGTGTGTGTGTGTGTACTATGTGCATGTTTGTGCACAGGTATGTGTAAAGGCTAGAGGTTGACTTTAGCTTATCTTCTTCAATTGCACTTCCCTTTATTTTCTGAGGCATCGTCTCTCACTATACCTGGAGCTCACTGATTTGGCTAGGTTAGCTAGCCATCCATCTCTGTATACTTTGTTCTAATTTGCGTTTTGATTTTGTGATAAACATAGGACCAAAAGCAACTTGGGGAGGAAAAGTTTATTTCATCTTACAACTCCCAGGTACAATCCATCACTGAGGGAAGTCAAGGCAGGGACTTAAAGGAACTAGAGCAGAGACCATGCAGAATACTGCATACTAACTTGTAGCCAGGCTCATGTTCAGTTACATTTCTTATATAACCCAGGCACACCTGCCTAGGGATGGTAATGCCCACAGTGGGCTGTGTCCTCCTGTACCACTTAGCAGTCAAGAAAATGCCTCATAACTAAACCAGAGGCCAATACCATGAAAGAAATTCCGAGACTGATGTTCCCTCTTCCCAGATTTCAAGTTGACAACTGAAGCTAACTATGACAGACATGTTTCTGCCCTTCCATCAATGAGTACAACTATATACTGCCACAGTGGGCTTTTTACATGATGCTGGAGACTGAATTCAAATCCTCACACTTGCACAGAAAATACTCTATTTTCCTTCTCCCCACCCAGCCCAACATTTTTTCAGGAAATATGGGGAAACCTTATCTATTGATTGATACTGTGGTTAATAAAATGACAGGAATAATAAGCCCATTAATTTCTGAATTTACTATCCTATTTTTCCATATTTGGTATATCTATTCCAATTTAGGAAATAAAGCCCAAGGAATGTGAATTCATCTGTGATGTGAATATGAATCCTGCAAGAGAAATAAGAAAAGCAAAGGCATTGATTTATTTGGTATGTTATAATTTTCTGTTAATACATGTAGTGTGTTAATAGCACTGTAAAATCCTGTGACATTTTGAAAGATTGTGTATTTGTTTTTTCTAGTGCTAGGGGTTGAAACTAGTTCTGTGTGGCATGATAGGCAAATGCTCTGTCACTGAGGTACACATTTCACTATTTCTAAAGCATCTTGTAAGCAACGTAAAGTCTTAAAATGTAAGCAGAATGTACAAATAGTGCATTAGATGATCATGTCGATTATTTTACAGTTTTATATTATTTGTTTCTCTAAGCTATGTTTGTTATTTTTTTTTCATGAAAATAATGGCCTTATTTCCAAATCAAATGTAGGGTAACTGTTTTTAAACAACCAAGACAAAACATTGAACATGAATTTTCTTCCTGGGAGTGATTAGCTTACACGATTTCCCTTGTAAACCTTTGCACACTGGTGTGTAGGATATTATTTACACGTGTGTAACTCTTTTGAAATTAAAAGATTCTTTCTTAGAAGATAGTGACAGTATTTCATTCCATTCATTTATGACAGTATGCTAGAAAGCTGACTGCCTAGCCACAGATCTCATCCCACTGCCTCAGTTCTATAACTTTGAGCCATTCACACTTCAGATAGCCAAGAGAAATGCAGTTACTTTGCACTGGCTAGTAGTTAAGGCTTTCTTTGTAAGTCAAAATTACCTGAATGTCCAAATGATTGTTAACTTGTAAGCAACACAGATTTAAATGGTTTTAAATGCTATGGAATACGAAACTATCCATAATCATGTCACATTAAAAAGAAGGGCTCTGAAAAAATACAGAGAAATATTTGTTGAAAGCATGCAACTTATATGTCAGGTGCTTTTTTTTTTCCTTTTTTTTTTCGGACAGTGTCTCATTATGTAGCCCTGTGCAGTGAAAAGCTTACTATGTAGACCAGATTGGCCTTGATCTCTCAGAATCGCCTGCTGCCACCTCCCAAGTGCTGGGATTGAAGGTGTTCACCACCACACCAGGCTAATTAAAAACATTTCTACTATTCCACTATATTTTTTGTTTGTTTACTCTGTGTTTGTGTGTGGGGCATTTCAGAGCTGCGTGCCTGTACCTTATGGTGTATGTGTAGACACCAGAGAATAACTTTGGGGAGTTAATTCTGTCTTTCCACACAGTAGGTTTGGGGATAGAACTCAGGTCATCAGCTTGGAGGAAAACTCCTTTGCCTCCTGAGCCATCTTTGCCAGTTAGGCATCTTTTTTAAAAAATAACTATCCTTTCTTAAGTTCCCGAAAACTCTGTTAGGCTATACTTGCACTATTTCTCAAAATAGTTATGATTAAATTAAGAACAAAGACATTTTGTGGAGGTCAGGAAATGAACACTGCACTGGGGTGTTATAACTCAAATTTAATACAGGCAAATGGTTTGTTCACTTATTCATTCATTGATTCAACCAGTTTATTAAGGTTCTACAATAACTACTTTCCAGGCTTAGAAGACAAGAACATGAGTAAAACTCAGTGCTCATTCCCAAGATTTTAATATTCTGTGATAGAAAGAGGTATTCAGGTATGAATGTTCAGTTTAGTACAGCAGAAATAATGAAATTACATACCCAATGCTGTGTTGTCAATATTTGGGAATTACATACATTGATGGGTAAATGAAAAGTGTTGAACTTTTCTTCAAGGAAGGAATACCGATAGTGGAGCCTAAATGGAAAGTTAGTTGGATAGTTCTATGGGTTAGAGGAATACAGCATTACATAACAGAGGACCTCAGCGGAACAGAGACTACCAAAATGTTAACCTGGTCTGACCTTCCTCCTGTGAGTATTAAGGATGAGAAAATCACAGAGAAGTAGCACGTTGAACCGGACAAAGTAAAGGTTTATAATTACTTACATACTTGAAACTCATTGCTTCCAATCAATAAGATTAGATAATATCAATTTAGAGTGTGTCAAACATAAGATTTAAGCAACATGTCCCTAAGACCCCATAATAGTAAGAGAAGACAGAGCTTGGTCTTGAACACATGAAAAGTATTTTCTTCTGTTTGTCAACTTTGTTATTTCACACTTTCATACACGTGCATTATGTATTTTAGTCTTTCTCTACTTCCTTTTCTCTCCTGACTCTACCAGCAAGACCACCCCCCCCAGCCATAAATCTCTTTCTTCTTTTTACCACTGTTGATTTTGTTTAGTGTCCCATGGAGTTTTATCAGGGCCACCTGTGTGATTCTGAGTTTGGTGCTAACTAGCAGAGCCTGGTGGAGCTCACTGGTAGGTAAGCAACTGGATGCCACGCTGCCCCTGCTCTCTCAGAACATGTCTGTTGCCAAAAGATCAGCATCATGTGGCCTCTTGTGAGTCTTTTCCCCCTCCTTAACTAACCGTTAGAAGGACCTAACTTTTGTGGCTCAAATGTCAGTATACATAGCAACTGTGAGTTTGTTTAAGCAGGACACACTCCAAGATCTTAACACCAATTCAAAGCTTTAGTCTTGAGCTCCCCAGTTCTACAGCTTGATTCAGCTGTAAGCAGATGGATCAAGTGTTTTCAAATGAGTAATCTACTCGTAGAATTTCTCCTTGTTGTTGAACATTGCTAAAGGAATACATGTGGCCTCAAAGAAATTAGCTAGTGTGAAAGAATAAACAATCAATGTTACTTCAGGTATAAGAAATCAGATAAGAGAAATATGTTCAAATCATCTCTGAGATTTGTGGATTGAAAATCTATAGTTTCATATAAATTTCAATATTTAAAGATGTTTAAAATTTGTGACATTTTTGCTGAATGTTATCTGATGCTTCACTTGTAAAATTTTAATTTAACCTGTTTCTTTGAATACATTTGTGCAAATGTAAAAGCTTCTAAGGTGGAAAAAGTAGGTATTTTAGTAATTTTCTTTTAAACATAATTTAAATAAGCTTTCCAATATTCATCATTCTTGTTATATTTTTGCAATTTATTACATCGAAGCTAAATAGCTTAAAACTTGCGGAGTATATGTGTGCATGTTTAAAATACTTTTCACCTTTAATAACATATAGGTTAGATATTTCTCCATAACACTTAATTTTATATAATATTTGGAATTTTTAAAATTTTAAAAATGTCCGTCACATTATCTTTAAACATTAATGAGATTATATTTTAATTTCTTATATATTTTTTATCTTATTTCATAATTAATCTTAGAATATTTTGTGGTTTTGTTGTGTGAATAAAAGAAATGTTTCAAAAATGTATGACTAATTTCAAATACTACATTTGAAAAATATTTGATGTATTCTATATGCTTTACACAGAACTTGATCTCGAAGCCAGTATTACATAGGAAATAAATAAACAAACAAATAAATAAATAAATAAATTTGTATTTTATGAAGGGATTTGAAAAAGAAACTTTGAAGTAACGGAACTTTTCTAATCCATTTAAATATTTATAAAAGCATCATCATAGACCTGCTATGGAGTCCCTTACTTGAAAGAACTATCAGAAGTGAAGTGAAATCTTTCAAAATATGATTCAACTAAATCCAAATAGGCTTCAGTAAGTGATTTATACTAGTGTTTAAATAAAACACAATGAAGAATATAACCTGAGATCTGAAAGATAAAGTCATTCAGTTCATGTCTATAAAAAATAGGTAAGAAGTGGACAGGGTGGGATGGAGCCCGAAGATTCCACTGGGAACACAGAAGATAAGATACTTCTAGTTCATTGTGTGGAAATGGATGATAAATTAGGAAGCAGATAATAAATAATGCCAAATACTAAGAAAATAATTAAACCAAACTATAACATAGTATGGAGAGATCCTTGTGGAGAGGCCCCTTTGGAAATGAAGGAAAACCTTAGTATATGTGGGATCTGTAAAGGTATGTTAGACAGTCCAGGAGGTTTTCAACTGTGAAAATAAAGAAAGAATACCTAGTGTAGGTAACACCAGATGGGAACAGAGTTGGCTTGCTCAGTAGTCACAGTGCACAGCAGGGAAGCCAGTCACACAGGCCTTCAGCACCTGAACATGGATGTGATGGCAGCAAATAAAGCAATCATATGGGATTTTTATTTTAAGAAGTTTCTTTCAGTCATGTGAGGAATGAACTGGGGAGGAGAGACACTGGATATAAGGACAGTTACATGTTTGTTTCAGTGATCTAGCTAACAGAGAAAAGGATAGGTTTGAAACTAGCATAGAACTATCTGCTGATCCAAAACTGAGTTAAAAAGAAACTACAGGAACATCAAAAATGAGTTTATCAGTGTTCTTTGGGAGGCCGAAACGCTGATGTGACTTGACTCTTAGTCTAATTATAGAGTGAAAACAGTATTTTTAGAAGCATTCTATTTTTTTTTCTTTATTTAAGAGTAAGAATATAATTCAGAGTTGAGTGATGGAGACATTTGTCTACTAAAATGTTGTATTGATTCATTTCTAGTATATTGAGAGTTAATTCAAAAAAACTCATTTCCTTTTTAGAGGATTTTGTAACTTTTAAAGTTCAGTTGCAGAGCATGATGGGAGGTGTAGTTTTCAGAGATACTTGTACATATTTCCTGTAGTATTATCTAGGCTGACAAGATTCCATTCACCTGTCAAAAATATCATTTGCTCCAGGCAAGTGATTGAATGAAATTCTACAAGACTGATCTATATAAAGCAGCAAGTGACAACCAGTTACAATTCTAATTTCTAAGAAATAGCATTACCACTAGTCTCCTTCCTGTGCCCTACGTAAAATGCCCAGGTATATCAACAAGGGTTTGGGGAACAGCGAAGCTAACAGCAGGCAAATACCAATCACACTGAGTATCACTGTAAGTCTTAATAGTAATTGTCAGGAAACTTAGAGTATACACAGAATACACCCTGAGATATTGCATATGCAGGCTCTGCTCTGAGTCACACTCAAAACACAGTTCCTAGATACATACTTATTTGAAGAGATTTTTTAAAATATTTAAGATGACAGAGCTTCAACACTGACTTTATGCTTTATATTCTGAGAATGAGCAATGAGAGATGAAACAATGTCAGACCAAAGCAAATACACCTTTAAATGAGGAAGTAAAAAGAACAATGCCAATCCAAAGCTTTGGTGACCACTAAGCAAACAGAAAGTTTGTCCACTGGAGATGGGTAGTGATGACTGAACTTGCCATTAGGGAGAAGATGAAGTGCCAGTGTTCTGGCTTTGGGTAATTATACACTGAAATCCTTCCCATATACCAAAGAACCCAGGCATTTTGCTTTATAAGTGTCGTGACCCTTTGGATTGCTGATTGGTTATTTCTCTTGACAACTTGAACCTGAATATTAAATTCCATTGGCAGTAACTATCTTTCAAAAGCAAAAATGAAAAAAGAAGAAATTAAAAGAAATAAGATTTGTGTATTTAGTTTTCATTATGGAAGTGCTTGTAGTTGAAAAAATATGTACCTGTCATCTCATCTCACTGGGATGCAAGCAATACTGTTGTGATTTCAGAACCTGCCTGACAAATTCACGTTTCAGTAGTAAAGACAAATCAAGGGTTTTTCTTACCCCTCCTTTTTTAATTCTTTTTTTCCTTCCAGCTTTGACAGCCATACATAACAATTTAAGACCTAAGTGCCATTTTGATGCACTATTCCATTATTAAGTGGCACACTCACTATAGAACAGATGACGGCCTGTACTCAAGGCATTGTGAATTAAACGGCATTCTACAACAAGGAAACCGAATGACCCAAATAATTCTAAAATATTAAAAAAAGACAATTAAAAACTGTGCTTCTGTGACTTAAAAAAATCTGTAATTAAAAAAGAATCTCAAGTAGTAAAGTGCAAATTAGGAAAAAAACAAAATACTTTTAGCAATATCATTGAAGTTTATAGAAAACATTTAAATACATCAGCCAACATCCTAAACCCACAATTACTAATTTCAGATATGAGTGGTTGATGGGTCTTGAAGAGAAAGAAAGAATAAAAAGAAGCAGTATGAATCTATACAGATTTTAAGTTAAGAAGAAATGAATGTTTATTATATGACAATAATTTTATGCCACATTAATAGAAGAGTATTCTCAGTATTTCATTATACTTAAAATGTAAGAGTTTCCACTAAAGTAATATTGACTTAAAGTACTTAAATTAATTCTTTTGTCAATATCTCTACAGTAAATCAATACACCTAGAATTAAACAACAGCTTTTGCCAGAAGGCAAGCTAATCTCAGTAATTTTTAGTTACAACTCATTAATCAATCCATCACTACTGGGGAAAAAAATAAAAGCAAAGCAACAAGAATTTTATACTAATGTCAAACAACAGAAGTTTAATATGTCTTTACAGTTTTTTCTTGTAATCCAGGAATAAGACATTGAAAAGCCACATTACTGTGACTGCTTTCTCTGTCTCAGTTAACAAAACCAAACAGTCATGTTTGCAAAATATATAGAATTTAAAAATTTAGTGCGTAATGCACTCCAGAACATAATCACAGTGTTTGTTTTCCTTATGATTACTGAAAACAAAGGAATTACTTCACAAACATTGCTTTCCATATGTCCAGGAGGAAAAGGCAAGAATCGAATAGTCTATTCATCTGTACGGTTCTGAGAGGCTTGCTGTCTCTTTATGGTTCTGACAACTCAGTCAAAATGATGAGAATGTGAGCATGGGAATTCCAAGTTCAGTGCTCAGTACTCCAATTCAGGCTTTTTCCTTCCTTATTCTTCAGGAATAGAGCAAAATTATTCCTTCTTTAACTTTCCATCTCATAAGGCGATAAAAAAAATACTAGGATTACAGAGACACTTATGTGTTTAGGGCAGTGTCAGAGTGCTATACCCCTGTGAAACAATAGCCAAAGTAAATATCATGTTTCTGAAGTACTAAAATGAGTTATTAAGGTGGGAAAAAACCCCAATTTCATCAGTTTCCTGCTTTACAATTCTGAAGTGCTAAAGAAAAAAATTAAAAAAACAGAGAGAGAGAGAGAGAGAGAAAATGTAATTATGGGGAGAAAAAAAGAATTTTCTTAGTTACAATTCCTGGCCCTTGGCTGATTGCAGTAAATTATAAATTATGCAGTCAATGTAGGCCAACAAAAGAAGACATCTTCAAATCTCAGTCAAAGGTAATTACTTAAGTCGGCTGAATGTTCGCTTTTCATAGAGTGTGATCTCTGTCTGACAGCTCACACTGACAGATGACCTTCTCCGCAACGTTCTTATCCTTCGGATCATGAGCAGTGTGCCTCTCTCCCTGAATATCTCTATATATTTGTGACACGAAGCTTTCAAATACAGCTATTGACAAATCAGAACATCAGTCTAAGTGCTGGTCTTCCTATCACTCACAATAAAGTAGCTATCACTTGCGGTGGTGTAGAGCAAGCACATCTCTGAAAAATGAGTTCTCACCAAGTGCTAATTTGACACAGCTCGCTTGCCTTCCCATAATTGCTCTGTCATTGTCAGTTGGCAGTTCGGGCTCATTCCTGGAAGCTGTGCCGTACAATTGGATACAATTACTCCCATTTACCACCACTATTATGCCACTGATGTTGCCCAGTCCGCATATTGACATGCCTCATTAAACCTGGATGCGGGCCATTAATGAACATTGTTAGCATTTCTCTTAAACTTTTTTGCCTCTAATAAACAGTCAGTGTTCCATGAAGGAGCACTGCCATCCTTGTGATATGATATTTATTATCTTATGGGGGAAGGGGACTCCGCAAATGGAAACTCTCGAGATGCTGAAAGAGAGAGAGAGAGAGAGAGAGAGAAAGAGAGATACACAAATAGATCAGCGGAGAATAGCAGGGATCAGCAGGACCCTTCTCCACCAGGAGCATCCTACCATTAACCGAGTGACCTCTTCTATCTGAAAGAAGACAAGAAGGATAAATAGTAACACCTCAGAGGTGCCCATACTACAGAAGGCTTCTCAAGGTAGCATCCTTGCCAACACCTCTCCCCAACCCTCTCCCACCCCCAGGCGGTGCTATGCGCCATGATGAAGATAATTTTACCCAGGGTCTTCAATCCATTATGTCCAGCTAACTTCAACGTGCATTCTTATTCAGAGATAATTATGTGTTGATCAGAGAAGTCAGCGGCTGTCACCCATATAGCAGGTACACCTGCAGTGTGACATAGGTGGTAACGATGCCATGCTCTTGAGCTGTCATGACACGGACAGGGACTTTATTATGTATATGTCACCATTTCTCTTAAGAAAATTATACTTTCGCACAGAATGGCAATAATGAACCTTTACAACACTCCCATAAACCTCCTTTGCAATTTTATTCTTGACCTTCATTAAATACTAACTAAATATATAGAAACACCTATAAATACATAAGAACTGCTGTGTGTCTGCAGGTTTATAAATAGCTTTGTTACTGTAGGAAAGCATGAATTACAAATAATACGAAATACAAAACCTTTACATAGAAACTTAAAACATCTTAGATGAACAGAAATTTAGCCACTTTGGTACTAACTTTTCTACATTAATGACAAGAAAGTAAGTTTATTAAAATAAATATTTGTTGAAATATTTGTGGAGATCCTCAAATGATTTTATTGGATCATTTTAGCCAAGATGTCAGATATATTCTATATTAAAATTTACATAAAAACTAGAGAAAAGACTGCTCATGTAGATAGTTATAACTTCTAACACTTGATTCATATATGCTTTAGACAAAATTTCCAAAAATAAGTTGGTGTACAATAATTGAGTTAAATGTACATGACTTCAAGCACATAGATAGTGAAAAACATAAGATGCAAGTTTCTTATTTCCGTTGGAAATTTGTGATATTTAGAAATAATATGTCTTTTAAAATGGTAATATAACTGGTAATATAACTCTTGTTTGTGGTAACTATGTATATTGAAACTTATTAAGTTGTGGAGATCTGGAGAGGAGATAATTACCTTTTTTTTTTTAGCTATTACCCTTCCTGACTGTATAGTATGAGAAGAATATAGTGCTCCAAACTAGCCTCTATTATGACAACCTGTTTAAAGTCCTTAGTTTTAATTAGCTTAATTTCTGGCCTGAGGGCCCCTGTGCACACGTTTCTGAGAAGGTCTTCGTTCTTCTTAAGAAAAATAGGATTTCTTTACTATAAGAAATAGAATGTACTGATTTTCATGATGAGCCTGACCTCACTTCTTTTATAGGGTATATGTATAAATAAAAATGTGGAAAAGTTGTTTTCTAGAAATGTTAAAAATAAACTTCCATTAGTGACCATTATTTTGTTTATTTACTACCATCCTATGAATTTGTTATTATTTTAATCCTTTATTTGAGAGAATGTGTTAAGGAACAGAGATATCAAGTATCTCTCCTACAGTCACGGAACTCTTAGTAGAACAGGATTGAAATCAAGTGAAGAAATGCCTGGTGGCCATAGTCCAAACTGTTTTTCTAATCTGCCACTCAAAAAATTGATATTTCTGTCTTATAAAATGGCAAACTATTTTGATTCATTTATTTCCAATAGTTAATTTTGAAAGTTTCAGTTTGGCATGATAAAAGCGTCATGAATGGCTGACGATTATATACTGAGAGGGCTTGAGTTGCTCACTACAATTTTCAGTATCTGGAGTTCTTCAATTTAAGTGCTCACAAAAACAAGAGTTAAATATTTAATTTTCACGATAGCACCCCTCCCCTGCCACTTTTCATGCTTTCAGTCACCTACATCCTGGCAATATTGTGTGGAAAAGTATGGAAATCATCAATTCCTAACTTGCCTGCCATTGTAAACAGGGCAATGAAAACTTGCATTATCCAGTTTTGTCCAAGGACAATGTCCATTTGTCTATGCTTGCTTTGTCATCTACCTGTCTCTTTTTTCTTTCCGTTCTTCCTCTCTCCTTCCTTAACTTCTCGCTTCCTTCTTCTATCATCTGTCTATTTATGCATTTATGATATCAAGAATCAAACTTAGAGTCTCATATATGTTCAGTAAGTGTTTAACCAAGCCAGTCCCTCCCACCCCGAGTTCCCTCCTTAATCACTTAGTTGTCATTGAGTTTATCAAATCAACTTAACTACTTAACCACCATACAATGTTACATCTCAGAAGTCTTGTGTTCAGAACAACCTCTGCTTGACTTTACCATAAACTCAGAGTGCAAGAACAGTGAGGCTGTCAATTCAGACAGGTCAGTGCAGCCATAAGGTGCTTCCTTCAATGGAAAGCATGAAAACTCCATACACAGGACAGGAAAATGCTACACTACTACGGTCTGTGCTAAGAATGAATCTTCTACCCATAAAATTGAGGGAAAAAAGCAATTTGTTAGTTTGTCATCATGCTTAAAAATGCCAATTATTGCCATAATACTTGAGAAGATTTGAGAGGAAAAATCTGATTTAAAAATTCATTTTTATTCACATAGTAAATTATATATTGACTTTTGTTGTCTATACAAATAAGATGGTCTGGTGAGTTAAAACTTGGATTTACTAGTTTTATGGGCAACTATTCTCATTAGTGAGCTGACAAATGAGGTGGATAAGATCTTATTCCTATTCTGATCCATGGAGCAGATAGGTATCAGTATAGCAGGAAATAGAAAAGGAATTACATTTTTATAATTTATGCATATGCATACATGTAGAAGAAAAGTATAGACCCTTTATGTATATAAAGTTTGGGATATCTGAAGTTTTCAGGTCTCCACTAAGGAGATTAGAACCTATCTCTGAAGACGAGGAGGGGGACTACTGTAATTGAAATGGATTCCAGTTCATAATTAAAATATGAGTCATGTGTTTCTTTTCAAACAACATATGTCTAGGGCTGGGCAAATTGCTCAGTGGTAAAGTGCCTACCATGGAAGAGTTAGGGACAGAGTTCATATCAATGCTGGGGAGGCCTGTGCGGCCCGCCAGTGGTTGGAAGGGATCCCTACGGCAAACTAGCTGCCTAGATTGGCTGTATCAGCAAGCCCTGGGTTCAACTGAGAGACTCATCCTCAAAGAATACTGTGAAAAGGGATCGAGTAAGACTGACTCCCAAAGTCAATACTGGCACTCCACATGCACACAAACACAGGAACTCCCACACATGTGTGCTCACATATATGCAAGCATGCATGCACACTCCCGTGCCCACAGCACACATAGATAAATAAATCCTGGTTTATTTTTATCTTGTTACTCTGAATTCATTGTTTGATGAACAAATTACTTTCATGTGACATAACTCACTCTTTTTATTTATTTTTATTCTAATTGCAAATTTAATTTCAACATCCATCTGCCATTTGGTATCTGCTAAACCTTTCAGAATGTTTCCAGCACAATGGTATTTGCTCTATGTGGATACCTATTTCTTCCATGAAAGAGGGTTAAGATCTCCAGAACACCTCATTTGCTCACTTGCTAAAAGGAACAGGTGCTTATACAATTAGTAAGTCCCATTCATTCTTACTATGTGAAGATAATTAAAGTCAATAAATAATTTCATATATGAATAAAAATGAAATGTTACAAATATTTAGCTAGATTTCTGTTCTCTGGAAGAGGAAGCTGTTTGTGACTTGAACTGATTATGTGTTTGGTAACATAAATTTGCCTTATTTATATAGGACATTCAGGGACTTATTAATCATTTAATTAATACCAAGCTCAAAATTGTTCCACTTCTTTCTAACATTCAAGTCCTGTGGGAATAGGAGGGATGTGGGATGTGGCTTCCCAGTTACAGGTTTAATTTTCTGAAGGAGAAGGATGAGTCACCCATTATGTTCTTTACCTAATTCTAATACCACAAAATGAGAGATGGGCCCTGCGTGGCATCTGTCTCGTATTTGATGTGTAGGATAGATGGCATTGGAGCAGAGGAAGTGAATGATCTACAACAGGGAAACACATCTGGCAGAGTCAAAGACAGGCTCAGGACCCATCTAGGAGTTGGGTGCAGCTTGCTTCAAGCTTTCTTAATTTGACTTAAATCATTAGAAACGTTTCTTTTCCATTCATGCTATTCTTTTGTAAAAAGAATTTTCTCCTCTGTCCTTCAATGTGATTATTTGTCCATCTGTTGGTTTTTTTTTTAATTTTTTTTTTATTTTTTGTGGTGTTGGAAGAACTAACCCAGGGGCTCATACAGGCCAGGCAACTACTCTGCCATGACTTTGCTACCAGTGTTGATGAGATGTTTTCATGACATACTCATTCATTCAAAAAATAATCTTTACTAAGTGTCAGTAAGTAGCAGACACTGATTTAAGCCTGGTGAGTGAAGCAAGAGATACAAGATACAAAGTTGTCTATAGGGAGCTTACATTCCAGCATTTGAGCAAGAAAGAGGCAATAAGTAGATCACCTTGCATGTGACACAGAGGTGAATGCTATGGAGACAAGTACCAGAGAGAGGCCATCGGAAGTTGGGAGAGTTTCAGCTTTAAAAGTGGGGTGATGAGAGACTTCATTGAGAAGTTGACATTGGAGATGAAGTGGATAACATACAGGTGAATACTCAGGGAGCTGGTGTGTCACAAAAAGAAAATAGCTGTGAAGAGCAAGGGGAAGGGGTATAACTGACCAGCTTGAGGGCAACAAGGAAACTGACGGGTTTGAGGGCTGAATTAAGTGGAACATACAGTGAAAAATTAGAAGGTGCATCTGTTGTAGCCACACACTCTTTTTTAGAGCGTACTCTTTGTTTATTAAATGTTTATTTTATATTCTTTTGGAAGGGGATGGGATTTTTGAGACAGGATTCCATGTAGCCCAGGCTGGCTTCAGTTTCCCTATTTAGTGGAAGATGATCCTGAACTTCTGATCCTTCTGTGTATATCCCCTGAATGTTGGGGTTACAGGCATGCACAACTACACTAGGTTTTCAGGAATCTCTGGAATATACTCATATTACGGATCTATTATCTCTGATAAGATCTTCAGCGTGAGAAAAGCAGGAGAAATTCTTACTTGAACTTTAGAAGAAAGAATGCTAGTGTTGGGCAAAATCCACCCAAGTTATCTCTTTCTGAAAATACCAAGTTGAAGCAGGACTATGGCATCAATCTGTTCAGCCTGTTACTGTGTTCTGGAAGTCCCTAAACAGGCACAGATCGGTAATGGTTTATGAATTTATATTTTCCTTCAGAGACTAATTTAGCTGGCAGAGTTAAAGACGTTTGAGACTAATTTTGTATAATTTCTGTTTTGCTATAGCATATTGAGCAGAAAATTTCTATGAAGCACAGGAAAAATGTTAGCAAACATGTTATGCCCATTGCTCTCAATATTCATTTCTTACAAACATATGAAAGAAACACAGTCTGCCCTGTTATACTAAGTAGGTGAAAACTGGCTTTTCCTCTCTCTGTGGGTAATACTTATTATAAACTAGCTGTTCTAGTACATCTTAAGTGTTATAATGTAATAGTATATAACATGTTAACATTGTACTTAATACATACACACACACATGCGTTTTTATCCACTGTTTAAATGAGAACCATTACTTTACCTGTGTTTAGTCAAAGTTTCCATGTTCTTTGCTGCAATTTTTAAAGTTTAGTGCGTGGGGGGCATATTCTGAGGCCCATTCACAGAGGTCAAATTGGATAGCTTGTGGGAGTCAGTTCTCTCCTTCACCATGTGGGTCCTGAGGATTGAAATAAGATCATCAGTTTTGATATCTGGTGTCTTTACCTGCTGAGCCATCTTGTGACCCCAAAGAAGAGTTCTGGTGTAATACCAACCAGATGAAAATAACTAAATAATTTATTTGTGTGTGTGTTGTGTGTGTGTGAGTGTGATGCTGGGGATCGAACCCAGGACCTTGTACATACTATGCCATCACTCTGCCACCGAGCTACATCCCCAGCTGTGTGTGACCATTTTTTAATACTCCTTTAAATGTTTAAACCTTTGTTTCGGTGAATAATTGCTCAGAAACATACAAAATAACTGATCATATAAAATTCTTCTGTGCTATATAATGGCTCAAATAAGTAATTCATATGGCTCAGATGCAGAGATATATAGTATTTTTTAATGTCATAAAGTACCAGTCAGATTTTGTGCTGCATTTATAAATTAAGAGGATGATCATGGCATATCAACTAGATGTCTTCCCATTCATTTACTGCAGTAATTGCATAAAAATATAACAATTTGCATTCTAATTATGTGGATAAAATGATTATAATACAATAGTAATTATAATGAAAACAATGGATCCTTAGATTGTATATAGAATGTACTATATACGTGAACTATTTCCTTATATCACTAAACTATTTCCTTTTGCTATTTTTGACATGAAAACGTTTTTAAAGCTTTTATTATTGTTAATCGTAGATATGTGTGTTTGAGGGGCACACTAGGCACCTGTGGAGGTTAAGGAACTTCGTAGAGTCAGTTCTTTCCTTTATGTGGATTCTAAGAATTGAAATCAGGTTGCCAAGCTTGTTAGACTCGGTCATCTTGATAACCCCACAACAAGTTTTCTGTGGTTATTAAGATTATTGTTATTACCTGGGTGTGGTAATAACAACGGAGGCAGATGCAGATCAGTCTCTGTGAGTTCAAGGTCAGCCTGGCCTACATAGTTAGTTTCAGGGTAGCTGGGGCAGACTTTTTCTCAAAAAAGACCAAAAAGTTGTTATTATTATTTCACAAATTTACCTCTATAGATAACTAAATACTTCAAAGATTAATTCCATTCCAGCAGTGAAAAGAACAGCAAATTATAAAACAGCACATTTTGCCATTTATTTTGTCCACTTCTCTTTGTAACCAAAAAGTTTAAGGAAGTAATTTCCATTTATTCTTTAAACTTTGATTGCTTTCAGTTATAACCAACTACCCCATCATTCATTTTATGTCAGAAATTGAATTATTTTATCCTTCTCTATCAAAAACTTAGACACTGTATGGGCTGGCAAGATGGCTCAGTGGGTAAGACTGCTTATCGCCAAGCCTCACCTCAGTTTCATTCCCAGAACCCACATGGTGGAAAGAGAGAATTGACTCCTGCAAGTTGTCCTCTAATCTCCACATGCAATCACGTAAGCATACATACATGCACACAATAAATGAGTAAGTAAATCAATAGAAAATAATGCCACAATTACTGGCAGGGGGAGGTGGCAAGCTAAGCCCTTGCCAGGAGAAATGTCTTACTTATGGTTTACAAAAGAAAATAAGTATTACCAAAATATCTGCTTTCCACCAAACCTGATAATCTAAGTTGGATACCAGGGACCCACATGATGGAAAGATAGAACAGATTCCTGCAACTTGTCTTCTGGCCACCACATGCACACTTGCACACACATACATATGCACACAAATAAATAAATTTAATAAAAATATATCTTAAAAGTATAACTAAATCAGGGCTGGGCATAGTGGCACACACACTTTAATTCCAGAGGCAGAAGCAGGCAGATCTCTGTGAGATCTTGATGAATCTGATCTACAGAGCAAGTTCCAGACCAGCTGGGGCTCCAGGGAAAAAAATAAAATGTATAACTAAATCAAAGTTTGGAAATTAGGATATAATAATTAATTAAGAAACAAGTTGCACACATCCAAAAATTAAAAGTGAGGACATAAATCCTGACTATGTGAACTCGTTTTAGAAGAGGAAAGATGGAGGCCCTCAGAGAGGAATAGAAATGGAAACAGGTGAGTGGACATCCTCTCCATCCTCTCTTCTGTCTTCTCGTTGTGCCGGCTTCCTATCTGTTTCTTTCCAATTTATCATATGATTAAATGCCTCTGCATGCATCCTTGAGCAGAAGGTTGAAAAATCATTGACCAGAATGCATATTATTTGAAAGTGCTTACAAATACAATGCAAAATAATCTCAAAGGGTTTGAGAACACAGTTGTTTGTAATTACTTCAAGCACATTTGTGTCACCAAATTCTATAATTTTACAAAACTGGTAGTATGTAGTTTTTCTGCATCTATTCACAAAACCAAGGACCAAAGAAGCACATGTGAATGTGTTATACGTCTGAATACTCTTAATTATAATAACTCATTTCCTCCTCATATTTTAAATAATAACATTTGTTACAGTTTTTAGTACATGAGATGTCACAATGCAAGAAGTGTGACTAGGGGGAGGACACAACATTCACCACAAGTCATTCCGTAAAATGAGTGGAATTCGCTACTAAACAATAAACACAATAATACATTCATAGTATTAAGATACTCTTACTATAAACTGTTTTCTGAATGAAACTTTTAAGGCTGTTACTTAAAATAAAAATTTAAAAATGGTTTAAGTTTACAACATGCATGAATGCTGTTGTTTGTAGCAAGTTTTCAGGGGCTGGGAGCCAAGCCAAAGCAACTCATGCCAGCAAATCCAAATGCCAGACTCTTATAGAGAATGATTAGTTAACATCGTTTTAATGATGAATTAATGAGCAGTAAAAACCTTCTAATTCCAATATGTACAAAACCTCCTATTTAAAGACACAAGGCCAGGGAGAAGGCATCCCGACCTTTGCAATGCTGCCAAAGGTTGGTTCACTGCAGTGAACGCCCAATCCGTCTTTCAAGGTTAACTACACATGCCACGCTGGGAAATGAAACAATTACTAACGAATTTTATAGGTATATTCTGTCAAATTTGAAAGGCAATCAGAAGTCTAAATGAAAATTATGCCCGGGGAATTCTTATAAGAGAAGGGAAACCCAGAAGGTGTGTGTACCTCTATGTCTGCGCATATTTCCTTAAAAGACACCTCCGGACAGAGACAACAACTAGTTTTCAGGTAAAATCCAGAAATGAAAATCCTTGTACCAAAGGAAGGGAACACCCAGCTTCTGGGAGCAGGAGTGTGCTGGGGAAGGACAGCACCTAATCATGTGGGGAACATGAGTACAGCAAGGCGCGGTGATTCATTATGCCGTAATTAACTTTTAATTAACTTTACTCTGCTTTACTTATTTTAGAAAATTAAATAAACTTCATTTTATTGCTCATGCTAAACCAATGAGCAGAAGCTAGAGTTCTGCTCTAATTAAAATAAGCAGTTGAGCAAAATTGTGTGTAAAGCATAATGAAGAACTGTTTCTGTCCAACTGATAGATTTCTTATGTTCTGAAACACTTTGATAGGTTTTTCAAGGGTTCCATTAGCTAGGCACTGAAGGCTTCTAAAATATGTGATTTAAGAAATAATATTATAGGCCAGTCTTAAGTATGGGGCATGATTGATTAAAACTTATTAAGTCACAGAGTTGATTAAGAGAAATGTATGTTTGGGAGAGAGAGAGAGAGAGAGAGAGAGAGAGAGAGAGCAAGAAAGACAGAAATAGAAGGAGGGAGCAGGAAGAGTGAAAGAAAGAATTTGAAATCGTGCTGTTTCGTCAGTCATAGAAACAGTAGTTGCATATTTTTGGAGGAGCAAAATAAAAGACAAATCATAAAGATGATAAGTAAGAGTATGTACATAGATATATATTATCCTTTCTCAGATTCCAGCTCTATCATTCATTGTTCTGGTATGACTCTGAGACAGTGACCTTCAGTAATCAGCTGTGTTCTCACTGATCTAACCATGGATTTCAGAACAATACTTGACCAAAGATGAATTCTATTTAATTTGGTGAACTTGAACTTTTATGCTCTTAACATAAAAGTCAAGTAGAATGATTTGATTCACTTTAATACCTAAAGAGTTAAGAAATTTTCTGATTGTTTATGGAATTCTTAAAGTATTTAATAAAGCACATCTATAGAATGTTAACGATCATTTATTGAAATAGTCTTATCTCTTAATTCAGAATTTTTTAACTTCCTGTCTACAATCCATTACTTCTTCCCTGCCCCCATTAACAGTAATTGAACGACCACTCCATCCCAATTTTAAGTTATAAAATCTGTATTTTTGCCTTTTTGAATTTATTTTTTATTATCTTGGTGGTTTCTACCTTCTCCAATTTTTTTGTTTCCCCTAATTCACTTTTATTTTTAACTATGTGTTTTTAAATACTTCTGTGTTTCCTGAAGAATCCTACCTTTTAGATTCTCCTGTTTTCCTTCTCAGTCTTTGACACAGTCTTGTCAATTGTAAGAACTAGGATCTCAGGAATCCCTTCCCTACTAAGCCTCCCAAGTTTCAAGTTGGTACCCAGGTGACTCTTTGGATTTTGCACCTGTGAATCAATGATCTTTGCCAAGTAGTACATAGAATGTGAACAAGTGAAGAAAAGACAAGCTTTCTGGACTTGACCCATCTTATCTTAGCCAGAACTTCCCCACATTTCTGAATCTATTGAATATAATTCTTGATACCCAGAGGTGCTTAGGGATTTTTAATTTTTTATAATTTCCTCTTTCATTTGTTTTAGGTGGAATTGGTGAAGTGGATCTACAGCGAGTTCTCACTACACACATCTGAAGTTTCCATAATCTCTCTACTTACTTACTTTAACATCTTAAGCCCAGACAGCAGCATGGTTCTTATTACTCCCAAAGCCACTCAGAACACTAGAAACTCCAGAGTTTTTGATTCTACTACAGGAGAGCCACTCAAGAGAAAAAAAAATGGAGGAAGCAAGCAAAAATCTAGATTTGAGTTCCTTGGTCTTCAAGTAATAAAGACCTGTTTATTATTTATTCCTTTATCAGTGTTTTTAAGGAAGGACATATACAATTTATTAATGATCTTTTTTCATTCTCAGGTAGAAACACTGATATGGAAAAATTAGATATATTTTGGTGAGATTATTATTATTTATTTCAAAGATGGTCTGAACTTGTATCATTAGGACAATTGTAAAAGAGCTTGCTATATGAGGATCTTTCTGATGAGCTCAAAAAAGAGATGTGGCTTAGTAGTAAACTCCCATACTTTCTAAGATTCTCTTTATCAAATGTAAGTACATAGCTGATTAAAGGGAATGAATGAGTTGGCAAACCACAGAAGGAGAGTTAGTGGTAGTATTGACTGGATTTTGTGGTTTGTTTGATTTAATCCTTGTGGTTCTGAGCCTCTAGGTGGAGATCTGACTTGTTAAACAGGTGGAATACCACTGAACTAAGCTTCTCAGCCTGGATGTATTTACTCACTTCAACTGTTTTCCAAGTTTTGATCTAAACCTTTAGAATGAAAGTGGCTAGAGAACTGTACATAAGAGGAAGAATGACACCAAGTGTGTCATAGATCAGACACCGTGTCTCTACAGGTCCTGGGAGCTTCACTGTTTCCCATTCTCCCCTTATCATTTCTGATTCACTCTGTGCTCGTAGCTACATCATTTTCAATCCTTTTCTAAACTTTATGTATTGTCCTTGATTTTTATTTCTAATGCCACATCCTTTTACTGTTGCAGAGTGTTTCTTAATATAATGTGAAGCTGAAAATTCTCTTCCTTAGTTTCAGATCAGTGCTTCTTGTCCTTCTACCTCCCGATGCTTTGAATAATCACATACTTTCATTTATATAGATACTTATATGGTATTTATAGACTGTGGTCAAATCCCCCTCAATCTTCCACTCTCTTCACTATATAAATGTCTATGACCCAATATCTCATCCAACACATTATTGGCATCATTTTTTCCCTTCTTTTATATTATTAATTTTCCATTAACTCTCTCAGTTCCTCCCCACTTTTCACTGCCAGAATAAATAGTAATGCAATAATGCACTTATTTTTTATCTTACACTATGGAGACTCTATTATTTGAAAAGAAAGTTTTGTCAAAGTGTCAAGTTATATCCTCATATGAATGGTATTCATTCTATTATTATATGGTCAGTTATTTCAGGATTAGAGTGTATATGGAGCCTTTTGTATTTCTAGGTTTCTTCTCTGAAACAGCCCAAATTCTGTTATTAGGTATACCTGTAGTAAGTTATATCCTTGAGAATCTGCTGAGTACATTACAAAAACTAACTTCTAGTTTGTATTCATGTATAAACTTAACTAGTAATTTTTACTTAAAGGCCTCTATGTACATTTTAAATACAATCTCATGTATCCTCACAATACACTCACAATCTCACTCTATCCACACAATACTCTCACAATCTCATTATATCCTCAAAATACTCTCACAAACTCAAGTATCCCCACAGTATCCTCACAATATCATTGCATCCTCAGAAAATCCTAAACGTCAGTGTTAACAAGGTATATGTGTTTTGTACATACATGTTTACATTTTAAAATATACATGTGCATGGATATATTATCTAAAAGCAGTTATGAGTTACTGAAGTTTTAATGTCTTTTAAAATAAAGATTTTGAGGAAGTCAATAGGGAAATTTATTTGTCCCACTGGTAAAAACCAAATCAAATACAATATAGTGAAATAGATATTTAACTGGAAATATTTTCATTAAGCTCATTCCTTGTCTTTAATGCATTGGGGGAAGAAGCGAGCATTGAATATATGATATGCGGAGTTTAATTAAGGACTTTGAGTACTGGCAGATGTCAATTGCCTTTATTACACTATATGATTTTAGTATATGATTATATTAAAAATCTACATGACAGTAAAAATCAAAATGTTATACTAAGCATAGATTCTGATATTTAGGAAGGTTTTCTAATGAAGACACTAAAAGGTGCTCTGAACTTGTAGGTAATGTAGACAGAGTTTCAGGCTCTCAGAAACAGTGTCCTTCAGAAAGTATGTACTGACCAATGGTACTATTGAACAATTCATCCTATGAGATTCTGTCTCTGGATTTCCCAGTCCCTCATTTCTGAGGCCAGTGCTGAGTTTTGAGGTCTTTGTCTTGGTTCTTTGTGCTGATGATATAATTTACCATGATCATTCTCAGCTCTATGGACATTTTTATGTTTTCTTACCAGCTGATGGACTTTTTTTGACTTCATCTATACTTAAAAACTTGGAAACAAAATATAACTATCATATATTCAGTCTCTACTGTTTTACACCAAATTATCTAGCATTCTTGACACAGACATTCCCATCATAGACTTAGCTCAAATGAACACAAATAGCTAAAGATTTACTATCTAAATAGTCATACTTTCTTGTGTAGCACCCACATAATTCTTACAACAAATAAGTTATTTTTTATATGACATAAATTCTATGTTTAAAAAATACCAAAATATCAGTTACTCAATTTCTGTTTTAAGAACTAATGGAGGGGGATTAATCACCATGTCAATATTAATTGAATTAGATGTTTATTTTGGGCTGTATTTTGACTCATGTTCATCTCATCTCAAAATGTACTTAATATGGAAGTGTTTTTGAAGCCATTTTTGTAAAAGAATAAGAGCAATGTTTGAAAAATCTAGAGGAGCAACCATTTGGAACTTGGAGTGAGGTCTTAGGCTAAGACTATAAAACTGGAGATAGCTGAAATTTAAAAGTAGCTCAGGGACCACCAAATCAAGGAGGCAGCCAGAATGTGAACTCTCCGGTCTTGACAACAATTTCTGAAGCCAGAAACTATAACATCAAAGCAGGGACCAAGAAATTGATGATGCCTCTGCTAAGGTCAAACATTTGGGAATCATGATGTCAATGGAAAGAATAGGGTTAGACAACATGTAAAAGGTCATGACCAGGTGTTTCATTTTGCAGAAGAATGGACACAGAGATGTAGCGTACATGAGAGAAGAAGGTTACATTCTGGCTCCTTCCTCTTTAGTATGTGACACTGTACTTGAGTGCATAAGCAGGGTATATAAAAGGTCCCTCATAGGACTTAGCATCACAGACAAGCAATTACCAGAAAAAGTCTAAGTTATCATTCATCCCAGGCTTATTGAGCTTCTAATATGTGACAAGGACCAGATGAGGCTTTGGTGAAGAATACAATACAGACATGCATTACTTCTCCATCAATTTGTAATCTAGGGATTGATACAGGTAATTTAACAGACAACTGCATGGTAGTGAAATAAATGCATACTGTGAAGAAATAGCAAGTACCCTGGCCATATATAAAGAGACTTCTGACCTAATATGCAGGGATATAGAAAAGTAAACTGATACTTCAAGCATGCACAGGAGGGAGAGGGAAGATCAATTCGGAGAGAGGACAAACTACAGGCAAAAAACAGACAAAGCAACCAAAAAGACTATTGAGCACCTGTAGAAATATTAGTAAAAGTATATAAACTATGTCTGAGGCACTCAAAGAACTTTCAAGTAACATTTGAATTTTTCTGAAAGGATGAAGAGACATGCAAGACAGTGAGACTGTCGAACTTGAAGGATCAGAAAGAATTGGCAAACCCAAGGAAAAGTGACAGGGGAATTTATTATGGGTTATAACTAGAGTTAATAAAGTTGGCGAACATTGTAAAATGAGATTAGGCATTGTTCAAGAGTAAATGGTGAAGGTCACAACTACGATAAGAAAATTTAATTTTCATACAATCAACAGAGATCAAGCAAATGTTTTAACAAGGAGATCATTTATCTTTAAAAAAATAAATTTAAAAATATAGTTGAAGAAAATAACTGAATATCGTAGATGATCTAATTCAAGGAAAATTGAAGGTAACAAACCTTACTATGTGCTTTCTCCAGTAGTTCAAATTCATGACATAAGATGACAAGTGTTCTGAGAGGTAGGAAGGAACTGAAGGGTATATTTGAACTAAAATAGGTGAAACACTTAGTTTGGACAGAAATAATATGACTGGATAAAAAAGTAATATGACTGGATAAAAATGGATAGGTTCTAGAGATATGAAGAAGATACATTGAACTAGGTATAGATACTCTAGACAGGAAGTGTCTAGGTATATCTCCAAGTTTCCGAATGAGAATATGAAGGAAGATTTATGCCATGCATTGAGTTAAACAGGTGGACCATGATGTCTTGGTTACTTTGGACTATTCAACCCAATATTTCTTCAGACAGGGAGTGTAGGCTAAATATGATATAAATAATGTTTCTCTGAATGAATATTGAAGGCAGATTCCTGTCTCTACTTGCATTTGTAAAGACTGGAAGATGAGTCTGTGTCTGCGCAGAGCTTTGGGAATGTCAAGATAGGTGGAGGTGATGGAGCAGGAGTAGTTGCAGTAGAAATTTTAGTGTCAGAGGGACTGAGAAAGTATCAAGAACAATGGAACAATAAACAGTTTTCAGTGGAACTAAGAGATGAAGAAACAGAGATCAGCATTTAATAGGATAAAAGTCATTGCTGACTAAACCAAAGTTATTGTTTGTATGTGTTTGTGTACTTGCTGGTGAAGTTGACAATAGAGAACACCGTAGGAGGACTGGGATTACAGATAATCACACTGCTGTGTCCCATTTTTATGTTGGTTCCAGGAATACAAACTCAGGTTCTCATAATTTGACTGCAAATGCCTTGTCCACTGAGTCCCAGCCCAAAGTTCTCTTTTAAAACCATTTCAGAGAGAAATCCAGATTGAAGCATTTTAAGAAGAATCTGGGAGGGACGTAACAGAGGAAGTGACAGTAGGCAGCATTGTTAACATGCCTATGAAGGACAGTGGCTGTAGTGAGAAGTCAGATTGGGTTACTTTCTTTTAATCATAGAAAAAAAGATCTATGCTGATGGTGAAGATTATAGAGAGAGAAAATATAATTGAATATCATTGCCTTAGTAATCATACAGAATGCTCTTCCTAATTTAGGAATGACTTGTGGTTAAACCAAAATACACCGAGTCTTAGAGGACCAAAGGCCACAGAGATTTGGGCTGAAAGGTAGCTAAGAAAGTAATCCACTGAGGGAAAGGAATTAATTTTTATTCATGAACATGTATGAAAAATAGGAAAATCCATGTATGTGCTTATGTTTTTCATTTGGAAATTTTAAAAGTAAATGTATGAAATTTTAGCTGTCTCCTCTTTAGTTCCGTAACTCACATATGGATAAAATAGGATCCACTCAGCAGGTTGCAAGCTTGTGCCTCTAAACATATTTAGTTGAGCAAAAAAAGGCACAAAATGGAACCATATGTGTTTTCTTTTAAGCTAATCTGCTGCAGTAGTATTGTCATCACTTTTGAGAGGCCTCTCCATATGCAGCTTGCCAGACTTTCACAAACAGTCAGTGTGGAATCATTTTGATATCGTCTATTAAACTCCCTTGCAAATATTTAGTCATCGTTTTATTGGATTTATGAAAAGAATAGTGTCTATAATAAGATATATTGTAAGAATGTTAAATCACAAACAGATATAATGAAGGGACTGTATTTCAGACATTTGGGTGTGATTTAGGAAAAGCGGTGTCAAATCGTGAGGACGTGTATAAAAGTGTTACTGTCAATAAAAATAGTTGAGCTGGGGTTAGAAATGAGAATCTTAAAGTAATGATCTTTTTGGAAAAGCCTTTGTTTTTTGTCCATGGGATGCAGGTCCCAGGACTATTACAAAGAAGACCAGAGACTTGCCTCTTCTTTCCTTTAAAATGACACTTGAAAATAGCAGTCATGGTAGACTGGGAAATATTGACCTTGGTTCAGCATTTAATATTTGCAAAGCAATCCTCTGACATATATCTATCTCTTAACACTGAGGAATCCATTTATGTTGGACCACAGCACATATGTTCATAGTATATGTTTAGTGGTCTTTGACTTTCTAGGTTCTGTATGAACATCTTGCTTGTCATAGTTAGAATCATTCCAGGTCAGTTCTCTATTCTAGAACCTTCTTTGTGCTCTATTTTTGGAGCTCAGTCAGTAAATGCTCTTAGGAGAAGAAACATCAACAAAAGAAAAACTATTTCAACAGTAAAAAAAAAAGCAAATGATAGTATGTATATATATATATATATATATATATATATATATATATATATATATGTTATAAGTGTTTATAACTCTTTCATTAGTATTATGTACCTTTCTACCTAGCCCAAGTGTTTAGCATAAAATTGCCCACTCAGTGCATTGAATTCAAGGGCTATCCTGCTCCCTTGTCTCCAAATGAATACCCTCTTTTCCGTTCTTAGACTTACTATCTGTTTTTAAAGACATTACAGCTTGAATTTCTTTTGTCCTCACACAATCCCCTTAGTCAAGTTCATGGCAGCTAGATATTCTAGTTAGCCTATTCTCTTTCACACACTACTCTGCCAAAACTGCTCACTTACATTTTCCAAAGATCATGACTAGCCATGAACAAGACTGCTTTGCAGCAAACTCGTTGTGCAGGATCTCAGTATCAGCTGCCATTATGCTCTGCGCATCCCTTCTTTCCCTGGGACACATCACTCATGTGTTCCAGCAAATGCCAACTGTCCATTATATCTAATTCCTAACGCACCATCACAGACACGTTGCAAGAATTTTATATTCGTTTTACTTGCCACTTTTTTTCTATCTAGCAAACATCATTCATTCACTCATTCATTCATCCATTCATTCAGACTTCTTTTATCAAGCACCATATTCCCAATAATGTAACAAAAGATTCTAACGTATTTCTCTTTTTCCCTTGACATTATTCTTACTATTCTTTTGGGCATTTATTTCACTTTTGCAGGAGACACTTCCATATTCTGTCAGGACCATTTTTTTAAAATCTTATGGCTTCTGTTTTAAAGTAGAAATTATCTGTTTTTCTATGTGAAGCAGTACAATATGCACTATTAAAATAGGTATTGAAGAGCTATCTCTAGAATATTGCATTGTTTCTATGCAAAAGTGTAAAAGAACATGGGGTACTGTACAAATAGTATAGATATTCCCTTGTAATAAAACCTATCATGTTAGAAAGTGAATAACATTCATAGCTTTAATCTATGGCAATGTGTTTTATCAGAAAGAGTGTCAGAGAACATAAGCAGTTAAGATTCCTGGAGGCAAAACGTACCCAATTAAGGTGATTTACCACATTCCAAAATGACTTGACAAGTACATTTAACTCTCTCAAATGATATCTGTTCTTATATCTGTCATGAATTAGAAAATTATGGGAATTCAAGGTATCATCGTCACCATCCTCCTCCTCACCATCAAAGGCGTTTATTAAGTATATTCCTATGATGAATCTGCTACTCAAACCTTTTAAATATATAGAGGATGCCATCAAAGAAGTTTTAATCTACTGCAGTGATATTCAAAGTTTATATTGAACATTTGCATACATTAGGTAAATGAATTCCAAGATTATATAATACTTAGCTGCTCTATTAAGTTCAAGATCTTTTTATGTGATAAATAAGTTGCTGATGGCTTCAATCAAGAGATAAGAAAGTTTCCTCTGCAAAAGATAGAAAGCAAATATTTTCATGTCTGTGGTTTATATTGCCACTGTAGCAACTCCTCAGTAATGCTTCAGGAGCACAAAACAGCTGTGGAAATGCATAAATGAACAAACATGATTGTGTTCTTGTGAAGCTTCATTTATGAAAATGGTAGCATCTTATATTTGACCTGAAGACCATTTCTTTGGTTTAAATGATGAAAGAATCTCAAGTATTTTAAGAGTTGTGTTTATTTATGAACAGCACAAATAAAATAAACAGATTTTTAGGATGTGGAGACAATGTTGCGAGACATCGAGTCAAACTAGAATTTGTTTTCAGGAGAAAAAAAAATTCTTAAAGGCCAAAATAATGAGATATGGTTAAATCCAGGAATCTGTACCAATACTAAAACCTGTGGTTGTTAGAGAGTAGTTAATCATCAGTGGTCTAAAGGCTGGGCTTGAATGATCGATAGAGAGAACACAAAGTCAAAGACTAGGTAGAAGTAAGACTTTGATTCTCTATGTTAAGACTAGGACTCTGACAGACTTTCAAAGGGTTATCTTGAAATTAAAAATAAGAGGCTAAAATTCATAAATTGCTTGATGCACAAGTACGAGAACCTGAGTTTGACACCCAGAACTGGAATAAAAATTACAGCTGTGGTTCTAACACTGGGGGGGCAGAGACAGGCCTTATGGGGTGACTGACCATCTAGCCTAGCCTAATCGGTGAGCTCTGCGCCCTAGTGAAAGAAAAAAAGAAACAAAGAGCATAGATCTGGAAGAATGCACCTGAGTTTGATCTCTGGCCTCCGGCCTCCACATGCATGCACACACACATGCACATGCACCTGTCCACATGCGAGCACCCTCCATAGGAACATGAACCCAAGAAACGCATATAAACACACAAATTAAAGAGATCATAATGAAGTAGAGAGGAATATAAATAGAAGTAGAGAAAAGTGGAAATCGACAGATATATAGATAGAAAATTGGCTGCTAGCTGTAAGCCACAAAGGATTCTTAGATAGATACACCAAGAATTACTCATTTCAAAATGCATGGAGCTAGATTTTTAAAATGCATTCTTTATTTGTTTTGAGACAGTGTCTCCATGTAGCTCCAACTACCTTGGAACTCACTATGTAAACCAGGCTGGTTTCCATCTCACAGGATCCACTTGCCTCTGCCTCCTGAGTCCTGGTGTCAAAGGGTGTGCCTGGCATCCAAAAATCCAAAATTTCAAGTTCATAATTGAATTAAAAGTTGGTGTTTGGTAGTTTTGTCACCAGATATCTGGAATAAATGAAAAGTTAAGACACATCGAATTTTTTCAAACATAGTTTTGGAAGGTAAAAATCATAAAACACATACTGAAACAAACCACCATGAATTATCCTCAGGAGAACTATTGAGGTAATGCCATGAGCAAAGTACGCCCATAAAAAACTATCACATATAAAGTACAGAATCTTTACAAAGAGAAATGAGAGATGAGAAGCATTACTAAAGAGCAAGGCATGTTATCATAACAAAACTGCATATGTAAAAGTGTAGTCATTGTAACATTAAACTATTTGGAACAAATAAAAAAGCATATTCTTCAGAAGTGAAGAGAAGAAATTAAAGAAATGGGAAATGAAATTGAACAAATATTTAGCACAAAAACAGATGAAAAATACAAAAAATTATGCTAAATGGAACAGTTTTGGAAAGGTAAAATAGGTAATCTGAGTTTCATCAGTAGTAGGCATTGAGAATTCCAGAAAAGCAGTGATGTAATTAATAGCTATGAAATTACTGTAGTTGTGATGGAGTACAGATAGCATGCAAGTTCCAAAATACAGAATAGCAATATACAGGATGTGGAGAGGAAACAAATTAGTAAGCAAACAAAAATATTATATCAATTTTTTAAGCAAGGAAAGAGAGTAAACAAAATTCCAACCTTAAAAAGTAGAAATAATTTCAAATTTTTCTATACTAATTATACTAAACATAAAAAGGCTATATTCTAAAATTAAATGGCAAAGAAATTGGAATGAATTCAACAGGTATTATATCAACCACTAAATATAACTAAAGATAGTAGTCTATATCATTTTATACAAACTAGACTTTAGGGGAACAGGCATTACTAGCCATTCAGGAAGGCAATAACTAATAATGAAGATTCATTTTATTAGGAGCACCCAATAGTCTAATTCTTATTCTGTTAAAATATAAAATGACAAAACTTGAGATACTTCAATGAGATACTAAGATTTAGAAAGTAGGATTTAAATTTTTTATATATATTTACTATATTTAAAGTGAAACTTAGAAAGATCTTCAATGATGTTTAGAAATGAATGAAAAAATCAGCCATACCAGACTTAAAAAAAAAACCCTGATAACACACTGTAGAATTTATAAACAACTTAACTTTGTAAAAGGAAACTGGTAAAATAACTGATTTTAAAGGACAAAGAAACTGTGGTCCTAGTACATGAGGCATATTGACAACAATATTTAGAAACATATTAACTAACTTCAAGGCTAGAATTGTTTCCCATTCATCTGTTTAAATGTATTTATGAATACCTCTGTTCTCAAGTACATGTCTACTAATGCAAATTGCAGGTTGTATTGTTTTGGTTTTCTGTGCTTACTCCTGGACCTTGCCTTTACTGTGTTTGCTGAGAAAAATATATCTATGCTTAAACAAAAACAAGCATGGGTAGAAGAAGAGATAGATTATTTCAAATAAGATGAAATGAAAAAGTTGAAGATGGCAAAAACTCTTGAAAGAAAATACGTAATTTAAATTCTGTCATAAGAGCTTCTATTACACCTAGTTAAAATTAACAAATACCTGCACCAGGAGTTAGAAAGGCAGTTCATTAGTTAAGAACCTTTCTACTCTTGCATAGAACCTGGGTTCAGTTTGCAGCATCCACATGAGGACTGACAGCTATAACTTCAGTTCTAGGGATTCAACACCTTCATCTGGCCTCTTGCAGGCATTTCACGAACATGATGCACTTATTTACATGCCAAAAAAACACTTATACGTATAAGATAAAAACAAACAAAATTTAAAAATAATACATTAAATCCTAGGAACAAGTACCCTACTGAGAATCACTTTGAACTTGGAAGAATCTGAAATTTATGAAGGCCTGGAGAATCCCATGCTCTCCTTTGATAATCACTTTATCATGTGACTCTATTCAGAGGGCTGATATATATATATATATATATATATATATATATATATATGTATATTTCTATATATACATCTATATCAAACATTTGAATGTCATAAAGAATGAAAGTTTCAACTTCCCATCACCCCTATATTTCCTAGTGCTTATTCATGATTCAGCTATGAGTACCTACCTTGAGCCATCACTTCCTCTGTTTTCTTTGCACTGTCCTCCAACAAGATAAACTCTTTTGCTCCTGGTTTTTTGCCTACAAGCACCCAGAATTTTTAGAAGTAGTTTATGAAGAAGTCCTGTTTTCTCTTTGTTTCGAATATTCCCTCAATCTTTCCTTTTATCTTACATACACTTCTATATCTCTTCAGTCCTAATCTCTTACTTCCTTAAGGTCCAAATGCCTCTGATTCACTTACTATCCTTCTGGTACTGAGCTGTTCAAAGGATCTTGGAAAAGCCACCTATGCCCTACTCTATACTTCTCTTCATTACTCTTCATTTATTATTAGGGTCTCTGTACTCCAGCATCCTTTTGACCACTCTTCAGTATATGTGATGGAAACTAATTACAAAAATAATGCTCACTCTCCAGAAATCTGACAACATTTTTGTACTAATGACTTGATCTTCAATCTTTTAGATATATGCCTTTCTCTCCATCTCTGTCTCTCTGTCTCTGTCTCTCTCACACTCTCTCTTTCTCTCTATTTAGTATTGGAGATTTAAACCAAGGCCTCAGCACTCACTTGATTACTGAGCTATATCCTCAGCCTTGCTTTCTCTTTTAAAAGATGCCTTTTCCTTTGGCTACTGTGATAGGATTATTTTCTTTTAAAGTCAGTGTCCAGACTTTTTATTTCCTTATTCCACCAATTCTTCCTTTGAAAGGTAACTTTACTGTGAATCTTAGTTTACATGAATTGAAATGGATTACTGCCTTGTGTTCAAATTACTTCACAATACCATCCTGCCTTAACTGTGTAACAGCTTCCTAAGGCCCTACTTCAAGTTATTTTTTCCATTCTGTTTTTTCTCCAAAATGTCATCTCAGATATATTTAAACATATGAAAATATAATCATTATATCCTTACTCAAAAATATTATTTAGGTATTTTGTTCTTACAGGATATTTTTTAAGTACAATACATGAAATTTTCAGCAATGTTAGCTAATTGTCTCCATGATTCTATACCACCTATGTTACACCTGAACCACAGAGGACTACTTTTGACTGAGCCTCAAATATGCTGTTTTCTTTTGCATGTTAATAAATTTGGTACTTCCTTTTCCATGTATAAAAAAATTTATGTTTTAAAAGTGGAAATTTCTGACTGATAGACTACTGCTTGTCCTTCAAGGACTACTGAACTGTCATTTCCTGAGAAAAATCTCTCCTAGCTCCTTTCCCAAGAGCCAGCATTCTCTTCATTAATGTTGTGAAGACAGTTTACTTCTCTCTGTTACAGACTTTCCATGCTGCATTAAGACATTTCACTGAACTGCTTCTCCCCCAGTAGACTGTGAGGGTGAGCCGTCACAGTGAGGTAGAGTGCCTGGAACATAGCCAGTGCTGCGTGATTGGTTGAATAAATGGCTCCACCAACAGATGATTCTCTGAATGTGTTGATAATGCCTCCAGTCTTCCAGAGCAGAAGTGATGTCAGTCAAAGTGGGTGTGTCTATAAGAAAACAGTAACATTCAAATTTTTTAAACATAAAACAAAATATAACAAGCCAACCCATTTGATATTTCTGAGTTTCTATTATAATAATTTTATCTTCCATGGGTAATCTTCTTCTTTTGAACTGTAGACTAATCGATTGGTCACTATTCAGCTTTCATTGAAAAATTCACCTCCTCACAAATGTTTTCAGTCTATCCTTACTTTCTATTTTTGTTATTCATATCTGAGTTTGGATACACCCCACATTATTATTATAGTCTCCTAACTACAGGGATTTTGAATTTCATTTCCTTCTGCTACAACCCCTAGTAAATGTTGCTTTATTAGATTACAGGTTGAATATGCTAGAAGTATCACATTTTTGTATTATTTCGATTTGTAAAATTTATAAATACATGCACATAATTTATATATATATATATATATATATTAGAAATGGACCCAAGTTTAAACTTAAATTTCATTCATTTATGCTTCATATATACCATATGTACATAGGCTGAAGACAATCTTATGTAATCTTTTAAATAATTTTGTATAAAAAATAATATTCCACAGTACATAATTTTCCATGTCACAGTATCATGTTAACACTCTAAATGTTTTTGATTTTGGATCACTTTGGTTGTTGGGCTTAGGAATGCTTAACCTTCAATATACTTAAGTGGTACCTGGGCCCATCCCTGAACTGATATAAACAATCAATCAACAAACAAAGACTTTTCAATGGTACTGAAAGCTGTACCTTGTACTCAGTTCTCTGGGCACTCCGGCAGGGGTATACCTCTTTGGTCACGATATTTAACATGTCCTCACCTTGATTATTATTTGCAGCTACATTATAAGCGCCCATGCCTCCTTTAGTCAGTGATGAAATTATCAGGACCACACAGCACATATCCAGGATATAGTATATGCTTAAATACTGTTCAAGAAAGTAAAAAAGAATGCAACTTTTGAAGTTGTTTCTTGAAACAGTTCTGCTTTGGGAATGAGTGCATGGGATGGATCATGAGAGAAATGAACAAACCCTGGTGTCACTGGGCTTCAGCATCCCCTTCTACTTCAGCATAATGTTGGCATGAAGCTACAGTTATTGGATTTGTATTTGAGACTGGTATCAGACTGTTGATTGTTTTAATAGTGGTAACTGTATGAACTTTGGGAAGAGATTCTTAAACCTTCTGAAATCCAATCTTCTTTTATTTATAGAATTACTATAGGAATAAAATATAAGACATGGAAAGGGCTTGGCTTGGAGTAAGAAACTGTCTACCTGGGTACTAACATAGTACAGGACTAAACTAGGATGACGCAAGTGAGTGTCCCAACCTATTGGCCAACTATACTTCAAACCTTTCTCAAATGTGTTGTGTCTTCTTCTTATCAAGTATACCTACGTCTGGGGCCAGAGAGATCACTTAGAAGCACCACCTGCTCTTGCAGAGGAACTGGTTCGATTCTCAGCCACTCACATGGTGGCAAACAACCATCTGTAATGCCAGTTCCAGAAGAATTCCACACCTTCTTCTGATTTCCACAGACATTGAATGACCTAGGTGAACTTAGACATATGCAGCCAATACACTCATACACATAAAATAAAAATAATAAATAAAATGCTTTTAAAAACGAGTACCAACTTCTTTAATAAAATCTAGGAAATGTGACTGAGAATATAATCTTCTGAATGAATATTCTTTCAGTCACCCTCCAAGAATGTGTATTTTTACTCTCTCCCCTCCTTTGAACTCCAAAGACTCTTTGTTTCGTGCTTTTTCAGAGCTCACTCACTCTTCTAATGTTATAATCTGGTTCTCTGCCCATCTTGACTCATGCCTATCTAATTCATATATCTGCCTGAAGTTTTCTCTGAGACAGTCTAATTCATTTGGCTCTATTAGTCAACTTGTGAGTACTGCATCAAACTACCTAACACAGTCATTTTAACAAGAAGAGAGATTTATTCAGATGACAGCTTTAGAAACTCTAGATCATAATATCTGCATTGGACTCAGTTTTTTGGATACCTCATTGCAAATGGAAGATGGTAGTGGTAGAAGTGTGTGTTGGGGAACTTTTTACATCTCCAATAGGAAGCACAGTTAGCTGGATGTGCCAAAATGTAAGTTTTTATAACAACTCTGCAAATAAAAATATCATGAGTTCTAAGAGAATTATCTTGTGAGGACACGCTCCCAGTGACCTGTGGACCTTCCTTTAGGACTTTCTTCTTTAAAATCTATGCCATCTTATAATACCACCACTCTATGGAATCAGATCTCTATAGGTGAACCATGGAGGGGGTGCACTAACCTCAGCAATGGCCTACAACATGGAATGCTGTTATATGTACACAGTAATGTTACCATAAAATAGTTAGGGTTTAAATGGATATTATTTTTCTTTCAAGAAAAAGCCTCAGTTATGCTGATATAGGACAGCTGGTTATTTTGGTACATGGATTGTACCTATATTTAAACATTCTTTAAATTGTTGCAGGTTCAATTTTTTAATCCCTTAACATAGAAATTGTATTATTTCAACAATTATTTATTCAAAGCAGCCTCAGAAAGCACAGTTAACTTTCTGCATCAGTGGAACACTGACTCTCTTTAAACTCACGCATCTCTCTGGGTGTCCTGACCTGCCTT